>CAWUFW010000139.1:0-1356250 GCA_963921515.1 Calotriton arnoldi | reverse complement strand
CCAGCTGTTAACATGTCAAGTTTAAAACTTGAGGTCTTCCACCAGAATCCCCCACTTCCCCTGTAGCAGTTGCCATGCCCAGCCCAGCCTCCTCCAGACTCGGACAGGCCCATCCCACGCCACGGTGATGAAAGGGGCGCTTTATAGCACTTGTGCAATTGACATCAGGTGCGGGCAGAACGGGCTTCCTTTCACGGATGTGAGGTTCTGGGGGCTGTAGTCCTCTTTAGCCCTCGTAGCGGCCCCCCCCGAAACTGTGTCATATTTAATTTGCTTATTGCTGTATTTGGGTGTTAAACCGGTACTAATAAGGTGAGATCTTTCCCAAGACAGTGTTACCCCGTGCAAAAATGACATAACAATGAATTTACACTATCACATAATGTGCGGCATTGCGCCATATAACATGCCTTTTCTTGACGCATAATTTGATCCTCCCCAGCCGTTCATTTCCAGCGGCCCTGCCTATAGGCCAGACGGTGAGGTAAGTGCCACTTGCGCCGCGACACGCCAGGCCTTACAAGTCCCCCACCTACTCACTATTCCATGTGCGTCCCCGTCTCGCACTTCATTTATGTTTCTGGCCTGCTAACTACCTCTAACTAGGACAGGAATGAAATCCCCGGCCTTGGCTCCGGCGCGCGGCCGCGTCAGCTGGGACCGCACCATTTATCACATGGAGATTGCAGGTTCGATCGCGCTGTCTGGGCAGAGCGCGAGAACGCTAATGTGTCTCGCGGCTCAGGAAGGCCTGATGGAAGTCAGTCTGACAGCTGCGGCCCCCCCAAGGATCTCCAACCTGGAGAGCGCACAACGGCGACAGACACTGAGTGCCCGGAATACAGATGTTCCCCGGCTACTGCCAATACTGCTGAAGCGACAGAAAATGCGCGGGAACGCGAGGCACTCTAGATACAGACTTGAGATAAAACAGCTGATGTATGGAGCAGTCTTTGAGTAGCGCGACGCTCTTATGCGGATTATTTGGCGATTGACTGGAATTATGTAGGAAATGTATAGGGGTTTGCAACATCTGACATGATTTGCAAATAGGTTACATCGGCCCGGAATCAAAAGCGGGAACATCTGATGCGCGAGACTGGGGGTGACGTCCACAGTGATAGCAAACAAAATCTAGGCCCATTTTGAAATGGGCCTTGTTGTCCAAAAGGAAATACTGTCAGTTAGCCACGTCTACCTGCTTCCTGGTGTTCATTAATTTCTACTGATAGCCTAGGTATTACTAACTGTTTGTACAGCACAACATTCTCCAGTTACTTGGCAGCTTGGCGCTTTATGTAGCCTTTGGGATGCAGTCATGGAGGATTTCCAGTGGAGAAAATTCATTCTCATATCAGCTTTGGCGTGGGTGGGTCGTTTGGAGGGTTGGGTGATCCCTACTGAAGTGTTCCATTAGAGGCGGTAGGCCGTGCAACCTTCCAGCCCGTGTGAATAGATTGTCTAGTGCGCCACCCTGTTGTATTGGCACACAATGGCAGCACAGGTCTTTACTCCCTCAGCCTAACCCATGCAAAACAACGCCTCCCATATCCCCAGTCCTGCTACTGACCACACTCACTGAGTTGGGGCCCGCAGATCTGTCCACAAACACAGGGTGCAAAGGCTTCCTGGTGCAAGGCTCCTAATAAGTTAAACAATTGCTTCAAAGCACCATCCCGGCAGTTAGGTAAGTAGGGGATTTGTGGCAGGAAATACATTCTTGAAGGAGACTCTGAGTCTACAGGTGTGATTGTCTCCCAAGTAGGCCTTCGTTTGCCATCTGCCAGGTGGTGCCGCTGGTCTACACCCCTAACTGCCCAGCACTGTATGTAAGAGTCCAAGCACTTTTGCCATCGGGTCCAATGCCCGGGGGGTACTGGTGAAGGCAGTTTGTGTATCCTTTATATAATGGCCACCTAGGGACAGGCTTCTTTTTCATCAAACTGTAACTCTGGTGGGACTGAGAGTCAGCCTGTAGGTCTTCCAGCTTCACCAGAGCCCAGAGTGGTCCTGATGCTGGAGGTGCGAAAAGCTCTCTCTGTCCATTTCCTACAGAGTCCATTCACAGACCTGTGAGCTGTGTCCACATCTACCACAGGAGCCCCTCACTTCCACCGCTGCTGCTGCCACCATCTGTCTAAAGCCAGAATACAGCGAGCAAAGTGACTAAGTCCACCTTTCTTAGGATGGGTTAAGGGAAAGGTTTGCCTCCCAAGAAAAGTTTGAAAAATTGGTGGGAACTAGTGAATTTTTAAGTGTTCACTTACATTTGCCAAAAAAAGCCCTAAGGTTTGAAAGGGCACCCTGAAGGGGCACCCATAAAATATTCGAATGCCTTGTTATGTTATGTTATTTACATTTTTAAAGCGCAACGGTTACCCGGGGGTGTCCTGGCGCTGATAGCTAACTCTCCTGAGATCAGGATTCGGGGAAATTGTCCGTGGGAGATTCTATAGGTTAAAAAGCCAAGTTTTCAGTTCTTTCCTGAATCCTCGACAACCAACTGGACCCCAACACCACATCCCTCCTGGACAACCTCCACAACATTGGACTCCGCCAGATCGTGACCGAGCCCATGCACTCAGCAGGACACACCCTCGACCCCCTCTTCACTACAGGAAACTCCATCACCTTCAGCCACACCACCGAACTCCCATGGACTGACCATCGTTGCGTCCACTTCACCTTCATAACACCCACCATCCACAGACACCAGCACCTGCTCCCACGAAGAAACTGGACCAAAATCACCGACGACCAGCTCACCTCCTCACTCAACAATTCCACCCCAACCATCGCGGAAAACGACGACCCCAACACCGCAGCCCAAACCCTGCATAGATGGATCTCGGACAGCGCCAACACCATAGCCCCCCTCAAGAAAAACAACAATACCAGCGCCAAGAAAGCCAGATGGTTTACCACCGAACTTCGAGAGTCCAGACGCACTTGCCGCCGCCTCGAAAAGGCCTGGAGGAACACCAAATCCACAGAAGCCCACAACAACTTCAGAGCCGCCACCAACGCCCACCACCAACTCATCAGAGAAACGAGGAAAAAAGCGATTGAAGACAGAATCTCCACCCACGCGCACAACAGCAAAGAACTCTTCAACATCATCAAGGAGTTCGCCCAACCCACCAGCGAGTCTACTGACATCCCTCCCTCACAAGACCTCTGCGACAAACTCAGCACCATTTTCCACCACAAAATCAAGAGCATCTACGACAACTTCGACGAAGACAACCAACACACTGAACCCTCACCAACCACCCCCGACATCCGGAAACCAGTGATTGACAACTGGACAGCCCTCACCACCGAAGACACACTGAAGACAATGAAGTCAATCCACTCAGGGGCCCCCACGGCCCCCTGCACCCATCACATCTTCAACAGAGCCGCCGACACTATCGCACCCATGCTCCGCCACATCATCAACCGCTCCCTGGCGACCGCCTCGTTCCCCGACGACTGGAAACACTGTGGTAAATTAATTTTACTTATTACCTCATTTCTGAATTTCTATGCTTAATAAATCATAATTTCTTGTCAATGCAAAGCGAGGAGTCCGTGGTGCTCAAATGAAGGAGGAGAAGACCAATAACTCGAGTTAAAGGGAGCGCTTCCAGCACCAAGCGGGCACAGGAGCAATCTCTCAAGTCCCTCTCTTTAAGTGGGGGTCTTTATTTTCAACAGCAGAATATTTATACAGTCTTGGTCACGAGGCAAAATAGAGGAACAAACAGGTCGTGGCAGATAGAGGAACAAAGATTCAGCAAGAGGAGCAGAGTGTGAAGAAATGGGGGCGTGTCTTAGGCTTCGTGAGGGGACTTGCGATGTGAAATAGTCTGACAGTTGGAAGGGGAAGGCTTCCTCATTTGGGGGTTTGTGCTCGTGCTTCATGTCAGAAACATGAACCATCTCTGCGGGGGAGCAGGAACTCATGTACTGGTTTCCCGGACTTGGCAGAAACCACAGAGACAGATGGTGAAAATGAGGAAAACCAGGTGCAGGGGTGTCGTGCTCGTGCTCGGGGTCTTGGGACACCAAAGGGTGAATTAAAAACAAAATGGTGTCGGCTTTTAATGTGGGCAATTATTAATCGCGCAAAGGGGATCGCGCAAAGGGGCATAATTAGATCGCGCAGAGGGCAGCGAAGGGGCATAATTATAGATTTTATTTCCACATTCCCTCCTTGCCCCAGAGTGTACCTACATTATATCTCAATTTGCATGAGATCATTTATACATTCTTGTAACATGATTCTTTCCCTTTCTCTCTGCTGGACAAGTGGTTTAGGAATGCATTTTGCAGCGCATAGACCGCATAGGGCAGGACCACATTGGATGCAAAGGCAGCATCCAGTTATTATCAGGAATATTATGCCTGCTGCTGACAGCAGTTGCCATCCCCAGGACGATATTATCTTCCAGAACCAGTCAGACCACGTCCAAGTGCCAGGTTCTTGATGTAAACTTACGGCTATCTTGTGTAATTTTGTTATGGCCGTGTATACAGATGGGGAATTATCAGGAATAAATATACAGCAGCTAGAGCCTATAATTTTACAGGCTCCGCCTCTGTCAGCCAAGATGATGTCAAGGACAAGGCGATTTTGGAGAGTAACCAATCGTATGGCAGACTGCTCCTGGGTTAAGCTCCCCAGGGCAGACGCCGTCTGGTTTACTACAGCCTCTAAGGTCCTTGTCAACCTGCGTATAAGCTTGCTGTTCTGTACAGGGCCAACAAAGAAGAAGAACCCTTTGTTAAAATCTGTATACTGTTCCCATGAGGTTTCCGTTTGGTCAACCAAGGAGGTATCGATCGTTCTTTTATGTCTGACATGGGGCACTAGGAGGTCTCTGTGGTAAGTGGATGGGGCCACAAAGACAGGGGGTAACAGGAATGCTATATAGCAAGTTCCCCCCCAGTTCAAGGGCAGCTGCACATAGGCCGTTTGGCCACAGATGAAATAAGTATGGCGAGATGCTAGAAATGAGGACTTTCCTCTGTCTTCAAAACTTATAGTGGTATGACAGTCACTGTGTCCTAATGGAACAGAGCCATTTTTCTGGATGCACAGGTGTCCTTTTACTGGTGAGACCGAGATGGAAGGGGAACCAGCATTCTTTTTAGGTTTGGTATTTAACATCTTGTAGGACATGGTCATGTTCCCTTGCTTGTATTCTTCACTTTCTAGGACTGTACCGGTCGCCTGAGGATCTCCCTCCTTATTAGGGTAACAGGCAGTATTGAGTACCTTGTTTAAATCCCCCAAGGCCACCCATTCTTGCATGAATTATTTCCGTCAGGGCAGGAGGTGGGGGTAGTAGCGTCAGCTGTTATTAGGGCGAACCAGGCTTCACAAGTTCCATTATAAGAGAATGGGAAAGAAAAAAAGAGGCATCCCTCCCTTTTTCTGATGAGGTGGGATGCGGCCACATATCCAACAATTGGTGCTATTACTGGCTTGCTGAGTGTGGTGTAGCATCTGTATGAAGGTATTGTTTCGCAAGGCTAGTCTATGGGCTTGTTCATGAGGGGGTAGGTCGTGATAGGTGTGTTCCTGAGTGCTGTTGGGTGTATGAGAGGTGTGTTGTGTTGGGGGAAAAACAGTGTGGAGAATCCAACCAAGACACGTCATAACTGCCATGAGGAAAAATAATACTGTCAAACATATAATAGGACCATTATGTCTTTTTCTAGAGTTCTTTTTTTTTTTTTCTCCCACATAGTCAAGGTGTTAAAATCCATTCCCATGCTCCAACCGCTTCACCACTGGACCGACGCCCAATGGACTTAATTAGCCAGAGTCCGAATGGCAGACCTTAACTTTGATTTGTAATCCTGTTGTGGGGTTAGTTCCAAAGGCAATAAAGATTGTTCAGTCACAATGTCAGTGGGATTGGCAGGGCCATCAGCAACAGTGTCTTTTTGTCCAAAATGTTTCCGGCAGTGGCTTGCGTGGAGCCAGCCCTTCCTGCCCTCGACCTTCACTGCTGTCCGTGTTGTTAGTAGTACGAGTCTTGGCTTCTTCCACCTGGGCTGGAGGGGACTGGTCCGGTCGAAGTTCTCACGAGGACCCAGTCCCCGGGTCGGATGGCGTGTTCTTCCGGGTTGGTTTTGTCAGGGAAGGTGGCAGCAACCTGAGAACGACAAGATTGGAGTGCAGACATCAAGGAAGCCAGGTAGTCAGTCAGCATAGTACTGTCAACATCAGTTATTCTTTTAGGCCTTGGCGTACTCCACATATTTGGTGGTCTGCCAAAGACCACTTCATATGGAGATAAGCCAGTTCTGGAATGGGCTACCATACGCATGTAGAAGAGGGCAACCGGTAAGGCTACCATCCAGTCCACGCCTTTGTCAATGCATATCTTGACCAATTTTGTCTTCAAAGTTTGGTTGTGCCTTTCTACTAGACCTGCTGCATGAGGATGTCTTACACAGTGAAACTTCCAAGTGTACCCTAACAGAAGAGACACTTGCTTCATGAGTTCAGAGGAAAAAGGTTGGCCGTTATCTGAGTAGATGACACGGGGCAACCCATACCTCGGAAAAACTCTCTAACTAATTGTTTAGCAGTTGTCGTTGCAGTGTAATCTGGGACGGGATAGGCTTCTGTCCATCTGGTCAGAGCACACACTACAACTAGCACATACTTGTGACCTTCTACATCTCTCCATCTGGATATAGTCCATCTGGAGAACTTCAAATGGATGGTCAGGGGTTGGAATCCTCCCTGTTCCACCTTTGTGCCTTTTCCTGGGTTGAACTGATTACAAATCATGCACGTTTTAACTTTTGTTTGGCTGCAGCTCTCAAATGTTTGTTGTGCCATATATTCTGTATGCTGTCTAACATTGCTTTTTCTCCCAGATGTGCTGGTCCATGTATGGTGTTTACCATAACTTGTACCATGGCATCCGGTAGAAACCATACTGCTCTTTCAGGTGTCATCCAGCCTTGATCTGTAAGGACCCCTCCTTTTTCCTTCCATTCTAGCAGTTCCTGTGGTGTGGCGTGACTTTGGACATCCTGGATGTCAGAAAAGGGGTCTCGTATTGTATATTGGCGGTGTGGTATACTTAATTCTGTGTTTGCTGCTAACTTGGCTGCACTGTCTGCAGAATCATTTCCTTTTGATATTTCATCTGTTCCTTTTGTGTGCGCTTTACATTTTAGCACTGCGATTTTCTCTGGTAACTGACTGGCCTCTAAGAGGGCAGTGATAGAGTGTAGCATGCTGTATTCTGAACCCATGTGATGTGAGAAATCCTCTCTCTTTCCATAATGTTCCGAAGTTGTGTACAACTCCAAAGGCATATTGTGAATCAGTGTAGATGTTAACTGACTTTCCTTTTGCTAAGTGACATGCTCGTGTTAGGGCTATGAGTTCTGCTGCCTGTGCCGACAGTATCTCTATCTTGTGTGCTTCTAAAGTGTCTGTACCATTTGTGACGGCATAGGCTGCTGCTAATTCTCCTGTGGGGAGTCTCATACATGAACCATCAACAAAGAGTGTCATTTCTGCCTTAGCAAGGGGAGTATCTTGTAAATCTGGTCTTGGTTTGGTCACTAAATCAATTATGTCAATACAATCGTGAATTTCTTCAGTAGGAGAGGTCAGTGGCAACAGTGTTGCTGGGTTTAAAATGTTGCAGCGTCTAATCTCAATGTGTGGCTGAAAAAGTGTCATCTCATATCCGGTGAGTCTGGCTATTGTCAGATGCTGTGTTTGTGTTCTGTTTAACAGAAGTTCTACAGCGTGTGGGACCTGAACTATCAGATGATGTCCCAATACAATAGAATCGCTTTGTCTAATAGCTTGTGCAGTAGCTGCTACTGATTTTAGACATGCAGGCAATGCTTGTGCTACTGGATCTAATGTGCTTGAAAAATAACCACATGGTTTATGTTTGTCTGCTTGAAGTTGGGTCAGAACTGATAGTGCTGTACCTGAGTTTTCTGTTACAAATAATGTAAAATCTTTGGTGTAATTAGGTTTTGCCAGCACTGGGGCTTGACACATAGCTTTTTTAAGAGACTGAAAGGCTTGCGTGTGTTCATCTGTCCAGGGTAATTGTGGAGTAGCGCCAGCTTCGAGTGTTGTCAGCTGCACTAACGGTTTGGAAATGAGTGCAAATTGTGGGATCCACTGTCTACAATATGAGGTGAGACCAACAAAGGCTCGAACTTGTTTCTGTGTTGTTGGTTGTGGTATTTGTTGTATGAGTTGGATGCGTTCCTGTGTAAGCTGCCTACCCTCCTTGACAGCAAGTGCCCTAAGTATGCCACTTGCTGTAAACAAAATTGGAGCTTACCAGGGAAACTTTATGGCCATTTGCAGCTAGGAATTCTAGTACTAGTAGTGATGCTTCAGCACATGCTGCGTCAGATCTGGCCGTAATGAGGATATCATCAACATATTGTAGTATGGCTGTATCCGTGGGCATTTGAACAGTATCTAGTTGTCTTTTTAATGCTTGGCTATATACGCTTGGACTCTCTGTGAAACCTTGAGGAGCTCTTGTGAATTGGAAACTTCGTCCTTGTAAGGAGAAGCCAAAAAGGTATTGACTGTCTGGGTGAATAGGTATGCTAAAGAATGCGTTTTTTCAAGTCAATGACTGAAAATGCGTTGCTTCCGCATCTATGGCTGTGAGTAGGGTGGAGATGTCTGGAACCACAGGGTGTTGTGGAACGACACATTTATTGAGCTCTTCTCAAATCCACCACTAGTCTGTAGACAGGTGGTGTTCCTGGTTCCACTTTTTTATGAACTGGTAAAACAGGGGAATTGCAAATGTTAGAAGTTGTTTCCTTAATCACACCTGACTGTATTAGGTCCTGAATAATTAACATTAATGCTTGTTCAGCCTGAGGTGGAATTTTGTATTGCCTTATGCGTGGTAGTTGGGCTCCCTCTTTCAGTGTAACCTTGTGAGGTGTTATTTCCATACATCCTACTGTGGTGGAATCAGTGGCCCACAGGGTGTGTGGCAAATCTTTCAAACGCTCATCTAATTCTCTACTTGTGTAGTGGCCCTTGAAATCTCGCAGAAATAGTCTGACATCTGTAGGTGAGCAAACAATGACAGCTCCTAATTCTTTCAATGTTTTTATACCAAGCAAGTTTTCTGGACATGATTTTGTCAATATAAGATCTGTAGTTGTCATGAGGGGACCAACCTGCAAGGGCAGTGGCTTTGACGTGACGTTTGTCACAGGTTGTCCCGAGAAACCCAGAGAAATACTTTTTGAACCCGAGAGAGGAGCCTCTGGGACCTCTTGATGGCTTATTGTTGTTTTACTGGCCCCAGTGTCTAGTAGAAACTTCCTATCCTCCCCAAGAAGTCGGACCTCTATAAATGGACCTGTCTGATCTACTGGAATGGGGATTAGGGGCAGTTTGTCATCTTCTCCTCTGGGCAACATCATGAGAAATCTGGGTAATATTCAGTGTAGGCGCTGTCTATAATATTCATTTGGGCCATTTGTGTTGTCAGTGGAACTGAAGGTGTTGAACTGTCTAGGGAATCATTCTGTTTTGGCTGATATGGGCGTGGCTGGGTCTTACCAGTAGCCAAATTGTGCTTTAAGACAGGGCAATCTTTAACGAAGTGTCCCATCTTTTTGCAATAATTACAAGTGCTTTTTATATTTGTCTGGCTACTTGGTGTCTGTTGACGCTGGGGTGCAGTTTGGGCTACTAATGCTTTCATCTTTGTGTCTTTCATGCGTTTCTTATCATTTTCTTCTTCATCCCTAATGCGATTCTGGTGATATTGTAGCATTTGTAACACCTGTGGAGGTGTATGTGCTTGCCAGGTACTTTCTACTTTTAGTACTCTGTCCTTAATGGCTGGCAAGGCGTTATCTACTAATTTGGAAACAAACAGATGCGGGTAAGCTTCACTTGTTGGCGTAAGGCCGCTATTTACCGCAAAACACTTTTCAAGTCTAGTGTAATAATCTCCTATGTCTTCACCATGTTTCTGTTTGCAGGAGGAAATGGCATCCCAGTCCTCCTTTTTCACTGTTAGTAACTGTGGTAGCACCTTTAAAATAGTGCCAGGAAGTGCTTTTAGTTTGTCTCCTATACCTTGACCTGCTACTCTAGTATTTTCGCCATTCTGAAGTTCAGTCCATTTAATGTGTTCACCTGCTACTTCCCAATCTTTTCTCTTAGTTTGTCATATATACCTGATGGCAACAATAATTTCAGAATTGCTGTGATATCAGAAAGAGTATATGTTCCCATCATTAATACATCTCCTAATTCTCTTAAAGAATCCAGCAGGATCCTTTGAGTGGGAGGGAACCATCTCTTTCATCCTTAGTAACTCAAGTTTTGTCAAGGGTACATAAATGAAGACGCGTTGTAGCGCGCCATTCGTGTCAGCTCTGGGGTGGACCTCTCCATGGGGAACTGGCGTGTTTGAGGAAGTCTATTAGTTGATCCACACGTATTATGGGGAGATCTATATCCAGTCACTTTCTGGTATTTCTGTCTAAAATCTATAAATGTGTTAAGAAAACTGAACTATTGTGGAGGAACATGTTATCAGCGCAGTCAGACAGAAAATCTTCGAGTCTTGGATCATGTTTAAAATGAGTGTCATTGAGTGTGATGAGATGTTGTACCATGTAGAGACTTGCTAATCTTTGATGTGAGCGTGGTAATGCTAGAAAAAAGCTGGGCTATGAGATCATTGTCATATATCTTATATTGAGAGACCCATAGGGTCGCAGTTCTGGCTATTTCCTCCTCCTCCGGTGTAAGCGGAGGTTCCTGGTCTAACCAGTAGTCTAATGCATTGGATGTATTTTCAAATAACTCATCTGGAGATGACCGTTCAGAGTGACCTTGGAGGAATGTAGGCGGGGGTGTTCGTGAATTAGGGGCGGAAGAACGAACGGGTAGGACTTTTTCAGTAGGTTCAGTAATTTCCTACTCAAGTTTCTTATTCTCTTCATTTGTTTGCAAGTTTTGCAGAATACGGGTCACATTACGGGTGAACCTGTCTAGTGCATCATTTATAAGTTCTAGACTAGTGTGGTCGGATGCGGAATCTAATAAGTCAAAAAGTGAAACTGGTACATTTCTTTCCTCTGCTTGTATGTGTTTTATGAAACAGCAAAGGAGGAACCTATACATGTGCATTTTTACAGGGTGTGATCTTCTTGTAGTCATAGCGTTAATGGCTCGCGAGTTCTCTCCAGTACGAAGAAACTCAGAGGCCGCTTGAAGAAACGTGTCAATTGCTGGTAGATGTCTTATTTCTTCCCAGGAGTCATGAAGTATTTTACTTATTCGGCCCGCCTCCCCTGTGTTGCTCGGAGTCGGGTCATAGGGGCAGTCGGGAATTGTTTTACCTGGGTCTGGACCTACGGCACCCTTTCTGGAATGAGAGGTGGTGCGTTATGTTGTGAAAGGGGTGGCGGAGGCAGAGGGTGTTGAATGACTGGAACTTCATAGGGTGGTGGAGTATCTAAGAGAAAATTAGTAAAAGTATCCTCTGGTGGTGGGGCTGTAGGCTGTGCTGATGCAATGTTAAGGTTTTCAGGTGCAGATGGCAATACAGGATAAAAACCAGTAGAAATGGCTGATTGTTCCCTTTTATTCCTTTCACTAACTACTTCTTTCCCTATTTCTTGTAACTGTTCTTTCTTGGCCTGCTCTGACATTCTCTTACCCTTTTCAACTTTATGCAATTCCTTCTGTTGCCTCCTATTGGCTTCTTTTCTCCATAATTCTACTGAGTCACTCTGTGACTGGCGGACTCTCTTTTTCTTCCATAACTGTTCCTCTAATTTCATAATACACTCCGTATCAAAACTACCATTTTCAGGCCATCTATATCTGAGTTCTAGGTCTTTAGTATATTCTACCCATAGATCACAATAAATAAGTGCACCAACACCATGTTTTGCATACATGAAGTGTCCTGGAGTATCCCGAGGAGGAAGGGGAATTTCCTTCTCAAGAATACTCTTGGTTGCCATCTTACGTATTTTCGAGAAAATAGGCATGATGGCAAGACTTTCAAAGATTTTAGAAGTGAGAAAAACATAAACAGAACAAATATCTTTACCGTACCCACGAAAGAGGTGAGTCCGTCTTTTATACTAGTTTAGTAGTCCTCACAAAATAAGTGAGAAACCCACAAAAAACATGTATCTTTACCGTGCCCACAAGGTAGTGAGTCCGTCTTTTATACTAGTTTTAGTAGTCCTCACCAAAGATAGGTGAGAAACCAAAAAACGCGTATCTTTACCGCCCCCACAAAAGCTGTGGGTTCGTTTTATACTTTTCAGCAGTACTCACCGAAAAGTAACTGGAAGGCCTCTTAAAGATTTTGGGAAAATGCGGCGCGCAGTTTCAAGGTGGGATTTGTAGAACCTCGGACTCCGTCTGCTTCGCAGGTTGGGCTTTGGTTCAGGACGTTCCGCTATTTCCTCACCGCCTCGTGTGGATGCTGGGCCGCAGTCGGTCCCCCTTTCGCCTCGAGGGAGTTAGCGGGAATTCCCCGCGTTGTGCACTTTTGAAGTCCGTCAACGGTCAGGAGGGGACAGTACCGGGTCCAATATCGCCGGCGCGTGGGGAAAGGGAAGGTCCCTGTTCGGGCGCCAATTACTGTGGTAAATTAATTTTACTTATTACCTCATTTCTGAATTTCTATGCTTAATAAATCATAATTTCTTGTCAATGCAAAGCGAGGAGTCCGTGGTGCTCAAATGAAGGAGGAGAAGACCAATAACTCGAGTTAAAGGGAGCGCTTCCAGCACCAAGCGGGCACAGGAGCAATCTCTCAAGTCCCTCTCTTTAAGTGGGGGTCTTTATTTTCAACAGCAGAATATTTATACAGTCTTGGTCACGAGGGCAAAATAGAGGAACAAACAGGTCGTGGCAGATAGAGGAACAAAGATTCAGCAAGAGGAGCAGAGTGTGAAGAAATGGGGGCGTGTCTTAGGCTTCGTGAGGGGACTTGCGATGTGAAATAGTCTGACAGTTGGAAGGGGAAGGCTTCCTCATTTGGGGGTTTGTGCTCGTGCTTCATGTCAGAAACATGAACCATCTCTGCGGGGGAGCAGGAACTCATGTACTGGTTTCCCGGACTTGGCAGAAACCACAGAGACAGATGGTGAAAATGAGGAAAACCAGGTGCAGGGGTGTCGTGCTCGTGCTCGGGGTCTTGGGACACCAAAGGGTGAATTAAAAACAAAATGGTGTCGGCTTTTAATGTGGGCAATTATTAATCGCGCAAAGGGATCGCGCAAAGGGGCATAATTAGATCGCGCAGAGGGCAGCGAAGGGGCATAATTATAGATTTTATTTCCACAACACGCCGAGGTCAACCCCCTCCTGAAGAAACCCTCGGCGGACCCCACCGACCTCAAGAACTACAGACCCATCTCCCTGTTCCCATTCCCAGCTAAAGTCATCGAGAAAGCCATCAACAGCCAACTCGCCACATTCATCGAAGAGCACAACATCCTCGACTCCTCCCAATCCGGCTTCAGAAAAAACCACAGTACGGAAACCGCCCTCCTCGCCGCAACAGATGACATCCGCACCCTACTGGACAAAGGAGAAACAGTAGCCCTCATCCTCCTCGACCTCTCGGCGGCGTTCGACACAGTCTCTCACCGCACCCTAATATGCAGACTCCACGACACAGGATTCCAGGACAAGGCCCTCGACTGGATCCGCACCTTCCTCTCCGGCAGAACGCAGCGGGTCAGACTCCCCCCTTTCCTCTCGGACCCTACACCTACCACCTGCGGAGTCCCCCAGGGCTCCTCCCTCAGCCTGACGCTCTTCAATATCTACATGGCTCCACTCGCCCCCATCGTCAGAACCCACGGACTCAACATTGTGTCATACGCAGACGACACCCAACTCATCCTCTCCCTATCCAATGAACCCAACACCGCCAGACACAACTTTCGAGAAGGCATGGAAGCCGTCGCCAAATGGATGAAAAACAGCTGCCTACAACTAAACACCAACAAACAAAACAGAAGTACTCATCATGGGCCCAAACCCCGATGCCTGGAGCGACACCTGGTGGCCCCCCGCCCTCGGAAACCCACCAACCCCCACGCACGCAACCTGGGAATCATCCTGGACTCCGAGCTCAAAATGGCCCGCCAGATCAACTCCGTCTCGTCTTCCTGCTTCCACACCCTCCGCCTCCTTCGTAAGACCTTCAAATGGATCCCCCTTGAACACAGAAAGACCGTCACTCACGCCCTGGTCACCAGCAGACTCGACTACGGCAACGCACTCTACGCCGGAATAAACAAAAACCTCACCCACAAGCTACAGAACATCCAGAACACCGCTGCAAGACTGGTCCTCAACCTGCCAAAACACTGCCACATCTCGCAGCACCTGCGCACACTCCACTGGCTCCCCGTCGAGGCTAGAATCACCTTCAAGATCCTCACCCACGCACACAAGGCACTCCACGACACCGGACCAGCATACCTGAACAGCCGACTCAAATTCCACGCACCCCAAAGGACCCTACGATCAGCCCAGCTCTCCTACGCCGTGGTCCCCCGCACCAGAAAGACCAGATCGGGAGGCCGCTCCTTCTCCTTCCTCGCGGCCAAAGCCTGGAGCGACCTTCCGCTCCACCTCAGACAGACAACATCGCTCCCCATCTTCGCAAGAAACCTCAAATCCTGGCTCTTCGACAGACCCCCTCCTTGATGGACTGGAACCTGCACCCCCCCTATCCCTAGCGCCTTGATACCCTTACGGGTGAGTAGTCGCGCTTAACAAACGCCTGATTGATTGATTGATTTAGGAGGTCAGTGGGGTTCCTCAGATTCCAAGGGAGGTCATTCCAGGCCTAGGCCGCCCATGTGATGAAACTTCTTCCCCCCACGTAGCTTTCTTAGTGGGTGGTACGCTCACTAGTTTGGCTCCTAGTGAGCGCAATGTTCTTTTGGGAGTATACCATTGAAGCCGGCGTTTCAAATATTCAGGACCCAGGCCATGTACCATGTAGAGCCTTGAAGACTGTGCATAAAGACGTGAAACGCACCCGTTTCCTGATAGGCAGCCAGTGTAGTCTTTTAATTTCCTTGGCGACCAAGACAAATTTGGAAGTAGCTGTCACAAGTCTTGCTGCCGCGTTTTGCAGGATCTGCAGTTTATTTAGGTGCCGCTCTTGAATATTCAAGTAGAGGTCCAGTTTGGGAGAGGTGACAATCTTCAGTGTGTGTCTGAAGAAGTGCTTCATGTCACTAGCACAAATAAACGTACATATATATGATCTGATAAATTAAACCAAAGCGTTGTAAACCACGATTGCAACTTGCCACACCTTTTCACGCAGCACCGCTGCATGCCCAGTTGGGATATGAAAGGTTACAGGGGGATACGTTGGAACAGGGGTTACGTTAGAACAGGGGTCTTCAAACTGGGGGGCCTCAAGTGATTCCCGGGCAGGCCCGGTTCCAGGAATTTTCATCTGGATGGGCCAAGGGTTCATTCAGGTGGGCCAATGTGGGCCCAAATGTTGTCAATTCTGTAGATAGCCTACAAGCTCAAGATTTACATCATATCTTCTTCCAAACAGGCATACAGAGCATCTTCAGAGTTATTTTAGAGTAAGAGCTGATACCTATACTTAACAGCCCAACTCTTATAAATTCCAGCAGGCTAGGCTATAGCACCAGGATTCCAAGCAGATTGTAACAGTAGTTCAAGGTTAAGGAGGTCCCTCTTACCACACCTTAGCCTTGATATTTCGCACTAGGAAGACTGGCACTAAAAACTTGATCCGGGCTTAAGCCTGGCTCTGGCTCAGCTTGAGGTCTTGTTGGAACTTAGAGCCCATAATGAGCCGAGCTTTCATGTACCTTCTGCCTGCCACCTTCAATCTACCCAGGATGTGGCGTTACGGCGAGAGCTTCCAGCTTTGGAACTGAACAAACTGGGTTCGAGTCTCGGCGTTGGCTCAACCTCCTGTAATTCTGGGCAAATCTCCAGTGCATAAAAGAAATGAATGTGACCTTGTATAATTTAACTGGTGTTCATATAAAACGCTTCAATATCTCCAGTTCAAGTTCACACTATATCAAAACAGCAGAAAACTGCACAAAGAGGTAAAAACAAAGCATTAACATAAAAAGGAGAGACAAATAGATAGCCTTTTAGTGGCTGATTTGCACAAAGTGAAAACATGAAACCTGGATAAATTGCAGCATCCCGACTTAAGTTGTGTGAGCTTGGGCAAATATTTTATTTCACCAAAAGTTGTTTTTCTTCATATTTGCGCATGAAAGCCCATTCAAATACATGAATCAGAAAACCAACTATACAAAAACCTTTTTTGTTTGATTTAATAGACTAATGTTGCTCCATAGTAATCTGGGCCACATACAGCGTTCACGTGATAACTGCCTTTCCTGTTGGTCCACTAATGGCACTGTCACCAGTGTGATGATGGGGGAGGAATGACTCTAAGCTCATGTTTAAAAACGATCATTTTTAATAAGTACTTCTTAGTGCAGCGTTATATTGTGTATCATATTTTACATGATGTTTGTGTATGTTTTACATAGCAAACATTTTCAAGGTTCTGCTTGTGCATGGGCTCTAAGAGCAAAGCCAGAGCCTTAGCTCGACTCTCCTTGTTAATTTTTTTGCTCGCCCACCTCTACACCCCAAAATACACCACCTAATTTTAGTTTTAAAGACAGTGAAAAAACAAATTTCGACTTTTCCGACCAGGTGCCTTCTTCGTGGCCTCTTCTGCCATGACTGGGTGGGCCAAAGGTCATTTTCGGGTGGGCCTGGCACCCGGGGCCCCTCCTAGAACCGGGCCTGTTCCCGGGAAGGGGGGGGGGGGGTGCCAGGCTCTGGCCAAAAGAAGCATTATGCTGATAACAGTGCTTTGTTTTAGGAGGGGGGGAGGTGAGGGGCAGTCATCTGCTCTGTAATGGGCCATCACTAGCACCTTTTGCAATTTATATCGTGGAAGGGAGAAGGTGTCAAAAGGGAAGTGTCTCCAAATATTCTTCAAACCCCCCACCTCTATTTCTAATAATCACACTATGGATACTTTTCCACGTTAGTGAGGCCTGCCTGAACAGAATAGTATGTTTGGAAATCATGTATTAGGTTGCATTTTTAGAACGGTACAGAACTTAAACTGCAGTGCTTAAATAAGTCTAGACATATTTATACACCGCTAGCTTATTAGAATAATTGTGAAAAATTATGAGGGGGGGGCAATTATTATTTTTTTCCATGGGGGGGTTGTGGCACAAAAAAGATTGAAGGCCACTGTGTTAGAAGGAAAGCTACCGGATTAAAGACAGGTGCAGGTGGAGAGAGATGTAAGAGGAAGGAAGGAGAGTCGCATGGTCAGAGATAAGGACCAGTGAACATGAAGAAGAAGAGCTGCAAAGGGATGCGGAGGAGCTGAAGGACATGAAACTGGGCGTTACCAGTAGAAAGAAGAAGGGATGGCTGTTACAATAGAGACAAGAGGTGGAAGGGAGAACTGCACTAGGAAGAAGGGCGGAAGACTGGAGAGCTGAGAGCAGAGGTGACAGTGAGAAGGGAGGGGAAGGAAGAGAGGCAGGAAGAATTGAGGCAAGCAGGAGGAGAGGTGACGGAAGGGAGAGCTGAGGTAGGGAAGGTAGGCAAACTAAAGAGCTGCACCAGCAGATGTGACAGTGAGAAAGAAGAGCTGGAGGAAGAGAGGGGGAGAATGGAGAGACGCATGGGCACAGGTGGCACCAAGAAGGAAGAGCTGAAGGAAGGGAGGGGGAGAATGGAGAGAGGCAGGGGCACAGGTGGCACCAAGAAGGAAGAGCTGAAGGAAGGGAGGTGAGAAACCCGTGTGAGTAAAGGTGACAGTGAAAGGGAAAGCTACAGTAGCATAGAAACAGAGTAGTGAAAAAAGTGAGAGGGAAAAGGGAGTTCTGCAGATTGAAGGTGTAAGAAAGACTGAAGAACTGTTGTTGAAATGTAAGAACAGTGTTGTAGAATAATTTAATTTTACAGCATTTCCTTGTCTTGGGAATAGGCACTGTGCAAGGTTTCAGTGCTCTGGACCAGAGCTCTCACGTACAGACTGCAGAATTTATAGGGAGTGATGTGTTTGTAGCTTGGGGGAAGCAGTGACAGAAAATTGTATTTGCCTTCTCTCTTTCTCTTTGCATTCTCTCCTATTTATGTTTTGTTTCATTTTGCTCCAACCTCCCAACAGACAACTGCTTCCACCCTACGATACTTGCCCCACCCTACTTAAGCCCGTACCCCTACTGAACACCCTCCATTCCAAAGTTCCCAGTTAGACCGCCTTCCCACCCTGTCCCATCACAGTGTGGTATTTGGTAAGTTCAGGAGAGAAATAGACAGTGGGGGCTGCCACAATACTAAAGTAGGAGTGGTGGGACGGGGGATTAGGAGGAATAATCATTTTTTTAAAACTTACCTGACGATGCGGCCGCCTCGGTCCTCTTCTCCAGCTCTCCTACCAGCATGCACTGAGGCACAGGGTCCCCACCCAATCCCAGTGCTGCTCTCAATAGCATGAGAGAAGCACCAGGATGGGTCTGAGCGGCGTGGTTTGCAGCTCAGACAGTCTTCGGAGCCTGTGTCTCTCACCGCACCCTAATACGCAGACTCAACGACGCAGGGATCCGAGACAAGGCCCTCGACTGGATCCACTCCTTCCTCTCAGGCAGAACGCAGCGAGTCAGACTCCCCCCTTTCCTCTCGGACCCTACACCAACCACCTGTGGAGTCCCCCAGGGATCCTCCCTCAGCCCCATGCTCTTCAACGTCTACATGGCTCCGCTCGCCCCCATCGTCAGAACCTACGGACTCAACATTGTGTCATACGCAGACGACACCCAACTCATCCTCTCCTTATCCAACGATCCCAACACCGCCAGACACAACTTTCAAGAAGGCATGGAAGCCGTCGCCAAATGGATGAAAAGCAGCTGCCTACAACTCAACACCGACAAAACAGAAGTACTCATCATGGGCCCAAACCCCGACGCCTGGAACGACACCTGGTGGCCCCCCGCCCTCGGAAGCCCACCCACCCCCACGGACCACGCGCGCAACCTTGGAATCATCCTGGACTCCGAGCTCAAAATGGACCACCAGATCAACTCCGTCGCATCCTCCTGCTTCCACACCCTCCGTCTCCTACGTAAGACCTTCAAATGGATCCCCCTCGAGCACAGAAAGACCGTCACTCATGCCCTTGTCACCAGCAGACTCGACTACGGCAACGCACTCTACGCCGGAATAAACAAAAACCTCACCCGCAAGCTACAAAACATCCAGAACGCCGCTGCAAGGCTGATCCTCAACCTGCCAAGACACTGTCACATCTCCCAGCACCTGCGCACACTCCACTGGCTCCCCATCGAGGCTAGAATCACCTTCAAGATTCTCACCCAGGCACACAAGGCCCTCCACGACACCGGACCAGCATGCCTGAACAGCCGACTCAAATTCCACGCACCTCAAAGGACCCTACGATCAGCCCAGCTCTCCTATGTCGTGGTCCCCCGCACCAGAAAGACCAGATCGGGAGGCCGCTCCTTCTCCTTCCTCGCGGCCAGAGCCTGGAACGCCCTTCCGCTCCACCTCAGACAGACAACATCGCTCCCCATCTTCGCGAGAAACCTCAAAACCTGGCTCTTGAACAGACCCCCTCCTTGATGGACTGGAACCTGCACCCCCCCCCCCCCCAGCGCCTTGAGACCCTTACGGGTGAGTAGTCGCGCTTAACAAACACCTGATTGATTGGTTGTGACGTTTCTCCAACCCAGCTGTGCCTGATGTCTGTTTGGCTGGCCTAAGATGGTCGTTCACACATACATGAGCACTTACAGTGCCCCTACCACTCCTCCCTGCTATGCCCAGCCCCGCACCTCCCTACACTGCTGGCATCGGCTCAGTTAGTCGTTGGTCATTTTGTTTTTCATTTGACTGCTGACTGACTGGCCAGGGGGGGCGACTCTCCTCCGCCATTACGTAGGTGCCGTCCCAGGAAATAGAAAAAAGCACCACTGGGCTGTGCTGAAACTGGTACACCTCCTTTCCTAGGCTCAGCAAATGTAGAACTGCAACTTTTAAAGTGTCTTTCTCCCAAGCGCATTAGTAGGGATGGCCGAGCTAACAAATTAACAGAGAGAGCAGTTTTACTAGCACAAATCCTGCCTAAGGACATAACAGTGATTCAAAACAGATATAGAATACGTTACATGTTCCTTTTTCGGGCGAGGAATAGTTGCCGGAGTTCACAGGATGCTGAGCCAAGGATTTGAACCCAGCTCCCCATGATACATGGCCGGCAGCTGTAGCCCACAGGCACTGGAAGAAGGGGTGCTGGGGTTGCTGCTGCACCGCAAAAAGAACAATTCTGGAGTTCAGAAGGTGAATGAAAAATAAAGATGCCTTAAAAGGTCATCTTGTCATAAAGGTCAAATCTCAGGCTGTCTGACAAATTGGTGCTCAATCTTTTTTTTACTATGGAGTTTAGAATTTACTTGTCTTTCTCTGACTGCAAAGTGAGAGAATCTTGCTGAGTGTGAAAGCATAGGTTGTAGGATGTTAATTTGTTTCGAACACATATAAAACTTTAACTGTACAAATATTTTAAAATATATCAGCTATTAGAAAGCACACATTAAGCACTTTATTTTATAATTCGGAAGTGTGATGGGAGACATTTTTTTAATAGGATATAAACAAATCAAGACATTTTACTTGGTGTTGGGAAACGATATATATATATACACATTGAAACTTAAATTCTACACATTATCATTCGTGCACTATACAATGGTATCATTAAAACTACGTCATGCTACTACACCATATTTAAGTCTACACCATACTTTAGTAATATATTTGTGCAGCTTTGTGTTCCAAAATGCACCATCACAACACTCTTACTACTCACCTGCTGAATAGACGTGGCTCATTTGCTATACTTGTTCTTTGTGTAATGCTTGGATTTTTCATAATCTCTGTGACTTTAGTGACATAGCACGGATGGCACAACACCAACTTTGAAAATTGTTCCAGCACCACTGCTGTAGTCACTAGGCCACATCGCCTGCTGTGAAAACCTGGCCCAGAGGACCTCTTGCCGAGCCAGAGCCACGCATTTGACCTTGCTCGAGCTTCCAGAACCTTGTTCACCTCTACTAAGTAGCAGTGTATAGGATGACACCGGCAACAGCATATGGGAAGCAAGGGAACAAACATTGTCAAAGCCAATAGGTCATGCTATGGGACCTACTGGCTTTGACAATGGTTTGTAGCCACGTGGCATAGCATCCGCGATGCTGTGCAGTGACGCTGAAGTTAAAAACAATGCCTTTGACATGGCCACCTGCATCATTTGGTAGTCCCGTGCCCCACACATATGCATGTCTACAAAATGACTCTGGCGTATTTTTTTTCTTTGATAGTTACCCAGCCAAGCTGGATCAGTAACTATAAAGAAAATAAAACATGCAAAAGAGTTTTTTTTAAAGTGGCAGGGAAGGGGAGTGGAAGCAACATGTAGGAAGGTGGGGCTTAATGGCAAAGCAACCCGGTGGGGGAAAACAGTGAAGCAACACACGGGGTGGTGCGGGAGCACCGAAGGAACAAAGGAGGGGAGGCCAATGCAACAGGGGAAGGTCTGGAGAGGACACGAAACAACATGGGGGGCTGAGGGAAGGCAATAGAGAGGACATTGGGGGAAGCAATGGAGAGAAGCACACCTGTGAGTGCAAGAGGGAAGGTGGTGGGGAGAAGCAGTAAGGCAACAGAGAGCAACACAGAGTGAGGGGGAGATGCATACATGAGGGAAATGGCTCGAAAATGGGGAAAAAGTAGTACTTTAAAAAAAAGTAGTGGAGGCAGGGATGCCAGCCAATCAAAGAGATTGTAAAGACGCAATGCTCTGTAGAAGGGACAATTACAAGATTGACAAGCTGGGACACAAATAAGAAGCATGCATATGAGAGTGACAAGGAACGTTAACCAATGGTTAGCAAAGGGCACGCTTCCAGCCCCTCTGTGTTCTTGGTAAGCCACAATATGCCTCACACCATAGACAGTGCATGCACTGTATAGTAGGCTCGACCCTAAAAGCAGAACTTACTAGTGTTTTTTTGCTTTTTGTGAGAGAAGAATTTACTGCTTCACTGCTTTACAGGTACTACATTATCAGGGCACCTGCAGTTTCTAACTTGGATTGGGCCTTACCTGGAGTTATGCGTGTGTAAACAACCTTTCAGATGTGTGTTTTAAAGTTTCACCTTGCAAAGTTTTCCACTTTGAGACTGCATCATAGACTAGACGGGATCCCAAGGAGTCTGGAAGGTGAGAACTTTGTATGTTTCAGTGCTACCACTGAAGAAGGAAAAACTGCTTTTTTCATTAAGGTGAGTACTGCTTGTTTTTCTAACATCTTCCATGATTCCATGTGAGTGTCAATTTACACTGAGGTGTAGCTTCCCAGAACTGCCAGGAAGTCTGGGATGATGACTACTACAGACCTTGCTGTGATCAGGCAGTGCTGTAAGTCCGGAAGCAGGTCCCACACAACTTATGCAGTCATACACCAACCCAGTGCCATCCTGCCTCAGCATTCAGCACTCCTTCTACCCTATTGAAGATTGAGGTACTGCAAAAAACATACAGAGTCCCTTGTTGTGTGGAAAGGGCTGTTTTAATTCGGAAACAGGATGTGTTACCATTATAAATCCTTCAGCTCATGCTGCACAAACTAAAATGGCACATTCAGTGAACTAACATCAAACTCTAAACACCCCTGCACCCATAAACAACTCAACCAAAGCATTCATCTCCAATGCCCTGTCGTTGTTCACCTAATTTCAACACAATTGTGTCTTGCCTTCTTTAAACACTAGGGGCCAACTACTTCCATCCAGGCCTGCAGCCACCTTAATTTCCCATTCTCCACTGCTCACAATTTTTCTAAACTCATGGCTAGTGTACCTGCTCAAATTCCAGCACTGCCCACTACTGTTCCCCGGTCTGGGTCTCCACCCCGTAAGGTACTTACTCAGGGGCATATTATCAAGAACGGCGTTAAAATTATCGCCGGTTTAGCGGCAGAAAACTGCAGCTAAAGCGGCGATAATGGGCTTGATAATATGCCCTGGAGAATTCCAATAGAAGCCCATGTTCACACCAGAACATGGACTTCTATTGGAATTCTCAAGGGCATATTATCAAGCCCATTATCGCCGCTTTAGCGGCAGTTTTCTGCCGCTAAACCAGCGATAATTTTTAACGCCGTTCTTGATAATATGCCCCTAATTCTCTGATGCGACCCCTAATACTTGACAGAGCTATTTTCTGTCAGCTCCCAGCGACAACTAAAAACACAAACTTGTCCTTTCTCAACCTGTTCAAAGACCCACAGCATCCTCCCTCTACATCACAGGGCAGACATGCCTGGCAGCTGCTAACCAATGGGAGGCTGGATAAGGCAAGTGATGGGCAGAATATGTGGCCCTCACCAGTGACCATCATTAATCATTGAAATCAGGGTACCAGTCAGATTCTCCAAGTGACACTTTCATGATGACGTGACATCACCAATGAGTGTCATCCACATTACAAAGAGTTTGCAATGAATGGCGGAGCTTGGACAAGCCCACAAGGGCAGGCAGCAGGATACCCCCTGTAAATTTTTAAGGGGCCTTTGGACCACGGCCCCGGGAGCAACTGAAAGTCCTATTCCTATAAAATAAGTGTAGTGCTACCCACCGGCACAAATTAAGCGGTCAGTATGGGCCATGAGAGCCAGGTCAGCTGTCCAACACCCAATGCAGCCCTCCATATCTTGGATCTATCAATTGTTCATAACATATAAGACCACATCATAAAGAGCAAAGAAGCATGCAGTTTTAGAACGGTATAGGACACAGGAGTTCACATTGTGCCTTATTACAGACAGACCACTTTCCACTTAGCACGGCTTGAGACTGTGAGTCGATCAGGGAGGAGGTAGTCTAAGTCTCCCTACTTACAGAGCAGGGCTCTCCCCACAAACTATGTCTTTTTTTGTAGAGTTTTGGGCAGATTTTCAGGGTCTGCCTCTACAGTGATACTGATGCAATGGTACTGCACCAGCCAGAGCCATGAAAATGAAAGTGGACTGATATATGTTTTCCAATGACTCGATGAATTATATATACATTGCATATGTGCTCCGTTGCTTCACAGCTGATTTTGTGTCCATACATTCATAAATAAATACATATCTAACTGTCTATTTTATCCCACGGCGTAAAACCTTATGTGACAGCACCCCATGGCAACCTCCAGGAAATAAGAGAGGGACTGACATCAGGTGTTGACAACGAAAGTAAAGAATCACAGTTAAAGTTAACGCATTAGCATCCATCTTGTGAGCTGTAAGACGCCATTTTGTGACAGTTCCATATAAAATACGGATCAATGGCAATTTGACAACAAGCTACAAGATGCAAACAAACCATGCAATAAATATGAAATGAATCACTGTGAAACATTGTGTTAATAATATAATCCATGTAAATGCTATAAACAACTTTTATATTTTAGATGCCAAAATAGCAAGAGTTTTTTCTAATTTAATGGTACTCGTTTAATCGACATTGACATTTTAAGTTTGCCCCACAGAGATTCAAACCAGCTATTGGTTAGTTATCCACATATCTCTGCAGCAGGCATTCGACCGAAATGAATATGTATTTGTAGAACAAATGTATATAACAAACCTAGCCACAAGAGCATTGGAGCGCTGCAGAGGCCTGGCAAGAGCAAACACTGGGGGACCATAGAGAGAAATAAAACAATCATATTGCATTAAAGGCATGTAACTGCGAAGCAGGGGGGGAGAGCCTAAAAGCTCTTGGGGGTCCGAGGTATTTCGAAATTACTAGGGTGGTAAGGTTCAGTGTGAAAAGAAATGAGTTGTCACAGGGGAGATTGAGTTCCTGGAGGGAGTGAGACAGTTTTCAGGAGACACCAATTAGATATTTTGCAATCATGGATTTTGAGGGGAAGCTCGGATTTGTTTCTGCTGTATCGGCTACTCACCGTTTTGGAGCTGTCTTTTAAGTATCTGTGTTGAGAGAGGTCCAGGGTTTGTTGGAGTCGTAGGAAGTTTTTACAGGTAATGTGTGCATGCGGGGGGGGGGCAGAGAATTGAGAGAAACCAGTGGGGGCGGGGAGGGATTTGGTAAGACGTTTTTGCCCCACAGGAATAGGCAGAGTTCGGAACCCTGAAATGAATGTATAGAGGTGAGGCAAGGGGATATATCTTTGTGTGGTAATGGGAACGTCTCTGGGTCAGAGAAATTATAATTACAGTCCCAAATCGCAAAGCTTTTTCACCCTTGGTCAGGCTGAGTTTCTCTTGGAAATTCAATAGTAAATCACACCGAAGTCAGCTCCGAGGCCTGGTGGGGTAGATCCGTCTTTATGAAGTGGGTCCCAAGTCTTGGAGAGGCAGGATTTGAGTTTAGAGATGTCGTCATCAGGGAGATACCCTCAGTTTTTGTCAACTATTCTCCAGGTAAATGTAAAAGACCATGGCCGACGAGACTGGTCCGGGATGCACATCCTATAACAAAAGCAGAGCTTGGGGAGTGAAATGTGGCTGAATAGGATCCTCTGAATGGAAAAGAAAACTAGAGTGAATCATTACGCGTCTCATTCTTTCTAAAGTTTCTATTCCAGATAACCTCTACATTGTACAGTGATCTGATGCTCTAGGGGGCCTGATTTGTGCTTCATAAAAACTAAAGAAAAAATAATTCAGGGTTGAATCGCAAAGCCTGATGCGTGTTGAGAAAGAGAAAGCAATGTTTCTGACGAATGAATGCACGGTTGCAAGCTTAGAAGTACCAGTAAGCATTAGCTTCCATCATCCACGTTAAGCAGAGCAGCTTGCAAGTCTCAGACAGTTGTCTTGTGAGTGGTACACCCCTGCCTGAAGCCTGGCTGGTATGAACAGCTATAAAAGCTGCATCCACAGCTTCCACAATTCTTCCAAAACCCGTGTACAAGCACATAGCTCCATCAGCAGGTCAACGCTGCTTGGACCAGTGGCAGCTCTGCTCAGCATCATGTGACTCTGGGCAACAGCTCACTTAATCTCCCCGATGACCCGCCAGTGCCTGGATACCTTTAGGGGTGATAAGTTTGTGCTTTATAAATGTGGAAATGAAAAGAACACGATTGATTCAGGAACTGATGGGGGGGGAGATCTTTGGCAATCACCTCCTAAGATCCTGGGCACCCCTTTATGGGTGGTGCGAGGTGGCTAGGTGTGGCCTTACCGCCCTGGGCCATGGGCCAACTACCACTAGAGCATGCTCTTTCCTCCCTGTCTTGCAGGGCCTATGGTGACATTTGCATGGCACTTGTAGTGCTTTAGCAGCCATTGAGTTTAACCCTATAAGCAGTAAACACACAGTAGTATCTGTAGGGCTATACTCAGTCAGTGCAGCTACAGTACACCACAGAAGAGCACATGCGTTGTAGCCCTCACTCTGACTGACCAACAGGGGGAGCTTGCGAATGTAGCTTCTAGGGGGTGTGCTATATCTAAGGCTAGTGACTGCACCTTGCGAGACCTTATGCAGATGGGGGAGACAGAGGACTCTGAGGACAGAGCGCCCTCAAGCCACTCGAAGAACCTCAAGGCTTATCTTGTGTGTGCACTGCTCATTGTAAAAATGCCTTAACACAGTAATCAAAAGGCATCCCCTCCCCTCAACTGGAGCAGCTTCATGTTTTAAGAGTGCCATGATCTATGTAGCTCCAGGTGATGAAAGTGGGAAACACTTCACATTGGAAGCGCAGTCTAGGAAGCAAAGGTGTTGCGTGCCTGGAAGGCAGTAGCTGAGAAACCTTCCACACACCTGTGAATAGGCCTGAAGGGTTGTAGCAGTAGTGGCACCATGTCTTCAGCAGGCACACCTTCTGAAGAACCAAACTCACAGGTTTAAGTTCACAAGCGAGAGAAAAAAGAAAAAAAAAGAATGTCACATACTGAATATTTTATCGGGAGATATCGGTCCCATACTTTGGTATTCATACTATTTGGACCCACGCAAGACATATTGACTGCCCCGACTGCTTTATCGATTTCATTGAATACTTATTATATATATTTTGTGACAGTCTAATCACCTTTTGCCCTAAAGAAGTCGCGTCATTGTGACGAAACATGTGTTGGCTGTTTCTATGTGGAATTCATGCTAAGAACAAAAAATCTTGTTGACTCCTGTCCTTCATTTGAACCAACATCGATTAAGACAATTTGGTCTATATAACTTAATTTATCACATTCAGACTCCTTTTTGAGTGTTTGGGTACTAAGTTTCATGTTGTTTATTTGGAGGTATTTTATACCACCATATTCTAGGCACCTGTGGTAGTAGGGTGCTATTGGAAGGATACTAGACAGCCAGTCAAAAAGATGGTAACAGGCTATGCTCATGGTTAGGGACAAGCACAAGAAGAGGAAGGCCAGCGTAAGCCAACAAATAAGAAGCAAGTAAATAGGATGGACAATAAAGCCAACCAATGGTAAGCGATCGGCAGACTATAAATCCACTGTAATCTTCTGGTAAGCCCATAAAAGGTCTTTTGCAGGCGATAACTAAAAATGTGATGACATAACATGATATAAAAATGGATTCGTGTATGTATGCTTGGATGTTAAATGACAGGTGGCTAGACACAAATTAGAGACAGAGAGGTATAGGCATATAAGCAGAAAGTCAGACATATAAATAGAGGTGAGTGTGGCTTATGAATGCAAAAGAACGCCTTGTTTCGTTAGTTTTCAATGGAGTCAATGGATTGTCTGACACATGGAGCATACGGAAGAGACCCAAGAGCAGCCTATGGGTCTCAAGGACTCTCCCATGCTACATCCCAACCCTAGGCAATGCAGGTTATTCATACTACTCAGTGGCGATGGTATACAGCACGAAAGCGTAGAGTACTCCTACCAGTAACTATGTGCACTTAGAGCCAGTCATAGCTGCAGAGGGCTTTGGTTGTAAGCAGTTTTCATCTAGGTGGCACCTCATCTCATAATCCCAAAACTCTTGTATATTTACATCCAGGACTAGTGCCTCAATACAAGTATGGAGAGGTGACCTCTAGGCTTGGATGCCAAGAAACAACCAAAAGACCCCAAATGTATCTTTCACTTTTTTGTTAATTTTTATTTTTTTATTTTTAACTCAAATATTCTTATTTTATTAAGTTACATTCCTTGCGTATATTAAGGCGTTAGGCACCAGGAGGATTCATTATGCAATATAGAATTAGCTATTCTCCTGATTGTTGCTCACTAGTCTCTCGAAGACATCATATATTTCTATGTAGTTTGATTATCTTGCCTGGAGTAAAAATGGCCTATGGACGCCTGTTTACGTGCAGTTCCTGGCACCTTGTGGTGGTCCTTGAAACCAGGAGTAGCAAGGGCAGAGACAAGGGTATCAGAAAGCAAGCCATGGGCTCTTCTGCTACCAGTGCTTAACTTGTAAAATAATACGTGCGTGGGCCCTAAATTATTCTCAGAAGCCCCTGGCCTGCACCGCCAAATGTCATGGGTGTTGAAAAACATGGCTGTAAAGTCCTGATTTCACCTCATGACTCTCTCATCCACCACCAAACACTCCCTTTCATTTAATTGCTCTCTTCCAGGTTGTTTTTCATCCATACTTTCTCCTTTTGTCCTTTTTTCTTACTTCTTCTTTGCCCCTTTTCCTCCTTTCTTTCTCTTGCTCTGGTTGGAAGTGTGATGATGAAAAACAAGTCCCGGTCCCCCACAATAGACTGCTGGTGAGGCCCACTTGCAACCATCGGCTCAAATTAAGCAGTGGCTGCTATCCATCCACACCCCTACTGCCATGAACTCTATTTCAGCTTCTGCTTGGGGTTATTCCTCTTCTGCAAGGGGCACCGACTGACAGTGTCTAGGGAGGATGTCACCTGGCTCACCTGGAACCTGCCTGACTCTGCCTGACTCTACCTTCTTCAGAGCCGCTGTCCGGGCAGGAACGCTCCCCCACAGAGCACACAACCAAGGAATGTATTTGACCCGTGGACATAGAGGCAAAATGTCTTTACAAACCTAACTGAAAAAAGCCCCCATCAAATATTGACCACATGTCTTTTCCGTTTATTTTGGATTCCCATTTCGGAACTGTGTCTGCTGAAGGGGGGGGGGGGCATAGTGGGTTTTGAAGGGTAGATGATAGGCACGAGGTGTCTTGCCGAGGGCATTAAAGACCCCAGATGTGTACTACGCCGCACTTTGCCCTAAATAATCAGCTGTTCCCGCACGCTCAAGGCGCAATATTTTCCCTCATGTCTGCAAAGAACACGCCGCTCCGGCGTTTGCTCCACTGAATCTTGGAAATTGCTTTAATAGGAATAATAATTAAGCCCTAAAAGAGAGAAGAAACAAATCTCCCTCCTCCTTCGTGGCCAAATGTCGGGGAGAATGAAAAGAAAATAATTTATTTTCATTTTCTTCTATTTCCGAGAGCCGGCGGCCATCTGTGGGACGCTTTGGATGTCTTCCAGCCTTTGCCGCCACCTGTGCTATGGTATAATTCACAGATGACGACAGCAGCACCACCGGATCCAAGGATCCGACAGCTGCAGGGATTCTGGACCTCTGCCCTTAAACTCTGTTTCTTTGGATGGATTTTAATTTTTCAATGAAGAGGGTCTTATTTCATATGCCACCTATAGTTACCCCTCCACCTCCTCAAGAGGCAGACTGCCTCGGTGGCAGTCTGAGATGATAGGGTGATAAACATTTGCCCCCTGAAAGGACAGTTAGGCTGGGTCAGAGTGAGTCACATTCTAGCTTTCTTGACTCAGAATGTTGGCCTGGGGCCTTCCCAGCCAGTGTGGAAAGTCCAGTAGACCAATCCAAATAACTGACTAACATATCCACCACTCAAATTATTTTCACTATACTAATTCACCACTAATCCTGTATGGGTTCCAAAGTAGCGTGCTACTCACCGAAAAAGTGCTTCAACACCCCATCAGGGATAGCAAGCGCTATATAAATGCAAACCTTATTCCCTTCTCTATCCCTCCACTATCCTTCTCAATCCAAATAACTGACTAACATATCCACCACTCAAATTACTTTCATATTTTCACTATACTAATTCACCACTAATCCTTTATGGGTTCCGAAGTAGCGTGCTCCTCGCCGAAAAACCGCTTCAACACCCCATCAAGGGTAGCAAGCCCTATATAAAGGCAAACCTTTTTCCCTCTTCTATCCCTCCACTATCCTTCTCAATCCAAATAACCGACTAACATATCCACCACTCAAATTACTTTCATATTTTCACTATACTAATTCACCACTAATCCTTTATGGGTTCCGGGGTAGCGTGCTACTCGCCGAAAAAGCGCTTTGACGCCTTGTCTGGGGTAGTAAGCGCTATATAAATGCAATTACAATACAATACAATACTTACATTCTGGGGCTTATTTACAAGCCCATTGCGCCGCCGGTGCGTCACTTTTAAAATGGGATAAAGTGACGTACCGGCAGTGCAAGGGGCTTGTAAATAAGCCCCATGGTTTCTAAAGTATAAAGTTAGCATCAAATAGGCCTTTTGAATTATATTGAGCTGTTGCCAAGAAAATTCCAGATATATTTAAGACCTGCGTCCTATTTAAATTGCCACAGCTGATAATGGGAGTTACTGGACAAGCCAGGATTACCACCAAACTCTTAAGGAGGCCCTACAATTCAAGGTCCAAAAACCTATATGCTGCATCTCCATCATACAGAAACCCTTTGCAAGAGGTGCACTCGAAATTTCACCATGGTAGGTTCTTGTCTAACTTTACCCAAGCACTATTGGCCTTTCAGAGTAACCAGCATGTCTCAAAACCTCTGAGTAGCCTGTAGGGCAGTCTGTCTCTGAACAGTAGGGGTCTGTCTTCTCTTTTTGTCTCAACTTGGTGTGCTCTGTAACGGAACTTGGAGTTTGGATGACGGGTACTCTGTCACAAACGTGACTGATATATCATCCACCTTATTACAAGTGCATTCACTTGCTACAAGTTAACAAGTTCACCGTCGAAATCAGAGTTTGAATTACTGGGGCATTATCCTGTTCAGAGAGTACTGCTGATCTGCGTTAAGGTCACAGTGTTTGGGCCCTGTTCTATCTGCTCTGCAGATAGTAAAGAATGAGTTGCCCGCGAAGAAAATTCTGAGGAGGACAGACAAGTGGTCCATCGCACTGTTGTATATGACAGGGGGGGGCACAATGAAGGGCCAGGAGCAATGGATCCACTCCGGATTTTCAGGATTTCCACATAAAATACATTTGTATTAATTTAATGTAGATGGAACTAACTTATTTTCATAGTGCTTATGCTAAAACTCTGGTATGTTGTCAGCCCTACTGAACCTACACTAGACGCACCTGGTTAATGGTTTTTCTACAGGCAGTGAATAGTCCGAGTAGATAGATTGAGGGGCCCTACTCTTCTGTCTTCATTTATATATCTGTGTTTGTAAATCACCTAGACATCCCATCTATCAGTGTCTTATATTTAACAGTACCCGGGTATGCTTAGAAATGTCCAGTCAGTGTGGATTGCAGCCAGGCACCATTTTCATTCTTCCGCAAAACCCTGAGACTTCAAGGACACGCACAGCCCCTCTGCCTGCATTGAAAGAACTGAATAGGCTCTCATTCCCTCCCTGAATTCATTTCAAGGTTTGTTACATGATATTTAAGGCCCTTCACTTGTGCAAGTCTGACTGTCTCACCTCTCAACTCCGTTTGTTTAATGGTGTATGCTCTACTAGGAGCGCATGCATCCCTGTCAGGTTGTCTCTTTCGGTCTAAGGGCCTAGACTCAGCAACCACCTCCCTTTGCACCCCAGACTTGGTGCAATTCAGGTACCGTCTCAAAGTCACCTCCTTACAATCTCCCTCCCATCCTATACTGTACCTTTTTCCTCAGCATGCTGTGCTTCTTTTTTATGTATAGCTATTTACATGCCTGAGTTCTTATTGCAAACATACCTGCATGTCTCCATCCTCACCTGGTGACTAGGGGCCAGGTGCACTAAGCTTTTTTCTGCTCGTAAATGGCCAATTAGCAGAATCGGGATGTTTGCGACCAGAGAAAAAGCATTTTCTGCTGTATGAAACCCTATTTGTGATTCGGTAACCTAATACCGAATAGCAAATAGGGTTTGCGATTCAAAGTTAGGAAGGGGCATGTATAGGGCGTCCCTTCCTAATACCGAAATACAGCGGTATGTAAGAAAGTTTTGTGACTGAAATGCGGTTGCAAATCATTTGCATTTTAACACGAACTTCACAGTAGTGGTAACCCTTCGCAAATGGGAAGGGGCCCCCAAGGGACCCCTTCCCCTTTGTGAATGGTAGTACAAACATGTTTTCGGAGCAGACTGTGGTCTCACAAACCACTGACTACTCTTAAAAAATAAAAAGAAAACTTTTCATTTTTATTTCCGAAACACAGCCCGTTTTCCTTTAAGGAAAACGGGCAGCATTTAAAAAAAAAAATTGCTTAGTGTAAAGCAAGCACAGACATGGCGGTCTGCTGACCCCAGCAGGTCACCATCCCTTTGTTGTTAGCTATTACCAATGGGGCACAAATTGCGACCTGCCTCATGAATATTAATGAGGTAGGTCTATTGCAACCCCAATAGGAATCGCTAAATGTGTGAAACACATTTGTACATCGCCGTTAGCGATTTCCTTACTGCTAATCACTCAAATTCGCAATTAGGAAGTCGCAAATGGGATTCTACATACATCTGGCCCATTGTATCATGTTGCTATGTGCAGTGTTCCACTGCTCTCTGGGCCTGGATTCAGAATTTATAAATATTTCTAAAAAATAAAATAAACAGCGACCCTCGGAGTGACAGTCAACGTTACCGCAATAAACATCTTCAAGTGTTGTCCTGTGTGTGGAGTTCTCATCTTTATACCTTCCTCTTGCTTTCTACCTCTGGTCACTCACTCTACCTCACCTCTCGCTACTTTAGCCATAATTGCTATATCTTTCTCTACTTTCTACTCACTCTGCACCCAGTGCTTAATTTGTAAAAGAGTAAGTACCAGGGCTCTCGTCAAAAGGCCACTGCAGCTTACGCCACTCATTGCCCCTGCAAGTGCTGCCAATGATAGCAACAACACAGCTACTAACAATCACACTCCAACAAGTGTGACAATTCAGACTATTTCAGGCCCCCAAAGCTATAAGAATGGCTTGGACGGCAGGTAATAGCCATTTTAAATGTATATTGACTTAATAATTAACTGTTGTTGTGGTCATCTCTAAATTAGTCAGACAGTGCCGCCTTGTGGCAGACTGTCACAAGTGATGGTGCTGACAATTAAGTGCTGGTGCCGAGCACCCGAAACCACCGGGTCAAATTAATCACTGCAATAGTATGTCAATTGTCAACTGAAAGACCCTTCCCAACATCAGTGTCAGTTTTTGAAAGTTCGATAGTGCAATTAAAAATCAACTGTACTTCTATTAAGGAAGTTTGCTGCCTGGACATATAAAGTGTGTTGGCTAGAAAATAGTCATTCCTCTCAACCATAAACAATAGGGTGCAGTCCCCCTATAACTATACCTGGCACGCTTGTTGAATGCACCGATGTGGTAAAGCGCATGCTTGAGAGTGGCGTAACACTCCAAGTCCTTTCTAATAGGTTTAGGTTCAAGAGATGAGCTGTAGAAAGAGAGACAGTAGATAGACAAAAGAAAAGCAGAGGAAGAAATGCGGTTAACAAAGTTACAGCGAGGGTGGGATAGAGAGAGTTGTGAGGCAAAGATGGTGTTCGAGATAGACAAGTGACACAAAGAGATTTAAAAAAGGTAGGGAGTGAGTGATAGGTAACATAGAGAGGGTGAGGTGCAGACAGTGCTTAATTTGTAAAAAAAAAAACATAAGTGCAAGGGCTCTCGTCAAGAGGCCACTGCAGCTTGCAGCACACATTGCCCCTGCTATGCTGCCAGTGACAGTAGTAACACAACTTGTAACCATCACACTCCTACAAGTGTGTCAATTTGGACTATTACAGCCACCCAAAGCACCATCACACTCCTACAAGTGTGTCAATTCGGACTATTACAGCCACCCAAAGCTATAGGAATGGCTTGGGCGGCAGGTAATAGTCGTTTATAATGTATATTGAATAAATTATTAACTGTTGTTTTGGTCATCTCTAAATTAGCTAGACAGTAAAACCTTGTGGCAGACTGCCACAAGCGCCGGTGTTGACAATTAAGGGCTGGTGCCGAGCACCGGAAACCACCGGCTCAAATTAAGCACTGATTGCGAGTAATAGCAATACAGGCTGCTGTCTGTACAGGCAGAAACAATGGCCCTCAACCGTCTCCTTGCTGCTTCAGCCTCGTTCCTCTGTCCTGGAACCGGGCAACTCAAAGAAAAAAGTTTCCACCTGAAAATGACAAGGCTATGGCAGCAGAAAAGGTCAAAGATGGAACACAAAACATCTTCTCCCTCAAGAATAATATAAAAAAATAAAAAATAAAACAAGGAAAAACAAAAAAACGAAAGAGAGATGCATGAATCCATAGAGGCGACATACACATAAATTGCAGGTTTAATAACACATTTCAATCAATAATATATTCATGAAAAATGTTGCAGCTATTTTGCAATTGCGTAATCCAACCAATAATATAAACATGACATTTTGCAGATATATCTTGCAGTTGCGTTTTCGCGCATCTGGAACATTCCAGGTACTTTAGCACTGTCAGCACAACATTTTGGAGTATAACTGTGAGAAACAGAAACATCAGTCTCTGAGGAGGTAACAGACTTAAGCACTACTTTAACCACTCATGGAAAATTCCACCATTGACTGAGGAAATCAAAGCTAACTCTATCCCAAACCTTTCAAGGGCAAGTGCCGCGTTCCTGGGTGGCGTGATATATTTTAACCCTTTATTATTTTTCGCACAATAACACACAGTTCTTACGAAGCTCTTTATGGAAATCTTTTATCCCAGATTTCAAAAAAGACAGTGTGGCCTCTTGAACTCCCCCTTCAGAGGATTCTCTTGTTTTGCGTGATAGTAGTGGAAGATTGGGCTAAATGAGAAACAAAATGGTTAAAATTGCCAATGGAAACTGAGGATTTGCCAATTTTGATTGATTGTTCTTTTTTAAATGGAAGTACAAGTTGTGATACATAAGAGAGGGTCATGATTTGATTTTTCATTTGGTTCTAAGGTAGCCTCTGTGAGTGTGTTTCTCGTTCTCTTTTTAGCCGATGTATTTTTGGAGGGAGGGAGGAAGGGAGAGAGAGAGAGAGAGAGAGAGAGATCAAAATTGGCACATCTTCAACATGGATCGAATGACATTGAGCCGACAGCTATTTGCATTTAAGAGAACTAGAAACCTTCAGCGATATTTTGGTACATTATAGACCATGTACAAAAAGACAGGACACCAACCATAAAGAACTCTTTGGGCCATAAAGAACTCTTTGGGGCCCTTCACTACCCTCCATCACAGGACATTTCTAGTGGGGAAATTGTAATGTATGTATTCTCACCAATGATTAGAAAGGAATTAGATTTAGGATCATAGCAAACTACGGAAACATACCAACTGCAACACAAAGAATGCTATATATATGATTGTTAGAAATGGGGGTCTCTATTTGGCAGTGGTATGCACCCTGTCTAAGTAGGGACCTTTCCTTCTAGCCAGGGTAAGAGAGTTACACACCCAAGATAACGCCTGCTCAGCCCCTTGGTAGCTTGGCACGAGCAGTCAGGCCTATCTCAGAGGCAATATGTAAAGCATTTGTACATAACACACGCAGTAACTCAGTGAAAACACTACAAGTGGACACCACACCAGTTTAGAAAAAGAAACAATCCTTATCTAAACCAAACAAGACCAAAATAACAAAAATCCAACATACAGAACTCAAGATATCACTTTTTAAAGGTTTAAGCAATTCTGTCCATAGAACTCTATGGATGCGGTGAAACACAGCAATGCATCGGTTCTTGAGTCCCTGGGGAAGCGATGCGTCAGTCCTGCTGCACGCAGGAGAAGTATTGCATCGGTTCTGGACTGTAAGGAGAAGTGATGCGTCGGAATTCGAAGATGGTTCTGGTCTGCGGGTGATGCAGTGGAAATCTTGGTGCACAGGTGTGATGCCTGGAAAACAGGGTGCGTTGGAGTTGAGGTGGTAGCGGCAACAGGCGCTGCATCAATTCTCCTAGCCGCAGACGGGTGATGCGTCGATTCTTTCAGCCGCACAGCAGGGCCTGCATAGGAGTCAGTGCGGTGGTCTCGGATGTTGGAGACTCGGTTTGCTGAACTTGGGCTGTGGCGGCTTCTTCAGCTGTGGACAGGAGCTGCGTTGATTTCTTCAGCAGCACGGCTGCAGTGCGTGTAAACGTCTCCCGCAAGGCAGTGCTGCGTTAGAAAAACAGGCACTGGAAGGGCGATGCGTCAATTTTGAAGGCTTCCAGCAGCAAAACAACCTCCAAGGGCCCAGAACTGGAATTGGCACCACAAGGCAGGTCAGAACTCCCAGCAGTGGAGTTCAGTGATGCTGCAGGTGAAGTCTTTGATGGCCCTGAGGCTTCCAACAGGAGGCAAGCACACAAAAGCCCTTGGAGAAACTGGGAAAAGCAGGATACAAAGCAATGTCCAGTTCTTTCACTGACCACAGACAGAAGCAGCAACTGCAGGACAACCTAGCAAAGCAACACACAGCAAAGGGACAGTACTTCTCCTGACAGCTCTTCAGATCTTCTTCTTGGCTGAGTCCTCAGTTCCAGAAGTGTTTTAAAAGTCTGGGGTTTTAGGTCCAATACTTATACACCTTTTGGCTTTTGAAGTAGGCATACTTCAAAGGATAGTCTTTGTAGTGCACAAGTTCTGTCTTGCCCTGTCCTGGCTCGAGACACACTACAGGAGGGGGAGACAGCATTGTGGGAGGCCAGGCACAGCCCGATTCAGGTGTCGGTGACAACTCCTCCCACCCCTCTATCTCAGGAAGGCCCATCAGGCTGGTGATGGCCCATCAGGATATGCAGGGCACATCTCAGCTCCCTTTGTGTGACTGTCTAGAGTGAATGCACAAACAACCCAGCTGTCAGTCTAAACCAGACGTTGATTCCACAGGCAGACAGATGCACGGGATGGTAAAGTAAGAAAATGCCCACTTTCTAAAAGTAGCGTTTTCAAACACACAATCTAAAAACTACCATTACTAAAAAGTGCATTTTAAAATCCTGAGCTCAGAAAGACCAAACTCCATATCTCTAGCTCTTCCCAATTGAAAGTTTCACTTGTAAGATGGCACAAGGCAGCTCCAATGATGACCTATGGGAGAGAGAGTCCTTGTAATAGTGAAAAACGAAATTTGCAGTAATTCACTATCAGGACATGTAAAACACACCAGCACATGCCCTACCTTTCAAATGCCCTGCACCCAGCCCATGGAGCTTCTGTGAGTCTAACTTAGGGGTGCCTTACATGTAACAAAAGAGAAGGTTTGTGCCTGACAAGTGGTTGCACTTGCCAGTTCGACATGGCAGTTTAAAACTGCCCTCACAGACACTGCAGTGGCAGGTCTGAGACATGTTTGTAGAGCTACTCATGTGGGTGGCACAATCAGTGCTGCAGGCCCACTAGTAGCATTTGATTTACAGGCCCTGGCACACACAGTGCAGTTTACTAGAGACTTACCAGTAAATCAAATATGCCAATCATGGATAACCAATCATACATTTTACACAGGGAGCACTTGCACTTTAGCACTGATCAGGAGTGGAAAAGGGCCCAGAGCACATAAACCAGCCAAAACGAAGTCCAGCATACAGTCAAAAAGACAGGAGGTAGAGGCAAAAAGACAAGGAAAACCACTGCAAGGGTGCCTGGTCTAACAATGATCATCTGCCCGTGCAGAATGCGATACATAGGAATGACCTTTTGTAAAGTTAAGACCAGGGTTAATGAACCTCACTGCACTGTCAGATGTAAACTAGCAGCCCCAAATCTTACTGCCCCTAATTTGAAAAATAATCACAGCTCAAATGAGATGGTATGGGTAGTACTTGAATCTATAAATTACCACTCCATATGCAATACAGACTTTTTAAAAAAAGAACAAAGACGGGTGTTTAAACTTGAAACTCACCAATCTGGGCTTAACTATGAGATACCCTGGAACATGCTTAGTTTTTAATCATGCCATATTTGCATGGAGACATTTACCCATTTACCGGTATTTGAACATTTCAAAATGGTGTTGCTGTATGTTTTTCTCATGATTTTTAAAATAAATTGTTGCTTCCACGAGGAACGCAGTGTGCACTCAGATTGAGATATGCACAAGTCAGAGGACGGTAGTGGTAGATACAAGGGTCGCACATCAATGATTGAACAAATCGGAATGGGCTATCAAGCATAAATAACAATTTATACAGTTCAAAAGGCAAAAGGATTTGTAAGACGGTGCCACTCTGGGTAGAGAACACCCCACTACCTTGGGTGTAGAAAACACAGGGACCTAAACGGTAACCAGTGAAATTAGTATACAACAAGATATACTCCGGCACTCCTAATGTATAGATTCTAAGTTTGTGACATTATTAGGTCATAACTAATGAGATTGACGTCTGCTTTAACACAGGAAAGCACAAGAGATTTCCTTATCCAAATATTCATAGATTTATTCCGCACAAAATAAAAAAAATTAGCTAAAAGCGTTCTTTAACAATGTTAGTCAGGACTGAAAACACAAAAGGTTCAGACAAATAATTACAAAAGGAGTCTCTTAAATTGTGATAACGTGATCCAGTCCTTGTAACAGAACACGGAAACAGCCAACACGTGTTTCGTCACATCCGTGACTTCCTCAAGGCTCAGAAAGGATTGTTATGTTATGGAAATGATGGTAACTCGCCAATAATTTCACGTAGTAGAATTGTGAATTCAGATTCAAAGTAGATTTTGAGGGTTCCAAATTATGTTGGGGAAGTCTTGCATAACCTTAACCCAATCACAGACAATATAGTCAATAGGTCCTTCAAGATGGGATTCCCATCTTGTACCAAAATAGATTTTGGAAACAAACAGGTGGTGACCAAATTTCAGATTCGTGGATGACTCCTGACGTAGTCTTACAAGCCCGTATCATAAACGTTAGCGGCGAACAGTTCGACGAGGAGCCGTATTCGTAGTAAAACACGGCTATCTGGCTCCTCGTCGAACTGTGGCATGCAGCGAGCTTTCGCTGCATGCCATACGGACGTACTGGGGTCCATGATTACGGACGATCGGTTCCCTTTGGGAGGGGCCTATTATAGCTCTTCAGGATAGCCGTGTTTTACTACGAATACGGCTCCTCGTTGAACTGTTCGCCGCTAACGTTTATGATACGGGCTTGTAACACTATGTCAAGAGTCATCCACGAATCTGAAATTTGGTCACCACCTGTTTGTTTCCAAAATCTATTTTGGCACAAGATGGGAATCCCATCTTGAAGGACCTATTGACTATATTGTCTGCGATTGGGTTCAGGTTATGCAAGACTTCCCCAACATAATTTGGAACCCTCAAAATCTACTTTGAATCTGAATTCACAATTCTACTACGTGAAATTATTGGCGAGTTACCATAATTTCCATAACATAACAATCCTTTCAGAGCCTTGAGGAAGTCACGGATGTGACGAAACACGTGTTGGCTGTTCCCGTGTTCTGTTACAAGGACTGGATCACGTAATCACAATTTAAGAGACTCCTTTTGTAATTATTTGTCTGAACCTTTTGTGTTTTCAGTCCTGACTAACATTGTTAAAGAACGCTTTTAGCTAATTTTTTGAATTTTGTACGTAATAAATCTATGAATATTTGGATAAGGAAATCTCTTGTGCTTTCCTGTGTTAAAGCAGACTTCAATCTCATTAGTTATGACCTAATAATGTCACAAACTTAGAATCCTTACATTAGGAGTGCCAGGGTATGTCAGATTGAGATATGTATACTCTAAGCCATAAGATTTTTGATGTCTTTCTTAAACATCACAATAAAATCATAGAATATCCTGAAGAGCTTCCTTCTCGTTGAAAAGATTAATTTTTGCTGAAAATTGACCTTTTAAAACTGCCATTCTCCTGCAACCTGTCACATGAAACGTGATCTGTGCACAGTCCCACTTTCGTGACGTCAGATACATTCCACGCACAGTCCTGCCTGCCCACGATGGAGTAGTAAGTAAGTCGCCACGTCCTGATGAGGTTTAAAACTGGAAGGAAAATTGATCTCACCATTCGGGACACAGAGGCTTACATTTAAGTGCAATTACTGGCTTGTCCAACTTGGAGAAGTATGTAGTGCGGCTGAACACTACGAGCATCAGGTAGATAAAGAGCAGCATACAGGTCTTGATAGTGGCTACTGTTGACCTTTTTTCAGATACTCATTTGACTGGATATTGCCAGGCCTGAGTTCAAGGTGAAGCCTTAACCCTTTTTGTAGCCAGGGTGAAATACCATGTCACTCCTCACGGATACTAATGCATGATTTTGGAGTGTGTTGTGAAGTGGCACAAAAAATTCCTCGCAGAAACTTTTGCATGATTTTGGAGTTTGTTGCAATGGCACTTAAAACTTTCTGGGTGGCGTGTGTTCACAACTACCCACTGACTATGGATAGTCATGCACTCTGTATATATTATACATGTTTGTCTAAGTCAGATACATAGCTAACTGTCTGTTACTTATTATTTTTAATATTATGTCTGTTTGTTGTCAACGAGGCTTCATTCATGAACAGATGTTCAAGTGGGTCGTTCATTTCTGTGTGTTTTCAATAAGACGTGAGGCACTACTAAATAATTTGCGACTACAAATCATTAGATTAGGACTTTTTCAAATTGATCCTGATGAATGCCATGGACCTTGCAGGGTTTTAGAGACAAGAAACATGTCAACCTAACCGTATTCTAAGGATGATTATGTCCTGTAAATCCGCCCCTATTTTTAATCTTACCATGGAAGCCATCTACTAATTAATGCCTCATATTAGGGACTTCCATAGGCAATTTCAACCATTCCTTTTCTCTTTTTGTCCAATCTTTCACTGCTATCCCTCAAAACAAAACAGGCAAATTCTCAGATGAGGAAGTTCAAGGAGCCACACTGGCTTTATTGAACTTTGGGATAAAAGATCTTCTTAAAGAGCTCCGTAAAGATGCCCATCCAGTATTGCTCCCACAACCTGATGAGGAGCAGGTCTCAAAGATGAAGCATGCCATCTCAGTGAGTGAGAGAATCTGTATCCTAATAAGGGAGGCCCTGTAATTAATGGTTTATTTCAATTTTGAGTCCCAAAAAAGTCATTGATTTCCCTTTCAAGACTGTTAATATAGCACTTGCCCGGAAAATCATACCTCTTTTATTACTTCACGGACTGACCAATCTCTCTTCCACTCTTTATATGTATGCTTCACGGCTGACATTCAACAATTCATTCCCAACACCACTAGGAGGAATAATTTTATCATTCCTACAAAGCAAACCAGACTCAATGGAAAATTCACATGGTTTCTTACTGTACGATTGAAGTCCCCTAGGAAGAGAGGTCTCTATTCGCCAACCTTTCCTAGTATATTCCATAACTTTCTGCAATAAAAATACCTCCTGCAAGAGTATCTCTCTAATTCTTCACACTACTATATCTGACCAAACAGCAAAAAAAATTGGCAACCAAATAATGCTCATCTTGTTGATCACTTAAACACCGTTCAAATTCATCTACAGGTTGAGGAAGACAAGAAAGGTAATCAGCCTTTTTGTTTTTCACACCTGGTAAATATTCCACATCAAAATGGAGCTCCAAAAGTTGGCTAGTCTTACCAACCTGGCTGTGACCTTGGATGAATGCACATTAATACTGCTCAAAATAGGAATGAGGGGCTTATGATCAGTATCTTATGTAAATTTGGTCCCCCACATATATGCTTTAAAGGACTTAACCACCCAGGTGCACACTATCATTTCTCGCTCAATGGCTGAATAAGAATGGTTGGTGGCCTGAAGGTATGGGAAACAAATGCAATGGTACACTCATATTCCCCTCAACTCTGAATGAGCACAGCCCCTATGCCAACCACGCTGATATCAACAGTAATACAAAGAGGTTTGCCAGGCACATATGGATTGTGTAGGGGCGCATGCATGAGATCATGTTTGATTTCAAAGGTAGCCCGACTCTGGGCCTGGCCCCTGAAGAATTAGCATTCTTCTTCAATAACTCTAGAAGAAGCTTATCTTTGGTGGCAAAATAAGAAATAAATTTGGCATTAAAAGTGCACATTTCCTAGAATGCTTGAAGTTGTTCACTATTTTCAGGAGTAGGTACTTCTTCAACAGATTTCAGTAAATCAGGACATGAACCGATTCCTTTGTCAGATACCACATGTCCCAGATATTCCACTTCACTCACCCCATACTCACAGTTTTCCTTTGTCAATGTAAGACCTTTATAACTGAGAGCTTTCAGCAAAGCTCCCAACCTCTTTAAGTGTTCTTTATTATACTTTCCATAGACCAAAATGTCATTCTTGAATACAAGTACACCACTCAGTCCTTGCAACCCATCACTCATCACACCCTGGAACACAGCAGCTGCCAAAGTGAGCTCGAAAGGCATTCTGCAGAATTGAAAAATGCCACTAGGAGTAACAAAAGCAGTTAGGTGTCCAAATTCGTTTGCTAAGAAAACTGAACTCATCTCAAGTTTAGAAAAAAACGTTGGCTCCAGCTTGGGTGACAATCATTTCCGCAGTTTTAGGCAAAGGGTGACCATGAATCCAAATGGTTTTGTTGAGGCTCCATAGGTCAATACAAACTCTGCGTTTATTCTTCTTCTTCACAACAACAATAGGAGATAACCACAATGAGGATTCCACTGGTTCAATCACACCATTTTCACTGAGTGAAATTAGCAACTTATCCAAACTATCTTGAAAACTCATTGGCATACACCACAATTTACATTTCATGGGAATATTAACCCCCATCAAAGGTATTTTATGCTCAAAATCTTCAAGCTTCCCAAGTTTCTCATCAAACACCTGGGCATGATTAGCAAGAACATTCTCCACAGTGTGAACCCATATGCTTAAATCAACTTCCCCTATGCACATATTTGTTGAGCACAAAAAGGTTTTCTGTGCCTCTGCACAGTGCCAAGATACTCCCGCACACCACATTTCGCACTGTATTTGCCTAGAGCAGGACATTGTTTGAATGACGCTACACAAAATTATAATCCCTAAGGGTAGCACATGTTGTTACTGATCAAAGTATTACTTTTTTACAACTTCTTGTTTGCAAATTTGTTTCCTTTAACAACACCAACAATTTCTTCTGCCTCTTTGTTTGGAGCTTTGACCCATTTCTTACAGTCTTGAATGCTGTTGGCAATAACAATGGCTTCATCAAGAGGAGGATTTTTGTATGTAAGTAGTCTTTCCTGTGTTTTCTAATTGTAGCAATGAGTGAAAATGTTATCTCTTATGAGTTGATCTGCAACATTTTCAAATTCACATTTAGCAGCTCAAACTCTGAGAACTGCCACATACATATCTACAGTCTCAGTAGCTGATTGTTCTCTGGAAAATAACTTATATCTTCTAACCACTAAATTAGGCTGTTTAGAAATGTACATTTCTAACCTTTTGACAGATTCCTCATTTTCATCAATTTCATCCTCATCCTCAGAAGCAAATGGTGGGAGATAGGTGAATATATTCTGACCCTCCATTCCCAGAGAATGTTTAAATAACCATTTTTCCCAATCAGGGTTGAATTCAAATCCACCAATATCGCCAAGGAAAGCATTGAGTGCCCTGAACCATTCCTTCCAAGGAATAGGTGGTTAAACTTGAATTTGTGGGAAAGGTGGTGGAGGAAAAATAGCTGTCATGGTAGCAAACTGCAATATTACTAATAGCTTAGTACACAACACTACAGTTCAATAATTCAGTACAAGTTGCAAGTCTCAGGCTCCTCAGCTGGAAGTTCCCCAGACTGTGAAATATTATCCTTTCAGGTTACATTAAGCAAAAATTATACACTTAAGGGCCTTCTTTTATATAGGCCTCCAAGGGCAAGAACCAGCTTTATGAAAGCCATTAGCATTTTTTTAGAATCCAGCATAGCTGCATCGGATTTCACAATACTAGGTGACTTCAACTATCACTTAGAAAAACAGGATGACCATGACACAGCCTTTTTAGTCGATACCATGACTAGTTTTTTCCTGACACAGATCGTCGGACACAATACCCATGTCGCAGGGCACAACTTAGACAGTATCTTCATGTCAAACCCATCCTTTAAGGTCACCGAAGTGATACCCGTCCCATGGTCAGATCATAAAGCTATAATGTTTACATTAAGTACGGATCAGCACATCTCGAGACCCCTAACCCACCGGTCTCAATGAAAAGTCGGGACTGGGGTAATATCAACCTCCTTGCTCTACAATCGTCCGTACTCCGTACGAAACCAGACCTTACCACCAACGCTAACACTGCTGCCCTCAGGCTTTCCACTTGGATTAAAACCGCAGTTGATCCCTTAGCTCTAGTGATGTCCTTCCTCCAGGCATAAAAAACCATCAGAACCATGGTTTTCTGACAAACTTAGAGCACAAAAACAATTCTGGAGAAGGGTAGAAAGACGATGGAGGGTAAATTACGACCCCATAGAAAAATCTAAATACGCACGAGCATTGGCAGACTATAAGAAACTGATATTAGAAGAAAAAAGTGCTTACTTTTCTTTAAAAATTCTACAGGCAAGAAACTCTAGCAAAGAACTCTTTTAATGGTTAAAAGATTAGCCATACTACCAGAACACCTAGGATGGAAAATAGTGTTGAATTTTGTAACATACTGGCACAGTTGTTTAGAGTTAAAGTAGAAGCTGTGTACAAATCCTTTAGGGATTGTGTTGATATCGTCCCTGAGACCACTACAGCCGCCACACATCCCTCTCCTTCCAATCTGCTTCCCTCCTTTCCCCCACTACATTAGAACAAATCTCCCAGGTAGTAAAATCATTTAAATCTGGGGCCCCGGCATACCCTTGTCCTCCTAAAGTACTGCACCTGTCCCCTGAAATTTTTAGTGAACATTAGGTGTAGAATTTAATGAGATAATTCAGCCAGGAACTTTTCCGGATGCTTGGTTTACAGCATCAATCCTTCCACTCTTAAAAAAAACGAATCTCGACCCTGCTGATCCAAGCAGCTATCGACCCATCTCCAGATTACCTTTACCGGCGAAGGTGCTGGAGAAAATACTAAATGCTCAGCTCACTGAATTCATCTCTTCCGGATCCCTCACAATATGGGTTCCGGGAGGGGCATGGAACGGAGACAGCCTTGATCATGGCTGCAGAAGAACTAAGGGTAAGGCTGCCCTGATTTTGTTAGATCTATCGGCGGCCTTCAACACAGTCAATCTTAAAATACTAGTCACCAGGCTATTTGAGCTGGGGGTCAGAGACAACGCTCTTATGTTGTTGACATCCTTTCTTTACAATAGGACCCTGTCAGTAGACTCTGGAGCCTTTTCATCTGAGCCTTTTACACTCCCCTGCGGCGTGCCAGGGGTCATCTCTGAGCCCGACACTTTTTAATGTATATGTGACCCCGCTGGCTTCAATCATCAGACAGTTTGGCTTCTCAGTGGTCTCAATTGCTGACGACACCCAGCTAGTGGTGTCAGTCTCAAGTAACATTGATGAGACAGCTGATCGCTTCAACAGCTGCATGACGCAGGTAAACCTGTGGATGCAGTCTAACTGCCTAAAATTGAACGGCGGGAAGACAGAGGTCTTGCTGCTGGGCTCCGATACATCTTTTTGGTCACCTAGATGGTGGCCTTCCGGTCTGGGCGACTACCCACCTCCAGTGCATAAGGTTAAAAAATGAGGGTTAATTTTTGACGATAAGCTGACATTTGAAAATCAGATCAATAACCTCACCTCATCCATTTGGTTCATCCTAAAAATGATCAGGAAAGTTCGCCCTTTCATCCCGCCAAACTCCCTAAAAACACTGGTGACAGCATTAGCCTTGTCCAGGTTGGACTACGGTAATGCCCTGTACATGGGGATCCAAACACAGCACCTACAAAGGTTGAAACTTCTTCAAAACACGGCAGCCAGATTATTATTGGATATCCCTAGGTTCCAGCCTGTTTCCCACGGCCTAAGAGTCCATCACTGGCTCCCAGTGTACAAAAGGATTAAGTTCAAATCCCAATGCTTAGCCTTCAAAGCACTACACGGTGCCAGGCCTCTATTCTTGAGGAGTCATTTGAATTGGTATGTCCCGGCGAGAAGCCTAAGATCTGCACATAGTAAACTCCTACAAGTACCCTGGTTCAAGAAAGCACTCTGGGGTGGAAGAAGCTTTCTGTTAGAGACTGTCAAAACATGGAACCTTCTACCTGTCGCCGTAAAGAACAGCCCTACGCTGCTATCCTTCAGGAAGGCGCTAAAAACGTGGTTCTTCACCAACTAACATGTTCTGCACACCACCTGGGCAACCTCACCTGGTCCACCCGACCGCAGTGCCTAGACCCCCCCGGGCATTCGTGCGCATTATAAATGCATACATCAAATCAATCAAATCAAATGACAATAGTCGTACTATTGTTCTGAAGAAATTTCCCTTGCGGATGCAACAAAAAGAAAACAAATATAGAAATATAAATCAATATGCTGAAATAAAATTAGGAGGCTGTGTATATGCACACATGCATTAAGAAAGAGACATAACTGTATAGTCCAGACAGTGTGTCAGAAAAGAAACTATTGCCTGACTCTCGATTATGGACAAAAGCACAAATCTAAAATCACATCAACGCATGTAGTGTAGCGTTGCGACGTGAAGAAAATTGCCTGTCAGTCACGAAAAGGCAATGGCGCCTTGGAACGCTGGCAGGGAAACATTCGGGTGAAACAGTGGTCTGAAGATGTTTTTGGTTCCAGCTACCACGATGTGGAGAAAAGCCAAGTACACAACAGCAATGAAACTCCAGGTGATCACAAGAGGCTCGGCAAGCCCAACAAGCAATGGCAGCACAAACAGCCAACTGCAGGTTCAGCCGGTACAGCAGCTAAACATGCTCCGCAAGCTGCAGCAAATTATACATAGGTACGTTAATCTCATCACAAATATTAAAATGAGGAGTCCAGACACAGGAAATCTCTTAAATATGTTTATTGCGAGTGATAGCAAAACAGGCAGCCATCTGTACAGGGAGAAACAATGGCCCTCAACCATCCCTGTGCTGCTTCAGCCTAGTTTCTTTCTCCTGAAACCAGGCCCCTCAAAACATTCGTTATTCCAAGAGAGAATGATAAGGCTACGGTAGCAGAGAGGAAAAAAGATGGAACACAACAGAGACTCGGGGATGTAAGGTAACAAATGAATGGTAATGTAAATTGAGAGGTTAGGTAGTGAAGGGGAGAGAAAGAGAGAGAGAGAACAAGAGAGAGAGAGAGAGGTGAGGCACAGAGAGATGAGCTCACCTCATGAGAGGTGAGGTAGAGAATGGTGAAGAACTATGTGAGTTGAGAGAGAGAGGTAGAAGCAGGGGCTGAGATGGAAGGAGAGCAGTGGGGTGCAGAGAGAGGGATGATTTAAAGTGACTGCTGAGGTCAAGAAAGAACGCAGAGACGAAGAGGTTAACACAGAAAAATAGCAAGAAGTGGGGTTGTGAGAGAGAGGTAGAGAGGGGCGGGGCAATGAGTGGTGTATTGAGAAAGTGACGAGGAAGAGAAAGTTGAGGTATAGAGAGTGTGTTAGTAGGAGTATATAGGTGTAGAGCGAGTGGGAAAGAGAGGTAAAGTAGAAGAGTGGTGGTGAAATAAGGAAAGAGACATTGAGCAGAATGTTTTTTTTAATTGAAATGTCACCAACTGCCTGAGAGTGCGTGATCAGATGCTGCATGCAAGCTGTCAAATTAAAAGGTATCCGTTTTTAGGTCGAGCCTAGCGCAGCGCGCATGCTCTACTCTAGGAGAGGGCCTCTTGGAATCACTCCAGACTTTCTGAAAACTCGTGCATGTGGCTTTAGATTTTCCACACATTGTATTGGCCTTTGTGTGTGGCTTTCAAAAATGAAAGCACGCAATTGGCCTAAGGCGGGTGCATGTCCCACCTTTTTCAGTAAATGTTTACTCCCACGGCATCCAGCTTGTGGGAGCGAGCAGCGGCGCGCAGGGTGCCATCTGTTGTGGATCATGTTTCAAATTAGTGCGGTCGCTTTCACTTTCGCGGCCGCGTGCCCGCGCTTGTTTACATTTGCCTGTGTCTGCTCATTTCCCTGCCACAAAACCTTCATCGGCGCTGCCTTTTTCTGCGCCCGCTGTGCCGCTCTTAATCTCCCCGTGCCCATGCCCACACCACCTTACCGCTTCCACAACAGTGCATGCCCGCTTTTTACTCCCGGGGATTTGAACGAGAATCCCATGCTTGTTTGGTATTTTAATCTGCCTCCCATGTATGCATTACCAAGCATGCCGCGGGGCACCGGCCTCAGCAGACCGCGTTCATCAATGGAACTCGATTTCCATGAATGAAAGAGCATTGCGCCTATTATCGAGCCGGGATCTTATGACCTCAGATATAGTTCTGATGATACCAGGTATTGTTCTCGCTTGTCCTCTCCTGTTTTCTAGATCTGTGCTCCCATACCTCAGGTTGGGGGCCTCTGAGGCCAAATATAGCTCTCTCGCGCCACAGGCTCGCTTACACTTTTATCCTGAGTTTTAAAATGAGGAAAGGCGTGAACACCAGTATCAGACCTCTAGCGTGCTGCTGCTGTACAAAAACACATTTTGTTTCACAGTGAAAGTTGTCGGTGGATACAGGGGTCTAGGCAAATCAGGACAGGACATTGCTTCTGAAAGGCTGACGGGGCTGAGGCAGAGCAAGTCGGAGTTCGGGGTTTATATCCTGCCCTGAGATGTACTGTGCTGTTGTCGCTGTTCTCCCCAGCCCTATTGCATTTTAACAATTAAAGGCCTGCCAGGAAACCATCCCAATTTCCATGTTGGGAATTCTGCTTTTGTCTTATTTCGGGAGTCCAGTCTTTACAGGAAAACGCACAAGCGCTTCAAAGCAGGTCGGTCTTCAACGTGCAGTATACACACCTGCTTGCTTATTTCCATAGGCCTTCGCTGGATGATGCAGGTGTGACGTGTGCACCAGAACACTTCGCTGTAGACTTATCGATGCTTATGCCAATCAGCACCTATTCCATTTTTGTCACTTTCTCCTAGCGCCTTGTTTTGCCAGAGTTTGAGCACCACACAACTGGCAGGGCATACACTACGCCCTAAACCCCTCTTTTCCGAAGATGCGCATGTGGAATAACTGAGTTTTATATTTAACGACATTGGAGTTTTCCTTTTGTTAATGTTAGAGGCTTCAGTCCTAGAAAAAGGAGCACCGACCGAAAAACAGACAAGTTGCCACCCATCTTCCGGAACTTTGAAAATGGCAAAGGCTTTGGGGTCACACACTCGGAAAGTCGTCCTCCCTTCAAAATGATTATTGTTTTGCAAAGTTTGAAACACGTAGCACCTTGAGGCTGCGCAGCACACCAAAAATGTACAAATAAAAGAACTACTGTACACCACCCATATTAAAAACGCTAACAAAGCCAATAGCTCTATCTAAACACTTATAACGCCCCAAAGGCGAGACCTATTGGCTATGCCAATGCTTGTTTACATTGTTGTTATATTCCTTGTGACTGTTCTGGTCACAGTAAGAAGGGACGAAGGATTTGGAAGTAAAGCTCCTATACGAGATAAGAGATATGATGTGTTATCTCTCTTGAATCAAGCACCTTTAGAATGTCACACAGAACCTTTACCGTCACTATAAACAAGGACATGTATGGACATCACTTTAAAGGTAATGTAGGGGTCCCTTGGAAGGTGAGAGCCACTATGCCTTGAAATGGATCAGTGGTCAGGGTTCACGAGTATATTCTGAATCCCACTTACTTCAGTTGTAAAGAGACCGCTGCTGAGCCGTACATGCTAGATACATGGGTGCAGAAAGGACACTGCCCCTCTTGCTGTCAGCCTCCATGGCAGCATGTCTCAGACAACGGCCATCTTTAGACAAAGTCTTGTCCTAGTTGTCATGAACTGTAAAGTTCACTGTATTCTCGTGGTCGTCGCAGACTTTTGTGAAATGGAAGGTCTTTAATTTCCTGGCACTATACACCTTTGCTCTTTTTATGATCCACAAAATGTGATTTGAGTGCCTAGCTGAGAGCAGCCTCCAGCAGACATGAAATTGCCAAGTTTCCTAGCTGACAACATTGGAAGATATTCTTGGATACTGGATCCTAGTAGGGAGATGAACTTCCTGAAAGAATGGCCGACATTTTGTCCCTATGCCTGGCCCTTCTGCAGTAACACACACCATTCTACATGTGTGAATGAGGGGCAACCAACTACCCCCTAAAACAAAAGTGCAACAGAAGTAGGCGCTGGAATACGGACAGGTAAATGCATCTACTGGTAGAAAATCTCAGAATGAAGCTTTCCCATTGTGGGTGCACATCTCTGATTAACTGAGTGCATGTGCACCACTGCGCCGAGTTCTAATGAGGGATCATGTTGCTGCACTGTTGTTGGGAGGTCTACTGCCCGCCCAGCCCTCCTTAAGTTTCCCAATGGAACAGCTCCCTCGAGGACGCCGACTGTAATTATGCACGACCAGAACAAGGTGGGAAACCACAGCTTCTGCCTTCAGACCTCCACAGTTAGTAGCGACCACAAATTATGAACCACATGTGGCACATTTGTAGGTATAATTGCTATATAACACTGTATATTTGCAAACTAAGGCTCACTCACACTCTCCATTAGCTTTTTATCCGCCATTTTTCGTGGTAATATCCGGAAGGGGGATGAGCCACCAGAAGTATTGACAGCAAGCCTTAGACTATGTAAATCTCACAGCACAGGTGCGCGTGAGGGGCTAGTGTTTGTGACTCTGTCCTATGCTGCTGACATCATGAAGTACTTCTGCAGAAGCGCAGTGGCTGTAATATGGTTGCCGCAGAGATCTGCATTTCTGTATGTGGGCAGCATCTCAAATAGAAATGGTCCATAGAAGTTCCTTCAAGAGGGGTAGACAGGATTTTTCAATGCTTGGTAACAAACCAATGTTTTTGATTTAGGGAGGGAAGTGAGAATGTACAAAAAATGTAAGTACATCCCCAGTAGAGATCAACGTTCTGGGGGTACCAAAATACTCATAATTTCCAGATTCAGAAAATCCAACTGGGGCGGAAGAAGCTTTATTATTAGTACAGCCAAATTATGGAACAGTCTGCTACCTCACTTAGGGTCATCCCTACCTTACTGACCTTCAGGAAACTTAAAGCATGGCTTTTCTGTAAATAAGGGCGTTTCAGTTCGTGTTCATGAGCAGCTAGTGCCATGACACATTAGGGTATAAGAGCGCTTTTATACATTTTAATAACATAACATAACATTAAATTATAGCTCTCAGAATCATTTTGGCTTTCTTTGTCCAAGTGATGGGACCTTCAAATTGCTGGAGATTGTTTAATACAAATTTAAATGTGCATAGGGTGGATGCAAAATTCGTAATAGGAAATGGTGCCCAGGGGAGGAGAGCAAGAAGGGAATGTTATCTAAATTGGAAGTAGCATAGGGTGTGGATGAAGGGCGCAGAGTAGGATATGTTGCTGAAGCAGCGAGACAGGCACGGGGAACCTACGCTAGAATGCACAGTAATTTAGACTTACGGGGTATTTTGGACCTGTGGCTGTTAAGTCTTAAATAGGGCCACTTGAATTATGCGACAGAGCATTTTCCACACAATTATGGATTTGGCGGATTTGCCACATCATTCATCATCCGCTGCATAATCTGCAGATTTTAACCAAAAAATGTTCAACCTCAAATGTATCCAAGGTTAGTAAAAACTCAGCAACACATGTTTCCGTGCAGTGGAAGGCCCTTTGCAAAGGTTGACTGGTCACCTTTCTTTGGGTTATTGTTGTTTTGGGGTGTTAAACGTGTACTAATGATGTTAAACCTTTGTCCTGACACAGTTAACGTGTAAAAATGACAAAATAATGAAGTAATGCTATCACACAATGTGCTGCATTACGCCACATAATTTACCACTTCTTGCAGCATATTTTATTTAATCCTGCTGCATAATTTGGTCCTCCGCTGTTGTGTAATTCTAGTGGCCCTTGTTTTAAGTCACTCTCAGCCCTACAGTAATATGACTACAGGGGGTCAGTGGGGTTTTAGCAAACCAGACTAAACATAGTTTGTGAACATACAATCCTTAGGAAAACACACATTTTGGACCAGTGGCTATTACACATTGCTCTGTTCTTGGCAGTGCTTAATTTGTAAAAGAATAAGTGCTGGGGCCCTCATCAGGAGGCCACTGCAGTTTGCACCACCCATTGCTCTGACCAGCACTGCTCATGGCAGTACCAACACAACTATTAGCTATCACACTCCTAAAAGTGCAACAATTCAGACTATTCCAGGCCCTCGAAGTTATAAGAATGGCATGAGCACTGGTAATGATCATTTTAATGTAACTTGAATTAATAAGCATCTGTTGTTGTGTTCATCTCTAAATTAGACAGTCAGTGCCACCATGGTACATAAGTACTCGTGTTGATAATTAAGTGCTGATGCTGAGCACCGGAAACCACTGGCTCAAATTAGCCCTGGTTCTTGGATGTATGTCAATAATCACTAACACAAGGTAATAGGAATTTAATCCACTTATATGATCTTCACTGACTAGGACTTAATCAAGGTCATCAAGTCACTTCTTGGATTTTCAACAACTATGACTTAATCGAGGTAATGGGTCTACAACAGTTCCTAATTTGTGCCAGTGGAGGCTGGTCGTGGGCACCAGCACTCAGATTACAGATTCAAAGTCTTTATTTGGCTTACAAAGCCACAAAAGAATAAGACATAAAATGACTTACAATACTTTACATCCAATTAGCCAGTTAATAAAGCGTCATAATTCACACGTTAAAATAACCCCAGGCCCAAGCATCATAAAGGGAATATTTGGCCATAACATTTCCTCATATAAAGTGCTTTTCTAATAAAACTTATAACAGCATAGCAGATTTCAGGGATTTCAAGATTCATTAAAAACGAAAACCTTCTTGATATGAATTAAAACTGCGCCTGCTCAGTAAAGGAGCTATAAACCTCACTCTTGCTGTTCAATAAAGCGCACAAAATAGTAGAAAATGCAGAGTAACTTGCCTAGAAATATTATCACATGGACAGGGTGGCAAGTTATCAGACCATTCCTTGAACAGGAAATGCCACTAGAAAATGTACAGTGTTCAATCGGGTCATTTTTAAGTAAAATCTATATTGTGAGTTTTCTATAAGAGAAAGATAAGATTTGGTCTCCTGGTTGAATATTTTAACTTCCAAATTTATCAGTAAGGTGGAATGGAGGAAATTGCACCCACACCTAATAGGCTGTTTTAACTGAAGCTCTAGCTATTCATGTTATTTTGTCTGGATCCTTAAAAAATTCTATAAACCCCAGCTCCCTAAAGCTGCGATGTATGTAACCAAGCCAAGGGATGCTTTCAGTATTGTCTAAGGCCAGACAATCCTGGAGAATATATTTAGAGAATTCCAATTTCAGCCTTAGACAAATTTTTATCCGCAACAGTATGGGGGCCAAACCCACATAATCATCTAAAAAGTTCAGACCCACCTCAGAATGGCAAAAAACATTCAGGCTCCCTGGGGGACCATTAAGAGCCTATGTAGAAAACCATTTTCTATAGTTTGGAGTCTGGTACAACGTTGGTACCCCCACACTCCAGCCCCATAAGTAGCAATAGACAAGCACTTAGCATTTAAAAAGCTGTCAATTTTTTCATTGAACTATGGCCCAATTTAGCTCCAAAATTAAAAAATGATTCTGCAGCTCTATTTGTTTGTTGGGACCTTAGGGCTGGTCCAGGATAATTGAGAAATAAAAAGAAGCACTAAATAGCAAACAGATTTAGTCCTTTCTGACCCGCATACCATTATAAATGACTTCCGATGATTAATCTTAAGATTCAAAGAAGACAAAAAGTCAACCTAGGCATCAAGGGCTTTTTGCAGGCTATTTGCTGTCCTTGCTAGAATCACAGTGTCTTCTGCATAAAGGAGCATAGGTATAGAGTGAGTACCCACTCTCGGGAAATCTAACTTCTTCTCTAGTAGATGGGCTTCTAGACCATTTATATAAATGAGCAGGCGCGGTCGGTGGTAGGAGTGCCGGTCGGGCGGTGACGTGGTGCGGGGGAGGGGCAGGGTGGGGGGTAGTAAACTACGGATTAAGGCCGAATACAGGTAAGTAAACATTTAAATAAATGAAACGAATTTCGTTGTGAGCACTGCATCGCCAAATGCGATGCAGTGCGCGCAACGAAATTCGTTTTATTTATTTAAATGTTCACTTACCTGTATTCGGCCTTAATCCGTAGTTTACTACCCCCCACCCTGCCCCTCCCCCACCCCACGTCACCGCCCGACCGGCACTCCTACCACGGGCCGCGCCTGCCTCTGACTCCTTTCTCTCGCTCCGCTTCTGCCCCCTTCTGCTCCGTTTTCACCTTTCAGCTTTTTCACCCTTTCACCCTCTTTAGCACTTTTTTCCTGCTTTCTGCCCCGTTTCACCCTTCATTCTTCTCATCCTTGTACTCCTTATACCTTTTTCCTTTTCCTTTTCACCCTTTTACTCCTTTTCCTCTTTTGCCTGCATTTCCCCCGTTTTTCCTGCCGCTGCTGCCCCCGCAGCCCCTCCCCCCCATCGCGACCAGCCCGAGCCAGTTCCCCTCCCCGCTCCCGCCTCCCAGCTGTCCAGTCCTCCCTGACCCCTACTTAGCGGCCGCGCGCAGCAGGCGTGCTGCTGGCGCGCCAATGCCAAGCTCATCTGCGCACGTCCGCGGCCCGACCGCGACCAGCGCCAGGAACCCTGGACCTCCGCACCGCCAACGATACAACCCAGCGGCACTCAACCCAGGCCGCAACAACAACTGCAAGCTAGCATCACCAGCCGACACCCACGGACCCTTCAGCTGTCACCGCTGCCGGCACACTTGCAGCACCGCCAGGAACACGGACCCAGCACAACCCGCCCGCAAGAACTCAACCAAACCGAAGTCCCTGCAATGCATCCTCCTCAACGTCCGATCACTCCACAAACACGCCACCGAAATCTGGGACCTCCTCGACAGCACCACCCCGGAAGTAGCATTCCTCAGCGAAACCTGGACCAACACCACCTCGGGACCGGACATCGCCATCGCCATTCCCCAAGATCTTCCGGAAGGACCGCCCCACCCGCCCGGGAGGAGGAATCGCCATCGTCCACAAATCCACCCTCCACCTGAGCACACTCCCCGACGAGCCCACAGATCTGATGGAACACCTTCACTTCAAGATACAGGCCAATCCTACCACCAGCCTCCGGGGAACCCTCATCTACCAACCCCCTGGACCCCGCGGACCATTCACCAACTCCATCACGGACATCATCTCCCCGCAAGCCATCGCATCCACCAACAACACCCTGCTGGGAGACCTCAACTTCCACCTCGACAACCAACTAGACCCTAACACCGCATCCCTCCTGGACAACCTCCACAACATTGGACTCCGCCAGATCATGACCGAACCCGCGCACTCAGCTGGACACACCCTCGACCCCCTCTTCACAACAGGAAACTCCATCACTTTCAGCCACACCACCGAACTCCCGTGGACAGACCATCGATGCATCCACTTCACCTTCAGAACACCCACCACCCACATACACCATCACCTGCTCCCACGGAGAAACTGGACCAAAATCACCGACGACCAGTTCACCTCCTCACTCAGCAACTCCACCCCAACCACCGTGGAAGACGACGACCCCAACACCGCAGCCCGAACTCTGCACAGATGGATCACCGACAGCGCCAACACCATAGCCCCCCTCGAGAAGAACAACAACACACACGCCAAGAAAGCCAGATGGTTTACCACCGAACTTCGAGAGTCCAGGCGCACCTGCCGCCGCCTCGAGAAGGCCTGGAGGAACTCCAAATCCACAGAAGCCCACAACAACTTCAAAGCCGCCACCAACGTTCACCACCAACTCATCAGAAACGCAAAGAACTCTTCAACATCATCAAGGAGTTCGCCCAACCCACCAGCGAGTCGACTGACATTCCTCCCTCACAAGACCTTTGCAACAAACTCAGCACCTTCTTCCACCACAAAATCAAGAACATCTACGACAACTTCGACGAAGACAACCAACACACTGAACCCTCGCCAGCCACCCCCGACACCCTGAAGCCAACGATTGACAGCTGGACAGCCCTCACCACCGAAGACACACTGAAGACGATGAAGTCAATCCCGTCCGGGGCCCCCACGGACCCCTACCCCCACCACATCTTCAACAGAGCCGCCAACACCATCGCACCCATGCTTCGCCACACCATCAACCGTTCCCTGGGGAACGCCTCCTTCCCCGATTACTGGAAACACGCCGAGATCAACCCCCTCCTGAAGAAGCTCTCGGCAGACCCCACCGACCTCAAAAACTACAGACCCATCTCCCTGCTCCCGTTCCCAGCGAAAGTCATCGAGAAAGCCATCAACAGCCAACTCGCCACCTTCATCGAAGATCACAACATCCTCGACCCGTCCCAATCCGGCTTCAGAAAAAACCACAGCACAGAAACCGCCTTCCTCGACGCAACAGACGACATCCGCTCCCTACTGGACAAAGGAGAAACAGTAGCCCTCATCCTCCTCGACCTCTCTGCGGCCTTCGACACTGTATCCCGCCGCACCCTAATACGCAGACTCCACGACGCAGGGATCCGGGACAAGGCCCTCGACTGAATCCACTCTTTCCTCTCCGGCAGAACACAGCGGGTCAGACTCCCCCCTTTCCTCTCGGACCCTACACCAACCACCTGCGGAGTCCCCCAGGGGTCCTCCCTCAGCCCAACGCTCTTCAACGTCTACATGTCTCCGCTCGCCCCCATCGTCAGAACCTATGGACTCAACATTGTTTCATACGCAGACGACACCCAACTCATTCTCTCCCTATCCAACGAACCCAACGCAGCCAAACACAACTTCCAAGAAGGCATGGAAGCTGTCGCCAAATGGATGAAAAGCAGCTGCCTACAACTCAACACCGACAAAACAGAAGTACTCATCATGGGCCCACACCCCGACGCCTGGAACAACACCTGGTGGCCCCCCGCCCTCGGAAGCCCACCCACCCCCACGGACCATGCATGCAATCTTGGAATCATCCTGGACTCCGAGCTCAAAATGGACCGCCAGATCAACTCCGTCACATCCTCCTGCTTCCACACCCTCCGCCTCCTAAGTAAGACCGTCAAATGGATCCCCCTCGAACACAGAAAAACCGTCACCCACGCCCTCGTCACCAGCAGACTCGACTACGGCAACGCACTCTACGCCGGAATAAACAAAAACCTCACCCGCAAGCTACAAAACATCCAGAACGCCGCCGCAAGACTGGTCCTCAACCTGCCAAGACACTGCCACATCTCCCAGTACCTGCCCACACTCCACTGGCTCCCCATCGAGACTAGAATCACCTTCAAGATCCTCACCCACGCACACAAAGCCCTCCACAACACCGGACCAGCATACTTGAACAGCCGACTCAACTTCCACGCACCCCAAAGAGCCCTACGATCAGCACAGCTCTCCTACGCCATGGTTCCCCGCGCCAGAAAGACCAGATCGGAAGGCCGCTCCTTCTCCTTCCACGCGGCCAGAGCCTGGAACGCCCTACCGCTCCACCTCAGACAGACAACATCACTCCCCATCTTCACGAGAAACCTCAAAACTTGGCTCTTCGACAGACCCCCTCCTTGATGGACTGGATCCTGCTCCTCCCCTCCTCCCCAGTGCCTTGAGACCCTTACGGGTGAGTAGTCGCGCTTTACAAAACATGCTTGATTGATTGATATTGGGCTTCCGAAAGTATATTATTTGAAATAGCCCACCCCTCTAGGTGCGCTAAAAGAACCCTCCCCAAGATCTTTGCTGTCGAATCTATTAGGGAGATCGACCTGTAGCACGCTGGGTCAGCTCTATGAAATTTTTCTAAGATGGGTACCACCGTGGCTTCTTTCCAAGATGAAGGGAGCGGGCCAATAATAGCAGCCCTAAAAATATTGACAAACAATGGAGCCTATAAGTCAGGATTTTCTTTGAACAGATCAACTAGGACTCCATAAGGGACTGGAGCTTTTCTACATTTACCTTACCTAATTGCTACCTGAACTTCTTTTATTAAAATAGATTGGCTTAGCTGAAAAGCCGATTCTCTTCCTTTTCCCATATTCGGTTCCTCTTCCTGACGAGCTAACATTTTATTAAAAGGGTTAAAAATGCAGGAGTAATGTGTGGCTCAGGATGTTTCAGAGATTAAACATTCTATGTTGAAATGGAGGCACTCTGTAAACATCAGGTGGTTTCTAACCTCCCAATATTTCCTCATATCCCTTGAATGTCCTGCAGCCAAAAAATCCTCCCAAGCTTCGTTTCTGAGCTCAACCTTTCTTGCTGCGATTGTGTGCTTACCTTCCGGGTCGTATTAATCGCTTCCCTATCTTTTGGTGCAGCCTTGAGAGCCAACTTTAGTTGCCTATGTGCTTTTGAGCAGGAACTATTAAGCCACTGAGGGGTGGGGGAATTGGATGTGGGGTATGAAATCGCTAATGCATGGGAAATGGCAGAACATAAGCTCTCAAAGTCCTGGATTAAACACACCGGGAAGGCCTCATCCGATAAACACCTATTAATTATCTCATAATTTTCAGACACAATTTTCCCTTCAAATTTTTTGGGATCAAACTGCTCCTCTTTTATTCTGCACCCTTTATTTGCATTAAAAGCAATGGGGGCTGTTATTGACTTGGGGTCAACTGTAGCATGATCCAATTTTAAGAAAGCTACTAAAAGGTTATGGCCACTGACAGGATGTGGAATTACTTTAAAATCAGTTACTAGACAATTATAATCATTAGTAATTAACATAGAATCTATGGTACTAGTACTATTTCCTTCTGTAAAAGTTGGGTAGTAATTAGAGGTAGCCTTCACATAGTCGGCTAAAAAACAAACGAACTCATTCGTAATCAAAATATTATTTAGTGCGTCCCCATTCTGGGAGTGTTTGAAGTGGCATAATGTTTGACCCTCCTTATTTTCTACACCACACACTCTCGAATCGTTAAACTGACACCTTGGGCAGTTAAAGTCACCTGCCCATAAAATGCAAAACGGGTGACGGACATCACATGCCTTCACAATCGGCTCATGTAGCATAGTTACAGCACTAGTGTTTTGATGGTCAAAAAGTTCACAATCATCATTTCAATATCACCCAATCCTGAAAGAAATAGTAGTTGATACCAGGGGGAGGAATCTAGGAACTTCACTTTTACCTTGTTACATTTCACCAAAATTAAAATAGTCAGTCTGCCCCTCGCCCTCCCCGAGACCGCAGGAACAGCATGGACACAATACGAAAGAAAACCATTTACAAAAAAGTTCTCCAGTGCCCATGTCTCTTGCAAACAAATCAGCTCAAACTTAGTGACAAAGTGTGGCGAATCCTCATTTGCTAATTTCGAGTGGATACCAGCAATATTCCAGGATAGCATAGAGAAGGTGTGATCAGAGTCAACTTGGCCAGAAGGAATAATTACATTTTGGCCTTGATCCCCAACCTCAAGGGGCGTAAAAAAGTTATATGTTGTGGTGTAGGGTCAAGCTGACTGTTCTCCGGTGGGCTCAAGTATTTAGACTATTTAACACCAAGGAACGATTGGTGAGTGTTAATGTAGGAGGCTGTGACAAGGCAACCGGATTGACCTGGTCCTTACAATTTACCGGATGACCCCTATTCAAAACCCTTGAAGGTCTATAAAAGTAACCTAAGGGTAAAGCTCTAATTCGAGAGGGGGAATTCGCCAGGTGGTTTAATGCTACTAGTAAATTCCTCACCACCCAAGGGGATCTGAAATTTACAACTGCACACTCCCCAGATGGAGATTGTTGGCCATTGCCTACTCCTGCCACTCTTATCACTGTAAATATTTCGTAAGAGAGATCATTCACCCAGTGTGCATTAGCCCTCAACCAATGCATAGTTTTATGTTTAAAATCTTCATCTGTTTCCTTCGTCCCCATAGCTAAAACTGGGACATTGTCCAAGATAATCACATAAGATGTTGATTCAAGTGGTAAATGGAGATGTGGCCGATGGGGAAATTTTGCATAGATCAATCATTAGTAGGGTTCATTAACTCTCTTGACCCATCAGAGGAAGCTTCTCTTGCCGAGCATCTGACGATTTGTCTACCCATATTGTTAGTGATATTACTCTCATTTTCCAGTGGTAAGTTCATGGCTGTCGATAGGGTGGACAGATTCTGTGCCAGACTAGGAGGAAGCTGGGTGGATGGGGCACCAAGTATGGGAGTTATTTGGGACCCTGCGGCCAGCTGATTATTCGTCAAGTGCACCTTTTCCAGATGAGATTGCGAAAGCTGGCCACAGGACGTTATCGCCTCCTTCTATCGTGCTTTTATTTTTTCCGTTAAATCCTCTCTTAAAGATCTCACCAGGGCTTCTAACCTTTTAAATAAAACATCATTATGAGCTTTTAACAAAGCATCTAATTGAGCCACTATACTGGAGGTGGCACTTTCCCTTTGTTGCTCCTTTGGTGGTGAGAAACCATCAGGCCCTCCCTTTGTACTGGATTGATGCTAGAGCTTCCTCTTGGTTGGAATCTGCTTGCTTCGTCTGCCTTTTTGGATGGAGGTGAGTTCAAATGAGAGGTAAGGTCTGTACTGGTAACTTGAGGGGTCTAGATTAACAGAGAGCCCCTCACATATCTTTCCCTGCTGGCTGCAGGTCACAAGTTTTCCCCTGTTGTCTTGTGTATCCGCATTTGCTCCTGCAATTGGGTGCATATTCTCACTCGAGACCCTGTCTGCCTTTGAGCTACAGGCAAGAGGCTCGGTAACTGGAGAGGATGAACTGTTGCACTCTGCCTACACCGATAACTGAGGAGCTGCAGCTAATGATAACGAATGCCGCTTCGCGCAAGAACCACACTCCACGCTGTTACTTGAAGCGTAAAAGGCCATTTTATTAGGACAAGGTTGCAATCCTTTAGACTTTATTACATAGTACATAAATGCAATAAATATACTTTCCCCATCCCATACCGACTCATTCTCCATTCATCCTTCTCAAAACCATCTCACCTGTTTGACTCTTCCCCATTCACTCGGTGACCTCCTTCCTCTCCCCATTCTAACCTTCACTTGCCCTCCAAGCATCCTCTGTTGAATTTCCTTCATTCCCTCCCGCGCCCCGCTATCAGTCACCCGTGTACCGTTCTCCCCCCCCCGAGGGGTGGATCCGCCCGTATGTGACTCACCACCCCTCCAAAGTACCGCAACGTCTCTGCTCTGCAACCTGCCCTAAACTGGCATGCTCAGACCCAAAAAACCACCCCAAGCCCTTTGCTTAAGACCTGTAGGGTGGATGGGTGGACAAAATTTCCTTGGTCCCCCCCGGTGGTGCTCAGGTGTCAGAAAGAGGCTGGTTCTTCCTCTTCCGACACCTTATAAACACTCCCAACTCCCGCCCCTTCCCATTGCCTCTCTAATCCCACCCCCACCTTGTCCTTCCGGTCGTTGCGCGAACACCCCAGGGGAAGACTGGTCTGTGACCTTCACTTCCCCTGGGGGCCGCATTACCACATCAATTTTCTCCTTCACAGGCCAATTTTCAAATTGAGAGCCCCCATAACTGTAGTCAGATAATTTGTAATCCATGGAGTTTTTGTTGAAGCCGGTGGAGTGATCTTTCAGCTAGAGGGATCCTGTATTTTCCTTTTCCCCATCATAGTATACAACACAAATATAACAAATAAGCAGATTAGAGGATTTCAAATGGTACAAATTCGATGTAACGACCCTTTATGACAAATCTTACCGCATCAATCCACATGAGACTAAATTAAAGGGGGGTGACCCAGCATTTTGCAAGCTCTGATGGGTGCAGACAGGCCCACCCTTGGCCCGGGCGCGGCCTGCGCGTGTCCTATGCAGTGGGTGTTGTGGACCCGCTTTGTAGTGCCCAACACAGTTGATGCAGGTTCAAGGGTCCGCCTCCTGGAGACCCGTGTATACTGGGGCTTGCAGTCCCTCCTTTCTCCTCACCAACAGAGCGTCCTCTCTTCTTGGATGTACAACAATAGCCACTAACACAAGGTAATAGGAATTTAATCCACTTGTATGACCTTCACTGACTAAGGCTTCATCAAGGTCATCAATTCAGTTCTTGCGCTTTCAACAACCATGACTTGATGGAGGTAATGGGTCTACAACAGTGCCAAATTTGTGCCAGTGGAGGCTGGTCGTGGGCACCAACATTTTGCATCATCAGACTTTAAAGCAGGAATAGAGAGAAAGGTCAAACATGGAGCAAGAAGGTGGAAGAGAAAGATAACAAACCAGTGAGAAAGGGAGTTCGCAGGGATGGAAAAGAGTCTCCAGGAATGAGATAAAGACACAAGAAATGTAGGGTGGTGGAAGAAAGAGGCATGAGGTGGAATCAAGACTAGGCAGCAGCCTTGCTATTCTGCCACCTTAATCATAGTCGCCAACGGTCCCGTTTTTGCAGGGACAGTCCCGGCAAGTTGGAGACTGTCCCGGGTAATATTGTTGCGCAAACAAGAACTTTCTACCTGCAGCAGCCCTGTGCTGCAAAGTGTCCTGGGAATTTTGTTTTAAATGTTGGCAACCATGCCTTAATATGCAGCAGTGCGAGCGGGGTGCCCCTGAGTAAAACTTTGGTCTCTGCACTAATGTTTCTTTCAGAAATTAAACTCTGGTACTAAATAAATTAATCCCATTTTATGGGCATCAGCATTTTGACTCAACCACAATCTTGAGCAAGTAGCAAATAAAACGTAGTTATTTTTTCTGTCCAGTATTTAAATAATATAATTAAGTCGGGCTTCTCATCGACGACAATAAAAAATTGAGACCAATCACTGAAGTTTTATCAATTAATATTTTACCCAGTTCATAGTGCTACTTCATTTGACTAACATTGTACTAAGGCTGTCAAGTATAAAATCATATTTCCATAATCGACGTCTACTGTCAGTTATTACTGCCTGAATGAAAATTCCCTGGGAAAGAATTATCACATTGACAAATAAGGGCTCATTTTCTTCTGTCACTTCTAGATTTTTTTTTCAAGGTAAACAAAGCGCGAGATGTTGTGCTTAGCTGATAATTTGCATTTATATGGTTGCAAAAACAAAAAAAAACAACGATTTTGCCAAATAAAAAACTACCGAGTAGGCGGTAGATGAAAGACGGTTTTGATTTTTGAGTAGATGAACAGCAGGTTGTGATTGGACAAAAGTGGGTTGGGCCCTCGCGAGAGTGTATCGCGCGCTCCTCGCGGGGAAACAATGTGAGACAAGCCTCTCTGACTCTAACGACATCGACATCCAAGGCGTCGGGTGACAGGTACATTATCCCGGCGCGCATTATCCTACCGAGGGAAGTTGACGTCTGAATTTCCTTTGAGCATCAGCAGCAATTGTACATGAAAGTAATACTCTGAATCACGTTCACTGGGGAATACACGTGTTTTTTAGTACAAAGGCATGTGTCAAGCATATTAACATAAAAAATAGATGCCAATAATAACTTAAATGCACTAGGGGTTATAATATATCTTTCTTTTTGTGGTTGCCGCTATACTAGATTGTCATTTTTTTTCTTTTTATACGTTTGTATTCATTTGTTTTATTAATCACTTATTTGTGTCGAAAATCAGTCACAAACTTGTTTCAGAATACAATGTTTTTGTAAAGGTCTAGAAATGCTAACTTTGGGTGAATTTCAGGAACAGGTTGCAGTCAGCAGAGGCACAATTAATGTCACGAGAATGTCCCAGAAAATCGTGGACCCATGTCTCGCGCACTTGGCAATATCCTTGACAACATCCTCTGGTAAGCTCTGATCATTAGCGCCTCATGACAGATGCTGAGTAGTGTTGGAAATGGAAAGGAGATACCGTTAAAGGAGACAGCATGGGATTCAGCATGCAGCTCATAGTGGGGCCTAAAGTGGAAGCTGACCCCACACCGGCATGTCAGCATCTAGACCATGTGCAGCTCTCATCACCCTATTGGGAGGATTTCCTGCATGGGTTGTCACACTATGGGCATTATATGCTGTTGTCATTTGCAGTTTATCCACCCCAAGCACCAGCCCTGATGGTCTCTAGCGAGACCACTAATTGGAAAACACAGTGTGCAGCATATCTAGGGCCATATTTACAGGCCCCTATCGCCACTGGAACGTCACTTTTTTTGACGTTCCTGTGGCGATACGGGCTTCACCTTATGTCCATGGAAATGTTAAGCCACTTAACGTGGCTTAACGCTGCCTTGTAAATAAGGCACCCTTTCATGCTACACTTAGCGTGAAAGGGGAGGACAATGGGTGCTGCGGTGGGCGTTCCGCCGCAACACTCGTTGATTTTGATGCTGCCCCATATTTACAAGGCTGGTGTAAATATGGGGCAGAGCAAAAATTAAGACAAAAAAAAAAACCTGGTCTTAACATGGCGCAACAAGGAGAAATACTTTATTTCTCCTCGTTTTTGCTGTTTCTATGTGTGCTGCATTGTGCAGCACAAATAGATACTTCAAAATGCCATGCATGATTGTTTATGTGCAGGATGGTGTCCCTTCCTGCAGATAAACAAACATTTTAAAAATGACGAGTTGCAACTTCTATGTGTGCTGCTTTTCTATGTGTGCTGCACAAAGCAGCACACATAGAATTTACAACTCGCCATTTAAGATTGTTTATGTGCAGGAAGGGACACCTTCCTGTCCCTTCCTGCACATAAACAATCTTTCCCACAATGCAGGCACCCTTGCACTATGGTGCAAGGGTGCCTGTGTTGGCGCTAGGCAGCAGTAATAAGCACCAGTGCAAGGGGAAACGCAAGGCTGCACTGTATTGTTGTAAATAAGGTGCAGCCCTGCGTTTCAAAAGTGGCAGAGCGCGGCGTTAAGCCAAGAAGGCTAATGCCGAGCTCCATCATATTTCTTGTAAATATACACCCTAGTGTCTGAGCACAGCGTCTGCAGAGATAGCCGGCCCGATCTGCGCACACATCTCCAACACTCTCTGAAGCGAGGAGAGATGAACCGGCAAGTCTCCTTCCACCAAGGTTGTGTCATGAATTCTAGATGTGACCCCATAACTGTCAAAGATTCATTCTATCGTCAAACTAGTTATTTCTCTTCATAATTGCACAGTAAGATTTTCTCTAGATCTTTGAAGTTATAGGGAGTGAGTAGCATTTTCAAAGCCAAGGATTCCTGACCAGGATGCAGAAATCTAGGCCCCCAACATCTTCTTGACTCTTCGAGGTCAAGGTACAGCGGAAGGTTAGGTCTAGAAACACAGTCATTAACGTTGAAGTAAAATGGAATATAGGGCCAAAGTTATTCTTTTGGAGAAAAAAATAACACTTTATTAAAAATTGTCAAATGGTAAAAATGTAAATGAAGAACAAAAGACTGCTAATTTTAACATTAATAATGAAAGTAATGACCTCCACAGGTTTGTCTGGGTTGAAGGTGGCACGTGTCTTGGTTGCCCATTTCTGCAGTCAGGTTGGTCCAGTTTGGGAACATTCCATAGGAATCAATGAGACAAATTTATGTGATAGTTTCAGCAGCATGAGCAGCTCTGGGACAGGTTCAGAGTGCTGAAATAATTTATCTGGGGATCCTTTGGAGGACAGATCTTATGCTTGAAAAGTGCCTGTAGAGGAACCCCAACTAATCCTCTTACTAAACCTTTGATTACACATCCACTTATTTCTAGAAGTAAATAACAATTATAACAGTTGATGCAACATAGAATCTAAGTTGAATTATACATAAAAACAACATAATAAAACTTCAGATAATACCGTTCCTAACAGTCTTGGTTAAATTTGGTATTCTGGGGTACCTGAACTCTTGCTTTTGATTTCTCTTGATCTACTGGTACATGGTCCAGCCCCGTAGGTCCATGGAGTCCTCGTTCTAGCCACTCAAAAGGTCTGATATCCAGATGTTTAAATAGCTGGATCCTTTGAGATATTTGGTGTGGTGAAAAAATTCCAATGCTGGATTATACAGGACGGCCACGCCAATGTCATGGTTCATGATTACAGTTTCCGTGTTGGAAGTAATATCTGTTCTCTTTTGTCTTCCTACTAGAGAAACTAGACTCCAGCAATCAATTTAGGATAAATCAATCTTGCTGTTGGAAGGAGTGAGGATGGTGGGCTGCGCTCCTGAAAACAGTTGCACACAAGGTGGAACAAGATGCCCAAAAGGACCTTGAGGCCAGTCAATTAACTCAAAATCTAGCTAACATAGGGATAACTGGATGCCAGACCACCACACATCCAGGGATAGCTAGTGGGACTGCTAAGTGTGGCTTAGGAGCCATTCTCCAGACATCCGGGTGCCTGTCCACACACATACTGAATGGAGGGGTACAGCAGTAAAATAAAGCATATTGATGCAGAGGGTCGTGCTTACCAGACAGGTTCTCTGCTCCTCGGGTAGCTCAAATGCACCTGATGTTTGGTCCTTGGAAACGTGTGTCTCATCTTGTCCTGAACCACACCAACCAGAAATTCTTAAAATGTGGGTGCATGAACTGTAGGATGAATTCTGGTGGGTCACAAAGCAAACTAATCAGCAATTTACAATAGCCACATCGAAATGGCATCTGGTTAAACTGGTAACCCTGAAGTTCGGTCGGGCTAAGTTAGTACTACTCACGCCTAATACTACCTCAATACTAATCTATCTGGTAGTACTTGTGCTCAGCTATACATCCTCCATATATATGAACAAAGATTCAAATTTACTAATGCTTTGCACCGGGTTTGCATGTTTTGTTTGTAAATCCGGGCCCAAATGTATAGTCTGGACGCACAAACTCTCGTTATTACATTCAGGGGCTTATTTACAAGCCCCTTGCGCCGCGGGTGTGTCACTTTTTCCCATATAGGCGTATTCACACACATTAATGGAATTTGTTTTTTCAGACGTTTGTTTTAAATATCTGAATCTAAAGCAGGAAGGGGTTATTATATTTGATAAAGTCTCCAGTGCTGAAAAACCCCGGGCAAGCTAAAACATTTTTTTTTTAAATCCTGCAATGGGGGCGTGCATGTACCCTGGGAAATAAAGGGTTAAATAACCCCCCCCCTCCCGAATTCAGAACTAATATTTAAGCCAGCCCCTACCAGTTTGTCTTTCAGTTTAGCTTGATTAAATCCACGTGCATACCGTTAACATAAATAGCCCAACTGCATAAAATTACCATAACAAACATAATGTAACACAAACACGCCTACAGATCCATATGTTGCTTTTGAGCCGGCTTTATAACAAGTCAACCGAAAATAATACGTACAGATACAGAAATAGCTCATGAAAATAAAGCAATTAACAGACACTTAAGAAGTAGCGCGCTTCAAAAGATAGTTAACTTTTAATGTTTAATCACTCCTGCAGTGGCATTCATTTATAATTGCAGCCTAGCAGATCCGTCTTTTTTAGGTCTAGCTAACAAGAGCTTCAGTTCTCTCCTTATTTAGTATTTTGTTATGAGTACTAGAAGACCATCATGTGTAAAAGTTGTGTGCTTGTTTCAAAATGGCGTAAACTTTAGCAATGACGCTATGAAAGAGAAAGAAACCAGAAAAATAAAAAAATAGCTAAGAGTAGCAATCTTTTTAAAAGAAAGAGAGAAAAAATGTGCACGCAGTAAGGGGGGAGGGCAGTGTCTGGCATGCCTTTTTTAATTAATAGCTTGTGAATCAGATAAAAAGAGCATGTTCAATGAACCTTGACACCAAATAGCTATCATTATATCACGTTGTCTATTCCCATGCCTGCTACAAATACTCACTACTTACACTCAAGTTACATCTTTGCTCTAGTGATCTCAATGCTATAATTATCTTTGAAAACCATTGTCATCATTAGAATTATAAATTGTCTCTTGATACAACTAGTAAAATATCACATGCTCCTAGGTCTTCTCTCTCTCTTTGACCCCTCTTTCTCTCTCACACAGATATAAACGTATAAAGTCTTTAACAATATTATTCTTTGAAATTAACTACCTTACACTATCACAATTTTCGAGAAGCATAACACAAATCTTCATCCTTGATAATCGATTTTCACTAGAAACACAAATGCAGACTTATTGACTTTGTCAATGTCTGCTTCATAGACATAATGCACGGAATGTATATTGTGAAAAAATCAACAATCATTGGCAGCCCTTATGCTCTTTATAGTTTGGTGTAGTCACTGTAGTGTAGCAACATTAGGTGGAAACTATTGGAGACTATCTTCCATCAAATGGATTCCACGTCAAGAGGTAGCTGGTTCATTTATCACAAAATTCCTTGCAGTCACATATCCTTACTCTTCCTACGAAGAACTTCCATTGCAATATCCGGAGAGGTAAACATTTATACGCTTTAAATAAATATTTTTCATCATCTTGCAATGATAGTCAGAGCAGTGCCTAACAGTGGAAAAGTGGGTGCTGGCAGCTGCGGCCCGTGCAGGTAAGAGCAGTGGGGCCGGGTGGGGGGGGGGGGGAGGATTTCGACAGATGACAACGAGGGAAAATTAAATATTTATTTAATTTTCCCTCGTGGTCGTCTGCCGAATCCCTCCCCAACCCGGCCCCACCATCCCACCGCTCTTACCTGCACGGGCCACTCCTGGGTGCTGCGCTAGAAGTGATGCTGTGTGCGGTGGCGGCATCACACAAGGACAACAACGCATAGTGCAGGTATGACCAGAGCTTGATGGCACTCTGTTCCCTCTCCCTGCCGTATGTTGTTGCCCTGTCCAGTGTCCCGCACCCTTTGTCACTGTTTTTCTTTGCAGATTTATATAGCGCGAACTCGACCCGAAGGTATTGGAGCGCTTTACATGAGCATCAGTTACGTTACACAAGGACACATTCATTTTTTTGGGTAGGCACGGGGAGATTAAGTGATTTGCCCAGAATCACAGGATGTGGAGTCGACCCCGAGGAACGAACCTTGGTTTCCCAGCTCCAAGGTCGGCAGTCTAGCCGTGAGACCACATCCTCTCTCCTCTCTCCCACTTGCCCTCTGCTAGCTCTTCCCAGCATCCCCTTTCTGTCCTGTGAGGAGATTAGTCTCCGCCCCTCAAGAGTGGGGAGAGCGAGAGAGTGGAAACCACCAAAAGCGAGCACACCGGTTCCTGGAAGATATGTCTTCTATGTTACTCCAGCTACTAGTGTCACTGCGGTGTGCTGCCTGAGTACCACCCTATTTGTGCTGTCCACCTGCCTGCATCTCGCCCACTCAGCAGTCTCAGGTGCCATCCCGTGTGTACTTGTTCACATCACTAAAAAACTATTTAAAGGTTGATATAGCCAGGACTCATCATAGCACATCTGGGCAGCACCAATCTTTACTTTACTTTACTTTACTTTAGTTTTATAAGGCGCACAGCTACCCAACAAGGGTTTCCCGGCGCCAGCCTGAAAGGAATCAAGAGAGAGTCGAATTATTGGTTAACCAGGTTTTTAAATTTTTTCGAAAGTTTCCATACACAGTTTCGTTACGGAGTGACATAGGAAGGGAATTCCACAAAGAAGGACCCAACCAGGCGAAGGATCGGCCACCCATCCGCGACAGTCTGATCATAGGGACTGAAAATTTAGCTTGAGTGGTGGACCGAAGAGAGCGGGATGGTAAATAAGGGCAAACCAGAGCTTTCAGGTATTGGGGAGCCGAGCCAATTTTGATCTTAAACATGTAGCTCAAGGCTTTGAATTTAATCCGACTCTCTAGCCTAAGCCAGTGAAGATCACGCAGAGAGCTGGAAATGGAGGCCACTCTGGGAATTTGGCAAAGCAGCCTGGCAGCTGAATTCTGCACCACTTGAAGCTTACGGATCACATCCCTGTTTGACCCTAGGTAAAGAATGTTACCGTAGTCCAGTCTCGAAGTGACAAGGGCCTGGACTACGGTTCTCTGGGTGGAACGAGGGAGCATCCAGTTGATTTTTTTAAGCGATTTAAGGATGGTGAAACAGGTTGCGGCCACCTTCACGGCTTGTTGACGCATAGATAGCTTATCGTCAATGATGAATCCTAAATTGCGGACTTGGTGGACGGGTTGGGGCAAAGTGTCCATTTCCGCAGGCCAGTGATGCGGACCCCAGAGATCTTTCTTCTTCCCAAAAATTAGGACCTCAGTCTTGTCAGCATTGAGTTTAAGTAGGTTGGCTTGCATCCAAGATGCGATGTTCCTCAACCCAACTTGGAGGGCAGATGATTCAAACTCCTTCCCGGCAGAGAGAGAGAAAATAATCTGGGTGTCGTCCGCGTAGGAGAATAGGGACAACCCAGATTCCTCTGCAATCTCTGCCAGAGGTTTAACATAGATATTAAACAATAGGGGGTTAAGAATAGACCCCTGCGGCACCCCATAAGGAGAGGGATGAATTTTAGAGGTAAACATAGAAGAAAAGACCTGGAACGTACGGTCAGTAAGGAAGGAGGTAAGCCAGTTTAATGCAGATCCAACAACGCCCAGAGATTGAAGAGCTTGTAATAACACGGTGTGAGACACCGTGTCAAAGGCAGCACTCAGATCGAGTAATATGAGAGCTACCGTGTCCCCAACATCCATGCGGTTGCGCAACATTTCTGTGACACCAAGAAGGGTAGTCTCAGTTGAGAAACCGGCTCTAAAGCCTGACTGAGAGGGGTGTAAAAAATTTACGGTTTCAACAAAATGAGATAACTGCAGATTAATATGTTTTTCCAGGATTTTTGAAAAAGCTGGAAGCAGTGAGATTGGCCGAAAATTAGAAAGTTGTTCAGGATCAGCATTAGCCTTCTTTAGAAGTGGAAGTACCATAGCATGTTTCCACTCAGGAGGAACAATAGCCTCCTGAAGGTAGGCATTCAAAAGCTCCATAATTATGGTGAGTGAAGGTAGCTCAAGCTGCTGTAGCACTGAGACCGGGAGGAGGTCACAAGGCGAATCTGATTTAATACTCCCTAATAGCTGCTTAAAAGAGTTTATATCAAAGGGCGACCAAAATTCCAATTTGTTTGTAGATTCGGAAATTGTACTTCCTCCGTGACTGACAGTACTAGCTGTCTGAAAGAGAGAGGATAATTGCTGAGTGGTGTGAACAGGCTGATCGCCATTCAGTGTGGAGTAAATTTTCTCTACTTTACTAAGAAAAAAGTGAGCAAGGTCCTCGCATTGTGATCCATTGGATGGAAGGGCTGGCTTGAGTATCTGAACCAGCTAGTTCTTTAACCATCTTGAACAAGGTCCTTGAGCAATTCTGCGCACTACAAATAGTAGAGGAAACGTAACCAACACGAGCTGTCCTACATAGAGAGTGATAGTCTCTCAAGGCTTTTTTATACTCGAGTTTAATGTCAGGTGAGTAGTTCCTCCTCCAGCGTCTCTCCAACACTTTACATTTTGCTTTCTCGATTTTTAATGTCTCAGTGAACCACGGGGCAGGGGGACGGTGGTTGTTAATCCTCTTAATAGAGGGTGGAAGACAAACGTCACAGGCTTTAAGAATCCAATTATGGATCTCCCCCAAGGAAGCGGTAGATATTTGTTTAAAGGAAGGTGCACTAGTAGATAAACAGCCATTGAAAACTTCAATATCCAATTTTCCCCAGTTTTTGGGTTTTTTCTTGATATCAGGTGCAACTATTGGCAGGTTCACAGATGTCTTGAACTGAAAGCATACAGCAAAGTGATCAGACCAGCTCAATCGTGGAAGAACTGGCAGAAAACTATAACAAGGCTTGATCCATCCACATGGTTGGAGGCCCTGCTGGTGATTTGCAAGGCGGGCTGACTAATTGTTCTCCGCCGGACACTCAGTGTCATGCCACCTGCAATAGCTTAGTGGAAATATGGGCACTATAAAGGATCACCTGCCAGCAGCTCTGGATACACCTAGTCCTCAAGCAACATGTTTTTGTGTTGCTACTCGCGTCTGTCAAATCCTCAAGTGGGGCCTACCAGGACGATTGCTTCATCCAGTGTGTATCACACTGTGTTAAGAACCTGTCTCACTTTCTGAGTGAAGTACCCAGAGTCCTCTCCCAGGCAGCCATCAGAATCTCTTATCCATCCACCTTGCCATATACATATACTAGGTATGACAGCAAGTCATGCTACCCGCCCCCTTATGCTAGGGAATACCACTCGACAATCCCACCTTAGCTGAGATGTAAACCGCACTCCCACCTGAGAGGCCTACAAGAGATGCATCGACATGTAACCAGACAACACTCATCTTCTTAGAAAAAACACAAATATCTACTTCTTACTTCCTGCATGCCAGCACTCACTGTAGCCATAGGGATGGACACTAGCATCTCGCAGTTTTACAGTACGGTGCAGTATGATATACAATATCTCAGGTATATTTATAGATTAAATCTTTTATTTAGTAATCAAAGTGAAAGAAACATATCAACTGTAGAAACCACAAAAACAGAAATATGACATTTTCAGCCCCCAGATTTACTACAAAGAATACTCTTGCTTGAACTACTTCTGGATAATACACAGTATGGACCCTGCGATCCCAGGGAGTCAAAGAGGAAGAGCAGAGAGACAAGGTAAAGAAAGCTCAACATATTAGTGACTGTCAAAAAAGCAGCACCTCTGCTCCCTTCCCCACGATAAAGTCCTGAGATCTTATTGAAGTTGCCAAGAACCATTCAGCCTCCCCCCAGTAGCCCCCTGTAAGAGCATCAAGCCTTCATTTCACTTTGATTCCAAGTAAATACTCTTCAAATTATTTAGCAGCATTGCTTGTGTAAACAATTGGTATATCACTTTCAGTCTCATACAGAACCTCACCAAGAATATCAGGCCCTTAAACACCATGAATTTAAAGATCTCCAAGAGAACTCTCTTTATTGACAAGTAACCGGGTATCAGGGAAGAACAGAGGTCAACTTTCTTTAAAGTCACAACTTTCTGCTTAGTGACCTCAGTGAGCACCTTCCCCTCCATTCCAAAGATTGCAGTATGACCATCGCTGTACCTCTCTCATAAGCCCCTTATAACATTCCATTTGTCTCGTCAAAATGTAAGTCCTATGAGAAATGGGCAGGGACCCTCGGACCCCTAAGTATCAAACTTCTCCTCAAATTACCCAGGTATTCAATCATGCCAACCGCCCTGGAGAGCCCCTAGATACAAAAGTTCTGAATGGAGGCCTTCCCATTTAAGGCCTTTTCCTTCAGACTCCTTCCACTGGCCCGTAAGAACCTGAACCTTGATTTCAGGATTCCAACTTCTCAAGAGTTTTCAGTGTTTTTTGCCACATCTCCAAATGTTGCAGCCAGGTTGATATGCGATCGATTCAGGCGTGTCCTCTTGCTATACCTGAGGCTCACATTTTTGTCATAGCTTCAGATACTGTTGCAGGGATTCTGCACATATACAGAACTATGCGCAGGAAAACAGGACCTCAGTGAATAGGGGTGTACCAACCTACCACATTAGTACCCAAAATCCCAAACCGACTAGCTATAGTGTCTCATTTGTTCTCCAACTAACAACGAAGCTACCAATGATTAGACAACCCAGAACATGACACTCCCGACTCTCTCAGGAATCGCGGGAGCCAGACAACTCTTTTGCTCACTCACTCATACTTGTCCACAATGCGAGTAATCAGAGTCATGGTATAGTTTAAAATGTTTATTTTAACTAACGCGCTCTATGGTACAGTACACATGCCATTACTAGCAGCAAAATGCATAAACACAATATAGTCAGCATTGTCACAATTCCATAGAATACAAACGGGGATATCATTTTATAAAGACAGTGGAAAAGGGCTACAATACCTAACCACCCTCCCCGCGGTAAGAAATAGTTTATTATAAAAAAGAAGACCTCTGGGCTTTGTCAGCAGACCCCATACCTCAAGGCCTAGATGAAAGGTTTACATCTCAGGACAAGCACAGCTCTTCTCTCTGGAAAGGAGACTCTCCAAGTGCCTGCACCACATGTTTAGCTTGCAATATTAAAGCATATGATTTTCAGTAGTGCAGCTGTGTGTCATGTTATGTCTAGGTTCGAGGGACTGACCAGAACAGAATAACAAGGGGCATTGTTGATCGACCTTGTACATCGAGTGCAGACTAAACCTCAGAGCATGGCAGAGAACGCGAAAAGCAGACAGTTCTCATGTGAAAGGGCACAAACAGAGTCTTGCAAAATCTATTCATGCAGTGTCGTGCGCAAAATCAGCCTCATGGCAGCAAAGCTCATGTTAACTTGGCAGATGTCAACAATGGACCGACAATCCATACTACACCCTCCCCCTGGTAAGGCCATCGCATGTAGACATAGTATGAAAACAGAGTTCAAAAAGTGCGAGCAGAGCTCAAAACGGGCGAGTGAAAGAAAAAAAACCTAGTAGGGAAAAAATTAATTTTGTTAAAAGGCATCAGAAATCCAAGGACTGGTGAATTTAATCCATCAGAGTGTAGGAGCAAAAAAATGCAACAACCTCCAGAAGGAAATCATTGTCGTTGGTAGAAAAAAGGGATGCCACCATATGCGGGTGCCTCCATTAGCATCTCCGGACAACTTGCGTGATATTCGATGTAACTTTGAAGTAGGAGATTCTGCGCAGCCTCACAGACATCCCATTGAGCCAAGATTCCAAGTGCAGCCGCATGCGCCATAAAGCCAATCCCAGAACAGTCCCGCTCATGGGCCACTAAGGGACCCATCAGCTGGTCGAAATCCGGGTCCGGACACGACGTATTGGAGAGGCACAAATCCAATGCCCATGTAAACAGACATTTTAGACATGAAAAGACAGGTTGCATGCAAGTGAAGTATGCAAAGCGGAAGGACAACCCATAAGACACACTGAGAGCTGCCAGTGGTAGTGTACCGAAGCATCCATGCATACGGTCACGGAGCAATCGCAGCCGGTCTTGTCTGTGCAGCACTAAAAGAGGAGCAGCCATTGCGCAGCAGACACAGTAGAAGCAGTATTCCAGCAGCTAACGCCAGCATTAAAGGGAATCCACAAAAGACGCTGGAAAAAATAGAATGCAGGTATAACACCAAATATTGTCTGAAAAGAAGTCACAAGGCCAGAGCCGACAGCTTTAAAAAATGTGCAAGGCCACTTGTATCAGACGCATTAAATATGCGGTGTATTAGCTCCCCAAAATGCAGTGGGAGGTTAGTGTTTAAAAGTGTTTGTATTTCGCTAGCAGCACTAGCCACCTGCAGGTTGAAGGTTTCTCGTGCGGAAGTAAGGGCGACTTCTTGTTGTGTTAAAAGCGCCTTTAATCTGCTCAACTTGTTGAAATCTGCTTTCAAAGTTGGTATGGAAGGCCAAATTGAGCTATCGAGCTGCCCACGCGGGGGAGGAAAAAGCACATTTTTACAACAAATTACGCGCTGTGAAACCGTAACTATGTATGGTATGCCAGCCAGCAAGCCGCAGCATTCTTGGTTATTTAGAATAAGATAACTACCGTTAGTAAGCAGAGTGAACGTGGGAATTATTGCGGGAACCGGATTACCTTTTAAAACACATGCAAGGTTCGGAGCTGACATATTATATGCTCCGTGCAACTTTATATTTTTGCAAACAAGGGACTGACCCACTGTAGAATCACAGTCCTCCCCTGTAAGGTATACTTCAGTTTCTTCCCGCAAACATCGGTAGGTAAAAGGCAAAGACCACAGTTCATGCAGAAAAGTGCTTCCCAGGGGTTCAAAGCGGTCTAGCGGGTAATGTTTCATACAGGAGCTGAATTGGAACAGCGAGAAAGGCAAAGATATAACCCCATGAATTAGCCAAACAGCAGTGTCAGTTTCCTCTACAGGAAAGGGCAAAGGGTCTATTTTTTCTATGTGTAGAAGAGTGTAAATTGCATCTTTCATGGACATGAACTGCTGTTTGTCAGTCAAATTAAATGGTAAAAACAAAGCAGTCGCATTCAAATAATCCCATGGTACTTTTCCCATTTTTAGAGTTTGCAAAGTCCATGCGAATTGCATTACAGAACGCAATTGATTTTGACCATGATATAACAGAGACACATCTTTTTGCACAATATCAATAACAGAAGAAACAATATTATCCAATGTGTAAATGCGGGAAGATAGTGTGTTAATACTATTATCGACAACAGCTAGAACCTTTTCTAAGTTCGCTTGGTCAATTTCCCGCAGACGTGACGCCGCCTCAATCTGTGAAAGTTTCCATATTTCATTGTAAGCAGCGTAATAGAATCTCTTTGTTCTAGGAACCCTGGGTCCCAAGACAAAGTCGGCCAAATTAATGTTATTGGACAACAACGCTAAATGTTGTTTAACGGACGATAGTGTAGAGTGCTGCAACCACTGTTGACATAATTTTCCAACCGAATAGGTTGTTACCGAATGTGTATCTGGAAATCTTGGGTCGGGTCTGTCTTGCATATAACCTAAACTAGTGTTATGAAAACGGAGTTGGCAGGCATTCAAATTCGTCTGCCAAACTAGCCAACCTAAAGGATCCATTTCAGATACATTAAACGTGTTATTTTGAAACAAAGATTGTAAGGCCTCAATGGTATAATTCGTACATATGCGCCAATTATTATACTCAGCTAAAGAGGGAATGGCAGGGGCGTTCAACTTTTTTGCAGTTGCCAAACCAAAGCAAGTTGTCTGGTAAACTGTATCATTTAAAAACAAAATTTGTGTTGGGATGAGGCAGGCACGATTTAAGGCTTCAGTGCCTCGCACCTGCCAGGTTTTAGAACCCCAGATCGATTTCAAATCAATGGTGGCCTTCCAGTGATCATAACCCCTGACAGACAGATCATGTCTGAAAGAATTTGAATAAATTAATTTCGTATGGGTCAACATTACTTTGGGAGTTGAAGGAACATTTAATTTATAATAATAGGACTCAGGTGTTGACCTGTCGAAATCTGTAAAATATGTACATTTATTTCTAAGTGTTCTCGAACTACCTTTTATTGGTGTAGGGCAATGTTCCCACTGTGTGTAATTGACAACAGGGCGTAATGTATTAGTCTTATGTAGGAAATGATGCCCATAATGTAGATAACAGAATACATCGGCATAATTGGCAGAATTTAAATATAAATCTTCAGCATTAAAAGCAGCATAATACTTCAAATCAGAAAACAATGATTGTATTGCATGCACATCCCAGTCGTCTGAACGTATGTCCTGTGACACCACATCACCCATGGAGATACGAAAGACGTATGGAACGTTGATAATTTCTGTCGGGCCATGGACCTGAAAATCCATTTTATCCCAGATGATGACATCCGCAACTGGAAATGCTGAAATGTTAACAAGAGATTGGTCACGCTTCATGATGTGGGAAGATGAGTGAGGGGCCAGAATACCATCAACCAAGTTCACAGCAGAGCGTTCTGGTAAGTAGTGACCATTGATGAGTAGGAAAAACACCGTCACAAACCCAATTGACATGAAAAGAAAAATCGTGATCATTATTAAGCAGATGTATGTCCAAGGAGGGACCAAATAAGTCTGTTTAAACCAGGAAACAAAAATAGACAATTTGGTAGGGCCAATTGAAGTGCTGGAAGACGAGTCAAAAGAAAAGCTGCCATGGTGTAAAGGGCCTTCGGGCAAGCCATGCAAAGACTCACTTGTGGGATAAGTATACTCAACTTCCTCGTTGCAGGAGGGAGCAGGAGGGACAGGTAAATGGTCAACAACAGGGTCCATCTCGATGACAGTGTCATTAGGTGAGCTGAAAGATGCGCTAACCCCAGGATTTCTCGAAATTGTGGGGCACGAAACAGCAGGCGTCACACTATTCAGAATCGGCCAGATGTTGTAGCTTGACATTGTCAATTGAGATATATCTGTTGTCCTTGCGACCAGGAAGCGGTGGTAAAATGACTGTACGAGTACCCTTCAAGCCAAGCGCTGGAACCGGTGCACGATAAGAGGGACCAAATTCTTTTTTGTTCTCCAACTTCTCTCGGACCAGATCACAAACTTTCGGAAGCCAGCCGGCCACTGGAATCAGCAATGCAGCATCTGTTGCCGAAGGCAAATGTTCAGTAGCAAGACGGGCACGGGTCTCTTGTAGGTCCTGTAACATAGTAGAATGATTATCTACGTCAAAGGTCGCGGCTGCCGCCGCAACGTCTAGACCATCAAAGTCTGGCACAAACATTTTGATGCCAAAGAAAATCTCGTATGGGGTCCGCCAACCCAGAGGTCTTCTAGACGTGCACGTTGAACCCCATACAAGTGGGCCAGCCAGTTCCTGCCAGTACCTAAGACTCTAGCTGTCAAGGATTGCTTTAAGTCACGGTTCATTCGCTCCACAAATGAATTGCCCTCAGGCCTGTATGGAGACGAAAACTGCACCAGAACCCCCAAAGACTTCATCGCGTCCTTGTACACCTTAGAGGCGAACGCTGGACCTTGGTCTGAATGAAAGGTGCCACAGGCAAAGATCCCTACAAAGACACGCAAATCCCTGATGACATTTCGAGCGTCAGCACTGTGTTGTGGCCAAACCCAAAGGAATCTAGTGCACGAATCAACTGCAACCAAAATGTATTTATATGCAGTATCAGAAGTAAATGGACCGCAGTGATCAAGATATACACAAGCAAAGGGGCGATTTGCAATGCAAAGCTGTGTTTGTGGTGGACGTGTTACCGTAGAAGGCTTGATTTGTTGACAGATGTCACATGAAAGCACATAAGTACGGGTCTGTTTATATAAACCACGCCACCAATAACGTTGCTGCAAGATAGAAACAGTCGCGGACACTCCAGCATGGGCCGAAGCCATACCTTCGTGTGTGGTTTTGATTAAAGTGTGTCTGCGGTCCGCGTTGGGAATCAGCCGATCTCCAACGTCAGGTATTCTAGCAAAAGGAACTTGTTCAGGAGTTAACTGATAAGAATACTTTGAAGGGAAACCCTGTGGATAATTAGAGCCCTCCGCAGTTGCAGCAACTGCTGCCAAAATATAATTATCAATTGTAGTCATGGACCTTGTAACGGCTGCTACGGAACACGTGGCTACTGCAGATTTGGCTGCTTCATCAGCCAAACAATTTCCAAGAGCGTGTGCTCCCACACGCTGATGTCCAAGAGTATGTATAACATGTGTGAGTGGCAGACGTTGTTTAAGATCCGCCACTCGAACCCAAAGCGTTTTATGCTTAATTGTGCTGCCTTTAGAATCTCGATAATCATTTTGAGACCAAAAGAATAAGTTGTCATTGAAAGACTGAACACAGTAGTAGGAATCGCATACAATGAGTGTAGAAACACTCTGATCTGCAAACTCGAGAGCAAGAACCAAAGAGCGCAGCTCGGCCAATTGGGCGGTACAGTCCCCTAGCGCCTGTGTATGCACTATACTAGACTTGAATTCTCCATTCACCATTGTACCAGCCACAATAGCGCAAGCCGCCGAATAAGCATGTTTAGAACCAGTGGCCGGTTGCGCCGAACCATCGATGTAGATGATACATGTGTACTCCTCTAAGGGAAGCAAAGACAGAGGAGGTGGATGAACGTGTTGATACTGCAAGAACTCTTGTGTCTGAAGAGAGGGGTCAAAGATAAACGTGACATCCGGAGACGTCAAAGAAGTAGCCCATTGTATCCAACGGGGATGTAATGCTTTAGAGTTCGGCACACTCGCCTTAGTTACTGCTTCCAAAGCAGGGAAAGGTGTAACCACTAAAATGCGCTTCCCCTGTGCCAGTGCGTGTTCCTTCAGGACCGCCATCTGCACAGCTGTCAAAACCTTTTCGACAGCGGAAAACCGCATTTCGGCTGAAGTGTACAAATGTGATTTGTATGCAATAGGTACTGTGTCGCCTTCATTGTACGTCAAGTAAGTGAAACCCACTGCGCCTGGCACGATTCGTATCACCAGGTTTGTGTGGTTATCACATGTCAACAAGTACTTAGATTCAAGCAAGTCAGATTGCAAAGAATGCAAAATAGCAGAATGTTCTGGGAGCCAGCTGGCTTTTGAAAAGGTAGGTTGTATCAAAGCATAAAGAGGCTTGATACGCTGGGCATACTCGGGAATGTAAGACCTTCCGAAATTTAAAAATCCCATCAAAGACTGAAGTTTTTTCAGGGTAGTTGGGGATTGCAAGCGTGCGCATTTCTCCAAAAAGTGAGGTGCCAAGCCCCGACCTTCATCGTTGAGCTCATAGCCCAAAAAAAGCACCGCATAGCAAGCGATGTGAGACTTAGCAAAATTAAATTTGTATCCGTAGTCCGCAAACTCAAGGATGATGCGGTCAACACGGCATCGATGCGGCCATAATTCATCATCTGTGAGATAAATATCATCAACATACGAGTATGCATCTGGGTCTATGCTGTCCAACAAAGAGACAACACGCGCAGCGAAAACCCCGGGGCTATTCTTATACCCCATAGGTAAACGCCGACATTTTTTCTGTTTTCCACCGGCCGTGAATGCGGTCGATTCACTACATTCAGGGGACAGGTTATGACTGTAAAAGCCGTTGGAAATGTCAAGAGTCGTTTTATATTTTTTACGAACAATACTGTCCACAAGAGCAGAGCTATGGGTATTCTGTACCGCACAAGTACGACAATGAGAGTTCAAATGCCGGTAATCTAAAACTATGCGATAAGACTCATCGGGTTTGGACACTGTAAAAAGAGGATTATTCATCGGTGACACACGTCTCAATCACTCCTTGATACTCCAACTCAGTTAGAACATCAGAAACGGGACCTTTGGCTTCCCGCCGGATGGGATATTGGGGTTGAGGTTGAGCCATAGACCGCAATGGAATCTCATTTGGCGGAGAATCTTTATCCCAGCCCACTTGATTACGGTACACTGCCGGTGCCAGGGCCAAAGCCCACTCAGCTGCAAAAGCCTCTGCATGCTCCTTGGGGACTTAACGCGAAAAACTCGGAAGTATCACGTCCTCCCCCCTTGATGCGGCCAGTACAAAAGGTGGGGGCCAATCTGCCTCTGCTAACAAAATGTCATAGGAAGCGGTCAGATTCTCCCAAAAAATCCCTGTGACCACACGCTCAATGTCACCTTCAATTCGAAAAACTATGTTATACAGCCTATCCGGGGGGGCAACCCGGGTGTCAGCTGTCTCTACTGTAATGAAGGTTTCAGTTGCTGTCGCCTCCAGACAAGGACGCAGTGCCTCCCGCACTATGGTAACTTCCGCTGTGCTGTCGAGCAGAGTCACCGCCCAAGTCCAATCCAGCAGTCCGGTTCTCACCGTCTGAGGCATATCTCGCTGTCAAAGCGGCAACCTTTTTCTTTTGAAACGGGGCACGGAAGCGTGGTTGCTCCTCTTGTTTCCTCTTGACGTCAAACTGACGAGGCTGATCACGTCCCTGTGGCGCAGGATGACTCTTGCCACGATCTTGGCGATCTCAACCACCGACTTGAGAGTCAGATGTGTCCTGTGAAGAACGAGGAGAACGCTGATCAGGGACTTGAAATCTATCAGGAGTCTTAATTTTCGCGCGGTCGCGCAAGTCATAAGTACGCTCAGAAGTGTCAGGCGTCAGTGAACTAGCACGCGAACCCTGCTTCTGTGGTTGCTGCCCCTGTTTTTTATTTTTCCAGTTCTTTTTAGGAAAGACTGGACGCCCGTCTTTATCAGACTGAGCTTTCTGTTGTGTTTGAGATTGTGTTTTGCATTTGAGTAAAAGGCTTAACCCCCAAACTATTGCGGCCTATTGTTTTATAAGCCTTTGCAATAATCTTCGGTAATTTGCGTGGTTTGTCTGCATCAGGCACAGCCTCCCAGCCGTTAGCGACTTGAAAGCTTACTGCATCGCCCTTGACATTGGCAAGGATCAGATCAGCAACCACGTCGAACACCCCCACCAGTCTCATCCCCAGCTCTACAGCCGCTTCAGCACCGTGTTCATCTTGAACACGTTTAATCACGTTGGGGAGTACAGTCATAGAGGGAGTGCCAAAACACTTTGAATATACGGCTGCAAACACCCTGCCCCAGGTGTTACAATCAGCCACCTCAGGAAGCAAGTCTTTAGGCAAACTTATCGTCAATATCCTGTGTTTCTCCACAGGATTTGTATTGGGAAAAACAGCTTCAAGCTGTCCAAATTTCTCAGCAAGCCAATAAGGTAAATCATCCTTATTTTGTGGGCGCTTGCCCATTACGGAATTAACCATGACAGGACTGATGGTTATACCAGCAGGTCCAGCAGTCTGCGCAGCAATGCCAGGCGGTCCCACTTGGTAGTTGCGCGACATGAACTGAATAACAGGTCTATGCACGTGTATTAAAGAAGTGTGTAACACGCGAAGTTCTGCCAGCGTAGCTGTTGTAAGCCCACGCTGGTGAGGGGTATACCCAGCCAAAACGGGCCATGTGGCCCCATCTATTGATAACGGACCGGCGTGAGTGGGTGAGGAAGGGCGCCATTAAACCAAATTCGGTGTTGCCAAGCTGTGAGCGGAACCTCTAGAGCCCGATAGGGCTGATACTCATTAGGAAGAGCCGTGGCAGTGTATCCATGAAACAGATTATCTGTTCCGTCTACTGCCGGAAAGGTGACCCAAGAGTAAAACACTTCAAAGCGGTATGCTGGATCCGCTTCTACTACAAAAATCAGCGCAACACCCGCATCAGGGACCCCATGTAGTGTCAAATGAGCCCTGGGCGGTGCGCGACTAGGTGGCGGGATGTTAACCGCGATCTCGAAAAGCAAAGAAGAACAACTCAATAAGCGGCAGCACATCAATGGGTTAAGAATAAAGAGAGAAACCTTTTATTTAAACTTTAAGCTTGAAAGAACCTATAAAAACATCAATATAGGAGGTTACACTGTCACAACTGTCTCCGGAGACAAAAGTGAGGGTATTGTGGACAAGCACAAGCACTACTCAAGCGCATCGCAGATAAGAACCAGACCAAACGTTGGCGGCGCCATGTTGCAGCGATTCTGCACATATACAGAACTATGCGCAGGAAAACAGGACCTCAGTGAATAGGGGTGTACCAACCTACCACATTAGTACCCAAAATCCCAAACCGTCTAGCTATAGTGTCTCATTTGTTCTCCGACTAACAGCGAAGCTACCAATGATTAGACAACCCAGAACACGACACTCCCGACTCTCTCAGGAATCGCGGTGGCCAGACAACTCTTTTGCTCACTCACTCATACTTGTCCACAATGCGAGTAATCAGAGTCACGGTATAGTTTAAAATGTTTATTTTAACTAACGCGCTCTATGGTTCAGTACACGTGCCATTAATAGCAGCAAAATGCATAAACACAATATAGTCCGCATTGTCACAATTCCATAGAATACAAACGGGGATATCATTTTATAAAGACAGTGGAAAAGGGCTACAATACCTAACCACCCTCTCCGTGGTAAGAAATAGTTTATTATAAAAAAGAAGACCTCTGGGCTTTGTCAGCAGACCCCATACCTCAAGGCCTAGATGAAAGGTTTACATCTCAGGACAAGCACAGCTCTTCTCTCTGGAAAGGAGTCTCTCCAAGTGACTGCACCACATGTTTAGCTTGCAATATTAAAGCATACGATTTTCAGTAGTGCAGCTGTGTGTCATGTTATGTCTAGGTTCGAGGGACTGACCAGAACAGAATAACAAGGGGCATTGTTGATCGACCTTGTACATCGTGTGCAGACTAAACCTCAGAGCACGGCAGAGAACGCGAAAAGCAGACAGTTCTCATGTGAAAGGGCACAAACAGAGTCTTGCGAAATCTATGCATGCAGTGTCGTGCGCAAAAGCAGCCTCATGGCAGCGAAGCTCATGCTAACTTAGCAGATGTCAACAATGGACCCACAATCCATACTACAATACATCCTGCGACCCCTTTTTATTGGGACCTCCACGTGGCTTGAAGAAATAACCCTTATTAATTTTCTTGCCTACCAGGGTCGTTCTCTGAGCAAGCAGGAAATGTGACCATAATACTGCTCAGTCAGGGGTTCCACAATGTACGTTGCATCAGGGTGAAGCCACCAAGGATCCAAGTTCAAGGAGCAGCAGCCACATGTATTCCAGCTCCTGATGCTGCAGAAAAGTTTAGGACATTCCTCTATCACTGGGGCCAAGTTTCTCTCTAGATGCCACTTTTCTCTGGTTTCTGCCTCTATTTGCCTTAAATGACCCACCGATATCCCAATTTAACTATTTCACTCCATACTGGCAGCCCTAGGCACTCTGCATCCTATGGTGGTGCCTCTGCTGTCCACTGTTCTCGACTGAGGAGTGAATTGATGGGGGTCTTCACTATTGGTCCCATCTCATTGTATGTGATGCGCCTCCCCATTATAAGTTCAAGGAAGACCACTGCATCTCCTCTGCCAAGGGCATCACGGAGCATTCTCTCTGTTAGTATCTTCATGTCTTCCTCTCTGCTTACGCTCTCTTAGGTGGCTGACAAATGGCTAGACACACACCCACAGATAACAAAATCAGCACTTCACGAAGAAAGTCCAAGATCTTCAGCCCTCTTGGGCTCTGTGGTCCCACCACCAAACAATACAGCACATAATAAGGCAAATAATTAATAGGTTGACTAGAGGTCCTGGATTAGGATGGACAGTCCTGATTTTTCAAGCACTGTCCTGGCATCCCAGCACTTTTTAAAAAGATAAAATATATCCCGGTTTTTAGGTCTTGCCTACTAGACAGCGCATGCAAGACATATTGTGGGCTTCTCAAGAACATGCTGTGCGTTGCCTACAAACTTGGAATCCTGTGTTGCTTCTGCCCCTGTGTTGCTTCCACCCACCCATGTTGCTTCTTCCCCTCAATTGCTTCCTCCCACCGCTTATCTTTTTTTAAAAATTTAAAATGCTTTTGCATGATTTTTCTTTTTAGCTTCAGATCCAACTCGGATCGATAACTAAACAGAAAAAAGCACAGATGTCACTTTGTAGGCATGCGCATGTGTGGTGCGCATGCATACAAAATAACACCGGTGGCTTAGTCAATGTCTCTTTTTTTATTCTTTAGCCATGCTGTACAGCAGGACTAGAATCCTTTGATAATGCCAATAGATCCCACAGATGAGACCTATTGGCTTTGCCAATGCTTGTTAGGAAAGGGTCGGGTGAGCACGCACATTAATCACAGTGGTGTGCAGGCTCACATTTCCATCAGCCCTTTCATCACACCAGGGATGAAGTTTACTTGTTTAAAGAGTCTCCTGCTGTGCTGCCTGGCCTCATTCACACAGCACAGCAGTATTTATTAAGGAGTGAATCAGCGTCTGTCTTCGGAGCCCATCACCGAAGGCCAGAATTGCAAGCCTGCCCTTGGAACTCATCACAAAATGGGGGAGAGGGTCTTTAGTTTTGATCCAATAGAGGCTTGTGTATATATATATATATATATTTATATATATATATATATTTATTTATTTAAGGAGTTTTATATAGCGCTGGCCAGACCCGAGGATATCGGAGCGCTTTACAACAGATTATAATGCAGGAGTCCCAAAATAAGGCATAGGTATACATATTGGTTCATAAAGTCCCGGCGTGTGGTGCAACAAATGAGGCAAGGCAGTCCTGGGAGTCTCGCACCCTGTCTAGAGCGGAAACCATTTACAGGGAGGGGGGGATCGGGGAGGGGCGTAGGGGTACTTGGAGGAGGTAGATAATGGTGACAAAGTGGCATGGTGCTGCATAAAGTCGGCAAGTGCCCTACAGCGAGGGTTAACTGTTCGGGAAGGCACGGTTGAGGAAGAGGTCTTTTAGGAGTTTTTTAATTTTACAAAGGACGGGATAGTCCTAATGTGTGCTGGGATGGAGTTCCAGATTTTGGGTGCGTTTCCAGCGAAGGATCGTGCAGCGGTTTTTGTTTGCATGTTTTCATAGGGATGAGCAGTAGGGAGTTGGAGCTCCTGAGGTTCCTTGTCTGGCCGGCCTTTTTGAGTTTGGAAGCAGATATTCCGGTTTCCCTGTGTGGAGGGCTTTGTGCGTGAGTCAGGCAGTTCTGAAGCTGGCACTCATCTCTACTGGGAGCCATTTTAGTTCTTTGAGTGCAGGTGCAAGGTGCTCAAATTTCCTGACTCCGGTGACCATTCTGGCTGCTGCGTTTAGAGTAGTTTTGAGGGGGGCTAGGTGGGATTTCGCTGTACCAGTGAGGATAGCATTTCCATAGTCGAGTCTGGATATCACCAGGGATTGGGTGGCTTGTTTACTGGTTTCTCCTCCTGCAACAGAAACGTGAGAAAAGAACAAATCCAACATGCACATGAAACTCAAACCTCAACTCCATGATTAACAAGCGCCAGAGAGACTACATTTCATGCCTACAGAAATCGGCCAACATAAGAAAATAATCCATAGGCCTGATGAAGTTACATGTGAATGAGCTCTCTTACTGAGCATCTCTGAATCAGCAGGTTACATGGGCATATCAGATGCGTGAATAAATGCAAGCATTTAGCACAAGTCTACATGTTAATGTTTTCAGCTAAACATGCATGTATTGCAACATTAATTTCTCCACGTTTATATGAAAAATATACCTAGCACATCACGTTTCACATTATTACAGTACACATTTTACTGTCACAGGTTAACACGACAAAGGAACAAATGTAGGTGCGAACTACTCATGATTATAATGCACCCCTACAAATGAAAGAGCACCATTGCCCTTTATCAGTCCCCCCCTCTGATGATGTAGTGTCATCACAACCATCTATAACTCCCTGTAGAGAGAACCGACCTAAACAGAAGTTGCAGACAGCTTTCCCTGCCGGAACTTTTCTAGACTCTTGAGATTCTTGTAGTGACTGTCCTGCAGTCTCTCCATCCTCCTCTCCCGCTCTCTAAGAGATCTCTCAGCCTGTCCTGCCTTATGCCATTTGTAGGCTCTTAGCAACACAACCAAAAGAATCACACAAACCACTACTATGATGATTGGCTTCAAGATATAACCAAGAATTCCCTTACCAAAGTTTGCAAACCAACTTCAAACCTTCCCAAGTCCTTTTCCAACCTTGACCCAGACTCCTTCTGTTGCCAAGTCATGGACCTCATGATGAATCTCAGCGATGTTACTTATATATTTTCTCAGATCCTTGCTATGGTCTGGGATATAAGTACAGCACTGTTGGACCCTCAACATTTTACAGACTCCGTCCTCTTTTGCCAATAATATGTCTAGAGCAAGACTGTTCTGCATCACCATAGCTCTTTTTGACACCATCTCTCCATCTACAAGCAATAAAGATTGGGCTGTGTTTGCTGACAGCTTATCCACGATAGTTGACACCCTTCTAATCTTCAAATCATTCAAAACCACTCCCAAACTTGGTATCATTGCTCCAAATACATCTCCAACAATCTCTCCTGCACTTGCACCTCGCTTTTCTCTATGATGTAATCCACCTTCCAACGGGCCCAAATCCTCATCATGATAGATCTTGGGAAACACAACCGCCACATAGCATGTACAGTACCAATTCAGTGGCAGCCGCACATATGCATTCTTTCTGCACACAAAATACACATTAGGTACCATTTGCACCGCATCTTGCAAGAACTTCTTCGCAGTAGCTTCAATTGTGAAGATGTGATCGCACACACTTTGTCCTTCAAAAATCTTATCATTGTAGGTCCGTACCTGTCTAATGCAAAGCTTTCCTTGTTGTTCAAAATCTAAAGCTATTGGACCGTAACTCCCTTTTGCCTTATGGGCCAACTCCTCCTGGGTCCATGCAAACTTCCCTTCTCTACTATTCAACTTGACAGCTAATTGTCTACGCCTATCTTCTACTTGATCTATAAATTTCTTCTCCAAATCCGTTAGTAAGCATTTCAAATTATGACGATGAGCATAAGCTGTATCTAGAGTAACGGTATATATGAAATACTTCCCTATTCTCTCTTCCTGCTTGTAATAATCATACTTATTCAAGTGCTTGTAAGCTGGAACTTCAGAAAGCACTGCATCATAGTTGGAAAAATAATATTCATAGTGACCCTTACCGTAAAACATACTAAGCAATAAACTACATGAAATTCCATAAGTCAGGGGAATGTGACGGTAACGAATACCCTCCTCCACTGATGCAGGCAACTGCATACACACATAACAATCTCTATTGACATACTCATATGGCAGCTTTTCATAAGCATTAAGCATGTAATCACCTCTAGACAAATTCTACGTGTAACTTGCGGAGCCGTTTCGTCAGACTCCCAATTATTAAAACAGAAACCTCATATACTTTTAGCAAAATAACAAGTATCTCTGTATTTACACGCTAAAATGCATGTAGTCATTTCACAAAAGTGAAAATGAAAATTTAGCAAGCAGTGAGAGAGGTGATGATTTTGGGATCCTCCCTAACCTAGGGAGAGAACCAAGCAGATGCCTTGAAAACAAAGAGCACATCTTGCTGAACGATTCGGTGTTGGTCCCATCCTCTTAGGACCACCCCAAGCACAGTTATGGGCAAAAATACAATCCCAACCAAAGGCCCTGCAAAGCACTATGGGACGAGATTAGCAGTGGGCAGTGAATATTATAGTATCCAATATCAAAATAATTCTACAAAGAGCTGCAGTTCAACTAGTCGTTACTAGGTGTCCCTCACGAGTCAAATGCAAAAGCATTGAAATTATTACATCAAGCTGCAGTTCCACTAGTCGTTACTAGGTGTCTCTCACGAGTCAAATGCAAAAGCATTGAAACCCTTTCATGAAGCTGCAGTTCCACTAGTCGTTACTAGGTGTCCCTCATGAGTCAAATGGAAATCCGATTCGGAGCACTACCGGCCGAGATCGGAATCGGCCCCCTTGTGTCCACTCTCTGCCAGGTGATTCAACAGTGCTACAGTATCAATCCTGCAAGCGTCCTCTGTCTCTGATGCGATCAGGAGATCGTCAATGTACTGCACAAGAACTGAATTCTGCAGGAGTACCAGACTCTCAAGATTCTTTTTCAAGATCTGATTGAAAATCAATGGGCTCTCAGTATATTCTTGTGGGTTATGACACCACGTTAACACAAGATTTTCCAGACGGAAAGCGAATAAAAATTGGCTTTCCTTGTGTAAGGGTATCGAAAAGAACGCCTGGCACAGATCGATCACAGTGAACCATTCGGCTTCACAAGGTATCTGAAACTGATGGATTCGGCACCACGGGACAACGTGGAACTACAATCGTGTTGACCTTTCACAGGTCTTGCATGATCCTGAACTTCCCACTTGGCTTCTGCAGTCCCATTATAGGGGAATTACATGGACTCCCCATTATCTCCTTCAAAATGCCCTGTTCGATCATGGATTCAATCACAGGCTTTATTCCTGCCACCGTTTCCGGCATCAGGTTGTACTGGGGTGTTCTTGGAAATTCCGCATTTGGCTTGATCTGTATCTTAACTGGCTCAACCCCTCAGATCAGTCCTATGTCCTCCCCAGTAAAATCCCACACTTCCGGAGGGACTGAGTCCCTCAGGTCGTATGGCAGGTCTTCAACCGTCAAAAGGGGAAACATCTCTATGCAGAGATTCTGGTTCACCAGTTTGAATGCAATGTCATCATCATTCGTCTGCAACTCCACTCCTTTGGGTGTGCAATAGATGGTGCAGTTCAGTTTACACAGAAGGTCAAGACCCAACAAACAAACTGGACTCGAATCGCACACCACAAATTGGTGTCGATCCTGAAAGGGTCCTATTCTCACAGGTATCTAATCTGTCAATGGATTTGTCATTCGTTTGTTAGCAACTCCTACAACTTGGACCAATTGTCCTGAGAGGGGTAAGTTTGGAACTACTGCGGACCTCACAGTAGAATGGGTAGCATCAGTATCAATCAAGAATGTAATGGGATGGCCATCTACAGCTGCCTCCACATACGGTCCTCTCAGGTCTACCTCCAAGACTGCTCCAAGGGTACAGTCTTCCTCCCCCCTCAGGCACCGTCATTGTAACGGGTCTAGGTCAAATTCATCTGATGTTTCGATAAAGGGCATCTGCTGATACACTCGATTTCCCTGTGGAATTCTCGGAGGCTGGGGAACTTGTACTTGTGGACTCAAGCCCCCTCCCTGCACGGACCTGGGCCTTGTAACTGTATTCACGACCTCAGGTACCTGCACTACCTCTTTATCTTAAATCTCATTGGCTGGATTCTGTCTACACTCGCGCTTCCAATGCCCGATTTTGTAACAATAATGACATGCAGTAGTTTTCTTTAGGGTGCCAATGTCCATCCCTGTCTTGGGGTCTATGGGCTTCCCTCTTCCCTGACTCGACGCATTCAGGGCACCTCCATGACTGGTTCCCTGCCTTCGTCCCAATGTTGCTCCACTCGACTGCACTTGGTCTACTCGGTCGCATTCCTCATCTGTTCCAGCATCAGCTTATCCTTCAATTTCCTATGCTTCGAGTCTACTTCGTCACTGCAATATCTGGCATACTGTAGGATCTCATCCACAGACTTTTTTTGCCAACAGATCAGATGCTGCTGGATCATAAAGCTAATCTCAGGTCTCAATCCTAACACAAATTTAGAAACAAACTGCCCCATATCCTTCGAATCTAGTGTGTCCAGCCCGCTGTACTGCTTAAAGGTTTGCAAGAGCCGTTCATAATAAGCATGTACCAATTCTTTGGGCTCCTGGGTCGTTCGATTTGATTTGAACCCAATCAATATCCTGTGGTGAAATCTTGGACTTTGCCATGTAATTACCTGCTCAAACCTTTTCATAACTATGGGTGAAGGACCATGCATTATGGGGTCTCGGTAGGGCTCAGAAGTTGGCCATTCATCAGCAATTTTACACACAGACCACAAATCACTGGGTACCACGATGTCAAACAGAGTATTCAAATCAACCCACTGTACTTTTGAGATCTTGACAAAGCGATCAACCTGCTTGTACCACTCAACAGGCTTTTCCCTCAGCTGAGGAAACTCATTCGCAAATGCTGCCAGATCACCCCTGCTCCAAGGCACATGTACATACCCTCCACTCGGTACCTCTCGCAATGGGTACGCCTCTACTCCTGCTGTCCCCCCTCCTGGAGGCGGCATATCTCCTATTCCCTTCTTGACACTCTTTTTCTTAGACTACCTTTCCTCCCACTTGTCAAGCATGCTCCATGCACGTATCCCTACAATCAATTCTCAAATATGGGTTTTCAATCCTATGACCCTTTTCTCTTCCAACTCTTGATCGCTGTAATTTATCCTATGACCTCACTGTAACATTTTCGTTTTGGACAAATCCACATCATACCTCTGTGCTAATTCTGTCAGCTTCTCGTGGGCCTTTCTTGCCTTACGGGTAACATCCTTTGCCACAAACAACAGCTCATCTTGTCCATACAGTTCTATCCTCTCCAAGGGCAAATTTCCTCTTATTATCTCATCCACTTCTTCTTTTAACCTCACCACATCTAGCACCTTGGTCTTTGTTGCCACCCTGATTGTTGCCTGACTCGATGCACTGCTCAGTTCTTCACTGTCGCTACTCTGATTCTTGCGAGGATTCCCTTCTGTCAAATTCCGTGAAACATTCTGACCCTCAGAAGTTCCTTGACCATTTCCCATCTCCGGCACCCTAACTGGAGGTTCCCACATCCTCAGATCAGAATGCAAATCCGCCAATGACACCGACTTCACTGCACTTGGCCCTATATGCCCTCTTGAGGAGTCTGCAGTAGCTGGCAGTGGAGTACTAGCTTCTATTGGCACCAGAAATGACTCATTCCCGTTCACAGTACCATTCCCTCCAGAATCGATTCTTTCCCCTATACCTGACCGTGACTGGCTGCTGGTTTCCCCATGATTTGGATTGTATACCGATACTATGGGTCCAATGGTGACCGGTACCGTGAGGGCTTCCGGCAACCGCGTAGGAACAGTAATTCCGTGGGTCCCTGTACTTTCCGGTGCTAACGTCCCTGCTCCTTACATTACTGTTGACATCTTTCCCACTACTCTCGCACTAGGGCTCGCTTGTGGTTCCCCTGTTTTCTCCGTGAGTGCCCATTTTCCCTCTTCTGAATCTGGATTATATGGAGGAGGACGTTCTGCTAGCAACCTATCTAGCAAGCTGCCATCGGTATCACTGTTGTCCTCTTCTTTCCTCTTGTGGGCATCTCCTGTTTTCACTAACAGAGGGAACAGCCTCTCTCTCTCGATGGTGTCTACTCTCCACCTCTTCAGCTGTGCATCCCATTGCGCATTCTGATACGCTTTCATCGCCTTTTTCATCCTTCCCTGACTTCACTCCCTCCTCTTTGACTGTGCTGCTCTCATCCATGCATCTAATGCCTCAAATTGTGTTGGTCTAGGTGGAGGTCGCAATGAAGCCATCACTACCCTCAACTGGTACAGCACCTCTAGTCTAAATGAACCATAGCGTGGAAAAGCCAAATCTCCCTCCTTTTCAGTCATTTTTTGCCAAATTTGAAGCCAAACTATGGTATGGAGCCCTACGTTTGTGGCCATATAATGTGCTGGGGTAGCCTCAGGTGGTGCTTCCTCACCCACTCGAGTCACTACTGCTCTATCTCCCCTACAAAGGTCTCGTAACACTCTAAAGCATCACATGATTAAATCAAAATTATTTTCTCTCCAAGATGTTTTCGGTTCTACTTCCTGATGACAACCCACCAATCCCAGCACGGCTTTACACCAACCGACCTATCGCAGGGCGGCACATTCCGACATCACTTCTCCTCCTCAGACAGCAGTTCACCCTCCTTCACAATCTCACTTTACGCATTCACGCACTTCACTCATAGAATCTGGCAACTGTCTGTCCACGAAATGACTAGACAATTACACTTCTGACTGTCTGTCCATGAAACGACCGGACAGTCTCAAGTCATTGTCTGCCTCACCTGAGGCAACTGTCTGTCCGTGAAACGAACGGACAGTTACACTTCATACCGTCTGTCCACGAAACGACCGGACGGTCATAGATGAAACAATAGGATCTAATCGCTCAACCCCATTCACACACAGTGACCCACAACCTGCGTCGTCCACTCGAATCGCTGTGGTCCGCCCTTGTGCACTAGCTTCCCACATGATTCTATCACGCTCACTCACACACGATCCCTATCTCCAAGTGGGTCGTTGATAGCGCTTCATGACTCCCACAATCACTGGTCAGACAATTACATCACTCGGTGTCTTCTACACCTCAAATCTATCCCGGGATTTTAGGCTACTCGTCGATCCTGACATCAAAAATCATCAAATCGTATCACATGGACCATGCACGTTCGGCCTGAAACCACATTCACTCGACTCTCATCCCAACTCCACAAGACATCACACAATCAAATCATCACTGCAATCTAGCACACACATCCCTATTCATACTCACTCCACTGTGAACTGCTGTTCCCTCCACATCGTCACTCTCCGTCGGTCTCCTCTAGGTCCCGTTGTTCTCCATCCTCAATCCTTTGGGCTCTCATCTTTTGGGCTCTTTGGGGATCTATGACTAAACTTTCCCTACTTTTCTTGATTCTTCCCTCACTCCAAGAGACAACCATCCGATAGTGCTACCAATTGAAGGAGCCGGGTTCCCTCTCCTGAATGTGCTCTGGAACCCTCGTCGATGGACCTTTAATGTCTGCTTTAGAATTGTAGAGGGGAAAAATAACTCATTCAGTTGGAATCACCAGTGCAAAGAATCACAGACTCCAGGTTGTCAAGTTTAGTGGGTTTATTACAAAGCCAAAAATAACTGGACATACAAGCACCTCAAGACGAGGTTGTAAAAGTACATTGGAACTAATACAAAGCCAAACCTACGACCGAAATTCAGCTTCTGGAACATGAAAAGGATGACAAATTCCAAGACCAGAATGCAGGCAATAAGTGCCCCCACCACTAGATCGGTCTTCATTGGAGGTTCGTAAGTAAAAAGCATTAGTCTGTCCCTACTCTACCACTAACGTGACATCCCTACTTAGCATTCCCCAGGCAAGTCAGGAAAAGGTGTCAGTGCGTGAAGACTTCCTATGAAGTACACTCACGTTATATGGGTCAAGTAGCTAAAGGCTACAGAGCTTGTTCTAAGATGCTCTTTCTCTCCTCATCGATCTCCTCTCCCAACCCCCGGGGCACTGTTCCTAATTCAAACACCAAAATCTCTGATCACGCCCCCTACTCGTCTTCTCATCACCTCATCCAGTGATAGAGGTGAAAGAGCGCCATCGCAGATTTTCGTTAATGGAGGTGCAAGCCACCTAATAAACATTGTTTATAATGCAAGGAGATTATTGGTTCAAAAAGATGCAGTCTAGCCTCGCCTCAGCACCTAGAGCCTTTTATAACACTATGCATTCAATATGTGAGGGAGGTGAGTAAGTAAATATTTCCCAGATGGTAATGTTTTTGTCAAAATGTTTAAGTTACTGTGTACTGAACTAGTGTATTACACCCTAGATGAACGTTGTACCATTTTAAGGGGTGCATCTAGTACAGAGTTAAGGAACAGCTCAGGACTTTTATATTCTTAGGGGAGTACAACTCCAAAATGTGGACTTTTTTCGACAGGAGCTTCTCAATAAGTTGCCCAATATAATGAAGGGTTACATTTATATGGACTAAAGAGTATGAATGGGTTTCATGGGAAATGATGTTATGTTATGTTATGTTAAAAGTGCTTATAAAGCGCACGTACACCAGGCGGTTTCATGGTGCTGAGGTCAGTGGAAAAAGCGGCATTTACAGCACAGTAGGCTTACTGATATGACTGAGAAAATAAAAAAGTCTTTAGCAGTTTTCTGAAATACTCATAAGGGGTTGCCAGCCTCACTTCCATAGGAAGTGAGTTCCAAAATTGCTTGGCCAGGACCGCAAATCTGAGCCCTCCATGTTTTTTACGTTTAAATGAGGGGGTGATCAGGAAATTTGAGTTGGAGGAGCGTAAATTGCGGGAAGGAGTATAGTGTTGGATCCTCGAGGAAATGAAGTCTGGTTCATTCCCAGCTAAGGCTTTAAAGATGGTACATCCTAGCTTGAAGGCACAGCGTTTGGCCACCGGGAGCCAGTGTAGACTCTTCATAAGGGGTTTGACGTGATGTCGCATAGGCTGACGGGCAATCAGCCTTGCCGACTGATTTTGCACTAACTGTAAACGATGCAGTTGGTAAGCCGGAATACCGGCATATAGTGAGTTAGCATAGTCGATGCGTGAGATTACCAGTGCTAACACAACCAGAATCAAGGCCTCAGTGGTCAAGAATCTACTGATCTTGCGGATTCTTCGAAGGTGGTAAAAACAAGAGGAGACCACTGCGCTGATTTGGGCCTTCATGGATAAATCGCTGCTGATCAAAACCCCCAGGCTCTTGACAGAGCTACCGGGGAGTGGAGGACTGCCCAGCATAGAGGGCCAAAAGTTGGAATTCCATGGGTTGGCAGTTCCACCTGTAAGAATAAGCTCAGTTTTATCAGGGTTTAATTTCAGGTGATTATCATTCATCCAATCACTGATAAAACTCATGATAGATTGGAAATTTGACACTGAGGAGGTGGAAGAGTTAATGTCAAACACTAGCTGTAGGTCGTCAGCGTAATTAAAAGTTTCGACCATTTTTCCACGTAAGGACCGAATCAGAGGCAAAAGATACAGGTTAAACAAAAGGGCGAAAGGGAAGATCCTTGGGGAACCCCACAAGTCAATTTCTTTTGTGAGAGGAGAAACGAGCGAGGCGAACAGCTTGGAATCGGTCGCTGAGGTAGGAAGAGATCCACTTTAGTGCCAGGCCCTGGATCCCGGCGTTACCGACAGGGTCGATCAGGAGACCATGATCGATCGTGTCAAACGCGGCCGATAGATCAAGGAGTACCAGAGCCTGGGTGAGGCCCTTGTCAGCTCCCCCTCTGAGCTCATCCATGACTGCAAGGATGACTGACTCGGTAGAGTGGGCTGGTCTAAATCCCGCCTTGCGAGAGTCAAGAAAGTGAGATTGTTCGATAAAGGAACAAAGGCAGTCTGTCACGTGGGCTTCTAAGATTTTACCTAAGTAAGGCAACAAAGAAATAGGACGATAATTGCTGAGGACCAAAGGATCTGAATTGGGTTTCTTCAGGATGGGAACAATTTCAGCAGTTTTAAGGGTGCCGGGGACAATACCCAATTTGAGGGAGGTGTTGAGAAATAAAAGCGGAGGATCCGGGGAGGTAAGAAAAACTTCGCGTAGGATATGAGGCGGGCAGCAGTCAGTAGGGGAGCCAGAACTGACTCTTTTAAGTAGAGTGAAAAACAATTCCTTAGAGATTAAGGGAATTTGGTCTAGGAAAAGTGGGTTTTTGCATAGATCAGGAGATGGCAGTGTGGACATGGGAGGAGAGATGCTAGCCTTGATAGAGTCAATTTTCTCAATGAAATAAGAATTGAGAGAGTCACATAAGGCCTGTGATGGAACAAGTTTCATAGTGACTCTATCTGGATTGGTGAGTTCGTCCACTATAGAGAAGATATCTTTGGACTTGTTGGCCGAATTAGAAATTTTTAAGGAGAAGTAGTCTACTTTAGTCTGGAGAATGGCTTTTTTATATTCTTTTAGTTGAGTTATATAAAGAGCTTTTTTATCCAGGGAATAATCTTGCCTCCACCGGCGTTCGGCTTGCCGTAATGCCAGTTTTTTAAATTTCAAATCATTGGAAAACCAACGTTGGGCATCATGAGGTCGCTTTATTCTGATTTTCTTAAGAGGGGCGAATTGATCGCTTGCGGATTCGAGCCATGTCTCGATGTTTTTGGCCTGAGTGTCGAGGGATTCCTGTGTCGTAGGGGCAGTGGCAGTTAGTAGTGAACAGAAGTCGCTAATGTTGATGCGGTTCCAGTTTCTGGCCAAGTGATTTCTTTCCTGTAGATTTTTAGGAGGGGAAATACTAGATACCGTGAATGAGATAATATGGTGGTCCGACCAGGTGCACGGGGAAATTGTAGGCTTGGAAATTTCTAGGTTAGAGGACCAGGCTTGATCTAAAATATGCCCCTTTATGTGGGTGGCTACCTTTATATGTTGGACGCAGTTCAATCCAGAAAGGAGGTCAGTGAATTCTAGGGAATCAATGCTTTCCCGTACATCGCTGGGCCAATAATTAAAATCTCCAATTATGAGGAGTCTGGCATGGTTAATGGCTAAGTGTGAGATCATTTCACCCAACAGTTGAGGGAATGCGGGCATGTGATAGGGAGGTCTATAAAATAAGCAGCAGATAAAAGGAGACTGGGACGATTCAAATTTCAGTATTAAACTGTCAACTAAAGGGATACCTGCAATCCTCAGTACAGTAAACTGAAGTTTCTGATGTATAATAGCTGCGACCCCTCCCCCAGCTTTACCCGAGGGCCTATTTGACTGAAGAATGTAATAATTATCGGGAATTGCTGCCAAGATGTCGGGGGCAGATTCATCAGAGAGCCACGTTTCTGATAGTAGGAGGATGTCAGGTTTATCAGAGTCGATAAACTGAAATATTTCAAGCTGATGTTTTACCATTGAACGAGTGTTCAAATAGCTAATTGTGATATCCTTCGCCTCAGGAGTAATAGTAACTGAAGGGGGCTTGTTATATGTATAGGTTTCCCCAGCATAAGTGACTCGTAACATTGTATCCCCATGTGCCGAGATCCCTAACTCATCAAGGGTTGTCAGAGTCTTAGGATCTAAAGTCCAAGTCCCCTGTAGTTGTCTCAGTTCAGCTGCCGAATATGTAGTAAAACGGGCATAATGGCTGGCCCCTAGCCCCGGTCGGCCGCGGACGGGCGCAGACGGGCTTGCCTTTGGCGCGCCGGCGGTGCGCCCGCTGCGCGTGGAATAAGGCATGTGACTTATGTAGGCAGCCCCGCTCCGCCCCCAACAGTCCCCAGCGAACAGGAAGCCGGGATTTCAAAGCGCCAGCACTCTCCACATCAAGCGGGGAAACCCTGTGGTGGACCGGAGTGCGGCGTGAAAACAACTGACCAGCTGAGGTACAAGTGCAGGTAGGGGAACCACAGCACACAATTTTAAAAGCAAAAGAATATCGTAAAAGCGAAACAGAAAACAAAGATTATGCAAGTAGTTTTAAAAACACTCCAGAGATAGAGTCAGTATCACTGTCTGACTGGTGAATGCACGCGTCCGCTGCGCGTGGAATAAGGCATGTGACTTATGTAGGCAGCCCCGCTCCGCCCCCAGCAGTCCCCAGCGAACAGGAAGCCGGGATTTCAAAGCGCCAGCACTCTCCACATCAAGCGGGGAAACCCCGTGGTGGACCGGAGTGCGGCGTAAAAACAACTGACCAGCTGAGGTACAAGTGCAGGTAGGGGAACCACAGCACACAATTTTAAAAGCAAAAGAATATCGTAAAAGCGAAACAGAAAACAAAGATTATGCAAGTAGTTTTAAAAACACTCCAGAGATAGAGTCAGTATCACTGTCTGTCTGACTGGTGAATGCGCGCGTCCGCTGCGCGTGGAATAAGGCATGTGACTTATGTAGGCAGCCCCGCTCCGCCCCCAGCAGTCCCCAGATATAAGGGATTGCTAATGGCCATTCCATGAAAACTGTAAAACCAGAGGCTAGTATGTTGTTAGGACTGTATTGATGCCTATCAAGGAGACTGATGAGTATGCCATACCATTCAATTTTCACATTCAAAAACATTACATTTGAAAACTTTACCAGTCAAAAAGAGAACCTTCTGTTTTGGCTGAGAGTAGGCTATCTGTGCACCTTCATGTGGGGTAATGCATTTGAAAGGTATAACTATCATAAGCCCTAAATTCTTTTTTTTCATCACAAAGATAGCGACAAAGCAATAACTCGCATTGACAACTACATATGCAAAATAGAAGATTACACATTTCTCACTGATACATTGGGACTTATTTATCTGCATGCCATCACACAGCCAGTTGGGGTGGCCGGAGGCGAGGGACAAGGGGGTTGAATATCATGTGAAGGACTGTGCAATCAATGACAAAGTATAGAAGGTAGTGGACATACCTTTGAACCATGTGAAATATCCATCACTGCAGTGCCAGATGTTACTACTGCTTATAGGTGGTCTATATAACGTTTCTGGGGTGATTATTACTGGGGGATTATTACTATTATTCAAACTAATCAGGACTCAGATTCATAGACTAAGTTTTCACTTAGGATGTTTAATAATTTTTCTTTTAATTGTTTCTAACAGAAGAATTTCTGAATCATTTAGAGAAAGGAAATGGAGAGCAGATTGTTTCAGAGGTTTATATAGCCTTCTAGAACCTAAAGGAAATGCAGATTGTACCATTGACTAACCAATTGTTTGTTCGAATGCAGTGTTTGAAAGAGTGTGTGTATTTATCTGCAATCAGCCATATTAGGCAATCTGCAGTAGTGGCGTAAAGTATGTTGAGGAGCAACCAGTCTATTCCCTGTTCAGTTACTGGTGCAGGACATTGCTTTTTTGAGAACTGAGAACCTTGCTTTAAGTTGTACAAAGTTTAAATGGTTAAAACAGAAGTAATATTGGTTATTTGCAAAGAGATGGCACATACATTCAAAGGTTCTCAGGAAAAGCACATAAACTCAGAGTAAATGGAAGGCTTCATTGTAGAGTTTTCCCCGAAAGTATTATGACCAGAGAAAATTGTATAAAATGTTAAGGAAGAGTTTGTTGTGTTATTCCAAACCTACAAGTATTGTCTGCCTGATGTCTGATTTGTGGAACTAGAGGACGATAAAATTGAAAACATCCAGAATGATCTACTGTTCCTCTTTATCATGACAGCCAAGGATCAGTGTATGTGTGAAAATTGCATGTAGTGAATGACTGTGATGAGTTTGAGATGGTGGTGTTACATAAATCGATGGTTAATAGTAGGAGCAGTACAATGCTACAAGCCTTGGCTTTATGCCGTGGGTGGCAATCTGCAGTTAGCAAGTGCACATGCCTTGTCAGGTGAGAATGATAATCATAGAAAATCTAGCACAATCGATTGATGTGTGCAGACCATGAGCAGCTGTTGACCATCAACTCTGCTTCTCTTAAGGTTTAAGACACATCCTCTGAAATGTTGGCATTCCATCTTTTGGTGCATCCTTATTTCTTTTCTTAGTAATTGCAATAGTGTTTGATTTTGGAGGCAAAGGTGTTTAAGATGCATATGCTGTGAGCTTACCGAACCATTTTCAACATAGAAGGTAGAGTGCTGTTGTGTGTTGCAAGCGGTGAAGTCAGGATTCTAGCAGTTGTAGTATGTATTCAAAGTTCCTTCAGTTTCCTTTTCAGCTTAAGACTAAATTGTGAGAGAAAGACACAAAAATAAATCTGAAAAGAGAATCATACTTTTATTTATGCTGCTAGATAAAAATTGCTTAGTTAGTGTGCAGGAAGCAACCCCAATCTCTGGTAGAACGAATTGTGACACCGGGACTCAACTGTTGTAGTGCTATTACAGTAATAGTTGTATTGGCAAATAAGTACTGCTGTTACAATTAGATTGTAAGTATAGCATCCCTTTTACAGCCCTCTTTGCACGACATATGTGCAGAGTGCTATAACCTTTAAACTAATGCCTCTGGTAAACAGAAAAAGGCGTTGCGCTCCCTCACAATGTGAGAGAAAGTGACCTGAGGTTGTACATGAAACGGTTTTGCCCACCTCAAAAGGAATTAAAGTCTATCCTGGCATCTTGTCTACTGTAGGTACAGGATTTCTCACTGAGCAATGCATGGACTGCTCGTAACCCCATCTCACAAAGAATGTCACTTTTATCATAAACATCCAATCTCACTCAACCACAAGCCTCAAAGCTGTTCTTGGGAGAATGATGTCACCAATTTCAGTGAATTTCCATACATACACACAAACACCAAAGACACATACTGTTCCCTGAACAGTGAAAGTGCATAGAAGTCAACACACTTTGGGTTGTCTGACAGAATATCGAGGAAGAAAATATCGTGTGGACAGAATATCGTGTCAAACATATTGAGGACCAGCATATTGATAAAGCTATGCCTAGGGAGCCCTGAATCTCGGGAATTTCCAGGATTTCACCCTTAGTGCTGGTATGCCAGGGATTTCCCAGGGCTTGGGTGCTTCTGCCAGGCACTGTTTCCACTAAGCATATGCCTTGGGGTCCATTGAAACCAGATTACAAAAAAACAACAAAATGTGATGAGGAAGTGAGGGATAGGCATGTGTGTGTGTGTTTGTCTATCTAGAGATTTAAATAAATACTTCAAAGATTCGGAGAAACGAGCTTCTGTGTCTGCAGTGTTTTAGAACTCATGTCACACTGACACCAGCATACCTGACTGAGAGTCCCTGGACGGAAGTACTTAACATAAAAATGCGTTTGTTAGTCGGGTGTAACACCCTAAGCACCAGTTCTCTCCATGGTAGCTTTGCACAACTCAGCAGACTTTCTAGCAAGTCTCTTCTCTCCCTCTTATAAGCTTCATAAAGCAGCTTGTCCTGCAATCAAAATGGAAATATTTATCACTCAGTACAACAGTGGAAAAGCTACTTCATATCTTCTTAGAGAGCCGCACAAAAAAAGCATTACAGTTGGTCTTTTAGATTCCCGTTCAGTAGTTAAAATGGACTTGATGTACGTACCTTACTGCTGGAGAAGGAAATCTGATCTTGGCCATAATTGGGACATGGTAGTGATTTGATTGAGCTTTACTGACCAATGGCCTGGTGTGGGGAAATTATACATTTCTTAAACAAGATGGTCCAATAAAAAGAAAGCCAGTGTTGTGTTGATTTACCAAGAGGATCTGCTTATCCAGCTGCAGGTGTGAGCAGTGTAACGACCTGAAACTTTGTCATTTCTTTTTCAATTTTACTAAAGCAAGTTATATTGCTGTCCTGATTTGTCTACTTAGTTTTTTTAATTGGCTGACATATAGAAAAATAAAACAATAAAACGAATAGAACAAATTATATACAAATCACAACACATCAAGAACAATAAAAAATGTTCTGTTAGATTGTCAGCGATAGTAGTGTCTCAAAAGCGGTCAACAAAAGAAGACCTCCAAATTCAAATCGAAAATCAGGAAAAATTCAACAAGGCCAAATCCAAAGTTTATATTGTGGGTGAATAGAGGAGTTGACCAAGGATAAATTGTTTACATTCTCACTTACCAGTGGGAAGGGATGATAGTTAATATAGATGGTGGAATGTGAACCAAACTCTTGGAACACATCCAGAAAACAGCTGATTCCAGGTGCATATTTTATTGAATGCAAGTCTTACTAGGAGGAGAGTATATGAAGTTGGTGATTGCCCCCTGAAGTCCTGAACATCTACGAAAAATAGTGCAAGTGATTGGAGTATAAGAGTTTGTGAATCAAGCAAGAAAGTTCATCAAGGTGCCAGCATAGTGAGTGCAGTACAGGGGTAATGTGATCAGAGTGGACAATGTTTAGTGAGGGAACTAGTAAATCCTATATTGCAGAAAATTCTGCAAAAAATTAACGATCAGTGGCCAAACAAACTAGATCGCAACTTCCACATTGTTCCCCAACAGTACGTTCGGTGCACACGATCCTTAGTAACAGTCGTTAAATTATAATTCTGCAAAAGCAGATCCATGTAAAATCACAAATTTGGTAGTGCACCCAAAGGAAGTCCAAAATTCAAAGGTTTTTGTTCTTATATCTTGTTGTTTTTGCTCCAACATCCTTTATTCCATATCCACAAAAAATCTATACGGCCTCAGCCAACGCGTTTCGTTCATACAGCAAACTTCTTCAGGGTCAGTTACCGAAGGTCCAGGAAGACAGGAAAGTAGTTCGTCAGAAGATATGGAATAAAGGATGTTGGAGCAAAAATAAAGAAGATATATGAACAAAAACTTTTGAATTTTGGACTTCCTTTGGGTTCACCGCTAAATTTGTGATTTTACTGCAGAAAATTTTATACAGCTTATTAAGTAGGAAAGCTGTTCCTGTAAACTTGAAATTTGCTGACGTGCACCCCTTGATCATAAAGCCATCACTCAATCCTGTAGACTCAACGAATTTTTGGCCCATCTTCATCCTGTGTTATGTTGCTAAGCATTTGGAGAGAGTTGTTGCAATTTAGATCCGTTACTTTCTAGTGGACGATTCAGTGCTTCATTCTTTCCAAGCTAGATTCCTTCTGATGATCATCTTGGTTATCGGTGAACTTACTATGATTGTGGATAGAGGAAGAGTGCATAGATCAAATTACAAAAGGTCGATTGCAACATATTCAAAGTGTTGCACCCAGGGTCCTGTATGGCATGTGGGAATTTGTTGGTATCTTTGGAAATATTAAAAATCTATAAAATTATATTTAAAGCTCTTTTAGTTTTCCAAAATATCTTCCGACCCTCATGACCCTCGTATCTGGATGCAAGATTTTTGGGATATACACCAGACCGCAGACCGCGCTCCTCCACTCTTTGACTGTTAGTTGTTCCACGATTTAAAAGGGGAGGGAGAACTTTCAGGATGTAAGGAGTCAAACTTTGAAATAGCCTTTGTCAGTACCTGGATGTAGAACGGAATCTTCTTATGTTCAGAAAGCAACCAGGGCCGCATTATTTGACACATAGGAGATTCTATTAGTTTTATGTCCACAGCAGTCTCTTTAGAGAGCCTAGAGACATCTACAGGGGGGAACAGTTGTGCTAAGTAAATATGGTTGTTGTCTTACACAGCGGCAGCTCCTCCGCTATGGCGGAAGAGCGTTCCCCTCCTGCCAGCAGCCAAAAAAAATGAAACATAAAACTATAATAAATCCTTGTTTATTATTGTTTTATTTTTTCTCTCAGAGCCGAGGCTTGGGGGCGGGGCCATGGTGATAACAGAATGGAGGGGAAGTGTTGGGCACTGCTATTCAGTGCGCAAGGCGGTCAGGCTGGCCAAACTGTCATGTGCACTGAAGCTCTCTCCACCCCGAGCTACATTGCCAGGTTGGAGAGAGCAGGCATAGGCTCTCAGTCTTACTGGGAGCACACATCATCGGCACTCCGGCCAATCCTGATGCTGCTTTCAGCACCATGGATGAACCTCTGTAAGACAACAGCTACATGATAGAGTGGGAATAGATGTATGTATCGTTATTGCTGACCGCCCATGTATTTTGGCATGATGATAGCACTCACCTTGGACAGTAGAGTTCAGGGAGTGACCATGATGCAGTCTAGTCACGCGGCCATGACGTCAGTTGTGTGGGTTGCAGGGATGATGGTACTCTTCCAGCAGAAGGAGGAGGAGGCCTCCACTGTTGTTCCAGGATGATGAGTCTGAGGGGAGAGGGCTCAATAGGCATGTGCCAGGTTGGAAAGTGATCTAAATCTTGAGCACAGGGATTCAGGAGGGTTGAAGAAAGTGTCTCTGGTTCAACAGGAAAGCACTATTATCTTTTTCAAGTTCTAATTGTTCAATTTATGATAATGCCATTTATGTGTCAAAACAGGACAAATAAGGTATCCTTGAAAGCTTCCACGTGAAGCAGGGGTGCTACAACACCAATGCCATCCTCTCTCTACACAATCCTTGTATCCCTCTTTGGTCTCCACCTTTCTCTCTCTCTCTTTGCATTTACTCCCTTTTTCCCTTTCAGGCTTACTGATTTCACCCCTTACTGTGTTCTTCCCTCCCCAACTAGCGTCACCCACTGTTCCAAATTAAATCCACAAATAGGATAGCTTAAAACGCTGTACTAACCAGCTTTGGCAATGCTGCTGCAATGATTATTTTTTATTTCTTTATTGCAAGCATATGCCATAGAAATAAAAGGAAGAACAAAAAAAAGAAAACATGGCACTACCTAAACGTGACAGCCATATGCTTGCAATAAACCTTTTAGACAAAAACTAAAATAAACATTGGATATAATTTTAAAGAACAGTATGCGTGCTGGCAAGCAGATGCACTTAAGCCATGTATGGAAACCCTTTTTAGTTTTAATGCACATCACTTGAACATATAATTCAAATTTGTGCAGCGAAAAGGTACCATTTGCTTTGCATTACTGTAACATAAAGAAGTGCAAACAAACAAGAATGACTGTAAAAATAAAGAAGCATAAATTATGGAAAGAAAAAAGCATTGGTAAAGTAGAGCATTGATCTACGAGCCCTGGCACAAACGTATACTCCTTTTAAGGTAAATGCGCACACGTGGCTCAGGCAAAATGCTGCCATGCTGAAAGAGAGCCATTTGCTGAAGTGGGTTAAGCCACTGCCCAGTGCATATCCTGTGGTGGAGGAAAAAATTTGAATGACAATTGAACGGGCCAATGGATTAAGAGAGGTAACCAAAAGCCCCCCACCCCTATGTTTGTTTGCATGTATGCATGTTTAATTACTTTTATTTATTACGTGGACCGGGTACACCTAATGCTGTCTCTGGGCCAGACCTAAAAATCACCTTGACATGACAAGGCAAGATAGAAAGCAGTGGACCTTTGTATACATTGAGATCCCATATACAGGGAAAGCGAGGGGAGGAGTGTGAAATATGGGAGCATGGATGTATTTAAACATTAGGACAAAGAAACTACACAATACACCGTGGTACACCAAGAATGACCCATTCTAGGGCCCGTGCAGGGAGGTGAGAGGTGGAAAGGTTACACAAGATGCTGGCGACAACATTCAAGGCTTCTTCAAGGGTTTGAAAGAGTAATAGGAGAGGCCGTATAGAAGAGCCTTACAGAAGTCCAGCTTGTGAGAACTGAGGGGCAAGCAATAGCCGGAAAGGTGAAGCATTGGACACCCCTCAGTCTGGGCGTTGGGAATGTCCTTCCCTGTTCGTTTGACACGCATATTTGTATAGGCCCTCAATCTTATGATTGGATGCGCGGCCCAGCATTCCCCAGTGTTGGATCCACGGTCAGACTAACCTACAGTGCCCAGGTAGTCCCCCGTGCAGTTCCCCGGTGTCTGAAGGCTGATGGGCTGTTGTTGTCAGAGCTGGATGGACTGAGGGCCTCCTACCTTTTCCAGCTTGAAGTGCCCCTTCCAGCCGCAGAAGAAGCCTAGGTCTGCCAGGTGGCTCACTCCCGGACGTCACTGATTCTCAACAAGCCCAGCCTCTGTGACAAGTCAAAGGCAGCAGGATTCTACAGGCAGCAGGATTCTACAGGCAGAAGGATTCTACAGGCAGCTAGGTATTCTGGGCCCGAATAACAAGCTGCCTGTAAACCAGCATACATTCTTAGTTTTTTGTAGTCTGCCTGGCCTCCAGCACAAGCAGCATCCTTTACTCCGCCACAGATGATGATGATTGACAGCGTTACTATGCTTGGCATCTGTCTACATCAACCTCACTGCTGCCTGGAAGCCCTTCTGACCTGCTGGTGCATCAGTGTAAAGTGGAGCCGGACACAGGAATATTCAAATTAGGATTTTATTCCAATAAGAAACACCGGTGAATAAAGCAGCCTCCGCTCCTGCCCAGCTCCAACGTCCATCTGCCAGCAATCTAGAATACTAAGCTGACATGGACAGTAGGAGCGAGACACAGAACGGAGAACAAACCAGTACAATAAAAGAAATACTTTTTAAAAATATTATAAGACACAACACATCTTCCCCCCTTAAAAGGAAAAAAAAACAAACAGCAATTGCAAAAGATAATACAAAATGCAAGAGTTAATACTCATCATCACAAACAAAATCTTTCAACCATTTAGGTTTGACACGAATACGTTTGTCAGATGGTACAGGAAGCGGTAAAGAGACACTATTATCATTGTGAACACTATTATCATTGTGAACAGGTGTAGTATTATCATTGTGAACAGGTGCGGATACAACCACATGAATCCCATCCTCGTCGCCACTTGTAAAGTGGAGCCGGACACAGGAATATTCAAATTAGGATTTTATTCCAATAAGAAACACCGGTGAATAAAGCAGCCTCCGCTCCTGCCCAGCTCCAACGTCCATCTGCCAGCAATCTAGAATACTAAACTGACATGGACAGTAGGAGCGAGACACAGAACGGAGAACAAACCAGTACAATAAAAGAAATACTTACATTATAAGACGCAACAATCAGGCCACGGTAACAGGGTCTGTCAATATTCTGGAGGTAGAGTGAAAAAACATGAAAGGAGCAATGCAGAATCTTGCCTGGCAACATTCCTTTATATATTAGGAGAAATGCAAAGCAGAAAGAGGCATGGCAGTGGTGCTACATATAGTACAGACCAGCCAACTCGCACAGTGCCACCGTGTCTGACATGATATCAAGTCTTCACAATCGAAGAACCAATATCACACGTTGAGCACAAGGTGAGCTGGAAACTTTAATACAGAATAGGTTTCCACCTGGCACGTGGAGGATGAGCAGGTTTAAAATACGTCACGCGATTTACAGCCTCCTGGAGCATGGGAGGTGGCTTCAGATGTCTTTTATTTGGTGTTTGGAGATGGCGAAGAGCATGTTCCCAGGCAAGGCAACACCTAACACCCCAGTGTCCTAACCATGTCCTGCCCACCTCCAATGTCTCTTAATGGCCGTGAAAGACTCGACAACTGGCCCCATCCCAGGCTACATCTCTTCTGAGTCCCGGTCACTCACTAAGACGGTGCTAATGTATTGAAAGTTCACAGGTTTAATACCGAGGGAATGTGGAAACAGGGAGATGCATGATATTTACATATTGGGTTAACAGAAGAGACTGGATGCTAAATAGCATCTGGCATGGCAATGCAGAATTTACGTAGAATAGTAGTGTGTACATTGGCATGGGGATGACAAATTACTATACTTTTGAACGGTGGTTTCACAAAGTATCTGTACCCAAAGGGCTAAATCTACTGGCTGAGGACTGAGCCTGTAAGATGTGTATCCACAGAGTAGTAAGTAACCAGCACAGGCTTTTCATCTTGAGTAAGATCCCTGGCACCTTGAATAGTCCTCTCGCAAATGGAATACCCATCTGGCGCATTAAGCAGCCCTTGCCTATGTCAGCATGGGTGATCACCCCTGGAAGGATGGCATAATGTGCCATACTCTGGAACTTTACAAGAGCACCCTACGAAGGATGGCATATTGAGCATTAATCTGGGACTTTACAAGGGCACCCAAGGGAGAATGGCATACTGAGCGCCACTCTGGAACCTTACAAGGGCACCCTATGAAGGGTGGCATATTGAGTGTTACCCTGGAACCTTACAAGTGCCCACAAGGAAGGATGGCATATTGAGCGTCTCTCTGGAAACTTACAAGCGAACCCAAAAAAGGATGGCATATTTAGTGTTACTCTGCAACCTTACAAGGGCTCCCTAGAAAGTATGGCATATTGAGCATTACTATGGAACCTTACAAGTGCACATAAAGAAGAATGGCATATCGAGCATTACTATGGAACCTTACAAGCGCACCTAAGGAAGGATGGCATATCGAGCATTACCCTGGAACCTTACAAGAGCACCCAAGGAAGGATGGCATATTGCGCATTACTCTGAACCTTTACACGGGCACCCAAGGAAGGATGGCATATTGAGTGTTACTCTGGAACCTTACAAGGGCACCCAAGGAAGGATGGCATATTGAGTGTTACTCTGGAACCTTACAAGGGCAGCCAAGGAAGGATGGCATACTCAGCATTACTCTGGAACCTTACAAGGGCACCCAAGGAAGGATGGCATATTGAGCGTTACTCTGGAACCTTTCAAGCACACTCTAGGAAGGGATGGCATTTTGAGCGTCACTCTGGAACCTTACAAGCAAACCCAAAGAAGGATGGCATATTTAGTGTTACTCTGCAACCTTACAAGGGCTCCCTAGAAAGTTGGCATATTGAGCATTACTATGGAACCTTACAAGCGCACATAAAGAAGGATGGCATATCGAGCATTACTATGGAACCTTACAAGCGCACCTAAGGAAGGATGGCATATCGAGCATTACTCTGGAACCTTATAAGGGCACCCAAGGAAGGATGGCATATTGAGCGTTACTCTGAAATTTTACAAGGGCACCCAAGGAAGGATGGCAGATTGAGTGTTACTCTGGAACCTTACAAGGGCACCCAAGGAAGGATGGCATATTGAGTGTTACTCTGGAACCTTACAAGCGCACCCAAGAAAGGATGGCATATTGAGCGTTACTCTGGAACCTTACAAGCACACTCTAGGAAGGGATGGCATATTGAACATCACTCTGGAACCTTACAAGCGCACCCAAGGAAGGGTGGAATATTCAGTGTTACTCTGGAATCTTACAAGTGCACCCAAGGAAGGATGGCATATTGAGCTTTACTCTGGGATCTTACAAGGGCACCCTAGAAAGGATGGCATATTGAGCGTTACTCTGGAACCTTACAAGGGTACCCTAGGAAGGATGGCATATTGAGCATTACTCTGGAACCGTACAAGGGTACCCTAGAAAGGATGGCATATTGAGCATTACTCTGGAACCTTATAAGGACACCCAGGATGGCATACTGAGTGTTACTCTGGACCCTTACAAGGGCAACCAAGGAAGGATGGCATATTGAGTGTTACTCTGGAACCTCATAAGGGCACTCTACGAGGGATGGCATACTGAGCGTTACTCTGGAACCTTACATGACAACTCCAGGAAGGAGGGTATGTTGAACATCATGGGCCAGATGTATGAAAATATTTTGCGCTCACAAACGGAGCGAATCACAAAATTCGGCTGTTTGCGAATGCAAAATGGCCTTTCCTTATGTATGAAAGGCTTTATATGCGCAATTTAGGTAATCACAATTTTTAGCGATTACCTAGTTTGCGAAAGCAAATAGGCAATGGCAATTTGCGAATCCCTAATGCACATGTTAGAAACCTAGCCTAAATGCGAACTGTGCATTTAGGAAACGCTTAACCATGTGCAAACTTTGAAAAATGCACAAAACTGCATTTTTCAAAGTGCCATGTAGCCCCTAGGGCATGTGTGCGCTTTGCATGTGCACATTTTCTTTTTTTAGGGTTCTTCAGGGGGGCCTTAGTCCCCGGGTACCTTTGGCTTTGCCTTAGCTAATTTGCGATTACGAATTAGGTAATCGCAAATGAGCTAATGCAAAACCATTCGCACCTATGGGCCTTACAGCAACATAGGAAGGCATGGAGTAATATTACCTAATAGCGATTCGCTATTTACCGAATCAATATTAGGTCATATTTAGGAATCGCTAAATCTTTGGCGATTCCTACCTACATAGCATTTTGTGATTACCAAATAGTGATTTGGTAAAAATCGCTATTTGAGAATCGCAAAATGCTTTTTGATACATCTGGCCCTAAATTATTAGCCACAATTTGGAAAATATTAGCGCACCCTGATATAATTGGTCACCTTTTTCCATGTTTCAGTAGCACTCATATACTTACACCTTTGTAGTACCCTGATGTACAAAGGAAGTACCTTAAAAATAAAAGCATTAATTATGGTGGTATTTTATTTTTTGACCTTGAATTTTTTGAGGGACTCTTTTTAAAAATAAAAAAATTCTTTTTATTATAAATAACCAAAGAAAGAGGAAACACAAAGAAAGAAAAAAAAAAGAAAAACATCTGCTACAGAAATCAGTACAATATACATAATTTGGAGGTCGGCATACACAATACAGAGAAAGTAGAGCAATCCAAGCCTCCCAGTGTCCCACCCCCCCAACTAGGTAAACATGGAGTACAGTGAGGGTCTCTAAATAGGCACAGAGACAGTAAGAACTACGTCTTGTCACAGTACATAAATACAACCGCTGCTATTTCTGCTGGTGCAGTATTTCCGATGGGTGGCATATCCCGACGGGCAGGCTGTATTACATAAGCACTGTTTTTCTGCGGCACACCATCGCCTTCTTGGTAGTTTCATGAATTGCTGCTGCGGAGAAATGGTGCTCCAGACAGACCTATAAGAAATGTAGGAGTATATTTACAATCCCTATCGCCACAGGAATGTCATTTTTAGTGATGTTCCTGTGGCGATAAACCTTTCCCCTTATTTACAAGGCGGCGTTAAGCCACTTAACGTGGCTTAATGCCGCCTTGTAAATAAGGCTCCCTTTCACACTACACTTAGCGTGAAAGGGGTGGGCAATGAGTGTTGCAGTGGGCGTTCTGCCGCAACACCCATTGATTTTGACGATGCCCCCTATTTACAAGGGTGGTGTAAATAGGAGGCAGCGCCAAAATTAAGACCAGGGAAAACCTGGTCTTAACATGGCGAAACGAGGCAAAATGCTTTATTTCTCCTAGTTTTTGCTGTTTCTATGTGCGCTGCATTGTGCAGCACGCATAGAAACAGCAAATTTCCATGAATGATTGTTTATGTGCAGGAAGATGTCTCTTCCTGCACATAAACAATAATTTAAAAGATGACGATTTGCATCTTCTATGTGTACTGCACAGTGCAGCACACATGCAAGTTACAAATCGCCATTCTGGATTGTTTATGTGCAGGAAGGGACACCTTCCTGCACATAAACAATCATTCCCTCAACGCAGGTACCCTTGCACTACGGTGCAAGGGTGCCTGCTTTGGTGCTAGGCAGCTTAATTTAGCGCCAGCGCAGGGAGAAACGCAGGGGTGCACCGTATTATTGGAAACAGGGCGCATCCCTGCATTTCTAAAGTGACAGAGCGTGACATTAGCAATTTTGGAGCTAACTCGAACTCCGACACTTTCTTATACATATGCTCCATAATTCATTAGATCCCTTCCCGATTTGCCCATAGAACCTACTGCTCTTTTAACCAACATGTCTGAAACATTGCGCTGTGAAATATACCATTTTGCTTCATTTTGTTTCCAAAGCAATCGCTGGGGGGTGCAGGCGCCACAGCCTACTCTGGAAAGGGTTGGGCTGGGTCGGTACAAGCAGTGGTGGTAAGGCTTTTTTGCCACGGCTGTTTTAGACTCCCAGCCATGGCCCATGCAGGAAGAGTGGTGGGGTGATGGGGCAGGGTTGGGGGGGATTCGACAGACGACCACAAGGGAAAATTAAATAAATAATGACATTTCCCTCGCCGTCGTCGTCTGTCGAAACTCCCCCCCACCGCTCTTACCTGCATGGGCCGCAGCTTTAGACTCCTAGTACCACCCTACCAGCATTTGTGCAGCGCCCTCAGTTCTAGACCAAAAGGGAACCGCAGAATACGGAAATCAAACGCTTTTGTTGAAAAGCAAAGAAAAAATAAACCCTTCTTACATGAACTACCCCTGCGCCTCCCACGCCTCCCCCACAGAACCTCTCCCACTTCCTCTGAGGGCTTGTGGAAACACCAAAAGCAGACGACATATCCTCCGAAAATGTAAATACCCGAGCTTCGTGGGAGGTTGATGTTGAGTTTGGCCTCCTGGTAGCCAGATGTTTCCGTAAAGAATTGAGACTTTAAACACTTGTCCTGTGGCCCTGTGCAGTTATGAGGCTGTGTCCCAATGCCTGCCCTGCAGACCATGGGAAAAAGTCTGTCTTCACAAGGGGGGGTCTTTATTGGGCAAGAGGGACTAACCGCCATAGGTTTTCTTTTCCAGGCACAAAACCATGCAAAAAAGTAAACTGACCTCAATGTTATGGCGAGGAAACAAAAATGGGACAAAATATCCACTACAGGGTACAGTAAAAAAAAAAAAAACATTCCCCATGTTCATGTACACAGCAGACTGACCCATCCTTTGAAGGCCTGTGTGGGGGCGGAGGGGTTGAGTCCAAACCTGAGGCACACACAGGCTCTCATTAAGACTGGCCCATAACATTCTGAGGCATAGGGTTCAGAATTATACATTAGGCGGACTTTGTCACACACATAATTACTGAGAGTGAGAAAGTCCGACTCCTGGTAAGTCAATCCGGCCTGAATTTAGCATGTGAAAAATGTCCCATAATTAATGGGACATGCTGACTATGGTGAGGTAGCCATCAAAATCAGCATATTATTCACCATTATTGGATTACTGGGAAAAACTTAAAAAAGATTCATCCCCCTACCCCCCCCCGTTATTTATCAGGTGCGATAGATATTCCACCCCCATACACCATACTCATGATGAGGGCGATGATAGCTGCACATCTGTATATTTTTACTGAGGAACCCCTACTTACTAAGCCTTTGAGTTATGGGAAAAATCCAATCTCTATTGAAATTTGCACCTGGGATCACAATTTAGAGCTGTGAGAATATTTATTGCCTGCACAAATTTCCCAGGATAGATGAAAAAACATACATTCATACAGGATACCTATGGTGTTGCAGTGAGAAAACGCATTGAGCAACAGGGATTGATTTCCTAACGTGGGCGTCGGCCTGGACATATTAGGTAGGAATTTGTTCCACTAGGTATCAAGAAGCAAGGCCGTGAGGGCGTGGCCAAGCACCGAAGATGGTGGATGTGTTCTGAATACACTCCGCTCCGTATCCCCCGGTTATCCTGGCAATCCTGCGTTGGAGCAGCGGGAAACTTACCCTGTTGCCCAGGAGTATGCAGAAGCCCATGCTCTCCTCCGGATGAGGGGTCTCGCACTGCTGAGGTGACGATGGTTACAGAGCCCTGACTGTCGGCCTGTGTCGCGCGGGGCAGCCGCGAGGACGCGAGCGTGAAATGGCGGCCCCAGCTGCAGCAGCGTAGCGGACTTGAGCGCAGTGTCTGCGGGGGAGTCGAGTGCGGCAGGACCGACGACGACGCCCGTGGCTTTCACCGGACTGAAGAGCGGGGCCCCGCCCGCCTATCGATCCGGGGGGTGGGGCGAGGCCCCCTGAGGCTGGCAGTCGCACTATTGCCCGGTGGCCTCCGTGATCCGTGAGGAGTCCTTGCCCCGGGAACACCCATCGGACAGACTGTGTCCGCCAGCTGAGGACCGCCGGTGTGCCTGGGACCGGCAGCAGAGATCGAGGCTGCCCGGGAGCCTTGGCGTACACTGGAGCTGGCCTGGTGAGCGCGAGGGGGCCTCTGTGGCACCGGAGCGGGGCCTCCCCCCCCTTTCTCTCCCCTGCGGCGCGATTTGGGGCTCCTGAGCTGCACGGGGAGTCCTTGCCCCAGGAGCAATCCTCAGACGGACTGCGGCCGTGGGCTGGAGACCGTCGGTGCGCCTGGGGAAAGCTGAGGTGGGCCGGAGCTGATCAGGCGCCCCGCGGGGCTGGCAGAAGAGATCGGGGCTGCCCGGGTGTCTCATTTGCAACTGGAGCCGGCCTTGAGCGCGTGCACCCGCACCCGGAGTAGCACTGATACGGCCCCTATCGGCATGAGGTGTGGGCCCACTTGGACTGCTGCAACTTGAACTCAGCGGGGGAGGCAGGCCTGCGCATGTAGTGACCAGACCAGACGCTGTGCACTGCCCTCAGAAGCGGTGGGCATACGCCGGGAGAGATCCTGAGGGCAGCAGAGGCAGCAAGAGGCCTTCACTCGTGGTGAGAGGGGATATCCTGAGGGCACACATCCCCTGAAGCAGAGACGCACCAGGTGAGCCTGCGGCGGCGCTGTTCAACTGCGGTGGGCGGGTCCGGGGGTCGGTCGGGCCTAGGCCCCCCCTTCCCCCAGGCACAAAGCGGAGTAGTAGCGGGAGACTGCCTGGGCGCTGTGGTGTGGGGACCAGTGCGGGGCCCGGATCGGGCCTACGCTGATCCTGACTCCGTCACGGGGGCTGTTGCCTGAGTCGGGGGGGACTGGTTCTGCTGGGGGGTCCCGGGGCCGTTCGGGCCTAGCTCCTCCCTTGTCCTACGCTGCTCCTGACTCCATCACGGAGGCTGTTCCCTGTGTTTGGGTGGGCCTGGTTGTGCTAGGGGAGTTCCGGGGGCCGTTCGGGCCTAGCTCCTCCCTCGCAGGATCTCCCCTGCTTCGGTCTGGCGGGGAGGTGGCAGTACTACCAACGGACTAGAGTGATCCCTCGCTCATGAGCCTTTCGTTTCAAAGACACTTGCTTAATTCATCTGGGTGACGTCCGGGGTAGGGCGTAGTCCTAAGACGCTAGGAAGAGCGGCGGAGGCGCTACGAAGTCCGCAAAAGATAGACGTTCACAACTCGCCCCCTATGCAGAGCGCTCAGCAGATCGTCATGGGCCGCTTACGTTCTAATACGCACCAGGATGTCCCTCCCAGAGGCCAGTCCGAGGGTCGCCCAAGGCTTCAGGACCACTGGCAGAGGCAGGCCAACCGGACATAGCAGCCAAATTAGACTCAGTATTGGCGGCGGTGGAGAGGATCGGCACCACGCTGGAACTGACACGCACCTCCCTGGAGGGCAGGATGGACACCATCACCTCCGACTTCACACTTCTCAACACAAGCTGTCCGACAGGGTCCGCGAAATAGAGGCAACACTGGCGGACCTCCAGCCCCGATCCCGTAACTGTGCGTCCACACTACAGGACCTGATGGATTGAGTGTGCACCCTAGAGGAGAAGGTGGATGACGCCGAAGGGAGGTCGCGCCGCAATAATGTGCGGGTGATTGGACTACCGGAGGGGGCAGAAGGCCGGGATCCAGAACGCTACACGGAAGCATGGATGAGAGAACTGCTTCCCTCAGGGTCGCTCTCGCCGCAGTTTGTGGTGGAACGGGCCCATAGAGTTCCGGCTCGTAAACCCCCTCCAGGGGCTCGCCCTCGTCCCTTCTTGTTCCGTTTACTGAACTTTAGGGACAGAGATACCATACTGCGGGAAATCAGCAAGCACCCGGCCCTAAGGTGAAAAACGTCACCGTCTCTTTCTTCCCAGACTACACTGCCCATGTTCAAAGCAGGCGAGCCACCTTCGGCGCAGTCAAGAAACAACTTAGGGACTCGGAACTCCCTACTATTTCCCGCCCGCCTTCGAGTTATCAGAGACGGTAACACCTGATACTTTGATTCCCCTTCGGAGGGCTGGGACTGGCTCGAAGAAAATAGGCTGACCACGGCCCCTAGGCCCTCCGAGGATTCCTGAGCACACGCGCGACCCCGTCGTGGCCGGCGCAGGAAGAGAGGTGGAGGTATGCGGTCGCCTGTTGTGGCCCCTGGTCCGGATCAGATCAGATCGGAACGTCAAGTGGTATTGCAGGTCGCGGCGACCCTTCAACCTGCCAGATCGCCTTCACCCACCAGCTCCGTCGGATCCCTGCCAAAGTCCGGTGATGCCGGCTCCACACCGGGGTGGTCGACTGATGCGGGCTCACCTCGACTGCCGGATGTCACTCCCCAGACCTCGGACGACATTATCTGAGAACATGAAGCCTACCACTCCACTCGCCTCGCATCTCCCTGGGACGGAGATCACAGGTTCTGGACTACCCGCCGATCCCCGTTGATCCACAAGGCCCTCCTGGGACTTTCCAAGTACAATTACCCGCCCGATGCTCCATTTCCTACTGTAGAAAGGGGAATAAGGGGGTTGGAACGGGTACCCGTATCTCTCTTCTCTCCTCCTGGTTCAATCGGTGCTCCCCTCCGAAGTCAAACAACGACGATAGACTAGTTGTCATGATAAGGCGTGCTTGTTTGGGCCGACCTCCATGTTGGGGTTCCGCTCTTATGTTGTTTCAAGATGTTCGGAAGATACACAATATTATCTTCTCCCCCCGCACGAGTCGCCTTGGTCAGAGACCTGCTGCCACCTCATATTCCCTTCCCGGGGGTATTCATCTCACACGGGGAGACACACCATACAGGTGGGACCGGTTCACCCTTAGATCGCCACAATGACTAATCTCAACATCGTAACTTGGAACGTCCGGGGCATTCATACACCCTCCAGGCGGTACTCCATATATGCATACCTGCAGCGCAGAGCGACCAGCGTCGCGCTATTACAGGATACGCACCTGACGAGTCTTGAGGCTGTCCGGTTGCGCCGTCGCTGGCGGGGGCAGGTATATAGCACTAACTACTCTTCCATGGCTAGAGGAGCGATTATATGGGTTAAAGCTGGGGTTCCCTGGGAGGACGAAGAGGTGCTGGTGGACCCCGCCGGGCGATATGTGCTGGTGAAGGGTATACTGAATGGCCAATCTGCCTTGTTGGGCTCCATCTATGCCCCCAACACTGCACAGGGCACCTTCCTGAATGGTCTGTCGGAGGTGCTGCTCCGATGGAAGGATGTCCCATGGCTACTAGGGGGGGATTTCAACACTGTGTTAGATGTTTCCCTCGATCGCTCCTTCCCTCCTCTAAATTGCACCACGGCTTCCTCAAACGCACAACTTCTACCTGCCTGGATGGGCCATCGGTCGCTTTCCGACGTCTGGCGGGAACGTCATCCGCATTCTAGAATCTGTTCCTTCTATTCTCCGGTGCACGACCTGCATGTGCGTCCTGATCGCTTGTTAACATCTGCTGCCCTACTCCCTCTGATTCAATCTACGGATTACCTGGGTAGGACACATTCGGATCATAATCCACAAATAATGCATCTGGCTTGGGAGGTGGGCTCACCTCTGACTCCGGTCTGGCGGTTGCAGACAGCAGCCCTAGAGGACCCGGTGTTTCGAGGCTCGCTGGAGACTGCGGTGATCAGTTACTTTGAGCTCAACACAGACTCTACAGACTCAACCCTGACGGAGTGGGAAGCTTTTAAAGTAGTGGTTAGAGGGCACTGCCTGGGGCAGACATGGAGTATCCGTAAACAGCTGGACACGTCACTGTCTGCTATCGAGAGGCAATTGCTCCAGCTCGAATCGCAGACCGTCACTCAACATGACCAGCGGGGGCGTCTGGACGATGTCCACGCGGAAAGGAGGGCACTATTGGAAAAACTGCGGTGCCATAATTATTTGGCACATTAGGCCCGTTCACACTCTGCGGCAGACAAAGCGGGGAAATTATTGGCCTATCTGATACGGCAAGAGCATCCCCAACGCCCTATACAGATGGTGGTAGATGACCAGGGACATGTGCGGAGTACTCAGAAGGACATTCACACAGTAATGACAGATCACTACGCCAGGCTGTATGCAACCCGGCAGGTAGGAAGTGGTCGAAGTGTGGCATCATTCCTTGACACAGTAGAGCTACCCACGCTAACGGTAGATCAGTTCCTTGACCTGGAATCCCCATTATCGGAAGATGAAATAAGGGAAGCACTGCAGTCCCTGGCCTCCGGCAAGACACCGGGACCAGATGGACTTCCGACGGAATTCTTTAAGACATATGCGGAAAGGCTGATGCCCCATCTGCACTCTCTATACGCAGCTGCAATCACTGATGGGACCCTGCCTCCGACTATGCGTACAGCCAACGTGGTCTCTCTGTTGAAGCCCGGCAAGGATCCCACATCTCCTGGTTCCTACCGACCGATTGCAATTCTGAATTTGGACTATAAAATTCTAGCCAAAATTTTGGCCAAAAGGTTGGCCCCACTTGTCCCCGGCCTGGTACATTCTGACCAAAACGGGTTTGTTCCCCACCGCAATACCGCTCTGAGCATACAACGCTACTTTCGGGTGGCAGAGTACGCCCCTGTCGACTGACCTCGCTCGGGTTGTGTGGTTTTGGACCTTGAAAAGGCCTTTGATTCGCTGGCCTGGAATTTCCTTTTCGCCGTCCTGGCCCGGTTCGGATTGGGACCATACTTTCTTAGCATGATACCATCGCCCGACGGTCCGGGTTAGAACAGGACCCTATATTTCAGATCCCATTCAGGTGCGACGGGGGACCCGGCAGGGATGCCCGCTGTCTCCTCTCCTGTTCGCGTTGGCAGTGGAGCCGCTGGCGGCACACATCCGCGCCCACATTGACATGGGTATTACTTTGGGAAATGACACACACGTTATCTCATTATACGCGGACGACCTGTTGTTGTATGTCCGGGACCTGCATAACATTCCGCCCTCCCTAGATCAGGCCCTAACACACTTCGCGCGAGCCTCGGGATTGCGGGTTAACGCAGCAAAATCTATTCTCTCACCGTTCCTACAGGAGACTCCCGACCCGGGATATGCCCTTGGGGGTACTCCAGTAGCATGGTGCACTGACCCTTTTAGATATTTGGGGGTGCGTGTCTACCGTAATAGGGCGGACTTATTTGAGGGGAACATACTTAGAGCCACCACAGCCATCCAGTCACAAATGAACTTCTGGAAAACCCTCCCGCTGGCAATCTCGGGGAGGATTGCTCTCATTAAAATGGTAGCCCTCCCCCACCTCCTTTACTACTTTACCACCCTGCCTATAACCATGTCCCCTCCATTCTTCCGCCAATGGGAAAAGACTATGAGGGACTTTATATGGGGGACATCGAGGCATAGGGTATCTATGGGGAAACTATATCTGCCTGCAGACTTGGGGGGACTGGCGGTGCCAAATTTCGAGCACTATTACCTAGCCTCTCAGCTGCAATGGGTTGCTAGGTGGCTCTCATCTCGGTATCTGGCAGACACAGCTTCATTACAACCCCCAATAGCGCTTCATGATTACTGTATATTTTTCATCCATGTGCGAAGCCCAGGTGTCATGGTTACGGACGGCTGCGGGACCGCAAGTTACGCAGCGTGCTCGCGGCTACACGATGTGGAGTCGGGTTGGCGGTCCAGCTTCAGGGATCGGAAGCGGACGCCACCCTGGTCACGGCGCTTCCGGTGTTACGAGGATAACAGTTGGCGCAGCCAGTACATCGGCGCTTTGGATTAACGCCGTTGCCACCAGCGGATGGATTGCTGTGCTCCGCGCCTTCTTCTGCAGGTAGCTATTTCTTGGGCAGACGGTTCTAGGAGCATAGTTACCCTACCTTGCCCGACACTAGACTGCAATTACGTGCAGGCATCTTTCTGGTCTCTTTACCCCTATTTGAAGTCTGGTTTTCATTTCTTCACTGTCACCACGCACAGGAGTGTGCTCTCAGGCGTGCTGTCAAGTCCTCTTTATTATTTGCGCAGGAGCGCTAGTTTTATGATTTTGATTTCGAAGCGCAGGAGCGCTGGTACCTTATTTGTTGGTTACTGAAACTCAGGAGCATTTCCACGTGCACTCACAAGTGCACTGAAGACTTTCTATTTCCTGGTAGAAGCGCAGGAGCGCTTATTGCTTGTTGTTCCTTATTGACATCTTCCTTTGTGTACATACAAGGTAAACCATACTGTCCTTTTGCTTTGATTTAGTAGTCCTGAGACTAAAAGGGAGGGGGTGTTTCAGAGATAAAAACTGTGCCCTTATTCTTCCTTTACAGACCCCGTGTCTTGAAGGATTTCAGGAACATACACAGCCTCAAGTTTCTTCCTTTTCTGGCTTCTACCCCCGGTCCCATCTCCATCCTGGTCAGCGTTCACACATCTACTAGGGTAAGGTGGGGACTGGCGGTGGTGGTTCATGTCGCCTCTGCGAGATCGCCTCACGAGTATAAGGTAAGGCTTGTGGGACTCTGACAGAATCCAAAGCCCACGTAGTCTATCTTGCCCAGGCGACATGGGTGACCCCGAGATTACCCTGCAGGACATAGCTGCCATCCTTGCCACCATGCAGGCAGAAAACCGCAGTTTACGGCAGGACATTACAGCCTTGCAAACGCAGGCTGCAGGCGGTGGAACGAGTCCTTGGGGACCGTTTCCTTCCGTTAGAGTGAGACAGGAAGGGTTATTGAGACCTCCCTTGTTTCAACCTGGTAGTACTACAGCATCCCCCGCTCCGGACACCACCATACAGGTGGTAGCACCACACACAGTACAATTGGCTCCACCTGAACGTTTCTATGGCGACAGCACCAAGTATAGTGTCTTCCTTCATCAATGTCATTTACATTTCATGGCTCGAGCTTCCGCTTTTCCAGATGACGCGTCTAAGATCGCCTTTATCCTCTCCTACATGGGGGCGATGCTTCCCAGTGGTCTATACCTTTGGTAGAGAACGACGACCCCATGTTGTATAACCTCCCGGTTTTCAAGGATAACATGCGACGGATGTTCGCCCGCCATACATTTGTACAAGCCGCAGACAATGAACTACTCGGATTGAAACAGGGTAACACAGACTTGCTGCACTACATCACCACCTTCAGTAGATTGGTGATAGAGGCGCGCTGGCCTGAATCCAAGAAGGTGTTCGTCTTCTACAGGGGCTTGCGTGACGAACTGAAGGACCTGCTATCCCAAATACCTGATCCCCCTGAGGACATAGGGCCGTTCATTGACTTAGTGGTGAAACTAAACTACAGACTACAGGAGCGTAAGACAGAAAGGTACAGAGGCAGTGATTCTCGGTTCCTGACGCAGAAAGAAAAGACCGCCGACGACCCGGTCCCATCCCCAGACATACCAGAGCCAATGCAGATAGGAGGGGTTCGTGGACCCCTTACCAAGGAAGAACGGGAGAAAAGGAGACGACAGAACCAGTGTTTGTATTGTGGCAAAAGTGGGCATTTTGTCAGGGAATGTCCGATTAAACCTACCCGAGCACGGGGGAAGAAGCCCTTTGTTCTTCCAGTCGCAAAGGGAGACTGGTCGGGAAACGGGGAAACCCAGTAGACAGTGGGGTCCGGCTACTGGGTTCTTCGTCCGCCATGACACCGACCCCTGCCGTTTGCAACGGTAGCCATCATATGGGAGTGGAGGTGACCTTACGTGCACTGAAGGGCCTGGTATGGCAGGTCACAGCCCTAATCGATTCAGGAGCCACCGGTAACTTCATTGACAATCGTTATATGGTGGATCTGGGTATAGCCACTGTGCCGAAGGCAAAACCTGAAACAGTTAAGGCAGTGGACGGCACGGATCTCACCTCTGGTCTCATCCGCTTTCAGACCGAGGTCCTGGGGATGACTTTCGACAACAATCATACGGAATCCATCGCCTTTGATGTTATCGACGCACCTCAGTTCCGTTTGATACTGGGTCTTCCATGGTTAGTGAAACACAACCCTCAGATTGATTGGGTATCCAGGGTCATGCGTTTGGACTCGGTTCACTGCTCTTCCCTCTGTTTCCCACAGATAGACTCCTCCGGTAATAAGGACGTGCAGGCCCATGCGCTACCCCTCACTGGAACGGTTATGACCACGCAAGGGAACGTGCCAGACGTATACCTGGACCTGGCAACAGTGTTCGACAAGAAGGGGGCAAACACCCTACCCCCTCATCGAAGCTTCGACTGCAGAATAGACCTGATTCCAGGTTCCACGCTTCCCTGTAGTCGTGTTTATTCCCTTACGGAAAAGGAGAACGAGCACCTCCGTGTATATCTCGACGACTACCTAAGCAATGGGTTCATACGCCACTCCAGATCGCCTGTGTCGTCCCCCCTCTTTTTCGTGGCCAAGAAGGAGGGGGATCTGAGGACGTGCATCGACTTCAGGGCCATGAATGCCATAACCATAAAAAATCGGTATCCATTGCCTCTGATATCCGACTTGTTGGACCAGGTGAAAGGCGCCACCCTCTACACCAAACTGGATCTTCGTGGGGCCTATCATCTCGTCAGGGTCCGAAAGGGTGACGAATGGAAGACCGCGTTTCGAACCAGATATGGCCTCTTCGAATACCAGGTCATGCCTTTCGGGCTCTGCAACGCCCCAGCTGCCTTCCAGCATTTTATCGATGAGGTCCTGAGAGATGTCATAGACCAGTTCTGTATCGTTTACATAGACGATATCTTGATCTTCTCTAGAACATTGGCGGATCACGTACACCATGTCCGCACTGTTTTGCGACGACTCCAACAACACGGATTGTACGTTAAGCTGGAGAAGAGCGTCTTTCACACTAATGTAGTTGAGTTTCTGGGACACATCATAACCCCTGGAGGGATCAAGATGGACACCAAGAAAGTCGAGGCTATTCTGCAATGGCCTTCCCCTACCTCCGTGAAACACATCCAGCGGTTCCTGGGGTTCGCTAATTACTATCGTCGTTTCATCACTGGGTTTTCTAGACTTCTCACTCCCATCACCAGGTTGTTACGCAAGGGCGTTCACTTCACATGGGACCATGAGGCAGAACAAGCCTTCCAGAATCTTAAAAGGAGATTCACTACAGCCCCGGTCTTGATACATCCCGACTCCGAACAGCCATTCGTGGTAGAGGCCGATGCCTCCCAAGACGCCCTGGGCGGGGTGTTGTCCCAAAGAGACGCCAAAACTGGCCTGTTGCACCCGGTGGCCTTCTACTCCAGAAGATTGCAGCCAGCCGAACGAAATTACACCATCTCGGATCGAGAACTACTGGCCATCAAGGCCGCCTTCAAGGAATGGCGCCATCACCTTAAAGACGCTAAACACCCTGTGACCATTTACACGGACCATAGGAACCTCCAGTTCCTTCGCTCTGCCCGAGCCCTTACCTCTCGGCAGTTGCGCTGGACTCTGTTTTTCAATGAATACAACTTCCACATCACGTATCGCCCTGGCAGAGACAATGCCAAGGCTGACGCTCTGTCCCGTCTTGATGAAACCGAAGACACCAGGCCCACGGTCGAGCCGGCGCCCATTATCCCTGAGCGCTGTTTTCAAGGGATGGTCCTTTCCTCGTCTTTTCTGTCTCGTTTATATGATGACATACAGCAGAAAGACCCATCAACATGGACAGGAGAACTCAAAGGAATCACGGCGCTGAACGGATTCCTGTACAAGGGAGATCGCTATTACTTGCCAATGATCGACCACCAACAACAAGCTCTATACATGTGCCATGATCATCCGTTATCCAACCATCCTGGCCATCACAAAACATTGGACCTGCTAAAGCGGCATTTCTGGTGGCCTTCCATGGATGCTGATGTGCACGCCTACGTAACACGTTGTGCCGTTTGTGCTCAGGGGAAGATTTTGTCTCAGTCGTCAGTAGGACTGTTGCATCCCATTCCTGTACCTCCGTACCCTTGGCATACCATCTCCATGGACTTCGTGGTGGAGCTACCCAGAACGAAGGCAGGACACACCGCCATCCTCACCATTGTGGACCACCTCACCAAGATGGCTCACTTTGTGCCCCTGAAGAAACTGCCCTCGGCAGCTGAGTTGGCAGTGGTCGTCATGCTAAACGTGGTACGTCTACACGGGATACCGTCTGTTGTAATCACGGACAGGGGCTCCCAGTTCGTATCCCGGTTTTGGAATGAAGTATGCAACGCCCTGGACATGGAAGTGCGCTTGTCATCGGCCTATCACCCCCAAACAGACGGGCAGGCGGAAAGGACCAACCAGACCATGGAACAATATCTCCGCTGCTTACTGTTGTCCGTAGAGAAGGACTGGTCAGAGGTACTGTGGTTGGTGGAATTCGCCTACAATAACAGCAGACATTCCGCTATTGGTATGTCCCCGTTCTACTGTCTCCAGGGGCGACATCCACGAACCGTTCCCTGGGAGGAGCCACAGAACTGTTCCTTACCCACGGTGCAGGCCTATCATGGCTTTCTTTGTGAGCTCTGGCAGCAGGCCCGATTTGAGCTGGCTAAAGCAAAGGCACACTACAAGCAGGCTGCGGATAGACACAGGCAGGTGGAGCCATGCTACAAGGTGGGGGATAGGGTGTGGGTGTCCATACGGAACCTCAATGTGCACGGTCCTAAGAAACTGTTGCCCCGTTACGTGGGTCCCTATGTCATTGCTAAGGTAATCAACCGTGTGTCCATGAAACTCTCTCTCCCCCCTCAGTTAAGGATCCATCCGGTCTTTCATGTGTCCCTCCTGCGGGCTACTCACCCTGAGTGCGTGGTCTCATCTCCTCCTTCTCCTATACTTAGGGATGACCACGAAGAGTATGAGGTACGTGCCATCCTTGACTCCCGAAGGACCAGGGGTAGACTCTTCTATCTGGTTGATTGGAAGGGGTATGGTCCGGAGGAGAGGTCCTGGGAGCCCTTGTCACATGTTCGTCATGCTTCCCGGTTGGTTAGGGCCTTTCATGTGGGTCACCCTGGTAGTCCACGCCCGCCACTCCTATATGACCATTGGGTGGGGGTTCTGTTTGGTGGAGGGTACTGTCATGGTTACGGACGGCTGCGGGACCGCAAGTTACGCAGCGTGCTCGCGGCTACACGATGTGGAGTCGGGTTGGCGGTCCAGCTTCAGGGATCGGAAGCGGACGCCACCCTGGTCACGGCGCTTCCGGTGTTACGAGGATAACAGTTGGCGCAGCCAGTACATCGGCGCTTTGGATTAACGCCGTTGCCACCAGCGGATGGATTGCTGTGCTCCGCGCCTTCTTCTGCAGGTAGCTATTTCTTGGGCAGACGGTTCTAGGAGCATAGTTACCCTACCTTGCCCGACACTAGACTGCAATTACGTGCAGGCATCTTTCTGGTCTCTTTACCCCTATTTGAAGTCTGGTTTTCATTTCTTCACTGTCACCACGCACAGGAGTGTGCTCTCAGGCGTGCTGTCAAGTCCTCTTTATTATTTGCGCAGGAGCGCTAGTTTTATGATTTTGATTTCGAAGCGCAGGAGCGCTGGTACCTTATTTGTTGGTTACTGAAACTCAGGAGCATTTCCACGTGCACTCACAAGTGCACTGAAGACTTTCTATTTCCTGGTAGAAGCGCAGGAGCGCTTATTGCTTGTTGTTCCTTATTGACATCTTCCTTTGTGTACATACAAGGTAAACCATACTGTCCTTTTGCTTTGATTTAGTAGTCCTGAGACTAAAAGGGAGGGGGTGCTTCAGAGATAAAAACTGTGCCCTTATTCTTCCTTTACAGACCCCGTGTCTTGAAGGATTTCAGGAACATACACAGCCTCAAGTTTCTTCCTTTTCTGGCTTCTACCCCCGGTCCCATCTCCATCCTGGTCAGCGTTCACACATCTACTAGGGTAAGGTGGGGACTTGCGGTGGTGGTTCATGTCGCCTCTGCGAGATCGCCTCACGAGTATAAGGTAAGGCTTGTGGGACTCTGACACCAGGCCCCCTGACACGCTCTTACTCACTGTAGCTTATAAATGCTTTCGTAGGTGCCTTTTCCTCACCAGAACTACCACCCCATATGCACCTGCTATCCCATTATTAGGTACACCACGAGGGAACATTCACACCACATCAGCCGAGCTACGTCACTGGTCCGCAGAGGGCATCCAAGACCTGGGAGATCTTTTTCTAGACAGCTCGCTCATCCCATGTCAGGAACTCATAGCGGAGGGAAACTTACACCCGGGACAGTTTTTATTACACCAAGCGCTTATAGCCTCGCTGTCTTCTAAATGGGGTGCACTTGCTCAGGAACCGCCTACCCACCACACACTGCAATATCTTCATGTAATGGGAAGCAGGAGACACTTGACTCGATGGTTTGCCTCCTCTCTTCGTCAGCACACGGAGGCCGACCTAACTCCTCTGAGACATCACTGGGAGGGGGCCCTGGGGAGGGCATTCACAGACAAGGAATGGATTGCTGTCCGGGGCAGTCCGACATACATCCCGCGTAATCAGCGGTTTAAGCAAATCCAATTCTTTGTGTTACATCGGGCTTATCTCACCCCAGCTCAAATCAATAAGTACTTCCTCAGCACAGACGCGTCCTGCCCTCGATGCCGTCAGCTAGATGCGGACATACTCCACGTGTTGTGGCATTGCCCTGTATTAGAAGAATACTTGAGCAGCGTGGCAACCACACTGGCCGCTTGCACATCTCGCACTGTCCCGGCCAGATGGGAGGTGCATATACTGCACCTATTCAGCAGGAATAAGAAGCACAGGGCTACCACCCGTTTTCTCGATCTGGGCCTAGTAGTAGCGAAACGCCTGATTACCAAGCGTTGGAAGTCTCCTCTGGCACCTCACACATTAGCCTGGCACCGGTCCCTGCTTAATTGGGCTAGGGCAGAGGGATTGGCTCTGCGTAGAGAGGACCTACTGTCTTGTGGTTTATGGCCTCCTGGCCTGCCTGGATACGTTGGCATGGGCCTGGCTGCCATGATGACTTTTGCGCACGTTACTCTTAGCCGTTGTTCTGTCGCCCTCTGCTCCTGCCAAGTTATTTTACAACTGTCTGCATTTTCTGTCTCTCACCTTTTCTCCTGTTCCCTTTGGGCTCAGTCTGAACAACAGTTACAAGGTCGAAAAACAACGTCCCTAGTTCTTGCTGATATGGCCAGTCCTTCGCACCTAGACATAACACTATGTACAGCTGCCATGGAGAAATTGGTGTGCTTTTAATATTGCGGTTTTCCCGCTTAGGAGGGACTTGGAGAAAATCCTTTCCAGGGAGAAGAGCTGTGATAGTCTGCTGATGTAGTCTTTGCATCTAGAGACTGAGGTATGGGGGTTCGCTAGTCAAAGCCCAGAGGTTTTCTATGTGTATAATAAACTAGCTTCTAGCACAGGGAGGGTGGTAAGGTCATTTAGCCATATAGCCACTGCTTTATGAAATGCTTTCCCCGTTTGTATTCTATGGAGTTGTAACTATGCTGATTATATTATTCTTATGCATTATGCTGATAGTACTGACACGTGTACTGCATCTTAGAGCACGTATGTTGAAATAAACATTTTAACCTATACTGTGTCTCTTCTTACGCCCGTTGTGGACAAGTATGAGTGAGTGACGAAAGGGTGTTCTTGCTACTGCGAGTCCTGAGAGAGAGAAGAGATACCGTGTTCTGGGTTGTCTAATCATTGGTACATTGTTGCTAATGGGACGCTAAGGCTAGTTGGGTTGGGGTTTTAGGTGCTACGGCTTATGGTAGGCTCACCACTATATTCCGAGGTCCTATTATCCTGTGCATAGCTCTGTGTGTGCAGAATCCCTATAACATGGAGCGACCAACGGGTGGGGCAGCTTATCTGCGAGACGCTTGAGTAGTGCTTGTGCTTGTCCACAACTCCCCTCACAGACGCTTCCGGAAGCGTGTGTGACGGTGATACCTCCTATATCGACGTTTTTATAGGTTCTTTCAAGCTTGAAGTTGTAAAAGGTTTCTTACCTAAAACCCTATTTGTGCTGCCTCCTTTTAGATTGTCGACTATTTCTAGCCTGCAATGGCTGTTCAAATTGCGGCTCATAGCCGTGCAGCGCACCGGGCTCACTTAACAGTGTATGGAGTGCCTGACGCGGGTGTCGAGCTGATCTTTGTGGTACAAGCCGATCCGGCTTACCACTTTGAGGTGTTCTACTCTTGGGTCACCTTTCCAGCGGTGGACGCGAACGATAATTTGTTCCATGCATATGATGCCACCGCGGTTCCTGCTGTCTATAGACCTTATAGGAATCTTGAAGTACCGCTCACGGCTTGGCAGCACCGTGTTTGGTTTGATGGCGCCCTCCCCCAACCGGTCACCACGGTTCGTTTAGGCCCCTTATCTATTGATGGGGCCACTTGGCCTGTTTTGGCCGGGTACACCCCACATCCGCGATATATGACGATACTAGTCGCAGACCTACGCAACATGTATTCGGCTTTAGTGCGAGTGCATCGAGCCTTAGTGCAATATGTTACAGGCAACATCCAGGGAGCCCCACCTGGAGTTGCAGGCCATCCAGCTGTTGCAGGCGGCATGACCATAAGTCCTGTCATGGTGAACTCGGTGATGGGCAAGCGCCCACAAAATAAGGATGATTTTCCTTATTGGCTTGCAGAGAAATTTAACCAGCTGGAGGCAGTTTTTCCAAACACAACACCGGTGGATAAACATAGAATTCTTACGATTAGTTTGCCAAAAGACTTAATCCCCGAGTTGACAGCATGCAACAACTGGGGTAGGGTATTCGCAGCAGTGTATTCGAAGTGTTTCGGCACTCCTTCCATGACGGTTCTCCCCTCTGTAATTAAACGAGTGCAGGATGAACATGGCCCTGAAGCGGCTGTGGATTTAGGGATGAGACTGGTGGGAGTGTTCGAAGTAGTAGCTGAGTTGATCCTTGCGAATGTCAAGGGCGATGCAGTGAACCTTCAAGTAGCTAATGCTTTGGCTTTGATCCCAGAATTGGACAAGCCGCGCGAATTACCGAAAATTATTACCCAGGCTTACAAAACTATTGGCAGAAATAGCCTGGGCAATAAGCCTTTTGCAAAACAGCAAACACAATCGCAACAACCGCAACAACCCAAACCTCAATCTGAGAAAGATGAGAAACCAGTCTTCACCAAAAAGAGCTGGAGGTTAAAGAAACCGGGTAAGCAACAAAAGAAGCCGGGGTCGAGAGGCGCATCCCCGGTTTCAATTTCCTCTGAACGCACTTATGATTTGCGCGATAGGGCGAGAATTAAATCTCCGGATAGGTTTCAGATCCCTGATACGCGTTCTCCTCGTTCTTCACAGGCACAGACAACTTCGCAGGCCAGTGGAGGAGATCGCCAGGATAGGGGAAGGGGTCGAGAGGCTCCCCAGGGACGAGACCAACCTCGACAACAATTCACAGGGAAAGCAGAAGACTTTCAACGTTCTCGCCCACAATTTCAGAAGAAGAAAGTTGCCGCTGTAACAGCGAAATATGCCACAGACGGTGAGAACGAGACTCCTGAACTGGACGTGGGCAGTGACCCTCCTAGACAGCGCCGCGGAAGTTACCATAGTGCGGGAGGCGCTACGTCCTCATATGGAGGCGACAGCAACTGAAACATTCATTACTGTTGAGACAGCAGACACCAGAGTGGCACCCCCTGACAGACTATTTAATATCGTCATTCAAATTGAAGGTGATATACAGCGTGTAATTAAAGGGATTTTTTGGGAAAATCTGACCTCTTCGTACGACATTTTGTTAGCGGAGGCGGATTGGCCACCCCCATTCGTACTTGCAGCGCGTAAAGGGGAGGAGGTAATCCTTCCGAGCTTTTCTCGACATGTCCCAAAGGACAAAGCGGAGGCTCTTGCAGCTGAGTGGGCTGTGTCCCTGGCTCCTGCGTTATACCGCAACCATGTGGGTTGGGATGAAGACTCTCCCCCCCATGAGATACCTTTAAGGTCCCTACCGCAGCCACAACTCCAATATCCCATTAAACGTGACGCCAAAGGCCCCGTTTCTGAAATTCTGACTCAGTTAGAATATCAGGGAGTAATAGAAACATGCGTATCACCCATGAATAACCCCCTTTTCGCGGTTTCTAAACCCGATGGATCGTACCGCCTAGTATTGGATTACCGGCATTTGAACTCTCATTGTCGGACCTTTGCGGTGCAAAATACCCACAGTTCTGCGCTTGTAGACAGTCTTGTTCGTAAAAAATATAAAACGACACTTGACCTATCCAATGGATTTTACACGCACAACTTAGCCACGGAGTGTAGCCAATGGAGTGCTTTTACCTCCGGTGGTAAACAATTCAAATTAAGGCGACTCCCTATGGGCTACAAAAACAGTCCAGGTGTGTTCGCTGTCCGTGTTGTCTCTTTGTTAGACGGCATAGACCCAGATGCATGTTCGTACGTCAATGATATTTACCTGACAGACGACGAGTTATACCTGCATCTTTCCAGAGTGGACCGCATTATTCTCGAGTTTACGGTTTTAGGTTACAAGTTTAACTTTGCCAAATCACACATTGCTGAATTAACAGTTTTGTTTTTGGGCTACAAGCTCAACAATGAAGGTAAGGGCTTAGCCCCCCACTTCTTAGAAAAATGTGCACTTTTGTGCCCTCCTACTACTCTGAAAAAACTTCAGTCTTTGCTGGGTTTCCTGAACTTCGGGCGTACTTATATTCCCGAATACGCCCAGCGTATCAAGCCATTGTATGCCTTGATACAACCAAACTTTTCGAAGTCTTGTTGGCTTCCGGAGCATTCCTCCATTCTGCAGTCTTTGCAGACAGACCTTCTTGAGTCTAAATACCTGGTGACGCGTGATAACCACACAAACCTGGTGATCAGAATAATTCCGGGGGCAGTGGGTTTCACGTACTTAACCTTTAACGAAGGTGACACAGTTCCGATCGCGTACAAGTCACATCTTTACACTTCCGCAGAAATGCGCTTTTCATCCGTGGAGAAAGTTCTGACTGCAGTGCAGATGGCGATCCTAAAGGAGCGCGCACTGGCACAGGGAAAACGCATTCTGGTGGTAACACCATATCCTGCCCTAGAGGCAGTGACTAAGGCAAGTGTACCGAACTCCAAAGCTTTGCACCCCCGTTGGATTCAATGGGCAACATCTTTGACGTCTCCTGATGTCACTTTCATTTTTGATTCATCTCTACAGACTCAGGAGTTTTTACAGTATGAATTAGTTCATCCTCCTCCTCTGTCATTGCTCCCGCTTGAGGATTACGACTGTGTGATCTACACCGATGGTTCGGCACAACCGGCCACGGGGTCCAAGCATGCTTATTCTGCCGCATGTGCTATTGTTGCAGGTACCTTCGTGAACGGAAAGTTCAAATCCACTGTAGTGCACACTCAGGCACTCGGGGACAGTACTGCACAATTGGCCGAGCTGCGCGCATTGGTGCTTGCGCTGGAGTTCGTTAATCTGGAGGTGACCACTCTTATTGTATGCGATTCTTATTACTGTGTTCAATCATACAATGACAATCTGTTCTTTTGGTCGCAAAACGACTATAGAGACGCTAAAGGTAGCACAATCAAGCATAAAATGCTTTGGGTTCGGGTGGCAGAATTGAGACAACATCTGCCACTCACACAGGTGGTTCACACCCTAGGCCATCAGCGGGTGGGCGCACACGCTGTTGGTAACGGTCTGGCAGACGAAGCTGCCAGATCAGCAGTAGTCACGTGTTCAGTACAGCAGTTACTAGATCCATGTCTAAAATTGATACTGATATTTTGGCGGCTATTGCTGCAACAAAGGAAGGTGCTAAATACCCTAGGGGTTTTCCTTCCAAATATTCTTACCAGTTAGGTCCCGAACAGGCTCCTTATGTAACAATACCCGACGTTGGTGATCGGCTGATTCCCAACACGGACCGCAGACCTTCCTTGATAACGGCAGCACACGAAGGCATGGCTTCGGCTCATGCTGGAGTGTCTGCGACCATTTCCATCTTGCAACAGCATTACTGGTGGTGTGGTTTATATAAAGACACCCGTACATATGTGCTTTCTTGTGACGTTTGTCAGCAGATTAAGCCTTCCACGGTTACACGACCACCACAGACCCCGCTCTGCATTTCTAACAGACCCTTTGGGTGTGTTTACCTGGATCACTGCGGTCCATTTTCTTCAGACACTGCCTATACATATATCTTAGTGGCAGTGGACTCGTGCACACGTTTCATCTGGGTCTGGCCACAACGGAGTGCTGACGCTCAAAATGTCATCAGGGATTTGCGTGTCTTTGTGGGAATTTTCGCTTGTGGCACCTTCCATTCTGACCAAGGTCCAGCGTTTGCCTCTAAGGCTTACAAGGACGCAATGGGTTCACTGGGGGTGCGGGTGAAAGTTTAGTCTCCGTATCGGCCTGAGGGCAACTCGATCGTTGAACGAATGAACCGTGACTTAAAGCAATCCTTGACAGCTAGAGTCTTAGGTACTGGCAGGAACTGGCTGGCCCACTTGTATACTGTACAACGTGCACTTAATAATCTCCCTAGAAGACCTCTGGGTGAGCGGACCCCATACGAAATGCTTTTTGGCATATGAATGTTTGTGCCTGACCTTGATGGTCTAGACATGGCGGCGCAATCCGCCAAGTTTGATGTAGATAACCATTCTACTATGTTACAGGACTTATAAGAAGCCCGAGACAAACTTGCAATCGCACATTTACCTTCGGCCACAGACCCTGCTCAGCAGATTCCGGTTGCCGGCTGGCTTCCGAAGATTGGAGATCTGGTTCGAGAGAAGGTGGAGAACAAGAAAGAATTCAGCCCCTCTTATCGTGCACCGGTTCCAGTCCTGGGCTTGAAGGGAACACGTACAGTCATCTTACCACCGCTTCCTGGTCGCAAGAAGAACAGATACATCTCAGTGGAAAATGTCAAGCTACAACATCTGGCCGATCCTGAATAGTGTTACACCAGCGGTCTCTTGTCCTGCCATATACCGGACTTGTGTTCGTGGCCCTCCTGCCCGAACGGTCACTGATGTTACAATTGAGATGGTTGATTTGCCTGAAAGTATACTCGAACCCCCTGTCTCCCCCTGCATCGACGAGAACGAGTATACCTATCCTGATACCGAATCGGTGGCACACCTACCAACAACGCCACTGAGCCCAACTCGTTATTCCTTTGACTCGGATTCTGCCTCATCAATTGTCCCGTCCAAGTTCAGTATTTTTGTATCCTGGTTCAGAGACAATTTTTTGGTTCCCCCCTGGACATACATCTGGTTGGTGCTGTTCCTCATTTTTTTGTTTATGTCCATTGGTTTTGTCACAGTGTTTTTTCTACTCATCAATGGTCACTATCTACCGGAACGCTCTGCTGTGAATAGTGTTGCGGGAACTTTGGCTCCACATTCCTCATCTCACATCATGAAGCGTGACCACACATTTGTGAACATTTCAGCTTTTCCAGTTGCTGATGGCATCGTATGGGATGCAGTAAACTTTCAAATTCATGGACCAACAGAAATTATTAATGTACCCAATGTCCTTCGAGTTTCGATGGGTGATATAGTAAAAAGTAATATTCATTCTGACGATTGGGATGGGCATGCCGTTGAAGCATTGTTTGCTGATTTAAAATATTATGCTTCCTTTAATTCTGAGGATTTGTATATGAATTCTGCGAATTATGCCGATTTATATTGCTACCAGCATTGGGGCAACCATTTTGTCCATAAACCAAGTGCACTACGTGGTTCTTTCGCCTACACCCAATGGGAACATTGTCCAAACCCTTTACCGGGTAGTTCCCAGACTCTTAGAAATAAATTTACATATTTCACTGATTTTAATAGATCGAACCCTGGTTCTTATTTTTTTAAATTAAACGCCCCATCCACTCAGAAAATCATGTTGACCCACAACAAATTGCTATATTCGGGTTCCTTTTTGAGTGCCTTAGCTGTGGGTGGTTATGAGTACTGGAAGAACACTGTAGATTTGAAATCAATCTGGGGTTCAAAACCATGGCAAGTGCAAGGCACCGAGGCTTTGCATCGTGCTTGCCTTATCCTGACCCAAATTGTGTTTCTGAATGCTTCCATCTATCAGACTACATGTTGGGGCTTGGCTACTACCAAACAATTAAATGCACCTTCCATTCCATCCCTGTCTTCCACTACAAACACTAGCGTGCACCTTAATATGTCCCTAGCCACTTTGCAAGCTTTGTTGCAGAACAATTCGTTTAATGTTTCTACGCTTGTTCAGTCACCCTGGTTAGCTTGGCCCATATCATCTAATGCGTGCCAACTGCGTTTTCACGATTCAGTCCCTGGCTACAAACAGGATAGGCCCGATCCTAGGTTTTCAGACTCCCGTACTGTCACGACATATTCTGTTGGTAAATTATGTAAACAGTGGTTGCAGCATTCTTCCCTAGAATCTGTTAAACAACATTTATCCCTCCTATCAGGCAACATTGATCTGTCCGACTTTATATTGGGACCTCGTGGTCCACGACCGAAGAGGTTCATTTATGAAGCTTATAATGAACTCTGGAAGCTGTCGCAAATGGAAGCTGCTTCCCGTCTACGGGAAATAGACCAAGCAAATTTGGAAAAGGTGCTTGCTGTTGTTGACAATAGTATTAATACCCTGTCTTCCCGCATTTACACGTTAGAGAATATTGTGTCCTCTGTTGTTGATATTGTACAAGATGATGTTTCTGTGTTGTACCATGGTCAAAATCAGTTACGTTCAGTTATGCAGTTTGCGTGGACTTTGCAAACACTTAAGTTGGGTAAAGTTCCTTGGCATTTTTTGAACACCACTGCCTTATTTCTGCCTTTCAATTTAACTGACAAACAGCAGTTCATGTCCATGAAAGATGCAGCTTACACTCTGTTACATATCGAGAAAGTGGAGCCCTTACCATTCTCTGTGGCGGAATTGGATTCTGCTGTGTGGCTAGTTCATGGGGTTATCGCTTTGCCTTTTTCCTTGTTTGAATTTAGTTCATGCATGAAACATTATCCTGTGGGCCATTTTCAGCCTTTGGGTAGTGCCTTCCTGCATGAACTTTGGTCCCTCCCTTTCATGTATAAATGCCTTAGAGACGGCAAGGAAGTTTTTCTCACGGGGGAGTCATGCGATTCAACTGTGGGTCATTCCCTTGTTTGTAAACATATTAAATTGCACGGAGCTTGTAATGTTTCTGCTCCGAATCTTGCTTGTGTGTTGAAGGGCATTCCTGCTCCTGCTATTTCTCCTACCTTTACTTTGCTTACAAATGGTAGCTATTTGTTTTTGAATAACGAAAACTGCTGTGGCATGCAGGCCGGCATACCCTATTTTGTTACAGTTTCGCACAGGGTTGTCTGCTGCAAGAATGTGCTTTTTCCTCCCCCTCACGACATCATAGATAATTCTATTTGGCCTTCCATTCCTACTATGAAGGCGGATTTCAATAAACTGAGCAGAATAAAGGCGCTATTATTGAACGAGGAGGTTATGCTCACGTCCGCCCGGGAGACATTCATTCTCCAGGTGGCAAGTACCCACAGTGAAATACAGGCCCTTTTGAACACTGACCTCCCACAACATTTCGGTGAATTGATTCACCGTATTTTTAATGCATCTAACACTGTAGGTCTGGTGCACTTTTTTAAGGTGGTGGGGTCCGGCCTTGTGTCCACTTTCCAAACTATTTTTGGTGTGATACCGGCATTTATTCATTCGATTTTTTCCAGCGTCTTTGGTGGCTTTCCATTAATCCTTGCCTTGGCGGCTGTTGTACTGCTGTTGGTCTGCTTCCTCCGCAATGGCTGCTCCCCAATGGGCCCTTCTCGACCCCGGACGCCTCCAGCTGCTCCGTGAGCGCCTTCTGTCTGGCTTCGGAGTTCTGCCGTTGGCGACACTGAGTGTGTCCTATACCCTTTCTTTTCGCTTTGCGTGTTTCACTTGCGTGCAACCTGTGATGTCTTGCATCCGCTGTCCTTTCACCTGGACCATGGATTATTGCCTCTCCAATACGTCGTTGTCTGTTCCGGATTTTGTTCGGTTCATGGGTCCCTTAGAGGCCCATGAACGGGACTGTTCCGTTGCGGGCTGCATGACGCGTGCGGCTGCACTGGGGATTTTAGCGCAATGGGATATCTGGGCGGCTGCTCAGAATCTCCTACAACAAAGCTATATTGAGTATCACGCAAGCTGTCCCGCATTGCTTTTGGATGCTCCGTCCTCTCAGGAGCATTCCTGCAGCTTTGATCTGTTGGACTGGATGGCGTCTATGTTTTCTGACGATTCCAATGATGTCCTCTTGGACGGTATAGCGTTTTTCTGCACTTCCACGTTTTTGGATTGATATGGCATTCACTGTCGGTGAACTGCCTCGCTGACTGTCTTATTTACTCCCTTTTCCCGTCCGTTGTCCTTCGTTGGGACTGCTTCCGCTGTGGACGCCTCTGTTCTGCTCAGGTGTTTTGAACTCTGTCTTCGTCCCTAGTCTTGGCCGATGGACTGTCCAGGGGAGGGTGTCTTGTGGTTTGTGGCCTCCTGGCCTGCCTGGATACGTTGGCATGGGCCTGGCTGCCATGATGACTTTTGCGCACGTTACTCTTAGCCGTTGTTCTGTCGCCCTCTGCTCCTGCCAAGTTATTTTACAACTGTCTGCATTTTCTGTCTCTCACCTTTTCTCCTGTTCCCTTTGGGCTCAGTCTGAACAACAGTTACAAAGGTCGAAAAACAACGTCCCTAGTTCTTGCTGATATGGCCAGTCCCTCGCACCTAAACATAACACTATGTACAGCTGCCATGGAGAAATTGGTGTGCTTTTAATATTGCGGTTTTCCCGCTTAGGAGGGACTTGGAGAAAATCCTTTCCAGGGAGAAGAGCTGTGATAGTCTGCTGATGTAGTCTTTGCATCTAGAGACTGAGGTATGGGGGTTCGCTAGTCAAAGCCCAGAGGTTTTCTATGTGTATAATAAACTAGCTTCTAGCACGGGGAGGGTGGTAAGGTCATTTAGCCATATAGCCACTGCTTTATGAAATGCTTTCCCCGTTTGTATTCTATGGAGTTGTAACTATGCTGATTATATTATTCTTATGCATTATGCTGATAGTACTGACACGTGTACTGCATCTTAGAGCACCTATGTTGAAATAAACATTTTAACCTATACTGTGTCTCTTCTTACGCCCGTTGTGGACAAGTATGAGTGAGTGACGAAAGGGTGTTCTTGCTACTGCGAGTCCTGAGAGAGAGAGAGAGATACCGTGTTCTGGGTTGTCTAATCATTGGTACATTGTTGCTAATGGGTCGCTAAGGCTAGTTGGGTTGGGGTTTTAGGTGCTACGGCTTATGGTAGGCTCACCACTATATTCCGAGGTCCTATTATCCTGTGCATAGCTCTGTGTGTGCAGAATCCCTATAACACTACTTGGTATCCGTAAGTTTCCCCTAGCTTCTCAATGGGATACTATGGTGTCGAAGCTGCAGGACATAGTTACTAACGCAGGGGAGCCTTGAGACGGTATCCAGGCCTGACACCCAACGCTCACCCTCCGGGGGCACATGGGTAGAGTAGTGCCGCCCCCCGGAGAGGTATGGCCCGCTTCAAAATGTCGCTGTCATTAAGCTCTGATAGGACTGGTCCACTCTGTTATCCCACATGTGGCAGCAGGTCTCACGCGACTCCCTTACCCCTCCTTCGATTAAGTTGTCCTCATTTTGTTGTACCCTATGTCCACAGTTTGGCCTAGGCTATACCATGTCTGAAATACCTAAAGACTGGTCAATGGTAAGACTCTCTGGTATTGTTACGCCCTCTATACTGACACTGTCATGAGTCTTCTCTCAGTATCCCGTTGAATAACTCACTTGTTTATAAGGTACTGTACTGGATATCGCGGCACTTGAAAGTATCTATACATGGTATCTATGCCTTGTTCATGTTGTTTGATTAAAATGAGAAAGTGTCAATAAAAAGATTTATACAAAAAGAAGCAAGGCCGTGAACACATTCAAAGACCAGGCAGAGTAACTTAAGAGATACATGGCTCTTTTCTGTGAGCCTTTGGAAAGTAATCTGTGTTCCGATACTTGAGGTGTCCTCCTTGGTCCAAATAGCAGCCAAACCGCTGCATGTGGATTATACTGCAGCCGCAGGAGCTCGTAGGGCTGGAGTTCCACATGGAGGGTAATCACATGGACAAGGTCAAGTTTTGAGGTAATTGAGGCACCCTTAACTGTGGACTGCAGGCCACTTAGTAAAAATAGTAGCGCTTGTGTAAGTTGAAGGAGCTTTAGCTTTGATCACTGCACCAATAAGTAGATTTTGGTTAGGCTTGGCATTTCACAGCACGCCTAGATCTTTTAATCGAAAAAGCAGATGGGAGAAGTTGGCCATGATTAGAGATTTTCTGGCAAGTAAGTGGGAAGGATATCAGCATTGCCTCAGTCTTTGTAGCTCTCGAAGCGCAAGGATGACAAAGTTTCCATGGGTCTGAGGCTTCTCTATACTTGCAGGCAACTTGAGCTGGGATGAAAACCCACCTTTGAACAAGTGGCCATTAGAGATGTAAGTAGCTATCTAATGTCCTCTGGGGAAGCAGGCTCAAAAATAAACTACAGACCTGAATTTACAAGGTCTAGCCCTTCTCCAGCTGAGGTCACAATGTCAGGCTCCTCTTTAGGCAATAATGCTACATTTCTGTTCGTTAGCTGTCAAACAATTAGAACACCGCTTTTCAGCATTTCGCCGAGATGGCTATTTTCAAGGTGCTACCATTGCCAACAAACCTAGAGGATGGGTGTGGGGCATATTAAGTACCCCCACTAATATTACAAACAACAACACCATGATTACCACTACCACCACCACAGCCACCACCATTACTACCATTACACATACCACTACTATCACTATTATCCTTAATAATCACCATTACCACCAGCACCATCAACACCATTAAAAGAACCCTTAGTACCACAAGCAACACTATAACCATTAGGAGGACCACAATTATGTCCACCAACATTGCCAATATCAATATTAGCACCACCATCAATAGTACCATACCACAGCTATAACCACAGTTACCAATACCACCACCATTACCATCACTATTACTAGCATTACCACCACCACCACGACCATTACCCTTAACATCACCACTGTTATCAACATTACCACCACCCTTAACACCATCACCACCACACTGATTATAAGGGAACACAGTTGCCACCATAAATCCAAACAGCCAACATCTTACCCCAACAATCCAGCCATCAGAACTCCATGCAACCAACATCATGTATTCTACTAACCAATATCATAAGTCAACACACCCACCATCCTATGCCAACTCGACCATTATTATATATTGACACAAGCAATAGCATATGCTTTCCCACTTAGCATGATGCACCAACACACCCACAATCGCGATCACACAATAATACACCAACACAACCGCTATTATATGCCAACACACACCATCATACACCACTCATACATTGAGGCAAACAACATCATATGCCAATACACCCACTATCATAGGCAAATAGATGTTCATATGTACAGGCAACCGTATGCCAACACACCCCACATCATACAATAAGACAACAAACATCATATACCAACAAGCCCACCATCCTGCGAACAGACATCCAACATCATACAGAAATTCACCCTCCATTATGCTCCCACACAGACACAACCCTTATCATACCCCAAAATACTCACTATCTTAGCTCATTGAAGGGAGATTCCTAAAGTATGATGGACATTTCACATTAGAAAACTAGTCTACTGATTATGAGTACGTAGAAGTGGGAGTGATATTTAATGCACTTGGTTAATACATTTAACCAAGGGTAGGATATTATTCAGTAAATACCTCCTATTCCAAATTTGGTGGGTGGGAATGAAGCAAAACATGCAGAATCATCATTTACGTCACCAAATTCCTCATCTTGTGCCGTAACTCTCTCCCACCCCCGTTTTCCCTGAATACATTCTGTCATTTTTTTAGTAGCAAAATCCGTCAAGGCAAAACTGAGAGGGTGTGTGGCAATTCCCACATTCAACAAATACCTCAACCCTCAGTAAATGCCCCATGGGGAAATGACTACAGAGATTTGAATTATCATCTATGCGCAAACTTCAGTTTTAGTGACATCTTAAGGATCTGTATGGCCCCGGGCAAGACATATTTTGGGACCACCCTCCTTGGAGCAACTTTGAATTTATTACCCCGTTACTGACCATTCAACCCTTATGGTGTTAAACAATACAGAATCATATGTTAAACCTTCAGAAGCAGGGGCACACACAACAATCAAGCTGCCTGGTGTCCGCCGGCCGAATGGAATCAAAAGAAAGCTTGAACAAGCATTGATAAAATCATTTATTTTTGAGTTTGGATCTAGATTTGTTTTTTTCAACAACAACATTTTATGGGGAATTCAGTGTCTAACCAGCTTGTATCTCTCATTGTAGAATAAAGCATGTTAATGACTTTTTAGCTGTTTACCGGGCTACTGTTAAATATTAAAGTAAGAAATATGCGCATAGCATTTGAAATTGTAGCTTTGCTTAACAAATATTTGTTGTCATGAATATATCCCCTTTAACTACTTGCATTTTTGCTCCAACCGCGAAAATTAAAGCACTGCTCTGAGGATTTTTACCATTCTATTGGCAAAATTCTAATAACTTTTTCCTAATTTCTCTTTTCCTACCTCTCCCCCTTCTCTTTATATGTATTGTATTGTATTGTAATTGCATTTGTATAGCGCTTACTACCCCTGACGAGGCGTCGAAGCGCTTTTTCGGCGAGTAGCACGCTACTCCGGGACCCATAGAGGATTAGTGTTGAATTAGTATAGTGAAACATGCAAGTAAATTTTAAGTGGTGGATATGTTAGTCAGTTATTTGGATTCAGAAGGATAGCGGAGGGATAGAAGAGGGAAAAAAGGTTTGCATATATATAGCGCTTCTAACCCCTGATGGGGTGTTGAATTGCTTTTTTTTTTTTGGGCGAGTAGCACGCTACTCCGGAAACCCATAAAGGATTAGTGGTGAATTAGTATGGTGAAATATGAAAGTAATTTGAGTGGTGGATATTAGTCAGTTATTTGGAGTGAGAAGGATAGTGGAGGGATAGAAGGGAAAGAAAGGTTTGCATTCATATAGCGCCTGTTACCCCTGGTGGGTGTTGAAGCGCTTTGTTGGCGAGTAGCACGCTACTCTGGAACCCATAAAGGATTAGTGGTGAATTAGTATAGTGGAATATGGAATTAGTGAAGTGAACATGCTAGTCTGTTATTTTGATTGAAAAGGATAGTTGTGGGATAGAAGAGTGAAGGATTTCTTTTTGTAGGTCATAGCAGTAGGAGGAGGCTTTTTGATGAGTAAAAAGGGTTTTTGGAGGGGAAGAGTCAGAGGGAAGAGTTTAGAAAGGTTTGTCTTGGGCATTGGTACAGTAAAGGAGGTGTCAGAAGATACAAGGAGGGGTAGAGTAGGAGAGAGTCAAGAAAGGGTTATTTTGGGGAACATAGTAGTGGTATGGCGTTTGCGATAAATGAGAGAGTGGGTGTAGAGGATATAGTGATAGATGTATAGGGTGAGATAGGGTAGTGAATTGGAAAAAGTAGTAGAAAGAAGTTTGAGATGAGTCAAAAAGTTGGGCTAGAAGATATATTGAGGGAAGTATAGGCTGAGAAATAGGGTAGTGCATTGGAAATGCTAAATTAGAAGAAAGTGATAAATATATAGATCCATAAGTACATTGAGAGTATATAGATGCATAAAGGAGGTAAGTATATGCAGATTAAAAATATTGATAGAGGTAGCGGATGTGAAATAGGGTAGTGCATTAGATATGCTTTTTCAGGAGAAAAGTAATAGACACATTAATTAATGGGAAGATGGGCAGTATTCCTGGCCCTGGCCCGTCTCGAACAGGCTCAAACAGGCACTCACCCTTGTCCTCTCTGCCCTTGTGTACACTTCTTTGGCTATACAGTGTCCTGTGACCCTGCCGAGCAAGAGGAATGGGACAGGGCAGGATACAAGAGATGGACAGAGACGTACAGAATAGCCAGACGTGAAGGAGAAGGGTTAGAGATAGTAATCATGTAGAAAGATATGTGCGGCAGAGAGAGAAGTAAAGTAATTAAAGAAAGGTGAGGTAGCCAGAAGGAGAGATAAGGAGAGATAGAAAGAGGAAGATGTAGGAACCGGAAGAGAGGAGGAGAAATAGGTATGGTCTAAGGGCCAGATGTAGAACCCTTCCAATTTGCGACTCACAAATTGGAATTTACAACAGTGTCTCAGACACTGTTTGCGATTCCTAATGGAGGCGCAAATTGCCTGCCTCATTAATATTCATGAGGCAAGTCCAATTTGCGACCCCATTGAGAATTGCTAGCACTCCCAGGGATGGTGGCCTGCTGGGGTCAGCAGGCCATGCATCCCGTTTTCCTTAAAGGAAAACGGGATGCATTTAAAAAAGAAAAATGAAACGTTACTGTTTCATTTTTAAGAGTAGGCAGTGGTCCGTGGGACCACTGCCTGCTCTTAAAAAATATTTTCAATGCCAGTCACAAAGGGGAAGGGTCCCCTGGGGACCCTTTCCGTTTGCGAGTGGCTTACCATCCATTTGAAATGGGTAGTAAACTGCAAGTGTTTTGAGGCCGCAATTGCGGCCGCAAAACAATCTTACATTGAAGTGCGAGTCGCTATTAGGAAGGGATGCCCTTGGCACGCCCCGTCCTAATAGCGAGTCAAAAACCCTATTTTGCGAGTCGGCAATAGGTTACCGACTCGCAAAATAGGGTTTGCACATAGGGCAGACCTATTTTGCAGTCGCAAACAGGCCAATTTCCTATTTGCGACTACAAAAAAACTGTCGTACATCTGGCCCTAAGAGTGTTGTGGAGTGTTAGAAAGAGATAAGCAAAAGGAAATGTAGAGAAAGGCAGGACACTACAGTACACCACAGGGGCAAGGTAGAGAGAGATCAAGTAGAAAACGAGGTGAATTAGAGACAGGGAAAGATCACAAGAGGTAGAGAGGGACTTGAGGAAAAACAAAGCGATGCACGGTAGAGGGAGAGCAAATGGAAAAGAGGTATAGAAAGACAGGTCAGGTAAAATGAGCAGAGAGGAAGAGAGAAAATACAGAGAGTGGTGAAAGGTAAAAAGAGAAATGTGTTGTAGAGCGAAAAGAGGAAGTTGAGAGACATACTTGACAGAGAAAGAGAGGGGAGGTTTACCCTGAGGAAGTGAGTTGTGAGACAGAGAAAGAGGAAGAGATGGTGAGGTAGAGAGATCTACAAAGAGAGAGTATGAGAAAGATAGTTGAGGTGAAGGGGTGAGTTGAAATGGTGAAGAAGGTCCACAGAGATATGTTTTGTGAGTGTGTGAGAGAGACAGAGAGATAGAGAGAGATGGGAAAAGGAGTTGCTGATAGAGAAAAAGAAGTAGTGAAATAGTGGCAGGCGGAATGCAGTACCATATATAACAAGGACAAGGAAAAGGGAAAGAGGTAGAATGAGAGAAAGAGGAAGAGTTGAGGTAGACTGAGAGTTTAGGCAGACAGAGAGAGATAATGATGTGATGTATAGAGATAAATGAGACGAAGAGGTAAGTAGGAGTGGTGAAGTCAAGAAAGGGCTGAGAGAGGCAGAGAGAGGTAAGGTAGTAGAGGCACGGAGAGTGATATAGAGAGGCGAAGCAAAGACAGAGATGAGGTTGTATGAGAAGTAAAGTAGATGGAGGAGAGGTATAGGGAGTTCAGATGGATAAAGTGCAGAGAGGGATGAGCTAGAGAGAGTATTGCGATAAAAATGGGATCAAGAGTGATGGATATAGAAATAGGAATGATAGAAAGAGGGGTAAGGTCATGAGAGAGAGGTAGAAAGAGATGAAGGCGAGTGAGATGTATTGGGTATATTGAGATAGAGGTGAGGTAGACAAAGATGAGGTAGAGGGTTCTGAGACAGAGAGAGAATATAAAGGTGCATACAGAGGTTAAGAAAGAGGGTTAATGTAGAAGAGATGAAGTGAAGTACGGAGAACATTACGCAGAAAGTTTGTTTCAGTTTAATTGCCACCAACTGCCTGAGAGTGCAAGGTTTAACGTTGGGCAGGTCAGATATGCTTATGATGGGGAAGATTTATTTTTTAACACAATGAACAATAGCAAATAAAGTTGCTGCCCTGAGTTGCACAAGGGGGAGAAAGCAATGCAGAGCCATATTTATTAAAAATGGCCTGCTGCTGCCCACTACCCTGAGCTACTGCACAACCTTTGCACCACCATACAGAGGTGTGAATGTGCTGTTAATCAGAGGATTTGTACTGGAAGTATACCCTTCTAGTACAAAAAAGTATGCCTAGGCAAATTCTTAAACATTCCACTCATTGTATATGTGCTGTACCCGCAATGTGTAAAATGTTTGCAGAAATTAAAACACCATTCTCCAGGTTAGATTCTTCTTCAAGAAAGAATTATTTTATTGACATAAAGCCCGGTCTGTTTATCTTAGTAGATCAGACTTTACTTTGAAAACTAGGGGTCCTTGCTCTAATCCCCCAAGTTACAGCCAAGTAAGGATCTCTTCACACAAGGTGGTGTAATGCAGAGCAAAACGCTATTTACACTGAGAAAAGAGCACCTTCCAGTGTGAAACATATATGCCATTTTGAGAATTTGCAGTGCTTTGCATCATGTTATTTCACTTTGCCCCGGTGCAAACACCTAGTAAATGGGGCCCTAAGTCTCTGTTAAACATAGCCTGCTTCCAAACTAGAAAAGGAAGGTGTTGTCTATGATCAATGTTTTTATGGCAGGAATTCTGAGAGTATCACTTACTTTACTAGGGGACCCTTTGGAAGGTGGAGGCCCTGGCTAATAGCTCACTTTGCCCATGACTTAAAACATCTCTTCAGTTTTCGAGGGCTTGGGTTTTCCCCCACTACCTATAATCATTTCCTGCGTGTGCTGGATGCAACCTGCATATGCTACACCTGATTATTTTGCTTTTGGCTGACTTCAAAGTGACAGCATCTATAGGAATGCAGTGTACATTCTCCATGGAGCCTGCTTGTGCCCTATTTAAAAAATTTATTTTAGACATAGCCATCTCAAAAGGTATAGCGTTCTTCAGCTGCACAAAACATTTGCACTTTTTTTGCAAAGTTCCTATTCTTTGGTGATTCCATTTAATTGGTGAAACTGCCTATTTAGGAACAAAGTACAAAATGCATTTCAGTCTCGGCATCAGCCTAACATGTGCTGATCTTGGGCAATTTACACTGTTTATGGCCCATTCACTGTCAAGCGCAGGATAAGATCTTTTCACAGGAAAGTGCCAGCCACATTGTAACACAATTTAACAATGCTTGTTTTTCACTTTGATGTGTAAAGCATATGTTTTATTTATGACATCTGTGGCAACTCGTTTTGGAAAGGTGGATAAGTTTAAAGGCACTTTTTGTGAAAGATTTTGGGGCATATTAGCAAGACCCACGTTAAATTATCGCCGTTTTAGCGGCAGGAAACTGCCGCTAAACGGCGATAATGGGCTTGCTAATATGCGTTATGGAATTCCAATAGAAGCCCAGGTTAGATGTCCTGCACATCTAACCTGGGCTTCTATTGGAATTCTATAACGCATATTAGCAAGCCCATTATCGCCGTTTTAGCGGCAGTTTCCTGCCGCTAAAACGGCGATAATTTTAACGTGGGTCTTGCTAATATGCCCCTTTGTGTTTATGTTTAGCTACACAATAATTATGTATTTCGTCTGCTACTGTGCCTTTTTCGGAACACATATATTACTGGATGTAAACAAATTCCTCATTTGCAGGAGCTAGAGTCATGATTTCACTGGTGCAGCAGGTGCAGTGGCACGGGGGATAAAAGCACCAGGAAACACACTGAACACCGATTATTGCTATATTTTACTGCTAAACAAGCAGTAAAAAGTGCAATTATCTTGCAGGCACTAGAGCCATGATTTGAATGGTGCAGCAAGTGCAGCAGCACAGGGGCCAAAAGGTCTATGAACCCCACTGAACCCCGATCATTACTATAATTCACTACAAAACAAGCAGTCACAAGTGCAGTTACCTTGCAGGCACTGAGGCCGTGATTTGAATGGTGCAGCAGGTGCAGTGGCACAGAGGCCAAAAGCTCTAGGAAACCCCCTGAACACCGATTATTGTTATATTTTACTACTAAACAAGCAGTGACAAGTACAGTTACCCTGCAGGCATTATGGCCATGATTTGATGGTGCAGCAGGTGCAGTGGCACAGGGGCCAAATGCTCTAGGAAACCGACTGAACATTGATTATTGCTATATTTTAGTACTTAACAAGCAGTCAAAAGTGCTTTTTTGGTTGTTTTGTAACCATTGCACTCAAAGTAACACATAGCCTAAAGCATCACTGTAATAAAAGCTGCAACTTATTGCACTTTTATATCTATCTACAACTTATCTTACATTCAGTGCATTTGTATGACACATTTTCACAGTTTTTGTATGGTACTAAAATGCTTCTTAATCTGGACATGCAAACACCTTGGCAAGGGCATTCTCCATTCTATAACGTTAGCACTTGAGCCGTTGTAAACACTATATAAATACTTATAACTTACCATATGGCATTCCATACCAAGCATTGGCAAAGCCAATAGGGCTCGCCTAAGCAAGATATCTTGGCTTTGTCTATGTTTTATATCCATATTATACAGCAGCGAAAACTGAAAAAAAGTACTATAACACGGACAATGCTGGCTGTGTCATACAGCTTTTTAGGTCTCGCCTAGGCAGCGTTGCACTGTCTCTTCAAGACATGCTGTATTCAAGATATGTGCAAAAGAAACAATTGATGGACGGAATGCTGGACAATGCAAACATTCACCCCCAGTCACAAGGATCTGGGTTAAATCCATCATTCTTTTGCTCACCACACCACCCCAGTTTCGACCCAGCCATATGCAAATCAGTCTTGACCCTGTTCCTTGTGGGAACAGTCCAGCCCGAACTGCCAAGCCAGGTCCTCCCTGGACCGGTAACAAGCATCCTGGGACCGGTTTCAGGGCATCACCCTTCATCAGCCAGGCTAGCTTGAATCCAGTGGTGTAGTGAGCACGGGACCCACGTCTGGGCATACCCTTCCCACTTAGGGCGACATATGCAAAAGAAACAATAGATGGACGGAATGCTGGACAATGCAAACATTCACCCCCAGTCACAAGGATCTGGGTTAAATCCATCATTCTTTTGCTCACCACACCACCCCAGATTGGACCCAGCCATATGCAAATCAGTCTTGACCCTGTTCCTTGTGGGAACAGTCCAGCCCGAACTGCCAAGCCAGGTCCTCCCTGGACCGGAAACAAGCATCCTGGGACCGGTTTCAGGGCATCACCCTTCATCAGCCAGGCTAGCTTGAATCCAGTGGTGTAGTGAGCACAGGACCCACGTCTGGGCATACCCTTCCCACTTAGGGCGACATATGCAAAAGAAACAATTGATGGACGGAATGCTGGACAATGCAAACATTCACCCCCAGTCACAAGGATCTGGGTTAAATCTTTTGCTCACCACACCACCCCAGTTTGGACCCAACCATATGCAAATCAGTCTTGACCCTGTTCCTTGTGGGAACAGTCCAGCCTGAACTGGACCGGAAACAAGCATCCTGGGACCGGTTTCAGGGCATCACCCTTCATCAGCCAGGCTAGCTTGAATCCAGTGGTGTAGTGAGCACAGGACCCACGTCTGGGCATACCCTTCCCACTTAGGGCGACATATGCAAAAGAAACAATTGATGGACGGAATGCTGGACAATGCAAACATTCACCCCCAGTCACAAGGATCTGGGTTAAATCTTTTGCTCACCACACCACCCCAGTTTGGACCCAGCCATATGCAAATCAGTCTTGACCCTGTTCCTTGTGGGAACAGTCCAGCCTGAACTGCCAAGCCAGGTCCTCCCTGGACCGGAAACAAGCATACTGGGACCGGTTTCAGGGCATCACCCTTCATCAGCCAGGCTAGCTTGAATCCAGTGGTGTAGTGAGCACGGGACCCACGTCTGGGCATACCCTTCCCACTTAGGGCGACATATGCAAAAGAAACAATTGATGGATGGAATGCTGGACAATGCAAACATTCACCCCCAGTCACAAGGATCTGGGTTAAATCCATCATTCTTTTGCTCACCACACCACCCCAGTTTGGACCCAGCCATATGCAAATCAGTCTTGACCCTGTTCCTTGTGGGAACAGTCCAGCCCGAACTGCCAAGCCAGGTCCTCCCTGGACCGGAAACAAGCATCCTGGGACCGGTTTCAGGGCATCACCCTTCATCAGCCAGGCTATCTTGAATCCAGTGGTGTAGTGAGCACGGGACCCACGTCTGGGCATACCCTTCCCACTTAGGGCGACATATGCAAAAGAAACAATTGATGGACGGAATGCTGGACAATGCAAACACTCACCCCCAGTCACAAGGATCTGGGTTAAATCCATCATTCTTTTGCTCACCACACCACCCCAGTTTCGACCCAGCCATATGCAAATCAGTCTTGACCCTGTTCCTTGTGGGAACAGTCCAGCCCGAACTGCCAAGCCAGGTCCTCCCTGGACCGGTAACAAGCATCCTGGGACCGGTTTCAGGGCATCACACTTCATCAGCCAGGCTAGCTTGAATCCAGTGGTGTAGTGAGCACGGGACCCACGTCTGGGCATACCCTTCCCACTTAGGGCGACATATGCAAAAGAAACAATTGATGGACGGAATGCTGGACAATGCAAACATTCACCCCCAGTCACAATGATCTGGGTTAAATCCATCATTCTTTTGCTCACCACACCACCCCAGATTGGACCCAGCCATATGCAAATCAGTCTTGACCCTGTTCCTTGTGGGAACAGTCCAGCCCGAACTGCCAAGCCAGGTCCTCCCTGGACCGGAAACAAGCATCCTGGGACCGGTTTCAGGGCATCACCCTTCATCAGCCAGGCTAGCTTGAATCCAGTGGTGTAGTGAGCACAGGACCCACGTCTGGGCATACTCTTCCCACTTAGGGCGACATATGCAAAAGAAACAATTGATGGACGGAATGCTGGACAATGCAAACATTCACCCCCAGTCACAAGGATCTGTGTTAAATCCATCATTCTTTTGCTCACCACACCACCCCAGTTTGGACCCAGCCATATGCAAATCAGTCTTGACCCTGTTCCTTGTGGGAACAGTCCAGCCTGAACTGCCAAGCCAGGTCCTCCCTGGACCGGAAACAAGCATACTGGGACCGGTTTCAGGGCATCACCCTTCATCAGCCAGGCTAGCTTGAATCCAGTGGTGTAGTGAGCACGGGACCCACGTCTGGGCATACCCTTCCCACTTAGGGCGACATATGCAAAAGAAACAATTGATGGTTGGAATGCTGGACAATGCAAACATTCACCTCCAGTCACAAGGATCTGGGTTAAATCCATCATTCTTTTGCTCACCACACCACTCCCAGTTTGGACCCAGCCATATGCAAATCAGTCTTGACCCTGTTCCTTGTGGGAACAGTCCAGCCCGAACTGCCAAGCCAGGTCCTCCCTGGACCGGAAACAAGCATCCTGGGACCGGTTTCAGGGCATCACCCTTCATCAGCCAGGCTATCTTGAATCCAGTGGTGTAGTGAGCACGGGACCCACGTCTGGGCATACCCTTTCCACTTAGGGCGACATATGCAAAAGAAACAATTGATGGACGGAATGCTGGACAATGCAAACATTCACCCCCAGTCACAAGGATCTGGGTTAAATCCATCATTCTTTTGCTCACCACACCACCCCAGTTTGGACCCAGCCATATGCAAATCAGTCTTGACCCTGTTCCTTGTGGGAACAGTCCAGCCCGAACTGCCAAGCCAGGTCCTCCCTGGACCGGAAACAAGCATCCTGGGACCGGTTTCAGGGCATCACCCTTCATCAGCCAGGCTAGCTTGAATCCAGTGGTGTAGTGAGCACGGGACCCACGTCTGGGCATACCCTTCCCACTTAGGGCGACATATGCAAAAGAAACAATTGATGGACGGAATGCTGGACAATGCAAACACTCACCCCCAGTCACAAGGATCTGGGTTAAATCCATCATTCTTTTGCTCAACACACCACCCCAGTTTGGACCCAGCCATATGCAAATCAGTCTTGACCCTGTTCCTTGTGGGAACAGTCCAGCCTGAACTGCCAAGCCAGGTCCTCCCTGGACCGGAAACAAGCATCCTGGGACCGGTTTCAGGGCATCACCCTTCATCAGCCAGGCTAGCTTGAATCCAGTGGTGTAGTGAGCACGGGACCCACGTCTGGGCATACCCTTCCCACTTAGGGCGACATATTCAAGATATGGGCATTCACCACAGCCAGCGCCTCTGGTTGGTTAGTTGGCCCGCCTTTCTAACTTCCTTCACTCTGGTTGGTCAATACGGTCCATTTGTCCCACCTTTGTGTGCTTGGTTCCCTTCAAGCGGACATCACCAACTGTTTTTTTTTTGTCAAATATCTTTTTATTGGTTTCAAAGATATAGGAATACACAGAAATGCAAAACAACATATAGGGGAAGGAGACCCCAATACATCATGTCAGCCGACCATTACAGTGTGCTAAAATACCTTATACAGTTTGTGAACTAGGAATCGGCACATTTTGAAAATCGTGAACATATAGCTCCCAGGTTTCCGTCGGATCCTGTAATTACCATCAACCTCGTGAACCCGTGGGAGATCCACAAAAAGAACCGTTTCGATCAGCCCCCCCGCTGTATAACAAAAGAACATAAAAACTTAAACTAGGGTGTCACGGTCAATGAAAAAATCACAGATAGTTGCTATTAAAGGTAGGGGCCCAGGGAGAAGGGAACCCCTCCGTCCCGAAGCCCTTTCCGCAAATCGGGAGAGTCAGTGGAAACTCTAGATATGAAAGAGATGGAGAGCTCGTAACCTCGGCCCACAAGCAAACAGGGGCAGCCCCTCAGATAAGTATTCTACCAGGGGGGCCCACACATAATCAAATCCCCTACAGGCGTCCTCTACAATGTCTGCCATTCTCTCCATCGCCAATGCCCGCCACAATCTGGCGTGCCATTGAGTGAGGGAAGGGGCCTCTGCTTTCTTCCACGCTGCCGCTACAGCCATCTTAGCCGCCCCAAGGCAGAGCCACATTACTGAGCGGTCCCCTTGCGTCTGGCGCTTCAGATTGGGATCCCGGATCCCCAGGAGTGTGTGTTCTAGCGAATCTGGGATCGGATAACCCAAGATCTGTTTGATTTGTGCGAGTACCTCCTTCCAGAAGGGCTTGATGTGGGGGCAAACCCACCAGATGTGCCTAAAGTCACCCAACTGCCCACATTCCCTCCAGCACCTGTCCGAAGCGTTAGGGCCTCTGGGGGTGTAGGTACCAGTCGTACATAATTTTGTAATGGGCCTCCCTTAAAAACATAGAGCGATTAAACTTGGGTATATCCCTATATAGTGAGGACCATTGTTTCTTCTGTAATGGGGTGTCCAAGAGTGTATCCCAGAACCTTTGGTGTCTAGGGGTGTGTTGGGAACCCAGCGCCTGTATGAGTGAGTATAGGAAGGAGATGGTCCCCTTTAAAGAGGCCCCGGACTGGGGAAATTTCTCAATGGGAAGTAAATCCCTGGTGGCGGCCTGTCGTATCTGCGGTTGTAGAACCCAATGCTTAAGCTGCAAATAGTGGAATTCCTCAGCAGGCTGAAGATGAAAGGCTTGGGCACATTCTGGGAAGGTTAACAGTTTCCCCCCCTCAAACAGATGAGAAAGCATCAGACAGCCCCCCTCCCGCCAAGCCTCAAAGGGACCTTCCTGTAGTGCCGGAGGAAACTCGGGGTTGAAGTGTATGGGCGTGTATGGGGAAGGAAAGGTGGTGAGGGGAGTGGATCTGTTCAGGACATCCCAAACCTTTAGGGTGGTCGCTGTGGGCGTGCTGATATAGGCATTGCGTGGACGATGCTGTTTGTGTTTCCACAAGAGGTCCCAGATCGTTCTCCCTGTTATTTCTCTATCCATATGGAGCCAGAGTTTTTCCGATTCCCGTAAGGACCACTCCGTGATCACCCTCAATTGGGCCGCCCTATAGCATCCTAAGAAGTCAGGTAAGGCCAACCCTCCCTCCTCTCTCGGCCGTGCCAGAACTCGGTTGGAGAGCCTTGCTCTCTGCCCCTGCCAAATGAACTTGGTGATCATTGTTTTTAATTCGGAAAAAAGCGCCCGGTCCACGGGGATCGGAAGGCCCTGGAAGAGATATAGTAAACGCGGGAGAACGTTCATTTTTATAGCGTTTATCCGCCCTATCCAGGAGAGGTAGGCCGTCCGCCATCTGGCAAAGTCCGCTTTAAGCTTGCGCAACAGAGGAGGGTAGTTAGCTCCATAGAGGTGCTCCAGCTTGGGGGTGAGTTTTATGCCCAGGTAAGTGATATCTTTGTGGGCATTTCGGAAGGGGGTCACACCCTCAATAGCCCGCATGGTATCCCTAGGCACTGTAAGGTTAAGGAGGAAGGATTTCGAGAGGTTCACCTTGAAGCCCGATGCCTGTTCATAGGAGGTGAGTTCAGCATGGATCGCAGGGAGAGAGGATTGCGGCTCGTGACTGGAAGAAGCACATCAACCGCAAAGAGGGATATCTTGTGTTCATCCGTGCCAAATGGGACTCCCCCTATATCCGGGTTGGAACGAATGCGCTCCGCAAAGGGTTCGATGCGAGCGCAAATAGGAGGGGGGATAGAGGGCACCCCTGATGGGTGCCCCGCGAGAGGTTAAAAGGTTCAGAAGCGACCCCGTTGACCAGGACCTTAGAGCGCGGCTCATAATAATTCGCTCGAATCATACCAATAAAAGTCTCAACGAAGCTGAACCGACGCAAAGTACGGGTCATAAAGGCCCAGTCCACCCGGTCAAAGGCCTTCTCCGCATCCAGCGAGAGAAGGACCGTGGGTATTGCCTTCCTTTGTGCTTTCTCAATGATGTGGACTACTCTTCGTAGGTTATCATGGGTTTGTCTCCCCTTAATAAAGCCTGCTTGATCGGCCTGCATGAGGAACGGCATGATGTTTTCCAGGCGGGCGGCCAAAATTTTTGAGTAAAGCTTGGCGTCCAGGTTTAGGAGCGCTATCGGCCTGTAAGAGGCGCAGTGAGAGGGGTCCTTCCCTTGTTTGGGAATGACAGAGATCAGGGCCTCACCCATCGAGGGGGTCACCCTATGTGTGGCAGCGATGTCATTGAAGAGCGTTACCAGGCGCGGGGCGAGTTCCGGAGCGAATGTGCGATAGAAGTGGGCACTAAGGCCGTCAGGGCCAGGCGCTTTTTGGAGCTTAAGCGAATCGATCGCCATTTGAACCTCCTCAGCGGTGAAGGGGCTACTCAGCTCCTCATTGGTGGAGGCGGGAACCTGGGGCAGGGCAAGGCCCTCCAAGTATTGGTCTTGGGCATGCGTATCGGATTGGTCCGCTGTGTACAAGGAGTGATAAAAGTCCCCAAAAGCCTTAGCCTTCCCCGACTCGCTCTGGTGGGGGATCCCCTCCCCATCCACTATGCACTTGATGTAGTCCTTCTCCTGCCGGGCTCGTAGCTGGCATGCCAATAACGAGCCCACCTTGTTCCCACCCTCATAATTACGGGCTTGGAGGCGTAAAAGGGTCTTTTCGGCCCCATTAGTGTAGATCGCTTGGAGTTTCCCTTTAACCTGAGTGACCTTACGGACCTTAGCCTTCCCCGACTCGCACTGGTGGGGGATCCCCTCCCCATCCACTATGCACTTGATGTAGTCCTTCTCCTGCCGGGCTCGTAGCTGGCATGCCAATAACGAGCCCACCTTGTTCCCACCCTCATAATTACGGGCTTGGAGGCGTAAAAGGGTCTTTTCGGCCCCATTAGTGTAGATCGCTTGGAGTTTCCCTTTAACCTGAGTGACCTTACGGAGGGATTGTACCGAGGGAGAAGACTTATGGTCATTCTCTGCGGTGCGCAGTTCACTCTCGAGAAGAAGGCGTTCTCCCTTGCATTGCTTCTTAAGCTTGGCCTCTAGCTCAATGCATTTCCCTCTAATGACCGCCTTGAAGGCGTCCCAATTATTGGCTAGGGAGGTTTGCTCCGGGTCGTTGAGGTCAAAGAAATCTGTGATTGCTTTTCTTAGTTCGTCCCTGAGGAGTCTATCTCTCCACAAGTAGTTGGGAGAGTACCACCTGGCAAATTTGGAGCATGGGGCAGGCCAGTCTAAGGTCAGCTCTAACGGCGCGTGATCCGAGAGGCAGGTCGGGTGAAATTGGGTTGCCATCACAGTGTAAAGAAGGGATTGACTTAAGAATGCATGATCTATCCTGGAGTATGTCCGCTGCGAGTGTGAGAAGAAGGAGTAGTCCCGGGTCCCGGGATGGGTCGATCTCCAGGCATCCACTAGTCCCAACCCCTTAAGTGCTTCTTTCAGAGTTGTGCTGAAGAGCCCCCGTGGTGCCCTATGGGAGTGGGAGGTGTCCATCGCCAAGTCCCATATCAAATTGAAGTCACCAACCAGTAGAATGTCAACCCGTGCAAACCCCTCTAACGCGCTAAGAAAAGAGAGCAAAAAATCGTGTTGCCCTGTGTTAGGTGCATAAACCGTGGCTATGGTGCAGGCTCTCCCCCGCGGCTCTCCCCTAACCATCAAGTACCTCCCCTCCTTGTCTGTTTTCGTGTCATGGTGGTGAAATGGGATCGAGGTATGAAAGAGGAGTGCTACCCTGTTGTGTTTTGTGTGTGCAGAGGAGCGGAAAATCTGTGGATAGGCCCTATGCTTCAAGCGCTGTTCCTCCTTGCGTGGGAGATGTGTCTCCTGCAGAGCAGCTATTTGAATCTGGTGATCTAGCAGAAATTTCCAAACCCGGTTCCGTTTGTTAGGGGAATTGAGACCCCTCACATTCCAGGTTAAGCAGTTAACCCCCATCATCTAGTGTTCGAACCTTCCGCTTGTTGTAACCCTGGAGCTCCGGGAAGCTCTCCCCACCGACCCCCCCCTCCCGTATCATACCACAGCAATCTAAAATAAAAGCAAAAAGGACCGTGACACCCAAACAATACTAACAAGAACAAAAACAATCCATAACTGTAAGCTCGTAGGTTCCCCACCACAAGGGAGAACCATGATGCGAGCATTGCCTGGGGCGAACCAAATTCCGCCTCCAAGGCCCATTGCGTTGTTACATAGGCACCAAAGTGGAGATTGCTAGAAAATATCCCTACGTGCCGATGACGGCCAGGGCAACCTCGGCCCCCACCGCCCCCCTCCTCCGACCCAGTCGACATGGTGGGCTAAGTCCGAAGGACAGGAGTCTTAGGCCCCCGCTAGGACCCTCCAGAAGTGAGCCCGATCAGGCCCCCTAAGTGCAGTACGGCAAGAGAACATCGGGAAGCCGAAACTTCATCATTCCGGAGTGTTGCTGCCCGCTCTTCGCTGCTGTAGCCACGGGCCCCCCCCTTGCTTCCTTGGACCCTTTGTATCTTCCACCGCCCTCAAGGTTGACGCTTGGGTTGGAGCTGGTGACTCGATGCCCAGAACGGAGGATGCCTCCCCTAGATCAGTGCAGTGATAGTTCTTGTTATCCAGAGAGAAGGCTAATCCAAAGGGGTAAGTCCATCTATATTTCACCTTGCGGTCCCTGAGAGCAGTCGTGACTGGGCGAAATAGCTGGCGTCTGGCAAGCGTGGCTTGGGCTACATCTTGATATAGGGAGCACGTTGCACCCTGGAAGGTTACCTTGTCGGTTGCTTGCGCTTTTTGTAGGACCCTCTCTTTGGTTTTGAAAGAGCCGAATTTTGCCAGAACGTCCCTGGGCTTTTTGGTTTCACCTGCTGTGTGGGGCCCGACTCTATGGACCCGTTCGAGACGCACTTCCGGCTCAGAGTCTCCCAGCACCGACGAGAAGAGACCCACCATGAAGGCTTCCAGATCGGGACCTTCGCAGCCTTCCTCCAGGCCTCTCACCCGAATGTTGTCCCGCCGGGAACGATTTTCAAGGTCCTCACAACGTAGTACCGTGGCTGTCAGCTGGGATCTCAAGTCCTGGGAGTGGGCCTCCAAGGGACGTATGCGGTCCTCCAGCTCCTGATATTTTGCTTCCAGATCGAGAGCTCGGGCCCCCATCGAGTCCACATCCACCTGCAACGCCACCATTCTGCCCCCCATTTCAGCTTCGAATGCGTCGAAGGAGGCTCCCATGTCAGCCTTGATGTCGTCTCTAAGTTCCTGTTTAAATTCGCGCAGTGAAGCCATCAGATCCTCGCGTGTGAGGGCCATCGCTCCGTCTGGTGGTGTTACCCCTTCACTCGCCGGACCTTTAGGGGTGTGGGTGAAGAAGCTGGAGACCTTTGTAGGTTGTGCTTTTTTTGGGTGGCATAGGGACCTGCGCCCTCTGCTTGGTCGGGACCGCCTCGTCGTAGGAAGGAGAGGGAACCCCCACTTCAGGGGGGACTTGGGATTCATCTTGTCGCCCCTTTGCTACGCCCCTGCGTTGGCTGGGTGGCCGTCCTGGGCGGGGAGATGCGTGGACGCCGCCATCGGAGCTGACCTCTACTGGACCAAGTCACCATCCCTGGGTGCACCTCCCCGGGGTTCGCCAGCTGTCTCCCGGGTTGCTCTGCTCCAGGGAGCCGCCTCTCGGGCTCCTGGGATCCCCTCTGTTCAGTGTGACTTCGCCCGGGGGCAGTCCCTCTCTGTTCACTCCTGCGCTGAACCCCACCAACACAGAATCCCAGGGGAGGTGTCCGCGTCCTCGTCTAGGCGCCTCTCAGGGTCTCAGAGCCTCTCCCCTGTCTGCTGATCACATTCCCTCCGGAGCATTGCCACTGTGCCTCCTGCCACCGGGGCCTCGCCAACTGCGGGCTTGCTTGCTGGAGCGTGGTGGGGTCTGGAGCCCCCCCGGTTACCGCAAAAGGTCATCCGACGCTGAAGCGGCACACAAGGCCCAGGGCCACGGATCGGGGCACCCCCACGAGGCTGCAAAACGGCGCCCGGCCGCCGCCATCTTAGAGTCAGCCGTCCAGTGACTATTGGAAGTTCCCAGGGACCTCGTTTCTAGCAGGGGGTGCCCCCCCACCACTCTCCGTACCTGGCGATCCTCTCTCCATTGGGTGCCAAGATCTGCCGCGCCCCCGGGGTCTTCTTCATCCGGCGGGGGTCCCAACTGGGAGCACCGTCTTCTCAATGCGGATGCCGCCGCTGGGCTCAATACGGCTTCTGGGCTCTTCACGTCATCGCCACTGCAAGGGAGGCCGGGGGGGTCAGCAGGCGTCAACCCCGGTCTCCGCCCTCTTGATGGGTGTCGCGGGGCTCCCCTTAGGACCCGGAGCCCCCGCGCTCGCAGCGGCGGTCAGACTCGGGAGCAGCCGCCATCTTGGGAGGCATCGCGGGCTCCGAGCCGATCTCTCCTCACCACGCATCCCCCGGGGCTTCCAGCTCGCCCCCGGAGACTCTCTCTGCCATCAGATGCCCCCACAAAGCAGGTGGGTCGGCTCTGGGCGCCGTAGGTGCCGTGTGTCAGGCAAAATTCACAGGGCCTGCAGAGGAGCCGATCTGAGTCACGTCCGATCGGCCATGATGGCTGGCCACGCCCCCCAACTGTTTTTTTTGCTTGGCCATCTCTGGCCACCTATTGCCTCCTTGCTAGTACCCCCCCTCCCGTCATTGCTGCCGTCCTTCCTGCGCCGCTGCTGACCATAATGCATTGTATTTTGTTTACTTTACCGACCGTAATGCATTGTATCCATTGTTCGCTCCGGCATGCCCCACCCGCACCCCACGCCACCTCCCGCCTGTCCCTGCTTATTTAACTATTTGTCTTCCTCCTTAAGCAGCAGAGACAGATATAGAATCTCTCCCCAAACCAGCAAAATCCAACATCGTGATTTCCTTAGAGAGACAACAGTCCATTTAACAGATAGGCACAGCAAGCCTTGTTACAAAATGTGCACTCTCTTCTGAAACTTGTATTTCACTTTATCTCCCGTGCTGTACCCACCCCACACCACCTCCCACTCGTCGTGGCTTCCTTAACTATTTGTCTTACTCCCTCCAGAGGCACTGGAGAACTGCATTACAGTGTGTTTGCATTTGCAACGGAGCACAGCATGGCCGGTTACCATGTCCTGGCAAAGCCAGCAGTGAGGCGCCACTCCAGGCCCATTCACAGAGCCAGGAAATCCAAGCAGCTTTAAGTAAGCATTGAACACTTCAGCTGCTGCTTTCAGCTGCAGAAATAAATATATTGGGGCTGCTTGTATTTCAGTTTATCTCGTGTGCTGTGTCGTGCCCACCCCACCTCCCGCCTGTCCCTGCTTGTTTAACTATTTGTCTTCCTTCCTCTGCATTACACACTTCAGCTAGAGACAGATATAGAATCTCTCTCCACCAGTAAAATCCAATATAGTGATTGCCTTATAGAGACAGCAGTCCCTTTAGCAGCAGAGGCATGCTCCTGCATGCAGAACATCCTAAAAGTTGATCAGTGCACATTTCAAACCCAAGCAGTCTTTCCCAGCGGTTCGCCCGCCAAAAAACAAAATACACATTACTCTCCCCTGCAACATAATTCCATTACACTCCACGCAACACAATTTAACTTCAGATAATTCCACTACATATAATTACACTCCAACCTACAAAATGACACTTCACACCACGTAATTACACTCCACATATATCCACTCAGCTCCAAAACACATAATTACACTCAACAAAATTCTACTCCGCACCGTCCCCTATATTCACACTGCACAAAATTTCACACCATGCCATACAATTCCACACAATGCCACACCACACAATACAGTGCCACCATTGGATAGAGCAGGCTCTCCCAGCGCTCCTAAGAGCACCGGAGGCATGCACTTTCTCTAACCTAGCTGTCTATGAGAGCTAGGTTAGAGAACTTTAAAATGCGCATGTCTGGCTGGCCGGCCCTGGACTGGCCCTGCCTTGTCCTGACACTTAGTTCAGGCCGGGTTGGCTCTGGGGCTTGTGGGGTGATGCTCCTCCGCTCTAATGGAGGAGCCACCCCTGAATGCCACACAATTCCATACCACACTACATAATTACACTAAACTCCATACCACATAATTCTACTCCACATAAATCTACTCCATGCCACATAGCAACACTCCATATAAATACACTCCACACCATGCCACATAATTCCACTTAACATGATTTCACTTATTGCCACACAATTCCCCACAATTCAACTCCACACAATTTCATAGCACAAAATTCCACTCCACAACACATAATTCCACTAAACACCACATACATCCAATCCACACCACAGATTACCAAATCATGCCACATAATTGACCACCACATCACATAACTCCAATCAATACATGCCACTCCAGGACATACAATCCCACTACACATAAGTCCACTACACTACACTTAATACAACATAATTACTAACCACATAATTCCATTGCAGAATTCCACTACAAACAACATACATCCACTCTACTACAATCAAAAAACATCAATAAAAACAATATCATTTACAATGCCAATAGCTCTAACTTTCCCAAATGTGAGACCGATTGCATTGCAAATGCTTGTTTACATTACTTTCAGCCATTTGCAACATAGCTAAAAAAAACATTAGCAAAGCTAATAAATCTCACATAGGCAAGACCTATTGTGTTTGCCAATGCTTTTTTACTGTTCTACCTTGCCATAATAGATATTACAAGTTGTCCTAAGTCAGGTATAAGTATCTCATCTAATCCTGTTTTTTCCTTTACATTCTGGTACTTGTGTTTTGCTTTTCACATCATTTCCAAAGCGTGCCGAGGACTCGCCCCCTCATGCACTTCTTGTGAATGCATTATAATGTATGTATGTAGTGGCACTTATAGAACACAAACATCGCTGGGGAGCAATAGAGCGCATTATTGACTCTCTCTCTTACCCCTTTCACCTAAACTGTGTCACTCACGTCAGAAGTCTTTGTCGTTCACTGGCCTGACAATCTCGGGACCTGTCCCTTTAACGTCAGCCCACGCAGGGCCACAGATGCGAAATAATTTCAGCCGACAGACGGTGTAATGGAATCTCATCGCTTCAGTCTGCTGCCTTCAAGCCATCATTGTTTTTTTCATTATTATTAATTTGTCTCATTTTCCAGGGTTGCCTCTGGGGCGCCTGTCCCCATTACAATATTCTTGACAAGCTTCTCTAACTAATTGTTTAGATGCTTTTTTAAATTCTAAGAAAGTATGGTTTTATATAGAATAATATAAATGTATGCAACTGTGAAAAGTAAAGTGCATCGGAAGGGACTCAATGACTATTATAATGTTAGAACACCTGGACCACTGTGCCGAACACTAAACAACCGTGTAGTACTGAGCTAGGACTCTCTGGATAGTATTGTCTAACCCCCTGCTGTAGTGCAGGATACAATACTGTAGTATTGAAGTTGGGGCCAGCTGTACCTAGAGTTCCGTTTGCGAATTCCTAATTGTGAATTTTTTGCGATTCGCTATTAGGAAATCGCAAACAGCTATGTACATCAGTGTGTTTTACACTGTTTGCGATTCCCAATGGGTCGCAAGGGACCTGCCTCATTAATATTCCAGAGGCAGGTCGCAATTTGAGACCCATTGGGAATGGCCAGCCCTCACAGGGATGGTGGCCTGCTGGGGTCAGCAGACCACCATGCCTGAGACTGCTTTTTGAATAAAGTAGTTGTTTATTTTGAAATGCAGCCTGTTTTCCTTTAAGAAAAATGTGCTGCATTTAAAAAAGAAAAATGGGACCTCTTCCTGCTCTTAAAAAATGTTGGCGCCCACATTCACAAAGGGGAAGGGGTCCCTTATAGACTCCTTCCCATTCGCAAATGGGTTACCACCTCCTTCACGGAGTCGGTAAAGCATTCCGGTCGCAAAACATTCATACATGCCCCTGCATCTCGTTATTAGGAAGGGACGCCCTTGGCATGCCCCTTCCTAACAGCAACTCCCAAACCCAATTTGGGATTCGGTAATAGCTTACCGAATTGCAAATAGGGCTTCATACATCTGCCCCTATGATCCCTGAATTATTATGCACAACCTCCGGCTGTTGTACATAAAACAATGCTGTACCTATACCGGAAGGGCGGCTCAGTGAGCTGAAAGCTAATTTGGGGTAAAATGCAGTGTTCTTGAGGTCACTCGTTTGAGTCTTGGCAAGGCAGACTCAATCTTCCTTTATTCCAAAGTGTGTAAATTGATCACGATACATTGGGTAATAGTAACGCGTCTTTCACAGTGCTCAGATACAGCAAAGTGTGGTATTTAGCACTACATAAAACACAATTTAATATTATTGCTAATGTGCAAGAATCTCCAGATCCTTGTGTCTGAACTCCTTTTTGTTGAAGGAACTGTCACTGCACTACTATAGGAGAATGTTCTAGATCATTGACCCCACGCTCCTGTATTAACCACTGCAGTAATATTGTACAAGAAGCGCTGGACAGTTGTGTCCAACCTCCATCTATGATGCAGGAACCATCACTGTGCTCAAAGCCAAAGTCAAAGTAAACTTTATTGTTAGATTAATTAAAATCATTACAATATAAATTACGTGTAGTGAATGAATAAATTACTTTAAAAAGGTAAAACTTCATTGACGCATAAGGGAAGGAGGGATCTCAATAGTCAAGGTTTAATGTCATGGCTAAAAGTTGAAGTCCTTCTTCGTGCAAGTGAGAAAGAGGCGGCTTAACATGAGTAGATGGTTTGGCATTTAATTCCGCCTGAGGCAATAATGGTTCATGTGCCCGGGTGGAATAGTGCTTTGTGCAAATGAAAAGACCCGTGCAAATGGTAACTAAAACACAATGGGTAACAGTGCTGTGATTGACGTAGGAGATACTTCGCCCTTTTCCCCGGTGGAGACCATAGGTCACGGCTGAGTGAGCTGTACAGGCTGAAGGAGTGCCTTCTTTAAGGCCTGGTCCATGTTACTGTGTTAATATACAAGAACCCACAAATCATTGTGTTCAACATCTTGATGTGGTGCAGGAATCATCACTGCACTAAAGTACATCAACCCCTGGAACATTCTGCTGTGGTGCAGGAACCCTGACCGTACTGCAGTGCTAGGGTCATCTGACCACCTTACTCACCACCTTCTCTGTTGCTGGACTCATTGGATCACAGATGTACCAGGACCCACAGACTCAATATACATTCAACATCCTGCTGTGATGCTGGAACCTTCACTGCCCTAATATATCCATTGTATCCAACACTCTGCTGTGGGGCAGGACCCACCGCTGTACTAATGCGCCAGTAGTCCGTGGTTCATTGTATATCCAACATCCTGCTGTGGCTCTGGAACCAGTTCAGTACTAATGTACTAAAAGCGTTTGCTCCATTGTATCCAACACTGCTGTTTTGCAGGACCCACCGCTGTTCTAATGTGCCAGGAGTCTGTGTTTCATTGTATATCCAACATCCTGGCGTGGCTCTGGAACCAGTGCAGTACTAATGACTAGAAGCGTTTGCTCCATTGTATCTAACACTCTGCTGTGGGGCAGGACCTACCGCTGTACTAATGTGCCAGGAGTCCTTGGTTCATTGTATATCCAACATCCTGCTGTGACTCAAGACCAATTGCTGCATTATTGTACCAGGCCTTGGTTCATTTTATATCCGACATCCTACTGTGGCTCTGGAACCATTGCAGTACTAATGTACCAGAAGCGCTTGGTCCAATACTCTGCCTTGGGGCACGACCCATTAATGTACGGATATGCCATCATCACACAATTCACCGTATCCAATACCCTTCTGTGTTACAATACTTCTTAACTTACCATCTTTACTATAGGTAAACTACTCCTACTTGTTGAGTTCTCTTCCTGGGGAAGTTTCTTTTTATTACAGCCGAATAAAAGCATAGGGTTCCTCTACAGCTGGTACTTGCAGCCTCATTCAATGTAATAAGTCTGGGGGTGCTTCTTAAGGGCATGGTAGTTGCACGTTCACCCAACAGAAGGCTGAGACTGTTGCCAGTGGGGTTTGCCCTCTAATCTCATGTATCAGTATCCCATAATGCCGTAGTTTGCGTCAGTTACTAGTCCTCCTCCCAAGGCAGATGTCTATTTTCAGGCAATATATCCCCCTGGCAGGAAGTGGTCCCTCATCAGTCATTTACATCATATTTTGCATTTCAGTGGAAAATGTGTGAAGTAATGTAAACTCCGCCTCAACCAACCGATATGTGGCGGAAATGAGAGGGCCTAAGGATAGATGCACATGTCCGAGGCTCTGCTCAGATCTCTGCATATGGCCTGAGGTGCTGGGAATATAGACCTACTGAGCGCAGAAACGGAGGAGGCGCAGTCATTATGCATAAGATGGCCCTGTCCGCCATCCTGGCAGGGCCGGCTTTAGAGCTGGTGGCGCCCGGTGCGACAATTACTTTTGGCGCCCCCACGTCCCATGACCACCTCCTCGGATTCTCTCCCTACCACCTGCAAAAGGGCCCCTCATGTCTCCTATCATAAGATTTTGCTAAACACAGTGCCCCCCTGATGTCACAGCGCCCCTCTCCACAGGTCAACGCCCAGTGCGGCCACACCAGTCGCACTGGCCTAAAGCCGGCCCTGCATCCTAGTGGTGTTTCAGGGCATGGGCAAAGTAGACGATCGCCTTGGCCACCACTGTCCAACGGGGTACTTTGATCAGTACGGGCCTGCCATTAAAACACAGGCTTAAATCAGGGTCTTTTTTATTTGACAGCTTGGCATGGGCACTTCATAGAAGCTTAGTGTGCATGTCCGATCTGTCCATCCTTCACCCTCACACTTGTTGGCAAAAAGTGGCAACTAAACTGAAAAAACAAATCTTTCTCTCTTCTCTCTTATGTCCTTCACCTAGCTTGTTGCACCTGACCCCTCTCATTTTATCTGTATATCTCAATGTCCCTACCCCCCTCTCTCTCTCCCAGATTTCTCTACCCGTCCTCTGTCTTCCTCACCTTTGTCTGTCAATAGCCCTCGTTTTACCCCACCACCTTTTCTCTCTCTCTCTCTCTCTTTCTCTCTCATGACCTCACCCACCTGTCTCACTACCACTCGCTGTGCCTACCGCTACTTCCCTGCCCCTCAGCTCTCTCACCACCTCACCCCTCTCTCTGCACTTTGCTACTCTGATTGCATCTCACCTCCTTGTATCACTTCTCCATCTACTCCACCGCTCTCTCAGCCTCATCTCTCTAGCTGTCCCACCTCTCGATCTCTCTGTGCCTCTATCTCTACATACCATACCTCTTCCTGGCTATCTCTATTTCCATCTCTAAATACCTCACCTCTCTAGGCCCTCTCTCGGCCCTCTCTTCACATCAATACTCTGTACCTCAGCTCTCTGTCTGCCGCATTTCTCTCTCTTGTTCGCACCTTACGCTACCTCATCTTACTCTATGTCCCTGCCTCTCACCACTAACCACTCATTTTGCTTCATTAGCCATTTACCTCAACTCTCCGCCCCTTCTCTCTCCTATAACCTCTCTTCTCTCTGCCTCACCTTTCTCACTACCTTGTTTATTCCCACTATTTCCCTTTCTCTAGTTCTTTTCCTCTATCACTACCTCCTATCGATCTCTCTTGGCACCTCCTTCTCTATTTTACCTCACCGTCTCTAAATCACATCTCTTTCTCTGACTTCTTTTTGTACATCCCCTACCTCGCATCTGTCTCCACCTCTTCCTACCTCAATCCAGCTCACAACTATCTCACTACTCCACCTACCCTCTCTCTCTCTCTCTACCTATATATAAACATCTTCTCTCTTTCTTTGGTCAATCTCTGTCTCTCTTCATTGTCCCTCTATATTTCATCTCTTTTTCTGAACTTCAAAGTTCACACTTCTTTTCTCTCTCTTTCTCACTACTGTCTTTATATGACCTGTCTTTCTATACCTCTTCTTATTTTGAACCTCTTTACCTCACCACTTTCTCTCTAATGTATCACTGTCTCTGCTCCACATTTCTCTATACTCCTCTACCTCACCTCTCTACCTATATACCTCTACCTCTCTCTACCTCTCTCTGCCTAACTTACCTCTATTAGCACCATATCTCCATCTCTACCTCTCTTTCTTTATCAACCACTTCCTTTTTTCTTCCTCTCTTTGTCTATCTTTCTGGCTGCCTCGCCTCTCTTTAGCTTAAGTGTCTCCTTACATCACCTCTCTACCTCATCTATGTATCTAGCTCTCTGCTCTTGCCCCTTTTCTGCACTCAGTAAGTCTATACTCCCAGGGCAAGACCGGTGCCAAGAGCAATAGATCTGGCGTAAGCCAAGCCAATGTAAAAAGCAGCAGACACTGCTGCAGGAGGGAGGGCACCCTGAAAGTGTAAGATCCCCAGGCAGATCTGGTAAGATGGAGTTAGGAAGTCCATCCCTGGATATGCAGTGCTCTCAATTGGAGCTGAGAGATGTATGCAGAAAAGGTGCAGAAAAGGCTCTGACTGTATCTAAGATCCATGGGAGCGTACAGGAACCTGTAGTGGGGAACAGGGCTCTACTAATGGCGGCTGTGCAGTCCCAACATCCAAAGGAGCACAGAGAACACCAAGCAGAAAACCTATACTGGGGAGTAGCAAGAAAAAGAAACTAGGACAGCCAAGTAGTTCTAGACAGTCTTAGACTAAAAAGTCAAAGCCCTAAATCTAGAGACCAAACCTATTCAAAAACACAGTTGGCGGAGACGCATGCCTTAGGTAAAAGAGAGAAATTCCTCGTGACCTGCCTCGCAACTTTACATGGAAAAAACTGGACAATCTGGAAGCCAAGATTGGTAATTTAAACAAAAATGAGGAGATAGGCATGAGGGTAACTGAGCTATAGGAGATGAGAACAAAGTTGAAGTGACGCAGTATGGAAGGGAGTGACGGGATGGGGACATTTAAGTAGAATCACAAGTAAATTGGAGCTTTTCAGAACTATGTTGGTCACTCAGCAGCTATGCAGGGGGCTGCTTTGAGGTGCTGCAAAATTTGAACCCAGTGGCTACCCTTAGTGCCTGCCATGCAAGAGGCTTATGAGCACTGATCCACTCCAGCCTGCTTTCATGGTGTGTCCAAGTGGGTACCTACAACGTGGATGGAAGAAAATGTAGGTTATGGGGCACTGTCTACATTGGGTTGTATGTCAGAATATTGTTTACAAAAATATCGCCTGACATAAAAAAGGTGTCCTAGTTCTCATTTGCAAAAATATTATTGCATTGGGCATAGGTTTTATGGGATTAACTCTAACCAGAGACGTTTCAAGGCAGGCATGGGAAAGTGGGCAGCTGTCCAGGGGCCCCACCTTCCAAGGGGTCCCATGAGAAAGTGATCTTACTTTCTATCTTACCTTTGTCTTTCTCTATCTTAACCTTTCCTTTTCTCTCTGGCTACCCATACCTTTCACTATGTCTTTCTCTACCCCTTGTTAACTTATGGTTATTATGAAGCCCTAGGCAAAACACATTTCAACTGTTTGTGTCACTGTTTCTCAGTGCTTAATTTGAGCTGGTGGTTTCCGGTGCTCGCACCGGCACTTAATTGTCAACACCAGGGCTTGTGACAGTCTGCCACAAGGTGGTGCTTTCTGGCTAATTTAGAAATGACCACAACAACAGTTAATTATTAATTTAATATACATTAAAAATGACTATTACCTGCCGCCCAATCCATTCTGATAGATTTGGGGGCCTGAAATAATCAGAATTGTCACACTTGTAGGTGTGTGATGGTTAGTAGATGGGTTGTTACTATCATCTGCAGCATGGAAGGGGCAATGTGTGGTGCATGTTGCAGTGGCCTCCTGACCAGAGCCCTGGCACTTTTTATTTTTTACAAATTAAGCACTGCTGTTTCTGAAAGTTTAGTGTATATATGAATACATACTAACCACGTAGGCAAGCACTTCAGCGCCCATTGTAGGTATGGTAAGCACTATAGAAATGTTCCAGTAGAAGACTATATTACTCGGCATGTTGCAGGCTTTAATGAACAGAAAATGGACAACACATTTCAAATCTGTTGCCAAAGAGGGGGGGGGGGGGGCAACATTTCTCTTGCTTGGGGCCTGAACAATTGTTAAGATTGCAATGACTCCAGCAGGGCTGTATTTTTGTAAATAATATGTAGGGCACAATATTTTTGTCAAACACTATTGAGTCCATGATATCCTGAAATCATGTCTCTTTGGGGGCATCAAAGGCCTCAATAACCACAGTGATGGAGAAGACGTTAAGGGTACAGAACAGACGGGATTGGACTAGATGGGAGGCTTTTCTCCCGTTTCCTGACTTGTGTCCTGACATAAACTGACAGAGGGAGTGAAGTGTAGTCTTTACGGAAGGAACTGGCCCACACTGATGTTCAAGCCTCATTTTGGCAAATGTCAAGGGTGAGGGAGGATACTGTTGGAAAGCTAAGCATATCTCTTTCCACCAACGAAGCCTCCGTATACTTCAATGCACAAAGGAAGGCTTGAACGCAACACTCTGATAGGCCAGGCGGTCTTCCCTATTGGTTTGAATAATAGACTTTTAATATCCAATAGGACGTGGACCCAGCGGCGTCACTAGGGTTGGTGTCACCCAGTACGGTAACTCGGTAACTCATGGTGTCACCCCCTCACGACTTACCCCATGACACCATCACATGGGGTGACACCTTTCCCAAATGAGACTATTTAGTAAATAGTCTCATTTGGGAAAGGTGTCACCCCATGTGATGGTGTCACCCGGTGCGGTCCGCACCCCCCGCACCCCCCTAGTGATGCCACTGCGTGGACCCTTGCTTCTGTGCTACAGACCACCATTAATATGCGTACATGTGCACTTTATCATGCCACACGAAATCCTGGCATATTTTGGATTTAGAAGTTAAGCCTTCATATTCCAAATTCTTGAAGAGGGAGACCAAAACCTTACCTATATTCAAACCTTTGTTGGAGAAACCCTCCTGTGGCTCGTTGTATAAGGAATGTGCTTAATCAATTTAAATTCAACACCCGGGCATGCTTTCTGCAAGAGCGCTAGAAGGAAACGCTACTTGCTAAAAGTCCGATTTTTATGGTCAAATTTGAGCACTTTCAGTGATATTTCTGCACCCCAATATAAGAAAAGGCAAAACAATAACTAAAAGAACCTGGAGAGCAAACAAAGTGGTTCTACTGGTGTGGGTCCTGAATATCAAGTAGGGAATATTGTCCTAAATGAATATAGCAGGCGCGGCCGGCACAGGTAACAGCGGTGGGGGCCCACCCCACCGCTGTTACCTGTGCCAGCCGCACCTGGAATAAAGTAATCAAAATATTGAGTACAAAAATATCCACAGGTAAGTATGTATAGGATTTCTGTATCTAACTACATATATATGCACCTTCCCGATATCTATATATTCAAGGTACATAGGCGTGGATTTAAGAATCGTAAATCTATACTTCCCTATAGGCACTTACCTTTTGATTTTTGTTCCTCGATATTTCGGCTACAATATTAAGGTATCGCGATATTCTACTAACCGATATTCCAGACTGCACCCTGCTCTTGCTTCTGCTTAAGGTGAGCCCTTTAGGGCAGATTGCAGAAGGCTGGTGTTAGCCAATACATTTATTGTGACCCGCGACTTCAGTGCCAAGACTAGCAGCCTAAAGCAAAAGACCACCTAGTGAGGGTCAGTGTTGTTAATTTCTTCTACAGAGTGTGCCCAACTTCTGCATTTTATCTAAAAAAAACCTCTACAATGTGTGTTTAGACTTTGGTCTTCCTGGGCAGTCAACATGTGTTTCCAACAACTGTTCTCCAGCCCCAGCTGGAACACAAGCCCGCGCCCTCTGTTTATAGGTCTGCATCCTGCAAACGTCCTCACTGCTTACATTCCCAGCCCCTGCGGAAGGATACGGAAAACATGGGACCCGGTGTAGTGTCTGAGGGCACTCAACCAGCAGATGCCTTTACATGCATTTACTGTTAGGAACTGCCAGCCCTCCAACCCCCCCCCCCCGCCCCGCACACACACACCTGCACTCTTCTTTCCTATACTTCTCCGCCCCGAAGAGTTAAAGAGCATCTGGGACCTGCGTGAAAAGTGCTTATATACGTGTACTACGTAATCCTATGTATACACCTGGATGGGATCAAAGTATGTATTGTCATGTTATTGTTTACCGCCTAACATCCTTCTATCCATCAACTTCTCTACGTTGCTCACATCAAAATTGTTAATATTGTGTGTACCGCGATGCTGTTCCTATGTACAGAGCAAAACATGTATAGAAATAAAAATAGAAATTCATTGTTCATTTCGGTTCATAACAGCATGGTAATCTAGTTGTGTCACTGCATCGTGAGACAGTGACACATTTAACGAGTACCTTTTAAAATGAATTGTTTAACACCAAATGTTGCCAAGCGATCCTTTCATTCACAAATCAGTGTATCCAGTCTTCAAACATTCCTAGTCGACAAGCTATCGGTTAACTCTTTTTACAAAATTCAACATTTTCAAGTGGGAACACATTTCTAGCTGTGTGCAGCGCCTCAGCATCCTCCTTTCAATACTTCAGGGTGCTCAGTGCAACCACAGAGGCTTTTCAAGAAGGTGATAATTGAAGGTTGGAGTCAACCCACATGTGAGCTGTGATCCCTTTTCGAGTATTCCTCCATCAGTGCTGTGGAAGAGGCTATGCCTTCTTTGTTGCCCATACAGAAATCTCCTCACTTCCGGCGGAGAGCATAGACAATGGTATTCTGACTTCCTAGACCACTGTTTTCTTTTGGAGTACATATAATGGGTCAGTGGACAATAAGGGGCCCAGGCTTCTACCTTTCTCTAATGTGGATCATTGTCTTAAGGCAGAACAAGAGACCCTAATGTCATCTGTGGTGGTGATGAGGGCAGTTTCCATGCTGTGGCTTGGTCTGGAACCAGACTTATCACCAAGGATTGTCAAGGAATTGGTGGTCACTGAGGTAGTCAGTGAGGTGTCTGTTTAAGATGGACAGCTGGGAGGCGGGAACGGGGAGGGGAAACTGGCTTGGGCTGGTCGAGCTGGGGGGAGGGGCCGCGGGGGCAGCAGCAGCGGGACAAAAATGGGAGAGAGGTGCATAGAATAAGGAGTAGAGTGAAAACAGAGTAAAAGTGAAAAGGAGGATGGAAAGAGATAGAAAGAGAGTGACAGTAAAAGGGTGGAAAACGAACGTGAAAGGAAAGAGGTGAAAGGAAAAAGCAAGCAGAAAAACGGATCGAGAGAAAGAGTGAGAGGTCCACTGGACCACCAGGGATGAGGCGCAGGTATAGCCTGCGGGTGGAGGAGGGCCTCTAACACCAACACTCGAGAGTGCAGGGGCTCGGGAGGGCCTCACTTGATGGTGGAGCTGCGAAGGTGGGAGAGCAATTTCACTGACAATAAGTCAGTGGTCTTGCCCAGGCTTCCAAGGTCTTTTATGAGTGCTTTTAAATTGGGGTTGGTGTGGTCTTCCTAGTGGAAGTTCAGGTCTCTGAGTAGAATGTAGTTGCTAGCATCAAGGGCAAGTGGTGCGATGAAGTCTGTGATGGTGTCTGTGAAGTTGATGTGCAGTCTGTAGATGAGTGTGCCGCTTAGGAAGAAGTTGGCTGTGACGTGGAGCTTGAACGACAGGTGTCCCATGTTGGAGGTTGACGTGTCTGTGGAGATGGGGCAGCTAATGATGTACTTGTGGATAATGGCGATTCTGCCTCCATGCTTGCGAAGTCTGTCTTGCCTGATGATCTTGTAACTAGTGGGTGGGGGGGGGGCAGCTGTGGCAATGTCAGGTGCCATGCGGTGTTCAACCAGCTTTCTGTGAGGAAAAGCAAGTGTGGAGCATTGTCGTGCAGTAGGTTCAAGGTCTCTATGGTGTGTTTGGTGAGTGAATGGGTCTTGAGGAGCATGCATGTCAGTTGTGGTATGTTGAGTAGGTAGTTGCAGGACTGTGTGAGTGTGAGAGGTAGCGGGGTGTTTGGTGCTGTTGTCGCAGATGCGGTGAGTGCTGGGTGTAGGGAAGTGCATGAAAACTAGCAGAAAGGCCAGGAGAATGCTGGCTCAGTGTTTTGTGGCGCAATGAGGGAGCAATGTGGGGAGCGGCATGCGGGGTTGAGGGTGTAGAGGGATAACTGCGGGTAGCAGCAAGAGGAGGGTACACCAAGGTCCCTGGCGCTGGGTGCAGTCCAGGCTTGGATGGGCGCAGACGGGCTTGCTCTTGGCAGCCCTCGGTGCACCAGCGGCACCTCTGCTGAGTCAGCGATGCGGACGCAGTTAAGTAGGTCCTGGGAGGAGTAATGTCACTTCCTGTGCAAGTGGATGATGGGAAATCCAGTGAGCATTCGCATAAATATAATGATTGTATAGCAATATCTGTCAATCCATTCATGGATATTTGTGAGCCATACGAAAGAGACTGCAGTAGTTTTTCGACAGAGCACCTTCTTCCATATTGTAACACCCACTTGGTCTCAGTATGGAATATTAGTCCACTCACTAATGATACTTCTCAATGTCTCATTCAGAGATTGACAGAACAGGCTCCAGCCCTTTCAAACTTGTAGTTCCTCCGCCTCATTTTAAGTCTGGGAAACTACTGAGTTTCACATGGCAGAGCGTCAATGGACTCTGCTGTTAGAAACCCATGACCTAGCAACTAGCTAAAATTCCGCCGGGTTACTGTGCTGGTAACCCCTCCTTAGACTTTTTCTTCCTGAAACCATAATGCACAGGAACCACTGCTTTGAGGGTTTGCTGCTTTGTGGGTTTGCTGCTTAAAAAAGTAAAAAACTAAATGCTGAGAGTGCCGAAAAAACAAATGGTGCTCGCTTGAATCAGGGGTGGATTCAAAGTACAATAACACAAGAACAGTAGCAGAAAGGGAAGCTGGTTTAAATGGTTCTGGAAACAACTTAACCTGATCTAGCCAATGGGACAAACTCCAACCCTGTGAGTGGATGCAGAGTTCTCCAGGTCCCCTTGGAACTCGATTCAGCAGAGATGTGGCACCATAAGTGTAGCAGGTGGATCAGGGATGGTGCGGACTCACCACACTTAACACAGGCAGGTATTGCTGCTCCACCAAGACACAAGCGATGTTCAGTCTTATTCTCTGGTCTATATGCAGGCTAGCTGGGTTGCAAGGATCTTGTGACTCATAGATGGCTCGATATGAGGAACATCCCTACAGTGTTCAATATGCTGAGGCATCCTAAACACACATTCATCGTTCGACTTGACTTTGTGTGGTTATTCCAGGTGGTTAGGGACCATTTCATCTCCTCACGCCTGTCAAAAGGCAGTCCGGCTCAAGTCTGATGTTCTAGGAATAGAGTCTTGGACTGCCCAGCCCAAAGGAATAGAGCCATCAGCAAAGGCTGTGGTTTTGATGAACAACTTCCCAGCACTGGTGTCAAGAACCAGATGATGTAGGGGGTACTGACTGTAGGGGCCGGTGTTTATCTAACTTTCGGTCCCAAATGGGCATGTATGAGCCAAAAAAGATTCTTGCAATGCTCAAAATTCTAAATATTTCTCCAATCAGCATTACTTGCTTTTTGTCCAGGTCCTCCTGGCGTCTGGATGTGTATGCCACAGGTCACACCACACAGAACTGTTTAAGTTTCAGATCTATATATCGGCTCAGACTTGTGCAGCCTGGGAGACAAGGTTACTAGATGTCAGTCATCAGCATATGCATAGGGGATGGGGCCTTGATACTAAGGAGGGCAACTGACAGGAAACAATGAAAGGAATGGGGAAATTCCCAAGACAACCTCCCCTCACTGACCAGGTAACTCCAGTTTTGGAGAGGAGACCTTAAGTACTCCAGGCATACCGGTTCCCATGTCCACTATGGACTAAGGACAGCTGGTAGGGAAAGCTCCCATCTTATATAAAGGGTATTGCTATGGGAATCCATGAGGTATGTACAACACAATGAAGCACAGAACGACACACAACACATATGTCCACCTTAGGAGGAAAAGCAAGGAATCTCTTTATGTTGCAATGAAGGAACTTTAGTGCAACAGAGAGCCAGTAGGAAACCTTCCTACAGGGATGCAGGTTAAAAGGCATGGACCTCTGGAGTGAAATACTCTATTTCCAGGTAAAAGTAGGAGTGTGCGAAGTTATGAAGATTTTTAAACTTATTTGGTTTAGCAATGTGTGAAACCTCTGCCTCAGCAGGCTTTCTCTGCAGCAAGAAATGGCTTCCTCTTCAGCAGCATGCCACAGGTAGCGTCTTCTGTTGCTGACCCATGTGGTGCTGGAAGCAGGAGTGCAGGAGGTGCTGCAGCGCGTAATATTTGAATGTCAGATATCAGAGGGCTTCTTCTGACTAGCTGCAGATAATTCTTTAAACAAAGTGTTTACTTTTCTTTCTCTGATTAGAAAGTGAAATAATTTGCAACTTGACCCGAGGGCACTCTTGTTGGAGAGTCTCATAGGACAAGGCTGCACTACCTGTTTTATAACACACCTGTAAATAAAAATATCTGCTTGGTTTACAAACTAAACTTTTCAAGTATTTAAAAAAACAAGAGGACGATTGGAACAAAGTGGGGCTCTGTATCACCTCCTTATGGCATGTGAGGAGATAAAACTGTACATAGTAAATACAGCAGCAGTGAGGTACTTACAAAGTGTGGTATTACCTACCCATTCCAAGCTCTGTACCTCATAATGAGCTATAACAAAGTAATAACACATTTTCTCTTTTCCTCTGTTCCAGGCTGCTATGTTGTGGGATTTCCCCATGCAGATTTTAGCAGTTTTTACGTGAAAAAATTGCCCTAAAAGGTGCTTTATCTTCACACAATTTAGAATTGTAATATAAGTGCAAATTTAACCTTCACTTCACATTTTAGCCAAACATTTGTGAACATGTGTTAAAAAATACACTATTGGACCCTGCACTACTACATCCCAATTCCCTCGCTAAAAGGGAATCCCTCATTAAGAAGCATTTGGATTCTTAACAACCCTATGCCTTTAATAAATTGATGTTGCTGGCCAGCACCTCCACTCTCAAAACTGTTCCAGCACCATTGGCAATTCCTAAACCAACCCAATGTCACCATAAGATACCCCTTTACCAAAGCAGGCCCTGCTTGACCTGCGGAAATGTCCCTTCCCATTCACAGCATTTCTTGTTTCTGCCTCCTCCACACATCTGAGCTGTCGCACAGCACCCTACACCTCTTTTACCAGTGCAAACCACTGCAGGCCCGGAGAAGGCATTACCCCATACCATGGTCTTGAGCAGTCTCTGCCTGCCTTGTGCCCCCCCACGCATCCCCAACCCCCACTCTTTTGGCTCCTCCTCAGGGGTGTCACGCAAGCCCCTGCACCCCTTGTGACACAAGAAGGCCCCCAAACCTTCAGAGAGCCCCCATTCAGCCGAGGTACAATGACTGTAAGACGTGGGAGACTCCTGGACCCTTAGGGGCGTAGCTTGGTCAGTGAGATGGGGGGGTGTGAGCTTCAGATTTCCCGATAACCACGCTGGTATATAATGTTAAGATACATCATATGACAAGCAGGGCGCATGAAAGGTGCCTAAGGGGCAGTGGAAAGGGAGATGAATGCAGATTGGTAGGAGTACTAAGTGAGAAAAACACAATATTTTGTAAAATCATCAAAAAAAATTAGGGCTTTCAAAACAGAGATGAGAGAGAGTGTGTGTGTTTGTCAGTGTGTGCATGCAAAAATCAAAGGTGAAATCCGATATACACCTCACCATACCCAACTGAAAGCACCTGTACCCAACTATTCATCAGAAAAGACATTTATTAAGGGGGGGTGTAACACCCCAAACACCCTCTCCCGATACTACGCCCCTGTGGACCCTCATCACTTTCTGAGGGTTGGTGGGCATCATTTTGGGTTGCACCACTGCTCCTCCTCCCTTCCCTACTTTTCATCTCTCAACTGCACGGGGAGGGGCTGCTACAGGACCACCACAGATGCCCCGACACAATGCTTCAAATCCTCATCAGGGGTAGGAAGCACACAATGCTTCAAATCCTCGTCAGGGGTAGAAAGCTCTATATAACTACAATTTACAATTACAATATCCTACCCATACCATATCCTCGCGCCGAAAATGTAAATTGAGTCAGAGGAGTTTCACTTTGCCTCTGGTGAAGTTGGATCAAATGTAGTGGCGGTCGGCACAATTCACGGGTGGCAGGGCGGGTGCAGGCGCGCGGGGGTGGGGGGATTCAGGAAACAGTGCACTATGTAAAAAAAAAATTATAAAAATAAAATAAACATCTACTTTGCCATGCGCTGGTCCCGCGTCTCTGCTCCTGCTCTCCTCCTCAGGAAGAACAGCCAGGCTCCCATGACCAATCACAACACTGCAATGCAGCGTTGTGATTGGTCAGCGCCCAGGCTCCCCTGACCGATCACAACGCTGCAATGCAACGTTGTGATTGGTTATGAGCATCCTGCCCAGGCCCCCAGGGAATGGGGGCCTGGGCATGTTCACCATGCAGGCTGCAATGCAGCCTGCATGGGGAATGGGGAATGGGGAAAGTGCGCATGACTGGTTTGGGCGGCCTGAGAGGGCCGACCAAACAGTCATTGCGCACTTAGGAGTGGGCAAACGACTCCTGCCCTGCTCTGAGAGCAGAGCAGTACCGCCCACCCGCCCGTCCGCAAAGCAGTGAGCAGGAAGCATAAAATGATAACGCAAACAGTGTTATTATCATTTTATGTTTCTACTACCACTGCTTAAAAGCAGTGGGGCGATGCTCCTTCGCCATAGCGGAGGAGCCGCCCCTGGTCAAAATTCCCCCGTCTTTGCTGGGGCAAAGTTTCACGACTTGACAGAAATATGTGGGGCGAGAAGAAAGCTTTGATACTTCATTTGAAGAGTCCTACAAAATCATAAACTAACACCCTGGGTGGCCTCAGTTCTCATATCTGGGGCACCGTACTTTAGGATAATTCCTCGTGTTGATCTTAGTCAGCAAGTCTCGCTTCTGAAGATTTTCGTAGCCAGAGGCAGGAATAAGTTTGTTTTTTCTCCCGTCAAAGCCGTTATCCCTGTGGCTGGTTTTCTGGTGAAGAATGCGCTCGGTACTGATGCTGAGCGAGTGGCGGGGGACATTGCATCCCTCTAAGTCTCCACATCCCCCGGCAGTTATATTCTTAATCAAACAAGAGGCCACCATCAAAGGCTGAACTGCTTAATTAAACATTGCAGCTTTTTGCTGAGGCTTTCTGTGGATTCGACGGATTGAAAAGGACCACGAAGATGTGTGCTAAGAGGCTGGGTTTTTACCCATTTCAGAGACCACAATATTACAATACTACTACACATCAGTCCCTCCTTCCAATCAATTTGTCAATTTTTGTTTTTCTATAGCGTGAACTTAGCTCAAGGACATTAAAGCGCTTTACATGAGCACAAGATTACATTACACAAGGCCAGATTCATTTTTAAGCACAGGGAGATTAAGTGATTTTCCCAAGATTACAGGAGATGCAGCCAATGTCTGGACTCGAACTTGGGGGCATATTAGCAAGACCCACGTTAAAATTATCGCCGTTTTAGCGGCAGGAAACTGCCGCTAAAACGGCGATAATGGGCTTGCTAATATGCGTTATAGAATTCCAATAGAAGCCCAGGTTAGATGTGCAAGACATCTAACCTGGGCTTCTATTGGAATTCCATAACGCATATTAGCAAGCCCATTATCGCCGTTTTAGCGGCAGTTTCCTGCCGCTAAAACGGCGATAATTTTAACGTGGGTCTTGCTAATATGCCCCATGGTTCTCTTGTTCGGCAGGTCTGGCCGTTAGGTCACACCTCTTCCTCTAGCCCTGCAACCAATCGATTTGGAGATTTAGGGACCAAATTATTCTTTCGAGATGGCGTTTTCTCCGTTGGCCTGTCGGAGAACTTAACGTTAGACAAGCCGAGACTACTCTGCCTGCCAAATTTAGAAATGACTGCCAAGCTGGTGGTCATTTCTAAAGCATTGGCAGAAACAGCAGTCACGGTGGTTCCTGTCACTGCTGTTGAAAGTTTGGTGCACGGCTCCGTCAACATGAAAGAATCCTGCACCAAACTGTTTTCTTTTAATCTGAATAAGAGAATCCCGCAGCAGGATTTTCTTTTGAAAATAAAAAATAAAATGCTCCACTCGCCATAGGAGTCCTCTCCAATGGCGGAGGGAGCATTTAGAAGTTTTCAGTTCCCCTTACGGCCAGGGTTTTGCCTGGCGTGACGGGCAGTGAAAACTGACCTAAATTCCGCCCATCTAAATTAGATGGGCAGATGTAGAGGTCTGCCTTAGACGGCTCTTACTCTGCAGGGCGGTCAGATGGGTTAATCATGGCGGAGACAGAGTAATCTCCATAGTGATTAAACCTAAGGTCTACCCACATCTAAATTTGGTGGGCGGACCATTATCTTGGTGGTAAGGCTACTCCGTTGCAATGGCGACGGGGTATCGATACCGCCAAGGTATAAATTGGCTCTTCATTCACTTACTCTAAAACGGCCACCTTAAAGGCAGGGGTCATTTTGGATGTTTTGCATTTGTCTATTCAGATCTTCTTGTGTTTAATTCTGGGTGAGATCCATGAATCAACAAAAGGTAGAAGGCATGTTGTGTGGTGAACAGATAATCGTTTAGAGTGTTACTTATCCTGCAATGCACTGTAGTGGATGTTTTAAAAAAAATTATTTTACTTGTCAATGTATTGAGTCTGTATCCCATCTATACAAGACTGACAACCCCTTATACAGGGCTAAATGTGTCTTTGATTGGTGAACAACTTTCGGGGATGTCTATCTTTGGCTGGCAAAGTCACTTCGAAGTAGCACTGGTCTCAGATTATTATATTATTCTGTGATTTTGCTAGAAACTATTGACTGCCAAATGAGACCCTAGGTCATTAAAAACTTGCCTAGCAACAGCTTTGCCTTGATTCTAATGCAAAATTCCTCAGTAAATTGCAGTAGCCTGCGACTCCACATTAGACTATGTTTCCATCTTTATCTTTGCCATATTTATTATGTCTTTGCAGTATACTTGTAGGCAGGTTTCCATTTGGACTGCCAGAATGCTTACATATTTGTCAGAATACTTCAAAAACTCTTGCCATCATTTTCTATTAAAAGTATGTGGTAGTACCATGAGTTAATACCACCTAGGGAAATAATGATGCCGCTTGGAGTGGTAATACTCATTGCAACATTACCTCCTCATTACGGGTCATTGTGTGGGGTAACCGGGTGATACCACATAGTTGCCCCTCTTTCGAGCTGTGAAACTTAGAATCTTGCAGTTTCTCCAATTTTTCCTGGGTCCTTGTGCAGGTAAAAACCACAGGGTCAGTGCAAAATCTGCCCACTTGTAATACTGAATCTGAGCAAAGCCCTGTTTGCACTTGGCTGACATTATTGAGTCACTTAGAATGAAATAAATGAATGAAATGAAAGAAAGATATATGAAGCTCAACACTATCGCCCAAGGGCACCTTGGAGCTTGAAAACTGAGAGACTATTGAGGGAATACCAGGGCTAGAAAAATAGATGGGTCTTGAGGTCTTTCCTAAACACCTCAAAATTGTAGATAAATGCCACAGAGTATGAAGGGAGCTTCACAAAGAGAGAACTAGTACTGAAAACTACGACCACAACTCTGGGCACTGGAAAGTCAACAGCATCTCTCAAATGAGGGGAGTTGATCTGTAGAATTTCCTATGACAGAAACAGAGTACCATAAGGTGAATATGTCTAGAGACTGAAGCCAGTGCACGTTCCAGCACGCCTCTGAAATTCTGCTAAACTTTCTGAGAAGGCCTTAAACTATTTTTGACTGAGTGTTTTTTTGCTTCAAAATGCCAATTAATAGTAGTATGAAGTGATGAACCAGTTTACTAAATCAGTCACTTCAAAGATTCTCTGAAAATGACACGGTTAAAAAAAGCATACATTGGGGGCGTGGCTTGGATGCCGAATAAGAAGGCCGTGTCTCTGTAGAGCTCCGTGCGGCCCCGGCTCTATTTCAAAGAAACGGGCCTGGAAAGCACGTTTCCAACGACTCGCATGTCTATCACACGCTTATTTGGAGGACAGCATGGGGGCTGATGTATTTACATTAGGTAATTTTTAATTCCATTCTGCGAGTAGTTCCATAATGGCCGGGTCATTACGTTTTGGAAATATTTGCCTGGTGATGTATGATTTTACATCAACATAGTGACTTACTCAGAGCTCCTGCATTTTCCTTAATATCTTTTATTCTCTACTGCCCATTCATTAGTGACATTGACTTGGTGGTTTCAATCAGATACTTTTGAGGTAATGCTCTTACGGTGGATTTCCATTTGACTTTTATTAAGTAATTCATTGTTCCTCTTCAGGTTGCTACTGACTTCGTATGTTTTATATACCTGGAAGTGCATATCTTTGTGGGGAAGCTTCAAAAAGGGCAATTTCTATATCTCAATTAGCCCTTCCAAACCTGCCTCTTCTCTCCGTATCTAGCGCACTCAACCAACCAAGTCCAAATCTCTGGTCAACATGGAGAAAGCTTCTGATTTCTTACGAGACTGCACCAATTCATCTCAGCAAACTGGCACTGTTCCTAAGAAATCTAACTCCATTGTCTCAGTTAAGCGACCAAAAAAGGATCGTGACTCCTACTAAATCGTCCACTCTTTTAAAACTGGACGATGTTATAGATGAACTACGGACTTTAAAACCTTTTATGATGGACATGAATGCCTCCTTTTAAAGCATTGAAGAAAAATGGACCCTGTATGATCAGCGTATTTCAACTCTGGAACACAGAGTGAGCAACCTCATGGATTTGTTCCTACTACATCCCAGATAACTAAAGACATCGTTCAACTAAAACATCTCACAGAAAATTTGGAGAATAGGAATAGGAGGAACAACCTTCACCTCTTTGGTATTCCCGAGGGCTCAGTGGGGCCTAACATGATAAAATTTCTGAAATCTGTGATTCCTTTGATTTTAAATCTTCAGTCCTCCTCTCCTCTATCCATTCAACAGGCACACCGTCCTGGCCTCGTCCAGCTTCAGGCGCTAGCTCTCGTCCTAGAGGAATCATCACCCTGTTTCTGCAATTTACGGAATTAATGCACTTGCTCTCTGTTGCTAAGAAGACCCGATCCCTACAATGGTCAAGTCATATGGTATTCTTCACACAGGATGTATCCCCCTCAACTGCAGCTCGCCGAAAGCAATTTCTTGATCTTCGCCCCCAACTGAGATCCATGAATATCTGCTATGGACCACTACACCTGTGTCTCTTCAAAATCATCTTTAAGTACAAGTCCTACTTTTTTTGAAGAACCTGCAGACTTGCAATCCTTTATCAACCATTACAAATCAGACCTCATGGATGCATCAACTATAGCATGACTCTTCTCACGTTTCAAACTTCAAATGTTAATTTTCCTTGTTCTTAGATGGGATTTACGGCATTTATTCTACTTCAATTGTTATATTCTCTTATGGATATTTTTTGTGTATTTGTTATTGTTTATTGATGCTTATTTATTTAATGCAATTTATTAATTATTTTCCATATGTTCCCTCTCCCTTGTTTCAGTTGGACCCCATTGTGGATTCCTCATGTTGTCTTCCCCCTCTTATCTGCTCATATCATCCTAAATATTACCCTTCTTGCATCTAATGGTAAGTGTGATACTTTTCTTTTTGCCGTTGTACATTCAATAGAGTTTTGCAATTGCTGCTGTCTAGTATATCTGCTTAAAGATTTATTTACTTGTTTCTTTTGTCCTGTTTCTATATATCTTCTTTCTTCCTTTACTGTTCATGAGTCACTGGTGCTGTGCCTATCTTCTCAGGTGTTCTGCTATCACTTTCCCTACTGGGAATCTTTTTTGTCTTTCTCTTCTTCTCCAACATCTGTGGACCTTGGTCCTTGTGATGCCATATTTATGTATATCCTATTTTTCGAAGGTTGTGTGCCTTTATTTCTCTTTTTGCTCTTTGCTTCCACTCACTTCCTCCTTTTCTATTTCCCTTGTTTTGCCTTGTAATTTTACCTAATTGGCAACTGTATATTTTTTATTTATTCAATGCAACTTAGAACAATTACTTGGAAAGTAAAGGGGCTTAAAAACCCCATTAAATGTCAGTGTGTCTTATCTTATCTCACTCGTTTGAAATGTCATATAGCATTGTTACAGAAAACGCATCTCACCTACAGGCAGCTAAACTTAAGAAGCAGTGGGTCTGTGACATTTTTGTATCCCCCTCCCAAACCAACAAAAATGGAGTAATAATTCTATGCCACAAATTGTTAGCATTATGCACGAAGGATATGGAGTTCCTCTAAGTCCAAGGACAGAACAGGGAGATACTAGGGGTGGGGGAAAAATTTGGTGGCCCCACACTGAAGGTGAAAGGAGATCCCCTGTCGGAACTAGGGCTCTCACACACCTAGCAAGCTAGGGTGTCATGCTTCATCATATGAGCCTGACCCTCGTCAGGTCGGCGCTGCAATACCTGACGGGCACCAGTACGGGGCTCTTTAGCGGGGATCTTTTATTCCTGCCGTTGGGTGCAGTGGGGGTAAGGGGCCTGGTGAGTGTAGATGTGGGAGGGAAGTGAGTTAAAATAAGTCAGTTAGTCCTAACAGTGATTATTTAGGAAGGTAAACTGCCTAATTAAAAATAATAAAGAGAGTGGCGGAGAACTGGATACAAGGTATCAAGCTGTATGAGCCCTACTTCAGTCGGTCAACATGTTCATGCCCTGTGTGTCAGGGGGATCAAGGCATTTCTTCAGGACCAATTGTCAATACTATCTACACAGCGTGGTAAGTGAAAACTACATACCACACTCTCAGGTGAATGTAGTTTTCACTTACCACGCTGTGTAGATAGTATTGACAATTGGTCCTGAAGAAATGCCTTGATCCCCCTGACACACAGGGCATGAAACATGTTGACCGACTGAGAGTAGGGCTCATACAGCTTGATACCTTGTATCCAGTTCTCCGCCACTCTCTTTATTATTTTTAATTAGGCAGTTTACCTTCCTGAATTAATCACTGTTAGGACTAACTGACTTATTTTAACTCACTTCCCTCCCACATCTACACTCACTAGGCCCCTTACCCCCACTGCACCCAACGGCAGGAATAAAAGATCCCCGCTAAAGAGCCCCGTACTGGGTGCCCTTCAGGTATTGCAGCGCCGACCTGACGAGGGGCAGGCTCATATGATGAAGCATGACACCTAGCTTGCTAGGTGTGTGAGAGCCCTAGTTCCGACAAGGGATCTCCCTTTCACCTTCAGTGTGGGGCCACCAAATTTTTCCCCCCACCCCTAGTATCTCCCTGTTCTGTCTCTTGGACTTAGAGGAACTCCATATCCTTCGTGCATATAGTATTGTTGGGGCATGTATGTTGGACCTCTTTAAACCTGCCCCGTTGTCCCCCTTTTGATTCATAGTTAGCACGGGACACACCCGTGGGACTGCTGTTTAGGTTACCAGTGGATAACGGTTGTATCCTCCCTTGGCCCTCTCTCTTTAGCACATTTTATTATCCATGGATAACCAACATGGTCTGAGCTTCGGTGACGAAGCGGTTACAGACATTCTAGACAGAACTCCTTCACTTCTGGGTATTGATGGCAGTTCAGCTTCTGGCTCTCAATCAGATGATTGGAATTCTCTAACACAACTGAAAAGGAGTGGTTGAAAATAACCCTCCATGGCGCCCTTATGACGGAATATTTGGGGGCTAACATCGCCCCTTCTGGCTTGATTGTCAGTAACTTCCCGAGACTGTTTTTGGATGACGCTACCTTTAAAAGGAATGGTCCCTAGTTGCGTGGAAATGCACTAGGGACTGGCTGGTGTTAATCATTAACACAGCTAGAAGGCTTGCAGATGCACTCCTTGTTAGGATCCAAATTGCAGAGGGAGCACTTAAAACAACTGTGCAGATCTCAGCCTATAAAGCCAGACTTGCGGAGATTAATACTGAGATCACTGATAATAAAGACTATTTGATGAAGCAAAAAATAACGAAGCTTCAAAAGGATATTCAGAAATTCGATAAAGAAAAAGTATATCCATACCTCAAGGTAGACTATACATCAACCAAAACGAGTTATTCATCTGATGATAACTCAGACAGGAGTGGCACCACTGATAGCGATTCTAGTACAGGTAGTTGGGGGAGTAACAATTCTAGGAGGATTCAACGCCCCAACCAGTACTACAATGTACCACCATATCAGGGTCCACCATTCTATCAGGGCCCTCCGCCGCACCACTGGCAGTTTCCATCTTACCAACAAGGCCCACCACAATTCTTCCACAACAGCAACCCCCTTTTTTAGACAGAGGATGGGGCAGAGGAAGAGGGCGCAACAAAAGAGGATCTCAGAAGCAGGTCCAATGGCTAGACCAACCAGCCAACAGCATGGAGACCCGGAGCAAAACACGAGGCAAGAGGAACTAGTTGTTAACCTCTCACACCGAACCCTCACTGAACAAGAGAAAACCTTGCTAGAGATGGGCCTTGGATTTGTCCCCACTCCCAAGGTGGACAAGTTCAGAGACCACTGTGAGGTACAAAACCTGTTCAGGAAGATACGATTAAAAGCATACTTTCAAGATAGACCATTTAATGAACAGGAAGACTCAGGGTTAAGAAACCCTTCCTCTTTTACACCAAATAACAGCATGGTTCCTATAGAGGTCCTAACTTTTGAGCAAGCAGTACTTAAGGAACTAGCTTTTACTCATAGTCAGACCTCTTTTCATAACCTCTCAAACATTGAGTTGGAAGTAGCAAAAAACCTCTCTGAAGATATGACTATTACCATTAAACAGGCTGATAAAGGTGGGGCCACTGTAGTTCAGTCTACTACAGACTACGATGCAGAATGCAATCGTCAACTTTCTAATAACAGGTATTACACTCCCATCGCAGTTGATCCCACAATATGCCTCACTTCCTTCATCTCTACAATGGTGTATGAAGCTGAATCCAATGGATGGATTAGTCACAAGGAGGCAGACTTTCTAGTCACTAAGGAACCTAAGATACCATATTTTTACACCTTACCTAAAATTCATAAGGGTACTACCCCGGTTCCTGGCCGTCCCATTGTCTCTGGCATTGGTTCACTACTCGAGCCACTTTCTAAATTCTGTGATCATTTCTTACAGCCAATAGTGAGAGAGACTCCATCTTTTGTTAAAGACACCACAGACATCTTGAGAATTATTGAAGAGATGGGTAATACTGACGACATAGACCTCCTCATTACCCTTGACGTGGAGGCTCTATATACCAATATTCCTCAGAGAGCCACTTTGTCAGTTGTGGAAGATGCATTGAACGCATTGGAATGGTCATCAGCTACTCCTGTACCTTTCATTATGGAGTGTGCTACCCTGGCTTTGACTGAAAATTTCTTTGAATTCAAGAAACAACTTTACCATCAAAGCCAGGGCACTTCGATGGGCAGTACCTTTGCTCCCAGTTTGGCCTGCCTGTATATGGCAGCATTTGAAAAGGATGTCATCTACAACGCTAATAACCCATACTTCAATAACCTGAAACTATGGAAACGTTTTATAGATGACATCCTTATCTTTTGGCAAGGGGATCGCTCCACTTGCATGGAATTCGTGGGCTGGATTAACAACCAGAATGACTATCTGAAATTCACCCACACCATTTCAGAGAACAACGTCCCGTTTCTTGATCTCAACATCATACTCACCGAGGGACGTTTTAGTACTACCCTATACAGAAAACCCACTGACCGCAACAGTTTGCTTTTATACAATAGTCACCACCCTAGGGCACTGAAAGACAACTTACCCTTTGGCCAGTTTTTGCGGATTAGACGCAACTGCAAGACAGTTGCTGATTATCAAACTGAAGCCTGCACCTTGGCAGCTAACCTTGGGGCTAGAGGCTACCCGATAAGGTTAGTGCGGGACTCTATGAAAAGAGCTAGGAACAACCCTAGAGAGACACTCCTTGAGGTACACACCAAACCCACGACAGATACACTGACGTGTGTCACATCGTTCACCCCCGACTCCATTCGAATCAAGAAAATTATCCATAAACATTGGGGGATACTAGGTACAGGTGACCTGCGCATACCTAGGCCTAGGTTTGCATATAAAAGGACACGCAACCTGAAAGATATTTTGATAAACACGAGGCCTAAACAAACTAAACCTAACACACAGAGGACCTTGTGGGGTCTCCCGGCAGTGACAGGACACTATCCTTGTGGCTCCTGCGTAGTGTGCAAACTCACTTATGCTGTTAAGGAGATCTCTCTCTCGGCCAACTTTCAATGGAAATTAAATAAACATACTAATTGCAATACTAACCAATGTATATACATGATCACCTGTCCATGTGGCTTGCGATACATAGGGATGACCATGCGAGCAGTCAAGACCCGGATAACCGAGCACAAGAGCAATATACGGTGCCAGAGGGTCACCACTAGACTGTACACACACTTCAAGGATGCTAAACACCCCCCTGATTCATTTAGATGGGTAGTTTTGGAAGCCCACACACAGATATCTAAGTCATCTCTGTTTAGGATTGAGCAGAGATGGGTCCATAGACTTTCAACCCATAGTGAAGGGCTCAATGATGATATTCCATGGGGTTCACTTAACTAGGTCGCATCCACTATGAGGGGGCCACTGCACCATATATAAGGGATATATATATATATTTTCATATATTTTCCTTTTATACTGTTTAGGTGTAGAGAAATGCCGTACATAAGAGTTAGCCACCATGACGTCTGCACCTACTTCTACTTAGAATACCACCTCTACCGTATTCCTTCTTTGGTGTACCCCATGAAGAATTTCACATATTAGTTCTGTACTTTGAGCAGCCTGACATCTAATACATCTTCTTCGCGGTGCCCTGTCGCTGAGATCTGTTTAAATTTAAATCTACATAACCGACAACCTAACCATTGAGTAAGCAGGTTTTAATTTTACCTAATTGTGCCTCTATTAGTAGTTGCTTTTGACTTTTCTAAGATGGCCGCGCCGACCCGTCTGTCTTTGATCTTGATCCACACTGCACAATACAGTTTCACGGGATTACCTCCAGCTCTTTGATTTTGGCCTTACTGATCCCTAGCTAATACACAAGCTTTGTGTCTGTGATAGTTGCTCCTTTACCCTGCACTAAGCTCTTCCCTTTTTCCAGGGCTGCCACCACTGTGTTGTTTTCTCTCCATTACAGACTATTGATATAAGGGACCACTTGATCATTACAAGATGGCCGCCTTCTTTGCCTACATTCCTCAACCTACTCTTTGTACCTCTTTGACCCGTAGTCTCGCGATATTACGCTAGTACACTAGACTCCGCCTACTTTGACCCTGTCTGGTTGGTATATCTGTGCCTGAGCAATGGCACTAGTTACCATCCCGGTTCCTGGCGGCAGGGTAGGTCACATACGAAGCGCTCTTCGAACGCTGGTGAGTAGTGATTTTGGCTATTGACTTGGAGACCCATGCAGCTACTGACTATCACGGAGGTAAGCTTACATTGCGGATCCAGCAGAGGCACCAGGTCACTAATGGTTCAACTCCCTCCCTTTCTTGATTATCACCCCCGTGATTTTCCCTCGTGGTGTACCGGCATACACAGCTGCCGTTTTCACTCACAGGTGTTCACTTGTGTAGTTCCTGGTTACCTTTTCACCGTGTTTGTTACACGGTGGCAATGCCTTATTACACCTGGTTGACACGGGAATACGGTTGATCTGAGGGGAGGCGTTCATTATTGTCCCCTGGATCTCGTGCTTTTGGCAAATGTTTACCATTCATTGATGGTCCGGACGCCTGGGGATTTTTTAGTTTTTCTAGTATTCTGGTTTGTGCAGTATGGAGCCTGTTACTTTATCCAGCCCCTTTTCTTTTACTCACGTAGGACCCAATTTGGTGTCCTTTACGACCGCCGGATACTGTTGCAGTCCTAATTAGACAACAGTATAGGTGAGCATTGTTTCTGTCCTCTCTGTTATGTTACTGCTCTTCTGTTACGTCATGGCTCTGGATGAATTTCCTCATTGAGACCTCGGTTTTACCATGATTTCTCTTGTGCTAGAGAGTCCTTACCTTGTTTTTTAATTTTAGTCTCATCCCTCATACGGTATTGAGTAAGCGTGTGAATATATTAATTCATTTAACACATGTACCATTTCGGTACTGTATGAACAGTTCCATGAGATACGTGTTTTGTACAGGGTTATATTCCATATTATAATCACGTTTTTCTTTTTCAATTTGTTTGCAGGTTATTGACCTGAGAGTGTGGTATGTAGTTTTCACTTACCACGCTGTGTAGATAGTATTGACAATTGGTCCTGAAGAAATGCCTTGATCCCCCTGACACACAGGGCATGAAACATGTTGACCGACTGAGAGTAGGGCTCATACAGCTTGATACCTTGTATCCAGTTCTCCGCCACTCTCTTTATTATTTTTAATTAGGCAGTTTACCTTCCTGAATAAATCACTGTTAGGACTAACTGACTTATTTTAACTCACTTCCCTCCCACTTCTACACTCACTAGGCCCCTTACCCCCACTGCACCCAACGGCAGGAATAAAAGATCCCCGCTAAAGAGCCCCGTACTGGGTGCCCGTCAGGTATTGCAGCGCCGACCTGACGAGGGGCAGGCTCATATGATGAAGCATGACACCTAGCTTGCTAGGTGTGTGAGAGCCCTAGTTCCGACAAGGGGATCTCCCCTTTCACCTTCAGTGTGGGGCCACCAAATTTTTTCCCCCCCACCCCTAGTATCTCCCTGTTCTGTCTCTTGGACTTAGAGGAACTCCATATCCTTCGTGCATATAGTATTGTTGGGGCATGTATGTTGGACCTCTTTAAACCTGCCCCGTTGTCCCCCCTTTTGATTCACAAATTGTTACATCCCATCAGACACTCTCAACATCACGACTCAGAGGGAAGATGGTTAGTAGTTACACTTACAATTGGGGACATTAAACTCTCAATACTCAATCTATATGGCCAACTCACCCAGATTCCAACTTTTGGAAGAACATATCACATACTCGTGGAGAGCACTCTTCTGACAACTTGTTAGTTGGAGGGGACATTAATCAAGTGTGTGATCCTTTTTTGGATAGACGCGCTAATTCTCACTTTATCCCCGTGCCTCACAGAAAGCCTTCAAAACCCTAATTTCCCAGGACTCACTCCACAATTTATGGAGGTTATATTATCCTGATCTACTAGAAGATTCATTCTATTCCCTTATGCATTAATCTCAGTCGCACTTGGATTATATTTTTTTGCCTAAAAGTTTAATGCAACATGTAGTTAATCTCAGATCACACTTCAGTGTTAACTGACCTCGATATTCTTTCCAGTAAACCTAACAAATTCTCTTGGAGTTAAATAATTTGTTACTTTCTGACGCTGTTTTCTCCAAATCCTAAACTGCCTTCATCAATGAACTCTTTCATTTTAACGACAATGATCAGACACCATTTCCTTCTGTCTGGGGCGCCTTTCAGGCTGCCTCGAGAGTTTCATAATAGGTTTCCTCCACTCCAAGAAAAAAAACATTCAACAGAAATCTGCTTCTAGTTTGGCTTATATCAAATCTCTAGAACATAATGATTATACTAGTAAAATTATACTAGTATAAATAACAAGTCTGACTTAGATGCCTTAATTAATGCTAAGATCGAGTTGAACAAATTTTCTACTGAACAGACTTGTGGCACTCTTCTTAAAATCAATAAGTATTAGAGCCGGTTCCCTCCTTGCCCGTTACTTAAAAGGCAGACAGGAAAAATCGACAATCAAGTCCATCACTGCTCAGAGTGGAAAACAGATGTTCAGGGATCCGGACATTGTGGCATGTTTTGCCTCTTACTACAAGGACTTATACTCCCCAGAACACACAGCATCAGAGACATCTTTTGCCGCATATTTCTCCAATCTTCGACCAAAGACTACACCATGTCCAAATCTTTCCATCCTGGAGCAGCCACTTCCAATTGAAGAAATGCATTCAGCTGTCCAATGTCTTACAAAAGGTAAGGCCCCTAGCCCCGATGGCTGCACGGTAGAATTTTATCTTCACTTTGCTCAGCTTTTATTTCCTAAACTTTTCAAGCTCCATTTCATCAATTCCAATTGTGCTTCTGGCTCTTTTTCAAAGGCTACCATTTGCTTAAATCCTAAGAAGGACCATGACTTGCCCCAATGTAAAAATTACAGACCCATTTCCTTAATTAAAACTTTTTCCCGTGTCTTTAGCCCTTCGTCTACTTCCCTTTATGCCTAACCTCATTGATGTCCATCAATCCAGCTTTTTCCCCAACAGAAACGTAGCAGACAACTATCGTATACATTTAAAACTAACTCAGAAATCATCTCAGAAAGATTATCAACTCTTTCTCAGAAACGGTCTCCGTTATATCTTTCCTGGTGGGGTCGTCTTGACACCATCAAATGATGTTTATCCCTATTATCAATTTTCATCTTATGATGCTCCCTGTTCGTTTAGCTAAAAGCTTTTTTAACACAATCCCAAAAATTCTTTCCAAATTCCTTAAGTGTGGTAAACCCCCTAGAATCGCGTTATCAAGGTTAAAGCTTCTGAAATCTTATGTCCCAGGAGGATACTGTAAGAGGAGCGCCTTCTCCTGTCATTTTCTGACTTGTTTCCTGGTCTGTTCCTGTTGAGAACCTGACATTGACCCTGCACGGGTAGCACATTCAAAAAGGAGAAACATTTCACTTCCGATTTACAGTACCACAGACCTGTGGCTTTACAGAGGTCATGGGGCATGGGAGGGTCAGAGTCACTGCTATGCTACATGTGCTTTCACAGGTAATGTGTAGTTTCATCACAACACAGACCTTGATAGTGGCATATATTTACTGTTGTCTCTTCATTAATTTCTGCTCCCTTTTCTTACATCATGAGGTGGGTCTAACACTCTGGAGACAGGTTTAGTTTAGTTTAATCTTTATTTTGCTGTTAAATTACTTTGTTTTATGTACGGTTGCTTCTAAATATAGCAAACAAACTTAATTTCCTTCCATCTGGTTTGCTAATTAAAGACTGTCTAATCCCAGAATCCTCCTATTTTATCTCACCCCTTCAGAATTCAGTCATCCTCTGCTTCCTGGCTCTCAATTGAGCTTTTATTTACCTTTTTTTTTCAGGTTCGCCTTGGTGTAGGCAGTGTTCAGTAGCTTTGCAGATGTCTCCTGTTCTTGCTTTTGAGTTTCCTTTCAGTCTATCTTTGGTACCTAACTTGAGCTCATTTGCTCTTGTGCTCTTTTGGGTGTTGTGCTTGATTGTGTCATCTGTGCTCTCCAGGATGCTTGGGGATGTGTTTGTTGGGGGTCTTGGACTTGTGTCTCAGGCTGCCTCCAGGCTTTCTCATTTGGCATAACTATCCCTGACTCCCCAACCAGTGTGGTGGTCAATGGTGGTGTCTCCCTTGGGCCCTTACATGTGTTGTGCTCTGGTGTGTTTTCTCCTTGAGGCACAATAATGCTCTCAGTTTGGTTTCATTCTTCTGCCTTGAGCTCCTTTCTGGCTTTCTTTTCCCTTGTCACTGGCTGTGCATGATGGGTTTCTTGACACTACTGTTTCCACATGGAGGTTGACAGGGCGGCAGATCCGGCTGTGCATTCTGTCTTTTAGGCTTCCATTGCGGCTTGTTTTGGCACTTGGTGCTGTGTTGAGTTTACCGCTTCACCTAACCATTGTCTGATATACTAGTGTAGATGCCATTGTCTACCATACTGCAGTACCTGACCATTTCTAACATGCTGTTCTACCACACAGTTTTCCAAAGTAGCTCCATATCAGATACTTGCCACAATATTGCCATATGAAGTAATTTTCTGACCAATATCTATGCCAAGCACAGGATGTTTTTGCTCTACCTTTTATACCTGGGGCCCTATTAAATATAGGGCACACTTTCCTTGTTTGCGCCATGGCACACCTTCAAATAGTTGCGCAGTAAACAAACAGGGAAAGTGCTCCCTATTATGTTGAATACGCTGCCCTCAGGGATGCCGTGAACTCGTGCTGCCCTGGGGGCATTCAAGTGAGCATTCAAGTGCAATATGAAGTGGCTTTGAAGCAGACGCTCCGTGTTTCACTGTGCAGCTTCAACTCACCTGCACTTTTAAGGAAGGAGAAAGATCCTCTTGCAGGCGGGTGCAGTGAGTGACTGCACCAACCTGCAATTGGATGTCTTGGGGTCCATAAGACCCCCTTGATCCCCTCCAGAGGGCTGCCATCAGAGAGCGCGCTATCAGTGTGCCTCCTGACAGCTTCTTTGCCTTTGCGCCTGCTTCCATAATATGGCGCTGGTACAGAGGCAAAGAGATTCCCTCATCATGCCCCTGTCATGCAAACGAGGCAACGGCCTCTCTTAATAGCACTGGCTCTACAAGTGCGCCAGCGATATCTATATTACAGAAAGGGCCTCACAATCATCTGCGGCCCCTTCTCTAATACTAAAGTACCCCGGGGGCAAACAAACTGGGTGCAAATGCCCGTTGCGCAGGCAGGCAGGCAGGTTTCAAACTATGCCTTTTTCTGACCTAGTCCTATTCGAGGCCATTTGTGCAACATGTCTCCTTAACAAATACCATGTTTGACTTCTACCTGTCACTTCACTTCTCCCCATTACAATACCATCACCATGAGACAGACACTTCAGCTTCAATAAACAGATAACAAATGTTGTTTATTCTTTTTTTATCAAACAGAATGATAACAACGTGGCCTTGTTCTCTTCTCAGTGTAATAACAGTGGTTAACATCCTCTACACAGGGCCTAAGCCACTGTTAAATTCCTACTCTGTTATTATGGCTTCATGAGGAGAAGGGCAATTAAGAGCAGTCAGCTCATCAGCATGTGGGCAATAAGGCTGTAAGCACATCACCCTGAATCTCACCCAACACAGGCAAATAACCATGCCCACTGCCTGTGCCTGCTTCAGAATATTACTACTGAATATAGAATACAGGCACCCAGCAGGAAGGAGTGCCCTTGCTGGCAGCTATCCCATTGGTTGAGCTAATTTCAGCATTCCATACAATATTCTGAATTGATTAAAAAAAAAAAGAGATGAAGAGAACGATCTGTTATCCTGATGGTGAATGAGGTGCAGTCAAAATCCCAGTCATTACCCAGTCATTTTAGGAGGAGGCGGGGAAGATATTTCAGCGGTGACAGAGCAAGGGGCTGGCTGGTGACTAACCGCCTGCTTAGAAGTGAAACTTTCCGCCTGTAATTGGCAGTTCTTTAAAATGGTGTACAATGTTTATTTTCAGTGGAAAAATCATTCCAGTGGCGCCAGCTGCGCTTTGAAGCAAAGCAGTGCTTCCGGTGGTGAAGAAGACAATTTTTGTATGGCAGTCTCTGATGTTTGATTCTTAAAAAAATACATTCTGAAATGAATTCTGGCTTGGAGGAGAGGTGCATGGGCCAATAGAACAATCATGAGACCTTATGACACACTGATGCCTTTCACATGCTGATAGAGTATTGAATCAGTAAAGTATCAGTAGGGCCCCTGACGTGACTGCCTCTTCCCCGACCCTCCCAGCCATTCAGTGACTTTCAAGAAAGAAATATGCAATTCTCTAGCATACCACTGGATGAGGACTTGGGTAAGTGGAGGCAGAGAGGTGGTCATATACTCCTTAACGCTAAGCGTGTAAAAATAGTCACAGCTGCAAGGAGTGTAAGACCTATGATGGGAAAATGAGACATATTCGCAAGTTCATTACTTGTACTACTGAATTCGTGGTATATATTCTGGAGTGCCCTTGTGGCCTCAGATATATAGGGAATACCAAGTTACCACTGAAAAAACGTCTTCTTGAACATCAACGTGCCATAACCAACCGGGATTTTAGTTATCCTGTGGCAAGACATTTTCACACCACACATAATGGCAATAACAAACTACTAAGGTTTTTTGGCATAGATCGAGTTATGAAACACATAAGGGTAGGCGACAGGGAAAAGCAATAGTGTGTCCTTGAGTCGCGATACATAATAGATTTGAATACCAGGATACTATGTACTATGAATAGGGAGGAAGAACTGGCAGGACATATAGGACTGCAGTCCTCTAGCCTTCATGGGATGCATGTGCTGACTATATACTACTGTGTAAACTTTAAAATCACATGTATGTACTTCTATTTTTCTGATCGCTTTCTTTTTCCTTTTTTGATAGACACTATTCTTAACCACACACGAGTAAAATCCATGTTACGCATCATTGGGCACTTGCCCATCAAGTAATGGCGAAAATGATAAATCGTGGCACTTGCCCGATATGAATTCATATTCGGTAATATGTCATGTTCCATAATAAACATAATGAATTATAATGTATGTGAATGCAATAATATGACGATTAGCATGTCTAGTTAGAGTTTTCAATAAATTATTGATTGCCCTTTACCGCTTTGGGATCCAAGGTGGTGTTGTTTTAAATATTGCACTTTTATGCACTTTATAATGTGGATGAAGTAAATGAAAACATATTATGCCTTTAACCCTATGAATTACAGCAAATAATAGAATTAGCGATGTCTTACTAACTAATATTAAGAGACGATCATTACAATGAAATACAAAATATATGGATGAAGGAATTCTGTTCATTATGTCTATTGACAGAAAGAAAGACTAAAAATCATTTTATTGCCAATTGTACAATGAAAGTTTGTTAAAAATTGAAAAACTTCACGGGAGGCTTAGTCTGTAGTAATTTTCAGTTTTGCTATGTCATTTGACCTAATTTTGTTATTTATTGTTTAAATAACCGCGCAACAGTGTGGAGCCGGTGCTAGCAGCTCTAGATCCCCTTGTTTTTAATTTCCCCCTTTTTCCCCCCCACCCCTTTTTTCTGTTAGATGTTCCTTATTATTTTATTGTATATACATAGTACACGGTGGTCACACTTTTTTGTAACCATTTATGTAACGGTGTTGGTTAAGCCTATTCAGTCTAGCGGGATTGTGGTGTAATTTCATTGCGTTTTCATAGGCCACTTGGCCGGACCATCTTGAATGCAGTACGATTATCAGAGCATGAGCTGAGCCATCTTTTACCTTTGCACAATGCTTGGGGTTATGTTGAGTATTCATGAAGATTTGGCGATAGTGATATGTGGTAAAACATATCGGAATATTGATCACATGATTTTGTGGTGAAGCTGATCTCATGGAGTAAGTAGCCACTTAGCTTTGTTAATATGAGAAGTCTTATTCTTATTTTTAACCCCAGTTCATGCATTATGTGCGACAACAGAAATTAGCCGTAGATATGGGGGGAAGCTGCTTAGAAATGTATTTGCAGCACGCTCTCAGGTGCACGATGTATTGTGCACAATTTATTTCATTATATGTGCTTTTCAATTTGCTTTATTTTAACTGCATTACCTTATAAAAAGTCTTTCTTTCATTGAGTTAATGAGCAGGTTGCAATGTTAAAACCCCTAGAATGAGAACGTAGTCTTTCTTTGCTATTTACACTTGTAACCAGCATGGTTTGGCCGTCTTTTATGTTTATTGATGTGCACTACAAATAGTGGCTGTATTTTGGTGGATTATTGGCTTGTGAAGAAGACCGTCTCGGTCGAAACGCGTTGCCGTTAAATACACTGCTATCCTGAAAGTGACCCTGGTGTGCAAGTCTTTTCTGTGGCGTATTGTGGACACGGAATTTACTGCATATATATATATATATATATATATATCAGGTAATCTCACATGCAGCTCCAGAATGAACAGGACACGGACTCCAAAGGTATGTGCTACGTCATGTAGAATTAATTTTTTACAAAGACATGGCAATATGACGCGTTTCGGCTTGATCAAGGCCACCACGTGGCCGAAACGCGCCCACCACGCCCTCCCCGGAACCCTAAAATTTCCATATCTCCCTTAACCTCTGCCCTCCCCTGAACCATTAAACCCTTAAAGACCTTTACCTCTTTTACCTCTACTCCCCTCAGAACCCCAAGAGCCTTTCCTCCCCTTACCTCTACCAGCCCCTGACCCCTAAAATGCCCTTACCTCCCTTTACCTCTACCGGACCCTGACCTCTAAAACACTCTTACCTTCCTTTGCCTTTACCCACACTTGTGCCCTAAAAATCTTACCTCCCATTACTTCTACCCGCCCCAGAAACCTATAAAACACTTACCTCCCTTTAGCTCCACTGTCCCTACACTCTAAAAAACCATTACATTCCTTTACCTCTATCATTCCTTATACCCTAAAAACCCCTTCCCTCCCGTTACCTCTACCTGCCCACAAACCCTTAAAACATCTTACCTTCCTTTACTTTTACACTCCATTACTCTTGCCCATCCCTTAACCCTTACCCATCCATTAAGCCGCGAATTCTATTTTTTTAAAATGACATAATATTTATGCAATTTAAAAAAATTACCTACCTGAGTGGTAAAGTGTAGTGGGGTAAAGTGCTAAAAGGGGTCTATATGATACTTACCTGTGTGGTACTTACCTGCGTGATAATGTCCTGTAGGATAAAGACAGTGGGGTAAAGACTGCATATCACACAAAGGATGACCAACATTATCTTCCAAAGGACAACCATCTTGACAACCTCCATCGAAAGCCTAAAATTGTTTACCTACATTGATCTTAATGTGATGCGCCTTTTAAACATCTGACTTTCCTGTCATTGTTGAGTCAAAAGTTTGACACTTATGGCACAATTTGCCATAAGTTTTATGGGCGATCTTGCTGAGTAAGGACCTAGCAGAGCATCCAGAGACTAGTACTGCAGAGTCTCCTGGCGGACATTTACTGCATTGCATTAGCTGAGATCCTGGAGGACGCAGCCGCTGGTGTAGCAGGAACTCCTACCTACCAATCAGAGTATGCCATTGGCTAAAGTTCTATATCGAGTAGACCATTTCACCAGGAATACCATAAGGCCAGTTAGTGAATGGCACGGCGTCAGCTCCAAATGGAAATGCACAGGTGCTGATGCAACACTGTCACCTAGTGGCCAGCTGGAGTAAGCCACTGTCTGACATTTGACAGACTGTACAAGCCCCAGTTCTATCAGACTTTAGATTTCTTTCTAGGCCTGACACCCTCTGGAATCTTCTAGAAACTCGTTAGGGGAAAATCATTAAAAAATAGTAAACCTGCACACATAAAGTACTCCTATGTATGGGGGCAGATTTCCTACTTTATAACTCACAAACATTTTTAATAGTATGCCTTCAAAGCTGCGACATGCACAGGTTTCCAGGTGTGCTTCTGGGAATGCCATTTGACATATTCCACAGGTTCCCATTTTCCCAATGCATAATTCGGTGTACGGAGCCCAATGTGTAAATGAACACTTTTTTGTCCTCTGCAAAGTTGCTATTCGTAGCTCCCCTTCAAGTTTGTAAGCGATTCAGTCCCCTTCCCATCCTAAAATTTATCCAGCCCATTGAGGGAGCCAATCTGCGACCATTTCCAGAGTGAAAAAGGGTGTTATCTGTGTTTGTAAATGCCAATATACAAGTCTGTGGGTATTCACAAATTTACCGGCCTATCCATGCCTTGTTCCACCCGCTTCCAATCCCTTGTGTATGAGTTACTACTGTACATTTCTCTGCAGTTGTCGCTAAGAAATACACACTGGCAAACCATTTACTCCTTCCAGGGTTCCTTTTTTGAACTGCCAGCAGGCATAAAGGAAGGTATTTTCTGCTCTACACCTATGTTTACAGCCAAAAATGCCTTTGTGAATCACCACCTTGGTCGCACTTTAACAGCATTTGTTGTCAGCAGCGTCCCACCTCCTTCTCGGTAGACACATCAGCTACCAAACAGTGAAACTAGCCCCAGAAATAAACTGTGAAGTGTTTATGCATTCCCATATCACACACATCCTCTGCTGATCCAGTTTCTGCATAAAATGTGGCTTGAAATTCCACAGCAAGGCTTTCTTTGGGCTCTGAGTTGGGATTCTAAGAAGGAGTGGCATTTGAGTTTGAGAGTGCCTCATTGTGTGTTACAAATTGTGCGCCTCTCAATTTGACAATGATAAAAACGAATTTTTACAAAGAGCCTGTGGATACAGCGTTTGGGATTCTTTGAGCTATAAGTAAGAAGCTCATACTTTCATTCCAACTCAATAGTACATTACCGTCGACGGTGGATAGATAAAAGTCTGAGACCCAGATTTACAAACATGTCACACAACGCAGCGCAGCACCCAAAGTTGCTGTGCTGCGTTGCGTGACGGGGAGATAGCAGGAAAGCTCCATATTTACAGAGATATGGCACTATACTGCTCTCTCCCTAGAGTCGGCGCACAATCAGGCTACGGAGAGCCACACACACACACACACACACACACCTACCTTTGCACCATAGTGCAATGGCATCTGTGTCAGTCTAGAATAGGTTTTGTACTGGAAGGGTATCCTTCCAGTACAAATTACTATGCTTAGACTAACTTTAAAAACGTTCACACTTTGGATGTGTACTGTACAGTGCAGTACACATGCAAAATGGGAAAAGTTATGCGAAATAAATGCATTTCTCCTTTTTAACGCCTGCTTTCAAGTGGAGTTAATTTTTGGTGCAAAATCTTGTCTACTGTTGTAAGCAGATAGTGTTTTGCGTAAAAACCATGGGTGGTTGCACGGGCACGCCCATGTACCTACCTGTGGAACGCCTCCTTGACGCAGAGTAATGCAAGCAGCGCTCTGTGCTGGTTTGCGTCACTTTTTCTTAAAAACCAACACAAATACAAATTTGCGTTGGTTTGTAAATCCCAAAAAGGATTTTGTGTCGAGATTGAATAAAAAAACTAATGTAAACCTTTGCAAATCCGGGCCTGAGTGAGTCATGCTGAGTCTTGAACCTGTGACGCACAAGTTACACACACACCTCTCAGCAACTGGCGCCAGACCAACGTGCTAACAAGCTTTTTTGCTTCCCACGTGGAGGAAAACAATGAGAGAAAAATCGTCTTGAGAAGGCTAGGAGCTGTCTCTGTCTCGTTTGAGTCTTCACAAAGCCCCGCTGGCATTTCTTTTTTATTGATCCATTAGGCAGTGCACAACTGGTGCTACATATCCACTTACAGAAGTAAAACAGAACTGGGCGTAACAAAAAACAATTTCACCGGAGATGTGGTATGGCGCCTGCATGAAAGGAAGCTCTCGAGGGCACGTGCCCCACCCACCTTTGTAGCCACTGGAAGACATCGCATACGCTGCCAAAAACAGAGCCCCACAGGGTATTTATTTAGCCTACTGTTACCTGAGGTGGGCATGCTGCCAACTTCTCTCCGCCCTACTCCATAAGATTTCTCTTAATGAATGGGCAAAAGGCTATTAGGAGAGGGATTACATACCAATGAGCCCACCAGGTTATATTGGACCGGAGGCATCATTATAATTATAATTGCATTTATATAGCGTTTACTACCCCTGACGGGGCATTGAAGTGCATCATTTTAATGGTAATTGCATTTAAATAGCGTTTACTACCCCTGACAAGGCATTGAAGAACTTTAAGGCGAGTAGCATGCTACTCTGGAACACAGGGTTAGTGGTTAATCCAGTGGTTATTGGTGATTGTTGGTTACTGGGATTAAACATGTGCACTTAGGGTAAACTATTCGGTGGATTTACTCCAGTTTCTTTGTGGTAGATTAATAGGAGCTGGGTGTGATCATTATTGGGAGCTATGTAGGTTCATATCAATTCTTGATGGGGTGAATACGAGGGGTGGGCATAGCTGGCATAATTTGCTGTAGCATAATTACACAAAGTTAGAGCAAAATTATGCGTAATTGCAAGCGGAGTGTAACCCAGCATCTAGCACTATTTTCTAAGTGCAAAATGCACCATCATGTCCAAAATGGACCAGAGGGTACATGTTGCTCTAAGAAAATAGGCGAAAGGCAGCAGAACACAAAAAGTAGCATCCAGCAGGTGCTCACACACACTAAATTAATTGTTCCTGTGCTCTTGCGGTAAGATTTTGGTGCCAAATTACTTATAATTAGACAAATGGGCGTAATCGCGTAATTTTTGGTAATTTTGCGGCCAAAGAGTAACGTGAAACTACCAAAATTACTCCAAATACTCTGGCATAATTACAGTTTCTCCCAGGGCTAGTGCATACATAGGCTAGCAGTGATTCGTGCTGTTAGGTTGAAGGCATATGGTTTAAAGGGGGATAGGTTGTTATCCATGGAATGAGGTGGAGTCAATTACAGAAATTCAATAATAGAAATGAGGCAAACAGGTATGCGACTTAGGGTACGTTATGCTCAGAGAGAAGACGCATGAACAAAATGGAAGGCAAGGACAGGGTCAGTGGGAAGAAAGGAAGGAGAGAAAACAATTGGAGGTTGTATGTCAAGTGGAATTCGTGCAGGGTTTTAGGAACAAGATGGGGGGAGGCTTTTTGAGACACCATGCAATTTGAGGAGGTAAAACTGAAGAAAGAAACAACATTACATAGATGTATGTCCAGGAGAGATTGCTTAAACATGCAATCCCACGTGCAGATCATACAAACATTAAGAGCCTCAGCATGCTGTGTGAAAGGCTGAGGGCAGACCATTACAGCCTGGAATATCCCAAGCGAGGTACAGGGTGTATAATACTGCACAAGATGGGGGAGGGGGCGATGAAGGCCCCATTGTTATGAAAAGTCTCATTTAATGATCTTTGCTCTCTATTCTAACCAGGGTCAGACTGGGGAAGAAAACAGGCCAGGGCACCAAACTGAAAGAGGCCCCCATTAGAGAATCACCATAGCAAGTTGGGGCAGTTTTGAACTTGTAAAAACACACTGTACAGGTGTTTTGTAAGGTATGGGAGACTGGATGCTTTAGTGGTTGCTGTAGGAAATGTTTGTGGTAATATCATATATGTTAACAGTAAAACCCACCCTCCTGACAATAAAACAGTTCCACATAGAGCCAGTATATCAGCCTACACACCGCCCTACCAGGCTACCCTATAGGGCAGCCCAATCCTTCTACTAACATCACAGCATTAAAAGGCCATTTCATCCACTAAAACGACGTATCTCAAGAGAAGCAGCTATCCTGTTATTAAATCCTTAAATGCTACAAAACTGTAGTAAAGGGAACCATTTCTTATTTCCACTGGCTATCTATCCCTTTCAACAGAGGTGGCATCCAAGGCAAGCAGCTAATGGGGTAATAGCAGAGGCTCGTAGTGGTTTCATTGTTTCTCTGAGGCATCATGGGCAGCGCCCGTGCAAGGTACTTCACTTCCCTAGGTGAAGCGAAAGGTCACCCATGCCCCCAGCAGGAGAGCAGCTATTGTTGTATCTCATGCCCATTTGGTGCCTTTACTGAGGTCTTATTTTCACATTGGCTCTGATCTCACAATTCTGTGACTTGGTGTGAACTGGAGGAGATGGTCCCTAGGACACACAGAAGGGAGGGTAGTCTGTAAACACTGGGGATATAATAGGATTAGTTGGAGGAAAGGTGATCTCAGTATAATACTGTCATATGGAGAAGTGAAAGCAGAAAAAAGCTATAGTTCACACTACAGAAAAGTTCTCATCCAGCAGAAAGTTCAGAAAGTTCCTCAAGGATATTGACCACAAAGGGGCAACCTTTTAAAAGAATGTAGGTAGATTATCGAGTCCTGGACCATGTAAAGTGCGATTCCTTATTCAACAGTTATTTTTAATAAGCCTTTTGAAATGTACACCTCCCCCCCAGAACTGCTTAAGACGAAAGTAGAGTTATTGTGAAAAGGTGAAATTCCAAGGTATCTGTATAACAGTAGGCAGCGAACAGTAAAGACCGCTGACACTCAAGGCATGGGGCTACTACTAGTATAGACACATCAAATAAACGTGTTAAAGGAGTTTTTGGTGTGTAAACTAGTATTTTATGTTCAAGTAGCTTTACATCAAGGAAGACTGGTGGTTGACCAATTCTTTACATATGATATAATTTCCTTGGGCCTCAAACATATTCCTTCTTCAGGATGTCACAAGGGGATGGCAGCTGATGCTCTTTGTGCTCCAAGACCCTCTGGTTTTGGTACCCCGCTCCCAGTTTCAAGATGTTTTTAATAATAAAAGTTAAGGCCTGGCCTGTTCCTCCATAGTGCATCTAACTGGTACCAACTAGAACGTTTGCTCTTTCCCAGATTATATCCTCTAAATTAAGATCTGCCCCATATATCAGAAACCTAAGCGAGAACATGTAAATGTTTCGGCCCCTGGCCCCGCAAACGCTTCTGACACACCAGTCCTTGTTAGTAAATGCCAGACATGCTAACTCGCTACTCATCTTCATTGACGAGGACCTGATATCTATTATGGGTGCTACAGAAGTTGAGACTGAGTTTGTCCTATGATTCTATGCTCAAGCCTTCTGATGGTATTTCTGTATTGTTTTCACAGAAGGACAGCCAGATGCTGTATTGAGATGTTATGAGTCATTTGGCGTGAAGGCGGCAGCTATTATGAGATGTTAAACTTGTATTTTATGACTAATATTGATGTGGTCGCATCATGGTCAAACAGACATGAAATAAGTGACGTATGTGTTATATTTAATCTTTTCTTCTAATGTTTGGATACTATTGGTAGTCGACCAGATGCCAAAGCAATATGTGACCTGTTAAAACATATTTAATGGTGCATCCAACAAAATAGCGTTACTAAGAAAATTTACCCTAAAGAAGTGGTGACATACGCACTGTGAAACATGCGTTGGCTGTTTTAGGATACTTAAATGCCAGCTTCTGGCTGTTATTCTGTCAAAACAATACAGAAATAGTATGCTGACACTACCTTCAACGCAAACTTGTGGTTGTTTAAGTGCACAAGACAGAATCGGGACAACTCTTGTAGCTTTTGGAATATGTCATGAAATAGAATTCTATAGATGTATACAATTGTATTCAGGACACTCATGCCCTTTTATCCTTTTTGTGATACATTGTTTAATAAAATGTATAAACTTTTTTGTAAATGAGAGTTGTGTATGGATATTGAATATGACTCCACACCAATTCTAATTTCTGATGGTATTACAGTGTAAATATTGCACTATATGAGGCTGGTTTTGGGATATCAGACCTGGTGGGTTTGCAATCTTCGCAGGCCCATTGGTTTATAACTTTGGTAGCACCTTTTAGTTTCTCATTAAAACCTAACTCTTAGAATTGGTCTTCTCATGGTATTGATGATAGTCTCACTGCTAACCCCGATGCCTGGCATGTGACGCAGGAGGCCACCTCTTGTCACACCAGATCATTGATGCTAGGGAACCACACTCACTGCTGAAGGCGAGCTTCCGTTTTCCCTAACCTCTGATGGCCCAAGGGTATAGATGGATGACTCTTGGTGCGAGGTATGATCATGCATGACTCTCAAAGGGCCTGGACTTCCTTGGATACACCTAGCTTGTTGTGAACATTCATGAGTGCACCCAGCACCTGCCGGGTCCCCGGGGTCTGACAGTAATTGGCCTTAATGCTGTCTTTCCATCTTGGTGGAGGCGGGCCTGAATTATGGCCTCTAAGCCCTCCTCTTCCACTCTGAAGTCAGGCACAGCTTCGAATGTCATGAGGTGCATTCCCAATCAGTAGGTCCTAGATCTGCTCAATGTGCTGGATTGTAGGCCTGCTGGATTGTAGGCCTTTCAAATCACAGTTACAGAAACCTGAATTTACACACCATACCGACCTACACTTTTTTAAGTATCAAGACCTTTCACACTCAAATCTGAAGTGAAATTTGTGGTGCAATCCTTAGTCCTGTCGAATCTGGCCTGTGGCAGTGCACTACGTACCAGAATACACGCCGCAGCCAGGTTGGTATCAGGATTCTGATGCTTTGTGCCCATCACCCCATCCTTCTCACCCTGAAATGAGTCCTAACAGAAGCCAGGATTATTTTCACAATTTTCTTCACTGTTCCCAAAGCCCTTCTCCCTGGAGCCTGGAAATACCTGGCTCAAAAACTGATTATCCCCCTTCTGCGCTCCGACTCGCGTCTTCTGGAACTACTTGTCTTAAAAAAACAAAGAACTCTCGAGGATTGCTCAAGAAATACTCCTCAGCTTTGGAAATCCGCTCCCCCTGAGATCCGAACAACCCCCACCCCCCTTGATAACGCTCAAAAACCTGAAATATCTGCTTTATCCACTGATATTTTCAAATGTGACTTTTTGCCTATGTACTGATAGGATAACGTGTTCCTACAGGAAATCCCAAAAGGTACATTTGTATTTTAACCTTCTGTTTTAACTGTTATCCATCAGTGTACGGTTCTCACGCTTGTTTATTTTTATTGTTTATTGTTATCAGTTTTACTAATGTATTCTTGTGATTTTTCATTTGTAATGCTTTCTGACACCTATGGTGAGTGTTTTGCCCCTTAAAAAATGCTAAAATAAATATTATACATGCTTCTCTGTATTATCCGCATCCTCTTGCTCTGTGAGGGAGTCAGGATGAGGATGCCACGATACATAGGCAGACTGTTAGGCCCAGGTGGGTAAATCAAGGTGAATCAGTAATATTCAATCTGAAGAATCTATGCTGTAACGCACAGTGTGCATCAGGCCTAAGAAACAACAACAGTGGGTTGAAGCCTGAAGTTACATTGTCGTGACTCCCACAGGGGTAAATGTGTAGGTGTGTCAGTCACACAGTATGGCGATTGTTTCCTTCTTTTTTGTTAATTTCCCTTTTTTTAAATTTAGTTGACATCAACATACCAATCAAACATACACAGATTGCCATAGTCCATGTACCGCAGTCAGCTGTATGCACCTTTTACAAGTCTCACAAGGTGGAAACAGACACAGTTATGGGTGTGTGAAATTCTGTCAGGACCGGAGGCGAGGATTATGCTTAAACTCTCTTCGCTTTATTAAACAGCAGCCTTTTTTAAAACACATTGGGGTCCATTACGATGTCGGGCGGAAGCACGACCGCCGTGCTGACGGAGGCAAAAACCGCTAATTACCGTCCGCCAGCAACGGCCCACACGCCCGCCAAATTAGGATGTGATAAGTCAGGCAAACACCGCCCGCAAGCCTGCGGCGCCGCGCCATCAAAGTGCGCCAGTCTACGTAGCGGCGCAAGCTAATGGAGACACACCGTCCGACGAAATGACGTACCGCCCGGCGTACAAATTACGATGCCACAACCAAACAGCTCCACCGGCTAAGAGACACCGCACGAGATACCAAGGCGGAAACTCGACTGTCCTGGACGGAGAGTAAAAAGGCGGACCACCCAGAGATGAATCCTGCACTCCAGGCCTTCCCCTTGCTCTACCTGATGCACCACCTAGGAGTGAACGCACCACGACGACGCAGGTAGGCAGACACACAACAAGGGTACGAAAACAATGCACACAGTGCAAGTGCGGGAAAACTGTACATGGCCCCCCCAGACACCCCTGTGTGGACAGGACACATCCACCACTGTACCCACACATGTCCCACCTGACAAAAATAAACAACTCGCAACATCCTGGGCACCCACGACCCGGGCCCAGGAAGTGACGTCCCTGTCACGGCACCGCAGCATAGCGGCGATGACGCAGGTACACATGCGCACAACACAGTGGCCAACGACTGCGCCATAATTGGGCTGCACACAAACACCACAGGGCCACAACTACACACCCCACACACCAGCCCCACCCTGAAGGCACATGTCACGTGGCCTTCATGCATCACTCATGTCCCCAACCGACAACTCTCAGTTGTCAACTTGGCGTCACACAAGTGTCCCGAACAGGGGAGTAACGTGAATGCAAAATAGGACACACCCTTGTGTGTAAAACATGGATAATCACACGGCGGCTACCACATAACAGCGCAGAATATCGACAATGTCCGGAAAAGGCACGCCAGTCTCAACAAGAAATACCAATCCCATCCTGCTCGCAATAACAACACATGCAATGTACAAAATAGAAAAACACTGCTGCCTGAGAACAGGTGTGCACAATCACTACACCCACACAGAAGCCGCAATGTACAGCGGCAACGGAGTGTTCCCGCCCACACACGGGAGAGCAGATAGCACTGAATGGCCTTCCATTCCTGCTCCGAAATAACATTGCAACCAATTATGCTGGAGAATAGAGCCATTGTACCAAAAAGAAGAAAAACATAGCCATGCAGAGTAAAACGTCCACTGGCAAATAGCGCACAACATGAAAAACGATAACACCACAAAATGCAATAATACCACCCCTCCATGAGGAACAAATGAAAGTAATGTGGAAAGAGTCACACACCACTGGCCTTGACTATTCATAGAAGCAAGTGGGATGAGGGACTGTGTCCTCCGCCCAAGCTATACCCCAAGTCCATCCGCCGTACATCCATTCCACAATTCCCAGCATCGTCGGAGGCTGCACTATGCTGACTGCTCAGGCAGACGGAGCACGCCATCACATCACCCTGTAGCAAAATGGCTGTTGCACCACTGACCCTCAGCTACGACGGACAGATCAAGCTGTACAGTGACAGCATGCTACACATAGTGGGCTGCTCAAATCTGGCAATGCTCAATGTAAGTTACCGACTAACTTACCGCATTGCAATATTCAGCTGCGTCATCCCCGTATTCTACTGTCGGAGGTGTCCGTTCCACTGGCCTGTGGATTTATGTCTCTCCAACCCGGCATGTCCAAAGGCGGACTTGGTACACTTGTTTGCACCCCTGGACGACCACGACAGGATCTGTTCAGTGTATGGGGGCATGGCGTTTGTGGCTGCAATCGGGGACACACTGCAATGGGACCAGTGTACCTCCACACAACGTCTTCTGGATCACAGTTTCATCGAATGTCATCCAACATGTCCCATCAGGATTCTACAAGGGACAACTTACGACGAACACCTTGCCACCCACCATCCGCTTCATTGGATGACATCCATGTTCACTATCAATGGGATGGATACCCTGCTGGAAGGTATCGCATACACGTCAACTTGTCAATTCATGGGTCCCCGACTCAATATCCCCAATTGAACATAGATGTACAACACCGTACCCATGCTTGGCTTTCGCACGGAGTGGGCAGGTAGCTGTACAAGAACTATACCATATCATCTGCAACTAACCCCTTACCATCAACTCCACTGCCATGACAACTGACATTTCCGGGACATACACCCTGTTCCTCACCATATCCTGTGTCTCTGCATGAACAGGGGGAGGCAGAGGTATGGGACTTGTGTACAGTAACCACATGGGCAATACAGCACGAACAACTATGCCATAATATGTATTCTGCGCACCTGGACACATGCACCTGTCAGTGCACACTTATCTGTCTGCTGTAGTACGTGCGAACTGTCACCTCACCTTCGTCTGTACTTCCGTGCCAGGACTCATGCATGGACAACAAATGCAACCCCCTACAACATGGCCCTAGCAACAGTGTCATGTTCAGTAGCCACCACATTGCAACAACTGGTGAGACGCTGCTGCATGCAGGTGGGCACATGCCCTGATGTCACCTCTGACGCAGGTGTGTCGGAGTTACTATTGTATTAAACCGGTACCATGGAACTGAGATGAACTGTCCCTATGATGTCAAGCTGTCTGGTAGGCTGAATGAATACTGTCTGTGTCAAAGCCCAGAGACCATCAGTAATCAGCAAATGTACTGTAGCATAGAAAGGGCAAGGCAGCTGTAACCCTGAAGCCTCCATTCCACAGTCAACAACTAATTACATCTACCTGTACCCCCTTTCGTATGTGTAATCATGCTAAGTATATCCTCCACATGCATTTTGCTGCCAGTAGTGTCCACTATTCTGCATCCCAGAGGAAGTAAGTCCAAATACATGCCTCGAAGCAAATATGCGACTCTGTAGAATTATTTCCAGAAGACAAGTACGAATGATAGAGGATGAGAGTGTGTGAAGTACACGAGAGCCGTGAGATGACCATGTAGTCCAGTGACATTGGATGTCAATGCATATGAGTTGCCGCCACAGTGGACCTAGTGAAATACTACAGGTCGTGGGCCTTTGATTGTCAGACTCTGACGTGGCCCAACAGATCATCACATTAACACTGACGGGCTGGTCACTTCAAAGCACAGTCCTACATATGTGTATAATTACCTTCGCAGTCGGACATCACACTCATCAAGCAAAATTGGGACCCACGCAAGAAGCATGCTACAGCAATGCAAGTCAAAACACACACAGGAAATCAGTGTGGGTGGGCAGGTCCGCACAGTGAGCACGGACTGCTGAAACTCACATACATGCTTAATTAAACCAGGCACAATCTTGACAGTCACACACCCTGCAGACCCACAATGGCCAAAACATATTAAGTAGGAGCCATCCTGAACTGCAAGGACACACCCATACACTGCACACTGTGCAACATACAATACACACATGCGCTCACATCCACAGACCTGAACACGGATACAAACACCCACCATGCCCCTGGGTAACACATGTGTGTAATCGACATTGCCAGAGTGCACACACACACACCAACACTACCCCAAAGTCACACACTTCACACCACACACACATACACCTCCCAAATGCACACTTTGAAAGTAACCCGTGTGCCCAGGCTCAATGTTCATCACAAAATTAACATACACCTACACTGCTGGCCACACAGAAAGTAAGCTCACACATACCCGCACACTATGCACATGCTACCTGTCATCCTGTGGCCAGACTCACACCCCGTGCTTTGCTTGCACGCAAACATGACACGTAGACATTTACCATGGAAATCAAGCAAATACATGCAGACAATCCGTGTCACTAAAAAACTTCTTCATCACACACACAAGTGGCAGAGTCTGAAAGAAGTGAAGTCCCAGCCACGTGTAAAACACATAGGAATGTGAGACCAGACATTGCAATTGTTGAGGTACCATACAAGGCATGTGCCTCACTTAACTATGCACACACTGTAACAACTGCAATCAGCAACTACACAGACACAACAGACTACAGGAACAACAGCATCCAGTCACAGATTACATAGACAGGCGGCAAAATTGTTCAACACCAGGGACAGTGGCCAGTCCGATGTGCAGAGTAGTGACTCGAAAAGCTGCGTATGCAATGTGTGTGAGTGTACCCTGACATGGCCACCAACACTGCCATGGCAGGCACAATAGGTTTCACAGCCACCACTGTGTCACAGGTAGATGTGTGTGTGTGTGTCCACCAGTCAAACAGGATGGCCCGTTCAACTCGGTGCTGTCTATGTGCTACGGGACAGTTGGAGGTCCGCCCCTGAGAGAGAAGCACAACTGTGGAAGACACACATGTGGCATGTGAAGCGGGAGTTCCACTTGGGCCAGGTGGGTGGGTGGCACGGGTAGGTGCACACATGCATTGTTGAAACAGACTGTGTGGGGAGGATTCCGGAGGGCTATATTTCCACTGTGTTGGGTATTTGGAAAGCACACCTGTCTGGAGATGAATGTGAACTCGTGTGGACACAACAGGCGGGCACACGATCAATGCTGCATCAGGTGTAGACGTTAGCCCTCCCTCTGGGGACATGCTGGATACTGCTGTGCGTCTGCCAGGCCCTTGCCAAGGCACTCACATCCCCTGTCCACCAGGTGTACCCCCTACATTGTCCGCCTGCACAGGCTACCCAGGGCACGGGATGGCAGTGGAGCTTGGTGGGTGGTAGCTCATGGCACCCTTCTCCTGGTCACATCTCGCAGGCAACACATTCTCAGTGAGCAGCAGGGCACAAGTCCTAAATATGTAGTGGGGGGACGCAGATGTCACGACAGGAAGTGACGTCACGAAAGGTGGCTTGCACCATCAGACTTCTTGCCTCCCTTTGCCCACCCCTTACATGCGATTGCTACAGAGAAGCCAGCGCGTGCACAAGCAGCACTGAGCTCGCCGCAGAAGGGCCAAAGAGTGAATGTGTGTGTCCATTTGCACCAGTTCCCTGGCTCACGGTAAAATCAGTGGTGGGACGCCGTCCACCCGCGTGGTACCCTGACTCGAGACCTGGTGTGCAGGCAAAGTGTCCTATTGGCTTTGCGATATGTGTGAGATGCATGACACTCGTTGGCGGGGGATGGCTCGGAGGCCCGTCACCCTGAGGCCCATGTCCCACCACATGGGTCCCTTGTCAATGGCAGCGGTTGTAATGTCTATGCGCGCAGGGGTGGGTCAACCTTACGTGTAGGATTGTGTTTGCGGCCTGGCCCGCTAGGGCAGCCACAACCTCTGTGTGTTGCATGTGGTGTATCCGGACTCCGGAGGCTGTCATGCATTGTCACTGTTGTCCAGGTATCGAGTCGGGGTACCACGCGGGTGGACGGCGTCCCACCACTCATATCACCTCGAGACAGATAATTGGGGCAAATGGACCCACACATTCACTCTTTGGCATCTCTGGGGCGAGATCGGAGCTGCTTGTGCACGCGCTGGCTTCTACGATGCAACCGCATATAAGGGGTGAGCGAGGGGAGGCAATGAGTCAGACGGTGCAAGCCACCTTCCGTGATGTCACTTCCTGTCATGACGTCAGCGTCCCCCCACCCCTTATTTTAGGACTTGTGCCCTGCTGTTGTCAGATGTGCCACTGCCCAGGGGGTGGAGAAAGGGTCAGGAATGTCAGCCTGATATTGGCCCAGTTGAAGGATCACCTTGACTGGGGGGGACAACCATTGGACAGTCCGGAGTAGCCCACCCACGCGTACATGTGGGCCCTCCATGTACTGTGTCACCTGCGGCAAAGTGATGTCATGGGCAATGACGTCATTGAGGAGAGCTGTCTGCCCCACGCAGAGATGGCGCATGAGCTCAACAGACCCAGCACTGAGGGCAGCAGGGGTCACATGTGCAGGGTCAGCTGTGCCTGGTGTGAAGGAAACTCTACCCTTCATCCCTGTGCCGACACGTGTTGCACCTGTGGAAGTAGATGGGAGTGCGGGCATTGGCCTCCGCGTGGCTGAAGAGGAGCCAGAGTCCACGTCCCCTGTGTTAGCAAACATGGATGCATCACCTCGGTCCTCAGATGACTCAGAAATTGCCGTCTCGGCCTGTAATTCATCCAGCACACGTCTGGCCCCTCCGAGGCGCTGGTCACATCTGACACACTCAGCACCTGTGCAGCTGCTACATCCGATGCCACACCACTGTTGACCGTCCCCTGTCCCTCAGCACCCACGGGAGATGCCACATGAGAGAGAGCGAGGTGGCCTCACTCATCTGGCATCAATTAAACAGACATGTGCAAGGGAAGTAGCACAGAACATCCACCAATCCACATGTTGCACGATACCTGTGCAATTGCATACAGCCACCACAATCAACACGTAATGGCTGGCGTACAGTAACTGAAGCCGCCAATAAGTGGCACATGTGTTGTGCACATAGCACTACACCCGGCCTGTGTCACCCTGCGACCATTGTCCCAAATCGCGGTGTGCACACCCACTGTCCTGATGGGGCAAGGATGAGCACTACGTAATTAGGCCAAAGACATACCTGCATGGAGCAGAATGGGAAACCACTCACACAGACTGCAACATGACGGGCCACAATGGCCATGAGCCCATGCCATCCACCTGTCGTTCACACGAGCATTACTGCTGTAGCACAGTGTGCCGGATGTGTAAGCACCAGAGATATGAGCTGAGGCATCGCAAACATATGACCGAACGAAATCAGAGTAGGCACAGTGCCTCAAACATACATGTGAATTGCCAATCCAGGCCACTACAGGTTGTTCCTGAGGGCTACGACTCTGAGTGCATTGAGAATGCAGAGTGCTCAAATTACATCTTGACCCTCAGGAATCGCATATGCATGTCAGGTGCACACAGCACAGAGTACACCTACAACCCACTGCATACACAACATACGTCGCATCACCCAGATTATGGTTAGGCTGTGGACACATGCTGCCTCTCACCGCAGAAGACACCATCCCACATTACTGTACACTTGCTTGCTGCTGATGCCCCTACAAACATGCATCCGGCACAGGCTGTGTGACTGTCAAGATGCAGACCATTACTGGTGAAATGCAGCGCCGTGCTGACCTGACAATACGAGGGGGCATCCCCCGATCCGTTATCGCCACGTAGTAGCTCATCCGGCAGATGACGGTCCACCCTTTGTGGAATTGGCTGCACTGTCGGTCACACATACACAGAGGCATCAACTTGGATGCAATGCCTCATCACACGCCCTTGGGCTGGAGGACTTCAAACTGCAGGGATGGTTCACAAGAGCCTTGGAATGTCACTCATACACTTCTCAACATCACCCACATCCACCAATCACAGTGGCATGCTGCTGAACCATCCCAGATACTCAGAGACGTGCAACAGAGCCAGGAAGTAATCGGACATGGCCCATCAGCATGTGTACAACACACGTGAATGCATGCTGCTGGGAGTGTGTACACAGTACCTGTCCATCCCATTCACATGCAGGTTGCCAGCACATTGAGCAATGTGTAGTCTGCCCACATCTACTGTCCATTGTCAGGTGGACCAACAAATAGATCACAAGGCAACACATCTTTGTGGGTGGACTCACCGTGTCCAACACTTCGCAGCCCTCAACGTACTCGCCCTGTGAATGGCTCACCACGCAATGGAGGTCACATTCAGTGCCACTATCTCTCACACACATCCCTATCGCAAGGCATGGTGTGTCCAATCGACAGGGCTGAGTTTGTGTATTTCAGGAGAGACCTGAACAAAAGACACATGTAACCCACTGTACAGTCAGTGTTGGCTCCTTCTAGGATTGTGCAGTCAATGTGCAGCCCAGGTCTGCTGCCACTGAGGAGGCCAGCAGGGACCCAGGCAGCCATTCACACAAGCAATGACTGCCCTGAGTCCTGCATTGCCAAGTGGCTGCGTGACTGGATGTCTGACATGGAAATGCCATGTACCACCACTCGTGAGGGACATGCATGGGAAAGTGCCATAGAGCCTACATACCCCTTACACCTGTAGTTAGCATGGTAAGCAGTGCATGTTGGAACCCCACAGGCTCAGAATCATAGTGCTGCGGATCAACGACATGTGTGTCCCCCACATGCACTCCCACACACACTGTAGTTGTCTTACACACACAAGTTTTGCTATGAATAGCCTTGGGCAGTGTGCGTGGAGCTCGGAATCCATGATCTCCAGCTCCTCGCTGGTTAGTGGACCTGGACATATCTTCAGAGTTGTCGACATGTAGGTGGACATGTGGCAGCAGCGGCAGGTGTTGTTGAGGGATGTCAGGCAGCAGTCCCTGTAAGCTGTGGTAATGCCTGTCTCCCTCCCACACTCATATAGCCCCCTGGGGCTGTTCCAGTGGGTCCAAGTTGCTGCAATTGGTGTACCATGTCTGCCTGCTTCAAATGCACACAATGGCCTGCACGGAGCTGTCCCGGTACGCTTACCTCTATCGTCGAGCATGCAGGATACAGTCGCGAGGGCCATTGGAGTTGGCCTCAAAGGCCTGGTCCATGGCGGGTACAGTCCGCTGGTGCCATGTGGAATCCACAGTTGAAGGTGCGCCATGCATTTGCAGGTGTGGCCATGATTTGTGTGTGGGAGCATGTCCACACTGGACAGGGCCACTTCATGCTGTGTGCATTGGCATTGACGGCCAGTGCTCAGCCTCCACATGTCTGTTGGCACATCATCATGTACACATTAGCATGGGTGCATGGGATGTGCATATGCACACACATGCCATATTTCTCAATGTACATCTCCCACTTGGCACGTGCAACATTACGTGTCACTTGTGATGTGTGTTTGCATTCACACAACTGTGTTGTCATGGAGTTGTCAATGTGTACACCTGTCAATGTGTGTTGGAGGTGTGATACGTACAGTGGTGGACATTGGGTGGACTAGGGACATCATTGACTGTCTCATATCCCATTGTGCAACAGGACCCACTTGTTTTGGCCGCTCAGCCTGTGTACATTGTGTTGTTGGTGTGTGCCATACTCACCCGGCCTCGGAGGCTGTGTGTGGCACAGCAGCTAGGTATATTGCCGTGGTGTTGTCGCCTCCCACCTATGCAGTCTGAAACCATCATGATGCCTTTCAGGCTATTAGGGCCTAAATCCCCATGTGCATGCTCATGGCAATGGTATGTGTCAGTAGCCATTGCTATTGGTAAGGGGACCTGTGTAAGAGTATTGTGGCTGTGCTGTCCCTACTTGTCAGCTGTTCTGTGATTCTATAGCTTCGCCAGTAATTTGTGGTATGTGTATGTGTAAGTGCCATGTGGTGTGTTGCATTGACATGTGTCCACTTCCATCTGTCCTAGGAGGAGACCAAACATACATCGCCCCTACCAATTGCTGTCAGACATGGAGGATGTGGAGGTCATTCGTAAATTCCGGCTGGACCGACCCACCCTGCATCACCTATGTGCCATGTTGGAACCCCACCTTCGTCCTCGCAGGGTGTATCCAACAGCACTCACCCCCACGGCTAAGGTGATGGCTGCACTGCATTTTTTCGCTACCGGATCTTTCCAACACACAGTAGGCAGTGGAGGTGGAATGTCCCAACCCATGTTCAGCATGGTGCTACGGGATGTCCTGGCAGCTATGATGCTGTACAGGAACCGGTACATCCGATTCCCCAGGACTCGTGATTTGGCGGCAGTGAAGGGTGCTTTCTATGCACTTGGACGCATCCCCCACGTTGTTGGTGCAATTGATTGCACACATGTTGGCCTTGTTGCACCACAGGCCATGGAGCACATCTTTAGGAACCGGAAACATTTCCACTCCCTGAATGTGCAAGTGTTGTGCCTGGCGGACATGATCATCACGCACGTGTGTGCGAAGTTTCCCGGTTCCACCCATGACTCGCACATCATGCGCCACAGCATCCTCCCACGACTGGTGTCTAATCTTCAACCGGACCGTGCATGGATTGTTGGTGAGTATGCATACTCGTGTAGCGTGCTGGGTGTGACATGCTGTCTTGTATCCTGTTGGAATTGCAAGGATTCTCTGTGTTTCTCACACCCAGGTGACTCGGCATATCCTAACGGGCCTTGGCTGCTGAGCCCACTCCGTAATCCCAGGACACCAGCTGATGTCAGATACAATGAGGCACATGGGAGGACCAGACGTGTGGTGGAGCGGACTTTTGGACTCCTGAAGTCCAGATTCAGGTCCCTGGACCGCACCGGGGGTGCACTGGCATACTCCCCACAGAAGGTGTGCCAGATAGTAGTGGCATGCTGCATGTTGCACAATCTGGCTATTCGCAGGCAGATCCCCCTGATAGTGGATGACGGTGATCAGTCAGGACCCCCGCCTGCAGACCAGGCCGTGTCCAGTGACGAGGACAGTGGAGAGGAGGAAGCAGTGAATGAGCGTCAGCAGCTCATCGCATGCTACTTCACTTGACGGTGAGTGACCATGTACGTCTGCTGATGTTGCTGTAGCTGTGTAGGTGTATGTGTGCATTGTCACGCCGGCCTATTGTTCACTGAGTGCTGTGTGGCAATGGTCCATGTCCAGGGTAGTATGCCACTGACAGTGGCTGTGGCATTGTGCCCTGTTGCTCTGTGAGATATGTGTACATTGCTTGAACTTGATGACAAGTACTGTGTGATGAGTGTGTGACACACACATTCAATGGACTCTTGTTCTGTTTTTCCCCCCTAGGTCCCTACAGCCTCTCCTGGCCTATCGACATACCACACTACAGATGCATTTCTGATCTTGGGGACGGTTGCACATCTTTGATTAAACACAGAGCAGATAAGACAGAATGTGATCCAGGTGTATTTATTTAAAGCAGTGACATGTGAATGTGGGCAAGGTGATCACACAAGTGGTGCATGCTGGAACAATGAGTTGACGGACATGTCCGCGTGATGGTCAAGGTGTAGCCATGTTGTTCTGGGTCCACAGTCCGACAGACACATGCCATTCACATGGCAGTGTGAGGTAGGATAGTAGTCCAAGTGAATGCAGTAGATGGCCACCGTGGCTGGCTGACTCACTGGCGTTTGGAGCGTGCGAAGTCTTCTCTGGACACCTGTTTCCTCTTCAGACGACCCCTTCCACGTTTGGGAGGGGGAGGGTGTTGTTGTGGGCTGCTTGTGGTGGCTGAGGATTGCCCACTCGCTGTGGATGCAGGGGAACTGGATGTTGCACGACCCTGCGCCCCAGCAGGTGGTGTCGGATGTGGTGTGGTTGGCCTTGATTGGGCCCTCACCGCCACCACTAGCTGGCCCATGAGGTCGACTAGTTGGCCCATACGGGTCACGAATTGGCCCATATGGGCATCCATGGACCTCAACACCCCAAGGACTTCCCGCGTATCGGCAGATGAACGGGCCCATTGTCCCTGGGCCTCTTCATAGGCCCCAAGGACTCTGGCGATTTGCGGCAGGGCTTGGCTCCCAGGCTCGGATGGCGTTGGCCTGACCCTGCTCCTCCCACCTGGACTGCTGCCACCGACCTGCCCACTAGCCACAGTGGTCACCCGGGGCCTCGTTGCCGCTCCCAGGGTCGATGTCGAGGTGCGTACAACACCTTGCGCAGGGTGAGTGGTCAGGGAGGCCGTGGTGGTAGTGGTGGTGGTTGCGGCGGTGGTGGTGGCCGCAATGACCGTGGCAGCAGGGGGCTGGGACTGGTCATCAGCCCTGGGAGATGGGTTGGTGGGTAGGAGGGGTCCTGGGGAGCGGTTGCGCCCTGCCACACCAGATGTGCCTGGTCGGGTGTCCTCGTCCGAAGAGGTGTCCAGGTCTTCCACATCCGTGAGTCCGTGTGGAGGGCTTGTGGACTGGCTGTGATGGCTGCTGTCTCCCTCTCCAGCATCATGCAGTTCGTCACCTGTGGGGCGGAGACGAAAGGTTATTGTGTTGCACCTTGCAAGGTTTGTGTTAGATGTCTGACATTCACAGTTTGTGCACAGTTGTGCACTGATTTCCCAGATGCGTGTGTATGGCTCTGCAATGTGTGTGCGTGATCAAGGCAATGGAATAGTGTGATGGGTGCATATGGCATGGGACGGATTTGGAATGCCAATCGGTGTGTGTTGCAGTACCCCTACATTTTGTGGCTTTGGTGGAAATGGGGTACAGCCCCATGAACGCTTTTGAGATGAAATATGTTTTAGGGGTTCATTTGAAACGCTTAGAAACGCAGATGGCAAAAGGGGTACAGCCCCATGAACGCTTTTGAGATGAAATATGTTTTTGGGGTACATACTGTGACATATGGGTGCACTGCAGGGACAAAGGTGTGTGTATGTCTGACGTACCAAGCATATCTGCTCACTGTTATCATTTAGGGACATTACACTGCAAGCATTGTAGTGAGTGAGTGATGGTTATTTGCCACACGACGTATTGCAGATGGGACAATTCCTTTGTGTGTGTGCTACCCTCAGCCATGTGCAGCAATGCAGTGCTCTTGGTGTGTTGACTATATTAGGTATGTTGTGAATCACAGTGTGACGTGCGCTTCAGACACTACAGACACATTATTGGTCATCGGCGAGAATCTTTGCTGAACTACTGTATATGGGACAACTGATTAGATGATATACCTTTCATGACACTGGGGCTGTTAAGATGTGATGGATGAGACATTGAATGTGCATTGTGTAGCTGTGTGGTTCATGGGTCCAGTGGTGTATGTGACATTACTGTGGTTCCACTCAGTTACATTGAGACGGGATAGACTTACATGGGTGATGTTGTAGGATGTCAACGGAACAAGCAGACACGACTACATGGACAAGACTTCGATGGTGTTGCTGATGTGTGTGATGACTGGCACAGTGCACGGCATGTGGGTCAGTACTCCAGTGAGACTTGTGCATGCAGACGTTACTCCTTACGTGTTGGTGTATTTGTGATGGCTCATGTGGGCTATGACTCTGTAATTCATGTCCGTGTGCACATTAGTCACATGATTATGACAGGGGGCAGTGCTACCTGTTTCTCTGCTACGTGACATGTCCCACATGTTAGTCGTAGTACAGTCCTCATGCCTACAGACACCCCGCCCTGTGCAGTAGTCTACCTACTTGTTGGTTTGTAGGGAGCAATGCAATGGCTGACACATGGTCATGAGAGGGAGGGGTGCTCCATCTTCCTGGTCTGTGGCAGTGGGGGCCGTGTTGTGAGTTGTGGTGAAGGCTTACCATCCACAGACACCCCTCCATGTAGGGGAATATATCTACCTGTCGGGTGACGGTGTGCACTGCAATGGGTGTGGGGAGTGCTCCATCTTGCTGCGCTGTGGGACTAGGGGCTTGGTGGTGGTTGTACTTCTGCAGTCCCCCCTCCGATACTCTGAGTTCGTGGTAAGGCTACTTCCCTGTTACTTGTTGGTTAGTGCAGCTATGGCTGACACATGGGTGTGGGTGTGGGGAGTGCTCCTTCCGGCACATCTGGGGTACAGAGGGACCTGGTGTGAGTTGTGGTGCTGGCTGCCTGTACACATGCCCCCATGGTTTTGTTTGTTGGTACCTTTGGGCTGAGTGTGTGGGAGTGTCTGTTGCATGTGTGAGAGATGTCTTGTGTATTGTGTACTGGACATGGGGGTGTTTGTCCCTCGGTGCTATGGCATTCTGGTAGTGCATGACAGTACATAGCGGTGTGCTGGTATACATTTGTTTGTACTTACCAGTCTCCACTCCCCCTGGTATTCCGGTGAGACTCTCCGGATGCAGAATGCCTCGCACCTTCTCCTCCCACGCCTTGAAGGTCTTGAATAGCGCGGGATTTCCGCCGCCAGTCGTGGCAGCCAGCTCACGATTCTTGGCCTCCTTCTTCCTGACCACGCTTTTCAGGTCGTGCCACCTCTTTGTGATTTCGCCCGGTTGCGTGGCACGTTCCCAACTGCATTCACCTGGTCTACTATCCTTCTCCACATTCTGTTTCTGGTGGCTACTGGTGTCTGTTGGACCTGGTTCCCATAGATTTGTGGGTGCACCTTGATGATCTCATCGACCATGACCGTCAACTCAGTGGCAGTGTACTTTGGCATCCTATGGCTTGCCATGGTGTGTGGTCTGCTATTTGTTGAGCTGGTGTGGTGGTTGTGTGGTGTGTGGTGTGTGGTGTGTGATGTGCAGGGGGTTCGTGGTGCCGTTGTTTCAGTGGTGATGGTGGTGGTGGTAGTGGTGGTGATGTGTGTGATGTGTCCGTGCGTGTGGTGTGCTGCTTTCCTTTGTGTCCTTTGTGTCTCTCTGTGTTGTCTGATGGCGTCTTCACTTTGTCCTCGTGCAAGGTATTGTGGTCTGTGAGGAGGCTGCTTTTGTACTGACTTATGTGGGTGTGTCATGATGGTCTGTCGTTTCCAGGTGTGTTGTGTCTGTTGTCCTGGGATTTGTAGTTTTTTAGTTTTGGCAGGGGGCATGTGTCATTGGGATGTGTTCTGTGTTTGTGTATTTTGGCGTAGTTTGCTGTGTGGACTTGTTGGCCATGTTGTGTGTATTTCTTTGTCCGGCCAATGGTTTCCGTGCACGGACGTGTCCGCCAGGCCTTCCGCCGTGTCAGTTATTCATCGCTGTTGTTGACCGTGGCGGGCGGGGAAAATGTGGATTTTCCGCGCTCATGTCGGGGAGATCATAATTTCACGGTCGTTGTCTCGTTCGTCAGGGCGGGCGAATTTGGGTTTTCTGGTGGGATTGCGTCCGTGGCGGACGGTTAATCTTCTACTCGGACATGTACGGGCGGAAATTTGTGTGTTTTTTCCGCCGCGGGCGGAGGTTGCTTCGCGACATAATAATTGCTCGGTCGGTATTCCCATGGTGCAGGCGGGCGGTTTTTTCATGCTATAGTAGATGGCGGATTTTTTACCGCCGGTTATCGTAATAGGCCCCATTTTCTTTAAGCTTCATCTTAAAGCGAAGAACTAACAGTCCCAAGAGTCTTCGGGAATGGTATAACGAAGAGAGTTTAAGCATAATCCTCGCCTCCGTGTCCTTAATAGAATTGAAACTTTCCTACACAAGAGTTAGGAACAATTTTCATTCACACTCCTAACTCTGTGATTAAGTGAAATTTCGGAAAAATTATGTGAAGTTACGCATAACTCATTTTCGCACCAAATCAATATTTGAGTTCATTTTGGATGTCAGGATGCATTGTGCCCTTAAAAAAAAAAATTTTTTTTTAAAAAACAGAATCACTGCGACTAACAGTTGCTCGCATTCTATCGTTTCGTTGCTTTCATTCACTTGCACTACATTTTTACAATGACCGGAGTATAATCACATGATATGGCATAATAATGTAGTTTTGGAAATTTCACATAACAAGAGTAATGCAAAATTAAATGAGTACACTGGCGTAACGTAAATTTAGCTTGGGGATAGTCCCAGCATATCACCATTGACTATCAGTTATTCTTATTGTCATGTTTTGTTGAATCTTACAGACCTCTTGCCTGGTGGGACCCCCCCTCCACCACTCCCCCATCTCGACTTCACTGCATATGATTGCTTCCTTCTTGATCTTTCAGTAGTGCTTCTTGTGGGCATCCAAGCCCTGTTCACATAGACAACAGGACATCAGTGTTCTCTCCTTGTTACCCCAGCACAGCATGGAATTCCAGTCCACAGGTCCTAGTGTGCCTAGATTGCTTGTTTTCTTTACGGGAATTTGTAGGAAAGTGGGTTTCTGTTGCAGTAACCCCCCCACTTTTTGCCAGACTACTGATGCACTTTTGACTTGATGTGCCCTGGGTCCCTGCCAATCAGGTTCCCAGGGCTTGTGTTCTTTCCCCAAAACTAACCCAATTGGCATCTCTGGCCACAGGTCAGCCCCTGGTAAATGGTACCACAGGTACCCAGGGCACTGTGACCAGGGAAGACCTCTAAGGGCTGCAGCACTTATTGTGCCACCCTTAAAGGCCCTGTACCTTTACACACACACACTGCCTTTGCAGGCTGCGTGTTTTGGTGCAGAACAAAGTGAAGAGTCGACATGGCACACATTCCTGTGTGCCATGCCTACAACCCACTGCCCTGGCATAGATCAGTCACCCCTCTCGCTGGGTGCACTATACCAGTGGTGAGGGTACAGGTGCATGAGCCCTGTACCCCTACAGTGTCTAAGTCCATTTGGTATCAAACCTCTCAGCACATTAAACCCACACTGATGCCAGGGTGGGATTTAATTAAAAATGCACACAGAGGGCATCTTAGAGATGCCCCCGAAAACTAACCTACCACTAGTGTCCAGGCTGAGTGGCTGCTTTCAGCTGCCACCACCAGACATGTTTCTGGACCCCTGGGTCGAGAGCCTGCTGCTCTCTGGGGCCTGAAACAATGCACATCCTGGGATGAGGTGCCAAGCCTCCTCCCCCAGGATGGGCAGGGTCCACGAAGGGGAAGCTTCAAAGGCTTGCCGCCTTTGTGAGCTTCCCCAGGCCACTTGCTGCTTTCAGCAACTGGTCCCCACTGGTTCTGACCCCCACTTTTGGCGGGAGAACCGGTGGGAAAAACAAGTGAGGGAGAGAGGTGTGCCCACCACTGCCAACTCCACCCCTCAGGTGGGGGAGGCGAGGTGAAGCACAACTCTCCGTCCCCGCCATCTTGCAGATGGGGGGACTCAGCCAACCAGGGACAGGCTCATGCCCCCCTCCCACTGGAGGGTGGCATAATAGGGGGTGTACCCACCCCAGGGAAGGGACCCATTGGTCCCTGCCTATTACCTGCCTGTAACGCACCTAAATCTAGTATTTAGGGGCACCCCTGAACCTTGCTTCCTCAGACAAGAAGACAGTGCAACAAGAAGAAAAAAAAGGACCGAACAGCCGTGCAGCAGCTGACAAGAGGAAGACGCCCACTGACTTGTCCCCAGCCCTACCGGCCTGTCTCCCCCTCGAACCTGCTCCTGCGAAATCCCGGTGTGTCCTGCAGCCAGCAACCTCGAAAACCCCGGAGGACCTGCCTGCCTTCAAGCACAAAGACTTTGTCTCCCGTGAACACCGGATTTGTTCATTTGCAACCTCTGGCTCCGGCCGGACACCGCGGATCCGCCCCACTCTGCACCAGCCGTCCACGGCCCGAGCTCGAGTGGGAAAACCCCACAAGGAGGTCACCCCGGCGATCCTGACCCGAGATCCGGCGACCCCTGACCTGCCTCAAGCCTCCAGCCGACGCCTGCAGCCTAAATCCAGAACGTCCCCCCAAACGCGACCAGGAGCTGGTAAGAAGATCCAACCCCAAAAGGCACCCCTGCACCCGACGCCCCACGGCCTTGTGTGCCCAAACCGACAGTGCCTAACCAACCCCTAACTTTCCAACTTACCTCTCGAAGTGGTGGTCGCACCCAGAAGACCTTCGTCCCTGATCCTGCAGTGCCTTTGCAAACCGGAGGTTCCCCATTGAAACCAACAGGGCGCCCGACGTCAAAACAGCACCCTGCACCCGGCCGCCCTAGTGCCGCTGAGGGTGCACCTTTGGTGCTACTTTGTTTCCCCATTTGCCCTGAGCTAAAGTCCAGGAGCTTTGCTTCCACACCCAAGTGGCCTGCTTGCCAGCAGCCACCAACCGGAGGCCTCCTATCCCCCATTCGATAACATTGGGCCTCAGCACTCTGCACCCGGCCGCCCTAGTGCCGCTGAGGGTGTAACGAGAGTGCATCCTTGACCCTGGGGGAACCCTTGTTCTAATCCCAGAAGCTCAACTCCTAAGACCGATTACTTACCTGGTAACCGTTAACTTCATTTCTCTCCATAGGAACCTATTGACTGTTTTTCTCTGAAAAATGTATAAGTGTGAAGTTGAATTGTATGGAAACCTGAAAAATAACAACTGTGCAAAACTGACTTTACTTACCTTTTCTCTAGGAAATGTCCCAGTGTGATATCTAGGCATATCACACTGAGTAGAAAAAGTAATCTCAAAAGTAACGTAAAAGTAACTTACCTGTAATTCTTATTGCAAAATCGATACAAAGTATATGTACAGCATTCCACAGTAATGCATTACCAGTAATTCAAACTGTAACCATTTCAAAGTACATTTAGAACTGCATTTCAAACTGTATATTTACTGCAAAGTATTTATCAACTTACCTGTGCCAGGCTTGCTTGGTTCTAGGAAATAAAATAACTAAAAGAATATTTTTATACAAAACCAATTGGTCTGAAGTTCAGTCTTTGAGTGTGTGAAATCATTTGCTGAGTGAGTGTGTACAACAAATGCTTAACACTGTCCTCTGATACTGCCTTACTGCTCGACCACACTACCACAAATAGAGAGTGAGGTGCTATCTAACTTTACCTCTGCCTACCTTTGGGGATCCACTGGACTCTGTGCACACTATACCTCACTTTGGTATAGTATATACAGAGCCAGCTTCCTACAGAATTGAAATAAGTCATGGTAGTTTTGGCTATCAGGGCTTTTTTGGTGTTCTGAAAAACCTGCTCTTCCTGATCCCTGTAAGACTGTTGCTTCCACTGACTTAGCAGTTCAGATGGTGACCACCTAGAGGAAGCTGCAGTGTTCTGACAGATTCTGGAGTGCCTGAACAGTCTTAAAATGTTGCATCTCTTTGGAACAAGGAATTATCTGTGCCGCAGAGGTTTGGCCTGAGAAATGAACATTTATTTCCAAGCAAGGAAGGTAATGTAAGTACTGGACGGCGGCATGTAACCATGCTTGCTTACATCAATATACCATCACTGACAGTGTGGACACGGTAAGATGACCAAGATTTCACAGATGGAATTCTGGAACACTTCCGCTACAGAGGATTCCTCAAAGCTCAGTCTCATGTTCATAACTAGCCCAATGTGAATGGAGAAAACATGGTGTGATGCGGATCCTCATAAAGTAACAGCTGTTGGTAGGCTCCATTCAGGCCCAACTAAGGAGACCACCTTGCACCATTCAAGTTGGCTATTTTGCTATTAGCTATGTGTGTTGTGGACCTTTCATGCTTGATTGCTTGATTTGGTAGGTGTATGACCACACAAATAAGTACTGTGCCAGCTGCGAGGCCCTCTTGGTGCCTACTCTTAGGGATACCAAGGATGTTGGTCCTTTTAATTTTTCAATAACCCTCTTGTCTTCTTGTTCTGTACCTCCACATATTTTTGAACATGAAACAGGATCTACCTATGATGTAATGTTGTACGGAATGGTTGAAATGTGACCACTCTTTCTTGCCCTTTAAACAGCAGCTGGAGGTCAGCAAGAACAACCTCTAGGTCACAGTAGCTAATGCTAAGCGCAAACTTTATCAGCTGTAGTAACTCTGCCTTCTGGTTTTTCAGAAGAGTCTAAATTCTGTTTCTTGTCACAGACAATGTTGCCTAAGTTTTCGTGTTGACATTTGCAACTTGCCATAGAATGATGCATTTCAGTTGGAGTCGGAAGAGGTCCCCATGTGAGCTGATTTTTTGTCGGTTGGAGCTTTGATCGTGGCCAGGGGGTTTCAACTGTTCAGTGGTTGAGCAGCTATATTTGGCTCCACCCTTACACAAGTTACCCAAGCTCCTGAGGAGCAGACTAATCCGAGCACCCAGAAATGGTAAGAGTGGCTGAAGCCTCTAATGAAGCATCAAATGGAAGTGCAAGTACAGGGTTGAGTCAGGGAACAATCAGGTCAAATTACTCAAATTAAAGCTGGAGCTGGAAGAAATGATAAGTGGAAGCCTTGAATCAGCCCAAGTAGATGTTTTAAAGCCAAATGAACTCTTATTCATGAATAAGGACGTTACTAGATGAGCTAGGCAAGCTCTTGATAAGCTGATCGACCTAACCAAAAAGTATGAAGTAGATTAGGAGTGGACAAAGGCCTTACAAAAGATCCACCGACTTTCTTTGTCTGATCTGGATATAGAGAATATGGGAGTACCAGAGTTGAGAATGCAAATTCGAGGATTGATACAGAGCATTCGAATTTGGAATACATTGATAAATAGGAGAACAAGTGGTCAAGGAGGAAGGGTCCCAAAAGATCCATGGGGGATCCGCCTCCATTAGGAGAAATGGTAGTGAGTACCACAAGTTTCCTCTTAAGGTAAGTACCTAGCGGGGGTTGTGCTCATGTGCCTTGGGATTGATGTAGCCATGTTGAAAAAGTCTAATCCATGCCACTACTGCAACCGGTTGGGGCATTGGAAGCGAGAATGCCATCTTAATCCAGCTAATCAAGGACAAAATTTAGGGTTTGCTCAGCCTCAGAATAGTAACTCCATGCAATCGCAAAATGGACAGAGAATTTCAATGCACCCCAAGGTCCGATGATGCAAGTCCCACAGCCCCTAATGCCACAGCAGAATGCCAATAACTCTAGTTTCAATTCAAATCAGATTCTGAAAATGAACCCAAATTCTTTCCAGAACCAAAATCTAGCACAGAAGTTTCCTATGTTTGCGATGGCAGAAGGATATGGTTCTGATCAGTCCTCCTAACGGTGCCTGAGAGAGAAAGAAGGTTGTGCACTTGGCGCAGTCTTAGAGGTAGACCAGAGTGGCCCATTTGTCGATGCTGAAATAGATGGCCTCCTCGTCACATTTTTGATTGACACTGGTGCTACCTGCTCTACTGTAAGGACCGTGGAGGTTCCAAACCTATAGTCTCTCAGGAGGAAGAATCCAAGTTGTAGGAGTAGCAAATAAGCAAATGTTTAGTTCCTTGACAGACCTGTGAGAACAGGGTCCTTTGCTGAAAATCATCAATTTGTGATACGCGATTCCATCCCTGTGTGTTTGTTGGGATGAGATTTGTTGTGCAAGTTAAATTGCATAATTTACTGCACGCCAAAGGGCATAGAACTTCAGACAAATGATGAGGATATTGCATTCAAGATAGCAAATCAGAATTTAGCTGTCAGAATGTTCCCAACTGCCCTTGGATCTCAGAGTCTCGGTGAAGCTGGAAGTCTGGGATTTTTCAGGGAAGGACATTGGTCCTATTAAGGGAGTAAAGTCAAATGCTGAGTATTCAGGAACTCCGCACTACAATTTGACCCCCGAAATGATTGCTGGTATTACTCCAGTGATTGAGAACATGATCCTACAAGGGATTTTGAAAGAGATAATGGGGAGTCCTTGTGACTCACGCATTATGGGCCTGCAGAGGACTAGCGGTAAGCAATGCATCGTGCAGGACCTGAGGGAAAAAAAACTGTTTTGTTGTTCCTTGTAGTCCCGTGGTACTGAATCCATCTGTAATAATATTTCAAATTCCTTGTGAAGTTGAATGGTTCACCGTCATTGACCTTTGGCAGGCATTCTTCTCCGTACCGTTGCATGAGGACAGTCAGTTCCTCTTCGCTTTCCGGTTCGGCAGTCATGTTTTGGCATGTGCCGAGTTCCTCAAAGGTATACGAAGAGCCCATACATCTTTAAGCAGATAATGAAAAAGAATCTGGAGTCTTTGCTCATGCCCTGCAATTCAGTGTTGGGACAATACATCAATGACCTACTGATTATGTCAAACAGCCGAGAAGCCTGCAAGATTGATACTAGTCGCAGGAGAGAATCTCGGTAATCATGCAGATGAATCTGCCCAAGACTCAAAACGGAGTTAGATTGTTTTTGGGAATGGTGGGCTACAGTCACCAGTGGATTCCCAAAGTTGCCCTAGTTGCACAGCCCTTACAGAGGCTGCCACACAAGAATGTGTCGGATCTGGTGCCCTGTGACAGTGACTGTTTGGTTGCATTCGTGGAGTTGAGAGAAAACCTCGGTCTGCCCCGGCGCTAGGAATGCTCGATTACAATAAAGCGTTTTCGCTTTTTGCAGGAAGAGGGAGGACTGTGCTCTCTCATTGCTAACGCAAAATCACGGAGGTGTACGAAGGCCTGTTGCCTATTTATCAGCTACCTTTGATCCCGTAGCAGCAGCTTTGCCCGGATGTCTGAAATCCGTGGCAGCTCCAGGTGTCAGTATTGAGAGGTGTGAAAACATTGTGATAGATCACCCTTTGTCTGTTTATGTTCTACATTCTGTCAAAATTCTGTTGACTAGAACTCATACACAGCAGCCGGCAAATAGTCACCTCACTAAATATGAGCAAGTTATTCTTGCGGCGGAGAACATCGTGTTAAAATGGTGTGCTGTTTTGAATCCTGCCACTCTATTGCCCCTTCCTGATTGTGATGTTGATTCTGATGAAGTAGAACATGACTGTCTCAATGTTACCGAACTGTGGGCCAGGCCAAGATAAGACATACAAGACAAGCCACTACCTGAATCTGACTACACGCTCTTTGCGGATGGCTTGTGCTTGTGAGACTAAGAGGGAACACTGAGAGCTGCTTATGCAGTATGTCCTTTCTCAGGTTAAGCTACCTGGTTACAATGAGTATTGTCCACTCAAGTAGCTGAATTGATTGCCCTTACTAGAGCATGTTGTGTTTCAGACCAGCTAAAGGTGACGATTTTTACTGATAGTCAGTATGGGTTTGGTGTGGTGCATGATTTCGGACATTTATAGTCTTAAAGGGAGTTCACAACCTCCTCAGGTTCCCTCATTCACAAGGGAGAGTAAGTATGTAAGTTGTTGGAGACTTTGCAGTTGCCTGCTCAAGTTGCGTTCGTGAATTGTTCCGCACATTGAAAGGGAGATGATTATGTGACTGTTGGCAACAGATATGCCGATGAAGTCACAAAATACAGTGCTCATAATGCTTGTACCATTAATGGGGAAAATACCAATGAGGGAGTAGATGAAACCGATTACAACCTTTTGGTAACAATTGCTGATACATGGGAGGAAGTTAAGAGGTCACAAGAAGAAGTGACAGAGTCAGAACAGCAGGGGTGGGCAAAGGCAGGTTGTGTAATGAGAGATGACGACATTTGGGTTTCAGGGGATGGAAGACCTGTGTTGCTAACAGTTTGTTGCCACCTATGGCTAGGCATTACCATGGACCAATACAAGCAGCAAGAGAATGCCATGGTTCAGTTGTTTCGGCAGACGTGGTTTAATCCCAAGTTCAGAATGATGGCAGAAGCTTTGTGTCACAGGTGTGTTGTTAGTTAACAGATGAATGTAGGGAAAAAGACTGCAGTTACATTAAGTCAGATAGGGAGATCCGGAGGTCCTTCCAATAGGATCCAGCTAAACTTCATTGTGAAGCCTGTGTACAATGGGCTGAGATACATCTTGGTAGGGTTGTGCATTTGTGCACGCTGGGTTGAAGTGTACCCAACTAGGAGAAATGACAGTCTCACTGTAGCTAAGCTGCTGTTGAGGAAACTCATCCCCAGGTTCGGATTTCTCCTATCTCTTTGGAGCATTTCAGGTGGAGCAGAGACTACATTGCAGTTATCGACCTGAGGCTTCTGGCATTGTGGAGTAGGTCAATGGAACACTGAAATCCAGATTGGCTAAAGTGTGTGCTTCGACATCTCTGAAATGGCCTGATGCTTTGCCTCTTGTGAGCTAGATTTTGGTTCTGGAAAGAATTTGGGTTCATGCTCGGAATCTGATTTGAATTAAAACTAGGGTTACTGGCATTCCGCTGTGGCATCAGGGGCTGTGGGACTTGCATCATCGGACCTTGGGGCGCAGTGAAATTCTCAGTCCATTTTGCGATTGCATGGAGTTACTATTCTGAGGCTGTGCAAACCCTGAATTTTGGCCTTGATTAGCTGGATTAGGATGGCATTCTCGCTTCCAAAGTCTGGGCTTTATTGCCTGGCTACCTTTCTTTATGTGTTATAGTAATCGAAGTGATGCTAAATCCCTCTTACCTCTCAGGCAACTAATATAGGTCCACCGACCAAAAGGAGAAATATCTACAAGATTAAAGCGTTATCAGTGGCAATGAAACTGACAGTGGCCTCAGAATCAATGACTGCCACCACTTTTACCACTGTTTCTTCTACTTGCATCGCCACTTCGCAGTGCCACTTTGCAGGATCAGTAATATGATGGGCTCCTGCTCATCTTCTGCTTCCTCAGTCATGGACAGTGGAAGGTCTTCTGATGTGATCTGGAGATAGATTTACAACTGCATCTTTGCATTTTGCAAATCTCTGTCACCTGTGGTAATGGTCCGTCATGCAACATTCCTTTGCATAATGACTGCTTTCACCACAGGTGGAGCACTGGCTCTTTTGCACAGGCACTCTTCCTTATAGGGCACTTTGGCTCCACCATAGGCTGTATGGGGTCTGGGCTTTAGAATATAAAATCTTCTGATCATTTTGGTCTAATTGGTCACTCACTTCTATCTTGTGCACCTGTCCTATGGAGTTCTCCTTTATTTTTACTACTGCAAATATATGCGCAACTTGAGCCCCTGAAAGCTCTAGGGTGCTTCCAAGATCTACACGACTTCTCCTCAGAATGATCTATTAGATGGCAATAACCCTTCATAATCTGAGTATTCACATCTTTCAATGCAGCTTTGCATATGCTCACTACACTTTTCCATGCGGCACAGAATGCTTCTTCAGGTTCTAGGCAGGCTCACCTCCACCGGAACCCCTCATAATCAGTATTTATCTTTGGCTTGAAATGAGCTGGGAGTATTTCGACCACCATGGGGAAATCGCTCAAAAACACAGTGCTCAGGAGCGTTTGGAATAACTGGCGGAGGTGGTGTTTAAATTGAGCCCTTGTTGCAGGTGAGGCCCACATGCACTCATTTTTGGGGACCTAGACTTCTTTGTCCTCATCAGATTTTGACCCAGAGCAAGAGAGAAAAACACGGAAGGAAGGAGGAAAGGAAAGTAACAAAGAGAAAAGCAAGCTTGAAAAAGAACCTGCAAGAGTGAGATAAAGGGAGAGAGAATACACGGTGATGGATGACCGAGGCATGAAGTGGAATCAAGACTACACAGCATTGGTATTACGCACCCCCATCATTGAAAAGTGACTCCCATGGACGTCTAACCACTTATTATTTTACAAATTAAAGACTGAGCGGAGGTATATTTGCCACAGATCCCCAGTTGAGCCTGGCATTGAGCCTGGCATTCACAAAGCCATCTTTGTCTAAGATGTTAAGGAAGTGTCAGGTCGAAAGACTGATGCATAATGCCAGAGGTAGCTGTGTGAGTGTCCGTATTCCTAGATTGTTTTGCCTGGAGCTGCACCCTCGGCAGCACTTCCTGGCAATGCAAAAGTACAACTTTTCATCCCTTTTTGAAAATACGTGAGGAATTTTTAACTTTCTTCAAGTATTCTAAAACTGAGTTAGAATAGTATATTTGCCTCCCCAGCTGCCCCAAAGACCGCTGCTGCCCTGAAGATGCAACTGAAGCAAGAAACTCAAAGGTGCGAGACTGTGCACTCTTGCGGACATGCATAGCTAGCTTTACATTAGCTAGTTGTCATTGGATGTGACATGTGGTGACGAGAAGAAAATGAACATATCTCGTGTCGTGAGAGGGCAGATGCATGACAGTTGCACATAGAGCAGTTTTTGTCTGGCACCGCAGATCAGTGCTGATCAAATTAGGGAGTTGAGTGACCCTTTGGAAAAGGCAGCGCAGCGCGACACCGCAGCATGATCCCACAGCGCCTCGAGACCCTCAAGGGTGAAGCAGTCACGCTTTACAAATCCTGATTGATTGATTGTTCTTCTTCAGGCATAAATAACAGATTCTACGGCTTGCATATGAGTGAAAGTTAAAGAGTGCTGTGGAATGCAAAAGCAGTAACTGTGCAGTTGTTTTGATTGCACCTGCTGCAGCAAACCTGCTCCAACGGTGGCACCGACAGCCACACAATATCAGCTCTTTATGCGATCACCCATTGACATGGTGAAACAAAAGGTGAGCTGTGACCCCTGGTTCTCATCTTCTGTTCAGACGCTCTGCACGGCTGTCCATGGGGCGTTTCAACCAGTGCCTAATCTGAGCCGGTGGAGGCCACTGGAACTTATTTTTGGGGACCGGCACTTATTTTTCTGACTTAGAAAAGCAAGAGAGGGAAAAGCGCAGAAAATCGGAACGATGGAGGTAGAGAGAAACTAAAAAACCGTCACAAAGCTAGAAAGTAGGAACCTGCTAGAGTGAGATAAAGAGGAAGGGAGTGTCTGGACCTGGATTAAAGAGGCATGAGGGGGATGGATTTAAGACTACGCGGTCTTGGTTTTTCAGTGCATGACATTCAATTTCACCAGCCTCGGGCTTCTGAGCAGAGGATCAGCACCTGCACTCATTCCCTTACAAATTAGGCACTGGTTTCAACCCCCGGACAGTGGCATGACGAAACCTGAGGGGGGGGGGCTGCAAAGTACAATGAAGGGGGGCCCCCTCCCCAGACTCACTCAGGAACTTTCAGGCCAGGGGCTCGCTACCTGGAGCTTGCCCCCACCACTCCGCCCCCCCGCACCGTGGTAGCTGAGGGGGCTAATAAGCCACTGACCCGGAATAAATCACTGGCCGCTTCAAATATTTTGTTTTACTTTTTTGGGGATTGAGGTAGGGACTGGCTCTCAGGCAGTGGTCAGCTTGACGCCACACCTTTGAACGTGGCCCTGCCCCTTAGAAGCCCCTTCATGTCTAGCCAGACACTGAAGGGCTCAAGGCACTGCCCATTTACAGACTCTGCTTCCTCCAGGCCCCGCCACCTCCTCTCACATGATCATTTTTTTCAGAGTTGACAGGCCTGCTTCTGATAGGGCATCTCTAGTCAGTCATTGTATATGTGCTCGAACCCATTTAAGTCTTCGGCCTTGTGGCTTTGCCTCCTTCCAACTGCACCAAAAAGATCTATCTACTGGTACCCAAAAGGCCTTGATACCCCCGGGCAGTTCCACAGCACTGATGAGCAACCTGCATTGATTGACCCCCTCTTTCCCTTCTTACGCTCTTGGTTGTGTTCAGGCTCTGATCTAAGTGCCTTAAAACTATGGAAGTATCAGTGCTGTGAAGTAAACAAGATAAGTAAAATTGGCTAGTGGGCTAGGGGCTGAGAACAATTCCAGACTGAAAAAGAGACACTTTGCTAAAGAAAAAGTAATTTTAAGTAGGCCTGGGTGAAATTTAAATTATACTGGGGTAATCTGCTTAATTTTGGGAAATCCACTTTATGCTTGTTATGAAAAATTCTGTAAATTACAGCATTAAGCCATTTCACGCTATTATGTGGCCTTTTCTGTAAAAAATCTGCAAACGGCGTAATTTGCAGGTGTCTTGTGGTAAAAATGTACTGCAAATGCACAGGAACAAGAGAACTCGAGCGCCTGTTGTTAGCAGTGCTCTTGTTTAAATGCATCCTTGCACCAAATATTGACGAAAGGATGCATTTCACGCTAAGATACAGTGCAAAACGACGGATTTGCATATCATGTAATTACATGTAATTTTGCGTAGTTTTCCCTTCATTTCGCATAACTACGAGCTCCTGTGTTTATTTTTTGTTAATTCTCCTTGCTGCTGCAGTCACAAGCTCTCACAAGGCTGCAAATAACAGGCATCAATATTAATCAACTAAAGGGCCCACATTTGATCGACACTGAAATAATGATTGATAGGGTACTTATGAACGCACACATGGCAAAGGCTTCTTGACGCGCGGATACCATGTGTATAAAGTTAAAATCCTTTCAAGGTGCCTCAAATTGAAGAGAAACATAACATAAGGCCTTAATCTTCATTTGCTGTTGGACTGGCAGCCAATATAACAAGCATTAAGCCCCGGAGGCATGGCCAAGCTTTTTCCACTTTTAGATTATTCTAATACACAGACTCTGCTGTCATTACAGTTTCATCTCCCCACTTCAGGGAGCACCAAATGCAGTGCATCACCATAGCCTAGTGAGATTAACAGTCAGGCTTCTGTGAATGTTGCAACAAAACTAGGAAGGATGAAAGAAAGAATGAAGAGCAAAGGCCTACCTGGTAAAAACACACAACCAACACAGCTTGAATTTGACCCACCAAAAGGACAAGTCCTGATTATGAAAGAACCCCAAGTCCCCAACTTGGACAGGGCATGAAGCCCTTTACTATCGGACAGAGATGAGCAACATTCTGACCATTGACCATAGCCTCTGTCTTTTAGACATTCATTAAAAAAACTTTGCCCCAACCTGAGCCCTTTTAAACAGTCATTTATGTATGCAATGGTGTTCTTAGAATGCTGATCAAATCTTATAAGTTGGGTATCATCAGCAAATGAGTGTTTAAAAACCCAAAGATCTATCGACTCCCTCAACATTGTGTTAAAGAAAATGTGCACATACAGTTCAATCACAGCCTGAAATTAACATTCTTTGAATCACAGATTTCCTCTAGCGGGTGGTCCCCCGGCAAACAGTGATGGAGAGTGGTCAATCAGCAAAGGCAAGGCACAAACTTATACAATTCTACACCCAGCTTCCCAATGAAGATCGCAAAGCTTTGTAAACCAAAGGGACCTCACAGGTGAATAGGTCTGAGGCCATGACCATAGAAGCACATGACCTTCAAATAATTAAAAACATGTAAGGTTTTTTGGCTATGCAACCTACTCAACATTTTCTCATCTCAGGAACAAGATGCAAAAGAGAAGTTTGAAACGACAGGGACGGGCTCTTCCTGTAGGCATTGTACACGTGCAAGAAAAAATGGCTGCAGAGGCTATCGTTGTGTTAAGGCAATAACTTGTATTTCAAAATTTGCAAATAAAGTTTGAAAACAGTAAGGAAGTGATGATCCGTGTGGGGCTCCTCAGGGAACTGAGACCAATAAGACCATAAGGGGGCACAGGACACTACCTCTGCATGGTCCTTCAAAGAACTATTGCAGACCACAGCCCAATATCCGTGCTGCCTCTAGTTGGCCCACCAGCCAAAATATTCCATCAACCATATCAACTGCAGCATTGGAATTAAGTTTAGCAGCAATAATACAACCTGGTTTTCAGAGTCCCCGATCGTGTGCATTTCATTCAAATTAGCAAACAGAAATGACTTTGTCCATGCGGGAGTTGAAATTCCGTTTGAGCCCCATCCAGAACCTCTTGGTCATCAAGACACTGGGACAGCCAACCAGTAAGATATTTCTCTCTTATCATTGCAATCTGGGGAAAAGAGTCATGGGCTGGTAACTGATAGACTCCGAGGAATCCAGATTGTTTTTGTTTTTAATACATAGAATTATAGATGGGTAACAGTGAATTATGGGGATGTTTTTCACTGACAGGTTCTGAGTGACATCCAATGGACATTGAGAGCATGCATACCAACATTTTAGAAGCTGAAAGTGGGAGATTTAAAAAAAAATAATCAGAAGAATATATTTCTCTCATTGACTTCCATTGAAGGAGTGGCAATTTCAGGCGGGAGACAAACCAAAATAAAACCACTTTTTGCTTCAAAACTTGGGAGTCTCCCGCCTGAACTGGGTCTGTTAGCACGTATGTGAGAGTGAAGCTCGAGTTGTCTATGAAGTCACTCAGAACCCCAAGGAGGACAACGTCTACGTAATTCACTTCCACCCATCTATGATTTTATGTAATGTGTGGCCCCAAAATAATATGCCCCGGCTTTCAGCTGCGGAGAAATGGCAGAGAAGTAATAGGAAAGCACTACATAACATGGCCTCTGTTATGTATCCCTGTCCCAAAGGTTAGCAAATAAACTTACCTGCCATCCTTGACCAACCCCACCACCTTCCCTGCCTTCCTTCCCCCTCCCGCAGCTGTGCTCTCTTCTTTAAATCAAGGCAGACAAGCAGAGCTGCGCTGACAGGCTCTCAGGGAGCCCTCTCACCTGGCCTGGAAGGTGTTTATGACATCACAACAGTGTGTGACCAGTTTAGTTATCAACTGTTGCTATGTCATAACAGTGGATTATGAGATTCAGAAACTGAAATAAACGATAGAGGCTCTCTATGAGAGCTATACATAACAATGGAGTAATCACTCACCTTTCCAGCATTAGGGAACCAGCCTGGAAGCAAGGCTGGTGTTAATATTTGCTATTGATAATCAATGCCTTTGCCAGTGTCAACATTGTCATGACCGGACCAGGGCCTGCATCTTCACAGGTCCTCACTGTAATCTTAGGAGCATGTCTGTGACCTCTGCATCTGGGAGTGCAACAAGCCTTACTCTTACCAGGGTACCCGAATATCTTTTTCAGAGTTTCAGCACAGCTATTGCAAGAGGACAAAGACTCATAACTATGATTTATTTTCCAGAACAACAACTGTGCTAACGTATCCCATTTAGATGACAGCAATGCACTGCATTTTGGCTAGGTTCACATTGTGAAAATACCACATACATACATACATCCATAGTTGCAGAGGGTGTAGTCACTTACCAGGACCATAAAAAGTTTTCCTACTGAGAGTAATTATTTTAACATTCTAGTGGCCATGGTAATTTCTTTGCTCATAAAGGCTGATTTTTCAAATGTAAGCAGGCTTTATGACACCTTGGAAGTTTCACCTTCTTAAATCCATGTGTGAACTAAGGATTTTGAAGGAATTTCTAGACTTACTGGCGTTTGCAGCTCCAACGAAGATGCCAAGGAGGAACACAAGGGCAGTGTCAGATGTACAAGCAAGAATCCCAGCAAAACAGGCGAGGGCGTTAGACGCTGCCTCAATATGGAGCAGGTGCCACTTCCTGCTCCATCATTTCCCAAGAATATTTATAAAAGGTTTTGAGTCAGGTCGAAATTCTTCACAACATGGATAACATAATAGTGAGTTCACAGTAGACAGAATATGGATGTTTAATTATGTAATAGGCTTGGCATAAGGTACACACAAGCCAACAGACCTGATTCAGGCAGGGAAGGGCAGATTTTTGAAGCAAAAACAAAGGTTTTTTTTAAGCTGTCTCTCGCCTGGAATTACCTCTGCTTCAATAGAAGTAAATGGGAAAAAAATATGTTTGCCGATTTGTGTTTTCAAAATCTCCCACTTTCCTCTTCGAAAATGCTGGCATGTATGTAGGGTAGGTGCAGCGAGTGATAGGCTACGTGGACGGGCTGTGCCATACCAAAAGTGATTAATTTAGCTGAGAGATCATTAGGATTTTCAACATAATAGTTAAAATCTTCTGAAATTATTGTGTGTGAGAGGCTTACCAAGCACCATTGCCACAGAGATTAGAACATTTTTCAAAGCTAGAATTAGTGGGTGTAAACTAAAATAAAGAAAAGCAAACAGGCAGGGGCATATCTTGGCCATTGAAATTTAGGGGGTGTAATCCTGAGTTCCCCGAAAATCATTTCAGTGTGGGCAACAAAAGCCAATGGTACAACTTGCAGTTGCAGGGTGGCATGCAGGAAGGCAGAGAGTTATTAGGAGGGTTATTAGAGTCAGTGTTGCTATTAGGATTGGGGAATGTGTTCTAAACACAGATGTATCCAAGAATTGAGGACTCTTGTTTAAAAATGGCTTGAGAAAATAAGGCAGTAAATAGATAAGTGAATTGAACACATGACTGTTTGTAATCTACATGTCATAGATTAAAATGCCAGTGAGATACTTTGGTGGTTTGTTGCACCTGCAGCTCATGCCATTTGAACTGACACCTCCAGGCCAGAGGCTCTGAATCCCATGAGTTAGATCAGTAGGTTGAGTGTCTGCTACTGTGATCTGTTCGTAATGTGCCAGTCACAGCTTTTAAAGCCAGAAACCTAGCTTGATGGGTTGATGAACCTACTGGCCAAATAGGAAGAGAGAGATAGAGAATATGTGTGAGAGAGAGAGAGAGAGAGAGAGAGAGAGTTTGTTTGTGCATGCAAGATTGTGTGTGCGTGTGTGCGCGTGCCTGTGCATATATGTATGTTAATGTGAGGGAGCAACCCCTCCCTAATTTTATTAGACGTTCAGTATGTGAAATAGTCTAACCTTAACTTGGAGCAATACAGGGTATTACAAATAACATTTAGATATCAGCAGGAATATCCTGGAATGCCATGCCTCTCCACCTCAGGCTATCCCCGTCTCTGATACAATTCAGGAAGGATCTCAAGACCTGGTTTTTCGAATGTACCACAGCATCCAGTCGGACCTGCAACCCCACCTCCCAATCCGCCCCCCTCCCCCCAGCGCCTTGAGACCCTCACGGGTGAGTAGCCGCACTTAACAAGTACTGATTGATTGATTGATTGATTGAATATGAGGTGCAATAGATAGAACCACATTGTGGCATGTAATGTTTGTTGGAACTAGGTTACAAAACAAGCACTGGCAAAGCCAACAGGTCTTTCCTATCTATGCAAGATCTATTTGCAAAGGCAATGTTTTTTTCTTCTATGTTTTACAGAAGCGTGGCTACTGTGCAGCATGGTTGAAAGTAAATTATAAAAAGTGCTAAGATGCAGTCAATGCTGGCTGCATCCTAGCATTTCTGTTTTTGTTCACTTTCAAACATGCTGCACAGCAGCTGCGCTGCTGTACCACATAGGTCCAACCTAGGTTAAAAAAACATTGACTAAGCCAAGTAAAAGAAGAGCTTTTACTTTGTCAGTGTTTTTTGCCATGTTGTACAGCAGCACTGCTGATGTGCATCATGTTTGAAAGTATGTTTTAAAAAGCTTTATGACGTGGTAAACCCTGGCTCCATCATATCATTTTTTTGCTTTCAACCATGCTGCACAGCCCACGCTGCTGTACAACATGGCTAAAAACACATTGACAAAGCCAACAGATCTCACAGAGGAGAGACTGCTTGTTTTTAACAGGAGCAATAGCTGTATAATCTTACATATGAAACCATAGGCAATAGCGTGCTGAAAAGAAACAGCGAGAGAGAAGAAATGTGCTATACACGTGCCAATCATTTATATTCTGGTCACAAGCATTAAAAAAGAAAACAATATTGTAGGTCAGTGGTTCACTTACATTGTGGAAGAGTCTAAAGTCCATTCACAAGTTAATTACTAGGCTTCTGGAAATAATCAATGTAGAAAGCCAATTTTCCCTAAAGTGCAGCATTCCTGATGGTGTGATCTTCTGCAAAAAGTGCTTACCACTTGACTGCTATGATAAGAATTGATGCCCTTTCATCAATTGAGATTTGGTGTTTGGGACAAGTGTATGATTTCCCTGTTCATTGAAAATTCTTCCCTAAGATTTGCTATGGTGGTCAGTGGTGTATTGCAAAATGATGCCCCCCTCCCGAGAATGGGATGAGGGGCCCCTGACTTTCCAATATCTCACACACTTTCATTGGCCTTGGCTGAATTGGCCCCCCTAAGGCTTGGGGGGGGTCTTGCACCGCTAGGGCTGCAGGGGTCTGTGTTACACTCCTGATGGTAGTAACCCTTGTAAATAAATCACTATCTATACAGCGCAACCCCCATTAGCGTTATATGGGTCCTAAGGTCTTTGCAAAACATCTGCAGACTGGGCGCACATACAGAAACCAGGTGTTAGTTTAGGAAAACATGTGTAAGTAGCATTTGCCCCCGATCCCTTTATGACTTAAATAACATTCTGTTGGACTAAACCAATACGTGGTATCATGCATTGAGAACACACGTTCACCTTGCTACCGGACAGTAGAGGCTCGTGGAGGGAGTGCTGCGGGGCGGTGGGGCGGGGGAGGAGCAGGGTGGGGAGTAGTAAACTACGGCATACGTCCGAACAGAGTTAAGTAAACAAATAAACAAATAAAAACGAATTTCATTGCACGCGCTGCATTGCCAAATGCGATGCAGCGCGCAACTTACCTCTGTTCGGCCGTATGCCGTGTGCCGTAGTTTACTACCCCCCACCCTGCTCCTCCCCCGCCCCACCGCCCCTCAGCACTCCCTCCATGAGCCGCTACTGCTACCGGACATATTCTTCCAGTTACAATCAGACTAAACAAGATTAGAGCTGTCAACTCACCCGCAAATTGCAGTACCCGGGGCCTGCTTTAGGGCAGTGGGGCCAGTGCCACTGCACTGGGCACCGAGCGCAGAGGACGCTATGTTTTGAAATGTCTGATGGAGTTAAAAGCACCTCCTGCAGAGTACCTTGTGCGCCCATCAATTTCCAGGCAATAATAAAAACGTCAAGATAACTCCGATGATGCAGGAGAGAGATAGGAGTTTTGCCTAGTGGTAGTTTTGAATCACCATAAAGTAGCACAGAGGGCTAATTTGCCCGCTGCAAAGCACATGCACTATGCCGATCACAGAATTGTTTTTTTATGTAGATAGTTCAAAGGTTCACTGCTTTTGTCCCAGAGATGCTTTTGTTACTTTTAGTTCATAAGTCACAATCCTAATATAGCACAGTGAGATAGGAATTAACATTAAAGAGCTGAATGCAAACTGCAAGACATAGGTTAGAAATGCATGTTTTTTCCCCAGTCTATCATTGTCCTGATGTTGCTAAAGAGGGTTTGTTTTGGGCAGAAATAAATTCTTCTTAGTTAAGCCAACCCCAACCACTGTGCTACGTTTTAAATCTTGAGTTTGTGCTTCTCCAGACCAAGCCCATTTAAAATATAATGCCTACCAGCATAAATGACATGATTCCTACACCTTGTAGTCCTCATTGACTTATGTAACATTTCCTAGACTCTGATCTACAACATATAATTCATTGTCTCTGTATAATAGCTGTGTGATGTAAAGTGCTCTGACTCCCTACATTGGTATGACTAGCTCTATAAAAGAAAAGAAATATATGTGTAAGAAGGGCTATGGAGAGATAAGGGGCACCATTGGAGTGCTGTAGTGAAGGAATCCTAGAAGAAGAAATTCACTTGGGGGAACCGACCAAGATTATGGCACTGGGTGCCACCAGCACTAAAGCCGGCCCTGGCCATATCGTCACACTCAGAGGTACACACTCACACACCTGCAAACAGGTTTTGTTCACTTTCAATTACACGGAAATCGCAGAAGTTTGCTCATGCATACCTGCCAACTCACACTGTGCCACCGTGTGACACACAATATCGGCTCCCATCACACGGTCTCCCGGCGAGGAGCCGATATCACATGATGGCTTTGAACTGCCGACTTCCATTAAGGGGTGAGAAAACACCCCAGGACATCAGCATCAGCCTCAGCAAGCTTTTTCTTTTTTTTTTGTGAAGAAGGGGCTTGGGGGCGGGGTGGGGTTCAAAAGTGCCTTGACCCCCACAGCCCAATCGAGTCCTCCTCCATCCACAGATACCTGGTGCGACAATCTCTACAGTTTCTTCATGGATAAAATCTGCACTATCCAGGCGGCTCTTACCTCACGCAGTGGGGCTACAGCTGGTTCCCTGCCTCTGGTGACTCCACCTGTTAATCCTATTCACTCCCTGCCTGCCTTTACTCCCATTGATCTGCCTAGCTCTCTTAAGATTGTGAAGAGCTTGAAATCAGGCTCTCCTTCGGACCCCTGTGCAGCCAGACAGCTGGCAGCTGCTGCAGAGACTATCAACTTTGAAATCAATAGCATCATTAATATGTCCCTCCAGGAGGCCCGTGTCTCGGAAGTCTGGAAGCAGGCCAAGATCCTTCCCTTACTAAAAAAGCCATCCCTTGATCCTCTTAGCCCAGGGAAATACCGTCCCATCTCCCTTTTGCCTAGTGTGGCTAAGGTGTGCGAAAAGGTGGTGACTAAACAACTCACAGAGTTCATCGAAAGCTCGGGCCTCTTGCATCCGGCCCAGTCAGGGTTTAGGGCTTCTTACAGCACCGAGTCAGCCTTGATGGAAATCTCAGAAGCCATTCAAGAGTGTCTGGACGCCGGCGGGAGGGCAGCATTGATTCTGCTTGACCTGTTGGCGGCGTTCGACACAGTTCCACACCTACTGCTGCTCACCCGTCTTGCCGAGATTGGTATTTCTGGCACTGCTTGGGGTTGGCTTAAGTCCTTTCTGGAAGGGCGGATGCAACAGGTCTGGCTTCCGCCGTCTTCTTCATCCCCTCAGATAGTGGCCACAGGTGTCCCTCAGGGGTCTTCCCTTAGCCCCCTTCTTTTCAACATCTACGTTACCCCACTGGTCCAACTAGCCGAGGACTTGGGGGCTAAAAATCATTGCTTATGCAGACGACACCCAGCTCCTATTTACATGGGGTAAAAACGAGGACTCCGTCTCCTCCGCAAAAAATTGCTTGACCTCTGTATTTAATTGGCTAGCCAATGCTCAACTTATGTGCAACGAAGAGAAGTCTGAGATACTCCTCTACGGAAATTTCCCCCCTAACTTCAGAGAATCGCTCTGGCCATCCGAGTTCTCCATGCCTTCATCGACAGGGAAACCCGCTAAGAAACTCGGGGTTTGGTTTGAGGAGAACCTTTTGTTTTCCACTCAGGTCAAGAAGCTTGCCGGTAACTGCTTTGGCCTACTTAAAACCCTTAGGAAATTTCTGCCTCTTCTTCCTAGGGCTGCCAAAGAAACGGTTATCCGTGCTCTCATTTTATCCCGGCTAGATTATGCTAACGCTCTGTACGTTGGCATCCCTGGCTATCTGCTGAATAAGTTACAGGTGGTCCAAAATGCGGCAGCCAGGCTTCTTCTTCTTGACATCCCTATTAGAAGCAGTGTGCGACAACACCTGTGCTCACTGCACTGGCTTCCCGTGGCAGAACGGGTTGAATTTAAATCCCTAGTCATTGTTCATCGCGCCCTCCATGGCCTAGGCCATACCTACCTACAGAAGCGGTTCTCCTTCTATGCCCCTATGAGACAACTGCGCTCCACGTCTCAACTCCTAGCCCAGGTCCCCCGCTTTAAACGACAAAGGTTGGGTGGCAGCTCTCTTGCCCTGAAAGCTGCCTTGGCCTGGAACGCACTGCCATTTGCGCTACGCAACACCCAAGACCCAACGGCTTTCAAGAAAAACCTGAAAACATTTCTCTTTGCTTAGTGCAACCCTCCTACCCCTCTTGGATCGTGCCGGGACACTCCTTGGAGCATCTGTGCGCGCTATAAAATAAAAATAACATAACATAACATAGGTACTTCTCGGCACGAGGCCCTGCCCCCTTTAAGGCCCCGCCGCCTCCTCACACAGTGAGATTGTTCTTCAAGTTGGCAGGTATGCTCATGTGTAGGAGTGGCTGAGCCACCTGGCGGGCTTGCCGCTGCTTATTACCTCTGTAGCCCCTCGTTGGTGGATTATTCATCAGATAAGCTATAAAGTGACAATAGGAGCAAAACTGTCCATCCTCACTGTGCACAGTTAGGTTTGAGTACAGTTTGTGAGTCAGGTGACTGTATACATCACACGCTAACCTGAAGCTCTCTGCCACGTGGTGCAGGCTGAGACATGCTTCAGTTAGTGAAGGAAATCAGCGCCACTCAACTAATAGTGAAAGTGACTGCAGAAAGATAGGGTTGGCTTCGCTTTATTACCATAGTATTCTGTATCCAGCATCTAACAGAAACCATAGGCCACCAGCTCTGCAGGATGCTGAGACATAGACATCAGGAGGCAGGGAGCTACTGGACAAAGGAGCTGTGGACGACAAAAGAAGCTATGGGCAGAAAGAAGAGGCTCAGAGCTGGAGTGAAGGAAAGCTTTTGCTTGAGGGATGAGGAGCTAAACTAAAGTCAATGTTTTTTTGTGGCAGACGGGGGGGGACAAGCATTGTGGGACGGGGAGGAGGCTTTAAAGCCCTGTGAGTTGGCCAGCACTATCCACGTAACAGGGCTTTTTTTTGTTATGGCAGATAGGGGCGGACAACCAGGGGAGGGGCACAGGAGTGGGCAAGCAAAACAAGAAACAGTGGTAGGAGGTCAGAATGGAGCAGCAAGATGACGGAGACACAGGAGGAAGGCTGGAGGGGGTATTTGGGGAAACGCCCTTCACAACGCGGGCTGAGCCACGCGTGCCGTTTCCCCACAAGGGGAACCACACTTGCAGGGGCGTAGCTAGGCCTTAGGCTGCCCATGGCGGCCCCTGCGTTTGCCGCCCTCGGCAAAATGATAGAAGGGGGGGGGTGGTAGCGGCCGCGGGCGATTCTTGCGGCCGCAATGGCCGCAGGTAAGAGCGGGTGAAGGGGGGCCGGCTGCCGCCCCAAAACTCGTGCCGCCTGGGCCGGTCTGCCCCCATCGCCCCCCCCTAGCTACGCCACTGCACACTTGCCTTAAATATGCATATGTCTTAACCATGCATATGCGTGGTTAAGGCAGTGCGCGTTCTAGATGCTGAGATGAGCGAACGCAGGAAGAGGAAGGATTGGGAGAGGACGTGGACTGGTAAGTGGGGCCGGGCTTTGAGGGTGGGGGTAGTTTTTAGGGCTCAGGATAGGGGGTCAGGGTTCGTTTCAGGGCTGGGGGCAGGGTTGTTTTTAGGGCTGGGGGGTCGGGTTGCTTTTAGGGCTCGGGATGGTTGGGGTAGTTTTTAGGGCTCGGGGGGTTGGGTAGTTTGTAGGGTTCAGGGTGGGGTAGGGGTAGTTTGTAGGGCTCAGGGGGCGTCGGGTAGTTTTTAGGTCTAAGGGTGGGTGGCCTCCGGTATGATCTTCACCACACATCCCTTTACCAGTCATGACTTTACCACAAAATTGTTTGGTAAAGGCATGCTTGGTAAAGTCATGCGTGGTAAAGGAATGCGTTGTTCAGACGCGTTCGTTGTTTAGGCAGCCCAGTAGAGGCACACATGGTTTAGCCATGCGTGCCTCTGTAATACAACCGCGTATATGCTGTCTCAGGTGAGACCTAAAGAATGTGTTGAGGATGTAAGGAATAGCAACATTGCTAGACTTTCCACCAAGGCACAGGTAATTTTGACTCTACACATTTTTATGTGACACACATTTACAATTTCAGGTTCCAAGACCAAATTCTGTAAATTTAAATATGACAGTACTAGAAGCTGTTTCTGAAAGTGGTAGGTAGGTTGTAAAAGCTTATGTACAATTAACGAAGAGATATAGAATAAAAACACATTTGCCAAGTGAGTCAAATTTACCTTGCTAAAACAAGTATAGTTGGGAAGCACGTCCCCTAAATTGCTTTATAAAGTTGAACCAAGACTCCTGTACGTTTGTCTGGTTTTCGTCATCCCTGTCCCCCTACCCTTTTGCAGAAAAGGCAAGCCGCTGAACATAGAAATACTTTTTTCCCTTATCTGAAGAGCACGTATATGTTAAGACTGTGCCCATTAGCAGGTGAAAAAAAGAACAGGTGAAAATGATTCAAAGGCAGAAAATAGAGGAAGCAGTTTATACAGTGTGAAATGTTTCTCTGGAAGTTCACTGCAGAGTCTGCAGGACTCAAAGATGCCAATCACTGCTCTGCCTGGGGGAAGGAGGAGGGGAGTACTTTAAACCAACACTTCAAGGAATCAGAGGCACATGTCTGTGTGCTTCAGTGCTTCTGATGTCCAGTTTTCCGACTGCCAGCCCTATGACCCGACTACCAACCTTAAAATGTACATCTTTGTGGTGTATGACAACCCAACCTCCCATAGATGAATCCCTTCTTTTAGTAAAGAGAGGGCTCACAATGACGACCAGGATCTCTGCTAAATATTTGTTACTCTTATTAACCCGTCCGAACCACAAGTGCTCCTTAAAAGTCATTTCAATCAGTGGAGGCTCCTCCGCTAAGGCAGAGGAGCGTCGCCCCACTGCTCATTGAGCAGTGCAAAAGAAAAAGAAAATGATAATAACAAGAAGTTATTATCATTATATTTTTCTGTGGCACTGAAAGCCATGTTAGGTGCGGGCGAGGCTGGGCTGCCCGCCGTCAGAAGGAGCAGGAGTGGTTTGCACTTCCTAAGTGCGCATGATGGCTTGGCTGGCCCTCTGGGGCGAGCCAAACCGTCATGCGCACTTAGCATGTTCTCCACCGGGCTGTGTTGCACAGCCCGGTGGAGAACATGCCCAGCCTCCCAGGTACTGCCTGAGTGGCCAAACAGGCCGCTCAGACCAATCACGACACTGCTCATGCAGCGTCGTGATTTGCTGGAAGAGTCCAGGAGCCTGGGTGCTCCCGGTGCTGCCAGCAGCATGAGGATGGAGGAGAGGCGTGCGGCAGCAGCAGCAAAGAAGGTAAGTTTATTTTTTTATTCTTTTCATCCTCCCGCCCTACCACACCTGTTCCAATGCAGCTGCCACTGATTTCAATCCCCCTCCAATTATATCTTTCCTGTTACACTGTAGACCTTAGTATCCACATGGAATGACTATTTGCACGACTGAACCAGAAGACATGTTTTCAGCCACGATTCCAATTTTTGTCCCCAATCCAATTTATTTTGAGTGATAAGAGGGTGGCTCTCTCAGCAGTGATTGGTGAGGGAGGCGGCATTTAATACAGCATGTGTCATGCGATTCACTTACATTTGGTCCCTAATTGTCCTGTCCCCACTAACTGATAGAAGAATAGTTATGAGATGAATCCCCAGACAGGAGATCCATCTAAGAAGTGCAGGCTCTAGAAGGAAAGTGAATGCATGCTTACCCCAGTTCCGATGTTAAGAGGAGTCATGCACCAAATGCTGGTCTCCAAGACAAGTAGCTGGGCTCTTTGGTACATCACCGGCATGCCCGTGGGGTGACCATCACTAATTTGTGCTGACAAGCTCATTGCCAAAAGAAACAAAACTAGACGGCAATCACTGTGGCCCATGTCAATAACCCTGAGAAGATGAAAAGTGATGGTGGATTACTTGAATAAGTCCAAGCCTAAGTCCAAGCAACTGGTAAGTACACTGTGCAGCAATCTAGTTTGTTGATTTTTTTGCCACTCTAATGCCACCTCAGACAGAAGTCACTTTCATGCAAATCATTCTTGTTCTTGCTCCAATAGCAACAATCCAACCAGAACTGCCAGGCCAGGTACCATCCAAGCATTTGTTGAAACATACATTGGCCCTTTATAATTCCGCTTCAAAAGATTAATATTCAGAAGCTACCATTAGTGGTGGATATATTCCGTTGAATACTTTAACCTATTCTGCTACTGAGCTCCTCTACCCCCTTCTTTTCCAAGACAATCAACAAGGAGGACAGCTGTTTCTTGGGCAAAATGCAGAGGTTCCCCTGACTAACATTTGCATGGATGCCTGGTCGACTATACTCAGGGCCACTGGAATTATGCGGCAGGAGAGGGCCAAATTATATGGCAGGGTTGAGTAAACTATGCAGCAACAAAAGGTAAATTATGCAGCACAATACAGCACATTTTGTAATAGTATTGCTTCTTTATTTCATTTTTCAACGTGGTAACACTCTCTGGGCATTGGTTGCACCTCATTAGTACCAGTTTAACATCCAAATATAGCAAAAAGCAACAGAAAGGCGTGCAGTCCAGCTTCGCAAAGAGCCTACCAATGCACGGCAACACATTTCATTGCATTTTAAGTAACTTTTGAACCGATGGAGCTAGAAACAATTTTTGGGGGGATTAAAATCTGCAGAATATGCGGCAGAAGAAAGATTATGTGTCAAATGTGGCAAATCTATAATTATGCGTAAATCGCCACAGCCGTACAATCGCATAATTCCAGTGGCCTTGGCTAAACTCAATACTTTCATTTCACAATCTCATTTGAATGTGTCTCTGCAGCTAGGTTGGGAAAGAGGTCTTAAGTTATGCAGCATTTCATGCTGGTTCTTCTGTTTGATTTTGATTTACTGTTGTGGAAATGCTTACATGCTATGGACTTTATTCTAAATTATAAAGCTGTTATGTTGATTCAGAGTCCATCTGCGTGGTGCGTTCAGATGGGCAGATTCCTATTTTCATCACATCGCATCATAGTCTTCATCTTCACAGTCATGCACCCTGCCGTCACTCACTTAAGTGGTGGTTGCCATGGCTGTTTCACATCTGGGGCATACTATTTTCAGGAAATGTGCTTTGAATCGCATAGAGTTATGGGCATTAGTGTGGGTTCACATACTCATGATTCCCTGTTTTTACATCTCTCTGCTTTTACCTGTCTGTTGTTGAAGACCTATTGCGTACAATCCCAATACTTAGAGTAGGCTTTGGGTCAGCCTCATCATTGGTTAGCTATCATGTCAATCTCATTAGCTTGCTGTTTGTTAGCTTTCTTTCCTTTTATTTATTTATTTATTCAGTGTTTTCTATAGCGCGAACATGACCCAAAGAAATGAGTGTCAGAGCGCTTTACAGTTAGATCGCACTACATTTTCAGATAAAATCCTATACAACCTACTACTGGGAAAATGAGACTTAACCCCGTTGCATGTTCTAATAGTTACAATAACACACACTTAATAGTAATAGACAAACCTTAGAACAAATCACATAACCCTTATTTACAAACCAAAACCAATACTGAGCATTACTAGGAATACACAAAGGTGACGTAATGTATGACAAGTACAGTAGAAGACCAGAACAACGATGGATTGGTCATGGAACCTGACGTAAGTCCTATGAATTGACCTTAAACCGCTCCATTATTAAGGGAGGAATTTACTAATCAGAAAGGACTTAGTCTCCTTCTTGAATCGGGTCGTGTGAGCAATCCTTCTGATATTCGGCAGGAGTGAGTTCCAAATCCTAGGTGCAGCTCCCGTGAATGCTCTATCATATAATCTCTTCTTCCGGAATAATGCTGGTTTCAGTAAAAAATCTCCCGCACCCCTAGAGGATCTACTACCTCCAGACAATGTAATTTTCTGGGCCAGGTATTGAGGAGTTGAGTGGTGAATAGTCTTGTGTGTTATACATGCAATCTTTAGCTGTATTCTCGCCTCGAACGGTAACCAATTGAGAGCTTTCAGGTGAGGAGTGATATGGTCAAATTTTTTGGATCCCGATATAAGTCTAGCTGCCGCATTGAGACAAGCTTTAAGGGGAGCTGTTGAAATCTTAGGAAGACCTGATAACGTTGAGCAACCATATTCAATTCTAGAAATGACCAACGCCTGGACTGCCGATTTCAGGTCCTCTGAGTTAATGATTGGCTTCAGCTTTCTAAGGTAGCTCAGATGGAAGCGGGCATTTTTTACCATTGTGTTGACATGGGTACGCATGTTTAGATCCTTATCCAGCGTGATTCCTAAAGACTTAGTTGACTCTACTATAATCAGGGAGCCGTTTAGCGCAGTAATCATCTTAGACCATTCCTTAATCCTGGTATCACTTTTGGGAGAGGAGATCAGAAGGAATTCTGTTTTTTGTGGGTTGAGCTTGAGATGATTGCACTCAAGCCAATGAACAGTCTTCTGAAGAGCTTGGTTCATTATGATTATCTCTTCCAATGATGTAATCTTCATGTACAGCTGAGTGTCATCTGCATACATGTGAAAGGAGATGTTAGCCTGTTGTAGTACTTCAGTTAATGGTTCAATGTATAGATTGAAAAGGGAAGGTGATAAAGTTGATCCTCGAGGAACTCCAATTTGGATCGGGGTAGGCAGAGATAACTTGTGGTTCACCATGAATGTCTGAGATCTGTTCTGTAAGAAGGACTGGAACCATTTTAAGACTGTTCCAGAAAGGCCCATCCTGTTTTCCAGATGGTCTAAAAGTTTGGCATGATTCACGGTGTCAAAAGCAGATGATAGGTCTAAAAGGACAAGGAGACAAGTTTCATTACGGTCAAGAGCGAGAAGAGCATCATCCACTATGTGCAGAATAGCAGTTTCCGTACTATGATCAGGTCTGAACCCCGAGTGGCAATCGTTTAGTAACTTAAAGTCCTTAATGTGTTGTCCCAATTGATGATGAGCACATTTATCAAGAACTTTGGCTAGTAAGGGAATGTTTGTTACCGGCCTAAAATTGTTAGGATCCGAAGGGTTCTCAGTGGGTTTTTTCAATAGAGGGATGACTTGGCCCGTTTTTGGACATTCTGGAACAGATCCTTGTACTAGTGAAGTATTGATTATCTTAGTCCAAAGTGGGATGACCTTGTGATTGAATGCGGGCCAGCATTTTGCAGGAAGAGGGTCATTGTAATGGTTGGACGGTTTCAAAGTTAATATAATTTTGGCTATGTCCTCCTGGTCGTATAGTTTGAATGTTGACCATTGCGCATTATTTTTAGGCCGTGCTAGTGCTGGTAGTGCTGGCTGCTCCACTAGTGTACTTCTTGAATTAAAGGTTTTGTCGGAGGAATTCGAGAGTTCACTCTCCAGTGAGCTGGCTTTAGCTGTGAAAAATGATGAAAAATCATCGCAGCTCAATTCTGATTTATTTGTTAGAAGTGAGGATTTGGCCAGCTTGTTCGATTGAACTTTTAGCAATTCGAAGAGCTTACTCGGTCTGTTCTTTGCGTTATCCAGTTCACTTCTAAAAAATTCTCTTTTAGAATTAAGAACGCTTTTATTGTAAGCTTTCCTGGTCTTCCTTAACTGTGTTAGATGGTGGGATGATGGGTGTTGTCTCCACTTCCGTTCAGAAAGTCTGAGAATCCATCTTTCTTCATTCAGAGAACCGTTGAACCATGGATTTTTATCCCTAATCTGTATTCTTCTAAGCTTTAGCGGAGCTATACTATCAATTAATTTCGACATCGTAAGATTGTAATGGTCCGTAAGATCACTGACGTTTTCCATTTCAGAGGGCAGTATAAGTTCGATCTCGCACCGCGCTGACAGACTCTCCATGTTCAGGCCTTTAGTGTCTCTAATCCACTGCTTGGAGTTGACAAATTGTGACACTGTTTTCTTCTTTCTGTAAGGTATTCGGAAATTGATGATGTGGTGATCTGACCAGTCACAAGGTACAATTGAAATTGATTCCACCACGTTATCTTTGGAGATAATCCAATCTAAAATCGCGCCTTTGACATGAGTTGGGAGGGCACACGCTTGCCTTAGCTCATGAACGGCTAGGAAATCTTTGAGAATAATGACCTGATTGTCATTGAGGTCATTCCAATGCAGATTAAAGTATCCAAGGAAAATGTCGATAGAGTGAGGATCAGAATGTGCTGTAATGATTTCCATTAGCTGGTCAATGAAGTTTATGTTTTTCCCCGGGGGGTGGTAGAACGCGTGTAATTTGTAGAGTTGATTGTCCAAAGATCTTAATGAGAGCATGAGGTATTCACAAGATTCCATAGGGTCTGCGAGCCCTTTGGAGATGACTATGTCCGATCTGTGGATAAAAGCCACCCCTCCACCCACTTTGTTTAGCCTGTCTAGTCTTACAATGTTGTAGTTAGGGGGCACTAGTAAGTCAAGGCTCGGTGAATAGGATTCAGTGAGCCACGATTCCGTTAGAATAGCCACGTCTATGTCATGGTTCAAAATTAGGTCTGCAATGTCAGCCGCATGTTTTACTGCTGAACGGCAATTAAGTAAAAGGCAAGAAATCGATTTAAGAGGGTTGTCTCGGTTAGTGTCATGCCCCTCTGGGATTCTCTTTAATTCTTTCAGGTTACTGGGGTTTAGCTTCCTGCCATTTGATTGAGTTGTTCTATTAACATTAATTGGGACAACTTTAATTTTCTGATCAATTATGTTGGCGGTGAAAGTGGGTGTCGTCTCATAGGAAAGTAGTAATGACTGTGTTTCAATGTCCGTCAGGTATCTCAGGAACTTACGAGGACGTTAAATCCTATTAGACAAAGGAAGGGGGTTCGAAATATGATGATTAATGAGGAGTGTGTGAACTGAATTTTGGATGTGGATAGTTTTGGAGAGAAAGCTTTCAAAGAGAGTTAAAAAATTCTTCATGTTCTTAATGGCATTTTGTAAGTCCATAGCTAACCTATCTGTCTGGGCAATGACTTTTTCTAACTCCTTATTCAAAGGAGGAGATAGATGAGGATTTTGTAGCATGATCTCTGTACTGTGGAACGGTAAACTGGCTGGTTACAGAATCAACAGGCATGTGGATATCATTAGTTCTATCTGTCGATTTTTCTTTAGACTGAAGGGCTAGCCCTGAATTATTAGGGGTATTGCTCTTTATTCTCCTAAAGTTCTGGTCGATGTCTGCTTCATCCCCAAGATCAGTTATTTGAACAGTTGTAAGGGAGTTTATTCCCAGCGTGTGAAGTTTGGACGGCACACTAGAATAAGCTTGGTTTGATTTTAGAGTATTAGTACTAACTGTTTTGCGAATGCCCTGTAACGGATTCGTGGCTTTGTGGCTTGGCCTTGAATAGTGACTTGTACTGGGGGTAGATGGGTGCTGCCAAGGTTGTTCGCTCTCCTGATCCCTAGTACTTGGGGTTGGTGTAAGCTGACTATCCTGATTTGTACCACTTTCACTTATAGCCGAAGCAATCCGAGGGGAGTGTGTGATAGTGTTTGGAGTGTTGCCCTGGTGGTGGTTTAACTGAGGTATCTTATGAACATGATCTTTTAATCTGGAAAAATAATCATCAAATACTTCCAGATCTTTGGTGGCCGCTTGCACGAGTACCGTGCCATTTTTGTAGAAAGTTATATTCAGTGTAGCCCTAGCATTTTTAGATGGAGTTATAAGCAACTTAGTGCCGTATGGGATTTTTTTTGACTCCTTAACGTATAGCAGGTTAGAGATCGCTGTGCGCCATTTGGCCGGAGATCTGGTGAAGAAAATTAAGTCGTTAATGATTACCCCGTTTTTAGAATTAAATGAGGGGTCTGAGATGAGTGTTTCAGGGTTCTTCCTGAGCAGGTTGTATTTAAAGGTTTTGGTTGCATTTCTAGAGAGCTTGGAAGGGTATGATATAGAGTGAGAGTTGATACCTACAGGTAATAGTTTTGACCCAATCCCAATCATTGTGTATTTAGAATAAACTATTCCTGCTAGAAGATACCTCAAAACCTTGACTGAAATTAATGTACAAGGCTGGAGAATAGGGCGTAAAAACAACCTTAGGTGTGCAGTGGTTGGAGTTATTATCACGGACATTAATCACTGTCCTTAGCGTAATGCACGGCGACCTTTAAATAAGCATCAAATCATGACCGACTTATTACATTAAACAAACCTCCCTAATTTTCTCGAGAATTGTACTCATTGTGTGTTCCAATTTTTTTATTTTTTTTTCGATATTTGCATCAAAATTCCCTGGTGACGCTATTCATTTGAGTTTATTAATCTAATTAAATAGTTCCATCAACTAGTGACTCTCTTCATAAATTCTTTAATTAATTATTTATGTGTCCGAATTAATTATACTGGATCATCCTACCTATCATCGACACCCTTGCACATCATCTATTTCTATCCAAAGTTTGGGTAAAATGTGTCCCTTGTCTGTTTCATATGCTTCCTGTCCTCTTTCCTTTTCACTTCTCCTTCCTTCCTAAAAACTTAGTCCTCTTTCGATTTCTCTCCCCAACCTCAAAATACACTTAGTCCTCTGTCTGTGTCTCTTGCAAGGGGGGGCAGATTCATATCATACCCTTGACTGGTCCTTCTTCTTGATTCAAATGTCTTGTTGGTGAAAATAAGAAGACGCCCCTAGAGCAAACCTCACAAAATGGCTATGGTAGCGATCTCCTTAGTCATCCAACAACCTCCAACGTACCGATCCACCAGTTCCCAAGCCCTACCATTGGCAGGCTCTCCAACACAGCCACTCGGACAGAGCGGCGACTCCTGCCCTCCCGATATGACCTCGGTGCCACACGCCGCTGCTCCTCTTCTGGTCCTCCTTCCCGCACTTCTTCCCGCACTTTATCAGCCCAGAGCCGAGCAACGGCAACCACTTTCACCGAACGAGAAGTGTCGATCAGCACCTTCCCCTCATCATTCCTTCTTTTCATTGTGTTTGTCCCTCCCCTGAAGTATAGCTTCTTTACCATCCTTTTGACTGGATGACTAGTTTCCTTTCAAGGCTCACATCAGGGCACTACTTTTTTCTTTGAGCCCTCCATCCGAGGGCATGTGTTTTCTTGCTCTCTCCCCCATGTGCTGCTTCTGCCCTACCATCAGCACTCCCAGTGTTGCTCACTCCCCCCCATCCCTGATTGTCTGTAAAGCAAAGCATCAGATATATTTTTGGCAGAGTTTGTTTACAGAAAATATTTTTTCAGTTTTGTTTTAGTTCTATCTCCTGTATCTTCCTTGTATGAAAACATGTCCTTGGCACACAGTGGCAGCACTTATGACGCTAGGGGCAGGCGCGCAACGCCCATTGGGCTCAAAGGGCTTCAGCCCACCCCCCGTCGTTTGTGTCAGCCCGGGCTGAGACAGCTTCCTGGGCACACACACCGACAGTTTTTGAGTACTTCACAGGTTTTTAAAAGACCATTTACGTGTTAACGAGGCTTTGTTGTTTTTTCACCCCTTCTTCTCCACTCTGCCTATTGCTGGAAGAATTAGCCCCCCCCCGAAATTTTTAGTAGCACCCCCCCCTAAATTTGACTCTAGTTGTGTCTCTGGCTAGTGGGGAGCAGGCTAATGTACCCACTCAGCTGCATTTGATGCAAAAGTTTATTTAGCATGACTGAAAATGAGGTGTCTTTTCTTCTGGAAGCCCATACATCTGCTCCCTGTGCTGCTGCAAAACACCTAATGACTGAGCATTTCTTTCACTTCCTAATCCATTGGAAAGTGAATCAGGCCTTGGCAAGAGAGTTTTTCTTTTCCAAAATTCTGACACTTCCTTATTCTTTTTAAAATCCTGCTCAGTTTTCTGTGTGAAAAGTATTTGAAAAAACTTATGCTGCTTATAAAGATTGAACATTTGAATTTGGTGTACAGTTTCAAGATACTGTGTGATATGTATTTGCTTTTCTTCCAGTATTTTGAGATGTTTTTCTTGTACTTTTTTAAAACAATGCTTTCGGCATTGGCAAAGCCAGTAGCTTTGCACTCTCATAATATAGGCGAGACCTATTGGCTTTGCCAATGCTTGATGTTTTTGCTTGCTAGACACGTGATGGGTGGGAGTTTAAACCTAATTAAGGGTTGTGACAAGAACATTAAGACGCTGCATGATAACTGTGTTTGATGATGGCACAGGAATGGAAACATTTAGTACCATGTGACAAGTATTCAGTCCAATATTAGAAGTCAGCCAGGACCCTGGCAGTGATTTTTAAAGGCCAATAAATCTAGGACAGCATCAACCACTTGGGAGACTTGTGTTTGGCATATAACCGACTCTGACCCAGCCTTATTGACGCGCAGGCTCTCAGCCCTACTGAAATTTTAGAGCAAGCAACACTCTTCCAAGTCCTACAAATCAGTCATAGCATGTGGTTGACTCTTCCCCACACACACCGATTTTTCATCACATATCTCTTACTCTGCCCTCACCATAGAGAACATACACTATGGGGCATATTCTCAAGGACTCATCGCCGAGTTAGCGGCACTTTATCGCAGCCAAAGTGTCGATAAATTCATCGCACTATTCACAAGCAGGTGCTAACAGCCTATATCACCAGTTTACCCGCAATAGCAGCCGCAAAAAACATCGCCACGGATGACACCGGCAACTAACGCTAATGATATGCAGACTAGGCGTTCCCGTGCAAAAACCTGCGAAAACACCACTCCGCAACATTCTCAACGACCAGCCAGATCGGCGATAAGATTCAAAAACATGCGATAAGGCGCGTTAGCAGCAGGGATTTAACACCTGCTCCTACCTGGTGTTAAGTCGGACGACAACCTGCACCATAAAAGGGAGCCCAGCCCACACCAGAACAACAGATGCCATGGAGCTACTGATCATGCAGCTCGGAGCCCCAAGAGGGCCACAACACCCACCGCCACCACCGCCAGGACCCCCACCCCCCGCAGGCCCCCCCCCCCCGGACTCGGACTACCACAGAGGCAGCGCAGACAAAGACACCGGACCTTCCGAAAATGCACCAGCCTCGGAGACTTAACGCCAGAGGAAGTCATTGCCCACTACAGGCTCAAAAGGACAACCATCCTCCGCATCCTGACCCTCATTGCCCACAGGCTTACGGTACCAACACAGCGGAGAACCAACATCCCTCCACAGACAAAGCTGCTGGCCGTGCTGCACCTGTTGGCCTCTGGGACCTTCCAACCAACAACTGCCAGAGTCGGAGGAGTCTCACAGCCAGCCCTGTCAATGTTCCTCACACCTGTCTTGGATGCCATCATCAGCTTGGTACCCCATCAATCAATCAATCATTTGTATAGCGCGCTACTCACCCAGAGGGTCTCAAGGCGCTTGGGGGAGGGGGGTCCGCTACTGTTCGAACAGCCAGGTCTTGAGTTGCTTCCTGAAGGAGAGGTGGTCCTGGGTAAGGCGGAGGTGGATGGGTAGGGAGTACCACGTCTTGGCAGCCAGGTAGGAGAAGGATCTTCCTCCCGTTGTGGCTCTTCGGATGCGGGGGACGGCAGCGAGGGCGTGGTTGGTCGATCGTAGCTGGCGGGTGGGAGTGTAGAAGGTCAGACGGTCGTTGAGGTATCTGGGGCCTTGGTTGTGGAGAGCTTTGTGTGCGTGGGTGAGGAGTCGGAACGTGATTCTCTTGCTGACGGGGAGCCAGTGCAGGTCTCTCAGGTGTCTGGCGATGTGGCTGTGTCGGGGGATGTCCAGGATGAGTCGAGCTGAGGCGTTCTGGATGCGTTGGAGTCTTTTTGAAGTTTGGCTGTGGTTCCCGCGTAGAGGGAGTTGCCGTAGTCCAGTCGGCTGGTGACGAGGGCCTGGGTGACCGTCTTCCTGGTTTCGGTGGGGATCCACCGGAAGATCTTGCGCAGCATGCGTAGGATGTTGAAGCAAGACGAGGAGACGGCGTTGACTTGTCGGGTCATTGAGAGGGAGGAGTCCAGGATGAAGCCCAGGTTGCGTGCGTGGTCCGTTGGTTTGGGTGCGTTGCCCAGGGCAGGGGGCCACCAGGAGTCGTCCCAGGTGGAGGGTGATGATCCTAGGATGAGGACTTCCGTCTTATCTGAGTTCAGTTTCAGGCGGCTGTTCCTCATCCATTCGGCTACGTCCTTCATCCCTTCATGTAGGTTGGTTCTGGCGGTTGTGGGGTCGTTGGTGAGGGAGAGGATCAGCTGGGTGTCGTCGGCGTAGGAGATGATGTTGAGGTTGTGTTGGCGTGCGATGGCTGCGAGGGGGCTCATGTAGACGTTGAAGAGGGTGGGGCTGAGTGATGATCCTTGTGGTACGCCGCAGATGACTTCGGTGGCCTCGGAACTGAACGGGGGAGGCGGACTCTCTGGGTTCTTCCGGTGAGGAAGGAGATGATCCACTCCAGTGCCTTCTCTTGGATTCCGACGTTGTTCAGGCGTTGCACTAGGGTGCGGTGGCAGACTGTGTCGAACGCTGCGGAGAGGTCCAGGAGGATGAGGGCCGCAGTTTCCCCGTTGTCGAGCAGGGCTCGGATGTCGTCGGTGGCTGCGATTAGGGCGGTCTCGGTGCTGTGGTTGGCCCGGAAGCCGGACTGCGAGTGGTCGAGGGATCCATTCGTCTCGAGGAAGGCGGCCAGTTGTCTGTTGACGGTCTTCTCGATGACTTTGGCAGGAAAAGGAAGGAGCGAGATGGGGCGGTAGTTTTTGAGGTTGGTGGGGTCCGCTGACGGTTTCTTCAGTAGGGCGCTGAGTTCGGCGTGCTTCCAGCTCTCTGGGAAGGTGGCGGTGTCGAAGGAGGTGTTGATGATGTCCCGGAGGTGGGGTGCGATGACGGCGTCGGCCTTGTTGAAGACGTGGTGAGGGCAGGGGTCGGTTGGTGATCCGGAGTGGATGGAGTTCATCGTGCGGATAGTGTCTTCGGTGTTGATCGGGATCCAGGCTCGGAGGGTGGAGGTGGGGGACGTTGGAACGGTCGTAGGGTACGTCGGCTGTGTGCTGAAACTGTTGTGTATGTCTGCGATCTTGCTGTGGAAGAACGAGGCGAGCGAGTTGCAGAGGTCTTGCGAGGGAGTGATGTCGTTGTTTCCGGCTCTGGGGTTCGAGAGCTCTTTGACGATGATGAAGAGTTCCTTGCTGTTGTGGGCGTTGTTGTCCAGTCGTTCCTTGAATGCGGTTTTCTTGGTGGTGTGGATCAGCTGGTGGTGTTTTCGGGTGGCGTGCTTGAGGGTGGTCATGTTGTCTGCAGTCGGGTCTCTGCGCCATGCTTTCTCGAGGGCCCGGCAGTTCTTCTTGGATTTCTTGAGTTCGTCGGTGAACCAGGATGCTTTCTTGTTGCCGGGTCTGACTGGGGGGTCTTCAATGGGGCGAGGTCGTCTGCGCAGTTGGTGATCCAACTTGTGAGGTTGCTGGCGGCTTGGTTGGGGTTCGTTGAGCTGGCGGGAGGGTTCTGGCTCAGGGATGTGGTGAGTTGGTCGGTGGTGATCTTGTTCCAGCTTCTGCGTGGAAACTGTTGCGGGTGGTGGTGCGTGGTGGTCCTGCTGAAGCTGAAGTGGACGCAGCTGTGGTCTGTCCAGTGGAGTCCGGTGGTGTGGCTGAAGGAGATGTCCTTGCTGGAAGAGAAGACGGGGTCAAGCGTGTGGCCGGCGTGGTGTGTGGGGGTGGTCACCAGTTGCTTGAGTCCGAGGTTGGCGAGGTTGTCCAGCAGGGTGGTGGTGTTGCGATCGTTGTTGTTCTCTAGGTGGAAGTTGAGGTCCCCAAGGAGGATGTAGTCAGCCGAGGGGAGGGCGTGCGGGCTGATGAGGTCGGCGATGTCTTCGCTGAATTGTGTGCGTGGTCCTGGAGGTCTGTAGATGAGGGTGCCTCTGAGGGTGGTCTTGGGGTCGGTGTGTATCTGGAAGTGCAGGTGTTCGCCGGCTGTGAAGGTGTCGTCTGAGTTGGTCGTGATGCGGATGGTGTTCTTGTGGACGATGGCGATGCCTCCTCCGGTCTGGTTGGCGCGGTCCCTAAGGGTGATCTTGTATCCGTCCGGGATGGCGATGGCGATGTCGGGCGCTGAGGAGGCGTTCATCCATGTTTCCGTGAGGAATGCGACGTCTGGTGATGTGGAGTCGAGCAGGTTCCAAAGTTCCACGGCGTGTCTGTGGACGGAGCGAGTGTTGAGCAGGATGCACTTCAGGTGGTTGCTGCTGGTGCTCGGCTTGGCGGGTGCGGTGCAGGTCCGGAGGCAGGAGAACTTGCAGGATTGGCAGGCGAAGGGTCCGTGGGTGCGTCCTGGGGTGGCACGGTGGCAGCCGGGGATACGGCCGGTGTTGAGTGCGTTGAGGGTGGCGGTGTCGTAAGTCCGGTGGGTGGGTTGGCTGCTGCGGGGGCCAGGGGTTTGGCGCTGGGCGCGGTCCAGGCACGGACGGGCGCAGACGGGCTTGCCTTAGGCGCCTTCGGCGCGCCAGCGGCGGCCGCACAGCAGCCGCCATATATGGGGAGGTGGGAGGGAGGAGCAGCTGGGAGGCAGGGTCAGCGAATGGGCAGTCAGGGGGGCGGGGCCGTAGGGGACACAGCGGCGGGATTGGAGAGAGGCAGCGAGGGAGACAGAAGGAAAAGATGGACGCAGTACAGTGGGGGCAGCGAAAAAAGATGGGCACACAGCAATGGGGGCAGCGAGGGTACAGAAGGAAAGATGGACGCAGTACAGTGGGGGCAGCGAGGGGAGCAGCGAAAAAAGACGGGCACACAGCAATGGGGGCAGCGAGGGTACAGAAGGAAAGATGGATGCAGTACAGTGGGGGCAGCGAGGGGAGCAGCGGAAAAAACGGGCACACAGCAATGGGGGCAGCGAGGGTACAGAAGGAAAGATGGACGCAGTACAGTGGGGGCAGCGAGGGGAGCAGAGGAAAAACGGGCACACAGCAATGGGGGCAGCGAGGGTACAGAAGGAAAGATGGACGCAGTACAATGGGGGCAGCGAGGGGAGCAGAGGAAAAACGGGCACACAGCAATGGGGGCAGCGAGGGTACAGAAGGAAAGATGGACGCAGTACAGTGGGGGCAGCGAGGGGAGCAGAGGAAAAAACGGGCACACAGCAATGGGGGCAGCGAGGGTACAGAAGGAAAAAAGGACACGATACAGTGAATCGGGGCAGTGAGGGAAAAACAGACAAAAGCGGGCACCGAGGCCAACAAGCAGAGGGCGAGCTTACCAGCAGCAGCGGCGGGCAGGACACCACAGGCGGAGCTGTGTGGTGGGGGAGCGACCTACCTGGTAAGGTCAAGGGTCGCTCTCCTCACCGCGCAGCGGCCGCCATATATGGGGAGGTGGGAGGGAGGAGCAGCTGGGAGGCAGGGTCAGCAAATGGGCAGTCAGGGGGGCGGGGCCGTAGGGGACACAGCGGCGGGATTGGAGAGAGGCAGCGAGGGAGACAGAAGGAAAAGATGGACGCAGTACAGTGGGGGCAGCGAGGGGAGCAGCGAAAAAAGACGGGCACACAGCAATGGGGGCAGCGAGGGTACAGAAGGAAAGATGGACGCAGTACAGTGGGGGCAGCGAGGGGAGCAGAGGAAAAAACGGGCACACAGCAATGGGGGCAGCGAGGGTACAGAAGGAAAAAAGGACACGATGCAGTGAATCGGGGCAGTGAGGGAAAAACAGACAAAAGCGGGCACCGAGGCCAACAAGCAGAGGGCGAGCTTACCAGCAGCAGCGGCGGGCAGGACACCACAGGCGGAGCTGTGTGGCGGGGGAGCGACCTACCTGGTAAGGTCAAGCAACTTTACTTCCCACACACTGCGCAGGAACAGCTGGAGATCAAGCAAGGCTTCTATGCCATAGCTGGCTTTCCGCACGTGTTGGGGGCAATCGACTGCACACATGTACTCCTCGTGCCCCCTGCCGCCACTGCACACAATTACCGCAACAGGAAACACACGCATTCCATCAATGTGCAGGCAATAGTGGACCACCGGGGACTCTTCACCAATGTTGTCGCCAACTACCCAGGCAGTGTGCATGATTCCTTCATCTTCCGACAGTCCATCATCAACCAGCGCTTTCAGGATGGCACCTACGGAAATGCACTGCTCGTCGGTAAGTAACAACTGAACACACCACACACCTCAACTCCACCAACATACAACTCACAACTCTGGGAATGCACATGCCACAAAATCACATACAACATGACAACCAACATTCCCACATTCCAGACACGACAACACAACTTACTGTGGCATCCTTGGCTAGCCATGTACACAAGCCATCAACGGCATGGCACCTCAGCCACACAATAGCAGAATGTGGGGAGAGGTGGGAACCAGGCATGTGCGAAGGAGGCAAGTGACCCATGAATGTGAATGTACACAATGCCAAGTGTGGCGTGGATGTGCTGGACAGACTTGAGTATGCAGACTACAGACATTTCCATGTCGACATACACTGCTGGTGTCTGGAGTGTACTGGACAGTGGACGCAACCATGTTACCGCAGCCAGTGGGGAAGATCGCGGAAATGTAGCTTGTTACGTCCCCCACTGTAAGCGTGAGCGGAGTGGGCTGGCCCGGCGTACGCCAGGCCAGCGTAGAGGTGTGAATAAAAAGCCTGTTACTCTGGGCGTGGTTCTCTTCCGGAATGGCCAACGTGTCTGCCAGGGCAGCGCCTCTCACCCGCCACGAGGCCGACGCCGTGAGCGGCGGTGCCTGCGATCCTGTGCGCCTGCTGCACCCCAGGCCGCTGGTCCCAAGACCCGTCTTGCCCGCCCCAGCACACCCAGGCCTCACTGCTCACCTGCTGACACTGGCATGTGTCAAAGAGGGCCCACCACGTGCCGGTGCAAGCTCCAAGCCCGAGGCCTGCGACCTTGGCAGCCTCCTCAGACCATCACGGCCTCCGCGACACAGGCCCACAGTACTCCTTTCTCGTTGACGTACTCCACCGCTGTCTCCGGCCTACACTGCGGTCCAGTAGGTCACACATTTGGAACTGAGTCTTGATTATACAATGGCAGAGTACATATGTTTATGGCAGATTTTAAATCACCGTACTCCCTTCGATGTGGTGCCACCAACTCTGTGCATTGCATTCCAACGACACGTGTCTGTGGGCCCTTGCTGACTACTGCCTTCGGCCTACACTGCAGTCCAGCACCGCGGGGTCACCTGTGTACTGACTACACTGCGGTCCAGCAGGCCTCACACCAATGCAATCCAGTCTGGACCAGGCAGGACACAGCATCGTCACAGGCTGCACACATGCTCAGCTCTGGTGCTTCTACCTCCGTCAACCACAAATCATCGCCACATGGCGTTCCAACGTCGTGTGTGAGAGTAACAGGAGGAGCTGCCTGAACAGCGGTTGGCCCGCACTGACCGCTTACACTGCGGTCAAGTAGGTCACACATTTGGAACTGAGTCTTGATTTTTCAATGGCAGAGTCCATAAAATTGTACGCAAGGAGAGGAGTAAGAGGAAGACGCGGTTCAGTCCGGATGAAAAAAGGATCCTCGTTACGGAGGTGACCGAACACTACCAACAACTGCTCTGGTGCCACTAACTCTGTGCATCGCAAGCCAAGGACACATGGCTGGGGGCCCCTGCTGACCGCTGCCTCCGGCCTACACTACGGTCAAGTAGGTCACACATTTGGAATTGAGTCTTGATTTATTTATGGCAGAGTTTATACCATTGTACAGGCCTCATCGCAGACTGCATCCCCTTTCAGCTATGGTGCCACTGACTCCGTGCCCCAAAATTCATGGACACTCTTTGGTTGAACTTTGGTGGCGTCTGAGTCTATGGCCTGGGGGTTGTCTTCATCATCATGTAGCTGATACTGACTTGGTGTCAAAAATGAGTCTGTAGCATTCATCTCCTCCATATTGCCTGTGTCTGCTTGGTACTGCCCTATGTATCATGCCCTGGAAGAACACATTCCATTGTCCCCCAAAACCCTCCGCGACATTCACCTTGGACATCGACGAGGACCCACTCAGCTCTCGTGGCCCTACCTCAGTGCACCGGTAGTCACCGTCCCGTGGCGGTGTTCCATGTGCCGGCCGCTGTGCATCCGGGGCCACTAACTCTGTGCAGCTCAAGACATGGACCCTTGCTGTTTGAACTGTGAACTTCTGATTGTCTGATCACTGTTGTAGTTGTTGCCAGCACCAACCACTCCTTGAGGGCTGGCTCACACTCACCCCACACCCATCCAGCACAGGCGTCACTGGACATGTGACCCTGGCAATAAAAGGGGCCGGGCGCACGTGCCCGTAGCCAGTTCCACAAACTATCTAAGTGTGTCCGTGTGGTCATTGTGTATGCATGAGGGCCCCGGGCCCTACCACATTGCATTGTGCTGTGTACAGCGGACGCAACCATGTCACCTCAGACCTAGCTGTGTCGTACCCCCCTGTAGGCGTTGCCGAAGTGGGCTGGTGTACGACAGTCCAGCGTAGGGGTGTGGATAATCACCCCGGGGCTCTGGGCGTGGTTAAGTGTTGGGCTTGCCAATGAAGTACCTAATGCGTGTGTCTCTGTTGTAGTGTCTGCGCCAACCATCCCGCAATGGACAAAGTTGCAATGTAACATGCCCCCGGAGTGCGGGCTCGGCCGAAGGGATAAATGAATGAGCGCAAGCGCGCTCGGGGTCCGGGATCATACATGCCAACTGTTGTGTGTGTATCGCTATTACCGCAGCATAAGCCAAAGGTCTTGCCTCGACCGCATCGCGAGTTCAGCCAGCCATGAACTCTACATCTGTGTCCGCCCTACCCTTACCATAGGCCTACACACACGTGGCCGCCCACCTTCAACGCACAACATCACAGTGTCGTTGTCAGGCTTGTGGACATGCGCAGACAGGCATGACAATGGTGTGCCGTAGGAGTGCAAGTGATGCAACCGCGCAGCGCACACAAGTAAATAGGCTCGGGGGAGGGAGGAGCAGCAGTGAGGCTACGTAATACACATTGATGGCACTCATTTGCTACAAGCAGTACATGTCAAACAGGAATTACTATGACACACATATCACACGCGAATCAACTAGTGAGCCTGCCAACACATCATGCAGAACCAACTATTGACTCATGTCTCTCTGCACTGTCACAGGTGATCAAGGATATGCACTCTGCCCTTGGATGATGACACCCCTCCGAGCCCCGAACACACAGGCCCAGAGGCAGTACAATTGGGCCCACAAACGCACCAGGGGCATCGTGGAACGCACATTTGGCGTGTTGAAGTCACGTTTCAGGTGCCTGGACATCACAGGTGGAAGGCTCCTGTACAGCCCAGACATCGTGTGCAAGATGATCGTTGCATGTTGTGTGTTGCACAACATATGTGTACGCACCAATGCCCCATGGTTACAAGTGCCAGATGCACCGGACGATGATGAGGAAGATGAGGCAGGTGGACCACACCCCACTGCAGCTGCAGCAGGAATAGCCCGTAGGAACAACATCATTGACAATTTCTTCACATGAGGACGTCACATTGTGACAGTCCTTAGCAATCATGAGACAGTACAAAATGACCACAGGCCCAGCATGTGCAAATAAATTCATTACAACACACATTCCCTGAGTTTCTGTATGTGTGCTGCAGTGTGGCACAGGGATCAGGGACATGATCCAGAGTCATTGTGGGTGTGCAGTGTGCTCTACTTAATTGTGCATGTGTGCTATTGTGCCCATCTCCCCCGTCCCCCAGTCCCTGGTCGGTACTCACCCTGTTGATGTTGTGTCAGGTCATGTTGAGCAGTGTCCCGATCCCCAACTCCTGGCACCGTATCCCGACTGATGACTGTGGCCACCATTTTCTCCATGTCATCCAGCTCCTGGTGTGCCGCTGGTCCCCACCTCCAATCTGCGTTGCTGCTTTCATGTTGGCATCGAGTTTCTTCTTGGTTTTGCCCTTCACATCATTCCAGCGCCTCTTGACCTCTTCCATTGTCCTCCTCAACACTCCGACTGCATTCACGTTGTTCACGATGTACTGCCATATTTCCGTTTGTGTTGCCGATGACACAGTGGAGGTGACGAACAGTTGTTGGTAGTGTTCTGTCACCTCCGTGACGATGATCCGATTTTCCTGCGGACTGTACCCCGTCTTCCTCTTCCTCTTCTCCTTGCCCTTCCCCGGCCCCGGGGTTCCTGGCTGGTCGTCTGTGGGGCTTGTGGGGTTCGCGTTGTCCTCTGCACTCGGTCTGGGTGCGTCCATGGTGCTACGCAGTTACATTTTTTTCTCTTTTTTTTCTCTCTGCTTTTATAGTGCATTTTCCGCATGTCGCGTGGGAATCGCAGGCCTGTCGCTGGTTATCGCTGATTTTTGTTTCGCGATTTGGGACGTCGCAACTTTTTTCGCGTTTGTGTTTCGCATTTTTTCGGCATTGCGTTAATTTTAACGCGGGCATTTGTCGCGTTATCGTGAGGCTATCGCATGGTGCCGCCGGGTTGAGAATACTGCGTTAACACAGTGATATTTTCCCGCGATAGACTGCGATGTGAGAAGTTGCGTTAAGCGAATTTGGCGATAGTTAACACACGTTCTTGAGAATACCCCCCTATGTTTATGACTAACCTTCCTACAGCTCTATCCATCTTCCAGAGAAGCAGCAATCAAAGCTGCTAACTTTTCCAGGTCTATGTGGGACTAGTTAGGCCAGTCCCGGATATTTCTTAGAATTCTGGTACTTGTAGTCTTATTTAAACCAGTATACAAACAGGACTACATTTCCCGGAATTCAAAGGAAAAAATAGGACTTGCCTGACTAGCATGGACATGGGGAACTTGGCACCAATGAGCAATGTTTTGGAACTGTGACTGTACTCTTTCTTACCTGATGGTGTACATCCATCACCAACTCCGATACATCATATGCTCCCCTGCCACCCCCTCAAAGAGTCTCTTTCTCCCTAGGCTGACCCATACCAAGACGGTCAGATATGTTTGATGTTTTATCTGTGCATTCTGGTAAGGATTTTCTTGTTGTGATATTGGTAAAATAAAAAAAAATAAAAAAAACTACAGATACCAGAATGCAAAGAAGAAACGGGACTGAATGAAGTGTTCGCTCCTGACGTGTAACAACTTGAACGTGTGCCAGGGATGCACCTGCGCATCCACACCTGGCACTTGTGACCTTGCACACAGGAGGGCGGAGTGTGTGTTGTTCACACATCCCAGAGTGCCGCGGGACCGCAGGCTGTGTTTCCTCTAATGGCTCCTGAGTGTTGTACTAAAGCCCTCTTTTCCCCCTGGAGCCCGTCTGGGCTCAGCTGCGCATAATGACATCCAATCTGTTCAGGAAAGGAGCGCGAGGCGAGATTTGCTTCTGATTTATGGAGAGGCAGAGCTGGCAGAGAGCCGGAAGACGAAGGAGGACCCGGGGCTGGGATGCCGCCGTCTGTCTGTGCAATGCTAGATGTAGGCAGAGTGCTAGCTATAGGCTTTGGCCGGGACGGGAAGTTGCATTTTGTGGCCGCCATTTTTTTAAATTATTTTAAATGTAACATTTATTAATACGGAACAATGCATGTATACCAACATTTCTGAAAGAAAAAATGGAAGAGTTTGGCAAAAAAATCGGAGGAATGTATTTTCCCCATTGACTGCTATTGAAGAAGGGGCCATTTTAGCGGGTGATAGCTAATAATAAAGTCATTTTTTGTTTAAAAAATCTCGAGTCTCTCACCTGAATCGGGTCTATATGAAATGTATTAAAATACTCAGAGGGTTTACTGAGATCGAACATTAATTAGTATTTATTCATCCATGCTGCCTCCCTCAGAGATTCTTCATCTTTGGTTTTTTAAAGTTTTCCCTTCCTGAAATGTCCACCACTGAAGTCATTGGACAAATCAGATTGTTTACGCTTTCAAGCTCAAATTATTGGTAAACTTCATTCATTCTCGTGGCTGTAGTCTGCGTGATTTTTAATTCACTAAACTGTTCTTGACTTCCGGGTTTAAGTGGTTTGAAACGAGAAAGCTCAGGACTGGAATCCTGATGTCCCCAAGTGACATATGTAGGGTGACCAGATGGTTCCGCGCCACCAGGACACCAGTTTTCCATTCCTGGACTTTACTTTAACATGATTGTTATTAGATGTGTTGGCAGGGGCGGCTCCTCCACTAGGGCAGAGGAGCGTCACCCCACTGCTTTTGTGAGAAGCAGAAACATAAAATGGTAATAACTTACCATTTTATGTTCTGCTAGCAGGGGAGGAGTGGTGTGCCTGCCCACTCCCGAGTGCGCAAAGACTGTTTGGTCGGCCCCCTGGGGCCGCCCAAACCAGTCATGCGCACTCTGCCCTTCTCCATGCAGCCTGCATTGCATCCTGCATGGAGAACATGGCCTCCCCATAAGCCGCTGGCTGGGTGACGTCCCGACCAATCACAATGTTGCTTGCAGCGTTGTGATTGGCTTAGGGGAGGGAGCCTGGCTGCCTGCTTCTGCTTCCTGTTCCTGTAAGAAGGAGAGCAGGAGCAGAGAAGACGCCAGACCCGGCCGAGGGAAAGGTAAGTTTAATTATTTTTAAAAAAAAATTAAACACCCCCCCGCGCTACCTACCCACGTGACCCTCCCGCCCCCCCACCGGCAAGCCATGACTGCCGTGACTGTGTGTTGGTCCCATCAGCTCAATTAAAATTAACCATGACTACAACTCTCAGAATGCACTATGTATAACAAAGGCCATGAATGGGAAAGTGGTGTCCCTGTGACATGGAGCCATCTGGCCACCCTAAATACGATGTCATATGGGAAGTCCAGGCTTGGGGGCTTAACAAAAACATAGAATATTATGCAGATTTATGAAAACACTCCAAAATATCAGCATTGTATGCCTTTTACATGGCTCTGTTCACAGATGGGTGGGTTTAGAGGATATGAAGCAGGCCTTTCTTATCACTTTTCCCCTGGAACCATTTGACTGAAACATCTGGAAATTCATTACTTGCCCATTTTACACAAACTTTGGGGCATATTTACAAGAACTAACACATCGGCATTGATGCGTCAGATTTCTTGCGCCTGCCGCAAATGCCCTAACAACACCATGGATGCGCTGTATTTACAATACAGTGCTCCATGGCACAAGGATTCACGGATGCATCAGAAATTCTGACACATCTTATGGCTCTAAAATTATGCATTGCTGGAGTTGGTCATAAGACTGATGCAGCTTCAGCAATGCATCAGAACACAGAGACGAGTCCCATGTTAAAAGCCCTGTGTCAATCCTTACGCCTGGTTTGAGAAGGCGTAGGGATTTTGATGCAGTCAAGTCGTTGAGTGACGCAGTGAAAAGTATTTCACGGCATCAGTTCTACGTTTCTTTTAACGTGTGAATGCCTACTCGGCTTACATTACACCTGGCACAGGTGTAATATGACATAGGCCTCTACAAACTGATGCATTGGGCCCAATGCGTCAGTTTGTGAATAAGGAGCAGTGTGGAGCACTGATTGCGCCGCCGCTGTGTCAAAAAAAATGATGCTGCGGCGGCGCTAGCTTCTTGTAAATATGCCCCTTTGTTTTATAGAATAATTCGATGTGGTTTCTGGTTTATTTGGCATGTGCTTCACAAAAGTTTCTTAAAAGAATGGAAATGGAACCTTGGTGCTTCATACGTGACCTACAATGACTAGTAATTGGAAACAGGCGTGAGAAAACCCCAAAATGACACTGGCAAGTCCCAATATTGTCTGAATCATGCTATTATCTTAAACAGGTCTTGCAAATGAAACTTACGCCCACACCAAAACCACTGTACATTTAATCGTTCTCAGGAACAATTGCAGATCATGTGTGAACAATCAAAGCTTAGGTTACAAGATATCCCATGGCTACTGGCCATGGGTTTTCCGGTCCTGGACTGTAATTTCACAAATCATTGTCTTCAAGTGCGTTAATCCAATTGGTGAAAGTGAGCAGAACCAGGACTGCAGCTCCCAGAAGTCAAGGATTTATTAAACCAAGGCCCAGATTCACAAAGGTTTAGCATCCGGTTAGTGTTACCTTTGTAACACTAACCCAACTCTAAACCTATTTGGGGATTAACAAACCAACGCTAATTGGTATTAGCATTGGTTTGTATGGAAAAGTAACGCAAAGCAGCGTGAAACGCTGCTGTGCATTACTTTGCGTCAAGGGGGCGTTACATGGGTGGTACATGGGTGTTCCCATGCAACCACCCATGCTTTTTGATGCTAAACCCTATCTACTAACATCAGTGGACAGGGTTTACTGCCAAAAATTAACGCCGCTGTAAAGCAGGCGTTAAAAGGAGAAATGTTTTCATTTCTCCTTTATTTTTCGACTTTGCATGGGTGCAGCACTGTGCAGCACACAAATATAGTAGGAAAAGCTTTGAAGTGTGTCTAGGCATAGTATTTTGTACAGGAAGGCTACCCTTCCTGTAAAAATCCTATGCTAGACTAAGGCATATGCCCTAGCAATATGGCGCTAAGGCGTGTTTTAGGCGCACAGCAGCTGAAATCAATGCCGGCGCTAGGGAGAGGGGAGGAGAGTGCCATACCTCTGTGAATATGGCGCTCTCCTGTACTCCCCCTGGAATGCAACACAGCACAGCCTCTTTGGGGGCTGCGCTGCATTCCGTGACAGTTTTCAGAATCTGGGCCCAAGGTCAGGACTGGACGAATGTGTTCTAGCTGCGGGGAGTCACCTAGTAGAGCCTGCAAGAGCTATGAGAACAGCAAGCCCAGTTCCCCTAGCCAAGGTCAAACTAATAAGGAAGAACATGTCCAATACAGAGGACATAATGAAGCGCCTCTTAATCACGCCAGAGAATCGAGATCATTGTTTTAACTAATCAATCATTTCCCAGAGACACCTCTCTTTCCTCTTCATACGTGTGGAGCCAGAGGAAGACAACGCATCCGTTAGCCCTTCCCAAGTTGCACCAATAGGGAGAACAATGAAAGCATCTCACCAGCCACAGGAACGCACAGCTTGCCAGTGCTTAATGAGTTCCTCGTTGCATTTACCCCAGAAATATCCTCCTTAATTAGGACAGTTTCAAACCTGTATTCAGGGTTCCAGACCCACTAAAACATGCCATTTTAACCTCAATTCTGGAAAACAGTGGCGACCGGCACAGGTAAGAGCAGTGGGGCGGTGGGGCGGGGGCGTGGTGGGTGGCCGTTGGGGAAGATGACATACGATCGGATAAGTTAAATTAATTTTTTTTTTTTATGAAACCACTTACCTTGCGCTCGCCGCATCGCCAAGTCGGCGATGTAGCGAGCGCAAGGTAAGTGGTTTTATTTATTGCTCATTGAATTTAATTTATCCAGTTGTATGTTGACTTCCCCGACCCCCACCCCACCACCTCACTGCTCTTACCTTTGCCGACCGCCACTGCTCGCAGAACCCCTTTGTTGACCCACATGACCCGGCTAACTATCAATCTGTAACCCATCTTTCGTGAGTAAGATGCTTGAGAGGGAACTAACCAACCAACTCCAGGAGTATTTAGAGACACAACACATCTCACACAAATTCTAGTTAGGTTTGCGGCATGTGGAAGGGACATTGAGAGGTGCTCCCCTGGCCTAAAGAGGCACAAAGTGATTCAAAACAGTGCGTCAATTTCCTTACCATTGAAAAGATTGCGGATGCAGTGGAAAATTGTGTGGTGGCACGTTTTCCACACAACCGTTAGTAAATCAAGGCCATAGTCTTTATTGACGATCATCCGAGAGTACCTTCTTGCTTGTTTGGATGAAGGCTACCCACCAGTTGAAATTCACCTAGACTTCTCATCCACCTACGACATGCCAACCACCAGATCAGCCTACAGCCCATTTATGAATGGGTGGGACTACCATTAACAACCATCAAATGCATTGAATAAATTCTGGTGGATCGAAGCACTCCAGTCACAGTGGGATCGACTAGCTCTAGCATATTCGGACTGACACTCGGAAGCCGAATTTCTTAGTTCCCACTGCTTTTGAAAGTGTAGATTGGCCTTCTAGACTACATATCAGACAACTCATACAAACAGATAGTACCCTGATGGATGCCCGCATAGGGCATGCAATGGAGTACCAAAACATCTATGAACATTTAGAAGACATGCACCACTGGATGAGGAGAATATGCCTATGCCTGAATGGATCAAAACAAAGCTGCTGATGATGGGTAGCAGTAACATAAACACCTTTTCCTTCATGTGGCTGTAGGTGCTGGGTCATGTCCCGCATCCTTTGGATAGGGCTGACCACCTGGGTGTTCTGCTCAACTCAAACCACTTTTCTCACCTCAGGTCAACACAGTGGTCAAGAATGTTAGCAAGCAACTAAACGTATTCAAAAGGAGCTCCAGAAACTTAACTGCTACCAATGAATTGAAGCCAGCAGATCACTGATCCTGTGAATATTGGACTGCTGCAACACCTGAGACCTCCCCTGATCCCAAACGGAGAAAATGCATAGATTACAGACAAGAAGAAAGAAGCGAGCCTTAACTTTAAGAAGCACAATCACATAAGTCCACATTCAAAGCGCTACACTGGTTTCCGATGAAGTAGAGAGTAATGTTGAAGTGTCTCAGAACACTACACCGAGACTTCCGGATGGAAGCAATCACGAACATGCAGAGCTTTATGAAATTTCTAAGCACTTGAATAAATAGATTAGCCAATCCCAGAAAGTAGGATCCCCTGGTACCTCTTTTTCCCTCCCAGGTGCTGAAGGGCTGTTTGCATCTCATAAGCTCATGATCATCACACCCATAGGCAAAGATTGGCGTAGACAATTCACATAAGTAAAATAGCCACCGTTAGACTGTCCCCATAAGAAGCACACAATATACAAGCAGTAGCACTGAACTACTACCCGATTTGAGCAAAAATCTAGGGAAAGCATTAGTGGGTAAGTTACAGGAACATCTACACAAGTGACATTTACTAGCCCAGAATAATCGAGTTTCAGACCAGGCATGACAAGCCTCAGCCGCGATCTATAAGCAGAAGGTGGCATCGTAGAAGCTAAAGACTGCCAAACTGGCCAATGGACTGATATCAAAATGCCAAATATGGTCTCCCTTGCTCCGGATATAATTTCATGGAGTCCCTTAGGGTTCTACCTTTTCCCAATTCTCTTTAACGCCTGTATAAGGCCTCACCATAAAATATTCTGGAAACATGGGCAATCCATGCACATTTGTGATAACCAGCTTAATATAAATGATCCAAGAAAGAGAGTGAATTGATACTACTAATTCAAATCTAGATATATCAAATCCTTCTAAATTGCCAGGACCACAGGGCCCTCCTATTTCCCATCTCAGAGAATTTGTTTTTCACTTAACTGTTAGTTTCGTCTGATTTACAGAAAACATCCCAAACAGAAATTGAGAATGACATTTAGGAGCCTCCTTTCAAAGGCAATCTCTCGTGAATAACACATTGACAGCGTTCTAAGATCCTGTAACTACCACATGTTAAACTTAAGAAAAATTATTTTCTTTATCATGGAAAAAGACTGGAAGTTGGAACTGGGTAGGGTCACCACGCGCCTGCGACTATTGCCAGGTCTTTTGCTCTGATCCCGGATTAATTAGAGGCAGCAATATAATGAGGGGCCCCTGAGTCTCCCATATCCCACATAAATTCATTGGCTTAGGGCTGAATGGAGCCAGCTGAAAGGTTGTGGCCACTTTGGAAGTCTAGGGGCCACCCTGCCCCGTAGTGGCTGCAGGGGCGTGTGCTATGGGAGACATGGGCACCTTTTTCTTATGTTTAGTCATTTCTATCTACGTGGCTAAAAGGCATTGGGCTCAAAGCCTGCAGAAATGTATGTATGCGATTGATTTGACAGTACTTGATACCGGATTAGCATGTGTCTTGGTGAAGCAAGGGAGAAACAGTAATTAAACCAATGATCAGTAAAAGTGATGAACTGATTGTGTTGACGGCAAATTGGAATGTGCCAATGTTTCACGAATTATTTTACAAAGTTTGAATCTGCATTCTCAATAAATTAAATTCAGATACAACATGGAGCTGTGTTCAGTGTTTTCCCTGTGTCCAGACGTAGTACGTCAGCTATGGAGAAGTAATTGATAAGTGCATTCCCTTCTTCTCTCACTACCCGGAAGGATCAACGAGTCATGTCAGCATTAGCGTTTGAGCAGTTTGCTGACAGTTATGATTACGCATCATTTACACGTGATGTCTGGAACATGACTGTTGATTATCTGTGCCCTGTTTTGTCTTACTGTTTATTTTTGACCGTGTTTTGCTGTTTTGTGCCTCTGTCACTTGCGCCTTGTTGTTTTTTGCCTTTGTTGCCTGGTTATTTTTGTGCCCCTGTCTCTTGTTGCCTCTGTTCCTTTGCTTTCCTTGTTGTCTCGCTTTTTCTCCCTTATTTACCCTTCTTTCTTACTGCTACTACTTCGCTCCCTTTTCCCTGCCCCCATGGCCAATCCCCCCTGCCTGTTCGCGCTCCCACCTCCCAGCTGCTATCCCTCCCCCCGGCCCCTACTTAATGGCGGCCGCTGTGCGGCCGTGTCGTTGGCGCGCCAAAGGCGTGCCAAAGGCAAGCCCGTCTGCAACCCGACTACGACCAGTGCCAGGGACCCTGGTCGTCCGACCACCCACCATTATGACTCAGCTGTACTCCACTCACTCAACCCCGGAAGAAACAACAACTGCCAGCTGTCGACGCCGAACACCACCCATGGCCAGTTCTCCTGCCGACACTGCTGCTGCACATTCACCCACCTCCAGACATCCACTGCTACCTCCAACCCACCGGACACCAGCAAGCCCAAACCCCTGAGCTGCATCCTCCTCAACATTTGCACCCTACATAGACACACAGTAGAGATCTGGGACCTCCTCGACACCCTATCGCCCGAAGTCGCCTTCCTGAAGAGACCTGGACCAATGCCAGCTCCACACCTGACATCGCAACCGCCATCCCCGAGGGGTACAAGATCCAGAGGAAGGACCGCCTCAACCACCCTGGAGGTGGACTCGCCATCGTACACAAAGACTCCCTCTGACTCACTACAGCCAGCACGAACGACTCCTCGTCCCCCATGGAACACCTCCATTTCCAGATCCAGACAAACCCCAGAATGACTCTACATGGCACCCTCTCCTACAGACCTCCCAGACCACGCACCACATTCACCACAACCATCACAGACCTCATTGCGCCCCATGCCCTCGCCTCCATGGACTACATACTCCTCGGAGACTGAATTTCTACCTCGACAACCTCAGCGACCCCAACTCCACCGTCCTCCTGGACAACCTCGCCAACATCGGACTGAAACAGCTTGTCACCACCCCCACCCACAAGGCAAGACACACCCTCGACCCCATCTTCGCAGGAGGAAACAACATTCGCTTCAGCCACACCACGCAACGCCTCTGGATGGACCACCACTGCGTCCACTTCTCCTTTTCGAAACCTACCGCACACAAGCCCAAACCACGCCCCCGCGCAGGAACTGGAGCAAGATCACCGAAGAGCACCTCACCTCCACACTCAACCGCGCTGCTCCACCCACCACGACCAACGCCAACTCTGCAGCCAACGAACTCCACAGATGGATCACCGACTGCACTAACATGCTCGCCCCCCTCCAGAACTCTGACAGACAACGCACCACGAAAGCCACCTGGTTCACCACCGACCTCTGAGAATCCAAGCACACATGCTGGCGACTCAAGAAAGATTGGAGGAACAGCAAAACTTCTGAAGCACGCACCGCCTACAAGACCGCCATGACAGAACACCACCAACTCATCAGAACCACGAAGAGGAACTTCATCCAGGACAGAATCCTCTCCAACTCCCGCAACTCTAAAGAACTCTTCAGCATCATACAGGAGTTCACCAAACCCCCCAGCAAAACCTCCGACGTCCCTCCATCCCAGAACCTCTGCAACAATCTCGGCTCCTACTTCACTCACAAGATCAGGACTCTCTACGACAACTTCGATGAATGGAACCAAGGCACCAACACTACAACTACCACGGGCAACGCCACCCAGCCTACCATCACCGCCTGGACCCCTGTCACCACAGAAGACACCGCTAAAGCCATGAGGAGCATACACTCAGGAACCCCCACTGACCCCTTCCCGCCACTTCCAAAGAGCTGCCTCCGTGATAGCACCAGAACTACGACAGACAATATACTGCTCCCTCGAAACAGGCACCTTCCCCGATGACTGGCAACACGCAGAAGTCAAGCCCCTCCTCAAGAAGCCCTCAGCAGACCCGACGAACCTTAAGAACTACAGACCCATCTCTCTCCTCCTCTTCACAGCCGATGTCTCGGGTCTAGTTCACGCTATATGAAACTCTAAAAAAAAAAAAAAAAAAAATGTTTTAAAAGTTGCAGAGAAGATCGTCAACAACCAGCTCACAAACTGGATCCGCTCCTTCCTCACCAGCCAAACTCAAAGAATCACACTCCCGCCCTTCCTCTCCGATCCCACAGAGATCAGCTGCGGAGTACCCCAAGGATCCTCACTCAGCCCCACACTCTTCAACATCTACATGGCCTCCCCTGCTACCATCATCAGAAAACACGGACTCGGCATAGTATTCTATGCCGACGACACCCATCTCCTCCTCTCCCTCACCAAGGAACCCGACATCACCAGACAGTCTCCAGGAAGCAATGAAGGACGTTGCATCCTGGATGAGCAGCAGCTGCCTGAAGCTCAACTCGGAGAAAATGGAAGTCCTCGTCCTCGGTTCCACCCCCTCCGCATGGGACAACACCTTGTGGCCCACCTCCCTCGGCAACCCTCCCACACACATGGACCACACCCACAACCTCGGCATCACACTCGACTCCTCCCTCACCATGAACCGAAAGGTCAACACCGTATCTTCCACGTACTTCAATACCCTCCGCATTCTACGCAAGACCTTCAAATGGATCCCCCCCAAATCCAGAAAGACCGTCACCCACGCACTCATAACCAGCAGACTGGACTACGGGAACACCCTCTATGCTGGAATCAACAAATCTCTACTCCTCAAACTCCAGACTATCCAGAACGCCGCAGCCAGACTCGTCTTCGGCATCCCACAACAAGACCACATCACCCAGCACCTACGAGACCTCCACTGGCTCCCCGTCGAAAAGAGAGTGACCTTCAAGCTGCTCACTCACGCCTACAAATCCCTCCACAACACTGGACCCCAATACCTCAATGAAAGACTCTCCTTCTACACACCCAAGAGAAACCTCTGCTCCGCCGACCTTGCCCTGGCCGAAATCCCAATCATCCCCAGAGCCAGAACTGGAGGAAGAGCATTCTCCTACATCATGGCCAAGACCTGGAACGAACTCCCCCTCAGCATCAGACGAACCCCCACACTGCAAGCATTCAGGAAAAGCCTCAAGACCTGGCTCTTTGGATGAGACAGAGCTGCTCAAACCCCCCCCTCCCACCCCAGCGCCTTGAGACCCTCATGGGTGAGTCGTGCACTTCACAAATCCCTGATTGATTGATTGAGGACTGCAGTGGAAGAGAGTCACAACGGTGACTTCTTGAAGGTTTTTGATATCAGAGGAAGAGTGGGATTTAGGAGTCACAAATGCAACCTTGGGTTGAATGGATACTGGATGGATTTTGGGAACCCGCTGACTCAACTGTGGTAAACAAAACTAACAAGTAATTTGCAGCTCAAGTGATCTTAGCCTTGGTTATGAAGGCTTTTTGGTGCATTTTAAGAGCTGCAGCGTTAGCAGTTCCTAAGTTGTAAGGGAACCTATTTGGCTGGTATTAGGACTGGGCAAAGAGCGGAAAATAGTGCTAAGAAATATTTTCAATATATCCCATTATTAAACAAATCGACTGGGAATACTGAGCGAGTCTAAGTCTCTTCAGGAGGGCTCAAAAATGATCTCCCGCCCAAGATTTCTTTAAACGATGAAAAGATAATTTTTAGGCCAGAATTTTTCAAGTGTATCAGCTAAAATGCCACATGTTTTACAGGCAGTTTTGAAGACAAACTCATGAAATATTGAATGTTTCATTATCAGGGAGTATACTGTCCCCGGTGAATAATTTCTCTACAGCAGCAACTCATGCATGTGCCAGTCATAAAATTGTGTTCCTCTCACATATCCTGATTTCAAGGCTAATAGCCCATCCAGCCCTTTAAGGAGCCCACCTTCTTGATTTCTCCAGTGTTGTTTTTCTGTATGCCACAAGGTAACCTCGTCCTGGTGGCTTTAAGGTGAAACCAACTCCAGACCTGGTTATGAAGGTCTTCGAGAACATTGTCAAAGCCTCAGCGATAGTCTTAATAAAGGAAGCTATTTCATTTTTATGGCCTTAATTTCAGCCGTAGGAAGGGAGGCTGTGGGATGGCTTTTAGAAGTCACATCAAAGCCTCTTTGAAGGACACTATAGGATTGTTTTAAGACCTCCAGCATATGACTTTGTAAGATAAGCTACAAAATAGCTTCAGGAGCGACAACCTTGCCCTTAATAAGAGGCTATTTTCACTTTTATGATTTTTGTAACCTTAGCCATAGTAAGGAACGGTGTTAGATAGGTTCAGAAGTCACTAATTCAGCCTCAATAAGGGAAAGTATTGTGAGCTTTAGATTAAGCCTGGGTGGAGCTTGCGGAGTTTCATTTTGCAGACTTCTGAGGAGTTAACCAAAAACACTGCCGAATTCCGCTGACTTCCGTGAGCCGACGGAGTATTGCTTGACCACCCTCAGTCATGGTGCGGCCCTAAAAACGAACAAATCCTGCAACAAAAGAAGACGATTTTGACGCCTGCATGATAGGGAAGAGCTACCAACTTCCTCTGTGGAGGACTAAGACACAGTAGATCACTTCACAGACAGAGCACCACACCAGCAGAGGCTACACTCATGCCGCATTTTTTGGCTTACACATACTGTGAAAGAACGCCTAGCAGACGGCTGCAAGAGTGGCCCACTGACACTCTCAATCATCAGCTCCTCCCTCCAACAAGAAAACAGCATCACAAATCAAGGATAGGAAGTGGGACAACAAGACAACGCAACCCTTGCCAATGGTATGCACACACTTGATCACATTCAATATATAGGAGGCTTTAACTCCCCAATTAAAAGGCGGACCCTGTTTCAGCGGCTTAAAGAGATGGTAATGTTACAGTAGGCATACTCCTACGAAAAGGACATGCAGAGTCTCCAATCCTTTTGGTTGACATCTCCATTTCACACCCCCTATAAAACAAAAACCAGAGGGGGAGGAGGTCGGCATTTTGCTTCTCTGCAGGTTAACAACGAATTAGAGGCTAAGTGCGAAGACAAAGAGGACAGACATTTAGGGCTTAAAGCACTCACAGATCTCTCTGTCACTGTAAAGTAAGTTACACGGTCAGGAGCCACGCTGCAGTAAGTTTACTGATGCACACAACAGCTACCGGAGGTGTGGGTTAAACCTTTGCTCAGCCATGCATGTGCTACATTTTTGGATACTACAGTACTCACGTCTCTGATGTTGGAGAGATGTTTCCACTCCTTGACCAAACAGAACAGAAGCCAACTGGAGACGGTGTGGGTCTAAGGTGCTGCTGTCCATGAAAGATGCGTGCAGCCTCCCCCAGATGGTGCTCGACGCTCCTCAAGTTAACTGTGAGAGAGGGAACAGTTGTTATGATGTCCCAGAGTGGTAAGCGTGGCAGCGATAATAGAGTGGTGCTAGGCGTGAAACTTCAGCTCAACTCTCTATGCGCTATACTCTTGCTCAGATCAGATGATGGGGGTCCCACGGTACAGAGCTGGCAGCACCAGATCGACGGGATGCCACAGCCCCTAGCTGCAACAGATGGGGTGCCCGACAATGGTACTGGTATGAGTGGATGTGAGTGAGCCTGGTCCAGTGTCAGTGGGAGTCCCTCGGGGCCTCTTGCTGGAAGGGAGAGCTGCCGTTGCAGCTCTCCCTAATGCTGGGCATTGTTACATTTCACCATTCCGCAAGACCGCAACTAGTGCTGACGTCTTAACTGGCTGCCACACAGAGGAGCCGCAGGAGCTGCAGCAGTTGGGCCGGCCTATGGGGACTCTCTTACAAGTAAGTCATAATTACATTAATCGGACCAATAATCGCCTCATTAATTGGCCGGGTGAGTGTGCTGGAAAACTCCACTCTGCCGGTGCGTAGGCGGAGTTTTTTTTCCAAACTCCACACTCCAAAAGGAGCGCGGAGTAGCAAAACTCCGACAACTTCGCCCACTTTCCACCCACCCCTACTTTAGATGCCAAAACCTCGGCCTTAGTAAAGGAAGCTCTTGCCAGTTTTTGTATCAAAACGTTTGTCTTCTAAGCGAATTTAGCCTCAACCTCAGCCTTTTTATTGGAGGCAATGGGATGGGTTTGGAGCTATAACCTTGGCCTTACTAGGGTATGGTATTGCTCTAGTTTTAGGCAGGGCCAAATGAATTATATGAGTCGGCGGTGTTTTCTGCATAATTATGCATTTGCAGACGGAGTTAGATCTCCTGGTTGTTTGGAGGGTGAGGAACCCCAACGCCCAAGAATTCATGCATTGTGCATGCCCCACCCACACCTACTCTAGGCTAGAATATGTCCTGGTGGACAAGACTCAGGCATAATATGTGTTGATAGTGACCCACATGGGAAGGACACTCTCTAACCATTCACAGGTCCAAATGGATTTCTCGATTTCAGGTTTAGGGCATGTATTCCAACTTGGCAACTGCCGGTGTCTGCCTTGCGTGACCCAGAATTCTGTCAGACCTGCAGGGTATCCATTACAGATTATTGTGCCATAAATGCAGGTACAGTTAGCACTGGAGGTGTGGAATGGGATGCCTTAAAAGTAGTGATGAGGGATGAGGGGCATAGTGAGCTCATGTGCAGCTTCACTGACCAAGAAACTAGAAACAGAAATTTTGGATAGGGATAGAGAGTTGACGCACCTGCAGAATACTGCTGAGGGGAACGCCCAAGCTGAAACGATACTTGAGGCCATTTGTACAGAAATAACAGAAAAGACAATAAAAAAGAAACTATTACAAAACTGCTCTTTCCTACAGGTGCTGCACTGGGAGGAGGACAGAGCGGGAAGGTTGCTGGCCCGTCTACTGGAAAGGGATCAGTCGCCTGCCAGTATTACGGCTATTAGAGATGCGAGCGACGCTGTTGTAAACATGCAAGAGGAAATTAACGCAGTCTTCCTTGCATATTACAAGTCCCTCTATAGTGACAGATGACCTGATGTAGACATGGTAGACATGCCACATTACATGATACTGACAGCACAGGGACTGCGCTGGCTGATGCAGGACCAGCGCAATAAGCTGGAAGAACCACTGAATGTAGATGAAATCAAAGATGCCATTAACGACTTGAACTTGAATAAAACTCCGGGACCGGACGACCTTCCGGCTGAATGCTACTGCACTTATAATGGTCCATTAGTGGAGAAACTGCTACAGGTCTACCAAGAAGCACCGCAGGAGGGATTAATCCTGCATTCGGCTTGAGAGGAAGGGGTCATACTTGTACCAAAAACGAGCAAAGACGCCCTAGACTGCACAGTATGGAGCCCACAGAAAATAAAATACTAGGAAAAGCCCTAGCGCGCAGACTGACACACATAATTGGCTCCTTGTTGCACACAGACCAATGTGGTTTCATTCTGGTCAGGGGAACATTTCTTAATATCCAGAGACTGAGACATGTTCTATTGGAGACACAACCCAGTGACAAGCATATGGCACTAGTGTCATAGAAATGGAAAAAGCTTTTGATACAGTCTAGCGGAGTTACTTATTCACAACACTTGAAGCCATGAATTTTGGCCCAACGTACATAGCAGTGCTCAAATTATTATACATCGACCTAGTTGCAAAGGTGCAAACAAGCAGGGTTATCTCAGAAGAATGGACCATAGAGTATGGAACGTGACAGAGATGCCCACTGTCCCCACTGCTGCATGCGCTGGCCAGCTGCGGCTGGCATGGCTCGTGGGTGCGGGGGGGGGCAAGAGGGGGGAGGTCGCGGGGAGGGTAACTGTGGGGTTTGCGCGGGGGTCATAATAAATTTTTTTTTTAAACTTACCTCGAGGCCGGGTCCCGCGTTTTCTCTGCTCCTGCTCTCCTGCCTCCGACAGGAATAGGAAGCAGGCAACCAGGCTCCCTCCCCTAAGCTAATCACAATGCTGCAATGCAGCATTGTGATTGGTCTGAGCGCCGTGACACAGCGCTCAGCTAGGGGCTGGAGAGGTGGGCATGTTCTCCATGCAGGCTGGAATGCAGCCTGCATGGAGAAGGGGAAAGTGAGCATTACTGGTTTGGGCAGCCCGAGAGGGCTGACCAAACAGTCATTGCGCACTCAGGAGAGGGAAATCCACTCCTCCTCTGCCCTGCTCCGTAAGCAGAGCAGCCCCGCCCACCCGCCCACTGGCAAGGGAAACATAAAATGGTAATAACTAAAGGTTATTACCATTTTATGTTTTTGCTTCTCGCACTGCGAGAAAGCAGTGGCGTAACACCCCTCCGCCATAGCGGAGAAGCCGCCACTGGCACTGGCGGCTGAATCGCTGGCCTGCCAACTCAGATCCTCATTGTTGGACTGGGCCATAACCGCGGGAGGTGGGCAGCACCTAGTGTCGCTGTACGTGGACGATATGCTCCTTTACCTGTGCAGACCAGAAGAGGCGCTTCTGTGCCTCCTCATTATCCTTGACAGTTTTGGACAACAGTTCGGCCTATGGATCAACAATCAAAAGCCGTTACTGTACCATATTGTGGGACTAACAAGGGTGCCCAAAATGCTCATATCCAATATGGAGATACCGTGGTAACCGGAGGCCTTTCATTATCTAGGAGTCATAGTGACCTCTTGGAAGTGGGAGTTAAATGCCCTAAATACTGGCAGACTCATACAAAACATTGAGGGATCAATAAACTTTTGACCCTCCATGCCCTCGTCGCTAGCTAGTAGAACAGCAATACCTAAGATGATAGTACTCCTTTGGTGTTTGTGTCTCATCCAATGTAGTTTACACGAAATGCCCCCAAGTTGCACTAAACGTCTACGCTCTTTGGTGACTACACTGATATGAGGGAAGAAGAGAAGCAGAGTAAAGATGGACACCCACACCTGCACATATTAGGAAGGCGGTCTACAAGTCCCAGACATGGAGGCCTACTTTCTACCAGTGCAACTGCAATTTGTGGTCAGCTGGTTTGACATAGACACTAATATAGACAGGTTCCTACTGCAGGGGCACTTCGAGGCTGCACACTTACCAACACAATTATTTGAGGCGCCACAAGCCTTAGCTAGTAGCCCACATATGCTGCCAGACATGGCACGGCTCTGGTATCGTATTGTAAACGATGGGGGAAACACTTCCCATATGCCGGAACCTTGCAACTTTGGTACCTATCGGAGTTTCCCCAACTACAACCCAACATGAACATGACAAGTTGGCAAAGGGGTTGATGCAACAGACTAGCTGACATATGGGAGACGGACGCAATGTCCTCCTTCGAAGTGGCACAAACCCAGTACGGCATAGATGCGGGGCAGTATTTACAATACTGTGCCGTGAAAATGGTGATGAATAATTTGTGGGGTGACCTGTGGTCACCCCCCAAGAGGTCCGCTATGCTGTCACTGCTGGTGCAAGAAGACAGTGGCTGGGAAGCATAACTAAACTATATGCCGCCAGCGCGGCCCGTGCCTGTAAGAGCGGTGCAGTCGGGTTGGGGGTGGATTCGACAGACAACCACGAGGGAAAATTAAATAAATCATTGTTAGACTTGGCACCATTGGCGTGGGTCTCCCTTCCATTTTTTTGCTGTTGCCTCTTATGTTTTGCTGGTTTTAGATGCTTTTGGGCACTGTGCCACTGCTGTTCAGTGCCACAGTGCAAGTGCTCCCTACTGTAAATTGATGTATGGATTAGTGACTCCATGATTGGATGATTGGTTTACTTGTCAGTCCCTAATACAGTACACTGAGTGTGCCCGGGGCTTGTAAATCCAATGCTGCTGGTGGGCTTGCAGCACTGGTTGTGCCACCCACAGAAGCAGCTTGTAAAATGTGTCTCAGGCCTGCCATTGCAGAGCCTGTGTGCGGTCTGTGACTGCCATGTCGACTTGGCAAGTGCACCCACTTGCCAGTCCCTAAACCTTCCCTTATCTTCATATCAGACACCCCTAAGGTAGGCCCAAGGGCAGGATGCATTGTAAGTATAAGGTAGGACATGCCCTGGTGTGTGTGGCATGTCCTAATAGTGAATTACAGCCATTTTCGTTTTTCACTATTGCAAGGCTACCTGTTCTCCATAGGCCAGAATGGGCAGTTTGATTATTACACCTTATAATCCTAACTGACCCAGGGAACATGGTAGAAAAACGAATTTAGTATGCCTGAACTCAGAATGATAAAATACATCTTTTAGTGAAGTTGGTTTTAACATTCTGTGTTTGAAAATACCACTTTTAGAAAGTGGCTATTTTCTTGCCTAAACTTCCAAGCCTGCCTCTGCTAGGTTGTGTATTCCTTGTCTGGAGATTGAGTGACAGGGGCTGGGGGTGGCTACAGGAGACAGGGTGAGTCAGCACAGGGCTGAATAGAAAGATCTGCATCCAGAGTGGAGGGAGGAGTTGCACCTGGGTCTGAATAGGGCTGTGCCTGCCTTCCACAATGCTGGCTCCACCTCCTGCCGGGCGTCTGATGGCTCTGCCCCTCACTCACAAAGGAAAGAAGGAGTCAGAAAAACAAAGTGCTCCAGGACTGACCAGAACTGGTTTTGGACTAGGCAGAGGCCTCTCTGACTTCAGAGAACAAAGAGAAACTGTGTATAAAAGGGGACCCAGACCCCTAGGAAATTAGATCACTTCTGGGAAATCAAGAAACCTGTTGCCAAGGAGAAGAACCGGAGAAGCTGAAGGAGGAGTACTGCCCCTGTGCTGTTTTGCTGATTGGGGTTGGCCTGCAGTGGTTGCTTTCTACCAAGGACAGGAGAAAAGACTTTGCTGTGCTTTGTCATCTTGAAGAAGAGAATCTCCAAGGGCTTGAACTAGAGCTTGCCTCCTGCCTGAAGTCTCAGGGATACAAGACTTCACCAACCAGCTCCCCCCCTGCATTCCCTTGCTGGAAATTGAAGTGCCTGCTGTTGTGCTGGGCCTTCTGAGAGACTGCGTGTCACTGGGAGCTGGAAGCGCGACGCAACAACGAGAAGCGTGTCGCCGCCGCAGCCGCGGTCATCGCATCGCCAAGGAAGCGAGACGCCGCTGCCGCTGCTGCTGTCATCCTCGCATCGCCGAAGCGCGGCGCTTCACCGGAGAAGCGGGACGCTGCCACAGAGGTCATCATCGCATCACCGGAGAAGCGCGTCGCAGGGCCTGTCGCGGCTCCAAAGATCATCGAGTCGCCGCACGGCCGTCAGGCGTGCACGCATCACACCAACGTTGTCACATCGCAACCAAGACGCCATTTTGTCGCATCGTACCGGAGAAGAGTATCGCATCGAGGTGCCATCTTGTCGCATCGCACCGGAAAGCAGTAAGAAACCGACGCATCACCTCCCCACACAGTAAGGAAGCGAGCATCAACTCCCCTGCACAGCAGTAAGGAACCGACGCATCCACTCCCCTGAGTGTAAGGAACCGACGCATCACCTTCCCTGCGACCCTTTTGTTTTCTTTGCGTTACGCATTCAAGGTACATTGAGAGTAAAGTGTCGCATTTACAACTTGAGAGAACTGAACAATTTTATAACCTTTTAAAGTCTATTTTTGAGTACAGTATTGTGGATTTTTGCTATTGGGTCTTGTGATAAGTCTATATAAAGATTACTTATTTTTACATAACAACCTGTGTGGTGTCCATCTGTAGTGTTTTCACTGTATTACTGTATGTGTTCCCAAATGCTTTACACACTGCCTCTGAGATAAGCCTGTCTGCTCGTGCCAAGCTACCAGGGGGTGAGCAGGGGTTATTTTAGGAGTGTATCCCCCTTATCCTGACTAGAAGCAAGGGTCCCTATTTGGACAAAGGTGCAAACCATTGCCAACTAGAGACCCCCAGTTCTAACATTGGTGGTCAGCGGTGAGGATTTGGACTTGCATTTGTGATTCATATACAGTGATTGGTGTACACTACTAGTGAGTGCAGACCAATACGCGACCACATACATTTTGAAAGGACTTTTTTTCCTGGGAACCTTTATTTTTGTTGAGAACTGCCAATTTTCACAATGAGCAAAAGAGGATCCATTGCACCTGCAGATATTGAATTTGAAGAAGATAGGGTTGATACCTACACTGTGCCAGAGCTCAAAGCCGTTTGTAAAAAGTTTAAAATCTCTATGAGAGGCCTCACCTTGAAGGAGGAGCTTCAAAAGGCGCTGAGGGCCTGGTTGGAAGCACGGAATGCCGGTGGGCAGCCCGAGGAGCCTGTGGAGGAGGCAGAGAATTTAGATGAGCAGCTTGAGGGGCCATTAGGCTTACCCGGGAGGAGAGTGCCTTCCAGGGAGGGCAGCAGTGTTTCTCAAAGGGCCTGTCTCCAGAGGAGCTGGAGGACAGGGATAAAAGCAGGATGCATGAAATGGAAATGGCCAAACTGAATCAGGGAAGCCATGATAGCCTTGAGCACAAGAAATTGGAGTTGGAAAGTAAGAGGTTGGCCATGGAAGAAAAAAGGATGCTTTTAGAGCATGAGAGAGTGGTGAGGGAGCTAGAGCTAAAGGCTAGGAGCCTAGAGATCACTCCCTCTGGTGGCAGCACACCTCCAGTGCCTGTAGAAAGTAGAGTATACATCCCCAAGGAGGTTATTAAGGATTTCATGAAGGGGGAGGACATTGGGCAATGGTTTAAAGCATATGAGATCGCCATGACATCACACCGGGTCCCTGAGAAGGATTGGGGAGCGGGGTTGTGGGGCCGCTTTACAGGTGAGGGAAGGGAAACCTTGCTAGCCTTGCCCACAGAGGATCAGATGTCCTATGCCCACCTGAAGGAAGCTTTAGTGGCAAGGTATGGGTTAACTCCAGAGCTTTATAGGCAGAAGTTTAGGAACTGCAAAAAGCTGGAGTCTAGTACCTGGGTGGAGTATGTGTCTTATTTTTGCAGAGCATTGGATGGATGGGTGAAGGGTAGTAAAGTAAATGACTTGCAGGGGTTCTATGATTTAATTGCATGGGAGCACTTGTCCAGTAGTTGTTTTCCAGAGCTACGCCAGCACCTTGTTGACAGTAAGCTGACTAATCCTAGGAAGCTTGCTGAGGAGGCGGACCGCTGGGTCAGTACCCGGGTCCACAAGGGTCTTGTGGGAGACTCCGCCAAAGGTGGGCAGGGTCCCCAGCAGAAGAGTGGGGGGACAAGGGTAAACAGAAGGAGTTCCAAAAAGGGCCCCAAAGTAAACCCCAAGAGAACCAAGGTAAGGGTTCCCAGCCTCCCACTGAGAAAAGACCATGGGTCCCAACAGATAAGTCTGTTCAGAAGGGGCCCAAAGCATGTTTTAGTTGTGGTCATGTGGGTCACTTTGTAGGAAGTCCCAAGTGCCCCAATACCGTGACCACTGCACCCACTGGTGCACCACCCCGGCAGATGGCTAGTGTAGCCCTGGGGGAGGAGTTGGGTGCCCAAGGTGGGTGGGGTCCCTCAGAGATGTCCCTGGTCTCTTTAGGAGACAGTGAGATGGTCCCTAGGACCCAGCTGCCTGATAACACTAAAAAATACAGGCAGTGGGTGACCATCAATGGCCATAGGGTGGAGGCTCTCAGAGACACCGGGGCCAGTGTGACAGCTGTCAGTTGTCGGCTGGTGTCTGAGGAGCAGGTGGTCCCCAACGTATTCTACCCTGTAGTTGCCGCTGACAACTCAGAGAGCCACTGCAATGTGGCCCAGGTTCCCTTTGAGTGGGGGGGGTCTCAGGTATCCTTCAAGTAGCTGTGAGGCCAGCCATGCCTGTTGACTGTCTGCTAGGCAATGATTTGGAGAGCTCCCCTTGGGCGAAGGTGGAGCGGAGGTCTCATTTGGAGATGTTGGGTCTGCCAGAGTGGGCGTGTGTGACCACTCGGTCAATGGCAGCCGGTAAGGGTATTCAGGAGAACCTGGAGCCTGGAAGAAAGGCCCAGGTGCCTGCCTTAAAGAGAGGAGGCGGGGGGCACGGGAAACCGGCCCCCGAAGTTCCCACGGTCCAGGAGGAGGCAGACCTTGAGGGGGATGCCCTGGAACCTACAGGGGAACAAGTGGCTGAACTGGGGGACCTGCCTGAGCTGACCCATTGGCAGCAGGAAGGAGGCCCCTCCAGGGAAGAGTTCTGCGAGGAGCAGAAGAAGTGCCCTTCTCTTGAGGGCTTGCGGCAACAGGCTGCAAGCCAGGCAGCAGGTGATCAGTCTGGATCACACTGGATCTACTGGGAGAATGGTCTCCTGTATAGTGAGCCTAAGATTGCTGAGCCCGTGTGCTGGTGGTACCCCAGCGCTTCAGAGCCTTCCTACTGGCTCATGATGTGCCTTTAGCAGGACATTTGGGGCAAGACAAGACCTTTCAAAGGCTTGTCACCCACTTTCATTGGCCCCAAATGCGCAAGAGTTCAGATACTCATTGCAGGACCTGTCAGACTTGCCAGGCAAGTGGTAAGAGTGGGAGGAAGCACAAGGCTCCTCTCCAATCTTTCCCTGTTGTCAGCACCCCCTTTGAGAGGGTGGGTATTGACATTGTGGGGCCTCTGGATCCCAAGACAGCCATGGACAACAGGTTCATCCTGGTCTTGGTGGACCATGCCACCCGGTACCCGGAAGCCATCCCTCTTCGGACAGTGACGGCCCCCGTGGTGGGACGTGCACTGATGGGGATTTTCTCCCGTGTGGGGTTCCCCAAGGAGGTGGTGTCCGACCGTGGTATCAACTTCATTTCCAAGTATATGAAGTCCCTGTGGCAGGAGTGTGGTGTAACCTATAAGTTCACCACTCCTTACCACCCCCAAGGTAATGGGCTGGTTGAGAGATTCAACCGGACCCTGAAAGGCATGATTATGGGTCTTGAAGAACCCATGAGGCGTAAGTGGGACGTCCTCTTGCCATGCCTGCTCTTTGCTTACAGAGAGGTGCCCCAGAAGTCCTTAGGGTTCAGTCCCTTTGAACTGCTGTACGGCCATCCTGTAAGAGTCTGGTCAAGGAAGGCTGGGAGGAAGCTCCCAGGAAAACTCCCCAGGATGTATTTAGTTACATACTGGCCTTCAGGAACCAGACTCGGCGTTTCAGACAACACGCTGAGGCGAATCTGGAAGCCAGCCAGGAAGAGATGAAACGTTGGCATGATCAGAATGCCACTCTGATCGAGTTTCAGCCTGGACAAAAGGTTTGGGTCATGGCCCCAGTGGAGCCCTGTGCGCTCCAGGATAAGTGGACCGGACCATTTGAGGTGGTGGAGCACAAGAGTGATGTCACCTACTTGGTGGACTTGCAGTCTCCCAGGAACCCCTTGCGAGTCCTGCATGTGAACTGCCTGAAGCCCCACTTTGAGAGGTCTGAAGTGGGCATGCTCTTAGCAACAGATGCTGGGATGGAAGAGGAGACTGAACCTCTTCCTGACCTCCTGTATGCAAAAGAGCAAGATGGATCAGTGGATGGTGTGAACCTCTCTCCCACCCTGACCCCTGAGCAGCAGAATGACTGTCGCCAACTGTTGGGGCAGTTTTCTGATCTGTTCTCCCTGACTCCCAGTATCACTGAATGGTGCATCCATGATGTGGACACTGGGGACAGTCCTCCTGTGAAGCACAAAACTTACAGAGTGACTGACAGGGTGAGAGCTTGCATCAAGGAGGAGGTCTCCAAGATGTTTGCCTTAGGGGTGATTGAGTCCTCTAACAGCCCTTGGGCCAGCCCAGTGGTCTTGGTCCCAAAGGCTGCCGCGCCTGGTGCCACACCCGAACTCCGGTTCTGTGTGGACTACCGAGGACTCAATTCAGTCACCAGGACTGACGCGCACCCCATCCCCAGAGCTGATGAGCTCATTGATCGGTTAGGGGCTGCCCGGTACCTCAGCACGTTTGATCTAACGTCTGGATACTGGCAGATTGCCTTAACTGATGGGGCCAAAGAGAGGTCAGCATTCTCCACACCAGATGGGCACTACCAATTCCGGGTGATGCCCTTTGGGATGAAGAATGCCCTTGCCACCTTTCAGAGGTTGGTCAACCAGGTGTTGGCTGGGCTGGAGGATTTCAGTGCCGCCTACCTGGATGACATTGCAGTGTTCAGCGCCACTTGGGAGGAACATCTGTACCACCTCTGGGAAGTGTTGAAGGCGCTGCGGAGGGCAGGCCTCACGATCAAGGCGAGTAAGTGCCAGATCGGGCAGGGTTCTGTGGTGTACTTGGGACACCAGGTTGGGAGCGGCCAGGTGGCGCCCCTACAACCCAAGATAGATACCATCCTGGCTTGGGAACCCCCAAAACCCAGACAGAGGTGAGAGCCTTCTTAGGACTCACCGGGTATTACAGGAGGTTTGTCAAGGGGTATGGCAACATTGTTGCACCCTTGACTGAGCTGACTTCCAGGAAGCAGCCCAGGACAGTGAACTGGACTGATGCCTGCCAAAAGGCTTTTGATGCCCTGAAATCTGCCATGTGCACGGCGCCCGTGCTTCAGGCGCCCAACTTCTCAAGGGAATTCATTGTGCAGACAGATGCTTCAGAGCATGGTGTTGGGGCTGTGCTTTCACAGATGAATGAGGAGGGCCTAGACCAACCTGTAGCCTTTATTAGTAGGAGGTTACTCCCACGGGAACAGAGGTGGAGTGCGATTGAACGTGAGGCATTTGCTGTGGTCTGGGCACTGAAGAAGTTGAGACCATACTTGTTTGGGACTCACTTCCGGGTTCAGACAGACCACAGGCCCCTCAGATGGTTAATGCAGATGAGGGGTGAGAACCCAAAACTATTGAGGTGGTCCATTTCCCTACAGGGGATGGACTTCACGGTGGAACACCGCCCTGGTACAGAACACGCCAATGCTGATGGTCTGTCCAGATTTTTCCGCCTTAGTAATGAGAACTCCCAGGAGGAAGGGTAGTTCTCCCCACATTTCAGCTGGAGGGGACACGTGTTAGACTTGGCACCATTGGCGTGGGTCTCCCTTCCATTTTTTTGCTGTTGCCTCTTATGTTTTGCTGGTTTTAGATGCTTTTGGGCATTGTGCCACTGCTGTTCAGTGCCACAGTGCAAGTGCTCCCTACTGTAAATTGATGTATGGATTAGTGACTCCATGATTGGATGATTGGTTTACTTGTCAGTCCCTAGTACAGTGCACTGAGTGTGCCCAGGGCTTGCAAATCCAATGCTGCTGGTGGGCTTGCAGCACTGGTTGTGCCAACCACAGAAGCAGCTTGTAAAATGTGTCTCAGGCCTGCCATTGCAGAGCCTGTGTGCGGTCTGTGACTGCCATGTCGACTTGGCAAGTGCACCCACTTGCCAGTCCCTAAACCTTCCCTTATCTTCATATCAGACACCCCTAAGGTAGGCCCAAGGGCAGGGTGCATTGTAAGTATAAGGTAGGACATGCCCTGGTGTGTGTGGCATGTCCTAATAGTGAATTACAGCCATTTTCGTTTTTCACTATTGCAAGGCTACCTGTTCTCCATAGGCCAGAATGGGCAGTTTGATTATTACACCTTATAATCCTAACTGACCCAGGGAACATGGTAGAAAAACGAATTTAGTATGCCTGAACTCAGAATGATAAAAATACATCTTTTAGTGAAGTTGGTTTTAACATTCTGTGTTTGAAAATACCACTTTTAGAAAGTGGGTATTTTCTTGCCTAAACTTCCAAGCCTGCCTCTGCTAGGTTGTGTATTCCTTGTCTGGAGATTGAGTGACAGGGGCTGGGGGTGGCTACAGGAGACAGGGTGAGTCAGCACAGGGCTGAATAGAAAGATCTGCATCCAGAGTGGAGGGAGGAGTTGCACCTGGGTCTGAATAGGGCTGTGCCTGCCTTCCACAATGCTGGCTCCACCTCCTGCCGGGCGTCTGATGGCTCTGCCCCTCACTCACAAAGGAAAGAAGGAGTCAGAAAAACAAAGTGCTCCAGGACTGACCAGAACTGGTTTTGGACTAGGCAGAGGCCTCTCTGCCTTCAGAGAACAAAGAGAAACTGTGTATAAAAAGGGGACCCAGACCCCTAGGAAATTAGATCACTTCTGGGAAATCAAGAAACCTGTTGCCAAGGAGAAGAACCGGAGAAGCTGAAGGAGGAGTACTGCCCCTGTGCTGTTTTGCTGATTGGGGTTGGCCTGCAGTGGTTGCTTTCTACCAAGGACAGGAGAAAAGACTTTGCTGTGCTTTGTCATCTTGAAGAAGAGAATCTCCAAGGGCTTGAACTAGAGCTTGCCTCCTGCCTGAAGTCTCAGGGATACAAGACTTCACCAACCAGCTCCCCCCTGCATTCCCTTGCTGGGAATTGAAGTGCCTGCTGTTGTGCTGGGCCTTCTGAGAGACTGCGTGTCGCTGGGAGCTGGAAGCGCGACGCAACAACGAGAAGCGTGTCGCCGCCGCAGCCGCGGTCATCGCATCGCCAAGGAAGCGAGACGCCGCTGCCGCTGTCATCCTCGCATCGCCGAAGCGCGGCGCATCACCGGAGAAGCGGGACGCTGCCACAGAGGTCATCGTCGCATCACCGGAGAAGCGCGTCGCAGGGCCTGTCGCGGCTCCAAAGATCATCGAGTCGCCGCACGGCCGTCGGGCGTGCACGCATCACACCAACGTTGTCACATCGCAACCAAGACGCCATTTTGTCGCATCGTACCGGAGAAGAGTATCGCATCGAGGTGCCATCTTGTCGCATCGCACCGGAAAGCAGTAAGAAACCGACGCATCACCTCCCCACACAGTAAGGAAGCGAGCATCAACTCCCCTGCGCAGCAGTAAGGAACCGACGCATCCACTCCCCTGAGTGTAAGGAACCGACGCATCACCTTCCCTGCGACCCTTTTGTTTTCTTTGCGTTACGCATTCAAGGTACATTGAGAGTAAAGTGTCGCATTTACAACTTGAGAGAACTGAACAATTTTATAACCTTTTAAAGTCTATTTTTGAGTACAGTATTGTGGATTTTTGCTATTGGGTCTTGTGATAAGTCTATATAAAGATTACTTATTTTTACATAACAACCTGTGTGGTGTCCATCTGTAGTGTTTTCACTGTATTACTGTGTGTGTTCCCACACTGCCTCTGAGATAAGCCTGTCTGCTCGTGCCAAGCTACCAGGGGGTGAGCAGGGGTTATTTTAGGAGTGTATCCCCCTTATCCTGACTAGAAGCAAGGGTCCCTATTTGGACAAAGGTGCAAACCATTGCCAACTAGAGACCCCCAGTTCTAACAATCATTAATTTTCCCTCGTCGTCGTCTGTCGAAATCACCCCCCACCCGGCCCCACAGCACCAATGCTCTTACCTGCACGGGCCACGGCTGTATGTCGCTATTAGGGACAGCACACGCAAACTCCCACAACATACTCATACCATTTTGGAGACTGACTGTAATCTGTGTTTTACAGATACACAGTGGAAGCAAACTCTAGTTTTAATTAAAGAAGTTTTTAGTAATGCTAAAGTCATACTGCTACACTTTATGTGCACAGGAAATATACGACACCCGCAATGTTACACCGTATTATTCCGGGGCATTGCCCCAAATGCAGAGACCCAGAGGCCATTTATTATCACCTGACATAGGACTGCCCCAAGAGTGGCAGCAAAACTGGAGGGAGGTGGTGGACCGATACTTGACATATATGTCACTCACAGTTCAGCTGACACCACAAACTTGCTTGCGGGGTATTGATGTCCTGAAAACAGCAAAAAATGAAGTGAAAGTTTATAGAGTTTACACTCTTACTGGCGAAAAGATGAGTAGCCATATGTACAAGACCACCAGAGACACGACAATGGATTCAGGACGTTGCGAAATGGTCAACAGCGGATGAAATAAAAATTAAACTCACTAGAACTGATGACAAATTACAAGAGGACCTTGACCTGTGGAAAGCGCTGTCGCTGCGCCCTGATCTACCCTCCAAGTGAAAGACCCCCTTGAGGGCCGGAAATTCATAACGAACTATGTTGACGCTAAAGTGTATATTGCTGTTTTTGCACAATTGCTACCCATGGCTATGTATAACCTCCGCTGCCCACTTGCTGCAATGACTGAGTATACTGTAAATGCTGTGCGTGCCTGTTCACCTGCTACCATCGAAGTCTGAGTGATTCATATAGAATGTTTAAAAACTTTAATAAAATTTACATGTAAAAAAAATACGCATTAGCCACATTTCTCACATAATCCAGCATATGCCTAATAATTTATAGATTTTAATAAAAAAATGTTTCTTGCTCAAATGGACCAAAAGTTACAAAAAACTTAGTGGCATATGTTGCCCCACAGTCACCTTTCAGTTGCTTATTGCTGTGTTTGAGTATTAAACTGATTCTAATGAAGTGAAACCTTTGCCCAGACAGTGTGAACATTTTTTATATGAAAAATAGTGAAGTCACACCATCACAAAATGTGCTACATTATGCCGCATGATTTGCCTTTTCTTGTTGCATAATTTAGTTAAACTTCCCACAAAATTTAGTGTTACACTGCAGCATAATTCTAGTGGGCCTGGTATAAGGATAGCTATCTCAGCCTTTCCAAATGGAGGCTATAAGGCAGATGTGGGAGCTCCAGACTCAGCCATGTAATGGAGGTGAGAGCTCAAGCGTAAGATTCCAGCCTCAGCCTCTATAAGAGGCAATAGAATGGCTTTAAGAATGCAAAGCTCAGCCTTTGTTTAGGAGATTGTAGGGTGGTTTTAGGATCTCCGTCCAAAATATTTGTAAGGAATTCTATAGAATGTTTTTAGGCGTTCTAGCATCAACATTTGTAGGGCATAATATAGGATTAGTTTAGGATCTGTCATCTCAGCTATGGTAAGAGAGACTGTTAAATTTCAGAGGTACTGACCCTGGTATGTCCCCGGAATATCGAAATGGGAATCTTGATGGCATGAGATATCGTGACTAGAATATCGAGGCTCAAATATTGAAAGGTAAGTAAGTAGAGTCTGAAAAGTAAGTAGAGAGTTTTGATACCTAACACCACAGATGTATCTTGACGATCTCTATATATATCTTCAAGGTGCATAGATGTGGAGTCAAGAATAGTAAATCTATTCTTCCTCTATATGAACTCACCTTTGGTTATTTTGTCCCTCAATATTCTGTCCATGATGGTCTGATACCATGATATTCCGAAGTGTAATCCTGAGCCTTTAAAATGCATTTTCTTTTCTTCGAAAAGTCATCGCCAAGCTGCGACTCAATAGGAAACAACAATGAACATTATGTCGTTGTTGTATAGTTAGTGTTCTGTTGTTTGCGACCACAGCATGTATGTCTGTTTGTAACACAACAATGCAATAATAAATCTATAAGGAGTTATGTCATTTATTGAGAAGCTCAGGGGCTTGGGACCGGAGACAGAGTTAGTCCCATGTCAGGAGTTCTCTCCAGTCTGCTCCACAGACTCCCAGCCACTGTGCTCATTTACACACATCCTGTCTGCCCTGTCACAACCCTGGTGCACTACCAGGCAGCCAGCTCAGTGGGTACAAGGATGAGCTGAATGATGTGTGGATCAGAGAAGAGAATGCTGGCCTTGTGTTCGCCTGAGAATGTCAAAGGGGCCAATTTAGGTTTTGTTATGAAAATTACAAAAAATTGTAAAACCCCCAGACACTCTCTTGGGACCCTTTGCTCCAGCATGTCTGCAGGTCTCCCAGATGGGCCTGAAGATGAGAAACAAGACTGTACCACATCATTTTCCACAGCTGTGCCACAGGTCTGCCATGCTCCTAGACCATATCACAGCCGCAAAGTGTGGTCCCGCTGTGGCTGCCTTGCCACGACCATATCAAAATCGTAGAGCTCTGGCATTATTCTCTTGCGCACCACATAAAAGTCGCATTGCCATCCACACACTCCACGATGAACTTCAGACACACTGCAGGACGTTTTGCTGCCTGCTTTTTATTAGGCTGCGTCAGAGCGCTACAGTAAGGCTCTGCGGGGGTCTGCATGCAGGACTGCAACCGAGTGGCGAAGCTGTCCCAGGATATTCTTGGGCACCATATATGAGTGGCATGACCTTCCTGCGATGCCCATGGGGGACCACCATCAAGCGCCAACACTGTCCATCCGCAGCACCTCATTAGATCACATCAGATCAGTGCAGTAAGGCTCTGTGGTAGTCCTTGGTGCAAGTCTGTATTAGAAAAATGAAGCTATCTCAAGGGTTCTAGAAAAGAGCCAGGACCTTCCTGCAGTTCTCAATGATAGACTGCAGCGGTGCTGCACCATGCTCTGGTACCCGCGCCTCACTAGGGTGCATTAGAGCAGTACAGTGACGCTCTACTGTGGTACTTAATGAAAGCAGGCATTCGAGAAGTGAACCCATCACAAGGGTTCTACATAAGGATGTCGTGACCATCCTACGGACCCCCATCATGAACGTCACCAAGCTACAGCAGGCAATGGCATCACGGCCGCACTAGACAGCATCAGATCAGTGCAGTAAGGCTCTGTGGGTTTTCTTGGTGCAACGCTACATTAGAGAAGCGAACCTATCACAAGGGCTCTAAGTAAGCGTGTCATGACCTTTGTGCGGACCCTCATGGTGACCCATCACCAGCTACAGCACTCTCAAGCAGCACCTCCCTAGGGTTCTTCATGTCCCTGCACTAAGGTTCTGTGGTGATCCTGGGCGTAAGGCTTCATTTGAGAGGTGAAGATATTTCAAGGATTATATACTGTGTACATAAGGGTGTCATGCCCTTCCTGCGGTTCCCCAGGCAGCAGCATGGTCTGGCAGAATGGCCTCACTAGGCCGCATCAGACTAGTGCATAAGGGTAAGGCACTGTGGTGGTCCTGGGAGCAAGGATGCATTCACTGCCCCCATTGATGAACAGCACAGCCTCACTTTACCCCTAAGAGCAGTGCGCTGAAGGTCTGCTGGTGCTACTCAGTGCAAGGCTGCACTAGAATGACAAAGATTCACACCTCGCTCTCTCTGATGTTGTGACCTTCCACTTCTTCACAGCCCCCAGCGGTGTGGGGACGTCTCGGTGACGAGGACGCCCAGAGTTCTTGTCTGCGCAGGTGTCAGCTGACGGGGCTCTGCCTCCCCTCTAAGTGCTCAGCAGATGTCTCACTCTCAATTGTCGGTGACAGTATAATGAGCAGCTTGGCAGGTATGGTGGGCGGGTGAGCGCGCGAGCCCAAAACCCGAGGCGGGAAAGTGCCTCGAGGCGGCGAGGCAAGCTTCACGTCAGGAGATACAGTCATACACACAGTCACAGCGCCCGTCGTACATTCACACGGAGAAGAGGGCATTTTTTTAGCCGGCGCGCGAGCCGGGCTGGTCTCGTAGCGAGAGCAGGAGGTTTTTTGTCAGGTCTCGTGCCTTGGAAGAAGCTGTCGGTGTTCTGTCTATCAGAGACATTGCTGTGTGGGCACATTAGTCTATAATTTATTCTGCCTCGGGCTAATTCTGAGTGTTTTGGGCTTTTCTAAAGAATTTGACTCCTTCTAAATATAATTTCTTCTAACTTGTTATTTGAATTCCAAAATTCCACACTCTAAGCATGGTGGTTCACTTTCAGGCCTTTATGAGCCTGTTTCTATTCAATCCTATTTTTTTGCCGCAAAGACAAATTCATTTTCACAGGAAGATGGTGTAGTTTAGGGTAAAACTAAGATTTGATTGGTTATCACCTGGATCCCCAGTTATCAATTTCACCAGTATAAAACACCTCCTCTCAGCCAGTGCTTAATTTCTGAAAAACACTGCTCATAGTTTATCTTACAGACTCATCTCTGACATCGCCCTGTTTCTTGGGATGCCGTCCTATATGTTCCAGTGAGACCTTGACACATACTACAGCAATATCAAAAATCCTGAAAACTTTGAGTGCAGGCTGGCTCTGTAGAGCATGTGTCTTATTTGCTTTTGTGTGTCTTCAGGGAATTGGAAGAGTAATTGTGTTTAGTATAGTAGTTATCCTTTTTATATTTGTTGTATAATGATTCCTGAGCCAATTAATGGTGAATATATTGTATTGTCGCATACATAGAAAGGATGCAACCACCAGGCGGTTAGTGGCATCTATAATACTTTCAGGTATAATTACATATTCTAGTACCACAAAGTTCAATACGTACAGTTTTGATTTGATCAAGAAAAAAAGACAATTATTTCTTGTTGAAAATTATTTTTAATCCAGTTTAAAAACTTGTGATCTTATATTACGACAGTTTTCACGTTTCACCCCATAATCGGTGCATAGCCCTCGGGCTTTTTTCAAGGCTTAACTGATTTGTAGCTTGTGCAGAGTTTGAGAGTCACCATGCTTTCGATCAGGATACGTTAAGGAGATAAACCTTACTGGCATAGTGGTTCCCTTAAAGTAAGTCTAGGAGGGCTAGTTAGGCCTTATAAGCATGATGGCCCCTTTATAGTAAAGCAAGAGATGCTAGCTATGCCATAATAAGGAAACATGGTTATACTCTCCGTAGGAGCAGAGCACCTCACCAGGTGCTATTGTGAGAGGGAAGGGCAGCATTCGGTTAAGCCTGGGCGCAGTTCTGCTACGCAGAACTCTGCGAAGTGCAAAAAAAACTCTGTCGCGCTACGCGGAGCTCCGCAAGTGGCGGAGTACGTTAGATGAATGCCGTTCGCAGTGATTTTCAGCGCAGGGTGTTTGCCTGCACTGTGCAATCATGGCGAATGGCACCATGCACAGCACGGGGGCTACTTCCTTTCTGTCACTCAAGTAGATTTTTTACTCGAGCAGCAGCTTTCTCAACACGAAAGGAAGGTTTCTCTATGCGAGCAGTCGCAAGCATACTCGACCACTCGCAATGAGAAATCCGACTGCCCGCGTTGAGAAATCTCGCCGGGAGGTTGAATTTCCACGCTTGCGCTCTCCAACTTGATGTTGACGATCTCGAACGAGGAAAAATCTCGCCGGGAGGCAGATTTACCTTACTCACGCTCGCCAACTTGACGTTGACGACTGCGAGTGGAGAAAAAAACTCCGCAGCACTATGCAGAGCAGAGTTTTTCGGAACTCTGGGAGCTCCGCGTAACTCGGAGTGTGGAAAACTCTGCAAACTCCCCGAGCGGAGCAGAGTTCACCGCCCAGGGTTACATTTGGTCTCTCTCATCATAGCAGCTGATACCGCTCCCTGCCCCTATGAAGAGTTTCCTCCATCACCCAACACAGTAGCTGGCTCCTCTCCTCAGGGTTACAATGCACACTTATCCTAGCCAGAACCATGTGGTAACAGTATATTATGGCATAACTAGCATCCTCAGCCTTACTCTAAATGGACCCCTGTGGTAAGTATTCCTCCCAGACATACTTTAAGGGAACCAGTACACTAATAAGATTCAGCCTCTCTAAAGGATCCTAATCAAAAGGATGGTGTCTCTCAAACTCTGTACAAACTACAAATCAGGTGAGTCTTGAAAACACCCCAGGCCTGTGCGGTGAATACTGGGTGAAATGTGTTGGCTGCTAAACCACAAGATTATCAACTTAAAACTGGATAAAGGCTGTCCTAGTACAACATCACAAGCCCTTTAACTGGATTAAAAAGCATTTTCCACAAGAAATAACAGTATTATGTTTTGTCACTCAAATCCAAGCCGTAATTAGTGAAATTTGTGCTACTGGAGTATGTAATTTTATCCGAAACTATTGTAGTTGCCACTAACCATCTTGTGGTTACATTCTATTGATGGTGTTACCAGAACGGATGCACACACATGCCAATCATTGCCCTTTAATTGTGGAACAGATTAAGGCTATTAAATGGGGAAGGAGGACTAGAGAGTCCTAAACTTTCCCATAATTTATTTTAGACCTAGTGGAAGGGGCTTTGTTTCTGCCTCTTTAAGCTATTGGCTTCGTCGGCTCTGGAACCATCAGCCTTTGGCTTGATACTCTGCCAATCACATCTTGGGTCAGTACACAAGAGTATTTTAGTCTCACCTTCTTTCTATTGGTTGTTTGGGTGTATCCTTCCACCTCCACTGGAATTCAAGAGTGACTATTTTACATCTGAAAGCGACACTCTCTCATCAAATATTCAATTCTTTATCTTATCCATCCATTGTATATACAGTGGAATCCTTCTTAACGTGGAAGTCAAGTTACTTCTGTACAAAAAGATGGGCATCTTCACTTGCAATAGCCATCACGTAAGATGGAAGTCGAGTTACTTCTGTAGAAGTGATGGGTAACTTCACCTGCAATACCCACTATATAACACGCAAGGTGAGATACCTATGTACAAATAAATGGGTGGCCTAATTCGCAGTACCCAACAGGAAAATGCAGCAAGCAGTAGGTAACAAGGAAGGTGAGTTACTTTTGTAGAAATTAAGAGGTGGACTCGCCTACAGTAACCAGCAGATAACATGGAAGTTGAGTTGACCCAACTGATGCCTTGCTCAAGATTGATATTTGAAGTAAACCCTTCAGAACAAATGTTATGCGATTACAACCATCCGTGTTTAACCCAAGTAAAATGTGTAAGTTTTCGGTATTTACATGGTAGGTATAAGACTTTCACATGATAATCCACTTTCTCTTAGCTTGCTCACGGTTTTGCATTAGATTTTAGGAAACAGAAGATCACGCCATTTTTGTAGATCTTCTTTGCTTGAAATCTTACAGGTGTTTGCACTGTTCGCTTAAGCATAGATTATAGGGGAGCTGGTGATCTGCAGCGCAAAGGAATTTTGCACAAAGCGCATCAACTTTCAGTGCAAAGTAGATCCTGTTCACAAATGTTGATCAGCTCTGCCATTTGTGCTACAGAGCATCACCATGTGTCGCTCATGCAAACTTATTGCAAATCTGGGCCCTAGGGTCAAAAAGATCAATGTGCAGTGTGCATAGGCAGATGTGGTGGATCACATTGTTATGCAGCTGAACTGTTTCACAATAAAGAAAACTTGATTCGGCCTAATATCAAAATGGCAAGACAGAAATAAGGAAATAAATAAGAATCCGCTGTTATAGGGAGTAGAAAAGGACAATTCATCATTGTCTAATGAACCAGAGCAATCTAAATCAGTGAGAATTAGTAAATAATGCATTTCTAGATGCATGCTCATCAGTTGGAAGTCACGGACGGCCACAGCTCCCACTTCTATAATCCATTTGTGTCTTTGTGTTTTTTTACTTTTGCTTTTTTAAAAGATGGACGCTTTTCTGTTTCTTCTATTTCCTCTATATTAAACAGACATCTCAACAGCAGCTAGTTAACTGCCTGCACTATTATTTTTTTAACCGGAACTTGAGGCGATGATGGATATGCTATGATTGTAGCACTGACCGCAGGTAGAAAGAGAGCACATTTTTGCCTTGGTTTTTGGGTGAAACATGATGTGCACTCATTTTAGGAAGTGGTAAACGACGGAGGGGGAGAGTGAAAAAGATGTTTGGTTTTGACCACATGGTGGGCTGGAGCACATATGTTGTAGGATTTGGAGGGCGGCCTACAGGAGGGTGACCATCTTACCCAAGGTCATTAAGGACACCGTCTCCATTCCTGAACTTTTCCGCTATGAATCATTGATTAAAAAGATGTTTGGTTTTGACCACATGGTGGGCTGGAGCACATATGTTGCAGGATTTGGAGGGCAGCCTAGAGGAGGGTGATCATCTTACTCAAGGTCATTGAGGACACTGTCTCCATTCCTGAACTTTCCACCTATGAATCATTGTTTTCAGGTAAGTAGGTGGTTAGAAGGCGATAAAGGGCATATTTGTCAAGAGATTTGGACAATAAGTCATAGTTAAGCAAATTTTAGACTGGCTATGGAGCCATCTGGAGGGAAAGTGATTTTTGAATAGATCTGTGGCACGATCTGGAGTCATGTGTACAGGAAGTGGCATTTGAACACATCTGTAGCTGGGGTTGAGGTTCTACAGGCATGTTGTGACAGTGAAGCAAACCTTTGGATAGATTTAGAATCCTGTGGACCGAAAGTGATGTCGAAACTCTTCTGTTGCATGATTTGGAGAGTGCTGAACAATATGCGGCAGTGCAGCATTCCGTTTGCTGGATTTAGAGCCCTGTGTAAAGGAAGTTGTATTGCAGAACATCTTTGTTGGAATTTGGTGGTTTGTGCCTGTAGCGTCACTAGAGCAAACTGATAGCTAGATTTAGATGTCTGTGGACAGTAGGCTGCATTACACCGCATTGGTGGCTGGATTTGGAGGTGATTGGGTAGCAGTGGAGCACTTCCGCAACTTATTTGGAGGTCGGTGGATAGAAAGCACTAATTCTACACATCTTTGGGCAAATTCAGACACTTAGACATAGGCAGCTGTTTAAAATTACATCGTTGCCTTAAATTGGAGCCCTGATCACAGGAGCCATTTACATTTGGAATGGTAGGCCTGTGTACAAAAGTGCATTGGATCACATTTGTGGCTGTCTTAGGACGACTGTGGACAGGAAGCAGTATTTGAAGCACATTTGTGGTGGAATTGGAGTCTGTGTACAACAGTGGTGCTGGAACATCTTCATGGCTGTATCTAGAGGACAGGAAGCGGTACTGCAGCACAACTTCGGCTGGATTTATAAACCTGTATTTAAAGACTAGCATTAGAGCATTTGTTTACCTACATTTTTAAGTACTGTATACAGAAGAGGTAGCAGAGCACATTTGTTGCTGTATTGGGAGGCCAGTATATAAGAGGAGGTGTTGGAGCAACTGTGTGGCTGTATTTGGATGCCTGTGTACCAACAGGGGTACTCGAGGCTATATGTGTTGTATTTGGAGGCCTCTAGACAAGAAGCAGGATTGGAGTACATTTCTAGCTGTATTTGGCGGCCTCTGTACAGGAGATGGAGCATATTTCTGGTTGTATGTGGAGGCCTGTGGACAGGAAGTGATTCTGGAGCACCTTTGGGCTTGCATTTAGTGGCCGGTGTATTGAAGGGAGCACATTTCTGGCTGTATTTGGAGGCCTCTTTACAGGAGAGGGAGCACATGTCTGGTTGTATTTGGAGGACGGTGGGCAGGAAGTGGTTCTGAAGTACATTTGTGGTTGTAGTGGGAGGCGTGTGTGCAGAAGTAGCACTAGAACATATCTATGGTTGTATTTGTAGGCATGTGTACAGAAGAGATATTGGAGCATGTTTCTTGGCGTAGTTGGAGTCCTGTGGGCAGTAAGCAGGTTTGCAGCACTTTTTTGTCTGGAAGCCTGTGCACTTAAAGTGGTATTGGGTGTCATTTAAGCTGTATTTGGAGGCCTGGGTACAGAAGTGGTACTGTAGCGCGTTTGTTGTATTTGTAGACAAGAGGCTGTATTAATGCACAGGTGTGGTTGTATTTGAAGAGCTATGAAAGGGAGTGGTAATAATGCTTCATGTATGTATTAATGCACATGTATGATTGTAGTTGAAGGTCTGTGAACAGAAAGTGGTAATAATGCACATGAAGGATTGTATTTGAGCTCTGTGGGACAGGAGGCGGTATTAATTCACATGTATGATTGTATTTGGAAGGCTGTGTACGTAAAGTGGTATTAGTGTACATGTTTGATTGTATTTGAGACCTGTGACACAAAGCTATATTAATGCACATGTATGGTTGAATGTGGAGGCCTGTGTGCAGAAGCGGTACTGGAGCACATTTGAGGTTATATTTGTCGGCCTTTGGACAGGAAGCGGTATTAATGCACATGTATGGTAGTATTTGGGGTCTGTGCACAGAGTGGTACTAGAGCCTGTTTGTGGTTGTATTTGTAGGCGTGTGGACAGGAGGCGGTAATAATGCACATTTATGGTTGTATTAGAGCCCTGTGGAACAGACCGCAGTTTGAATTCTCATGTCTGGTAGTATTTGGGGTCCGTGCACAGAGAGTGGTATTAGAGCCCGTTTGTAGTTGTATTTGTAGGCGTGTGGACAGGAAGCGAGCAGTATTTTCTCCTCCTTCTGTGTTTTGGGCAGTGCATACTCAACCAGAGGCAGACGAGCGTCCAGGCTGTTGCTAAATCGAGGCCCTTGTGTTGCGCGCTGCTCTGCGCACTGCCGCGCGTCCACGGAGGCATGCCTTCCGTTCCAGACTCGCCTCCCCTGGGGGCGAATAATGAAATTCAATCCAGTGTCCCTGGAAGTGAGGAGCTTAATAGCGGGGAACTGCCGGCTAACACGCACGTTCCCACCGTGTCTGCCAGTTGCGAGTCAGACAATTTCCTCGCGAGTTCCTTCCTGAGTGATGTAATTAGGGTGCCTTCTGGAGGCTAATCCTGCTCAGGAGCGTACAGCGCCCCGAGTATGTCTAATGAGCGCCTTCGCGCACCCCCTGTCAAGGCGCAGAGACGGGAGCGGGCGTGAGGGAGGAGAGATGCTCCGACCGCCGCTAATATATTCACATTTAACAACCTGTCTACCTGATGATGGGTCTGCGGCGCTGTCTGCGGGGCTGCCTCTGACTGAGCTGTTGATGCAAACTGCCTGCGTCTGTCTCCTGGTCTGTGCTGTCTATGGATTGCCTGTGCATGCATGCATCCACCCACCCACCCATCCAGCCATCCACCCACCCATCCATTCATCCATCCATCCATCCACCCACCTATCCATCCAGCCATCCACCCACCCATCCTTTCATCCATCCATCCATCCACCCACCCATCTATCCATCCATCCATCCATCCATCCATCCATCCACCCACCCATCCATCCATCAGCTATTGACATAGATGCCTATCGATGTCTGCCTGCGTCTGTCTCCTGGTCTGTGCTGTCTATGGCTTGCCTGTGCATGTATGAATGCATCCATCCACCCATCCATCCTTCCATCCATCCATCAGCTATTGGCATAGCCTATCGATCTGCCAGTCTGCCTGTCTGTTCCAGAATGCTTAGTAAGGAGGCAACCATGGTTATACACACGAGTGATATGCTGTTATATTACTTTTAATTTGTATAGAGCCAAGAGATGCGTTGGGTGCTAGTGTGCTATGTAAATCAATTGCCAACATAACATAACAAATATCTTGTTGCCATGAAAACGCTGATGGCAAACGCGAAGAGGCCTCTGCGTTAACTAGTATTGTTCGACCGCAGGGGTGAGCACTTCAGCTCTTTAGATCCTGCAGGAGTAGCTGTTGGTCTTCAGATCTCTACACTCATACAGTCATATGGGAGGTCTTCTGAGCTCTACACTCATACAGTCATATAGGAGGTCTTCAGATCTCTGCACTCATACAGTCTTTTGGGAGGTCTTCAGATCTCTACACTCATACAGTCTTTTGGGAGGTCTTCAGATCTCTACACTCATACAGTCTTTTGGGAGGTCTTCAGATCTCTACACTCATACAGTCATATGGGAGGTTTTCAGATCTCTACACTCATACAGTCATATGGGAGGTTTTCAGATCTCTACACTCATACAGTCATATGGGAGGTCTACAGATCTCTACACTCATACAGTCATATGGGAGGTCTTCAGATCTCCACACTCATACAGTCATATGGGAGGTTTTCAGATCTCTACACTCATACAGTCATATGGGAGGTCTTCAGATCTCCACACTCATACAGTCATATGGGAGGTCTACAGATCTCTACACTCATACAGTCATATGGGAGGTTTTCAGATCTCTGCACTCATACAGTCATATGGGAGGTCTTCAGATCTTATGATCTTTTGATTCGTCCCAGGGATAATGAGAGTTCCTTCAGTTCTTTGAGCTGTAGATACAGTATTTATTCGGATCTTTATAGTCTTTGCAGCACTAGAGAAGGCCTTCAGCCCATCAGCCTCTTCAGGAACGAGGGTCTTTAGTTTGTATGTACTTCGCAGCACTGGTGAAGGTCTTTAGTCTATTGGACTTTGGACGAACACGCATCTTTAATTTGTGTATTCTCTGAAGTACTAGGGCAGGTCTTCAGACCCTGGGTCTATGCAGGAAGGCGGGTCTTTAGTTTGTGTATTCTTTGCAGAACTGGGGGACGTCTTCAGATTGTCGGGAACAGGGTCTTCAGATCTCTACACTCATACAGTCATATGGGAGGTTTTCAGATCTCTACACTCATACAGTCTTTTGGGAGGTCTACAGATCTCTACACTCATACAGTCATATGGGAGGTCTTCAGATCTCCACACTCATACAGTCATATGGGAGGTTTTCAGATCTCTACACTCATACAGTCATATGGGAGGTCTACAGATCTCTACACTCATACAGTCATATGGGAGGTTTTCAGATCTCTACACTCATACAGTCATATGGGAGGTCTTCAGATCTTATGATCTTTTGATTCGTCCCAGGGATAATGAGAGTTCCTTCAGTTCTTTGAGCTGTAGATACAGTATTTATTCGGATCTTTATAGTCTTTGCAGCACTAGAGAAGGCCTTCATCCCATCAGCCTCTGCAGGAACGAGGCTCTTTAGTTTGTATGTACTTCGCAGCACTGTTGAAGGTCTTTAGTCTATTGGACTTTGGACGAACACGCATCTTTAATTTGTGTATTCTCTGAAGTACTAGGGCAGGTCTTCAGACCCTGGGTCTATGCAGGAAGGCGGGTCTTTAGTTTGTGTATTCTTCGCAGAACTGGGGGACGTCTTCAGATTGTCGGGAACAGGGTCTTCAGATCTTTATGTTCATCCCAGCCCTAGGAGAGGTCTTCAGATTGTTGGGCTCTGCTGGAATGAAGGTCTTTAGATTCTTTTATTCGTTGCAGGACGGGTTGCAGCAGATCTTCAGCTCAGATGCAGGTGGGAATACAGCACCACATGGTCCTCTACAGGCTCCTTAACACTTTGGAGGATGCGGCAACTCACATCAGTGAATACCAGTCCAAATGTAAAGCTAAGCCTTTGCAAACAATTACCTGATGGCCACAAAGCCCCTTTGAATCCAGACTAGACAACCATGTGAGAAGCATTTTCAAAAGCCTCTAGCAAGTCCGAGTGAAAGTAGTTATAACTAGATAGCAAATGTTCCTACAGTTCAATAGTCTCCACGCTTCTGCCAAGATAGAACCCAGATGGCCAGTGCCCCCACAGCTTACAGGTCTTAGCTGTGTGTTTGCTGGATTCACTGTGATGTCACAGATGCATGGGATGTTCAATGTGGGTGAAAGCTGTTTGGCTCCTTGTGGCAAAAGCAGAAATTATTAGGGTAATTGGGGCAAGAGCAAGGTAAGGCAATGTGCGAAGAAGGACCAGGAAACAGCTCAATTCATGAACAATATACTTTGTGAGACATTCACACCACAACTGATGTCTGTATATTCACTGCTTAGTGGGAGATATATAAATGGAAGAAATGAACATTAGTATATTTAAGGAGGAAAGAGATAGTATGGCGCCTGTACATCGTAAATTGAAAAATCGTAAGTCCTGCAAAGACACAGCCTAGGATGCTGAGAGAGCTTAGAGAGAGGCTTGCAACAGTTGATGACAACATTGGTTAATCGCCTACTCACATTTTTTATGTCCCAGTAACAAATACTTTTAGGGGTGTTGTGCTTTTGCTCCAGATCCCATTGGTGGTGGGGGGGACCTGAACAGTTTCAAAGGTGATACTGTCTGCACTCCCACTGATCTAGTCACTGCAACTGATACTTATCCATGCTGGCCTTCACTCCAAACACCACACCAGATTGTCATTGTTGTTAGTTTATAAAGACAAAGACACACATATCCATCAACTCAATTACCAACCAAGAGGCTTACACGGTGCAATTTTCACTTTTTTACCCATGGGCTCAAATACAAGAGGCTCAGACATCTCACTCACCTACTGAAAGCAGATGGAATGCCCAGGTTAAAACTAGGCCCTGAAACATGGAAAAACACTGAATTGGTGCAGGAGCGCTCATTCTGCACTATCGATACTTCTAGGTATGGGAATACTGTCCTGCACCAGTTGTATATATGACCTTGATTATTTGAAACATTTTCTATGTTTCATTCTGTCTCTAACTAAGGCCTGCTCTTATCTCTTTAGAGGCTTCCCTGACAAGAACAATGGCCCAATGAAGTCAGGCATTGGAGATTCTGAGCCAATCAGGAGAGGTTCTTAGAGGGCTTATCTTTAATGTTGTCCTTTGTTGTGCTTTCTTCCACTTGGAGTCCTCCTAGCCCTTGTGGCCTCCTATGCCTTCATGATGAGTGGCCCATTAATTCCAGTGGGCCCAGTAATGAGAGCCTCCACGTACATCAAAATTATGAATTTAGCAGGTACACTGCAGATCAGTGATATTTCGCCTGAAGATTTCACCTACTGCAAGCAGTGAACATCTCCAGGTGGAATACAAAGGAAAACGTGAGGCTCAGCATGGTAAGTCCAATTTCTGTATGTCATTCCACAAAAATTCCCCCTCTCTGAAATTATCGGGACCCCATAACAGTAAATCACGGTGATAGAAAATTAAGGGTATTTTTTATACGCCACTTGCAGTAAGGGTCTTGGTGTCATTGCCTTTGTGGATCATGGTAGGTTGAAGGCTTGCGAGTGCTTGACAACTCTTGTTCACAACACTGGTCCCACTGCACACAGGTGCCTGTTTGGACCTCTATCCCATGGAGTGGGTGCCTTAATGTATACAGTATACTGAAGAACACAGTTCTAGCACATGGGTGGAGGTCATGGCCCCAGCTTGAGGGTATGGCTGACAAAACAGATGTGCTGTAGAAGGGATGCCCAAGAAGGATTCCTTTTAGAGTGAGTAGGCTGTCTCAGACGCTCCAGGGGTTAGCACCTCCGTGAGCAATCCTTGTGATAGGTACTGATCAGAAACATGGGAACCAGAAACCTCTGCATGCTCACAGAATTGGCAAGTATCTTTTCTTCAGGTTTCGATTTTCAGGTGATCGGGCAGTTGAACAGTAAGTGTTGACCTTGGTGGGGGCTATGGGATAAAATATCTAGTTCGGGAAGCACATATCATTCACAATAAATACTTTGTCCTAGCGGTGTCATTCATTTAAAACACAATACGCCTTTATTTATATTAAGATGGCATGCTCAATAACTTTAATATGTTCGATAGCATAATTTTTTATTTGAACACGAATATAGATACTCACGAGATTCTTTTTTCTCCCAATCACTGTCAAGCCAGGATAGTGTTTCAAGGACATGTCTGTGCTATAGCCAAGTGCAGCATCTGTGTTTGAGTGGTCTCGCCAGCACAGTTTGATACAGTCTGTATCACTGGGGTATATGTGGCTTGCACCATTCAGCTCTGACAGAATGGGGCAATATTCACATAATTCACTGGCCTCCGGCTGGAGGGAGAAGAAGCAGTCGACAGGGAAGACACATGTACCTTTGCAGTGGTGCAACCTCTCAGCAGGGGACTCACGCCCTGGTGCCTTCCTGTCCCTACAGCCCGGCGGGTACAGCCTTCAGATGTGCCTAGTGGCTTCTGGGCCCAGGAGTGGCAAGAGACCCCTTGGTACCTACCCCACTGTCACCCACATCCCCACAACTAGAGCCCACCCCAAGGGTCTTGAGCACATAGAGTGTCATATCTTTACCCAGTACCCTGCTCCCAGATCCCACAGGGCAAGGCCTACTTCCACACGCAGTGCGTTCTCCCCTTCCGGTAAAGCTGCTAGGTACTGAGTGTTTGCAAACCAAAGCAAATCTTGCAAGCTGGATTGCAAACCCTACCATGTTATGACATGTTTTGGGTTGCAAGCGCCACAGTGCACGTATGGTTTATTTTGTTGAAAATTGGATTCCCCTCCCTCCTGAGGTGTGCCCTTGTGTGCACTGGCGGTTGGCGTGTGTTGTCTTTGCCCCCACATCTCTTGCCATCCATACTTTTATTCTAGAGTGCAGGCTGGTAAACTGGCTAGGAGATTTGTGAACCTTGCATGCAGAAGAATGACCCCTGGCGGCACCAGCACTCATTTTTGGGGAACGCCACTTATTTTTCCTCATCAGACTTTGGCCTAGAGTAAGAGAGAGAAAAACAAAAAGGAGAGAAGGAAGGAGGTAGAGAAATGTGGAAAAACCATGACAAAGGGAGAAACCAGAATCCTGCAAGAGTGTGATAAAGAGGCAGGGAGTTTCTGGTGGTGAATTAAAGAGGAGTGGAGAGGAATCAAGACCACATACACTTGATATTCAGCGTGCTGACATTCCATAGCGCCAACTACAGCCTTCTGAGTAAAACACTGGGCCTTATTCTTTTTTACAAATTAAGCAATACTACGGCAGCAACACATTTCAAGGTACCTCAGCCAATCAGATTACAGCTCACAAAACAGCTCTAATGGTATGCAAATTGAGTACCCCAAAAGGTAGCAATCACATACACTGTGTAATGACCAACAGAGTATAAACTTTAGGGTTTGTGACTTAGCTCCAACAATTTATTAGCCTTGACATGCCCCATGGAAAAATTATCTTCTGGACAAATCCAATTTCGATTTACTTTCGTTAAACTGTGACTCACAAATCAGTTCTATGAATCCCATAGTCGAGGTCTCTATTTTAATTCTTTTTTTGAATGTCTCAACATTTCTGAACTGATTTATATCAAAGGGATTCAATTCCTGTTCATGCTCTTGGTACATGTAAGGTTTGGCGTAAATCTATTCATCAGTTGTTGCTATAGCAGAGTAAAAGTATCAATCAGAGTTTTCAACTTTTTGGATCCGCACAATTAACTCTTGCCCTCTGTGACTGGTGTAAAGGTGGGAATGAAGAATTAGGGGAAAATGTTCTAAGTCTCTTCCTTTGGCCATGCCATCTGCCTGCTTGCCCTGTCTCCATAGACTTTTATATCACATCTGCCTATTGTCCTGCCTCTACAGCCTTTTATACTACATATGCCTGCTCCTCCTGCCTCTACAGTCTTTTGTGCCCCATCTGCTTGCTCATCCTGTCTCTAAATCCAGTTATGACTCGTCTGCTTGATCATCCTGCCCATGGACGTCGATTCACCAAAATGCCAGCGGAAGTGACGTTGCATGCCTTGTGACCAACACCAATGATGCCACAGGAAGTGACATCACAAGTCCTTTGACCTGGTGACATTACAGGAAGTGACATCATGTTACCTTTGGACCGCATAACATCTCAAGAAGTACATTGTACAGTGTTTTGACTCAGTGCCATTAAAGGAAGTGACGTAAGTGACATTTGGTTAGTTACACCAAAAAAAAAAGTATCGAAAATCTCAAATCCTATTGAAAATGCTTCAACATACATTGTTGGTATCAGACAATATCTTCAGATACAGGGTTGAGGTATGCAACATCGTTTAACAACCTTTCAAACATTGTACAACAATGGAAAATATGCTGTTTAAATCGCCCAATATCATATACGTGTTAAGTAATGGGAAGGTCAATGGGCATATAATAATTGGCACAAGTTTACTTTGCTATTTGTTTTAGAAACTAGGAGTACCATGGAATGAATGCTCACTCTTGGAAATTAGGTCACAGTTTATTCAATGCAGGTCATGTTCTCCAAGCAACCTTACTTTCCACGAACTGGTATACATCTTTTTCCCGCTGAATAGCCATTGCACCTTTCCAATATTACTATAACTAGTTTCTTTTACAGATGAAAGTGAACATCATCAGTAGAGTACTTGTGTCAATCAATAATATGCTGGTTCCTTGTTTAGAGTACTGACAATATTTTTCAGTGTTAAGAAAAGGTGGGCCCCAGAATGAGTGGGAGGGTGTTGGCTTCAGATTTAGGGGTTGTCTAGCAGGTAGAAAGGCTGATGTTAATCATATAGAGAAAGATATTGGCTGCCACGCTGATGGTGCATGAATATTGAGAAGAGACTAGCGAGTGTCAATTAGTACTTTGATGGCTGGAAATCAAAACGCTGACAGATATAGCTATCATGAAGCTGCTGCTTGGCTTCTTTCAAAGGTAGACTGAATGGGTGGTAAATTATTGCTTGGGTGGCAGTTAACAAAGAGGGCAAGAGTTCAGGTGTTCCCAGATAGAATATTGTCTGCTGCCATGAGTATCTGTGGTTCTGATTTTTATTTGGCATCCTGCTGTGAATAGACTGACCTGAGGGTAAGTTGGTGCTAGACTTGGATGAAATCAAGAAGGTGGCTAACAGTGCATCGTATATGGTTTAGAGAGATCCGAATAGGATACTGGCAGCTTCAAAGAATAATTGCTGTACTTATGCTTAGCAGTTTGAAGATATTGACTTGTCTGCAGCTTTCGATACCGTGGACCACCAAATCCTGTTAGATAGACTCAAAGCAATAGAGCTTGGAGGAATGGTACTTACCTGGCTGAAGTCCTATCTTCAAGACCACACGCAGAGGGTCGCTCTTCAACCCTTTCAGTCGGAACCCAAGCCACTATGGTGTGGGGTACCGCAGGGATCGGCCCTGAGCCCGCTTCTTTTCAACATCTATTTGGCCCCCCTGTTTTCGCTCATAGCAAATTGGGAAGTAAAGGCAATATCATACGCAGACGACACCCAGCTGGTGTTCTCCTTCAAGGATCATTCTGCGGATTCCTTCATTAGGTTTAAGGGATGCTTGAGGGACATCTCTTGTTGGATGAACAATAACAAACTTAAGCTTAATGCAGAGAAGACTGAGGTGTTGTTCTTTGGCAAGGCTCTCCTGCTGACGGCTGGACTTTGGTGGCCGGTAGCCATGGGCCTGCCACCTACTCCAGCAATCACGGCAAAAAACTTGGGCGTAAAATGGGTTGCGGACCTCTTATTCGCATTCCAAGTACGGCAGGTTACAGCTTCATGCTTCGGCAAATTGAGAAGCTTGAGGAAATTTCTGCATCTACTGCCGGAGGACTGCCGTAGAGTCATTGTCCATGCCACAGTGACATCTCGGCTGGACTATGCAAATTGTCTGTACCTGGGTTTGCCCGCCTATCTGGTCAAGAGACTACAAATGGTACAAAATGCGGCTGCAAGATTAATTAGGCGAGTACCATTTCAGCACCACATCTCTCCGCATATAAGACAGCTCCACTGGCTGCCGGTAGCGAAAAGGATCAAGTTTAAGGCCTTAACAATGGCCTTTCGGGCGCTGCATGGTAGATGTCCTAGCTACCTTAATCACCGGTTATGCCGCTACCAACAAAAATGATCATTGAGGTCCAACTCTCAGAACTTGCTTTGCATACCTCGCTTTGCTAAAGCACGCATAGGGGGCAGATCCTTCACAGTTGTGGCGGCCAAGCTGTGGAACTCCCTGCAGAATAATATGCGCCTGATCCAATCTGAACCGGTATTCAGAAAAACCTTGAAGACCTGGCTTTTTAGCCATGGCTAGAACTTTTGGCTAAGCACCTCTCATGCCTGCCCGCTATAGTGCCGGGACACCTCTGTTTGAGGTAGCTGTCGCGCTCTATAAATATTATTATTATTAAGATCAAAAAAGACTCAGAACACAACAAGTTTGGCTTGGCTGGCAGGAAATCGAGTGGAGACCTCATATGCTTGGCAGCCTAGTAGGTGTTGCCTTCAAGTACCTGCATAAGGTATTGACTTTGGCAATCACTGGCTTATGTGGTCATTCAGCATACGCTTGAAGTTCCAAATAGACTGACTGGAGAGCATTTGTTGTTTGCCCTGCATTCATTGTTGACAATATAGCTCATTGAGTTCAACCCTTGCTGCAGAAATCTGCATTCCATCTACAGTCTTAGGTTCAAATTCCAATGAATCTCCTCAGCCTCACATCCTTTAGAAGTCAATGAAATCACAACCATTGAGTTGGGTAACAAAAAATACAAGCACTACCTCAGCTGCAAGGAGATGTCTTGTGGTGTATAAGTGCCTGTTTAAACAGGGTGTTATGTAAAGAGATTAAGTACGGTAGTGAAGATATTGCAAGGTACCTCAGAGGTACACACAACTTTATAATCATCCTCATCAACTGCTGGAAACTGTATACTGTACATACTGTATATCGTATATACTGTAATTGCCTGATTATGGACAATTGCAGTGTAGACCAGCAATAGAACATTGTATCCTGTTCAATGGTTACTCTTTTACTTACTTTTACTACTGCCATTAGCTTTTAACAAATTCATGTCCAACACGCTGACCACCACAAAATGGTAAACTGGTATTACATGAGTATGAAAAGTAGGAGGGAGGAGAAATGCAAACTATTAGAATTTAAAAAGTGCCCCATATATACAAAAGATAGCCCCGTAGACTAATAGATTCAATGTTGAGATCTGTGTGTAAGTTGAAATTGATAGGTTTAATATAGATGGCTCTACTCAGACTGTCATTCTTCTGAGGTCAATATAATGAGTAAGATGACATTGAGTAATAAGTAGAAACATCTGTTATCAATATTGAAAGGTCAGAAAACTGTTATATAGCACATCATACGATTGTATTAATTAATTGTAGTTGTCAGTATACGGCAAGCGACCTCAGAGTTCCATGCCCATATAAAGGCAAACTGACTACTGCCTCTGTCCAGAGATGGTCATGGTATTTCTTTGCATGTTGCAATATCCAAGTCATGTCTGGTTACATTACAACAGTCACACAGGACTGGCACACTTCTGATAAATATCAATCTCAGAAAAAGGGTAACAAAGGGACATACATGGTAAGATTTGGGAAAAGCAAAGAGAAAAATTTAATTTCCCAATTGAAGAACAGGATTTTCAAAACTGCAGAATGCTAAAATAAATATTTTTTGCTTAAAACATGGGAGGTCTCTAGTTTAAATCAGGAATGGGATTAATTGAATGAAACAGATGGCAGGTATGGATTTAAAAATAGAAACATCATGATAATAATGAGTGGACTGTGCGATTGTTAACTTTTCTCTCAGACAGTTGTTTTTTTAATTCAATGAAGGTAAAGATCTAAATTGGCCCTACAACCCTCTGCCTAAATGTCTGCTTTCTATTTGCACTAGGCAATCTTTAAACAGAGGCATTGTTAATTATATTTTGTTATAGTTTTTATTAAAAGGAATCCTACATTGCTGTTTTTGCCTATGTGCCTGGGGTTCAACAAAATAAAATAAGAAATTTTAAAGCAGCAATCTACAACCTTGATAAAAACAGCAATTGTTCACAAGTAAAAATACAAAAAAGGCAGACTCAAACTACCATATGACCCATGCTTTCTTTAGTAGCAAAGCACAAAACCAGTTTGTTTTTCTTCAGAATGTTCAGTGATCTTACAAGTGCCTTTTTCTGTCAGTAGCACCGGGCTGGGTATCAGTGACCTCCCTCTGCTGTGGGACCCTGGGGTCAGACTGGGAACCAAAAGCAACCCTGGAACGTTTTGTCATGTAAGCCTCCATGCTGCGTGGGACAAGCAATCTTACCACTGAACGAAGTTTAAGGAGGGGTCTCCCACAAGACGTTGTAACAAATGGCATAATTTAGAACATATAGAAGATCTTAGATAATAGTAAGCCCTAAATAAGAACTATAAAAATGTATGAACACTAGGGAGGAAGGGTCAAACACTGAGAAGGAACACATGATCCAACGAGGTAGTAGCACAGGCTTAGCAGCTTAAGTACAGGGCACAATTAGACACAACATATGACTTTGAGGCAGCCCAAGCCCCAAACCATCTCCATAAACACAGTAAAAGCTGTAGCTAAATGGCCGCTCTATGTATGCTATGATTTTATGAAAATTACAAAGCAGAAGTGAGTGGGTGGGTCAACTTAAAGTCATTAAAGCACATTTTAGCCATGCAAAACAGCTACTCGAGTGAGGGTTCATGGTGAACACAGGCTGCTTTCACATAGTCTGTCCTTCCATGCAGGCACAAATCACACCAAACCAGCCAATTCATAATAGGGCAATCTAAAAAAACCTCAAACAATGGTTCCCTCTGAAGTTGCCCACACATACAGATAGCAAAAAACACAACCCTGTTCAAACCGACCACTATCAAGACTATATAATATCCTAGAGCAGTGCAGAAATACTCCTTCCAAACATTGCAAGGCTATACCAGTGGCAGATGTGTACTATACAAATATCAATGCTATAAGAGTGCAGTGGAGCTGGAGCTGTTGGTGATGGAAGTATTGCCAGACCCTGAACAACAGAGTACTTAAGAGGAAATTGCTTCCTTACACTTTGCTTTCACATTGCTTCCTTACAAACGCTACCTCTCCACTCCACAAATAGTTTGAAAACTAATAGGAAAGAATAAGTGAGAGGAAAGGAGAAATGTGAGACAGAGCCAGCGAGAGGAGAATGTGAGCGAAACATCTGGAAGCAGATAAAGGAGAAAAAAAAGAGGAACAAAAAAACCTAGAGAAGAAAGGAGAGGGTCACGAGTGGCAGACAGTGAAAGAAGGTAAGGAAGCTGAATGAGGAAGATAAATTATGGGAAACAAAAGGAAGAAAGAAGAATGAAGAAAGTAGGCATGAACAAGGGACAAACAGAGTGATTGCAAGAAACAATGATAGACTAAGAAGAAGAGGATTAGAATTAGTGAAATATAAAGAGTGACTGGGAACAGCAAGCTCAAAAAGAAGAAAAGTAAAGAGATAGTCAGAAAAAACAATGGAGTGAAAAAACCTATGCGACAAAAGTTCCAGAAAGTAGAATAGACGGACAAATGGGGAGTGGAGAGCAACATAGAATGGAATGGTAAAATAAAGAATGGGTTTGGGAGACAGGAGTGAAAGGAGATGAGTTAAAAGAAAGGAAGTGTGTGGGAACAGAAACAGAAAGCATGACAAATGGATAAACAAGGAAAGAAGAAGGGTCAACAAACAGACTGGAGGTAAGAGTTGTGGGAATGCGAGAGAGAAAAAGGGAGAATGCCTAAAGAGACAGAAAGAAAACAGAGGAAGGAAAAAGTAAAGGTGGAGTGACTCATGAGAGGGGCTGAAAATGTGGGATAGAGAAGCTGAGAGTGAAAGGCAGATGGAAAGAGAGGGTGAGACAGAATGCTATAATGTCACACCCCTCAGAACCTGCAAATCTAATGTTTTTGCATCTCTGGGCCCTTGTTGTAAAATGACACTAAAGGACATGTGTACTTTGGACAGTGAGACTCGTATTTTCCCCCAAACATAAATTATGTTGCTCGAGGTGATGGAGCAAGGTCTCGTAAGAAAGAGACTTGCTTGGAGGCAATCCTCTCGTTTAACTGATTAACGAATTACTAACCATGTCTCGTGAATCATAACACGCACCACAGAAACATGTGGGTTAGTGAAGCTTGCTTATGTGTGTATTAATGCGGATAATAATGAAAACGGACTAATACCGCTTTAAACGGGGAAACTGTTGTGCACATGCGTCAACTGCATCTACGCAGTATGACGAAAGTAATGCTTGGAGGGAAATTCTAGCGCATGTGCAGAAGGCATTAAAATGGAGTCTTGAAGACTCGCGTGCATGGCATCTGCTCAGTTGAAACTAAAACAAGCTATTTTACTAATGCTAATGCGGGGAAAGTATTAATAAATGAATTGGGATAGAGTAGAGGTGGGAGGTATACAGTGAGACCATTTATTTTGTGAAAATAACATTTCTCTTTTGACTTTATTATTAGTGCGCATTTGGGCCTTTCTCTTATGACCGGACTAGATGAAATGACGCAACACTTGCGCATGCCTACTGAGTGAAGCTATGAAGGTCAATGACGAAGCACTTGAATGGAGGCGAAATCGTAGCGCCATGTCCTGAGAACGGAGGGTGAAGAGTTCAGAAGAGAAGACTCTTATTCATACTTTTAATAAAATGTTGCAAATAAAGTTTGGACATGTATGGGAACGCAAGAAATGAATAAAAATTAAGGGGATGGTTTTGTGAACAATGGTTTAACAGAATAAAGCGTCATGTAAGCATGGTGTGATGATCTTCCCCCCTCGCCTGACCAATTAGATTTCGTATTTTTACGATATTGAAACTTTAGTGGGTGGTACATGATGAACGAAAGGTATAACTGAGGTAGTTTTAGTTAGTTAGTAGTTGGAGAGCGGGGAGTCTGTCGAGAGCGAAGAATCAAGAGCTCGGAATGCTGTCGGTGCTGTGGGAGGTGCTGATGCTGGGAGAGATGCTATGAGATGCTGATGAAGAAGCCGAATGCAGAACCTTCTATCCTAATTTAATTGGGTTAGGTAAGAAGATCGCGGAAGAATCTCGAGGAGGAAGAGAGTGTCAGAGAGGGGTGCGACGTGACCGTCGGTATTAGAGAGGTCAACTATCCTGTCCTGAATACTGTCCTGAAGTCTTTGTCTCCTGACCTATCCCGGGGGACCCTTACCAGCCCTTTGGCCAGGGGGTTTGGTCTTCACACCATTCTTGGTAATTATAATTTCATGTTATCTGTAGATGTTCTTTTCTCTCTATCCTCTCCTTTTCTGTGCATTAGTCATTGTATGAGTCCGAAATATATGCTTGATGTTTAATCAATTGAATTTTTCTCTCCTGAAATAATGGTGACTGCACTGTAATTTGAGATAGTTCACATGCATTTAATTTAGATAAAGTTTTAAAAACTTCCCGAGTCTGTGGTTATTTACTTTAAAATTAAAGAATAGTTAAGAGTTATGTTAATTATCACCATCAATTAGTTCAACTAATGGTCTATCGACCAGAGGAAAGAACTTTTTGATCAGTGAAAGGTTAGTTAGGAAAAGTGAAATAACTAATCCTGAGAAACATGAAATTTTAAACTAAACCCCAGCGGTCTACTCAATTGTGTGTTTTATGGGCCCAGGTGAGTATATGGTAGCGGAGTATCTGTTGTTGGTATACCGCTGGATCAGAGGTGTTCAAGGCCTGGAAAGGAGGGGGCATTCATTTTCTCTGAGACATACGCACCTATTCTGGAGTGCAGGAGAGAAGGAGTGCAATACTTCAAGGAAGACGATCCTGCAAGTACTTTTTCAGCATTTAGCAGCAAAACAAATGCACGTAGTGAATGTGCACAAACGTCATCTTACTGAAACGGATTCCCAAATAAACTCAATACATATTTATGAAGGTCTTTAAGCAGTCACTGATGGTCTGGGCTGCGTAAAAATGACTGCATTCTGATGCAAAACCTTGCCCTGCATGAGTCGGATGTTTCAAAACTTTAGTAGAACAGGGCAGGTACTGTGCTTCCCTGCAGGCACTCAGTGCTGTCGGGGGTGAGTGGGAAGAGAGAGGGGCAGTAAATGTCCTAATGCACCACAATCCCTATGCCTCGGACCCGGCACTGGAAAACTGTTGTTAAGCCTGAGCTCTGCAACATCTTTTTAAAATAAAAGGATGAATTCTCATCAAGCTCCCTTGGTCAAACATGTTGTTTTAAAGTACAGTGTTGGGTCCAGTGTGTCTTGCTGTATGCTCTGCACAAAGGCTTGAAGAGGAGACTGAACAAGTGAATGTGTGCGCTATAGCCTTGCTCTGACACGCGCCAAGAACCTAGCCTTTCCACAAGAGGGGTTCAAATCAGTGTGCTCCGCCAACCAGGCGGACTGGAAGTAGCCTTTGAGATCAACGAGTTTGGGCTGGGTTGGGTTATCATGGGTGTACTTGTGACCCTGTAACCCACTTCCTTATCATGACCAAGAGACATCAACCGTTTTAGTTACCTTGTAATTTTATACCACCATTTACATTCCTTCGAATTCTTCTACACAAAGCATTTCTTCAGTCCACCTGCACGTACAGTAAGCCTTAATCCATTGAGTGGGATTGTTAGAAATGGGATCTCTAGTTGGCAAGGGCTTGCACCTTTGTCCAAGTAGGGACCCTTCTTCCTAGTCAGGGTAAGGGTTGTTACACTCGTGAAGTAACCCCTGCTCACCCTCGTGGTAGCTTGGCACGAGCAGTCAGGCTTAATTCAGAGGCAGTGTGTAAAGCATTTGCACATAACCAACAGTAATACAGTGTAAGCACTACAAACGGACACCACACCAGTTTAGAAAAATAACCAATATTTTATATACTTAAGACAAGACCAATTACGACAAAAATCCACAATACTATACTTTACGAATGAATGCTTGATACGGTAACTTCTTCTTTGCAGGAATAGCACAAAAGCAAAGTTCGTACGAGTCGGTAGCTCCGTCCGAGCCTACCGCGATGCTGAAAACCACAGAGTCTAACAGTTCCAGCCGACCGCGTCGATACGGGCCAGCAGAGTCGTGAACAGACTCGGTTACAGTACCTTTCTCGTTGTGGCTGGTACGGAGTGTACGAGCCGGTCGGCGTTTGTCGCGGTTGCGGTGCAAGACGGAGCGATGCAAGGTGCGGTGTCCCTCGATGCGGTGCAGGCAGCGGCTCGATGAGCGTCGTGCAGACGGAGTCGGTGAGTCCAAGGCGTGCGATGCAGGGTGAGACGATGCTCGATGCGGTGCTGACAGGTTGCGATGCCGGCGACCAAGCCGGGGTGCGGGAGCTGGCGTCGGACAGCGGTGCGAGTCGGAGCGGTGCGTCGCAGACGTGCGAGCGGTGCCCCAAATGCGGTGCGGTCACGACTCTTGAGCCAGTTACAGCGACAGTGTCGGTCTGGTCCGGCTGGCCCAGTGAAGCGATGCGATGCGAACTGCGGTGCCCACAGGTCACGGTGCAAGCAGCGGCTCGATGTTGGCGGCGTCGGACGTCGCACACGGTGAGACCAGGGTTGCGATGCGAAGCGGGGCGATGCGGTCTGCGGTGCAAACAGGTCACCAGCCAGGGATGGATTCGGTTGACGGAGTCGGGTGCGGTTCCCTTCCTCTGTGGCGACTGAAACAGCGTTCCAGAAGCGGTACCCAGAGGCTTGTGAAGTCTTTGTAGTCCCTGAGACTTCTTAACAGGAGGCCAGCTCGGTTCCTGGCCCTTGGAGATACTCAGCACAAGTTTGTAGTAAGTTCAGTCCAGTCCTTTCACTGCCCAAGGCAGAAGCAGCAGCTGCAGGCCAGCCCAACAAAGCAACAACACAGCAAAGGGGCAGTACTCCTCCTGGCAGCTCTTCCAGCTCTTCGTCTTGGCAGGTTCCTTGATTCCAGCGAGATCTAAATTCATGGGGTCAGGGCCCCAATATTTATATCCCCAATTCCTTTGTTCTCTGAAGGCAGAGGGGCCTTCGCCTAGTCCAAACCAGTTCTGGAGCACTTTGTTGACAAGTCTCCGTCCCTTCTTTCAGTGAGTAGGCCAGGGACATCAGACGCACCACAGGAGGTGGAGCCAGCATTGTGGAGGGAAGGCACTGTCCTATTCAGGGCCCAGGTGCGACCCCTCCCACCCATCTACAGGTCGATCTGGCTATTCAGCCCTGCGCTGACTCACCCTGTCTCCTGGCATCCCCCAGCCCCTGTCACTCACATTCCAGACAAGGAATACACAATCTCGCAGAGGCAGGCTTGGATGGTTAGACAAGAAAATACCCACTTTCTAAAAGTGGTATTTTCAAACACAGAATGTTAAAACCAACCTTACTAAAAGCTGCATTTTATCATTCTGAGTCCAGGCATACTAAACTCGAATTTCTACCATGTTCCCGGGGTCAGTTAGGATTATAAGCTGTAATAATCAAAACTGCCCGTTCTGGCCTAGGGGGAACAGGTAGCCTTGCAATAGTGAAAAACGAACTAGGCTGTAATTCACTATCAGGACATGCCGCACACACCCGGGCATGTCCTACCTTTCGCGTACAACGCACCCTGCCCACAGGGGTACCTTGGGCCTACCTTAGGGGTGACTAACATGTAGCAAAGGGAAGGTTTAGGGACTTGCAAGTGTGTGCACTTGCCAAGTCGACATGGCAGCCCCCGGCTGCGCACAGGCTCTGCGATGGCAGGCCCAAGTTACACTTTACGGGCTGTTTGCGTGGGTGGCACAATCCAGTGCTGCAGCCCACCAACAGCATTTGGTCTATAGGCCCTGGCACTCGCAGTGCACTTTACAAGGGACTGACACATAAACCAAATAGGCCAATCATGGAAACACCAATCCATAACACATTTTATACAGGAGCACTTGCACTTTCCCACTGGACCGCAGTGAGGAAAGTGCGCAGAATCATCACACCAGCAAAAACAGAGTCAAAACCGGGAGGTCAGAAAGCAAAAAGTCAGGGGAAACACGCCAAAAGATGCCAAGTCTAACACATGTCCCCTCCAGCTGAAAGTAGGGAGAACTACCCAACCCCATTGGAGTTCTCTTCACTAAGGCGGAAGAACCTGGACAGACCATCTGCGTTGGCGTGTTCTGTACCAGGACGGTGTTCCACCGTAAAGTCCATTCCCTGTAGGGAGATGGACCACCTCAGCAGTTTTGGATTCTCACCCCTCATTTGCATCAACCATCTGAGGGGCCTGTGGTCTGTCTGAACCCGGAAGTGAGTCCCAAACAGGTATGGTCTCAACTTCTTCAGCGCCCAGACCACAGCAAAAGCTTCCCTTTCTATGGCACTCCACCTCTGTTCCCTGGGAAGTAGTCTCCTGCTAAGGAAGACTACAGGCTGATCCAGGCCCTCTTCGTTCAGTTGTGAGAGCACCGCTCCCACACCATGCTCTGAAGCGTCAGTCTGCACGACAAATTCCTTGGAGAAGTCAGGTGCCTTGAGCACGGGCGCCGTGCACATGGCTGCCTTCAGGGCATCAAAAGCTTTCTGGCAGGACTCAGTCCAGATCACTTTCCTGGGCTGCCTCTTAGAGGTCAGCTCTGTTAAGGGGGCAACGATGGTGCCATAGCCCTTAACAAATCTCCTATAATAACCGGTGAGACCTAAGAAGGCCCTCACCTCTGTCTGGGTCTTGGGGGCTCCCAAGCCAGAATGGTGTCAATCTTGGGTTGTAGGGGCGCCACCTGGCCGCTTCCTACCTGGTGTCCCAAGTACACCACAGAACCCTGCCCGATCTGGCACTTACTGGCCTTGATCGTGAGGCCTGCACCTTGCAGAGCCCTCAACACTTTCTCAAGGTGCTGTAAATGTTCTTCCCAGCTGGAACTGAACACAGCAATGTCATCCAGGTAGGCGGCACTGAAATCCTCCAGCCCAGCCAACACCTGATTGACCAACCTCTGAAAGGTGGCAGGGGCATTCTTCAACCCAAAGGGCATCACCCGGAATTGGTAATGACCTTCTGGGGTTGAGAATGCTGATCTCTCCTTGGCCCCATCGGTTAAGGCAATCTGCCAGTACCCAGACGTTAAATCAAACGTGCTGAGGAACCGGGCAGCTCCCAACCGATCAATGAGCTCATCAGCTCTGGGGATGGGGTGCGCGTCAGTCCTGGTGACGGCATTGAGCCCACGGTAGTCCACACAAAACCGGAGTTCTGGAGTGGCACCGGGCGCCGCAGCCTTTGGGACCAAGACCACTGGCCTGGCCCAAGGACTGTGGGAGGGCTCAATCACCCCTAACGCCAACATCTTAGAGACCTCCTCCTTGATGCTGGCTCTGACCCGGTCAGTCAACCTGTAAATCTTGTGCTTCACAGGATGGCTGTCACCGGTGTCCACGTCATGGGTACACCAGTGAGTAACACCGGGGGTCAGAGAGAACAGTGGGGCGAACTGTCCCAACAACTGGCGACAGTCCCCCTGCTGCTCCTGAGTCAGAGTAGGGGAGAGGATCACACCCCCTACTGACCCATCATGCTCCTTGGTAGACAGGAGGTCCGGGAGAGGCTCACTCTCCTCTTCCACCCCATCATCTGTCGCCAAGAGCATACTCACTTCGGACCTCTCGAAGTGGGGCTTGAGGCGGTTCACGTGAAGGACCCTCAAAGGGTTCCTTGGAGCCTGCAAATCCACCAGGTAGGTGACGTCACTTTTGCGCTCCTTTACCTCATATGGCCCAGTCCACTTGTCCTGCAAGGCACAAGGTGCCACTGGGGCCATTACCCACACTTTTTGCCCAGGTTGAAATTCGACCAGAGTGGCGTTCTGGTCATACCATCTCTTCATTTCTTCCTGGCTTGCTTCTAGGTTCGCCTGAGCGAGTTTCCTGAAGCGGGCAGTTTGGTTTGTAAAGGCCAGCATGTAGCTAAATACATCCTGGGGAGTTTTCCTGGGAGCCGCCTCCCAGCCTTCCTTCACCAAACTCAGAGGTCCTCTGACAGGGTGGCCATACAGGAGCTCAAAGGGGCTGTACCCAAGAGACTTCTGAGGCACCTCCCTGTATGCAAAGAGTAGGCATGGCAAGAGGACGTCCCACTTACGCCTCATGGGTTCTGTTAGACCCTTGATCATGCCTTTCAAGGTCTGGTTGAATCTCTCCACCAGACCGTTTCCTTGTGGGTGGTAAGGAGTGGTGAACTTGTAGGTTACACCACACTCCTTCCACAGGGATGTCATATACTTCGATATGAAATTGGTCCCCCTATCGGAAACCACCTCTCTGGGGAATCCCACACGGGAAAAGATCCCCATTAACGCCCGGCCCACCACTGGCGCCGTCGTTGTCCTGAGAGGGATTGCCTCCGGGTACCGGGTGGCATGGTCCACCAAGACCAGGATGTACCTGTTGCCCATGGCTGTCTTGGGATCCAGTGGCCCCACAATATCCATCCCTACCCTTTCAAAGGGTGTCCCAACAACCGGAAAAGGTTGGAGAGGAGCTTTGACCTTCCTCCCACTCTTACCACTTGCCTGGCAAGTTTGGCAAGACCTACAGTGTGCATCTGACTGCCTTCGCATTTGGGGCCAAAAGAAGTGGGTGACAAGCCTGTCAAAGGTCTTGTCCTGCCCCAAATGTCCTGCCAAAGGCACGTCATGAGCCAGACCCAGTAGGAAGGTCCTGAAGCGCTGGGGTACCACCAGCACACGGGCTGACCCAGGCTCAGCAACCTTAGGCTCACTGTATAGGAGACCACTCTCCCAGTAGATCAGATGTGACCCGGACTGATTACCAGCTGCCTGGTCTGCAGCCTGCCGCCGCAGACCCTCCAGAGTAGGGCACTCGTTCTGCTCCCTGCAGAACTCCTCCCTGGTGGGACCCCCTTCTTGCTGCCAATGGGTCAGCTCAGAGATGTCTCCCAGTTCGGCTACTTGCTCCCCTGTAGGCACCGGGGCGTCCCCCTCGAGGTCCGCCTCCTCCCGGTCCGTGGGAACTTCGGGGGCCGGTTTCCCGCGCCCCCTGCCCTTTCTCTTGGCAGGGACTTGGGCCACTGTTTCAGGCTCCAAGTCCTCTTGATCACCCTTTCTGGCCGCCATTGACCGAGTAGACACGCATGCCCACTCTGGCAACCCAAGCATCTCCAAGTGGGACCTGAGCTCAACCTCCTTCCATGAGGACTGCTCCAGGTCGTTTCCTAGCAGACAATCTACAGGCATGGTAGGGCTCACAACCACCCTTAAGGGACCTGAGACCCCCCCATTCAAAGGGAACCTGCGCCACCATACATTGGCGCTCTGAGTTGTCGACAGCAACTACTTGGTGGAATGCTCCTGGGACTACTTGCTTCTCAGACACCAGGTGACACCGGACTGAGGTCACACTGGCTCCAGTATCTCTGAGAGCCTCTACCCTGTTCCCATTGATGGTCACCCAGGTGCTATATTTCTTTGTGTTAGGGGGCACCTGGTTTCCTGGGACCATCTCACTGTCCCCGAGTGAGACAAGGGTCATTTCTGCGGGATCCCCACCCTCCTGTGGGCACCCCTCCTCCCCAAGCGCTACACTAGCCAACACTTTGGACTGTCCACCGGTGGGTGGCTGTGTCCCCTTCGGGCACTTGGGGTCCCCCTTAAAGTGACCTACCTGGTCACATGCATAACACTTGCGGGGGCCGGTCTCAACAGGCTTCCCTGTAGAGACCCCTTTCTTCTTATCACCGGGGGCTGGGAACCTTTACCCTGGGTACTAGTTTGGGGCCCTTTAGAGAACTCCTGTGCTTTACCCTTGTCCCCCCACCTTTCTGCTGGGGACCCTGCCCACCTTTGGCTGAGTCTCCCCCAAACGCTTTCTTGTGGACCCTGGTACTCACCCAGCGGTCCGCTTCCATAGCAAGCTTCCTGGGGTCAGTTAGCTTACTATCAACTAGGTGCTGGCGCAGATCTGCAAAACATAGACTAGACAAGTGCTCCCATGCAATCAAGTTGTAGAGCCCCTGAAAATCTGTTACACTACTGCCCTTCACCCAACCATCCAGAGACCTGCAGAACACATCCACACATTCCAACCAAGTGTTGACATCAGACTTCTTACTGGACCTGAACTGATCCCTGTACTTTTCAGGAGTAAGACCATACTTCGTGAGAAGGGCATCCTTCATGTCAGCATAGGTGAGGTGATACCCCTTACCCAAAGCTATCAGAGCATCCCTTGCTTCTTCCGGGAAAAGTGGCCACAATCCTGCTCCCCAATTCTCCTCAGGGACCCCATTCATGTGTATGGCTGCCTCATAACCCTGGAACCACCTTTGTATGTCATCCCCCTTCTTGAACTCCTTGCCTACGTTCTTGGGAATGTGCACAATCCTGTCTGCCTTTCTGGACGAATTGCTGCCACCATCTGAGCCTGACTTACTCCTAAGTTCTAGCTCCTTTAGTTCTCTCTCATGCTCTAAGAGCATCTTCCTCTCCTCTATGGCCAATCTCTTCTCCTCCCGCTCACTCTCCAGCCTGAGCTTCTGCAGCTCGAACTGCCTTGCCTCCCGCCTGTCCTCCAGCTCCTCTGGGGACAGACTGCTGCTGCCCGACCTGGCGGGTTCCCCCTACCCAAAAGCACATCCACCCTGGAAATAGGCTCCTCCGCCTCCTCACTGAGATCACCAGGCTGCCCATTGGCATGTCTGGCTGCTACCCAGGCCCTCAGCGCCTTCTGTAGCTCCTCCTTCCTTGTGAGACCTTTAATTTGGACTTTCAGGTTTTTACAAATCGCTCGTAACTCCTTTACGGCGTAGGATTCCAACCTGTCCTCCTCAAAGATAACTTCCAGAGATGCAACGGATGATGCAATTGATTCAGGCATGACAAAAGTCGTGAGTTGAAAACTGGCAAGATCAAAAATAGGCCAAAGGAAAAAGAACCAGTATGTGGTACGTAATGGTCTGCGATATGGTAGTAGTGCACACCAATCACTGTAAGTCAAGTGCAAACGCAAGTCCTATCCTCACCGCTGACAACCAATGTTAGAAATGGGATCTCTAGTTGGCAAGGGCTTGCACCTTTGTCCAAGTAGGGACCCTTCTTCCTAGTCAGGGTAAGGGTTGTTACACTCGTGAAGTAACCCCTGCTCACCCTCGTGGTAGCTTGGCACGAGCAGTCAGGCTTAATTCAGAGGCAGTGTGTAAAGCATTTGCACATAACCAACAGTAATACAGTGTAAGCACTACAAACGGACACCACACCAGTTTAGAAAAATAACCAATATTTTATATACTTAAGACAAGACCAATTACGACAAAAATCCACAATACTATACTTTACGAATGAATGCTTGATACGGTAACTTCTTCTTTGCAGGAATAGCACAAAAGCAAAGTTCGTACGAGTCGGTAGCTCCGTCCGAGCCTACCGCGATGCTGAAAACCACAGAGTCTAACAGTTCCAGCCGACCGCGTCGATACGGGCCAGCAGAGTCGTGAACAGACTCGGTTACAGTACCTTTCTCGTTGTGGCTGGTACGGAGTGTACGAGCCGGTCGGCGTTCGTCGCGGTTGCGGTGCAAGACGGAGCGATGCAAGGTGCGGTGTCCCTCGATGCGGTGCAGGCAGCGGCTCGATGAGCGTCGTGCAGACGGAGTCGGTGAGTCCAAGGCGTGCGATGCAGGGTGAGACGATGCTCGATGCGGTGCTGACAGGTTGCGATGCCGGCGACCAAGCCGGGGTGCGGGAGCTGGCGTCGGACAGCGGTGCGAGTCGGAGCGGTGCATTGCAGACGTGCGAGCGGTGCCCCAAATGCGGTGCGGTCACGACTCTTGAGCCAGTTGCAGCGACAGTGTCGGTCTGGTCCGGCTGGCCCAGTGAAGCGATGCGATGCGAACTGCGGTGCCCACAGGTCACGGTGCAAGCAGCGGCTCGATGTTGGCGGCGTCGGACGTCGCCCACGGTGAGACCAGGGTTGCGATGCGAAGCGGGGCGATGCGGTCTGCGGTGCAAACAGGTCACCGGCCAGGGATGGATTCGGTTGACGGAGTCGGTTGCGGTTCCCTTCCTCTGTGGCGACTGAAACAGCGTTCCAGAAGCGGTACCCAGAGGCTTGTGAAGTCTTTGTAGTCCCTGAGACTTCTTAACAGGAGGCCAGCTCGGTTCCTGGCCCTTGGAGATACTCAGCACAAGTTTGTAGTAAGTTCAGTCCAGTCCTTTCACTGCCCAAGGCAGAAGCAGCAGCTGCAGGCCAGCCCAACAAAGCAACAACACAGCAAAGGGGCAGTACTCCTCCTGGCAGCTCTTCCAGCTCTTCGTCTTGGCAGGTTCCTTGATTCCAGCGAGATCTAAATTCATGGGGTCAGGGCCCCAATATTTATATCCCCAATTCCTTTGTTCTCTGAAGGCAGAGGGGCCTTCGCCTAGTCCAAACCAGTTCTGGAGCACTTTGTTGACAAGTCTCCGTCCCTTCTTTCAGTGAGTAGGCCAGGGACATCAGACGCACCACAGGAGGTGGAGCCAGCATTGTGGAGGGAAGGCACTGTCCTATTCAGGGCCCAGGTGCGACCCCTCCCACCCATCTACAGGTCGATCTGGCTATTCAGCCCTGCGCTGACTCACCCTGTCTCCTGGCATCCCCCAGCCCCTGTCACTCACATTCCAGACAAGGAATACACAATCTCGCAGAGGCAGGCTTGGATGGTTAGACAAGAAAATACCCACTTTCTAAAAGTGGTATTTTCAAACACAGAATGTTAAAACCAACCTTACTAAAAGCTGCATTTTATCATTCTGAGTCCAGGCATACTAAACTCGAATTTCTACCATGTTCCCGGGGTCAGTTAGGATTATAAGCTGTAATAATCAAAACTGCCCGTTCTGGCCTAGGGGAACAGGTAGCCTTGCAATAGTGAAAAACGAACTAGGCTGTAATTCACTATCAGGACATGCCGCACACACCCGGGCATGTCCTACCTTTCGCGTACAACGCACCCTGCCCACAGGGGTACCTTGGGCCTACCTTAGGGGTGACTAACATGTAGCAAAGGGAAGGTTTAGGGACTTGCAAGTGTGTGCACTTGCCAAGTCGACATGGCAGCCCCCGGCTGCGCACAGGCTCTGCGATGGCAGGCCCGAGTTACACTTTACGGGCTGTTTGCGTGGGTGGCACAATCCAGTGCTGCAGCCCACCAACAGCATTTGGTCTATAGGCCCTGTCACTTGCAGTGCACTTTACAAGGGACTGACACATAAACCAAATAGGCCAATCATGGAAACACCAATCCATAACACATTTTATACAGGAGCACTTGCACTTTCCCACTGGACCGCAGTGAGGAAAGTGCGCAGAATCATCACACCAGCAAAAACAGAGTCAAAACCGGGAGGTCAGAAAGCAAAAAGTCAGGGGAAACACGCCAAAAGATGCCAAGTCTAACAGGGATTATACAGGTGGGGAGGGATATCTAAAAGGGACATGGCCAAAGAAGCATAACCAGGGATCCTTTCAAACCACCATGGCCCCTGTAATTAAAGGCATGGCTTAAAATATGTGAACTAGAATCCTGCACTTCACACAGTGGGTGGCCTGTCCAATATTTGGAGGCTCTCTGTGAATTTGCTGTCATTGCACCCAGACATATAAGACAACAATGGACCTCGGCCTAAAACAAGCCAGTTGCCAAAGGTTGTTATCTGTATTGAAATAAAGAGGAACAACAAATTTGCTGTAAAAATGTTACAATTCTGAAAAAAACTATGAATTAAGCATTATTAAGGTCTGTGGAAGGAGTAGTGGTCTTTGGAGTCTCTGGGTCATTATTATTCTCCCCAAAATACCACTTTCCTCTGCAGTCCCTCACTCTGTTAGACAATTGTCCCCGTTTTCTCCCCTCAACTTTTTGAAATCCTTTATCTCCATTTCTCACTCATTATCTCTTTCCTTTTCAGCAGTGTCTTTTTACTCTCTCCTTCTGATGGTACTTACATTCATCTCTTCCACTTTTCCATTCTCCAGGCAGAAAACCCACGCACTCACCTGCTGGCACAGCATTTTCTTTTCCTTCGATGTTGTCCATATCTCTACAGTTATATACCTCTTGCACACACTTTCCCACATTTACAATTGGCTCATATGTGACCATCATTCTGTGCACTCTTCAGAGAGACCAGAGGATTGGCTGTGTATGTAGCTTGGACACCTTTATGATCCAATGACAGGCAAAGTGACAAACGTGAATTGTATTCATCCCACTCCATAACTCTCACCCAGACATCTGAAGATGACTCCGTTCAAAGTATGCACTATACAAAAGGCATATATTGCATCACATACAGCTACTGAAACCTAGTTGGAGAAAGCAAATGCTTTTAGAAAATGCAAGAAGTAAAACGTGAAATGTGAAGAGGGACTGCATCTTCACCTTGTTATAGTCACTGTGGGGAAATTTATCAGTGCTTATGCCTATTAAGTTGAGGATATGAAAACAGAGCCTGATGTGGAACCTGAGCCCCACTTCAAAATTGCACCACTTAAGTCCTGCTAGAAGGAATGAAGGCCTGTATAAAGGGGCATTATGGAGTGCAATACGTTCCTTACATTCACAGCTAAGCCCCCCGAATTTAGGGGCATATTAGCAAGACCCACGTTAAAATTATCGCCGTTTTAGCGGCAGGAAACTGCCGCTAAAACGGCGATAATTTTAACGTGGGTCTTGCTAATATGCCCCTGTGTTCAGCGTGATCTCTGATTCTAAAGAGAGACAGGCATGCTTTTAAACGAATGGGGCTACTTATTGTGTGCATGCTTAAATACTTAAATACTGCTTTTTAAAATCAGCATGCTAACTCATACTCAAAATTAAGCTATTTAAACACTAATTAAATTATTTCAAATTTTCCTTGTCTTATTCTCGGACTGTGGCAACATGAGACGAGAGCACCCACCCCGTATAAGTACGTATTTTGACTTCCAAACATTAAACCTGCAGCATATAAAACACCTATGTTTATTGACTCAGTCTCAGACATTACTTTAAGGGCATTTCTAACAATCGGGATACTGAAAATTGTGAGAATGCAATTCAACTTTAATCTGAAGCAAGGACTTAAATTCTGTTCTATATGCTTTTCCTCCCCCGCGGCCTACCTATGTGCACATTAGCAGCATGATGCGGCCTCCAGGGCTGGATGCTGGGACACTTCTTCAGAGCCACAATGGGACGCACACACCACGTCAACATCACCACCGTGCTCCAACTCTAATAGTGCTGCAAATTATAAATGCAAGGCCTGGGACGATCACAGCAGACCCCCTCCTCACTAACAGCCATTTTGAATAGTGCACCGAGCTGAAGATGTTCCGGTGCTTCCTCGCCCGTAGAGGTGCATGCGCACAAGTAAGTGCATGGTGCAAGTGCCCCCCCCCCCCAGAGCCGCCATGCTAATGTTGGCACAGCCTCCTTCCTCCGAGTTTGAGGCAATCCCATGTAACAATTTAATTTATGGCAAAGAAGCCAAATAATCCATAGTATTTTTTTTAGGCAAACACACTTACCCAGTGTCCTAGTAATGGTTAATTGGGCCCAGGGGTCGCAAGGAAAGCACCAGGGGTCGCAATGGGTTGCTTAAGGGTCGCAGTTGTAACCCCTGGCAACCCCTTATTGACGTCTATGATTCTGCCTCCACAGCCTTTCATGCCCATTCCGCGTCCTTATCCTGCCTGTAAAGCATGTTCCTTTGTGCCTCTTCTGCCTGCACATCCTCCTTCTACAGCATTGTATATACCATCTTCCTGCTTGTCCTGTCTTTATTGTTGTATCAGCCTTTTCTGCCTGCTCATCTTTCTTCTACAGCCTTTTATGTCCCATCGGCATGCTCATCTTGCCTCTACTGCCTTTTCTGTCCCAGCTGCCTGTTCATCTTGCTTCAACAGCCTTTTATGTCCCATCTGCCTGCTGATCTTGCCTCTACAGTCTTCTCTGCCCCATCTGCCTTCTTATCTTGCCTGTACAGCAGTGTTTCCCAAACTGTAGGTAACGACCCACTGGTAGTGCCCTGGATTTTAGTCCATGGAATATATAAAGAAGCCTTTAAATTCTGTATTTATCTTGACACAATTGCTGCGCTTTAAAGACAGAGGTCAAATGTCAAACTACGTCTTCTGACACATTTCTGCTTCTTTTTTTTATGGGGATTGATGTTTACAAGCTCCTCTCACTTTCCAGTCAGAGAAAGGAAAGTAAAGTGAATTATGTGACAATCTTGCTGAGGTATAGGGAGACTGAAAAGAAAGGATGTAGGTTGTCATTTTTCGTAACACGTAACAAAATGTACATACTTGTAAAATGTGAACCGTAGATATTCAGCAGTTAGGAAAGCAAAAATGAAGCACAATTTTTTGTAATTCTGAAGTGGATGGTTCAAAACTTTTACCAGGATCAAAACAAATCAAGACACTTTATTTGGCGTTGCACAAATGATACACATTCACAGAGACACCTGACTTCCACACATTATCATTTGTGTGTAATATAGTTTTATCAGTAAAATTGTATTTCTGTGCAAATTTAGTGGACATTTGAATAGAAAATGTGTTGTGTCTAAATGACAGTGCGCAACCACATGATGCTTTACTTACACTAAAAGAACAGCCACCTTATGCCCATTAAAGCTAGGTGGGTTGCAAAAGTTTGCCGTTTTAAAAATCGGGTTGAGGTTCTAAAATGTTTGGGTAGCCCTGCTCTACAGTCTGTCTTTTCTGTCCCATCTGCCTGCTCATCTTGCCTCCCCCGCCCCCCCCCCCCCCCAGGATACTTCCCAGGAACACTCTTGGTGAAATGACTGGCTTTTGACAACTCCCTCCCCTATCTAGCTGCCCCCGAAGTGTGTGTTGTCTAGTTTCTTGCCCGTATTTAAGGGCTTCTACGAATTTTTTTTTTTTAAATGTGTGTATCAGGAAGAAGTTAAAGACCTGGCCCTCAAGTATGTTCCTTACATTTAGCTTCTTTAAAGAAAACAAATCGATATCTTCTTGAGCTGGGCCTTGTGCCTCTGTAATTGTGGTGTTCACCTCTTGCCCCCATGTGGCTCAATTTTTTTTTCTTTTCGTATGGAGTTTAAAAACTATAAACTCTGACTTGTGGCGAGTGCGGTGGCTATCAGGAGATGATCAGGTCTTCCAGGCTGGTTTGTGAACCGGGTAAGCAGTTTTACATACCTTAGATTTAATAGAAAATTTCACTTTTAATAATAATTTCCACATTTTGCCCAATCTGCAAAAAGCTTACCGGATCTATCTTAGGTTCATGTATACGTTTTCCCAGAAAGTTCTGTACAGAATTGTTGACCTGAGTAATAGTCGCTCAAAATTGCCCTTTTCACGGACACAATTATAACAACAAAATCGCTAGTGCTAATTATGCCAAACTCACTGAAAAATCTTTTTTTAAATTTATGTTCTGGTTATTTCAAACAGGAGGTAATAAAATATTAAATTATTCCCTTACAAAACCTCAGTTGAAGGAACAATGAGGCTATGAGCGAAAACCTACAAACCACTGACATTCTCCAGTCAGTCATATTCAGTTCAAACTAGTCTGCACTATGATCGTTTCAGCTCAAACAAGTCCCACATGGCAAAAATTGTGTAAAATTTCACACCATATATATTTGTAATTTTTTTTGTAAATTTTGTGTTACATAAAATATTTAAAATTAAATATTTTGGAGGCACAATAGACCTGCACAAATTTTGCAGGGCTAAACTATAATCACTCCGTCATCAATAATGCACATTCTAGTGTCATCTGTGTACAAAGAACATAAAGGACTAGATAGATAGATAGACAGACCGACCGTCAGACTGAAAGATCACATTTATTTTCAATGGCATGACATGCATATGTGTAATTTATATATACATTTATTTTTAAGCATGTCGGTGAAAAATTCAAGTGACCCGATAATGTTTTAAAGAGCAATTGTAATAATAAACACACATTCACACATCTATTACAAAAGTGCAAAGGTCAAATTCAAGTTTATTGAGAGAGGGCAGCAAAAGTTACATGAGAAAATGTGTTTTACTGCCTCACAGACTACATGTAACAAATGCTTTACACAGTGAAACAAATCTCCTAATAGTCAGGTTTTCTCCTGGGTGTGATTTTACCTTGCTGCACAGACTTAATCCTGGAATCCTGGTTTGGGTTAAATACATTTGTTAAAACAAATACACATAAAAAAATGGCATGGCATAAGCCATATATCCTGTTGCACAGAGTATAGTATGTTATTTATTACCATTGCTGAGGGATGGGTGGGGAATCATGACTCACTTGAGGCTTCACTACATGTGAGTCATAGCCCCTCCTTACACTCCACAACAATAATAAATAGCATATTGCAATCTGTCCTTATGCATATATACTATATACAGTTTTTCTACACTCGAGGAGCTGGATTCAGTGGTGCCTATTTAAATCACCCTATAGTCAAGTTGACACACTTCAGGTACTTTGTCCTTGTTCATGACTAAAGACACCCTTTTGAATTGGCTTTAAATACCCATACATCATTGTGTATGCGTGACTTACAAACGTAAGAGAAATACTGTGTAGGACATGAACCAATACAATCACAGAATGACCAGTATTCCAAAACTCATCTTTTAATTTGTGCTCAGTATAATATTCTTATTTATAGTCCCCAATCAAAAATGTAATTCAAATAAGTAACAATGTGCAGAGAATTAAAGTAGACCATTAACCAATATCATCAATTCACAATAATAGTTTAGACAGGGTCAGAGGTGTCCCCATCCCCGGTTTGTCTTCTCCATACCATTAGTAATACTCAACCTCTTGTGATATCATGCCATATTTAAGTAACCATTAAGTAATATATTCTTACATATATTGTTTGGGAGTAACAAATTGCCAAAATTATACTTATTGGCTTTGCCAATGCTTGTCTTTCATTTGCACTTGCTCCATTTTCCTTGCATTGGGCCACGAATGTGCTACGGAGCACAAGCTAATAAATAAATACCAATTGCAGTTCTTCAACTGTCTTCTCTCTACATTGATTTTTCAAAAATACACTTTTAATGGCCCAAATCAAATTTCGGACGTTTTAGTACAGATTGCTCAATGTGAGCCAAATAGATAGGCAATTAATAGACCCCGTTTCTAGGCTGTATACTTGGCAGGAAGTTGCAAGTGTCCCTTGGTATGTAGATTTTGCCTGTGCGGCGCTTGAGCTTCTTGTAAACAAAAAAAACAACAAAAAAAGCTTAAAACAGGCTTAGAGCCCAGACATTACTTACCATTGGTTGGCTCTGGTGTCACTCTTGTTTCCTTGCTTCTCATTGGTCACAGCACCTCCTCGCCTGGACTTCATCCTCGGGCTTTGTGTGTGTCCCTACCATGGAGCATGGACCATGCACAGCTTCCTGTCTGTGGCCAGTGTCCTTCAACTTGCCATAGGCTCTTAGGAGTACTCTTTTTTAAAAACTTTTAACATACACTCTTATAGACTGCATGTCTCTGCAGTCCGTCTCCCTCCCCCCCCACTGTTACTGCTTACTGCACAGCACATGCTGCTGTACAACACAGCTAAAAGGGAAAAAAATGGTGATGTCAAATCTGGCCGCATCATAGACCTTTTTATTTTTAACTTTAAGCCATGTTGCACAGAAGTTTTTGCTGCTGTGCAAAATGTCTAAAAACAGATTGCCAAAGCCAATAGATCTCACATAGGTTAAACCTATTGGCTTTGCCAATGCTTGTAATCTCTGTCAGTTTTTTATTCTCTCCTCCTTTCTCTCTTTATAGACCCGCCTACCTATTTCTTTGTTTGGTTTCCTCATCGATGGGGGTGGGAGGGAGGCAAGGTTTTCCATACCAGTGGAGTATTTTTAAATATATGCTACACTTATTTAGACTGCCCAGCTGGCTTTTTAAGTGCAGTAGTCCCCTCTGTAGTTATTCCTAATTTCCCATCACCAGGTAATTATGACAGCACTTTTGGGACCTCAGAGTTGCTGGTATTATTAGCTGTGTTGATAGGGTTTCTGCTAGGTACCAAATTACAGCAGGTCTTCCTAATATGGGTTGTTCCCTTGGTGCAGTCCAATAGAATGTTCCTGTCCAAGACCCCTCGGGGTAGCAGTTGTCGAGGAGAGGTAGAGTGGGGTGAGAGAGATGTGCATTTAAGGCCCCCTCTAGATAGTGCGCTTCACAAATACACATAAGATAACAAGGCAGAACACTAACACAAGTATAAAGTAGAGGGCAAAACACCACTGAGCAGGTATAACATAGAGGGAAAATATCACTAACAGAACCTAGAGGGAAAACTTTGATAACACAGACATAAAACCAGAGGGAAATACCGCTGACACAGACATATTGTAGAGGGAAAATATCACTATGCAGACATAACGTAGAGGGAAAACATCTCTAACACTAACATATCCTAGAGAGAAAAATCTTTATACAGGCATAACAAAGAGGAAAAACATCTCTAGCACTTATGTAACTTAGACGGAAACATTGCTAACACAGATATATCATAGAGGGGAAAACTTCCCTAACAGAGACATAAACTTAAGGGAAAATATTGCTAACAGAGACATAAGGCAAAGAGAAAACATCGCTAAAACAGACACAACATAGGGGGATATTCACAAGGACTTATCTCCGATTTATCTCCACCTTAACTCATCAAAAGTGGAGATAGATTTAACACCCCATTCACAAGCGGGTGCAAACTGCAGACATCGCCAGTATTCCCGCGACAACTACCCCAAAATTTAACACCACGGTGGACACCACCAACTAACCCTAATGAGATGCAGAGTAGGCGTTCCCGTGCAAAAACACACGAAAAAACCACAACACCACTTTCACAACAAACTGCCAGATCTGCGATGCGAACCAAAACAGGCGATAATGCGCGGTAGCACCAGGGATTTAACACCTGCCTTTTGCTGGTGTTAAGCAGGACGACTACCTGCAGCATGAAAGGGAGCCCAGCCAAGAGCCACACCCGAAGACCCACAGATGCCATGGAGACAATCATCATGCAGCTCCGAGACCCATGGGGAAACACAACACCCACCCCCACCCACCCCAGGCCCGCCAACGCCACCACCCCCAGGACCCATCCCGCCCCCCCCCCGGGAACACCACAGAGGCAGCGTACACAAAGACAGCGGACCCACCTGAAACGCACCTGCCACCCAGACCCAACGCCAGAGGAGGACATTGCCCACTACAGGCCCAAAAGGACAACCATCCCCCGCATCCTGACCCACATCCCTCACCTGCTGACTGTACCAACCCAGCGGACTACCAACATCCCTCCGCAGACAAAGCTGCCGGCTGCGCAGCACATGTCGGCCTCTGGTACCATCCAACCCACAACTGCCAGAGTCGGAGGAGTCACACAGCCAGCCCCATACAAGGTCATCACACCTGTCCTGGATGCCAACAACAGCCTGGTACCCCAGCACCTCCACTTCACCCACACTGCGCAGGAGCTGCTGGAGACCAAGCAAGGCCCCTACACCATAGCTGGATTCCCTCACGTGCCAGGGCCAATCAACTGCACACATGTACCCCTCGTGCCCCCTGCCGACACTGCACACAACTACCACAACAGAAAGCACATGCATATCATGAATGTGCAGGCAACAGTGGACCACCCGGGACTCCTCAACAATGTCATGGCCAACTCCCCAGGCAGAGTGCATGATTCTCACATCTCCGGACAGTCCAGCATCACCCAGCGCTCCCAGGATGGCACCCATGGAAATGCAGTGCCCGTTGGTAAGTCCAAAATGAACACACCACACACCTCCAGCCCACAGTCATGCAACTCACGACACCGGCAATGGGCACGCAGCACAACTACATTCAACATGACACACAACATGCCAACCGACCAGACACGACAACACGACTCCATTGTGAAGCTGGCCTTGCCATGCACACAACCCAGCCACGGCATGGCACCACAGACATGCCTCTCCTCACATCCGGGGATGTGAGGAGAGGCATGGAGCAGGCATGTGCGAGAGCGGCAAGTGATCAAGGAATATGAACCCACCCAATGCCAGGTGTGGCGTGGAGGTGCCGGACAGACCACAGAGTGCAAACCACGGAAATGGCCATGTGGAGATCAACTGCTGGTGCATGGAGTGCAGTGGCCAGTGGACGCTACCATGTCCCCACAGGCAGTGGTTCAGAACGCGGAAATGTCGCACATTACGTCCCTCCCTGCATGCAGGTGCGTAGTGGGTTGGACCAGCTTACGCCAGGCCTGCGTAGAGGTGTGAACAAAATCCCCGTCGCACTGGGCGTGGTTCTCATTCGGAATGGACAACGCGTCTGCCAGTGCGGCGGCTCTCGGCTCCCGCCACGAGTCCTGCGCCGAGCACAGCGGCACCTGCATCCCTGTGCGCCTGCTGCACCCCGGGCCGCTGGTCCCCCGACCCATCATGCCTGCCACAGCACACCAACGAGGCTCCGCTCACCTGCCTACACCGGCGTGTGTCGATGAGGGCACACCACATGCCGGTGCAAGCTCCAAGCACCAGTCCCGCGACCTCTGCAGCCTCCGCAGACAATCGCTGGCCCCCCCGACGCTGGCCCACATTACTCCTTTCCCATTTACATACTCCACCTGCATCCTCCTCGGCCCAGTAGGTCCAACATGTGGAACTGTGTCCTGAGTCTTGAATGGCAGTGAGCCCAAGTCCGTGGCAGCGGCCACAGCACCAGACTCCCTTCGATCAGTGAGGCATAATTCCATATCGCAAGCCGGCGGCACGTGGTGCCACTAACCCTGTTCAACGCCAGCCGGCGACACATGGTGCCACTAACCCTGTTCAAAGCCAGCCGGCGACACGTGGTGCCACTAACCCTGTTCAACGCAAGCCGGCGACACATGGTGCCACTAACCCTGTTCAACGCAAGCCGGCGACACGTGGTGCCACTAACCCTGTTCAACGCCAGCCGGCGACATGTGGATGAGGGCTCAGGCCTACCCTGCAGACCAGTAGGTCCCACATCCAGCATCTAGTCACCAATCATGAATGGCAGAGTCCACACCAGTGAACGCACGGAGAGGAGTAAGAGGAAGATGCGGCTCAGTCCGGAGGAAAGCCGGATCAGAGTCACGGAGGTGATCGAACACTATCAACAACTGACCTGGTGCCATCAACCCTGTTCACTGCAAGTCCGCATCCCGTGGTGCCACTGAACCTGAACTACGCAGGCCGGTGGGACCATCCAACCTAAGCCGGCGACACTCGGTGAATGGCCCGTGCTGACCGCTGCCTCAGGCCAACACAGCGTCCCAGTAGGTCACACATGTGGAACTGTGTCTTGGGTAAGATGTGGAGGAGTCCACACCATTGGACACGCCTCATCGCAGGCGGCATCCCCTGACAGCACTGGTGCCACTAACTCTGTGCAGCACAAGTCATGGGGCCTTTATGGTTGAATGGTTGTGTCCTTTACGATGTACACTGTTGTCGATTTCTGACTGCACCAGGCAGCCCTTGCCGGCTGGTGTGCACACACCCCACACACATCCAACACAGGTGTCACTCGATATGTGTGCCTGCTAATAAATGTGGCCGGGCGCACGTGCCCGTAGCCATTCACACCATCTGAGCAAGTGTGTCCGTGTTGTCATTGTGTCAGCATGATGGGCATGGCACTGCAACATCACAGTTTGCTATCCTCAGCGGACGATACCATGTCACCTCAGCGTTGGCAGTGACCTTGGACATGTAGCTTCGCCCGGCCCCCCCTGCATGCACAAGCGGCGTGTGCTGGTCCGGCGTACGTCAGTTCAGCGCAGGGGTGTGCTGAATCGGCAGGGTTAGCAGGGCGTGGCTCGAACCTGGCCTTGGGCAGGATGTGCGGTAAATGTGTCTCTGTGTTGGGGTGTTGTCGCCACCAGGGCCACAGTAGACGATGTTGCAATGTAGCATGCACCAGGAGGGCGGGCCCGCACGGACGGGGAAATGTAGGAGCGCAAGACCGCTTGGGGTCTTGGCACATGCATGCCAAGTGTTATGTGTATCAGTCCTGCGGCTGCATGAGTCAGTTGCTTAGCCTCATTCGCAGCGTGATCACAGCCAGCCATGGACTGTACACTTGTGTCCGCCCTGTCCGGACCATTGGCCTACACTCACTTGGCCGCACACCTTCAAAGGCCAGCGTCACGGTGTTGGTGGCATGCCGCTGGACATGCGCGGACAGGCATTACAATGGTGTGATGTAGGAGTGCACATGATACAACCGCGCAGGGCACACAAGTGTGGGGGCTCGTGGGAGGGTGGAGCAGCTGTGAGGCAACGTAACACACAGTGAGGCCGCACATGTGCCACGTGCTGGGCATATAGTCCATGATTCCCAGGGTCGCAGACATCCCACCACACCCACGGCAGGCCTCTGTACGTCTCCTGAATGCATGCAGATGGTGAAGTTACTGTAGGGATGAATGGTCCTTTGTCTGCACTATCGGGCGGTAGCATATCTGCAGCTCCTAGATGTGACTTGCATGTGCCCAGCACCCCCTGACAGATAGGATAGCATTTCCAGGCGACTCCCACACTACGCACTGCCAGACGTGAGGCCAACGTGTACACATCACACACGCAGGAGTCCTTGGTCGTAGTTGCATGCGTGAAATGGCCTTCAGTCGTACTCCCACCACACCCCAGACCTGCACCCATTGCACACAGACACTGCTCATTGCTCCGAGCTGTGGCGTTTCATCCACAGGACTGGCGCAGGTCCTCACAGTGCAGCTTCAAGCAAAGCCACTGACGCAATGGCAGACCATCCCGGACACATGCTCTACTCCAGTCACGTGGACCTGTACCGTGCACGTCTGCTGCATGTACTGGGGGCACTGCCATTGGCAGTGCTGCGGATCAGTTACAGGCTGAGCTTCCGCATTGCCAACATCACCTGTGTTCAGCCTGTGTTGCACTGTCGCTCGTGCATATTCGAGTGCTCCATGGATGTCTGCCTCTCCAACGTAACGGTAGCTGACCTGGATTTTGACGTGTGTGTGCGCCCCCTGTTGGACCACGACCAGGAGTGTCACTGTGATGCCCGTTTATGGCATGCCTGGATGTTTGGCTTGCATGCTGGGAACTGGACCTGGGAGATTGCAGGAGTCGTCGTGTGCAGTGACCACATTGAGCCGCTCCCTTATTGGGCTTTCGTGCATATTGGGGCCAGGGGTTGGAGTGAGCACATCTGTCCGGGACAGCTGATGGGTTACGTCGCCGACATGTCAGATGTGGTGGACAACGATCTCGCATTGGAAATGTTGGCCTACGCTGCTGCACTCACGTTCATGGACGAGTGACAAGGTATCTGCAGCCAGGACTGCATGTGAACCATTGCACGTGTCCCGACGCCTGGTTGCATGTTGGGGATCTGGTCACATGTCCCTAGGAGACAGTGGACATGGCTGCATTGGCCTGGACTCCCGATCCATGCGCGGACAACATACGCAGGTTAGCAATGACTTGTGTTTGTGATGGACTCCCCCGGGGTGGACATGGGCACTTTCCAACGTTCCTCAATCAGACATGCTGCTGCATTGGTCTGCATGTCGTGGCACTTCCCTTGGCCGTACTGACACGCAATTGTTGATAAAGTTTCCGCACGTTCACTTGTCTCCAACTGTGTTGAGTGTTTATTTGTATGCCAATGTGTGTGTCACGGCCTTTCTGGGTCCCTGCCTTACATGCATTGCTGCCCCATCAGGGCTGTGGGTTGGTACTTGTGCATTATCATGTCCCTGTTTCGTGCTTTGCCAGATGCGTGTGGCCATTTACCGTCCACAAGCGGGTGCACTTGTCTCCTGTGTTAGGTTGTGCAGATGTTGGTGTTTGTTCCACATTGTGTTCGATGTTGGGGTGCTCTGCTTCCTATGTGTGTGTGCTGCATTGTGTGTGAGATGTCCCTTCAGCTCAGATTTGGCTCACCCTTCTCCCTTTCAGGCAGTGTGGTTTTCACTTCTGTGCTTGTTCAGTGGTGTGATATTGCCGACTTGTGTGACTTGTGCTCTTGGTTGGTGTTGTTCCTCTTGGGCATGGTTTGTCTGCAGTTGTGCTGTGATTAATTGTGCATGTGTGCCATTGTGCCCATCTCCCCCCGTCCCCCCAGTCCCTGGTGGTTCCTCTCCCTGTTGCTGTTATGTCTGTTGATTTTGAGCAGTTTCCGGGCCCCGAGTCCTGCCACCATCTCCAGACTGATGTGGTGGACACCATTTCCTCCATGTCATCCAGCTCCTGGTGTGGCGCTGTACTCCCACCTCCGGTGTGCATTGCTGCCTTGTGGTTGTTGCCGTTTTTGTGCTTGTTTGTGCGTTTCGCATCATTCCACCTGTTCTGGTTTTCTGCCATTGTCCTCCTCCGCTCTCGGGCTGCATTCACCTTGTCCACGATGGCCTGCCATGTCTAATGTTTTGTTGCCAATGGTGCTTGTGGGGTTGTGTGCTAGCTCTGACTGCCTCCATTGTGCTTTGCTGTTTTCTGTTTGGTTTGTCTTTCTTTTTCCTGCTTTTGTTGTGCTTATTCCCGCATGCCGTATATGTGTCGCGGGCCTTGCGCTGCTTATCGCTGCTTTCCTCCTCGCGAATGGGCTCACCGCATGTTTTTTGGTGTTGGGGTTTGTGTTTTTATCTCCGTCGAGGTGGACATTGGCCGCGGTTTCGGGAGACTATCGCATGGTACCGCCGTGTTGTGAATTCCAGGTTAACACAGGGTTATTTTCCCGCGATGGGCTGCGTTGTGTAAAGTTGCGTTAACATTTTTTGGTGATATTTAGCACACGTTCTTGTGAATATCCCCCATAGAGTGACAATATTGCGAGCACAGACACAACGTAAAGCTAATAGATCACTAACACAGACACAAGGTGGAGGGAAAACATTGGCAACACCAAATAACATCAAGAGAAAACATCAGAAACACTGACATTTGGCCTCATCCTGAAGTGGACAGAAATTTGAAAATCTGGCACAAATTTGTTTTTTGCACCAAGGTTTCGCTTTGTGCCCATCAATGAATTAGCATAAATAGAGTTTACTTGCGATTTTTGCTTGGGCAATTTCCTCCAGTTCTTCCGTGAAGGAAATGTCACGAACAAAAAAGTGCATTAGGGGATATGGGGTGGTAATCTCGCATCTCAGAGGCTGCGTTTGAGTTTGATATTGTTGATGCGGAAGTGCTGCAACTTCCATAATGAGGCTCTTTCAAAGAGGCTTAAAAACAATTTTATATCCAATGGAAGTAACTTGACAATTAGAAATGTTTCACTCAGCCTCTTCCTGCACATTACCAAATGAGCTGAGCAGAATTCAGTTTTGCTGTTTGCTTGGGAGACTTTCTTTAATACAGGGTTTAAATAATTTCTGGAGTTCTCGCCTCAACTGCATTATTATTTTCTATATGAGGCCTCAAAAGTCTGCGTTTTTAGCCCTGCCTCGATTTCATGAAGCATTATTGACTAGAGAAGGTCCGTGATGCAACTTATCTGGCTTCACTTGGTTCATAAGGAGGATAAAGGAGATTGGCGATGGTTACTGACCTGCTCCAAGGTCAATAATGACACTGTATTAATATGTCAATGCAAGGATTTTCTCCTTCGTTGGTGGTAGGTTTGAAGACCTGGGGGAGAAGGATGGTCTTCTATGAAGGCTGAAAGAGTGGACATGCAATCTCTCTCAAATTAATGATTGTGTATAGCGTGAACAGTGAAGGAACAGGCTGTTTATTAGATGGTACTGCGGAGCAGGCTTTACAACTGGGTGATGGAGTAGAGGTAGGAGCACGCAGAGGTGGTGAATGGACGGGTTGCACAGGAAGAAGGGTTGCAAGGGGTGCATGCATGGAGGGCGGCAGATGGGAATAATGAGCGATTCTCTGCAGATGGGTCTGGTGGCCTGAAGGTTGTGCTGCAACAAGGTGTTGCGTGAGGAGGAGGACCCTTAGTTCTGACCTAAGGTGAATAATGGTAGAGTGTGGAGTACCTGTTTTGCAGTCAATCTCAGGGCATAGTAAAATTCCTACCTTGTTTTCTCCCTGCAGTCTCCATTTAGGAGGCGAGTACAAACTGCACTTGCTCTGGTTTGTACACAGGATGTTCCTGCTAGCTTTTAACTCTTTGCTATTGACAGGGCAAAATACAGCAAAAGGAGTATTACCACAGGCAAAAGAGGTGCAAACAGCGCTTTCTCATTTTATTCTTCATTACTTTCCACAGCTGTTGTAATCAGGTGCAAAAATACATGGACAACCAGCGAGAATGTTAACTGCACTGAAGTCTTGAGTAGTTAAAGTTAACTAGTTTATCTTCCACCTTTAGGTACTGCTACTTGGGTGATTTTTATACTATTCAACAACCATCCAATTGGGAAACTTTGCATACATGTGCACTATATAAAGTCATCCATCCATCTATCCACCCACCGAACCATCTCAAAAGTGAGATGGGAAACCTCTTTCTGTATAATACAAAGTATATTCTAATGTAGAGAGGGTTGTTTGTCTTTGCAGTCCTTACTTAGTTCCTGTAAGAGTTCTGGTAGAGTGATATTATCTTTTGCAGTGGGGTATGATTGACTGATAAATGAAAGGGTCAGTATGCCTGATTACGACATTGGCGGTCCTCCTGCGGAACGCCACACCAGTGCTCCGCAGGAGGACCGCCAAAGCCATCCTCACATCGCCTGCCAGATTACGACTATAATCTTTGGCGGGCAGATGTTCTGTGGCGGTCCCACTGCAATGCCTATCTCTCGGCTCATAGGAGAGCCTTACAAAGGCACCGGTGTGGGACCGCCGCAGTATGTTCCTGCATGGGAAAGAATGCACCATGTTGTGCATTCCTTCTGGTGCAGAAGCTGGGGGTGCAAAAATACACGAGGGCACAACATGTGCCCCCCTGCAAGCACCCCCATGCACAGCGGAACAAGGGGGCCCAGTAAGGCCCCCCTTTGTTGTCTCACCGCCACCCTTTCCATGGCGGTCTCACCACCATGAAAAGGATGGCGGTTAGGCAACTCATAAAATGCTCGGCAGTGCTGAAGTGGCACCACCAGCATATTGCAGCCTCTGACCACTGCGCAACCACCGCAGTATAATGGATCCCCGGCAGTTGCAGTGGTCCTGTGGCTCTCCTGACTGCCAAAGTCGGAATATGGCGGGTTGACAGCCAGTCTGGCAGTCCACGGACCGCCACCGCTAGACTTAGGGCTAGACCTATGGCCTGATTATGACTACGGCGGTCCGTTGGACTGCCGTAGTTGTAATCAGGCCCTAAGTCTAGTTCAATCTCATCAAAAATTGGCGTAGTAAATAGCTCTAACCTTCGGCAAGCTTTTGCAATGGTTATTTTTTGAATTGTAGACATATGCTTCAAAAGTAAAAGGTAGTACAAAACAAATGCCGCCATCTAAACATGGAGGCCATAAGCTTGCAATAAAAAATGTAATTACAAAAAAACATTTAATATAATTTTCACAGTAGGAAGAAATACTTAGAACAGGTGAACATTTTTTTGGTTTTAATTCACTTCATATTGCTGCAAAGAAAATTAACACATATATATATATATGTACCACAAAAACACCTCTTTCTTTTCAAAACAGAGATGGAACTGGCACTCCATGGGTTTTCACTTTAGTTAATTTCAATTCGAGTGATGGCATCTACGCGTTTCGGCTGCTGCTCTCAGCCTTGGTCACGATAACGAGCCCCATTTTGTTTTACGTTTAAATACATACATGTTTCCACAATACATCAACATAGAGAGAGGACAATTCGTGCTCAAAAGTGAGACAAACCGTTTAGACAATAATGGCGCCATCTTGTAACATTTTAGCATTGCACAAGTTACTCCTTAATTTAGTTGTCAATACATTTTATCCTCATTTAAATACATTTTACCCGGACAGTTCCATATCAATGCATAAAATAAAATGAGCGAAATGTCTTAAAAGGAAAGTTCCTATTTATTAAAGTACTTCTGTGCTTACAGTTCCATAGCTGCCAATTTTCACCTAGAATTTCTAAGTGTACCCTACAGTACTTGTCTCCTTTACCTAAAGTGCCAGTGCTCAAACGACTTCAAATTTGTTTTGTATTTTTAGTTTTCAATGTTATAATTCTTTTTTTTTTTTTTAAAGGGGGTTTCAATTTTTGTAATTTCTTTTTTTTAAGTGCTAGTGCTAATTCTATTTCATAGTGATTTAAAGTGCTCTCTTACTATAAAGTGCTAGTGCATGTTGTCCTTCTCCACTTCAAAAATCTAACTGGCTCTCTTGAGTGTGCAGGCACTAAAACAGTTTTCAATACAGGCATGTGAATAAATCCTCGTCCACATTAAACCCATTCGGTTCTTTGCTATCCAGTTCAAGGATATAGTATGTTTCTAAATTTGTAATTCCTTTTCCCTGTTTCCCCCCTCCTTTTTCTTGGTACCTGTGCTATGCAACTGTACTGTATCAATGACAAATCACTTTGGTGGTCCTTCTCAAAGTGCCTAGCCACAGGGTAACTTCAGTCTTTGTTGATTATCGCTCTTCTATGCTGCAAGATCCTCTTATGAGCTGGCAATGTGGTACTGCCCTCATAAATCTTATCACAGGGACATTTTAAAATGTACACAACAAAGCTTGTTTTACAGGTTAAAAAACCTCTTATTCTCATAGTTTTATTAAAAACCGTCTTAAACGTTGAGAGGTTCTCCCCATGATTACAAGGTTTGCATTTCAAACACTTTCTAAAGCCTTCTCTTTGCTGTAACCAAGATTGTGATTCTGTATTCCCTAGATACTCACTCCTAAAAATGTGATCCTTCAAAAACTTAGATTTCCTATATGTTATCTCAGGAAATTTCTTTGTCTGAGGTCCTATGGTTGGGTCCCCTCTGATAAGGTGCCAGTGCTTCTTTAAAATTAGTCTTACTTCTTTATGTTTGGTATTATACGTTGTTATGAACCTTCTCTTTTCTGCTGTTTCAGATGGTTCAAATAATACCTTTTCCCTACTCAGTGTTTTTGCTTTCTCTGAGGCTGTTTTCAAAATTGATGGTGGGTAGCCCCTCCGTATAAATCGACTTGTCATCTCTTTTTCAACCTTGTCATAGTCTTCTAAGGTACTACATGTTCTTCTCGCCCTATTGAACTCACCAAAAGGGATACTCCTGATAAGTGGTGTTGGATGGGAACTAACGGCATGTGTTACCTGCTGTGGGTTTTCTAAAAACCGTGGTTTCCAATTTGTCCCCTCTCACTAGTACCCTTATATCTAGGAAGTCTATAGATGTTTTGCTGTAGTGTCCCACAAAGTTCAGATTCAAAGCATTCTTATTTAAATCATTGATAAATTGATCTACGTCTGTTTCCGTGCCCTGCCACAATGCAATATATATATATATTCCCAACAATTGTCGCAGACGCTGCCGAACAACTTGCAGGCAGGTGCCTCCGTTGTGACTGCAGCTGTCATGAAAAACATTCACCACCAAACTCCCATGACAGGAAATCACGGTGCACTCTGCGGTTCACGGTCGTCACTTTTATTTTGGTAGACGTGTTTCAGAAATTATGCCTTTATCAATGCCATTGTGCATCTATTTCTCATTGCACCACATTTAAAACACTCCTGTCCTCACTTCATTGGACAGGAAGAAGTGCTGTGCACGCCCCTCGCCACAGCTGTGTCTCAGAGTCCGTTTAGGCACCTACCTGCAGGAGTCGGTCCAATGGGAATGTATGAACTTCATTTTAAAAGCTACGTTTTGCTGCAATGTTTCAGTATTGACAAGTATTGAGGAAGGCAAAAGCCGTAACGCATCTACTTGTAATGTCATTAAAGCATGTTTTTCCCCGAGAGTGCTCCGCATCGTCCTTTGGACTGTTTATGGATATAGCGTGGGTCCACTCCGACGACACAGAGGCATCTGTCCTGAGTGCGACAAGTTGCTTGGTGGAACCTGTGAAACGGATATATATATATATATATATATCCACAGAAAGTAAACGTACGCTCAGGACACATTCATATGTGCACAAAGTTCTTTACAGCATACTCTCATTATGCGTTTCGACCGTCTCGCGGTCTTGATCACATGAGGTACAGCAGCTATTGCTGGTGCTTATATGGAGTGCTACAGAAATAAACAAAGGACATTGCAATACATTTGGTCAACAAAAACGGTGGCCATGATGAAAGCTCACATTCATAAAGAGAGTAGTATTAAATTCATAATACACGCAGAATACAATGCCATGCTGCCAGTGCTTATTCCTACAGATGTAACCCAAGTTCTTCATTATAATTGAGCCCCCCAGGATTCTTGGTTTCAAGGTCAAGGATATATCTAGATTCTTTTTTCTTAACCTCAGTGTCCTGTCCCCTCCCTTGGAATTGTGGGGGATGTGTTCTATGGCAACGAAAGAGAGGAGAGAACTGTCTGAAAATTGATTTTACTGAAAGTGTCTGGCTATTGGGTAGTTGGGATCCCCTTTGTTGATGGCTCTGAGGTGTTCGAGCACTCTTTTCTTGACCATATGAATGGTGCTGCCCACATACCTTATTAGATGGCAAGGGCATTCCAGTATGTATACCGTTAAGGAGGTACTGCAGGTGAGGAAATGGTTGATCTTTCGTGTATGACCTCATCTGGGGGTAGAGTATTCCTTCTGCATGGTACTATTCTTGCAGGCTTTACAATGCCCACACAGAAAGGAACCCTGTATGTTATGTTCCCTGACCTGGTTGGTGATGGTAATGTCGCAATGAATCAGGATATCTCTCATACTGTGTCCCTGTGAGAGGCTGGCCTGGTATATGATGTACACTTATGTAAGTGGACACCCTGCACCTGTCCAGGCAACCCTTATGGTGATTTAAGAGGTCTTACACAACCTTAGATAGCTCTCTAAGTGGTAGCTGTGGACAGCAGCCTTCAGGCTTAGTCCAGAAGGAGTGTAAAGCAGCTTGTTTTTACCAGAATGCAATTTTATAGGTATAGATTAAGTGAAAAAGAACCACACAATGTATTTATAAAAATATGTATTTATTATATAATACTCACTAACACATACAGCAGTAGCGGTCGGTGGTGGGAGTTCCGCCGGGCGCTGACGTGGGGCGGGGGAGGGGCAGGGTGGGGGGTAGTAAACTACGGATTACGGCTGATTACAGGTAAGTAAACATATAAATAAATAAAACGAAGTTCGTTATGCGCGCTGCATCGCATTTGGCGATGCAGCGCGCGTACCGAACTTCGTTTTATTTATTTATATGTTTACTTACCTGTAATCAGCCATAATCCGTAGTTTACTACCCACCCTGCCCCTCCCCCGCCCCACATCAGCGTCCGGCGGAACTCCCACCACCGACCGCTACTGACATACAGATATCTCCTACCCAGAGATATGCACAATGCACACAATACTTTGCATAGAAATTACGTAAATAGCACAGAATACACAATGGACCCCAGGGGGGGACCAAACCATATACTAAGAAAGTGGTATAAGAACCACAACTCGTGTCAAGACAATGTCCAGAGGACGTAGAAGTGCCGGGGACCCAAGGAACCACCCAAGGTGAGTGACTAGGAGCCCCACGGAGATCGTGTGCAGTGTGGGAACACGACCGTGTTCTCCGTACAAATCAACGTGAAAGTCGCGGATGCAATTTTAAAGATTAAGGACCCTTCCCAGTGGACCCTGAAGAAACCCTGTGGAAGACAGAAGGTTGGAGAGACACCCCACCCGGGGATACCCTAGTACCCATGTTACCTACACAAGGGAAGCCAGGTGCATAGGTGTTAAGTGGTGTCGGAAACCGCCGTCGAACCCAATGAAGGACTTTAGGAAAATGCCGCTGCTGGAGAAGGAGAAAGTGTCCGGTGGAATCCAAAGGTGGATTCTAGTTGAAGAGTACCTGCAAGCAGAGTGAACAGAGTCTATGTCACTCAGGAGTGACCCGGAGACCTGGAAGATGAATGCCCACCGATGTCGGGAGTTGCAGGAGAGTTGATGGTGACCTTGACTCTGCAGCTGTGAAGACCAGGTGACACTGTGGAAGACCAGGAGCCGTGCACAAGCTGTCCCACGTAGGATGTCGAGAGTTGAGGGGTCGTGTCCGTTGGGAGCACCAACAAGCCTTGGCAACTGCAAACAATGTAGAAGTCAAAGACGGTGCAATCGCGGGACCAGCAAGGTCCAGGGGACTCACCACAAGCAGGGGAGTCGGGGCAGGCCCGAGCAATCAGGGGAGCCCAAAAGAAACAAAGGTGACCCTCAACAGGATTCACAGGCCGGAGGCACTGGAGTCGCAAGAGGACCTCGAGCAGCTCACCAAAAGATGCAGGCCACAGTGCAAACGAGGCGGTGTGGATGAAGATTCTGGTCACTGGAGATGCTTGAGGTTTAGGATACTTGGAGCCCAAAGATATTAGTGGAAGGAAGCCAACAAGCCTTTGCAACGGCAAGTCGACGCGGTGCACAGGGGTTCTTGCGGCTCCTACGAGGGATGCTGGCCTCAAACTTGGTGAGAGGGCAGGCCTCGAGGGCTGTGGAGAACCACCACCTGTGTTGTTGAACCTCTCGGAGTCTGTAGGAGCTCACGATCAGCAGACCGGTCAGCTTAGTTGCGGTGCCTGCAGATGCAGTGAAGTGACTCCTTCACTTCAAAGGAGATTCCTTCAGGTGTCTTGGATGCCCACAGGCCTTGGAAGGTTCCTGTAAGGTGCACAGGCACAGACGATGCAGCAGACTGTGGGGACGAGGGCAAGCCCAAACGAAGTCCAGCAAAGTCCAGAGTGCCCAGACGGTAGAAGTTAAAGTGGTGTCTGAAATGAATCATGTCCCATGACGAATCTAGGGACCTACACCCAGGTAAGCCCTTAAGTACCCTAAGGAAAGGGTTGGGACGATTCAGGGGACCCTCCCATCGGAGGGTTTGGACAGGGGGGAAGTTACTCCCATGTCCTTTGGCCAATTTCACGCCAGAGCGGGATCCAACTGCTCCCAGAGCTGGTTTGAACTGGACTATGCAAGGAGGCATCAAATGTGCCCCTCATGCAGACTGAGTGGCGCTGGCACCGGCCCCAATACGCTAAATTCTGTCTGGGAGGTGGTCACACCTCCCTGTGACAGGATACCTATTGTTCTACCTTCCCCTGCTCAAGCTTGGCTCAGCAGCAGGAGGGCAGAATCGTGTCTCTGGTCAGCAGCAGCCATGTTGTGCTGTCCGGGTCTAAAAGACTGGTACCGGGAGCACTGAGAGCTTAACGGAGGGCTCTTCCAGTGCTTGGAATCATACCTCCCACACCGTTTATGGTGTGGGGGTATGATTCCAACATGTTTGATTCCAAACATGATAGGATTTGTTGCAGCCAATTTCGAGATGGTCATCATGTAATTACGCGGTGCCCCTCTATATGGTATATAGCTGCTTCACTTACAACCCGGGAGAATGGACTCCGTAGGCTGTAGTGGTGTCCTGCTCATGCAGGGGACCCTCACACTTAGAACCAAGCACTGTGCCTTCAGGATTGTAAAGGCCTGCTAAAGGGGTGACTTATTGGTATTAAGTGCAGTGACCCTAGATATAGGAAACCTATATCTTTCGTAAGCGGTGCTAGCTCCAGCTTACACAGGCTGCAATGGCAGGCCTGTAGTTACAGTTTGAATGGTCTCCCATGGGTGGCACAATACATACTTCAGCCCATGGGGGACCTCTGGGGTACCTATGCCCTGGGTATCTTAGTACCATATACTAGGGACTAATAAGGGTACCTCAGTATCCAATCTGGGATGTACCTAAGTACTGAACATAACAATTTAGGGAAGAAAGCAGAGAGACTGGGGTCATGATTAGCAGGATCCCAGTCAGACGAGTCAATAACAGCTTAGCATCAAGCAAAAAGTGGGGGTAACCATAAAAGCAGATCCTACTTTCCTACAGTCCCTTTCTGTAGGTTATCCTAGGTATGTAATGGGGGTATGTCCGATGACCGGTTCATTCTTAAATATGTCCCAGCTCCTGGTCAAGATTTTTTATGTGTCCTTGGAGTTATTACTGAATGTCGTAACCAGTCTGAGCTCTTTCGAGGTGTCCGTGACCTCGGTAACGGTATTGTCAAAGAGAGTGTGTTCCCTTGTCATGTTTTTAATCTTGTTTATGTCCCTATTCAGAACCCACGAGGGGTATCCTCTCTCCCTGAACCTGTTAACCATGATGGATTGTTCTGCGAGAAGAGCCTTCTCAGTGTTGCAATTGTGCTTAGCCCTCAGCAGCTTTCCATACGGGATACTCCACTTGAGAGTATCTGGATGACTGCTGAGGGCATGCAATAGGCTGTTGCCAGCCGTGGGCTTGCGGAACAGTCTAGTCTGTATGGCATTGTCCACAATTATAATGCTGACATCAAGGTATTCTACTGAGGTCCTACTCATGGTGTAGGTGAAGACAAAATTTGCGTATTGTCATTGAGTATATTGATAAAATGAACAGCCTCCTCTTCTGTACCATTCCATATGATGAACACATCATCAATAAACCTCAGCCAGAGTATAGCCTGCCCTAGTTCAGGGAAATCCTCAGTGTTGTTGAAGAGGTCCTCCTCCCACCACCCGAGGAAGAGATTAGCAAAACTTGGAGCAATACTTGTTTCCATTGCGGTACTGAGTACTTATTTGTACAGGGAACCATTAAAAAGGAAAATGTTGTTGGAAATGCAGTGTTTGATCATCTCGTGGATCATGTCAGTATGTGCGAGGTATCTGAGGTGCCTTGCCCTCAACAAATCCTTACAGCCTGGATGCTCTTCTCATGGTCGATGATGGTATAGAGTGAGTTTACATCCAGTGTGAGTAAGATGTAGTTGCTCTCCCACTGAATGCCCTCCAATTTGCCCAGCAAGTCTTTGGTATCCCTTACATATGAGTGAAGCCCTGTTATGAATTCCCTCAAGAAGTGATCCGCATACTTGGAAATGTTTTCCAGTACGCTCCCTCTGGACCACAGAATAAGTCTCCCTGGGGAGTTGTGTTTGTCCTTCTGTATCTTTGAGAGGAGGTATAATACTGGTAATTTGGGATAGTCCTTCTTCAAGAAACAATACTCATCCCACTCCATGATTCCCCTGTCCTTCCAGTCACTAAGTTTGTTCCAGATGTCAATTATACTCTCAACATACAGCTCTCTGTTAATGATGGTGTAGAACCTCCTGTCACTGAGTTGGCGTGTGGCCTCTTTGATGTACAGCTCCCTGCTGAGGAGCACCACATTCCCTCCCTTATCTGCGGAACGTATGATAATGTTAGTGTCAGCAGCCAAAGACTGTCTCTGAGATAGGGACAGACTTTGTTGTGTGTCGTCACCCTTCCATATTTTGTGATGAAGTTTAGTGATGTTTTTGGTTATGACATTGTGCAAAAAGTGCCAATGTTATCATGTGGCATAGTAGGATAAAATGTGGAGCAGTGCTTGAAGTCACTGGTGGCAGTATGATAATATTTTATGCCGAGGTTTTCGAGTAGACTATGAAGGTCACTGGGGACCTCACGACCATTCCCATATGCTTCTAGTTCCTGCAGAGTAAGTAAAGCCTCAGCATCACCAATATTAAAATCACATGAGACGGTTCTATTATTACTGCCCTGGTCTACCCTGATGTTACCACCCTTCAGGAGATGCCACTTCTTGAGTTTAGGTTTTCTAACAAATTTGTACAAGTCAAAGCGTGTCTCTGCATAGTTAAATTGTTCAGATGGGCAAAAGGATAGCCTAGACTTAGGTTAGTCTTTTCAGTGTCTGAGAAGGGTCTGTCAGTCAGATTGATGATAGTTCTATTTACCATCTCCATATCCATCATACTGCTATTTTCGGGCCTCCCACGCTGGTTCCCACGTGCCTCTTTCCTCCACCTCTTTTGTTGTCATTGACAGGGTCTTTGTCATCTCTGCTGACTCCTCCTCGACCTCTTCCTCTGCCCCTGCTTCTTGTGCCCATTCCCCGTCCTCTGCTCTTCAAGACAGTTGTTCCTTGTGCCGTTTGCAGGCCCCTCCGTAGGAGCCAGTATGCGTCTAAAAAAGTTGCAGGTTTGTTTGTGTTTGTCAATGCGAATTTTCATTGCCTCCATGAATTTCACAGTAATGTCCTTTTCTGGTCTAAGACTCAGTTTGTCCATGATTGACTTAATTTCCAGTAGTAGACCCTTTCTGTCAATCCACACATATTTGATTAGAATCTCAAGCATACGTTTTGAGCTTATCGCAGAATTGTCAGCCCACTTTTCGAGCATCTTCGGATTAGGTGAGTCATATGACGGCACAGTGTAGCTACGGAGCTCTCTTGGTACCATTCCCTTGTCCACATAGTTTTGAAGTGAAATCGCTTCCCACCACCTTGATATCTGGGATCTGCTCTGTTTCTCTAGTCTCTTTAATTTGTCATTTAATTCGAATTCCTTGTTGATATCTTTAAAAGGACCATTGACCCTAGGCTGTATTCTGGCAAATAAAGCTTGTGCTGCCATCTTTCTCTCAGAATCCTGGTCGTTATCCATGTTGGTATTTGTGATGCACTGTTAGTTCTTGTGGTCGTACTCTTAGTCTGCACACTACAACCGAATGAAGGTGCCCCTCTGTCAACTGAGACAGGTTCTTCTTGCCCTCAGGCATGGAGGTGTACCAAAGAGAATGATGACATGGTGCTAGTGGGACCACGAGTCAGGTAATGTAGTGTACACGTAATTGGGATGCGTGACCCAACTTTCGAGAATTAATAAAAAAAGGATGGCACGCTGAGGTGTAGGCGTATTAAATGGGTACAGAAGTCTCACGTAGGAGTGTACAGGTAGCTGGAATATGCACCCAGGATGTTGGAAAATCAACCGCATGTGTGGGAAGAGTGGAAAGACCGAAACCATATGTGCACGTAGTACTGAGAGATCCGGACAATGGCATGCAAGTGCAGAGTAAAGTGGGGTCCAGGACGGCCCTACTGGCAGTGACTGAAGTGTGAAAGTGGTCCGTCCAAAACTGGGAGAAGGGTCCCAAGAGGGCTTCCTTCCTTTGACTCACCTGATCCGAAGATGCTCGAAGAGGGGGCTGACAATTCTGTGGCCAGCTCAAAACACATGTTTGAGATTCTAATTAAATATGAATGAATTGACAGAGAAGCTCTACTACTGGAAATTAAGTCAATCAGGGACAAACTGAATCTTAGACCACCAAAGGACATTACAGCGAAATTCATGGAGGCAATGAAAATTCGCATTGACAAACACGAAGAAACCTGCGACCCTGTGCCATGGCCTATCCTTTTGCCCATCTGAGCAATTTAACTATGCGGAGACACAGATAGACTTGTACAAATTTGTTAGAAAACTTAAACTCAAAAGTGGCATCTCCTGAAGGGTGACAACATCAGGGTGGGCCAGGGCAGTAATGACAGTACCGTCTCATGCGATTTTAATATTGGTGATCCTGATGCTTTACTTACTGTACAAGAACTAGAAGCATATTGGAATAGTGATGAGGCCCCCCCGTGACCTCCATAGTCTACTTGGCAACCTCAGCATAACATATGATCATGTTGCCACCCATGTCTTCAAACCCCGCTCCACATTTTATCAGCAGGTTCTACACCATCATTAACAGAGAGGCATATATTGAGAGTATCATTAACATCTGGAACGAACTTACTGACTGGAAGGACAGGGGGATCATGGAGTGGGAAGAGTATTGTTTCTTGAAGAAGGACTATCCTAAATTACCAGTATTATACCTCCTCCCGAAGGTACACACGGACAAACACAACCCCTCAGGGAGACCTATTGTCATTGTGTCTTCCAGAGGGGGCGCACTGGAAAACATTTCCAAGCATGTGGCTCACTTCTTGAGGGATATCGTAACAGGGCTTCCTTCATATGTAAGGGTTACCAAAGACTTTCTGGGCAAATTGGAGGGCATTCAGTGGGAGAGCAGCTACATCTTACTCACACTGGATGTCAATTCACTCTATACTATCATCGAGCATGAGAAGGGTATCTAGGCCTGTAAGCATTTCTTGAGGGCAAGGCCCCTCAGATACCCCTCACACAGTGACATGATCCTTGAAATTATCAGACACTGCCTTTCCAACAACATGTTCCTTCATAGCGGTTCCCTGTACAAACAAATACTCGATGCTGTAATGGGAACATGTTTTGCTCCAAGTTTCGCTAATCTCTTCCTCAGGTGGTGGGAGGAGGACCTCTTCAACAACACTGAGGATTTCCCCGAACTTGAGCAGGCCATACTCTGGCTGAGGTTTATTGATGATCTGTTCATAATATGGAATGGTGCCGAAAGGGAAGCTGTTCATTTCATCAATAAACTCAGTGGCAATACCCACAATCGTCCTCACCTACACCATGAGCAGGACCTCAGTAGAATACCTTGATGTCAGCATTGAGATTGTGGACGAGTATCCCGGATGGGGAGCTGCTGAGGGATAAGCGCAACTGAATTACCGAGAAGGCTTTTCTCACAGAACAATCCACCATGGTCAACAGATTCAGGAAGAGAGTCTACCCCTGGTGAGTTCTCAACAGGCCCATCAACAAGGTTAAAATTGTGGCAAGGGAACACACCCTCTTTGGGAATACCATCACTGAGGACACGGACACCTCGAATAAGCTCAGACTGGTCACACGATTCAGTAACAACTCCAAGGACATACAAAAAATCTTGACCAGGAACTGGGATATACTTAAGAATGACCCGGTCATCGGACATACAGTCCATGAAAGACAGACCTAGGAAGACCTACAGAAAAGGATGCAGTGTCACAGATATCCTGATCCATAGCGAAATTATCATCACCAACCAGGTCATGGAACATAATTTATTTATTATTTATTTATTTGAAAAGTTTTATAAAGCGCGAACAAGACCCAGACGGGTATCAGAGCGCTGTACAAAGAAGCAAATTAACGTTGACATGAAGAAACAGTAACCGTACAATATAAAATAGCAGCATAAGAGGAGCCTGAGACATAAAAGAAAATGTGGGTGCTAGGGGAGGACGTGGTGGCAGGAGGACAAACAAGTAAAAGCCCTTCCTAGACGGGCCGTGTAGTTTAAGCAGTGCACTACGTCCAACCAATGACAAAATACATTTCAGATCCAAAGTAAAAGTGATTGTCAAGTACATATTTCAAAACATAAAGAGAAAAGATTGTCAGGCATACATTTCAACACACAAAGTAAAAATGATTGTCAAGCTCTAGAGGGAAGTGACTTAACATACAGGGTTTCTTTCTGTATGGGCATTGTAAAGCCTGCAAGAATAGTACCATGAGGAAGGAATACTCTACCCCCAGTTGAGGTCATACACTAAAAATCAACTAATTCCTCACCTGCAGTACCCCCTTCACGGTATACATACTGGAATGCCATAGCCATCTAGTATGGTATGTGGGCAGCACTATTCAGATGGTCAAGAAAAGAGTGCTCGAACACCTTAGAGCCATCAACAAAGGGGATCCCAACTACCCAGTAGCCAGACACTTTCAGTAAATACAATTTTCAGACAGTTCTCGCCTCTCTTTCTTTGCCATTGAACACATCCCCCACAATTCCAGGGGTGGGGACAGGACACTGAGATTAAGAAAAAAATAATCTAGATATATCCTTGACCTTGAAGCCAAAAATCCTGGGGGGCTCTATTATAATGAAGAAATTGGGGTACAGTAACAGGAAGATTAGCCCACCCATAAGCCCCACCATCTCCCCCTTACCCCCTCACCGTCATGTGAGTGGGCCCTTTTACCGCCAAGCTTTCACCTCTGTACAGACTGTTATCCATGATGTTGCTGTTTTTATTCACGCTCTATATTCCTCTTTTTCACAAATTGTCTTTATAGTTCTGTTGTAGGAGGAAAGGAAAGGGTCCTTGAATGTGACAGGAGGAGATACCTGATGGGTTCCCCTACCCTTTTCTTCGTCTGCCCGGGTCGGGTGGTTCACCCAACAGAGAAGGACATTTTATGCACTTCTTTTGTGTGGCAACTGATTTTGTCTTGTTTTCTTTTATATTGGCATATCTACATGATGTTCTCACCCTTATCCTCCATCTTACTCCGGTACTTTTGCCCACTTGTGCTTGATTGTGTTATCTAGGGTCCAAGGAATTACTCCTGCCCACCTACACAAGCCAGTATGGCTATTATGAATTTCACCCTTCTCCCAGTTTTGGACGGACCCCTTTCATACTTCAGTCATTGCCAGTAGGTCTGTCCTTGCGTGCATTGTCTGGATCTCTCAATCTTACGTGCACGCACATATTTGGTTTTTCCACTCTTCCCGCACTTGCTGTTGATTTTCCGTCATCCTGTTCGCATATTCCAGTTACCTGTACACTCTTGCGTGAGACTTCTGTACCCTGTTAATACGCCCACATTTCAGAGTGCCATCCTTTTTTAATTTATTCTCAAAAGTTGGGTCACGCATCCCAATTATGTCTACAGGCACGTATGTGGCCTTTGCATTTCGACTACATACCCTGACTCGTGGTCCCACTAGCACCATGTCATCGTTCACTTTGGTATACCCCATGCCTGATTTCATCTATGTGACCCCGGTCCATTTGGACCTTTATGGCAGCTCTATCCCCCTTGCTGTCTACAAGTTGGGTGGTTCAACCATGCATTATTGTTTTGTACAAGAGCATACTGATCACACACGATCAGGTTTCTGTATATTTGTCAATAAGCACTGGCAACATAGCATCGTACTTTGCGTGTATTATGAACTTAATACTACACTCTTTATGACTGTGAGCTCTTTCATCATAGCCGCCATTTTTGTTGATCAAGTGTATCGTAGTGTCCTTTGTTTTTTTCTGTTGCACTCTGTATAAACACCAGTAATACCTGCTGCACCTCATGTGATCAAGACCATGAGATGGTTGAAACGTGTAATGAGAGTATGCAGTAAAGAACGTTCTGCACCTATGAATGTGTCCTGAGTGTGCGTTTACTTTCTGTGGGCTGCTTGGCCACGTACAAGACGATAGGATGGTTTATCCTTTACTGTACTGGAGCTTCAACTGGAGCACCTGCTATGTTCATACTTGCAAGTGCTTCCCCTTGAGGTTTAATTTCTGTGAAATGAGCATTGAAGCCAGAATTCTACTCTCACCCAGCGGGAGCACATTTAAAACTCCCACCAGCTGGGAGCAGACTTGCCTTTCCTGCCCGCACTACTGCAGACAGGGAAGACATGTTTGCTCCCGTCTCGTGGGAGATTTAAAAATGCTCCCACCAGGCAGCAGCAAATATATGTTTTCCTGCCCACGCTAGTGCGAGCAGGGAAACGACTCTGTCCCGGGGGTGGGCACCCCGGGGCAGCGTAATTGAGTCTTTCTTAGGGGATGGGATACTTGGGCCTTTAAAGGTTCAGGGAGGGGTGCTGTGAGGCCCTCCTCTCTTTAAACTTCATTTCGGCCATGGGGGGTGGGGTCCCCGGGGCCTACAAGGGCTCTGGAGGGGGGCCGGTGACCCTCCTCCCTTTTTTAATTTTTTTTTAAAGAAATTGACCCCACCCTTTAAAAAAAAAAAAAAAATTGTCCCATGGGTGGGCACCCCGGGGCAGAGTAATTGAGTCTGTCCCAGGGGATGGGATACTCGAGGCCTTTAAAGGCTCAGGGAGGGGGGGCTGTGTGGCCCTCCTCTCTTTAAACTTCATTTTGGCCACGGGGGATGGCCCCCGGGGCTTACAAAGGCTCGGAAGGTGGACCCCGTGGCCCCCCTCACTTTTTTACTGCATTTCTGCCTGGGGAATAGAGTCCCCGGGGCCCAAAATGGTCTCAGGGAGGGGGCCCCACTCACGCTGCCATTCCTTAATATTTATTTTAAAAATGGCGGGCAGCTATTTTTTTTTTTTACACAATCCTGCAAGAGAACTATGGAATTGCAGCAAAAACCTCAGATTTTTTGGGGTCCCAGGGAGGGTCCCTCAGTGTCATCCTCACAGGGCCTAGGCAGCAGGGTATCCCTGCCCCCTTATATTATTTTTACTTTTACACTTCAGGAGAGGGGGCTAAGTCCCCGAGTCCTAAATTGACTGGCAGCAACTTTTTTCTCATGTTGCTGGCAGCCAATCAGAGCCTTGCTCTTCTGGAGCCTTGCTCTCATGGGAGCAAATTGTCCCAAGGTAAAAAAAGCTCCCTGGGCAAATCAAAAGGATCTATTTTTAGAAATTGGACTCTTGTGAGAGTCCCTCGAACCCAGCCATCCAGATATACAAATATGTTTGAACCTTAATTTCTCAAAAACTATCAAACAGATTTATACTAAATCACAAAAAGCAGACCTAGCTTCCTGCCAAATCTGGTGTAATTCCGTTCGCCAGTTTTCGTGTTAGGGCTGTCTAAAAAAGGCTTGCCTACCCCACTTGATGGATCACCCCAAAACTTTCCATGTACAAACTAGGCAAAACTGAGCACTTTTTGGAAAGTTTTATTAAGATTTGTCAAATGGCGCCAATGTTATTTAGTCAATCAAAAAAGGAATTTGCTGTGGAAAATCTGACCTAACTCTATAACTACCCCGTGGCGACATCCAGTGGTAATTATATATATATGACATGTGATCAAGGCCGTTTTTCCGGCCGAAACGCGTCATGGCGACATGGTGATTGCTGATTATATCACTGCAACGAATTCCTGGGTCTGCTCTTGCCTTTTTTCGTGTGGATGAAGTGGTGGGCAAGCCTGTAACCATATATATATATATATATATATATATATATATATATATATATATATATATATATATATATATATATATATATATATATATATATATATATAGATAGATAGATAGATAGATAGATAGATAGATAGATATATATATATATAGATATATATATATATAGTCACAACAGCGATTACTTTTGAACGCCAAGTATGAGAGCACACACGGAAATTCAGATCGAAATGCTTTAATGTGCAGGCCCCCTGCACTGACAGACGCGTTTCGAAAGCTCGAAAGTAATCGCTGTTGTGACCTCAGATATAGCGGCTCACCACCGCTGGAGTTTAGCACCCGGGACGTGTGGCGCGGCGGCGGTGACTCTCTGTGCTGTAATATATATATATACATACATTAACATACAGGACTATATGCAGGCAACCGTAGAGCAGTATGTTTTTCAGGGTCACAAAATGGTGGCTATTCTGCAGGTTTATGCAGACTGTTGTGTCATAGAGTACACTGCAGGCGCATGCAATGCCAATATGGATTAACTGCAGCGACTGTGACACTAGCAGAGTTTTGCTATGATTCACATCACCATTTCATCACTTCAGATAGTCTGTGCTACTTGGCAGGGGGCATAAACCACAGGCTCGAGTCCCTGGATAAAAAAAGACAGTCCATCCCATATATCATAAATTCTACGACTCAATATACGACCACCTTCCAAGCCTTCTTTCATCAGATAAGTGATATGTGCAGTTCAGTTTGTTCAGCAACTACAAATCAACTGGTACCATTCAAGGTGCTGCTTCTGGGAATTAAACCTACACAAGTGTTTCTTATAAAAAAAAAAAAAACGAATTAGTTTTAACTTAATCCGGCGCCAGCCCAATTTACAGTTCCCATTGGAGTTGGAATGCATTTCAGCTCCTACCACATTCATTATAGCACTGCCTATCTTCGCTGTGCTGTCTCAGCGGCGCAATATGTGTCTGTGTGATATGCGCTCAGGCGTGCTGCGATAAAACAAGCACTACATGCCGCACTGAGGTGAATGTAATGAGATCTCCTACCCCAGGGATGCTGGTCTGGCGGGAACGGGCTGATCAGACTTCCATGCGCTGGGCTTACCTAGCGCCTTGACTGTAATAATTACAGCAGAAGTCAGTATCCCTTTAAAAAGGTACATGGCTCCTGGCCATGCCACCAACTCCAGGTTTTGCCTATTTGCAATAATTTTACTCATTTGACAGCATCTCTGCCTTGCACATGTTACCGTATGGATGACTGGGTATTCTGTGGTTACCCTCTATTTTTGGTAAACACCAGCACACTCCTGTCCCTCTGCTTAGGTTGATGCTGTGCAACACCCTACATGTTTTACTCCTAGTTACAATTATGTGTGCGCCTGTCTCTCACACCTCCTCCTCCTCCATCACAGTGCTAGGCCCTGCGCTGTAAGATAAGAACACCTCTCTGGTTAATCACACACACCACCAAAGCCCACATAGAATCACAACAAATACATGCGGCAGTGTTCACTAAATAATGGTGCAAAACTAACATTTTAATTATGTACCATAATGCAGCAAATTTAGTGGCAATATTATTACTTTTTAAAATAATTTTAAGATACATTAATACTGTCTGGGCAAACGTTTCACCTTATTAGTGCCAGGATAACATCTGAATACAATAATCAGGTTCCACACAACACAAGCACAACACAAACACTTACTGGCATCACTTGAAGTTGCCAAACTTCAAACAAGCATTGGAAAAAGCCAATAGGTCTGGGTTGCATTTTAAGCCTTGACTTAAATATTTTAAAAAGCTTGCTGCAGTAAAAAAAAAAAAAAGTTAAAGCAATTGATCTCGGTATACATTGGCTCTGTGAGATAAAAAATATAATGTATCATGATTCAGTGTACCTTATAGATGTAAAATAGTTCTTCATGCACTACAATACAAACACTTTACAGGAGCCGAATGACCCACCAAATATCCAATGCATGAGGTGAGACAGACATTATACGCTGCAAGACGCCACACTCCACTGAATGCATGTTTAAAAAAAAAATTATAAATAGGTCATGCACCCAGCTGCTCTTCCAAGCCAGACCTAAAAATGGCACTCGATTGCGTAGGCGGACTGACGAAGAGGGCTAGAAGGAGAGTTGCCTCGACGCTAGAGAAACTTGAAAGATTGACAAATGATTGACTCTTTCCCAACCCTACCAGGCTTTCAGAGACACTCGCCTGTCAGTAAATATTGGGATTTCTCTGTGAGTCAGTCCCCCTCTGCTTGTGCGCCCCACAACTAAAGCAAATTGAATCGGAGCCACTGACGCAGACTCTGCCAAAGGGAGGTCTCTAGGAACTGGAAGGACAGTTAGAGGCAATTATTGCGCAGCGCTCTTGAGCTTGTCATCTCTCTGCTGCCAGTAGTCATCTGTCCAACTAAAGTAGGTCAAACCAACTGATTCCAGTCATTGCGAATCACAGTGCAGGCTGCCAGTTAGGGGGAGAAGGCGGATGGAGGCAAGCAGCGCCCATGCGTGCGCGCCCGCCAGCCTGAATGCGTTCACGTCCACTGTGGGCCTGCGAGCACAAATTCTTGGGCGAGGAGAACCTAGGTGACTAGGGTAGATCTGTGAAGATCTGCAGTCTCTCCTTCAATGCAAACTTCAGAAAACACATGCTCATGAGCACTTATGTTCTACAGCCTACTGTAGCATCCCCTGTGTCTCCATTATCTGTGTGTCTGAGCTGGTGTCTGGAATGCTTAGAGTAAACGATGATGCAATAGAATGTTGGCACATGTGTATGATGTAGAGTGGAAGGTGGACAGTAGATACAGAGCATGAAGACTAGACTAGAAGTACCTCTCTGACACCATACTAAAGAAGATACCCTCCTCCACCTTACTGGCCCCACATTCAACTTTGGAGAACCTTCCTCAGGACTTAACACCGACCACACTCTCCCTGTGTTTTGTAATTGCGGGTGAACACAAAATTTGAATTTGGGCCCAAGTTGTGTTTGTGCACTCATTTCCGTTCATTTCTGTAATTACCTACTTCAGCAGCATTTTCCCACAAAATGTTACTATATAAAACTTGATTCTGGGATCTGCAGCGCTGGAAGTGGTAAACATGCAGGTCTAAAGCATCATCCCTAACTCCAACCAGAAGAACTCAGAAAGAAGAGCTAGAACTGAAGAAGTGCAATTTTCAAACATGCACCCATCATCTCATCAAGTGCAAGCATCTCTTTTTTGATAAGTAATCTCAACCCCCACCCTTCTAAAAAAAACGTTAAATTTTCTATGAAAAGCACTATATTTGACCTGCAATGCCTTTTGTTTTTGGATAAATGCTACTACTACCACAAATGTGCAGATTCTGACTTGCATAACCAATTATCATCATGAAATACCATCAAAAATTAGCAATGTCCATCATATGTCAAGTGTTCCACTGCTATGATGATAGGGATGGCCACAATTAAGTAAAAAATGCCAAGGATGGGCAACATTAAGGCATGGCCATCATAATGCAAGGGATGGGCTCCATTATGCAAAGGATTCCCTCAGTATGCAAAGGATAACTGACATTGTGCCAAGAAGGATGCCAGGACTGGCCACCATTATGCCATAAACAGGCTTCATAATGTCAAGGAAGCCCACAATGAACTAACAATGACCACCATTACTTCAGGTGTAGAGCCCATTGGGTCAGAGATGGCCACAATATGACAGCATTGTACACTATTATGCGAGGAGATGGCACAATCCTGCTAAGATTGGTCACAATATGCCAAAAACGCCTGCCGTTATGCCAGATATAAGCTCAGTTATTCCACAGATGTTCATAGTTAGTCAAGAATTGCCACCATTGTCCCAGGGTGACCCCCAAAATGCCAGATATAGCCCATGTATTTTGTAATTGATGGCCACTAGATGCTAATGGTGGCCATAGATGCCATGGTGACTTGGCTGTGAGGGAGGGACACATGGAGGAAAGAGACATCACGCCAGGCAACAAAAACACACATGGAGACATGTCAACACTTAGGGCCTAATTACGATTCTGGCGGTCTGAGGGCCGCCAGACTTATGGTGGCGCGGTGGTGGCGGTCCAGCCACCGCCGCATCGGCGGTCTGACAACCCTATTACAGGTTGGGCAGTCAGCCCGAAATTAGAACCCTGGCTCCACCAGGGAACTGCCATTCCCCGGCAGTGGCGCAGCGGTCAGGGCCATTGTAAGATGCAGGTGGCGCCACTGCGGCATCGCCATGCACATTACAAGTTCAGGATTACCAGCATTTTCATGGAGGTCTTTCCTCCATGAAATGGCTGGTGGTGCTGAAACAAAGGGGGGCTTACAGGGCCCCCTGTGCCCTTCAGCCTGGGGATGCATGCAGGGGGGCACAACATGTGCCCTCCTGTGTGCATGCGCCCCAGTTCCTGCATGGCATGGACTTCACAGTCCATGCCGTGCAGGAACCTGTGTGGCGTTCCCATTGCGGTGCCTTTTTCAAAGGCACTGCCGCCTTTGAAAGAGGATATGTGCTACAGTTGGTTCTGTCAGGTACAATAGTTGCTTTACAGTTGCATCAATAATTGTACAGAAAGAAAGGAAACACACCTGAATTGAATCAATCAAAGTAAATATATTGACACCTTATTCTCTTTTTTTCGGTTTGGTTAAAACATAGTATGGTTGTCACAAGCAAACAAGGATTATTGAAAAACGACGCAAAGGTAACTTATAAGTGATTAGGTGATCTAGAAGTGACAAGGTGCTGTAAGTGAACGAAATACATACACAGTGCTGTACAAGAAGTATCTAAAATGTTCAAATTAGTGGACATCCGTCCCTAAGCACATGAATCTCCAATTCACCTATTGCTTAATCTGCTTTTTGCGTGGGGTGGAGAGGGTAGGGTATGGATTGTACAGGGCTTTCCATTCAGCGAGCTGCCCTGACTGAGCCCTGGACTCATGAAATAGGATTCCTCTGAATGATGTGATTAATTCCCATACCACCTCTACTGGCTGTCCAAACTCTGTCCTGAAGAAGACCCGCCGTGACTCCATCGCAAATCACGTACTCCTCTGGGTCGAAACGTCAACGTGCCTGTACAATCCATACCCTACCCTCTCCACCCCACGCAAAAAGCAGATTAAGCAATAGGCGGATTGGAGATTCATGTGCTTAGAGATGGGTGTCCACTGATTTGAACATTTTAGATACTTCTTGTACAGCACTGTGTATATATTTCGTTCATTTAAAGCACCTTGTCACTTCTAGATCACCTAATCACTTTCAAGGTACCTTTGCATTGTTTTTCAATAATCCTTGTTTGCTTGTGACAGCCATACTATGTTTTAACCAAACTGAAAAAAAAGAGAATAAGGTGTCAATATATTTACTTTGATTGATTCAATTCAGGTGTGTTTCCTTTCTTTCTGTACACTTATTGATGCAACTATAAAGCAATTATTGTACCCGACAGAACCAACTGTAGCACATATTCTAGACGCCCAGGTTCTGAGGGACACTGGGTTACCCCATTATACTTGATGCCTTTGAAAGAGGCGCCGCCACAGGAACTGCCACCCCTCCTGCACTCCAGACCACAAATTTACTTGTAATCTGGTGGGCGGCATTGACTCATGGTGGTGCGGGGTTGCGGCGGTGGCGCCGCACCGCCAAAAGTCGTAATCGGGCCCCTAGACACATGCATGTTCAGCCTTCCTGCCCTCGCAACAACTGTGTCAGGGTTTTGTTACTTACACGTCACCTGCAATCCATCAGCACCACTGCCCTGGCTCCCAGTGCTGTGTCTGGTCCTCACCTGCTCCATGATGTGCGCCTCTGCTTTCGAATTCTGGTTTCCATAGGACACCTGCATTAAGATTGGGTAATATTGACCCAAACACAACCTTATTATAAGGGGCTCAAAATATTGCACTCTAAGTCCCTTAGACAACTACGGAAATCAGATTTTCCCGGTGACCGTTTGTATGTTTACAGACAAAGTCAATGTGTGGATACAAAGTAGTGCTCTGTGCTAGCCTAGTCTAACAGTAACATACAGTTTTGTTTCAGGGGTTGCCTCAATGGGTATGGCCAGTCTAGTATAGTTCCAACTGAGAAAGTCAAAGTTAGTGAGAGGCTGGGACTTTTTTCATAGATGGTTCTTGTCAACGCTTTGAAGAGGCCTGCAGATGTCTAAGCGCTTCTTTAAGCTTTGGGCAACCACATGAACATCATGGGCCAGTATCTTTAAACCAGATAAGCATGGCTGTCATTTCTTGTGGGTGTTGTGGGGAATTGTACCCTCTGTGCATTGATGTCTAAGAACGAGTCGGTTGTGTTTAAGTTCCATATGGGTGTAGAAGGTGAAGCTGACTGATTGGCGATGGTAAGGTGTAGTGGGGAATTTTCCTAGCCCAACATCTCTTGAACCAGTCACTGCATTAAAACATGATTTCACCGTGGTTCCTAGTATATTTGAGATTTCTTTTGGGGAACAGCTTTGGGGATCCGCATCGGGGAACTTAGAGCTACTAAAAGAGACAAGAATCAACTTCTGGGTCAGGTACAGTCATTAGCATTTCCTCATTAATGTCTTGCCAGACAGAGTTGCAGGAAGCACCAGATGTCTTCAGGCACCTCAATGTCCACCAAGGGTTCTTGGCTCTCGACTTTAGGTCTGCCAGGAATTAAACCATGTAGGTGTTTGTAGCAGGATTTTTGTATATGCAGGAGAGTCAAGTCTTCAGGCAGGGCATATACTCCTTCTTGGTTCACCTGATTTTTAGTTGTAAATCATAGCTTTTCTTCCTGAACTTCTGTGCCTGCTTCTTCCGTTACTGTTTATCCCTTGCCCGGGCAGCATCCACTGTCTCTGGATGGCAGGCAGGTGGCCCTGTGTTCTGCCCTGGCTCTTTGTGCTGGGGTGCTAGGCTGCTATAGGCAACTCTTCAGGAAGACAGTTTTCCCTGGTGGGACCTCACCCCAGCTTGGTCCCATCATAAGAGAATAGACCAGACATACTTCCACATCCTGAGGAGAACCATCACAGGTCCCTACGGCCAGATTCGAAGCAAAACAATTCTTGCAAAGACATCTAATGTATTCTCAGTTTTGGGACACAATGAGAAAGTGGTCCAGCTTCAATCAAGGACTGTGCTTGGTTTATAAATATTTATGGCTGCCTATTCGGGACAAAGTTTGTTTTGCATTCTTTTCCTTGAATGGACAAATGACAACCTTTTTCATCCAGAGCCACATGTTGGTTCCAGCTCTGAGCCACAAAGGTGACCAACATTTTTAGGTCGAGCCTGGGCATCGCATGCGCTGCTCTGTGAGCCATGCTGTATTGGAGTATGTACTTGAAGACTCACCCACTCTCTGCCCATATTTGTCATTGGCTTGTGTCATTGTCCTTCGTAAATGCTGGTTTCTGATTCGTTATTAGGCTTGTTAGTCCCTCTTTAGTACCGCCTTGTCTTCATTTGTAACCGCCCATGAGGATTGGCCCTTTTACCTCGGTTGTTACACGGTAAGTCTTCTTAAGTCTGTAAGCACTACTTTCTTTGATGAGTTTCTCTTACTGCAGGAGGGTCTCTCGTGTGCAGTTGTGACCACCGGCTTGTTTATTTAACTCGTAGCAAACAGGGAGCTCTTCAGGGACCATGGGAGACAGAAGGGGGCAACTCAGCGATGCCTTCAAGCATTTGGAATGCAATAGGTCTCGCATTTGAGAGAGTTTAAGCTATTGGCATTGTAAATGACAATGCCTATTATTTATGTTTTAAAAACCAAAACATAAATTAAAGGCATTGTCATTTACAATGCCAATAGCTCAAACTCGCTTAAATACGAGAACTATTGCATTGTAGCTGCTTGCTGATGGATGCTGTGACAGGATGTGCTAAGGGCTCAGTGGCATAAGAACAAACAGCGCCCTCACTGGGTCACAAGAAGTGTCACATGCACAGTGACACTCCCGGGATGAATAATGGCATCTTAGCTACAACACAGGAACACATACGAAGTATGCAGCAGCCATGCATCGAGAAGCATATGTCTCATGCGCTAATCCCTGTTCCTGGCAAGAAGCTGTTTTAGCTGCCACACATTCACTCTCCCTCGCTCTTTCGCCACCCCCCCCCCCCCCTTCATCTTTCTCTCTATCCTGGGGAAAAGATCAAACTGGGGATTACCGCAGTATATATGCACAGGGGTTAGTAGACATCCTTAGGAAATACAAATGTATGAAGCCCAAATATTTAAATCACACTGACATCTTTAGGCAGTCTCTTCTAGTCCGCCTGTCAGGTTACTTCCTGGTGGATGAGAGGAGGAGCTTGTGCTTCACAACCTGGGGGCATGTCAGGGTTGGTAGCAGGTGGTACCAGCGCGAGAGACCCGCGGGTGAAACACTTTGCAACAAGGGAAACTGTCTAATGGGGGGAACCAGAAGGTCTCACTGTGCTGCAGCAGAAAGAAGGGGCTCTGGACTTTTGCCTGACACGATATATCGAGTTTTCTAATGCCATCCTCCTCACCTGTCACTTTGTCTCGTCCCATATGCTTCTTAACAAGTAAGTCCAAAAGTGACATTGTTACATTTAGATCTCTCCTGCGAGTTGGAAGAATGCATTATTTAAAAACATGCTTATGCTATTTTCTATAGATGATGGGTATCTAAATCTAGTGGCGTGTTTGGCAGGAAGGCGTGCGGCTCTGTCAGCTGAGTTTGATTGTTCCACTAAGATGCAACCTAACCTCACACCCACCACCCCACTACTCTTCACATTATAGCACAAAAAGAAAATGCAGAGAGAGACCTTTTAGATGTGTTATGATGCAGATTGCCTTCTACAGTACACTTCTTTCTCTTTCTCTTTCTAGTAATAAAAAGAGGTGCCCCTTTTGTTTTTCACAAAGAGTCTAATGTCTTTAAATCCGGCTTCAAATGCATCCGCATATATTTGGGGAGACTCGGATATGGGGCTGTGAAAATTCCAACGTGTTCTCCGGACATCTGGTATTTCGGTCGCTGAGTAGCTAAGGACCGTTCACCAGGCCTCATGCACTCGTGCTCTGCTTGGAAAAGCAAACCATCTTAATCCTAAAGTTGTCATCTGTGACGCCTTGATAAGTGAATTGCAATTGTGCAGAAAAGTTAGCAGCAGTTATCACAGCTCACATCACGCCTGTGGTCCTCTGTGGCTCTTTCCTCCCCCACAGCTTAGCAATCAGATATCCTGCAAGGGCCTTCAAGAAAGACAATAGCGCCACAAACCTATCTCTGGCACAATCGACTGCTTGCATTGCGGGCAACCGGTAATGAAAAACTGCAATCAAACACTGCTCGAGAATCCCAGAACACTTAAGATTGCATTGCAGCATGCCTTCAAAACACTGCCACTGGTAAAAAAAAAAAAAGAACACTTTGTAGATAAGCACTGGCCTCCATTCTCAAAGATAATTTGCACATAATTATGACTCTCATCTCACAATGCTCTGCTTCTGATGGCGCTCTCGTACCTGGCCCTGTGCTGCACAGAGCACAATGCTCCTTTCTGCGCCCCCTTCAACAAGGCCTTGTTTCTCGTCGCTGGATTGGTGCTTCCGTCACAATAGAGGGCTCAGTGGTCAAGTATTTGCATGTAGGTTGTGAATGAGAGTGATTTGAAATAGGTTTATTTCCACTTGTCACATATCAAATGTTTGCTCTAATTATCTTCAGCACATCTCAGGAATACTGATTTCCCTGCATCATTACCGCTCAAGTGGGTCCTGCTTGCAAGCTGGGTTACTGGTCTTTGTGTGGAGAGGGAGTAAAGTGGCTGTTGAATGCTCACTCATTTCTTACTGTTCTGCCTTTTTAGGTCTGGCATTAGCCAAGAAATTTTGATTTTACTAATAATGTACTTCTAAGCGCCTGGATACTTCACGGGTAACAAGTAGCGCTCTACAAATCTACTGATTGATTGATGGAAGACTTTTGGCCAGTTTTCTTCATCCATTGGTCTGATGTTATGTCATTCACATTTTTCCACCAACAACAGCATGGACCATGGGGCAGTCGGTCAACACACTGTAGCCATTGACTAACTTCACTCTGAGTGACGCCAATTCTGGACATTCCTAAGGCTCAGTGGCACAAAAAGTAGTTCCCTTCAATGCCAGGGACTACTGAAGCAATGTGTGCTTTTTGAGACCAAATATGTTTTTTTCTATATTGTTGAGGGCATGGCGCTCCCCAATAGTAAAGTTTTACATGACTTAAGATAAAACAAAGCAAACATTAACAAAGCCAAAAAGGCTATCAGCCATGGATGTCATTTGGGGGTAGTCAGGGGACGCAGCTGTGACCTCTAGCTTGTTCCCTGCTACTCCTGGCATTTCCTTTGCGACCCCTGGCCTCAGAGGAGGCAAAAGTTTTGCCAATGCTTGTTTTATTATTTAGATGAAGAGTCTAACTCAAGGAACAGGCACTTGATTCTTTGCTACCCGTGGTGAAACTGTTGAGCCATCGGACCCTACAGAGGATGTAATATAAAGTGAGGGGGGTGTTGTATTGTGACCCTGTACTGTATGTAGTCTGGGTTAAAATGCCTCAGAGGCACAGATCACAGCACCTTGGGGCAGTTTAGGGATACAAGGCTCTTATCAACATAGATGGCAGTCCAAACTGGAAAGTGAGTGGAATTTATTAATTTGGGAGATTTATTTAGTGCTTTGTGTCTCCAACATGGTGAATACACTGCACTGGAATAAATGGTCATGTTTATTCAGTAGATGAAGTCCACCTAATTGTAGGTCATCCTTGCTCAAAAACCCCATATGTAATTATGGGGTGTTAGATATGATATGGTATGCACTGCTATTGCTGGCTGTGATATGTTAACCCCTTCCTCGCTAGTGCTGCGCACGTCCGTTGGCCGACGCGGCCCCGCCCACTCTTTCAAACCGCCGCACTGCGGCGGAATTCGCGCCGCGGTTAAGCAGTTATGACCTTAGTAACTTTCGGTCCATCTCATGGCTGCCTCTGCCGGCCAAATTAGTGGAAAAAGCCATGAATACCCAACTATTCCTCTTCATTTAGGAAAATCAGTTATTAGATACTACGCAATATGGCTTCAGAGGAAGCCATAGTACAGAATCTGCTCTGATCAAATGTACAGAAAAAATCAGAGAACCGCTAGATGCCAGTGGTAATGCTGCCCTTCTCCTACATCGCGGCCAAGACCTGGAACGAGCTCCCGATCGACATCAGACGCGCCCCCTCCCTGAACATCTTCAGGAAGACACTCAAGACCTGGCTCTTCGACTGAACGGAGCTGCTTACCTCCCCCCCCCCCTCCCAGCGCCTTGAGACCCTCACAGGTGAGTAGCACGCTTACAATTCCCCTGATTGATTGATTGATATTACGGGATCTCTCTGTGGCATTTAATACTGGCTATCGTGACCTTTTGCTGGACCGTTTAGCCATGATCGAAGTGCAGGGGACAGCATTGACTTTGCTACGCTCCTTCCTTTCTGATGGGAAACAATTTGTGGTCTTGGACGTAGTTGTCTCTGAGTCTTTCTCACTCCCATGCGGGGTTCCACAGAGATCCTCGCTCAGTCCAACCATGTTTAATGTTTATGTGTCTTCCCTGGCATCCTTAATAGGATCTTTTGGGTTCTCTCTGACCTCGTATGCCGATGACACACACATTTTTGGATCACTATCTAACCAGGACAGTAATACAGGCATTACATTTCATGACTGCATGCGAGCTATTAGCAAGTGGATGAGCAATAACTGCCTCAAACTGAATTCCGATAAAACCGAACCAACAACACTTCCATCTGGTCCCCTTCCCGGTGACCGGATGAATTAGGCACGTGGCATACCCCTGTCAGGAAAGCGAAAAACCTGGGTGTCCAAATAGATAACAGGCTCACGTTTGGTGACCAGGTAAACTCAGTGATGTCTTCTACCTTTTTCACACTGAGGATGATTAAAAAGATCTTGTGCTTTATCCCTTATGAGTCTCAAAAAACAGTTGTGACTTCTCTTGTCCTGTCAAAGCTGGACTACTGAAACGGACTGTACCTTAATATTCAGCAGCAACAACTCAACAAACTGCAAGTGCTACAAAACGCTGCAGGCAGACTTCTGTCAGGTAGTCCCAAATTCAGATCAGTTAACACTGAAATTCAAAAACTTCTTTGGCTACCTGTAAATCATCGGATCAAAATTCAAGGTCTGTGTTTAGCCTTCAAGGCGTTACACAATACTGGTCCTTGTCACCTTAGGCAGAAGTTGACATGGTATGCAGCTAACAGAAAGCTCCGCTCCTTGGAAGCTACAAACCAGGTCCTTCCCAAATTTAAGAAAATGAACTGGGGTGGTAGAAGCTTCATCAATTGCACGGCCAAGGCTTGGAACGAGCTTCCTTATTTCATTCGCTCTGCCCCCAATCTGCCCACCTTCAAGAAAGAATTAAAAACTTGGCTGTTTAATAAATAGGCCCTCTCTCTTTTCCGTCTTTCTGTCCATTTCTTTGAGCTAGCGCCAGGACACCTTCGGGTAACCGTGCGCTTTACAAATTTACCTAACATTAACTTTAATTATTTATTTATTTGCTGTTTCATATAGCTCAAACCAGACCCTCCTGGTTATCACAGTGCTTTACAAAGGCATCACTGAAGCAGTAGCTATTAAACCAGGTCTATGTACATAGTAACAGCGAACACTTGTGTTGTGGTGAACATGCCAAACAAAGCCAATTAACAAACTATCGCTGAACATAAGAGACAAAATGTTAGCTCTCTGCTGTTTAATGGGCAAGTGTTCATTATATTGTTAGATGATGTTGGAAGAGAAGGATTTTTAGGTTTCTTTTGAAGGACTCATGAGAGGGTTGGTCGTTATGCCATGCTGGGAGTATTTGCAGAGATGGCTTGTTTTAAGGTTCTACTTTTTTTTAAGGCTGGAGTTTCCAGTCATAGAGAGTGGGAGTGTCCGAAGATGATTAGTTTGTGAGCCGGGTATTTGTCTGAGCCATCATGCAAAGCCTTATGAATTATGCAAGTTAGCTTGTATGTGCTCCAGTCCTCGGTAGTGAGCCAGTTGGGGTGATGTCCTTCGAGCTTATTGTGCCAGTGACTCAGGGGGCTGTAGAATCAAGGGCACCTTCAACTGGATTGGTATATTCTGGGAATGCCAGTTAGTAGCAATTGGCTCTAGTCTAATTTAGGGAGGACTTTAGAGTGAACTACTGCTTTGAAGCTGGCTGCTAGAATTGGGGACTTGATCCCCTCGAGGAGTCTGAACTGGGGTTGGGCGCCATTAAATACAGTGTTAATATGGGTGTGTAGATTTCTGTGTTTATTGAGTGCTACATCCAAGAATGTTGTGTTTTCTATACTGGATGGCTTACAGTCAAGTAGGATTTTCCAGGTGAGGGGAAGTGTGGCTGAGAGTAAAAGGCACTCTATTTGTTTGGGATTTGCCACAACTGTGATGTGATGGTGGAAGTTTTGTAGTCGCTACAAGTATTTAGCAAGATTCAGAGTTATGGTGTAATGGAACAATGAATAAAGCCCAGGGCCAGATATGGGGATCTCCTTTTGTACATGTGGAGTCATGTGAGTCCCACCTCATTCAATAGAAGTGCGTCTTTCAGGCCACTATTTATATTAAGTGTGCTGTTTTGATCATTAGTACTAGGCCTGGGCGGTAAAATCCGCTCCACTCGCGGAATTTGCGGAATTTTGGCAATTCCGCGTTTCGTGGAGAACGTGGAATTGCCGAAAATTCCGCGATCCGTGGCGTGGCGGAATTTTTTTCTTGTTCGCACTTTCAAAATGCGTGTTCGCGCGCGCGGTAGCGACTTACCGGGATCCCTGCGTTCGCCGACGAGTTTTCCTATCCGTTCGCGTGTGCCACGAGATTTTGGTAGCCAGCCGCGCGATCCCGTGAGAGTGTGCGATCGCGAACACGTCATTCGGACGCTCCATCGGACATCCGCGTTCGCGAACAGGAAACACGCATCGCGAACGGGCGGGACAAGTGAAACAAGATGGCCGCGCCAATTGGCGACCGCATGGGCAAGTTCGCGAGATATTTCCCCCCGAGCACGCAAACAGCATCCCCGAACAGGAAAAACGCATCGCGAACGGGCGGAACAAGCAATTCCGCGTGCTCACGGAATTCTGCGTAGCTCGCAGAGATTTTTTACCGTTTCGCTGAACTTTGCGTAACGCGACTAAGCAAATTCCGCCCACCCCTAATTAGTACCCACATAGGTTGCCATCCAGTTCATCTAAGATAACCAATGTTTGCATAAGTATTTTGTGCCCTTTGCCAGCAGAGATCTGGTGACTGCTTCTTGTCAAAACAAATCTAGCATTAAGCACGCTTTGTTTTGTTTGAGGGAAGGTATTCTTAATGCCCATCTGTTTTTTGAAGCCTATGCCCCAATTCTTATTTTAGGGGTGAATTTCAAACAGTGTGCAAACCTCCATATGGCCAGGGAGTCGCTGATGCCAATGGTTAACCATGACCCCTACCAGCCCCTGCCCACCTGTCCATCAATGACCAGGCTCGAGAGCAAACTCTGTTGGGTTAGGGGGTCGTAAGACTCCCGGCTTTATTTCTTTTCACACACACAAGCAATTTTTAGACATCAAAATTTGCACAGTAACCACATTATTTACATATTGTTCACAAGTGAAAGCCTAACCCTAACAGAGGCTCTAGTAAATGGGAGTCACCTAACCGTAACTAGTTTGTTCCTGTGCAACCAAACAACATAATCGTTCCTGAGTGAGATCGTGACTGGTTCTTGACCCTTCCTCTTAACCCCCCACCCTTACCTACCACCCTTACCTACCTCGGGCACCCCTTACACCTAAGTTCCTCATCCCCCAAAGGGCCTGTGCCAGTTTGCGCCACCTGCGCCTGCGCGGGTGGTTGACAGGTAAGGACTGTGTGTAAACAACTGCCCCCAACCACCATACCACTGCAACCTCTTTCCGACTTGCTGACAGCAATCCCTTTGAGGGTCCAGTGACACTGATGTTTTTTGGTACAAAAGGATGCCGTAAAGGGACACAAAGTGTTTTCACCAATCATGACCTCACCAGCCACAGACCAGCATAGTTCCCCCTACAATCTGTCCCCTGTACCATGCGAGTTGGCCTAGCCAGGCCAGCAAGTTCTCCAAAACATTGAATAACCTTCTTGTGATAAGTTTACACCATCCTGTAAGAAAAAATGCTCACACTTGATGCACCCATGAGGTATAGATGCTAAACTGGGTGTGTTCAATACCTTACCAACCTTCCTGTTCAGCGGTTTTTGACTCATTGATGGTCCTGACCGACTTACCACCTTTCCAATTCATACTCAGGACAATGTTGGACCATGCTATTACAGCCTCAGGGAACTTCTTTGACAGCCAACACATTTCAGAGACAATCAGTTTGAATAAGTCTTTTCGCCCTAGCTCAGCCAAAGGATTGTCTCCCAAATGCATGATCACCACCCCTGAAAGCGGAAGCCTCTGGGGCAGCATTCTGTCCTGTGCAGTTCTCAAGTTGACCAAGCGCAGCCCTCCTTCACCACAGAAGTTCAGCTGATATCCAGCCTTCCTTGCCCCTGCAGCGTAGTCACCTGCAGAATATAAAACCTTTGCACGCCTCACATAAGAGTGGCCCAACACCAGCACATCTATAACACCTCTTGCTCCTGTGTTGACAGGAAGCAATGAAGTATCCAGCAACAGCATCACCTTATCATCATGTCCTCCACCTGTGTTGACAGGAGAATACCATAAAGGATGGGAGAAATTAATGCCAGAACAGTACAACGTGTTTAGTCTCACATAGTGCTTGTAGCAGTCAGACTTCCACCTGCCTATCCTTTGAACTGCTCGTCCCGCTAGCCCCATGCTTACCGTCATGGTGGCTGCACCAATCTGAAATGAATGGGATCTTAACTCTGCAGGATCTAACCCTGCTGACACTAGAGCCCTACTGAGCACCTTGGAAAATTGGAGCTTTGTGAGTGGCATCCCGTCCTCTTGAACTAAAAGGGGATCCACAGTCCCGTGCGCCCAGTGAGCTATAAAAACCTCTAAATTTCCCAACAGACAGCACTCATTCCCTGGGGCCCTGTGCAGCAGAATGTGATTTCCCCTACCATTTTGGCCGGTCTTAGAGCGGGTAATGGTGACCGCCAAGGAACTATTTGGCCATTGAATATCCACTAGCTGTAAACCACCACTCATGTCCTTCTTGCTCTTTGCCACAAGATCCCCTACTCTTAGTGCCCCATAGAATGCCTGGGGCAAAGCTGCCCTGAAAAGGCGCACCTCTGCTGGTGACTTGCACACCTTCTCCGGATTGACCATGTCCCTAGCCAGTTTCAACATGCCTATTGGGCACCTGGAGTCCTGCCTGCAACCCTCCAATCTCTGCCAGCCCTTCAGTGCCCTTTGTACCAGGAAAACGTTTGTCCCATCTGCGTTGCCAAGCATCTTTGCAAAGAAGGAAATTGCCGCAGTGTGCCGCCTAGTGTATTACACTGGCCGCCCTTCCCCTCTCAAGGCCTCAAGAACTGCAAGTATGGACTCGGGCAAAAACAATTCCCCAAACCCCTTGTCTTCCTGAAACCTACGATATGTGCAAAATGCCCCCCAATAGGCACGCCTCGTCCTAGGTGCTAAGCTGGCAGCCACATGGTCTGGTAGGCTGGGGCACCAAGCCACCATAGTTGGCCTGGGAATGGTCAAGGGAACTCTGCTGCTTCTGGGTGGTGGTACCTGAAGGCCTGCATCTTAATATGAGACAGAGCACCTGCTGCATTGTTCAATACGTCAGGCGCATGTTTGGATTTAAAACTGACATTCATCCTCAAACATAGCAGTATGATTTCCTTCAACAGTCTCAAGATCATCTTATGCTTGCCCACTTGTTGGTTAATGCATTCCACTACAGTAATGTTGTCTGACCAGAATACCACTGATTGATTGTGGAACTGCTCTTGGCCATATTGTGAGGGCCACCAGAATGGGGAAGAGTTCCAAGAAACCAATGTTTGCCACCAGCCCAGACTCCGCCCAATCTCTTGATCACTGTTGGGCACACCAAGATCTACCCAAGATGGCGCCAAAGCCACGCTGCCTGCAGAATCTGCAAACAAACCTAACTCCCTATTGGTCTTAAAGGGGCCTGGCCATACCACCGACCCGTTGAAATCCCTTAAAATGCCTCCCAGATTCTCATGTCTTGCCGCACTTCCCTTGATAACCCAGTATGATGGTTGGTGTCTCAACTTGGGGCCAGACATGGCCTGCACAATTGACCTGGAAAATGGGCGACCCATGGCTATGATACGTAGATCAAAATTCAACTGCCCTACTACCACCTGTAATTGATGCAATGTCACTTTCTTGGCCTCCAAACATTCCTCCAATGCTCTTACAAACACCTTGACTTTCTCCTAGGGAAGTCTAGACGTGCCTGCCCTGGAATCTGATTCTATCCCGAGGAATTCAATTGTTGTAGCTGGCCTACACGTCTTTGCCTGCGCTGGTGGTACCCCAAACATTCTGATCAGGTCCTGAAACATTTCTAATGCCTTCCCACATTCCACTGTGCCTGGGAAACCCAGAAACAGGAAATCATCCAGATAATGCAGTACCCTCTAGTGACCCGATCTTTGCCAGACCACCCACTCCAAGAAAGTGTGAAACCTCTCGAAGTAAGCACAGGAGACCAAACAGCCCATGGGTATTCATTTGTCAAAATAGAAATCTCCCTCAAATTAGAAACCCAGTAAATGGAAATAATTTGGGTGCACCGGTAGCAGCCTAAAGGCAGATTCTATATCCGCTTTCGCTAACAATGTCCCAGGTCCCAGCTCCTGGAGCATTGCAAGTGTCTGATCTAGTGAGGCATGCTTGACTGAGCACAGTGCCCCATCAATAGACTCATTGACGACTGACCTCTAGGCACTGACAAGTTATGGATCAAGCAGTACTCCCCTGGATCTTTCTTCTGGACCACCCCTAAAGGGAACACACACAATTATCCAGCTGGATGGAATCGATTGGACCTGCCACCCTCCCTAGCTTAATTTCCTTCAAAATCTAATTCCTGGCAATGCTAGCATTAGCCCACAGTGCCTTCATAAAGCGCGTCCAAGTGTTCACATCAATCGGTCCCATGGTAAAGTAGGTCTAGTAGCCTTTATCCTCCTACATTTCTTGTCATAGTTCCTCCAGGCAGACCTCCAAACTCATCATGCGCACATACTATCCTATTCTGGTAGCACGCTAGCTGTGACCCCAGGGTCAGGAATCGCTCACCCATAATTGCCTGGAAAATTGTGAAGCCCTTGTCCCAGTTCAACAATGTCTCCTCATACTTCTTCCTGTAATGCCAATGTCCACAATCTCTAGAATGTGAGCATTTCTTACACTGTTTGCTCTCTTCCCGCTCTGGCCTATCTGCAATTAGCTTGTACATATCCACATAATTGCCCTTCCAAATCATCTTCTTCACCTCTGTCGGCACGTGTCTGCCCAACTGATCATGCTCTGAATGCATGTCCCCCAGCCCAATGCTCGGCAATGATGCCAGTTTACCTACCGGTGTAGACTCCTTGGGAAGGGGTGAGGCCCCGATCACCACTGACACTGCTTGCGCCACCCTGCCTATACGTGAAGTACCAGCCAATGGTCCAAATGGGCCACAAGCCTCCTGGCCTTTTCAACATTGTTGCTCTCTGCTACGCCTACCAAAGCACCCCCCATAAGCAGTGCAGACACATCCCTACCTTCCATAACCAAAGCAACACACTGGCCAAGCTCGCGATTAAGTCTTGTTGTCCTGCGCCACCTGTTTGCGTGACCGCAATCGCCATGCAACTACTGCCATTTTGAACAATGCTACTGTTCGCCGAAGGCACTATCACTGTGGGCGAACTACCCTGATCTTTTACACCACCTACATTGCCCAACGGCACAACCTCAGGACTCACACTTGACCCCTTTCATTACTTTCCCCCTGTTCCCTACCACGTTTCTTCACTTGCAGGAATGCCGCCCTTGGAGGACCTCCTGGCCTCCTACGCCTTTCCACCGGAGCTTCTGGCTCTACAGGCTCTGGGCCCTATGGGCGCAAAAGAGCCAGAACCTCCTCTATCGAATCCATCCTGTGCATCAATGCCTCTATATGAACCCCAGTATGAGGGCGCTTGGCACCCTTCTTAGCTCCATCTGGCATCCTCACAACAATATCTAGTTATTTACCATGCAATGCAAATTAAACCCCTTGCCCAACACTGAACATGGTGCTAACAAAGGTACAATGTGAACACCTGGCTGTAAAAAACGCTCAAACAACCACCAAAACTGCTTGCACTGCTTGAGAGACATGCTGCAAATTCAATAGACTTTATAATACAAAAGGGGAGACTATATTCCTTCACTAAAACACCCGGTGAGTCAGGATGGAAAACAGCTCAAATCCCAGCCCTGCAGACACTGTAATTACAGCAAGCAGCCTACGCACAAGCCAAGTAACCCAGCAATATCACTTCAGATAACGCCACTGTAATTAGAGCAAGCGGCCTACACACAAGTCAAATAACCCCAGCAATATCTCTAAAGATATCAATCTCAGCCCCCAGAACACACAACACATAAATAAACTCAACGACAGGGTCTCCACGCATCCCGCTGCTTCCCCAGTACCTGCCACAGTCTCCCGAACCCTCCGGAACCGCCATGGAGGGTTAAATAAACCAAGTAAATCCTGGGTTGGGCGAGAAACAGATGCTCATCCCGTGCGACTCCCAGAGGGTAGTGAGGGAGAGGGCAGCAGCGCTGTGGCCTCCGTGGTCCGGCTGAAATGCGGGCAGGGTGTGGGCGTCCTGAAGCTGGGGGCAGAGGAGCAGTGATCAGCTCATGGCGGAGAGCGGGAAACAAAGAGACCCGCTCGCCGCCTTGCAGCTCCTCGTAAGAGGCGGGGCCACTACACTCGAGCGCGTTCTGACCCCGGAAGCACCTTAGCGCTTCCGGAGGTAGCCTCACGTCGCCCAATCCTCGCCTTCGGCTGACCTCCCGAGACTGGGGTGAGCGCCGCAAATCAGAGATGTCCACCGGCTCCCTGCCCTACCAGCTGGCTCCCTCTAGGCAGGTGAGCCTCTTCAATTTGTGCAGTGATCGGAATTCAGAGCTGTGTGGTAATTATCACATCCCTGCTGCTTTTCCCTGATGGACTTAGCCAGGTAAACCTGGCAAAATGTGTCAGCGGGAAACGACAAGAAAGAGGCAAAACATATAGATTTTGGAGTGATAAATCCAGTTTCAATATGACATACCTCATTCCAAGATGAGGAACTCAGAATAGGACTAGGTATTTACCAAACTAGCCAAATAATCCACCCAGTGGCATAGCTAGAAGAGAGGCGGGGTGGTCGGTCTGCCCCGGGCAGCACGAGTTTGGGGGCGGCGGCCTCCTCCCGCTCCTACCTGCCATCTCGGGGTGGCAATCGCCCCCCCCGCTCTAGATTTCGGCTGTCGCGGGGCGGCAATTGCTGCCGAATTTCATCAACCCCCCCCCTGCTCTTCAATGGGGTCGCCGCAGGGCCGCAAAAGCAGGGACCGCCACGGGCGGCCATAAGGCTAGCTACGCCACTGAATCCACCTCAGTGGTGTGTATTAGGTGAGGGAATGCCCTAATCAATTATCTTAGGTTTCAGTGATTGTTCTACATTATGGAGTGTATGAGAGTAATATAGTTGCAAAAATATCGTTGAGAACAAATATTGTCTCAAAAATATCGTGATGACAAGAAAATCATGGCACAGAATTTAGCTGGTACGAATATTGTGTATTTACTTTTTGTGAAACCAGAATTATTATCACAACTAAACTGTTTATTTTGTATGTTTACACCACTGCACTCATCATTATGTTTTCACTGTGTGATCACTGTGGGCACCAATGTATTATTCGGCATTACCTGAACTATAACTATTTATAATAAATATCTTTGTAATAACTAGCCTTCAAACAACCAGGGACTTATAAAGTACGACTACTCACCTGTGAGGGTCTCAAGGTGCTGGGTGGGGGTCCTGGGTCTGTGGTTCAGTCAAAGAGCCAGGTCTTGAGGTCCTTCCTGAATTGCGGCAGCGATGGTGATTGCCTGAGGTGCAGAGGCAGGGAGTTCCAGGTATTTGCAGCGAGGTAGGAGAAGGATCTTCCTCCAGCCGTGATCTTGTGGATCCATGGGATGGTGGCCAGGGCCAGTTGGACTGAGCGAAGATGTCTGGTGGGGTTGTGGAAGGAGAGGTGGTGGCTGAGGTATGCAGGTCCAGAGTTGTGGAGGGTTTTGTAGGTGTGCGTGAGGAGCTTGAAGGTGATTCTCTTGTTGACAGGTAGCCAATGAAGGTCTCTCAGGTGGCCGGTGATGTGGTTGTGGCGTGGGAAGCCTTGGCTTCTGTTGCATTAACTGAATTTGCAACTGAGTTACTAAAAATATTGTAAATGTATATTAAAGTGAGTCTTTTCTGAAACGTTGTTATCAATTTAAACTGTAACTTGGTTCACGCTAAGTATATGGATTTGCGCATGTTCTTTGTGCTAGTACACTGGCCCTGATATAGCTGAAGTAGTAAACTTTTTAAGCCTGAGTCTTTTTAGAAAATATGTAAAAATTGTGATTTAAGTGGATATTTTGACCCCATTTTATCCAAATCCCCCTATCCCTTGCTTTCTGAAATTCGAGAGAGCGGTTTATAAGGTGAGGTTGGAGAGAGAAAGAGAGAGTATGCATGTGTGTGTGTGCGTGTGTGTGCAGAGGGGGCAGGAAGAAAGATTTGCCAGCGAAAGTAAAGGCATTGTCCAATCTTAAAATGCATAAAATTGAGTACATTTCACAAGTTGATATGCCTGCAGCACTCCCGTCCAGCCTACACTTCTTCCTAATTCATATTGAAAATTGGGTTCATGACCCAGGCCCCATCAATAATTTTGTCAACCTGGCTCTCATGCCTTTCGGTCGTGTTAAGGGTACTTTGGCCATGTGCAGTGCTCTCTGGACTATGTGCCCAACCCTGTTGTACCCAGTATCTGCTGCACACAGCCTTCGGCCACACGGAGTGAGCTCCACGCAACTCACTTGTGTCCCTTCAAAGCACCACTAGTGCTCTCCATCTAAGTTTACAGCCTCAGGAGTACACTTCACTTTCAAACTAAATATTCATATGCGAACAAGCAAAGTCATCCAAAACATGCATTGTTACATAAGACTCAGAAGGCCTTCCAGATTTGACTCATCATGTGAATTCCCTTGCCTGAGAATTAGACTTTTAACTTCAAGACAGTCAAGAAACTTGGGCCAGAGTGGAAACATGCAGCTTGGTATACTTTCCTGCCACTAGAAACCAAGGGAAACTGCACTGCTCAAAATCGAGTTACAAATTAAAAAATAAAAAATAAACTTTAATGAAATTCTGCATAGTCACACTCCCAAATACCTCCTAAAAATATCAAATCTTAGATAGTCTGTTCTGCCTCACAGCAAGAGGTGGTGTGGTTGACATGAAAAATTAAATGTGGGGTTGGTTACAGATATATATTTACTGTCACCGGACTGTGTGGAACACCACCTCCATACACCATCATAGTGGAAGCAACCTTGATCAGATTAGAGGAAACACATTGAAACACATGCCTTTGAAAGCAGTAGGGTGTAACACTGTGAAAATATCACCTGCACCCACCACAGGCGCGCAATGCCCATAGGGCTGAATGGGCTTCAGCCCCCCTCCCTAAACCCCCCCCACACCCTCCCCCCCCTTCCCCATCGTGTGTCTCAGCCCGGGCTGCTGCAGCTCGAGCTGCTGTGGGCTCGGCTGGGCAGTGTCTGGAGTCTTATCTCTGGCACGCCTGAGTTTTTCACAGGTCTTTAAAGACCCTTTGCATATTTACAAACCTTTGTAAACTGGATACCGAGGCTTAGTAGTTTTTTCTGGTTCCAGTACCCCCTGGGCCCCCACTCCGCCTATTCCTTACATTTGTATTTAGTGTGAGAATGCATTTCATGAAAAGGAATATAAAGTAGGGTTGCCAAAAGAAAAATTCCAGCTATGTGTTGTTTAAAGAGCCTGCAATCTTGACACTTAGGGGTCGATTCCGATTCGGGCCGGAAATCTCTCCGACCGAGCCGGACCCGGAGAGATTTCCGACCGAATCGGACCCGTGCAGTCCGACCGAACGAGTCCGATGCATTCGTATGCCACCGGACACGAGTCGGTCAGACTCCCATTGAACTCAATGGGAGCCGGTCGTACAACGCGTACGCGGGCTCCCATTGCCTCAATGGGTGCGAGGCGGACAAGGGCGCCCCCTACAGCGAGTACGCCGCGAGCGCTTCGCGGCGTACACGCACAGGTAGGGGGACCCATGGGTCCCCCTGTGTGCGCCTCGCACGGGTACGCGTACAGGGGGTCCGACACGGACCCCCAAAGTACGGCTCCGACAGCGAGTTCGAGTCGGACGGCGCGAGTCGGTCGGAGCGGTCGAGGTGCGCATCGTACTTACCCGGCCGGAAAACGTCTCCATTGCGCGGTGCGAATCGGGTCCGAGCGAGTCGGTCGGAGCGGTACGATCCGGGTACGAGTCGGTCGGAGCGGTCGGGTCGCCCGGACGAGTCGGTCGGCGACTCGCATCGTACTCGCTCGGCCGGACCCGCGTACGGTTCGGTCGGGAAACAGGGCTCCGAATCGGATCCGGTAAAGCCGAATCCTATTCGGAGCCCTACCGGCCGAGATCGGAATCGGCCCCTAAATAGGGTTATAAATAAAAAAAAGTATGTATTCATTTGTAAAGTGACTTCTCTGTCTTTGTTCCCTTTAATTATCAGTCATGGTTCATTCAGACAGCCCTAGAACACAATTAAAAGTGCGTTCTATTTATATTTGCTGTTCCAAGTATGCACAGAGAAGTGCTGAAAATACGGCTTTAGGTGACTGCTTATTTTTGTACCATCTGGGACATCAAAATAATGAGCTGGCAACCCTAATCATAAGACTGAAAGTTTGTTGCAGGATCAGCACATTATTTATTTCCTCCACCCTGGATCCCTGATTAATGCAATAATAGCAGGGCTTTAAGTGGGCCGGGTCCTGCCGGTGCCCAGCACCATCAGTTCTCAAAAGCAGGCGCCAAGACGTGTCCCTATCGGGCTCTCCATTTTCACTCTCACACTCAGAATGGAAGAAAAAAATCTTAACTCTGCAGCAGTTCACTGTTTTGATGTAACTTTTATTTTTTTGCAGTTCTGTATTGCTAAACATGAAGTGCATTACATGAGCACTAACAAGGACATCTTCGATTATTTTTTGGTAGGCACGCACGTTTAAGTGATTTGCCCAGAAACACAGGATGTTGAGCCGACGCTGAGACTCAAACCTGCTTCCTCAGCTCCAAAGTTGGCAGCCCTAGCCATTACGCCACAACCTCTCGCGCAAGAACTGAAGCATTTTCAATATTATATACAACGAAGCCATAGTTGTATGTATGCATGCAGTATATTTAACTTATGCAACTAACAACCTTTGACAAAGCTAATAGTCCTGGCTTGTTGTAGGTGTAATGTTACTTATGTGGAGGCAATAACAGAAGCAGTGAAATACCAGTCGGGTGGCACATTATGCTGAGCATCAATTTTTGCATAAATGTTTTAAGCCACGCCCTTAATTATATCGGCCACAACCCGTTGAGAGACCCCCCCAGTTTTTCCATACCACTTAAAGCCCTGCATAATAACAATAGTTTAACTTATATCTGAAACCCTACGCCGCTGTCAATAACATGCTGAGTTACTTCAAGTGTCTGGGAATGCACCCTGCATTCAGACAACTCACTCCTCATTCTCGCCCTTCACTTTCACGCTCACCCTGCACTCACAGCGATCACAATGCACTCATACTAATCACCATGCACTCACACCATTCACCCGCTCACCCTGCACTCACAGTGCACTTGCGCTGTTCACCCTGTACATCACCTTGCAGTCACGCGAGCACATTACTCACCCTGCACTCATGTGACACTTCACTCACCTGTCCCCCTCACTGCTCAATCTGCATTCTCACTCAAACAAGCCCATCACTAACCATGCATTAATTCGTCCGACTCTACACTTACATCTGCACCCAAATTAATATGGTCACCTCACTCACCCTGCAGTCACTCCTCGTACCCTACTCTCACACAGTCGTATCGCTCACCGTGCACTCACATGGGCACTCCTGCCACCCACACAGCGCAGAGGGTTAATGTGCCTGCTACAAAGAATTTGTACCATGCAGATCACAGAACTGAGTGGGAGTAAACTATGAGCAGCGCTATAAAAAAATGAAATGTTTGTCAGAATGGTGCTATAGAGAGATGAGGTGCATCGTTGGTGAGTGGTAATGAGGGAATTCATGGAGAAGGAGGAAATGGGGGAGGGGGCACCAAAAAAGACTGCTACACCGTGTGCCCTGGCTGGGAGTGCTAGCCCCCCCCCCCCTGAAGTTCGGGTCTAGTTGCGCCCCTGACCCACCAGAAACACAGAACACTGAAGACTACAAGAAAATAGTGCTTGGAATCCTGATGGTATAAGCGCTATAAAATTAATAGTACCCTACACACTAACTTTGGGTTCCCGATCAGCCTGCTGCCCAGCTTAAAGAGCTTCAATGTCTCGTTAGGTGTAATAATCGCTATATGCATTAAATTACTATCCAATATAATATAATTGAAACATTAAGGATAAACCTAGCCCTTGCGGTCTGAGCTTGTGTATTTTCTCGTAAACAGGTCTCTGGGAATATTTTTTACGCCTGCTCATTTTGATGAACATTCACTGCCTACAGAAGTGCCGTTTGTTTTTGAAAATGGGGGTGGGTTTGAATATTGATGGCTAAACTAGGAGGCCAAACAACCGTGATGAAAGCAAGGATCAAAAAACAAAACGGAGTCCCCTAAAATTTGATCTTTTTTGACACGCGAGCACTTTATTCCTAGCCAATCAAAGAGCCCTCTGGCCATGGAAACAGCATTCAATTGGCTCAATTACACGGAGGCTGTTGGCGAAGTCAGAAGTTTGTTAAAAGAAGATAAAAATCCCATCTTTATCAGCGGAATGCGCGAGGCATCCGCAGCGTCAGTCAATTACAACTGGGGGATCTTTGTTCAAATTAGAAGCAAGGGCACCAGCTGGGACTTTATGCTCAATTCAATTACTTTATGGCGTACCTTCAGGCTTCACTCTAAAGTGACTCTTAAAGGATAATCAGACATACTCAATAAGCAATCAGGGGAAATTACTTTACGTGAATGTATCAAGGTTACAAGCTGCAGGGGAGTCTGGAACCTGCCGGCAACTGTACCAGGCAGAGATGTACCCGGAGAGACCTGTACCTGCCGGCAACTTTAGCAGGCAGAGACTGTACCCGGAGAGACCTTACAGGCTGACAACTTTAGCAGGCAGAGACAGTACCCGGAGAGACCTTACAGGCTGACAACTTTAGCAGGCAGAGACAGTACCTGGAGAGACCTGTACCTGCCGACACTGTACCAGGCACAAACTGTACACAGAAAGACAGTGTACCTGCTGACAACTGTACCAGGCAGAAACTGTACCCGGAGAGACCTTACAGGCTGACAACTTTACCAGGCAGAGACAGTACCTGGAGAGACCTTACAGCAGGCCCGGCTCCAGGAATTTTTATTTGGGTGGGCCAAGGATGCATTCGGGTGGACCACTGCGGGCCCGATTTGTCACATATATGTCTAGCCAGGCCTGCTTCAGGGCCCTCCTTTATCTCTCCTTAGTTTAACGCATTCTTTTCTTTCCAAATCTCTTTCTAAATGTTATTACTCTCAAAAAGAGTTTTGTTCCATGTAATGTCCCTTTGATGGGAAAAGGAGGTTTCTGAGGTGGGAGTATCTGGCAAGTGACACTTCTCAGGCTCTCCCTCATGACCTCCTCCTCGGACTCCCTCACTGCCACCCTCTGCCAGTGGCCCTCATTTCTCCGTAGCCCCTTCCCTTCATGACCTCCTCCTTGGACTCCCTCACTGCCACCCTCCACCAGTGCCGCTCATCTCTCCATAGCCCCTCTCCCTCATGACCTCCTCCTCGGATTCCCTTACTGCCACCCTCCACCAGCGCCCCTCATCTCTCTGTAGCCCCCCCCATTGGCCTCCTCCTCGGATTGCCTCACTGCCACCCTCCACCAGCGCCCCTCATCTCTCCATAGCCCCCCCATTGACCACCTCCTCGGATTCCCTCACTGCCACCCTCCACCAGCGCCCCTCATCTCTCCGTAGTCCCCTCTCTATTGACCTCCTCCTCTGATTCCCTCACTGGCACCCTCCACCAGCGCCCCTCATCTCTCCGTAGCCCCCCCCTCTGTAGCCCCCCCTCCTGTAGACCTCGTCTTCCTGCTTCCACACCCTCCGCCTCCTTCGTAAGACCTTCAAATGGATCCCCTCGAACACCGAAAGACCGTCACTCACGCCCTGGTCACCAGCAGACTCGACTACGGCAACGCACTCTACGCCGGAATAAACAAAAACCTCACCCGCAAGCTACAGAACATCCAGAACGCCGCCGCAAGACTGGTCCTCAACCTGCCAAAACACTGCCACATCTCCCAGCATCTGCGCACACTCCACTGGCTCCCCGTCGAGGCGAGAATCACCTTCAAGATGCTCACCCACGCACACAAGGCCCTCCACGGCACCGGACCAGCATACCTGAACAGCCGACTCAAATTCCACGCACCCCAAAGGACCCTATGATCAGCCCAGCTCTCCTAAGCCGTGGTCCCCCGCACCAGAAAGACCAGATCGGGAGGCCGCTCCCTCTCCTTCCTCGCGGCCAAAGCATGGAACGCCCTTCCGCTCCACCTCAGACAGACAACATCGCTCCCCATCTTCGCAAGAAACCTCAAAACCTGGCTCTTCGACATACCCCCTCCTTGATGGAATGGAACCTGCACCCCCCCCCACCCCCACCCCTAGCGCCTTGAGAACCTTACGGGTGAGTAGTCGCGCTTTAACAAACCCCTGATTGATGATTGATTGATCTCAGCCTCCCTCACTACCACCCTCCACCAGTGCCTCTCATCTCTCATCCCTCCGTAGCCCCCCCCCCCCCTATTGACCTCCTTCTCGGACACCCTCACTACCACCCTCCACCTGCGCCCCTCATCATATGCATTTCATTTGTTGTATAGCGCTACTCATATCAGTGTAGGGTGCACAGTACTTTACATCATGCACACATTATACAGAGACAATCAATCATGCAAGTATGTAAATCAATCTACAGGGAATGTCACATAAGCCAATGAGGATTACAAGGTGTAGGAATCACGTGTCATCCATACTGGTGGCCATTATATTTTAAGAGGGCTTGGTCTGGAGAAGCACAAACTCAGGATTTAAAGCATACCCCAGCAGTTAGGGGTTGGCTTTACTGATAAAAATGTATATCTGCCCAAACAAACTCTTTTTAGCAACATTAGAATAATGAAAGACTGGGGAAGTTCTAACTATATTACAACGCAAAAAAAAGAAAAAAGCTAAGTTCTAACTACATCATTCAGGTTTGCATGCAGCTCTTTGATGACAGTTCATAGGTCCCTGTCCTATGATAGGATTGTAATTTCTGAACAGAAAGTAACACAATAATCTCTGTGACAAAGGCAGTAACCCACTGAGCTATCCACATAAAATACAGTGTACCTGCATTTCAAAACTACCAACAGACAAAGGATTGGCAGGATCATTAATCACCAGTTATCTGGACATTTTTATTGTTGTCTTACATCTGTGGCAGAGCCGGCCTTGATAATGATAAAAACTGTTTAAATAAAGCATACAGGAAGTATGTGTCTTGCTGGGCCTTCCTTGATGATTTTCAAAAGAAGAACAAATAGCCAGACATTCTCTCACCTGCTTGGTTCCTCATCAGAGCCCGATCTGATAAGCAGCTGCAGGGGCCAGGAAAGGTGAATTCGGAGAAACAAACTTTTTTTCTCCAGCATGGAATAGAAAAGGAAATATTCACACAGCAGAACGGTTAAGGTTACCCGGTGCCAAAGAGAGGATTTGTCCCCTTTGATATGCCCCTATTTTACCTGCACGAGTGGGCGGGGACACAGCCCACCTTTCTAAAAGGAGATGGGTGATTGGGGGTGCCTGTGAGAGAGAGCCCAGGCCCAATCACACAACTCCCTGAACAGGAAGAAAAACAATGTTCAGAGGAACGTTTTCAATGAAAGTGGCCATTTACTACTGGCCTTTGTGACGTCACTGCCAGGGCCAAGGCTCATGCTTGGGTGGGCCAGGCTCATGTTTGGGTGGGCCTGGCCCACCTAGCCCACCCGCTAGAACCGGGCCTGCCTTACAGGCTGACACATTTACCAGGCAAAGACAGTTCCCGGAGAGACCTTGCAGGCTCACACATTTACCAGGCAGACTATAATCACACAGAGATCCCTCTGCCTGTATGCTGGTATAGAGAGTGCTAAGAAGTCACTGATACATTAAAACAGTCCTACAGAACTGGCCTTCTGATTTATAATGCAAAAAAACATATAAGGTGCTGACAAAGTCACATTTATTGGTTTCATTTTATCAAATTGATAGAAAACATGATAGAATAAATATCAAAACATTCCGGCGCATCCTACATCACACGCACACAACCTTTCAACCAAACCACACAAAACCAAACCCAGGCATACTCTAACATCCTGACAGATCCAGATTCACTCGATAAACGAACAAATCTTTTTGAAAAAAGGTTACACAACCCTCCTTGAATGCAAAGGAATACCAAGGAATATATGCAATTCTGTAATACAAATGAATCAATTAAACACAAAACAGAAAATGTTGGCGAGTCCAAAGGTCGGTTAATTATACAGTTGTTAGTCCATTTTCTCTGACAGGAGGGTGTGATAGAGAAAAGCAGCTCCAGCGCCGACGCGCGCTTCGGTGTCCGACCCCACTGGGGGTCTCATCTTCTTCAGGGCGCAGGGGTCATGTGCGAAACACAAGGAGTGGTGCGCCTGGAACACGATGAAAGAAAAAGGATCCCAGAATAATATAGCACTAAAAATCACAGACAATACGAACTCCTTAATAGGGACCAAGTCAATAGATAGAATATCAGCTGGATTCTCTAATCTATAGAGGCTTCTTTAAGCGGTAACAAATAGCAGACAGGATAAGGAATACGTGAGTGCAGGACGGTCCACACAGCGGACCAAAGGATTCTTTCAAGGCAGCGGCCCAGAACGGGCTCATCGGTTTCATAGATGTACAAACAGTACAATGACAACACCTAATAAGTGGGTGGCGGTAGTGAGAAAGAGACGTCCACACTCGAGAAAACCCGCGTCCGGGATAAACGGGAATCACAGCGGCGTCCAAGAGGTCCCAGGACCATTTACCAGGCAGAGACACTACCCGGAGAGACCTTACAGGCTGACACATTTACCAGGCAGAGATACTACCCGGAGAGACCTTACTGGCTGACACATTTACCAGGCAGAGACAGTACCCGCAGAGACTGTACAGGCAACTTTACCAGGCAGAGACTGTACCCGCAGAGACCTTACAGGCTGACAACTTTACCAGGCTGAGACTGTACCCGCAGAGACCTTACAGGCTGACACATTTACCAGGCAGAGACAGTACCCGCAGAGACGTTACAGGCTGACACATTTACCAGGCAGAGACAGTACCTGCAGAGACCGTACAGGCTGACAACTTTTCCAGGCTGAGACTGTACCCGGAGAAACCATACAGGCTGACAACTTTACCAGTCAGAAACAGTACCCGGAGAGACCTTACATGCTGACACATTTACCAGGCACAGACACTACCCGGAGAGACCTTACAGGCTGACACATTTACCAGGCAGAGACAGTACCCGCAGAGACTGTACATGCAACTTTACCAGGCAGAGACTGAACCCGCAGAGACCTTACAGGCTGACAACTTTACCAGGCTGAGACTGTACCCGCAGAGACCTTACAGGCTGACACATTTACCAGGCAGAGACGGTACCCGCAGAGACGTTACAGGCTGACACATTTACCAGGCAGAGACAGTACCCACAGAGACCGTACAGGCTGACAACTTTACCAGGCTGAGACTGTACCCGGAGAGACCGTACAGGCTGACAACTTTACCAGTCAGAAACAGTACCCGGAGAGACCTTACAGGCTGACACATTTACCAGGCAGAGACAGTACCCGCAGAGACCGTACAGGCTGACAACTTTACCGGGCAGAGACTGTACCCGGAGAGACCTTACAGGCTGACAACTTTACCAGTCAGAAACAGTATCCGGAGAGACCTTACAGGCTGATAACTTTACCAGTCAGAAACAGTACCCGGAGAGACCTTACAGGCTGACAACTTTACCAGTCAGAAACAGTACCCGGAGAGACCTTACAGGCTGACAACTTTACCAGTCAGAAACAGTACCCGGAGAGAACTTACAGGCTGACAACTTCACCAGGCAGAGACTGTACCTGGAGAGACCTGTATCTGCCGACACTGTACCAGGAACAAACCTTACCCAGAAAGACAGTGTACCTGCTGACAACTGTATCAGGCAGAAACTGTCCCCGGAGAGACCTTACAGGCTGACAACTTTACCAGGCAGAGACAGTATCCGGAGAGACCTTACAGGCTGACAACTTTACCAGGCAGAGACTGTACCGAGAGAGACCTTACAGGCTGATACATTTACCAGGCTGAGACTGTACCCGCAGAGACCTTACAGGCTGACACTTTTACCAGGCAGAGACAGTACCCGCAGAGACCATACAGGCTGACAACTTTACCAGGCAGAGACTGTACCTGGAGAGACCTTACAGGCTGACAACTTTACCAGGCAGAGACACTACCCGGAGAGACCTTACAGGCTGACAACTTTACCAGGCAGAAACAGTACCCAGAGAGACCTTACAGCTGGCAACTTTACCAGGCAGAGACAGTACCCGGAGAGACCTGTACATGCTGACAACTGTACGAGGAAGCAACTGTACCCGGAGAGACCTGTACCTGCTGACACTGTACCAGGCACAAACTGTACCCAGAAAGACAGTGTACCTGCTGACAACTGTACCAGGCAGAAACTGTACATGGAAAGACCTGTACCTGCCGACACTGTACCAGGCACAAACTGTACACAGAAAGACCTGTACCTGCTGAAAATTGTACCAGGCAGCAACTGTTCCCTGTGAGATCTGTACTAGCCAACAACTATACCAGACAGCAACTGTACTCAGGGAGACTTGTATCTGCAAAAAACTGTACTCTGCAGCAAATGTATCCGAGGAGATCTGTACCTGTCGATGACTGTACTAGGCAGCTTCTATACCCAGGGAGACTTGTACCTGCTGACGACTATACGAGGTAGCAAATCTGTCTGGGGAGATGCATACCTGCTGACTTCTGTACCTGGCAGGAGCCGTACTCAGGGAGACCTGTAACTGCAGACACCTGTACCAGGCAGCGACTGCACGCAGGGAGATCTGTACCTAATACTAAATTTACCTGGCAGCACCTGTACCCTGTGAAACCAGCACTTGTCGACAACTGTACCAGGCAGCAACAATACCCCAGCAGACCGATACATGCCAACTCTAGCTTGTGGAATCAAAGAGTGGCGAAATGCACCAACCAGGACCCGACCCTGGTGGGATCTCTACCAACAAGGAACTGTTTGAGAAAATAATTTCTTGTGTTAAAAACTATTTCAAAAGTGTACTAACCATAGTAACAATGCACTATACATGTGAGGATTTAAGAAAGATGACAACTGCATGTGTCAACCATACCATGTACTAGCCACATACTCTTCTAGCTAAAACCTATATGATCATTGAACTCTACAAAAATAGACCTGAACTTGTTAAGACCTGTGTCAGCCAACAACTGTACTTAGTCAAAACACTTGACGGTGCTTCTCCTCACCCTATCAAAGTACAAAAAAAATACCCTTCTGAAGCTGCTCCGGAGAACCTGTAAATACATAATGGGGTTTAACATCACAGAGCCTCCATCACAGGAGCTTCAAAATTATTCTATGTAGGGGGCTCTAGTTCACCCTGTGCTCATTGGCTGACTGTGTGAAGAGAGCCAATATTGTGTGACACACAGTGGCAGAGTGTGAGCTGGCATCATGTTTACATGATACCACATGATATCAGCTTTCTTCACAAGGACACCCGGTGATGAGCCAATATCACATGATGACACAGGGTGAGCTGGAAACCCTTACCAAAAGTAGGTGCTTTGATGTGGCTAGAAGATTGTGATCAGTAGTTTTAGCTCCCTTGCTGATTGGTCTGCATTGGGATAGAGTGTTGGAGGTAGCTGGAGGGAGAACTTGTGCTCCTTTGATACCAGTATTAGCAGTAATTGCACATGACTGTTCTTGGCAGTGAAACAGCTTGCCTGATGGCGGATGCTGATGTGGAGGAAGAATGATTGTGTAATTTGTGCAGCTTTCTAGCAGTAAAGTTTAGAATCTTGTGAAGTGGACCTAGAAGAAAATCAGAAGACCTACCAGATGATCAATCTACTGAGAACTAGACAGGAGATGACATTTTTACTTTGCTGAAAAGCATTGGCAGTTGAATCTTGAGAATGTCCGAAAGCTGAAAGCATGTTTTGGTGGCTGTGCTGGAGATGAAGAGCTCCATTTTCATGCATGGGCTAAAGAGAACTCTGGTGGTTCTGGCTGAGTAGGCAATTCTGAGAGTCTTTGGGAAAGAGGATTGATTTAGTAAGAAGGGTGGATTCAGTAGAGGAGCAGAAGTAGAGAGCCTTAGTTTTGGATGGGTTTAGCATGAATGACTTTAGTGCCATGCAGTGTCAGATGGCTGTGAGGCAGGATGAGATACAAGACTTGAGGGGACATATAAATGCTAGAAAGGAGAAGAATATTTGGGTATCATTATCATAGAGGCGGCATGAAAAGCCAAAGGGCGATGATACTGCTGATAGAGTAGGTGTAAACTGAAATAAAAGAGGGTATAGGACAGAGACTTGATGGATGCCTTCCGAAAGTGACTAGGTGGTGATCTCTTTGAGTCACAGACGACTGGCTGAAAATCCAAAGTTGTGGGTGTGAGGTACTGGGGATGAAATTGTGTAAGGAACAGTGTGTATTTAAGGTTTGTTTTATGGTTATGCTGAAATGGTTGAATAATGTGCTGTTGACTGAGGTCATTGTAAATTTTGTGTAAGGATCCTGGGAGGAACTCTGGAAGTGTTTCCTCTTGGAGATGGAGATTCTGCTTGAGGGAGGAATGCTGGGCAAAAGTTGACTTGCTTATGTGCAAAGTCAGGATCGCAAAGAGTAGTGTAAATGATGGGTGAGGTGTGCACAAGTCTAGTAGATATAACAAGATCAGTGGCATTTCCCAGGTGACCCGTTCATGAGATGTTCTTTGAATTTGAGCCTCATTCCATGCTGCTGACCTATACGCTACACACTGTCTTGCCATACAATTTCTGGATGCATCTTTGAACTCTTGACATACACCAGCTGTGCGCCTTTTTACGTCTTTAAACACGAAGATTTTCACTGCTAAAACAATCCGTGCAGCCCACAAGAGTGTTGGGCAATGTTCATGTGGACTATTTAAACACATTACAGCCTTGAAGAAGTCCCATTGGGATGAAACGCGTCGCGTCGGCTATGAATTCTGTGTCGTGTTTTAACAGGAAATTTTTGAACAAAAGAATAAAGGAATAAAAGATGTATATATTTTTCACAACATGATGACTTATGTGACTCATTTGGGAGACGCCGTGCTAAAGTTAAATTATTGACTACTGTTTATTACTGTGTACTTTGAAAAACTGTGTATAACAATACATGTGTGCTGAGCCAGCTTGTTCTTGTGTCTTTGGGTTTCCCAATCAGTGGGGAAATAGGGAGGTCACGTTCCCGGCTCTTTGCACCATAATTCTGCTTTATTTACATTCTACTAGACTGACTGGTGCAGGTATTTAGTGCCTTGACCTTCTTTTTTCTGTTGTGCCGTTCATGAGATGTGTATGATGAATCATAGAGAAATTTTGAGTACCAAGAGTGTTGAAACTGATTATTGGGCATCAGGTTGAAGTCACCAAGAATTCTCCTAGAAACGGCTCAACTGTGGCATCGAGCTTGTCAGAACTGCCAAAAACATCGATAGTAGAGAGTTATGTTGGCTTTGTAAGAGACATGCATTAAATTGATTTAGAAGGGCAGACAGAATATGGGTGGAAAAGGACACTGATCCAGCTCAGGGGAGTGGAACTTAATTTCAGGCTTTTCAGCCCTTCTATGTTGAACGATAAAATACTGCATCATAACATGAGATGTGTATAAAGGCGCATTGCCCAGTGTGCCCATGCAGTTTTAACAATGATGCATTTGAAAGTAGGTAGGGTGCAGAGGAATGTGCACTACAAAATACTGTATTTTGACACAAAAAAATGAATTACAAATACTTTTCTGAACTTGGTTTCTAGTCAACGTTTTGACCCTGGTGGAAAAAATCATTTGGCCATCATCTAGGTTAATTTAAACTTGCGGAAGACTATCTGTGAGTGAATGGATATAAGAAGGGCAATTCTGACTGATCTAAAGATTCTAGAGAAATTTACAGCAGAAAATTCACACCGGGGAGAATTGTTTTTAACGGACCACGCTTACAATGCAAAAGTATGTGTGCTTACTCTATTGCGTTACAGCTGGGATCACAAGACGCAATTGGCAACCGCACAAAGAGCAATATAATAGGTGCCACACTAAAGGCTGATACCGGAAACTCAGGACTTAACCTACTGGAAAAGAGCATGATGGCCATGTGCCAGTTTGCACCTCACCCCAGATGGATCCCCCTAATTCACTGGGCCGTTGTTCCAGACCAGCTCTTCTGGAAGCAAAGAACACTTGGATCAACCAACAAATAATCCGGTGTGAGATGTGATTATTGGAGATGTTCGCTGTAAATTCCCAGCCAGTTGAAAGAAAGTCTGTGCTTCTAAACGAGTTCTATTAATGCTTGCTGGAGGGCTGCCCATGATTAGAGGGATCTTCCATCCCGGAAGGGAATTAAACGGGAGGGAGACCTCAACCAGCAAGGTGGCTGCAGGAAAGAGCAGAGTAAGGCAAGAATGTCAAATCAGCACAGTGTCATGAGTAGCAGAAGTGACCCCACACACCCCCATGACATCTGATGACATCAACAAACCTCTATGTTCTGCTGAGGGGGTGGGGAATTGGTAAGCCATGCAAACTACGGAAAGTAAATGCATCAGAGAGCACATGGGGAGGGACATCTTAAGGATTTTGAGGGCCCTGGGACAAGCATATTTTGAGGACCCCTGTAAGCAACAGTTTTGAATGTATAATTCTATTTCAGCTCTTTCATGCCCTCATTTGCGGAGTCACTGACAGTGCACAGACACACTTGTCCAAATTCTAAATGTGTTTACACGTAATATTAATGGATAGCGATGCGTGTTTTCAATATTGTAACACAGCAGCTGCTCGCTAATATTATTGCAAATAATCTCTGTGACACACTCCCATTTCTCATACGTGAGGTCCTGATTTGATCTAAAAGAAACTATTTTATGGATGTTGCATGAAACATAAACACAACATTTATCTACAAAATGTAGTAGACACATATATCACCCACAATGAAAATAAAGCAAAGGAAAGTGGTAAGTAAAACAATCTGTTTAAGAACCATTTAATGCCATCAGGGCAAGACTCTGTGGAACAGAGCTGGTTCTATCAGGGGGCCCCCTGAAAGCCTGGGCCCCTGGGCCACAGCCCACTTTGCCCATGCCTTAAAATGTCTCTGCACATAGGTCCATGTCAGTGCGGACATCATTTTACAGCCCTGGACTTGGAACAAATATTGTTATGGATAGCACATGACTCCATGTCAGCGGAGACTGCCGATGCACCGCTTCGTTTTAAATCTTTGTGCGCAGGCAACAGTCCTTGGGTAAATTGTGTAATTTGTGTCATTTCACAGAAACAGCATGCATTATGTGTAAGTAACAGACCATTTTCCTATTGCCATTGTTTGTACCTGGTTTCATTTGACTTTAGGATCCCATACACAGCGTTGTTGTGCAACTCTGCATGACTTTAGTAGATCTGGCTTTAGGTAGAATTATAGGGTTGTTGGCTATACCCGCCCAATTACGCCCACTTTGCATGGATTAGTGCAAGTTTCATGCCATGCGAATAAATGCTATATCAGTACTGTGCCCCGTCAACTTTGTGCTGATACATCCTTTTGCATGTAAGAGTTGATTAACGCTGTTGTTTGTGTTGCTTTGCATTGCATAAATACTCCCTTACACTGTGCAAGGGTCCGTGCTAAAGGTTTGTGATCCTCAAAAAAAAACGTACCTTGCCGCCTGGTCCCGCATCTCTGCTCCTGCTCTCCTGCCTCTGACTCCAAGAAGCAGGCAGCCAGACTCCATCCCCTTAGTCAAACACAACAGTGTTGTGATTGGTCTGAGCGCCATGACACAGCGCTCAGCCAGGGACTGGAGGGGTGCAGCCTGCATGGAGAACGGGGAAAGTGCGCATGACTGGTTTGGGCGGCCCAAGAGGGCTGACCAAACAGTTATTGCGCACTTAGGAGTGGGAAAACCACTCCTCCCCTGCTCCGAGAGCAGAGCAGCCCCGCCCGCAAAGCAGCAGGACACAAAGCATAAAATGAGAATAACTCCAAGTTATTATCATTTTATGTTTCTACTTGGCACTGCTTAAAAGCAGTGGGGCGACGCTCCTCCGCCAGGAGGAGCCACCACTGAAGGGTACAACAGACAGTTAACCATTCCTGGGTTCGAACTTCCAAATACACATGCTGTGAAAACTTAAACATGTTGTCTTAGCATAACTGTGACTTTTGCAGCCATCTTTTCCCTATGCCAGTGAAGCACTCATGTTACGTTTAAAGCCTCCAATCCATGACTTGCCCACAAAACAAGGGTTTCTGATTAGCTTGCTGAGCAGCAAAGGTTTGCATTTCTGTATCTATGGGGAGGTGGTTGTGATACTTTCTAAAGACTTCAAAATACTGCACCTGGGTAACGACTTTGTTCCCGTTCCTTCACATATTCTCCATTAAATCCCTGTATATGAAAACTTTAAAATGTGTACTTTGTGTCTGCTTGTGAGGTTTATGCTCATTTGGGATGCTGGGGTATACTCTCATCTCTGTGATTCACAGGCACCTTTTTAGGGTCAAGCCTGCAAGAGCATGCACTAGGGCATGTGTCTCGCTTGCGAGGCACTGTATACCTAAAAGGGCTTGCAGACCGCCCTTTGCTTACCATTTGTTGGCTTGCGTGGCACTCTTCTTTACAGCCTCGTAATTCGTCAAGGCGAGCCTAACATCATTTCCTTTCCTCTCTGTGGAGCAGGGACCAAGGACTGATTGATTCAATTTAATCAGTGCCCGTCCGCTGCTCCCGACATGATTGAGGTACTATTTTGTACTTTTTAACTCCTAGTCCCCAGCAAACAGAAGGCGTGTGGCTGGCAAAAATGTGCACAGCAGGACAAACAAAACTGCAAACATTTATTTTCTATAATTAACTTTCTTTTATTTTGCCAAGTCTTCTTTTCTCACTTTGCACTCATTTTCTTTTGTTTTTGCTCATGGGCGCTGTTCTCAAAAGATGAAGATTATCTTATTGCAAAGCGACGTTGTTTCTTTCTTATGTGTCATTTCTGAAATGATGCTTTAACAGATAATCGTGCAGTACAACCCAATTGACCGCACTCCAATCTGCCCCACTCCAATCCACACCAATCCACCCCACCTCACCCCACACCAATCCGCCCCACTCAATCCAATCCACCCCAGATCAATTAAATCCATCCCACTCCAAACCAAATCACTTACCCCAATCCAATCCACTCCAATCCACCACATTCCAATAGTCCCAACCCATCCCACTCCAATCTGCCCCACTCCAGTTCGCCCCACTCCAATACAAAACAATCTATCCCACTCCTAAACAATCTGCCCCACTCCAATCTGCCCCACTCCAGTCCAGAACAATCTGGCCACTCCACTCCAAAACAATCTGCCCCACTCCAATCCAAAACAACCTGCCCCACTCCAATCTAAAACAATCTGCCCACTCCAATCCAAAACAATTTGCCCCCCTCCAATCTGCCCTACTCCAATCCAAAACAATCTGCCCCACTCCATTCTTCTGCAATCCAATCTGCCCCACTCCAAAACAATCTGCCCCAAACCAATCTTCCCTATTTCAGTCCAAATGAATCTGCCCAGCCCAATCCAAAACAATCTTTTTCACTCGAATCTAAAACAATCTGCCCCACTTCAATCTGCCCCACTCCAATCTGCCCCACTCCAATCCAAAACAGTCTGCCCCACTCCAATCTGCCCCACTCCAATCCAAAACAATCTGCCCCACTCCAATTTACTCCACTCTAGTCCAAAACAATTTGCCCCACCTCAATCTACCCCACTCCAATCCAAAACAATTCGCCCCACTCAATCCAAAACAATCTGCCCCACTCCAATCTGCCCCACTCCATTTCACCCCACTGCAATCCAATCCAATCCACCTCACCCCAATACTCCTACTCCCTCCCCAATGCACCCCACTCCATTCCAAAACAATGGGCCCCACTTCAATTGGCCCACAACAATCTGTTCCACTCAATCCAAAACAATCTGCAACACTCAATCCAAAACAACCTGCCCCACTCCGATCCAGAATAATCTGCTCCACTCCAATACAACACAATCTGCCCCACTCCAATCTGCTGCACTCCAGTCCGAAACAATTTACCCCACTTCAATATGTCCCACTCCAATCCGAAACAATCTGTACCACTTAAATACAAAACAATCTGCCCCCACTCCAATCTGCTGCACTCCAGTCCAAAACAATGTGCCCCACTTCAATCTGCCCAACTCCAATCTAAACCAATCTGCCCCACTATAATGAACCCCACTTCAATCCAAAAAAATCTGCTCCACTCCAAGCAGCTCCAATCCAAAACAATCTGCCCCACTCCAATCCAAAACAATCTTGCCCACTCCAATCCACCCCACTCCAATCCAATCTACCTCACCCCAATCCAATCCACCTCACTTCAGTCCAATCCACCCGACTCAATCCAATCCGCTCCACTCCAATCCAATCCACCCAAGCCCACCCCAATCCACCCCTATCCAGCCAAATCCAATTTACCCACCCCAATCCACCCCACCCAATTCCAATTCACCCCAATCCAATCTACCCCACTCAATCCAATTCACTTCACTCCAATCCAGTCCATCCCACTGCAATCAAATCTACTCCACTCCAATCCCCCCTCCCCACCTCATCCCACTCCATTCCACCAACTCCAATCCACCCCATTTCAATTCACCCCGCTCCAGTCTAATCCACCCCACTCCATTCCACCCTACTCCACTGCAATCCACCCCACCCCACTCTGCTCCAATCCACCCCACCCCATTTAATCCACCCCATTCCAATCTAATCCACCACATCCAGTCCACACTACTCCAATTCACCCCACTCTACCCCAATCCAATCCACCCCACCCAATCTGCAACGCTCAATCCAAATCAATCTGCAACACTCAATCCAAAACAATCTGCCCCCCACTCCAATCTGCCCAACTAGAATCCAGAACAATTTGCCCCACTTCAATCTACTCGCCTCCTATTCAAAATAATCTGCCCCACTCTAATGAGCTCCACTCCAATCCAAAACAATATGTCCCACTCCAGTATGCTCCACCCCAATTAGCTCCAATCCAAAGCAATCTGCCCCACTCCAATCTGCACCACTCCAGTCTGCTCCACTCCAATCCAAAACAATCTGCCCTATTCCACTCCAAAACAGTTTGTTACGCTCCAATCTGCCCCACTCCAATCCAAAACTTTCTGCCTCACTCAATCAAAAACAATATGCCCCATTTCAATCGAAAACAATCTACCCCACTCAATCCAAAACAATCTGCCCCACTCCAATCCAAAACAATCTGCCCCACTCTGATTCACCCCACTCCACTCCAATGCAATCCACCTCACCCCAATACGTCCACTCCATCCCAATTCACCCCACTCCAATACATCGCAATCCACCCCACCCAATCCAATCTCACCACACCAATCCAATCTACCCCACTCTTTCTATCCACCTCACCTCACCCCAATCCAATACACCCCACTCCCTCTCCAACCCAACCCACCAGACTCCAATCCACACCACTCCATTCCTAAACAATGTGCCCCACTCCAATTGCCCATAACAATCTTCCACACTCAATCCAAAATAATCTGCAACAATTAGTCGAAAACAATCTGCCCTACTCAATCCAAACCAATCTGCCCCGCTCCAATCCAAAACAATGCACCCCACTCCAATTGCCCCACAACAATCTGTTCCACTCAATCCTAAACAACCTGTAACACTCAATCCAAAACACTCTACCCCACTCCAATCCAGAACAATCTGCTCCACTCCAATCTGCACCACTCCAAATAAATCAATCTGTCCCACTCCGGTCCAAAACAATCTGCCCACTCTAATGAGCCCTACTCCAATCCAAAACAATCTGTACCACTCCAATACAAAACAATCTGCCCCCCATCCAATCTGCCCCACTCAAGTCCCAAAAAAATTCCCCAATTCAATCTGCCCCACTCCAATCGAATACAATCTGCCCCACTCTAATGAGCCCCACTCCAAATCCAAAACAATCTGTACCACTCCAATACAAAACAATCTGCCCCAATCCAATCTGCCCCACTCAAGTCCAAAACAATTTTCCCCACTTCAATCTGCCCCACTCCAATCCAAAACAATCTGCCCCACTCTAATGAGCCCCACTCCAATCCAAAACAATCTGCCCCACTCCAATAAGCTCCAATTCAGAGCAATCTGCCACACTCCAATCTGCCTCACTCGAACCCAAAACAATCTGCGCTACTCCAATCTGCCTCACTCCAATCCAAAACAATCTGCCCCACTCCAATCCGCACACTCCAATTCACCCTTCTCCAATCCAATCCACCTCACTCCAATCCAATCCACTTTACTCCAATGCAATCCACCCCAACTCAGCCAAATCCAATCTACCCCAATCCAATCCACCCCACCAAACCTCACTCCAATTCAAAACAATCTGCCCCACTCCAATCTGCCTCACTCCAATATGCCCAACTTCAATCTACCCAACTCCAATTCACCCCAACCCACTCCAGTCCACCCCACCCGAGTCCAATCCACCTCAATCTAATCTGCCCCACTCCAATCAAAAACAATCTATCCCACTCCAATATGCACTACTCAATCAAAAACAGTCTGCCCCACTCCAATCCAAAACAATTTTCCCCACTCCCATCTACCCCACTGTAGTCCAAAACAATTTGCCCCACTCCAATGCAAAACAATCTGCCCCACTCAAACCAAAAAATCTGCCACACTCCAAACTAAAACAATCTGCCCCACTCCAATCTGCCTCACTCCAATCTGCCCAACTTCAATTTACCCAACTCCAATTCGACCCACTCCACTCCAGTCCATTCCCAATGCACCCACTCCATCCCAATTCACCCCACTCCAATCCACCACAATCCAACTCACCCCACTCCAATCCAATCCACCCCACACCAATCCAGCCCAATCGAACCTACCCCACTCCAATTCAATTCACTGCACCTCAACCTAATCCAATCCACCCCACTCCCTCCCCAATCCACCCCACTCAAATCCAAAACAATGTGCCCCACTCCAATTGTCCCACAACAATCTGCCGCACTCAATCCAAAGCAGTTTGCCCCAATCTTCCTCACTCCAATCCAGAACAATTTGCTTAATTCCAATCTGCACCACTCCAATCCAAAACAATATGCCCCAATCCAATCTGCCCCACTCGAGTCCAAAACAATTTGCCCCGCTCCAATCCAAAACAATCTGTCCCACTCCAATGAGCCCCACTCCAATCCAAAACAATCTGTCCCACTCCAATATGCCCCACTCCAATCAGATCCAGTCCAAAACAATCTGCCCCACACCAATCTGCCCCACTCCAATCCAAAACAATTTGGCCCACTCAAATCCGCCCCCACCCCAATCCAATCCACCTCACCCCAATACAATCCACCTCACCCCAATACAATCCACATCCAATCCACCTCACACCACTCCAGTCCAACCCACTCCAATCCACCCCAATCCACCTGACCCCACCCCAATCCAATCCACCCCAATCCAGCCAAATCCAATCTACCTCACTCCAATCCACCCCGCCCCACTCCAATCCACCCCACCCTAATCCAGTTCACCCCACCCAGTCCAATCCAACTCAATCTAATCCACCCTACCCCAATCCAGTACACCCCACCCCAATCCAATCCACCCCACTCAATACAATCCACTTCACTACAATCCAATCCACCCCACTGCAATCCAATCTATTCCACTCCAATCAACCCCAACCACACCACTCCATTCCACCCCACTCCAATGCACCCCACCCCAATCCAATCCACCCTACTCCAGTCCACCCCACACCACTCCAATCCACCTTCTCGAATCCAATCCACTCCACCCCACCCCAATCCGTTCCAATCCACGCCACCCCATTTCTGTCCACCCACTCAATCTAATCCACCCCATCCACTCCACCCCACTCCATTCCGCCCTACTCCATTCCATTCCACCTCACTTCACTCCAAACCACCTCATGCCATTCCAGTCCACCCCATTTCAATCCACCTCACTCAAATCTAATCCACCACATCCATTCCACCCCACTCCAATCCACCCCACACTACCCCAATCTAATCCACCTCACCCCACCCCAGTTAAGCCCATCCCACTCAATCCAATCCATCCAGCCTACCACACTCCAATCCATCCCAATCCCGTCTAATCCAAACCACCCCACTCCAATCCAATACACCCCCTTCTGTTCAATCCACCCCTCCACTCCACTCTAATTCAACCCACTCCTAAATACCCTATTCTCATCCAATCCACCCCAATCTATTCCAATACACCCTACCCCAAACCATCTGCTCCACTCTAAAATAATGTGCCCCACTCCAGTCCTAAACAATCTCTCTCACTCCAATCCAAAACAACCTGCCCCACTCCAATCCAAAACAATCTGCCCACTCCAATCTAAAACAATCTACCCAACTTCAGTCTGCCCCACGCCAATACAAGACTGTCTGCCGCACTCCAATCCAAAACTATCTGCCTCCCTCAATCCAAAACAATCTACCCCACTCCAATCCAAAACAATCTGCTCCACTCCAACCTGTCCCACTTCAATTTGCCCCACTCCACTCCAGTCCAATACATTCCACCTCACACCAATCCACCCACTCCATCCCAATTCACCTCACTCTAATCCACCAAAATCCATTCCAATACAATCCATTCCAATCCAATCCACCCCACACCGATCCAAGCCATCCCAATCCAATCTACCCCACTCCAAGCCAATCCACATCACCCCAATCCAAACCACCCCACTCCCGCCCCAATGCACCCCACTCCAATCCAATCCATCCCACTCCAATCCAAAACAATCTGCCCACTCCATTTCACCCCACTCCAGTCCACCCTACCCCACTCCACTCCACTCCAATCCACCCCTCTCCAGCCCACCCCAGTTCACTCCAATCCTCTGCACTCCAGTCCACCTTAATCCAATCCACCCCACTGGAAGTCATTTCAATTCACCAAAATCCAATCTAATCCACCCCATCCAGTCCATCCCCCTCCAATCCACACTACTCCACTGCAGTCCAATCCACCCCACTTATTCCAAATCACACCACTCTACCCCAACACAATCCACCCACCCCAGTTCAGTCCACCACTCAGTCCAATCCATCCAGCCTGCCACACTCCAATCCAATCCACCCCACTCCAATCCACCCCTCCACTCTAATTCACCTCACTCCAAACCACCCCACTCTAATCCCATCCACCCCAGTCTAATCCACCCCATTCCAATCCACCCCAATCCAATCCCCCTCACCCCATTTCAATCCACCCTACTCCAATCAACGCCATCCTGTCTACCCACTCCAATCCACCCTACTCCACTCAATTCAACCCACTCTACCCCAATCCAATCCACCCCCTTCTACTCTAATCCAATCCAACCCACTACCTCAATCCACTTCAACCCACTCTACCCTATTCCACCCCACTCCACTCTATGGCACTCCACTCTACGCCACCCCTCTCTACGACACTGCACTCTATAACACCGCACTCTACAACACTCTCTGCCACTGAACTTTACTCTCCTCCCCTCTACTCAACTCTACAACACTCTACTCCCCCTACTCCTCTCTACGAACACTCTACTCCAACAAAGCCAGTTTACGACACTCTGCTCCCCCCACTCCACTCTAGGACACTTCACGCCACTAACTTTTAGCCATGCTGAACAGCAGCCACACTGGTGTACAACATGACAAAACACGATCCGAAAGTCTATAGCTCCTGTACAGGCGAGACCTCTTGGCTTTGCCAATGCTTGTTTTCTTCTGTTAACAAATAGTTGGCAAACTTCGAAACGGCATGTGGGAGGACTTTCAACTAACAATGTACACACTCACTCACCCACTCACACATACACTCTCTCTTTCTCCCTCTCTTCCGCCTTCAGGCGGGTGAAACACTATGGCAAACCGCTGGGTGAGCAAGGACCAAGACTCTGGAATGACGTAATCAAAACCCTTCACCTAAACTGGACCCAACCAAATGAAGCTCTTGAAGGGCCTAAAAACTGAACTCGTCAAACTTACTTTCAGTTGAGATCACCAGGAACAAGACTCGTGCTGACGAATAACCCACATTCATATTCACTCCACCTCATTGGCCGCTAACTTTCCCTTCCAACAATCAAATTGTACTCCCTACCTGCCAGTGCTCTGAAGTTACCAAAAAACAACACAGCCCACTCCTAACTCTGGACTTAGGGCTAGTATCACACAGATACAATAGTGCTAAACTTGAGAAAATTATAATGCCACCTCCGGGGCGTAAATTAATTTTGAAACCTTAAAATGGGCCCACGGCACTTGCATGAAAAAGACTTCTATGTGGCTGGGGTGTTCATGATGCTTATTGGGGAGGGCGAGAGATGTAGAGCTTAAACCTATGGTGCTAAGGACATTAAGAACCAAGCTGGGATCCTGTGTTCTTATTCACTGGTTCTGAAGCACCGTATTGCCTACAAACACTCTGTTACACATATACTACTGTCACAGACAAGTCACTCTTTACCAGACGGAAGCCACCTGATGTTCTGGCAATACACCTCAGATGTGTAAAGACCAGAGCTCTCAAGTTTCCCAGGCCAGGGCTGTTATGGTGTAGGGACAGTAGAATCCTTTAGGACAGCATCCCCTCGGGTCTACAGCCAGGACCCTGGACAGCCCTTCCTTTGTGGGGACTAAGAAAAGCAAGAAGCAAGAGGAACAAAGGATTGTCCAGTGCAGGATGGTTTAGAGACCACATAAGGGGAGGAAAGCTCCCCACAAGAAGATGAACAAATGCCTATGAGGGGGAGTTAAAAAAAAGTAAAAGAAGCACAGCCAGGGCTTTAAGTAGGATGAAAAAACTGGGGGGGTCTCTCAAAGGGGTGTGGTCGATATAATTAAGGGCGTGGCTTAAAAACACCTAAGCTAAAAATCTGTGCTTAGCATAGTGGGCCCCCGACTGATATTTTGCTGCTTCTGGCATTGCATCCAGATATAGAATACAAGTCACATTACACATACAACAAGCCAGGACTATTTTCTTTGTCAATGGTTGTTAGTTGGTACGATAAATAAGCAACAACTGACTGGCTTGGTTGTGTATAATATTGAAAATGCTTCTGTTCTGAAATTGATGAGACTGTAAAAGTACTACAAAGGGTATCTTTGAAGTTACATCAAAGGCAGGAATGGGCGGTCCTGCTGCAGAGTTAAGATTTGGTTTTCACCCTGATGGTGAGGATAAAAATGGAGAGCCCGTTAGGGACCCGTCTCAGCACCTGCTTTTTAGAACTGCTGGTGCTCAGCACCGGCAGGACCCGGCCCACTTAAAGCCCTGAGCATTGCACAGTATCTTGTCTATGTTAATCAATGTCTGTGACTGCAGACAAGACTGATGCATGAGTAGCTCACGCAATCCAAGTTTTTGTCTTGCATTCTGGGACTTATCGTTCTTATTTTATTATTGGATAAACATGACAACAAGCTGCAGAATTCAAAGCAAAATACGTGGGTTGGGTGAGCTACTCACACATGGACCTAGGTAAGAGCTTTCGAAGACTCTCTCACTCACTTCAGGCCAGAGCAGCAAAATGGAGCAGGCGTTAGCACCAGCGTGCCGAGGTCAAAGCATGCAAGCTGCGTTGCTGTCCTAGACGGGGAAATGGCGGGCCTTGCAGACGAGGCAACTGGGCCAGCTCTCAGCACTGACATAACGGGAAATCATGGGTGGCCCCTATAGAATGTGGAGTGCCACCGAGTCTCCCATGTCTCGCAGATATTTATTGGCCTTGGGCTATGGGCTGAACGGGGCCGGGGTGGTAGGAAGGGGGTGCTTGAAAGGTTGGGGCTCTCAATGGTTGTGCGCCCTCTCCCCCCACCCCCCCCCCCACCTCCCTCGGGCGCCGCAAGGGCTTCAGGAGTCTGCATTAGCCCCTGTCACCCAGAGGTATGGAGGAGATGAGCCATTCTGGAAGGGGTAAAATAGCTCGACTGGTTAATGCAACTACTGCATAGATCTGTGTTTAACCTACTGGCCTTCTTTTCATCTGTCAGCAGCGTTCATCCAGCCTTTTCGTCTTCTGAGGTTGATAAAACGCTAGGAAGTAATAGCACTTGTTATCAAGCGCCACGCCGCACGTTTTTATGTGAGCTGTACACGAGGTTGATAATATATCACCCCATCTTGTACAGATGCACCGTCCTGGCCAGACATCATCTGTCTGCTAAAGGACAAGAATGTAAACAGCGCCGCTGGCGAGACCATATGTTATGTCTCCAGCTCACTCGCCGTTTCCTAAACAGAACCGTTGCCAAGAAACCGGAGGCCGAAGACACCTCCGGCCCGGCCTGTTTGCCGCTATCAGGTCGAAGCAGAGGGGCCTCCTCGCATTTCCACGTATTTGCAGTGAGTTACTCCCCATTACCGCAGCAGATGGCCAGGTTTTTGGTTTTACCGCCCAGTTTTCATTTCTGCCCTTAAATTGCGCAACTGGGGGCGATAGTTTGTGTAGCCGGGCCATTGGTTTTTACATGGGCACCGCGGCGCCGAGGCAAGAGGCTCCAGCAGTCATTTTATTTTAATATCAGCCGCCTGGAAGAAGCTGATTGGCCGGTGGTTCTGGCATGACGAGGGGCTCATGTCACCACAGCCAGCTCGTGGCACGTGACTGGTGTCTCCATGAATGGGTTTTAGCCTGGGTTAAGGCGCCCTATTCTAATGAAATATACAGAAATCTGTTGTCTCGGGTTTGCAACCTCGCACGAGTCAGATTTCCAAATTTAAGGAATCCACAAAGGTTTCCAAGAGTATTACTAGATACCTGTGAGAACCAGTGCAGCTGATTTCAACAGATAACGGCCATTCTTTTGTTAAAGTACCATCAGTGCTGGAATTGGGAACACTTTACTCTGGGAACCTATAAAATTGGGGGTCAAGGTGGGCAACAAAAGCAATGTGGAATCACAAGGGGCGGAGTCAGAAAAAACAGTCTGACAGTTAACTTAAACATTTATATTTTAAAAAAACTTGGTCACAGAGAAATTAGCACCAAGGAGAAACGTGACAGTAAATCTGTTTTGCCTTAATTTGATGCAAAGGCGGCATTTTAAAATATGTTATGGGGCAGTGACGGCTGGTAATTGTAGGAGGGAGGGGAGCGGACGGGACACACACGCACACATACACACTCACAACCATGCATTCAAACACGTTCGCACACGCACACACACATTCATTCACAACACTAATTACTAAATATTCAAGCATGCATGCACGCACCAAACATTACTAAAAAAAAAAAATCACACTTACCTGCATCTCAGCCTCGGAGGTCCCAGGAGGCTTGGGACTGATGCCTTGCCTTCCCTCATTGGCTGACCTGGTTAGCCAATGAGGGAAGGCAGCAATCCCATCGTTGTCACAAAGTGGGATGAGGTCAGTGAGACTGCTGACCCCACCCCACTCTGTGATGAAGTGTCACTAATTGACACTCGACCCTGGGCGCTTCAGGGCTTAAAACTGAAGCGCCCAGGTGCGAGGCAATGTGTGACGCTACCCCTCGTCACTGAGGGGGAGGGCCTCAAGGACCTTTGCTGAGCTGAGGAGGTCACTCCCACAGGAGCTGTGACATTCTCAGCCCAGCAAAGTTTAGCTCAAGCAGCCAGGAGCCTGCGCACTTAGCACATGTCTAGCTCCTGGCTGCCTGACCTGAAAATGAACAGTGTCTGTCAGGCCGACCTTTGCTCAGCCTGACAGACACTGTTCGCGAGGGGCAAAAGGTGAGGGGGCATGGCCCCTCAGCCCCAATGGACCGTCCTCGGCTGTTATGGGGGTAAAGTACCTGTGCAGAGAACTTTGTCTGCCCAGTATATCTCAGGGAATAATAATAACGGTAAGATAACTCTGGTGGTTAAAACACTTGCTGCAGAGATCTGTGTTATGTTTAGCTACAGTTTTGACTCATAAAGTAGCACAGAGGGTTAATGTGTCTCCTGCAAAGCACATTGTGTAACATGCAGATGACAGATTATTATGTTATGTAGATAGGTAAGGGGGTCACTGACTTTGACACAGAGATCCTTTTATTACTAGCAGTTCATACATTTCAATCCTTCTAATATAGCACAGTGAGCTGTGAACCAACATCAAGGACCTCAGCCGCGGCCCGTGCAGGTAAGAGTGGTGGGGCCGGGTAGGGGGGGGGGGATTTCGACTGACGACGATGAGGGAAAATTAAATAAATAATTTTCCCTCATCGTTGTTTGTCAAAATTTCCCCTTTCCCCCCATACCCTGCCTCACCGCTCTTACCTGCATGGGCCGCAGCTGAAGGACCTGCATGCAAACTGCAAGACATGGGTTAAAAGCCTTATTGATTTTTCTCAATCTGTTATTATAAGAATGCCCAAAAATATTTTTGGGGTCATAATAAAGGAAAACACCAAGCACTGTGTTACGTTTTAAATCCTGACTATGGGGCTAATTCCGATCTCGGCCGGTAGGGCTCCGAATCGGATTCGGCATTACCGGATCCGATTCGGAGCCCTGTTTCCCGACCGAATCGTACGCGGGTCCGGCCGAGCGAGCACGATGCAAGCGCCCGCGAAATCGCCGACCGACTCGAACGCGGCTACAACACGCTCCGACCGACTCGCACGGACACAACTCGCACCACACAATGGAGACGTTCCTCGGCCGGGTAAGTACGATGCCCACCGCGAGCAGTCCGACCGACTCGCGCCGTCCGGCTCGAAAGAGCTGTCGGAGCCGGACTTTGGGGGTCCGCGTCGGACCCCCCTGTACGCGTAGCCGCGCGAGTCGCACACAGGGGGGACCCATGGGTCCCCCCTACCTGTGCTTGTACGGCACGATGCGCTTCGACGCGTACCCGCTGTAGGGGGCGCCCTTGGTCGCCTCGCACCCATTGAGTCAATGGGAGCCCGCGTACGCGTTGTACGACCGGCTCCCATTGACTTCAATGGGAGTCCGACCGACTCGAGTCCGATTGCATGCGTGCGCATCGTACTCGTTCGGTCGGACTGCCAGAGTCCGATTCGGTCGGAATTCTCTCCGGGTCCGGCTCGGTCGGAGAGATTTCCGGCCCAAATCGGAATCGGCCCCTTAGTGTTTCTTCCAGCCATATAATCTTAGCATTATAATCCCGAACAGTAAAGACAATGTGTGGCTCGTTCACCGTGAAACCCTCCTTGTCTTATGTAACATCCTGTACATTGATTTACACTACACAGTTGTATGATTTATTGTCAATGTATACTGTCTGCATGTTATGTAAAGCTCTCTGACAACATACAGTGAGATGAGTAGCACTATAAGTCTTAAATTAAAAAAAACAAGCAAGTGCTATTTAAATTGTTATTTGTGTAAATACTCATACATACTGATACATCTGACATTCTTACTGTGCATACCTATTTTTTACATGTAGGGGCTGCACAAAAGTAAAAACATGCCTCCAACTCGCTTAAATACTTAGGGGCATATTTACAAGAGCTTATCGCAAACAGAACGTCACTTTTTGTGATGTTCCTGTGGTGATAAGCACTCCGCCTTATTTACAAGGCGGTGTTAAGCCACTTAACGTGGCTTAACGCCGCCTTGTGAATAAGGTCCCCTTTCACACAGCACTTAGCGTGGGTGTTGTGGTGGGTATTCCGCCGCAACCCCCTTTGCTTTTTGACGCTGTCCCCTATTTACAAGGGTGGCATAATGAGAAGGCAGCACCAAAAATAAGACCAGGGAAAACCTGGTATTAACCTGGCAAAACAAGGAGAAATTATTACTTTCTTCTCGTTTTTTTGCTGTTTCTTTGTGTGCTGCATTCTGCAGCACACACAGAAACAGCAAATCGCCACTAGTGATCGTTCATGTGCAGGAAGGGGTCCCTTCCTGCACATATATAATCATTAGAAAATGACGAGTTGCAACTTCTATGTGTGCTGCATAAAGCAGCACACATGGAAGTTACAAATCGCCATTACTGATTGTTTATGAGCAGGAAGGGACACCTTCCTGCACATAAACAATCATTCCCTGCAACGCAGGCACGATTGTACTATGGTGCAAGGGTGCCTGCGTGGCGCTAGGCAGCTAAATTTCGCACCAGCGCTAGGGGAAATGCAGGGGTGCACCGCATTCTTGTAAATACGGCGCATCTCTTTGTTTTCAAAATGGGGCAGTGCGGAGTTAGCAATTTTGGATTAACGCCCCTCTCCGCAATTCTTTTGTAAATATGCCCCTTAAATACTTAAAGTTTTTCTTAAGTACTTGTGAAGTGATAAGCTGTGTGCCTTTGTTTCCCCATTGGATTGGCATCTACGTGTTAGTCTGCAGATAGCTCTTAGTCAGGATTCTACTGCAACAAAAGGAGGGCTGTGTGACCCCTTAAATTGCCCTTTATTGTGGGCCCAAGCAGGAAGAGAAAATGACCCCCCCCCCCCAAGCCTGCACATTGCTGTTCTGAACAGACAATGTCTGGGCGCTGCTGAAATGTATCCCGGTGTTGGCAAAGTACACCTGGACCAATATAGCCTATTTCACTGGGGCCACATAGATCCCTAAACCGGCTGAATAATGGCTGCCGGATCAGGGATCCGACTGGCTCTCCCCTCATTCCAGCACAGAATATACCATCCTGTCTGTGAGCTTTCTGGAGCCTTACTCCTAGTTACCAATTAAATGGAAGATAACAAAGGCACGCCATTGTTATCACTTCACAAATATTTAAAAGAAACTATGATTTGGAGGCTGTTTTTTGACCTTGTTCAACTGCTGTATATAATAGATGTGTATGCATTGTAATAATAGCATATGTATCTCCTGTAAGAGAAATTAAACAAAGAACGATTTAAGTAGCACTTGCTAATTGATTTTTTTATTTAATTCTTTTATAGCACTACTTATCCCAGTGTACGGTGTCAGAGTGCTTTACATCAAAAGCATACATTATAAAGCGACAATAAATCATGCAGGTGTGTAAATCAATATACAGAAAATGTTACATAAAACAATGAGGATTATAAGGTGTAGGGGTCACATATCATCCATATTCGTAGACACTGTATGTTGAGTGCATGGTGGGGGGAAAGACAATGCCAAGATTTAAAACGTAAGCAATGGTTGGGGTTGTCTGGACTAAAGAGACTTAAAGGCCCATTTCGATACCGGGCGTGGAAAAATCCGCCAGGCATGAAAGCGGCAAAAATACGCCCGCACACACCGTCTGAACACCGACCACGCCATTACGAATACACAACCGAAAACCGCCATCGGCGGAAAAACCACACAAGATACCGCCCGCCCTCGTCCGAGTCGGAGTCAAACCGCCCGCCACGGACGGAAACACGCACGACAACACAAAACCGCCCGCCCTCACGGCCGACACACCGCACGTGAAATTACGATCGCACCGCCATGAGCGCGGGTAAACCACAAATATACCGCCCGCCAGCGCAAACAACGCCGATGAGAATTGACACGGCAGAAGCCATGGCGCCCACGTCCCTGCACAGAAACCATCCGCTGACAAAAACAATCGCACACAACATGGCCAACAAGTCCACACAGCAAGGCACGCACAAATACACAAGCACAGTACACATCCCGAAAACACCCCCCTGGACAAACAAAAAATACAAAGGCCAGAACACCAGACACAACACACCTGAAAACAACAGACCATGAGGACACACCCACATAGGCAAGTACAAAAGCAGCACTCCCACAGACCACAACCCCTTGCAACATTGCAAACTAGAGAGGAGAGGAGAGGACACAGTGACACAGCAAGGACAGCAGCACACCACAGAAACGCACACATCACAACCACCACCACCACCACCACCAAACACCGGCACCACAAACCCCCTGCACATTACACAACACACACCGCACCAGCACCACAAACACCATGGCACCACAAAGAATGCCCAAGTTCACGCCCATTGAGCTGACGGTCATGGTCGACGAGATCATCAAGGTGCACCCACAAATCTATGGGAACCTGGTCCAGCACACACCACTAGCCACCAGAAACAGAATGTGGAACCGGATCGTAGACCAGGTCAATGCAGTCGGGACCCTGCCCAGGAACAGAGTTGAAATAAACAAACGGTGGAATGACGTCAAGAGCCTGGTCAAGAAGAAGGAGAGCAAGAACAGAGAGCTGGCTGCCATCACTGGCGGAGGGAATCCCGCGCTCTTCAAGACCTTCAAAGCGTGGGAGGAGAAGGTGCGAGTCATTATACATCCGGAGATCCTCGCCGGATTAGCAGGGGGAGTGGAGGCTGGTAAGTACAAACTAATGTATACCAGCACACCGCTATGTACTCACATGCACTACCACCATGCCACAGTTCCCAGGGACAAACACCCCCATGTCCAGCACACAATACACAACACATCACACACACATGCAAAAGACACCACCACACACAGCCCAAACCTAACAACTGTAAGATATGTGGGGGCATGTGTATACTCAGCCAGCCACGTAACCACCAACAGGTCCCCAAGTATGCCAGAAGCGCCACAACGAGCACCCACCACACCCATGTGTCCGCCATAGCTGCACTAACCGACAAGTAACAGGTAAGTGGCAGGAACACAAAGTGCAGTGGGTGGGAGGGTGGACAGCTCAAGTACAACACACACCAGGCCCCTAGTCCCACAGCACAGCAAGGAGGAGCATCCCCCACACCCCACACCCACGTGTCAGCCACCGCAGTGCACACCGACAGCCGAAAGGTAGACATCACGGTCCACAACAATCGGTGTCAGTGGGTGTCCAGCCATCACCACGACCCACAACACCGCCCCCACCCCCACAGACCTGCAACATGGAGCACCCCCGCTTAGAACCATGTGGCATCCAGTACAGTGCACGCACGAACAACCTGCAGGTGGGAAACTGGACAGGGCTGGATTACTGGAGGCATGAGGACCGTAACACGACCAACACATGGGACATGTCACGTAGCAGACGAACACGCAGCACCGCCCACCGTCACGAACAAGTGAACAATGTGCACACGGACATGAACCACAGACTCACACCCCACATGACCCATCACAGACACAGCAACACCCAAGGAGCCACGTCTGCATGCACAAGCCACACTGAATATAGTACCACACGGCAGCCACTGTGCAACCCATCACACACAACCGAAACACCATTGAAGTCCTGTCCATGTAGCCCCTACTGCCTGTCAACCACACACCCCACAACTACGCCTATGTAAGACAAACAACACTAGACGCAACAGAGCGGAACAACATAAATGCACACGAACACCACTGAACCCATCAAACACACAGACACACCATGCACATACAACATACCATCCATCCCATCCGTCAGCCCCAGTCTCATGAAAGGCATGTCATCCGAACAGCTGCCACACATACAGCAGTCACGCTAAGATACATGCCCATGACCAACCATGTGCCAGAAGTCAATGAAGCGCACGCCACACTGTGAGCAACAACACACAACATGGGCCACACCCCCCGAGCACTGCAGTGATGCACATGGCACAGGGCAGCACGCACACCAAGGAGATGGGACAACTGCAATACGTCGGGTGGCACACAACCATCACACACTCATAATGATGCGTCCAATGCCATGTCCAGTAATCACAACAGACAGCAAATATGCAGGGTATGTCAGGCATGCACACACCTCAGACCATGCACTGTCATGCTGCCACAACACATGTCACGTTCGGCACCCATGGCTCACAGCATGTAGCCCAAAAGCATATTCCATCCCAAATGCGTTCCTGGGGCATGACCCCCATGTTGCCATATGCGTTCCTAAGCGTCCCATTTGAACCCCAAAAGCAAAGTACAAACCAGACCCAGGATGGGCCAGGAGCCCGCATACACCAGAGTCACAATAAGTAGGGGCACAGCAACACACCCATCGGCATGGCCAATCCGTCCCATGCCACATGTGCACAGCACACAGTCCCATTGCCAAGCACACACAACAACAGATTGTACAGCCACACACCCGCCTCCGGGACACACGTGCACGAGAGTGCACGAACGGAGAATGTCAGACAACCAATACAGACTTCGCCAGGTGCAACACAATAACAAATCTCATTCTCTCCACAGGTGACGAACTGCTGGATGCTGGGGATGGAGACAGCAGCCAGCACAGCCAGCCTACAAGCCCCCAACGAGGACACACGGATGTGGAGGATCTGTCCTCCTCTTCGGACACGGACCACCAAGCAGGCCCATCTAGTGTGGCAGGGCCCAGCCGCTCCCCAGGACCCCTCCTACCCACCAACCCATCATCCAGGGCTGCTGAACATTCCCAGCCCCCTGCTGCCACTGTCGTTGCGGCCACACCCACGGTCATTGCGGCCACACCCACGGGCATTGCGGCCACACCCACGGTCATTGCGGCCACACCCACGGTCATTGCGGCCACTACCACTGCCGCAACCGCCACCACGTCTTCGCTGGCCCCAGCCCCAGCGCAGGTGGTGGCCCGGACGACTGGATCCACCCTGGGAGCCAGGGTGAGGACCGTGGTGAGCAATGTGGCTAGTGGGCAGGCCGGTGGCAGCAGGACTGGTAGGAGGAGCAGGGTCAGGGAAACGCCAGCCTCCCCTGGGAGCCATGCCCTGCCTCAAATGGCCAGAGTCCTTGGGGCCTATGAAGAGGCCCAAGGACAATGGGCCAGGTCAGCTACAGACACGCGTGAGGTGCTGGGGGTGCTGAGGTCCATGGACGCCCGTATGGGCCAAATCGTGGACCTCATGGGCCAGCTGGTGGTGGCGGTGAGGTCACAGCCAGGGACAGCAGCTCCCCTCCGCCACCACCTGCCGGGGCGCAGGGTCGAGCAGCAGTGTCCAGTTCCCCTGCGTCCACAGCCAGTGAGCACACCTCAACCACCAGCAGGTCGCAAGCAGGCACCCCCTCGCAAACGTGGAAGGGGCCGTCCGAGTGGAAACAGATCTCCCGGGAGGACTTCGCACGCTCCAGACGCAAGTGAGGCAGCCAGCCAGCCTTCCTTGACCACCCACTGCATTGACTTGGACTACGATCCCACTCCACACAGCCATCTGGATGGCATGTGTGTGTTGGACTATGGACATAGAACCAGTGGGTACACCCTGAGCATCACGCAGCCATGACCGACAGCTCATTGTCACTGCACGCACCACTTTTGTCATCACCTTACACACAATCACATGTCACAGTTTGAAATAAATGCACCTCTTCCACTAACTGCTGTCTGTGCCCTGTGTTTTAATTGTACGGAATACAACGGCCACCTTGAGCGGAACGGCACCTGATGCGTGGCATGGCAATGGAACCGGAGGGCCTGTAGGGACCTAGGGGTGGGAGACAGAACAGGAGCACATTCAATGAGTGTGTCACACACCCATCACACAGTACATGTCAACAACTACAAGCAATGTACACACATCGCACAGAGCAATAGGGCACAATGCCACAGCCACCATCAGTGGCATACTAACCTGGGCATGGAGCGTTGACACACAGCACGCAGTGAACAAAAGGCCACCCTGACACAGCACACACACACCTGCACAAATACAGACACATCAGCCGTCGTACATGGACACTCACCGTTAAGTGAAGTAGCGGGCGATGAGCTGCTGGCGCACATTCCCAGCTTCCTCCTCTCCGCTGTCCTCCTCACTCGAGCTGTCCTGGTCTGCGGGCTGGGGCCCTGGTTGATCTCCGTCATCCACAATGAGGGGGATCTGCTTCCGAATGGCCAGATTGTGCAGCATGCAGCACGCCACCACTATCTGGCACACCTTCTGTGGGGAGTACGCCAGCGCACCCCGGTGCGGTCCAGGCACCTGAACCTGGACTTGAGGAGGCCAAAGGTACGCTCGACCACACGTCTGGTCCTCCCATGTGCCTCATTGTAGCGATCGTCTGCTGGGGTGCGAGGATTCCTCAATGGACTGAGCAGCCATGCCCCATTCGGGTACGCAGAGTCACCTGGGTGTGAGGGACACAGAGAACCGTTGCTATTCCAACTGGACAGGGGACAGCATCGCACAACCAGCACGCTACACCACTCCACATACTCACCGACAATACAGCCACGATCCTGTTGCAGATTGGACATCAGTCGTGGCAAGATGCTGTTGCGCATTACGTGTGCGTCATGGGCCGAGCCTGGGAACTTTGCACACACGTGGGTTATCACCATGTCCACAAGGCACACCACTTGCACATTCAGGGAGTGCGTGTGCTTCCTGTTGCGGTACAGGTGCTCAGTGGCCTGTGGTGGAACAAGGCCAATATGTGTGCAATCAATGGCACCAACGACGTGTGGGATCCTGCCAAGGGCATAGAATGCACCCTTCACTGCCGCCAATTCACGAGCCCTGGGGAATCTGATGTACCTGTTTCGGTACAGCATCATGGCTGCCAGTACATCCCTCAGCACCTTGCTGAACATGGGCTGGGACATCCCTCCTCCACTGCCCACTGTGTGCTGGAATGACCCAGTGGCGAAGAAATGCATGGCGGCCATCACCTTAGCCGTGGGGGTGAATGCTGTCGGATACACCCTGCGGGGACGGAGATGGGGTTCCAACATGGCACACAGTCGATGCAGGGTTGGCCTGTCCAGCCGAAACTTCCTTATGACCTCAGTATCCTCCATGTCCGCCAGCAATTGGTATGGGCGGTCAATGTTCGGTCTCCGCCTAGGGAAGATGGCAGTGGACACATGTCAGAGCAACACAACACATAGCAATTTCGCATTCACATCACTGACATGACTGAGCAAGCACATGAGTCACAGCCCAGCTGTCAAGCAGGGACGGCACGGCCACAATACACTTACACAGGTCTCCCACCAATGGCAATGGCTAGTGATGCAAACCACTGCCATGGTCATGCACATGGGGATCTAGGCCCCAATGACTTGCGGGGCGTGCTGATGGGGACTGACTGCATATTCGTCAAGCGGCAACGCCACGGCAACATGAATGTCTGCTGAGCATGGCACTGCTTCCGAGGCTGGATGAGTATGGCACACGACGACGACGATGTGGGCACAGGCTGAGCGGCCAAAACAAGTGGGACCTGTGGCACGAGGGGATATGAGACAGTAGTAGGTGTCAGCACTGCACCCTATGTACAGCACTGTACGGATCACACCTCCCGAAACATTGACAGGTGTCCACATTGACAGCCCCATGCCAAGACGGCTGTGTGCTTGCAGTCACACGTCACAGGTGAGAGGTTACATTGCACGTGCCAGGTGGCAGGCGTACATAGTGGGAGCTATCATGTGTGTGCATGTGTCTCCTGTTCAGGATCCACCAGATGGGCGCTGACTCTGTACTGACCATTGGACACAGCATGTTCCGTGGAAGGCTTGTGTGTGTGGGATGGAGGCACTGGATGTGCCTCCATTGGGTGGGGGCCATGCACAGGGCGGGTACGTCGATGATTGCGCATTGTTGGTCACGGTGGGTGCACCCACTAAGATGTGTTGCCCTGTGTACAATTCCTATGTCCGCATGATGATGGACTGTAGATGTGGGCAGACTACACATTGGTCGATGTGCTGTCCATGTGCATATGCCTTCACACCGGGCACAGCTGCCCCTGCACATGTGACCCCTGCTGGACTCGCTGCTGGGTCTGTGGAGCTGATGCACCTTCTGTGCGTGGGGCGGACAGCTCACCTCACTTCCCTCATTGCGCATGTCATGACTTTGCCGCAGGTGACATGGATCATGGAGGGCCCACATGTACGCGTGGGTAGGCTACACATGTTTGTTCACTGGTCGCCACCCCCAGTCAGTGTTTCGAATGGGAAGGTTGTTGTGCTGGTGGTATATTCGATGTGGCGGATGGGCGGGCCTAGGTGCGGGCTTACATTCCGGACATGGGGGGTAGTTGGATTGGCGACTAGTTGCAGTACACACGGGACACGTCTCTTCCTTTCCACATCTGGGTCATCCCTTGTACTCACTGTCAGTGATACAGTCATCTTCGCCCCAGCCCTCATGTCCTCCCCTCGCTCCCCCAATATGCATGTGCACCTGCGAGGCTAGCGCTTGCACAGGCAGCCCCAAGCTCGCACCAGAGAGGGCAAGGAGTGTATGTGTGGGTCCAGTTGCACGAGTGGGCTGTCTCAGGGTATGATGTGTGGCGGGACGCCGTCCACCTGCGTGGTGCCCCAAATGGAGACCCGGCCTGCATGGACTATGCATCACAGTCTTCGCCTTCCGGATCCGCCACCTGCGACACCCAGTGGCAGTGGCTGCCCTTGCGGCCAGGCCGCGTCCGTCTGTGACTGATGGCCCAGACATTCACTCTTTGGCCTCTCTGGGGAGGGCTCGGGGGTGGTGGCGCACGCGCTTGCACTTAGTCGCAATGGCATGTGGCGTGGTTGGTATAATGGGCAATGGATGGGATGGTGCGAGCCACCTCCCGTGACGTCAGTGCTGCTCGTGCTGAGGTGCGTCCCCCTACACTTCCATTTGACTTGTGCCATGCTACACGTTGAGGTTCTATTGCCTGCGTGATATGACCAGGAGGAGCGCGAGGAGACCTCTCACACACCATGCTCCACTGCCATCCCGTGCCCTGTATCGCCTGTGCGGATTGACTATGTTGGGGTTACACCTGGTCGACTGGGGCTGTGTGTGCCTTGTCAAGGGGCATGGCGGGCGCACAACAGGATCCAGCTAGTCCACGGAGGGTGGGCTGACGTGTGCGCCTGGTTCCGCATTGTTTGTGTGCCCGGCTGCTGTGCACACACGTGTTCACTTCCCCCCGACAGGTGTCCTCTCACAATGCCCAGGGAAGCGGTGGTGTACTGTTCATGACCCCTCCCAACACGGCGTGCTCCAACTTGGCATGTGCGCATCTACCCGTCGCACCCACCCACCTGAGCACTGCGTCCATACGACTTCACACGACACATGTGTGTCTTCCACAGTAGTGCTACTCATTTGCGTTGACATCCAATACCAGTGGACTACATGGTCATGTCACGACTGCCGTGTACTTCACATACTCTCATCCTCTCTCATTCGTACTTGTGAAATGAGTCAGCGGAGACAGTTTTGGTTTCAAACATTATATTGAGTCTTCTGTCCTCTGTGATGCAGTATAGTGGACACTACTGGCAGCGGAATACATGTTGAGGATATACTGAGCATGATTACAAATGGGATAGGGTGTGGGGTTACATGTGATTGGCTGTTGCATGTGGGATGTGGGCTTCAGAGTTACATCTGCTTGGCCAAGGCTGTGCTAATGTACATTTACGTATAGCTGCGGAGCTGCGGACTTTGACACAGACGGTATACAAGTAGCCTACCAGACCGCTTGGCATCATGGGCACAGTCCATCTCAGTTCCATGTGACAGGTTTGCTGCGGTTGTTCCTCATGCACGCGTGCATGTGAGATGACATCAGGGCATGTGCTTGCGTGCATGCAGCGGCGTGCCACTTGTTGTTGCAATGTGGTGGTTACTGGACATGTCACAGTCACTGGGGTCGTGTTGTTGTTGTTTGCACTTGTCGTCCGTGCAAAGGTCCTGGTATGGGATTTCCGGGGCGGGGGTGGGAGGGGTGCAGCACCCACAGACTCCAGGCGACCTATTCATGTCCACTGAGCGGTGTGTGTGTCCATGGGCGCTGGATCCATGTCGTGTCCTGGTTGTTCGTGCAGTTCCGTCCATGTGGGTGCGATACACAGACCCCATGCCACTGCCTCCCACGATGCATGCGGTGTTCCTGGATGTGATGGGGAACAGTGTGCATGTCCCGGTCATATCCGATGTCATGGCGATGTCGTTGATGGTGTGGTAATTGTTGCCGGTCGTTTGGTATGGCTGTTGTGGTGGTGACTGGCCAGTCCGTGCGGAAGCTAAGCATGGGTGCGGGGTTGGACATCATAGGTCAATCGGGGAACCTGCGTTGGGGTCCGACGAATTTACAGGTTGTCAGGTATGCGATGCCGTCCAGCAGGGCTTCCATGTCATTGGTGGTGTTTATGTTTGCCAGCCAATGTAGCGGATGGTGGCTGTCAAGGTGTTGTTCGTAAGTTGTCCCTTGGAGGACCATGATGGGGCATGCTGGGTGACATTCGATGTAGCTGTGCTCGATGATCCGTCGTGTGGAGGCACAGTGGTCCCATTTCAGTGCGGGTGCGATGTTGGCCACATACGCCATGCCTCCATAGGCAGAGCAGGCCCTGTCGTGTGCGTCCAGAGGGAGGAGTAGTACTAGCAGGTCCGCCTTTAGACATGCCGGGTTGGAGAGACACATCTCCACGGGATGCTGGTAGGGACACCTCCGACAGTAGAAGACGGGTATGACGCAGCTGAACAATGTGATGCGGTAAGTCAGTCGGTAACTGACGTTCAGCAGGGACAGGAGTTCGCATCCCAATATATGTATCAGGTTGGTTTTGTACAGCTTGACCTGTTCGGCGTAGTTGGGTAGGTGTGTTGCGGTTGCCATTTTGCAGCGGTGCGTTGTGGTGGCGTGCTCCGGCTGTGTGTGCAGTCTGCAATGTGCACGCTCCGAGGTTGCTGTGAGCTCTGTGTAGTCGTAGGGAGACAGGACTTGTGTTCTGTTGGCTTGTGCGGAGGACACGGGCCCTCATCCCACATGCTTCTCAGACAGTTCAAGGTCAGTGATGTGTGACTCCTTCCAATTAACTTGCATGGGGCCGACATGGGGGAGTGTTTGCTTTATTCTTTCCCGTCCGTTGTGTTCTTCTGTGATATGCGCTATCTGCCCTGTGGTCGGTCTCCTCTGCATGCCTGTGTTGGTCTTTTATTGGACAATGGCTGTATTCACCGGCTTCTTTCGTAGGGCTGTGGTTTCGGAGTTGGAATGGAAGGTCATTCAGTGCTGTCTGCTCTCCCTTGTGTGGGCGGCAGGCTGCCTTTCCGCTCTGCGTTGGGCCTTGTGTGTGAGTGTTATTCTTGGGCCACCTGTTGTCGGTCCCCGGGCTCTTTGGTGTTCCGTTTTGTATGTCTTGTTCATATGTGCAGGGTGGTATGGGTGTTTCAGTGTGGTACTGGCGTTCCTCTTCCCGAAGGGGCCCTGCTTCTCCTAGTTGGTGTTGCCGCCGCTGTGTGCTTCGCCATGTTTGTTGCACTGGGGTGTGTCCTGCTGTTGCGTGACTTCACTGACATGTGTGCGTCGGTTGTGTGACGTTGGGTGTTGTCCGTGAATTGGGCGTTGGGGACATGTCTGTGGCAGGCCTGTCACGTGTCATGTGCGTTCGGGGTGGGGCTGGTGTGTGTGCTGCTTGGTTGTGTCCCTGTGTCTGTGTGCAATGCATGCATGGCGCTGCGGTTGGCCTCTGCGTTGTGCGCATGTGTGGCAGCGTCATCGCCGCTTTGGGGCCGTGACGGGGTGGTTGGTTCCTAGTCCCAGGTGGTGTGTACACATGTGTTACGAGATGTTACAATTTGGCCTGTGTGTCATATGTGGGTGCTATGGTAGATGTGTCGTGTACACGCGGGGGTGGGGGGTTGTCCGCTTTTCCGCCCTTGCACTGTGTGCGCTGTTTGCGTGCACTTGTTGTATGTGTGCCTACCTGCGTCTTCGCGGTACGTTGCGTCCTTGGTGGTGCATCAGATAGAGCATAGGGAGGGCCTGCAGTGCTGGATTCATGCTCGGGGTGCTGCTTCTTCGGTGTCCGTGCTCGGCGTTCGTGTTACCGCTTCGGTTTGACGTACGGTGTCTCTTAGCCGTGGGTTCAGTTTGTGTGCGGCATCGTAATTTGTACGCCGGGCGGTACGTGTTTCGTCGGACGGTGTGTGTCAATTGTGCTGCGCCGCTACGTGTACGGGCGCACTTTGATGGCGGACGGTGTCGCTGGCTTGCCGGCGGTGTTTGGCTGACTTTTCGCATCGTAATCGGGCGGGCGTGTGGACTGCTGCGTGCAGGCGGTGACTGGTGGTTTTTGCATCCGCCAGCACGGCGGTAGTGCTTCCGCCCGACATCCTAATGGGCCCCTTAGTTACCAAACAACTGAACCATTTTAGCAACCTCAGAATAATGACTGATATAGAAAAAAACAATAAGGTTCTAAACCCGTGCCTTGCTGTTTGCATGCTCCTCTTTGATGGCGTCCCTTTGCTGACTCTTGCATAATAGAGGATTGTGACTTTTAAACTGCAAGTAACAAAAGGATCTCTGTGTCAAAAGTAGTAACCTGCACACCTATCTGCATAAAATAGAAATCTGCGATCAGCATGTTGCACAATGTGCTTTGCATCAGGCACATCAACCCTTTATGATACTACATGAGTCAAACTGTGACTAGACAAAACACAGATCTCTCCAAAAAGTGCATTAACCACCAGAATTTTCTTAACAGAATTATTATTCCCTGATAACTAGTGGGCACACACACATCTCTGCAGCAGGTTCCTTAACCCCTTAAGACATTTTAAAATGCAGCCTCTTTGTGACCAATTAAGTGAACCAGAACAGATTTACTTTCATGTATATATCTTGATAACAATTTCTTTGTGACACACTTTTTAAAAAAAATTTATTTTAAACTTCATATTTTTAGAATATGATAAGGTGTCTACAAAATTGAAAAAAAGTGTATTTCTATAACACCCCGAAGTGTTTCAACTTAGTACCTCAGGTTATATCTCTGCATTAACATGTATTTATTAATAGCGAGAGCATGAACTGATGCCCGCACTCTGATGACAATAATGACCTAGATTTTTATTATACATTAAGCAATATTTTAAGCTATTAAATCAAACAAAAGAGGTTTATGTACTTGGCATATACTGAACTCAATTATTTGAAGGTACTCTAATATGTGATGATGGAAAAAAAGAAGGCTCGGTGAAATAAAATATTTGCCTAGGATCACACAATGTGGGCAAGCAAGGAAGCCGGGATTGATCCTAGCTATTCCAGTTTCACACTGAGAAATTCAGCCACTAGAAGGGCATCTCTTTCTGACATAAAAGATTAATTCTTTGTCCTTGATTCTTAGAGGATGAGGTTACGATGCGAGCATGGGCGACAGGCAGAATCCACATTTTATTTTTGGCAGTTCTACATAGCTCGAATCTTGCACAAGCACATACAAGTGCCAGGGTCGGACTGGGACAGAAAGTGGATCCGGGCACTAAAATAAAAGTCCCCTATTAGCAAATCAGCTAAAAATTGCCCACATTTGCAAATCAGGGTAGCTTTCAACTTGTAACAACACTCTCTATAGTTGTTGTGCAGGGTACAGAACTCTGCATGCATTTATGATTGTTGCAGGCAATGTTTGTGGTAATACCAGGGACACAAACAGCAACAAATCTGACCCACACACTGACCTGTTAGACCCGCCCTTCAGGCACTGTTGGATTGCCCTATAGGCCATTCCAACCCTCATAGTACTTCACCACAGACACAGACTATATTATGACAGCACAGGGAGATTTTCTGGGATTCACAGGATGGAGAGCCAAGATCAGGGATTGAACATTAATCCCCATGTTACATGGTTGGGTTCAGTAGCCACTAAGCCACATGGCTTACCCGAAAGCTCTGCTCGTTTTGGGCGTGAGGTTCCAAGAGGATCTTGAGCTGAGGCCGGGCCAGGCATCTGGTTCACTCCTGACTTGCGCTTTCAGTGAATCGCTCACCTCTGCTTAAATGCTAAGAAAGGACCGGAGAGATAGAAAAAAAAAACAACCAAGAGAGAAGAAACAAAGGAACAACCAAGAGGAGTTGAGGAAGGCAGGAATTGTGTGGATAAAATGATCTTTCTGAAAATGGCAGTGTCTGTCCGGCAGAGTAATAGTGCGCTCTGGGTAGGCGGCTGTATTGTGTCTATCCAGTGAGGGGGGGGGGTAGGAGGGGACAGGAGGGTCCAGAAGAGGGAGTTAGAGGTTAAGGATAAAATTGTGATTGATGAAGCTAGGACAGAGTTGGACATTATGGGACACTATTCGAGAAGCTAGTGCCTGCTAGAGAGAGCACTTGAGAGGTAGGAAACAACTCCACTCCTTTTCCATACTATGTGCAGGCAAGCTTAACATGTATTCTCCTCCTTGTTACTCCTGAAGAGGGAAGTGAAGGGAGATGTAAAGTAAGGGGGGTGAGCGCAGATATTTTTTTATTGTAAAAAAATATGCATAATTTTCTTCTTCGTGAAATATATTTTACCAGTCATCTGAATGAAACTTGCGCATGTCGGTTTACTCCACATACAAAAGCCGGGCAGGATCCAGCGGGACACTGGTTTCAGAAGCAAATGTCTGTCTGCCATGGCACACGTCTATTTCAGATTTCCTGCAAGTCATTCTGTTCGAATGTCTCCCACGGATAAAGACGACGTAAAAAAAACACATAACGATGCAAGGAGAAAAATTATGCGAAATATGTGTGAGCCAACATATGGGAATTAGGTGAGCTTACACTTCCCTAATAAAAATTTCGCCCGGAACTATTTTTGAGTTCATGCACCCAATCAAGGATCCACCAGTAAGTGGAAATAAATGACAGACTTGTTGGCAGTAAGCTGCCTTTGCCTCTACCCGTGGTGCTGGAGATGGATTTTATTAAAACTGGCAACATGTATGAGATTCAACCATAACTGTGGTTGGAGCGGTGTAGTTTTGAAATGGACTGTACCAGGGCCGGACTGGCCATAGCGGGCACCGTGTGTTTCCCCAGTAGGCCGCTAGGGTGGGGGCCGGTTTTGGGCCCCTGGGGGGACGTTTTTGTTACCGGGGGTCGGCAATATCGGCCCCCGGTAACAAAATCGGCCGAAACCGATCCTCGCAAACTGCTCAGCTGCACTCCCCCTCACCACAGGGGGGCCGGCTGAGCAGTTTGCCAGGGCCGGTTTCTGTTCCCAGTCCGGCCCTGGACTGTACCAACTGGAAGGAACCCCTCCTGGCTGAGGCATCAGGGTGTACAGGAAGAGCTCTGAAAGGAGTACATAAGGCTTGGTCTTCAGAATGTCACAGCCAGTGTGGCTTGAACTAGGCTTTAAGCGCTCAAGACCTTACCCTCAGGCGGAACCTTTCAAAAACTTAAGCCATTGATTAATCTCAAGATAGGAGGTTGGAGGAAAGATGAGGGCTGATTGATGGATAGAAGCACTGCCAAGTTTCACAGGTCCACGCGTAACTTGCTCTTCCAGTCCAGGATTTTTCTTTGCATTCTTTGATTTATAAAACAGGACTAAAAGTCCTAGGGGCATATTATCAAGAAACGGCCTTAAAATTATCGCCGCTTTAGCGGCAGAAAACTGCCGCTAAAGCGCCGATAATGGGCTTGATAATATGCCCTTGAGAATTCCAATAGAAGCCCATGTTCTGGTGTCAACATGGGCTTCTATTGGAATTCTCAAGGGCATATTATCAAGCCCATTATCGCCGCTTCAGCTGCAGTTTTCTGCCACTAAAGCGGCGAAAATTTAACACCGTTCTTGATAATATGCCCCCTAGAATGTAAAGAAAAAACTTGAAGTAGAGTAGCCAGTCACTTCTGGCACTGGGAAAAATGCCAGCCATGATGACAGGCTTTCAAATGGCAACGGAGAATTCATGGTAAGGCAGTAGGGGGTGGGGCTTGGGGGTACACGGGTTGGAATGAACTCGCAACCTCAGTACTTTCCAAAAGCGATGATCTGTGCCCTTGCTCATATATTGGGACCAGAAACTCAGCATGCCGTAAAAATGAAGCAAAAAAAACCCAGGAATTCCCTGGCTCTCTAGGCCCAACGTGGCCTCATTTCACACCGCCATACATTTCACAATTCAGCAACTGCATTTCCCCTGGGTAAGATGGAACATGTCGCCTGCTTCCTTTCAGTGTTGATGTCTCCCGCAAGCTGCACTTACCCACAGACCTTAATCCCGGGGGCATCCATCGCAAGACGCAACCGCGAGGCTACGCACCAAACATGCTTTTTCTTGGGCACCTGGGAGATTAAGCTGCCGCGAGGAGACCCGCTAGGTGTCAGATGCTGGTGGGGAGGGGAGCAGAGAAGGTGGGGTATATAGATAGCAAATGATTCCACGTCACCAGGGACACCATATCTGCAGTACTAAGCTATCCTGTTACAAACCCCTGTAATTCTGTAGTCTTCATCCAATTGAAGTGATTGAAGTGAACCAAAACTCCCAGAATGCTTGAGGTTGGTAAACGAAATTGTGGTAACACCGAGTTATCCTTCAACCATGGGGGGCCAGGAGTTCAGAAGGGAAAAATGGGGACCTTGGCAGGGTTGGTGGCCTATGGGGAAATCAGGCAGTGCCAGATAGGCTGGTCGGTGTGTGGCCTGTTGTTTGGCTCTTTGTGATCCTGTTCTATGGTCTGCTTGAACTGGTGTTTATTGTTGTTTGCCCTGATATACCACAAACATTGCCCGCAGCAAGCACAAATGCCTGGAGTCTCCCATACCATGCAGAACCCTCTACAGCATGTCTTTACAACTAAGTTCAAAACTGCCACAATATGCAAACATGGACTACTTTTTAGCTATCTTTTAGGGCCACGGTTATTTTAGTGCCTGGGCCTATTTTCTGTCCCACTTCGTTCCTGGACCCGGAAAAAGCCAAAACAAAATTCCGCCCCAGGCTGCCAAATGAATGAAACATTTTTTTTTCTCAAGCTAGTCATAATTCCAAAACAAAAATAGGAGGCCATGAGACCGCAAAGCCGCTTCCCAGACCTCTATGTGTGCTTGCTAAGCAACCATTGCTCGGCTGCTCGTTCAGCTCATCAGCTCTTTGCGCCCTCTCACCTCCAAGAGCGCTCTGCATTGGCGGAGACTCTCGTGACGCTGTTCAATACAAAATACCGGCTGTAAAAATAGTCTGCAGCTGGACCGGCTATTTTTTTTAATTCCGCCTTGGTGATATTAAATGCGCATTGACACAGCGTGACATCATGTGACAGAGTAAATGTCCTGCAGCGAAGCTCAAGCTGGCGGCGGGCGAATTATGAATGTGGAAATGTGAAATGAGCCGCACTGCCCTGCTGGCGCGCGCGCGGGCATACCGATGCTTCGGAGCTCCTGGGCACGGAATGTGTGATTGTCATTCGGGGTTCCGGAATTCGGAATGACCTGCTGATGTGGAATTCAGATGTCTGGTATTCCATCCGGTTGCAATGGACTACCCCAGGGCTCGCCTCATTCTCCCTGTGGTAACGTCGAGGATTAACCCTTTCACATGCACTGGCATTGGCGAGCGTAATTCGCTAGAACCTGGGCAGCGGCTCCCCTGAAAAAGTCGGTAGGTCTGGGGTAGAGTCAGTTGTCTGTGGCGCAAGGGCCAGACCTGCCGACTTTGGAATTGGGGAACCAGATTTGAGTCTCGGCGTCGGCTCACCATCCTGTGATTTTGGCAGTGGCGGCCGGCACTACTCACGGGTAATGATGCGGGTCGCAATGAAAAAATAAAAAAATTAACACTTAACTTGCCGCCGGGTCCTGCGTCTCTGCTCCTGCTCTCCCACGTCCGACTCTAGGAACAGGAAGCACAGCCAGGCTCCCCTGACCAATCACAACGCTGCAATGCAGCATTGTGATTGGTCTGAGCGCCGTGACACGGCGCTCAGCCAGGGGTTGGAGGGGTGGCATATTCTCCACGCAGGCTTTAATGCAGCCTGCATGGAGAACAGGGAAAGTGCGCATGACTGTTTTGAGCGGCCTGAGAGGGCTGGTCAAACAGTCATTGCGCACTTAGGAGGGTTCTACCACTCCTCCCCTGCAGCCCCGCCCCCTCACGCAAAGCTGCCACCGCAGGAGGACATAATAAAATGATAATAACATTACGTTATTATAATTTTATCTTTTCCTTTCTTTTACTACTGCAGAGTAGTGAGGCGACGCTCCTCCGCCTTAGCGGAGGAGCCGCCACTGGATTCTGGGCACATCACTTAATCTCCCTGTGCCTACCAAAAATGAATGTGTCCTTGTGTAATGTAACTGGTGCTCATGTAAAGTGCTCCAATACCTTCGGGTCGAGTTCGCGCTATATAAAACTGCCAAAAAAGGTAAATTCTGCTCGACGAATGGCTGATTCTGCCCCTCTTCTAGCGACCTGCTAAAACCACTGACCTGACACCCATCTTTTCGAAAGGGTAGCCTAACAATGAAAACTGATTCCATTACACTAACCTCTTAACTTCTTTTTTGTTGAATGAAAGATAGATAGACCACACCTGATTGCACCTGAATAGTTTGAGACTGAGGTTACTACCCAGGTAGAGGCCACAGAGTCTACATCCAAGTTCTCACATTCATATTGTATTTTACTGTAGCATTTATGTAGCACTTCATACCTTGTTGTGTGGCGTTGAAGCGAGATGTCGTACAGGTAGCACACTTAGCCGTGGGGGAGTGCTTGCTGGCAGAGCGTTGTATTTGTTGTTATCCTATGTAGGAAGCATTTTGATGTTGCGTGTGAGCATCCAGAGAGGTGCGCTTGTCTTGTGTAGTTCAGTGCCTCCGTGTGTGATGGAGGAAGAGGTGTGAGAGATAGGAGCACATATTATCATTAGCTGGCAGTTATGCTTTACCTTGCAAGTCCTGTCTTACCTTTCATGGTTTCTATTATGCCAGTGGCGGCTGGTAATTTTACCAGGGAAGGGGTTGGGGGCACACACACAACTCACTCACAACCATGCATTCATACACACCCATTCACAACACTCACTAACAAATACACATACATTCATACACACACACACTCACCAAAAATGTAAAAAACACATAAAACTTACCTTCACTGCAGCTCTCTGAGTGGAATGCCTCAGAGGTCCCAGGAGCATTGGGACTGATGCCGTCCCTCATTAGCTGACCATTGGTCAGCCAATGAGGGAAGGCAGCAGTCTCAACCTCTTCACAGGGTGGGTGGGGTCAGTGAGACGGCAGACCCCACCCCACTCTGTGACGAGGTGTCACTGATTGACATTAGGCCCTGGGCGCTTCAAGGCTTAAAACTGAAGCACCCTGGTCCAAGGCACTGGGTGACACTCCGCTTCGTCACAAGGGGGAGGGCCCTCAAGGCACTTTTGCCAGGCTGAGGAGGTCACGCCCACAGGGCTATGAAATCCTCAGCCTGGCAAAATTCAGCCAGGCAGCCTGCGCATTTAGCGCATGTGTAACTCCTGCCTGCTGATCTGTACGTAAAGATGTCTGTCAGGCTGGGGAAAGGTGGGGGGCATGGCACCTCAGCCAGTAGGGATGGGCCGCTGCTCTATTATGCTTTCAGTTCATAGCCCATGCTGACTGCCACAGTTGGGTCAACCACACTGTCAAGATTTGTGAGTTGGGTAGGAGGGCAGGCAGAGGGAGGAGGGAAGGGGATTGAGGCTGGGGAGGAGGAAGAGAGATATCTGGATGGCTGTACGTAGTCCCGTTGGAGTGTAGAGGGGGTACTTGAGCAACTAAAACACATAAGCATCTACATATTAACAACCTAGTCAGTGTGGTAGCGGGCGGTGTGTGTGTGTACACTAAAAAGGAGTTAATCAGTGTAGGTACAGTAAACATTATGGCAATATGCGTAAGGCAGAGGTGCTGTCAAATGAGTGAAATGATGACAAATGGGCAAGAATGGAAGTTGATGACATAACGAGTAGCCATGCAGCTTTCTTAAAGGCAGTGACACTGCCCACTGCTTCACCAATACACCCTGTTAGCAAGGAATGACGCGAAAGAGCCATCAAGGTCAGCAACCTGAGCAGATTGCACACAATCCTTAAATGTCCAGATTGCACATACTCCTCTTTGCCTATTGACTTACTTTTTTGAGGGCGAAGATGGCATTATAAAATCTCAGCACCCTATTTTGCTTCCATTGTAGTTGTCGCTGGTGCTTTTGGATAGCTAAGTTTAAGCCTGGTGCCTCATTTCTCAATTGCCAAGGCCAAGTGCTTGGTGGAAGTCGAACAGTGGGTAGTCACTATTTGCCTTCAACTCAACACAGGAAAATCGGAGATAATTTCCTTTTCTAACAAAAACCATCAGACACCTTTCCGACACATTCTTCTGTCCTGTATTGTTCTAAAGAATGTGTGCAACATAACATTCCTACCCATGCATGCACCTGGTCTCCTCTTCCCCTAGTCCCTTTTTTTTCCCTTTAAGGTTCTTAAAATAGTGTTATCTTGCCTCTGATCCATCATATCTATTAACTTTAAAAAGGTAGGCATCACTCCCCACCTATTGCCTCTGTTTTTCCACCAGCTTTTGGGTCCAATGCCCTTTTTTTTGGGTTCTGAGGCAAGGTGTTTTCAGTTCAGGCAGCTGTGCACTGGAATTGTGTACCTGACCAATGATGGGGAAAACCATCCACACATCAGAAAAACAAGAAGGACCTGGCTTTGCATGCAACAATAGCTATTTTTATGTCAGTGTGATGCCAAGCATGTGCGTGAAAGGATTTTTACAAAAGATCAATGCGGCTGACCATGGTTCAGCACCTCAATTTCAAAATAAGAAGATAAGTCCTTTGTCTGTGCACACCCGTCCTGAGCTTGCCGCACTTTCACTCCACTGAGGATCAGACACAATCGTGAAGATAAGGACGGTGCACCAGAAACGAAGTCAAGTGAAGCTTCAAAATTTTTCAAATATGTCCTTTATTCTTTAAATTTATATAAAATTCAACCACAGCCAACGCGTTTCGTTCCATTGGAACTTCATCAGGGCTCTGTAATCACAGGTAAGTAGAAATGTGTAGAAAAATCCCCACATGTACAGATAATATCAAGTGGCTTAAGGTACCGGCCCGCACTTCTCCATACTAATCTGAAGGTTCGCTCGAAGGGGGACCGGTCACCCCAAAATGATAATTTGAAATAACAGGACCAGTGTAGCGGCCTGTCGTCCTCGGTATTCGTCTAAAGGTTCGCTCCTAGGGGAAAAATTCACCCCAGGATGGTAATTGGTAATCGATGGGCCAATGTAGCGACCTACCACCCTTATTCAGTAAGGCGCGCTCCTCGTATCTTGCTGTCGAGAGTCCTGATGAAGTTCCAATGGAACGAAACGCGTTGGCTGTGGTTGAATTTTATATAAATTTAAAGAATAAAGGACATATTTGAAAAATTTTGAAGCTTCACTTGACTTCGTTTCTGGTGCACCGTCCTTATCTTCATGTGCGTGAAAGGACACCAAGCTGGGTGTGCGTGCTGTGGGAGGAGCCGCAGGAGTGAGCAGAAGCTGCCAACATAGTTGCTGGTGCAGAATGCTCCAAACAGCACTCCGCATAAAACAAGACTGTCCTTTGCTTTCCAGTTCGAAGTGACCAAACCTCAACAGTTTGCTTCCCACACCCAACCACCTTACCCCTCCACTACTTCTTCTCCCAGCACCCAATCATGTTTTCCAGAAGTAGGCGGCTGCCTCACTCTACCATGGATGAGACCAGACAGCAGAAACCGTCAGAGCAGGAGGACAAAGTTGGATTGGTACCAGCAAGATGGGTGTGGGACCCCGATGCGTAGAGGGGTTGAGGTGTGAGCCTGCCGTGGGAACCTTAGGCTGGCTGGCATGTGCCTAGCCTGTTCTCTTCTATGGAGTCTAGAGAGACTATATTGCTTCGTATGTCCATTTGGATGTCCCTAAGTGGGAGTAAAAGCTCCCTTGTTCAGTGACAAGTTGGCCCTCATTGATAGGGCTGGTTGGTTCCCACACCCCCTTGATCATTGGTGGACACAGGTGAGGCAATAGAACCATCAAGCTCACATCAGGAATGTGCATGTCAGGGAGGAGACTTTTACCACATCCTAATGAAAATCATAAGGTGAATCGATTGGAGACCTTGATGAAGCCATCTGCCAACAGATCAGACACATCTGTCTGAATTGTTAGCCACCTAATTCAGAGCTAGGAATCGCAAGAAACGCAAAGGAAGTGAGGGAGAATTCATGTGTACAGAGTATGAGAACAGTTTCCATCCAGACAAAATCTAAGAGCAACCCTGCACAGTCACAGCTTACTAATATTACAACCAACACAGATTGTCCTGCATCACCAGGGAGCAAACAAGTCCCAATAGTTACACGCAGATGTAATACCCAAGCAGAACCAACTGAGACAACCAAACAAGGCAACCAAAAATTAAAGACTCTGAACCCCTGACGCTTGGTAGTGACATGAGTCAGGGCCAAGAAAGATGTACCAATCTCCAGTCAGGCCAAAGGACTGCATTGTGAAGGATGTCCTGCCACAACATTGAGTTTTAAATATCATCCTACCAAACACTGTAAAGAGAATATCAACGACAACAACGTCGCTTAAGTAAACACTTATAGCTAAGAATAGCTTTTCTTTTCTTATCTCAATATACGCATACCTTTTCAAGGTACGCAGATCTTGGGGTGTCCATAGCAATCTGCTTATGTTCTAGAACAATTGAAGGATGCAAAATGAAGTTACACCCCAGGTATTCATTACAGATGTTACTTACTTGAGATGAGACCAATGAGGCTGTACCACCAGGTATTCGATCCACACTGCCAACTCCTAAAAACAATTTCACAAAGACCTTTCTGGCTTACCAAGAGGTCATCGGAACCTGTCAGCCATCCATGATGTTCTCAAAGAGACTCTAGTGGACCCTAGCCTGACACCTACAAGAGGTGTTCCTAAAGATACGCTGTTGGCACTTCAGAAATTCACCCCTGCTAGCAGTTACAAGACATTTTCTTAAAGTGTATGTACTGGCTCACTAGGAGTTCACCCCTATTCATCACCTACAACAAATTATCCTAAAGTGGCTGAACCAGCACAAGACGAGTTCCCCCACAAACCTGCCACCTACAAAAAAATATCCTAAAGTGACTGTTTCGCCCCACCAGGAGTTCACCCCAACCCAATCACCTGCAAGAAGTTATCTTAAAGTGACTGAATCCTCCCCATCAGGGGTTTGCCCCCAAACTGTAACAAGAAATTATTCTAACATGGATTTACCGACCCACTAGGAGTTCACCCCAACCCACCACCTACAAGAATTTATCCTAAAGCTACTTTACAAGCCCATCAGGAGACCACCCCAACCTACCATCTACAATGAATTAACCTAAAGTGACTCTATCTGCCCACCATGTATTCACCCCAACCCTTAAACTACAGGAAATAATCCTGAACTGACAAAACTATCCCTAAAGAATCTTACTGCCGCTGCTACTGACTATGTTCTATGAAACAATTTGTACCAGCCCTCTGGAGTCATTGGGTCCAAAATGAGTCAAGCAGAAAGTCCTGTCTGGTAAGGCATGACACTGCACTCGGTGATAGAGGCGGGGTCAGGACAATTGCAACAACAAGCAAAAATGTGAAAAAAGACTATAGTTCCCTGTTAGAAGACACATTCCTAATAAAAAAAAGTAGAGGAGATTTAGGGCACCAAACAATGTTAGTGCATTGGAGGTTGATATGGTGATACAGGAGAAAATTATTATAATTTCTGATCAGATGGTTGGTTGGGACTAAAAACCATCTATATATGCTTGTATGGGTACTACATGCTACATGCTGTTTCAGTGGCTCAATTTAATGTGTCGCACAACCCCAGACTTTCCAGTCGTTCTTCAGTAGAACGTAAACAATCAATTGGCTGTACGTTTAGATATATTTGATATGCATAAGCCAGTAGAACAGCTCAGTGGGCTGCGGACTTCCTGAGGACTTCTATGTGTAACATGCAGGTCACAGGCTTCAATACTAGGCCTGGGCGGATAGCGGAACCCCGCAAAGTGACCCAAAAACTCTGCCTTGCTAAGTGGAGTTCCGCAAGCAGTGGAGTGCGTTAGGTCGTGCCGTCCGTCTGATTTTCAGCACCGAATGTTTGTCCTGCGCTGGAAAATTAGTGCGAACAGCACCATGCACCGCGCAAGAGGGTGATGCTTCTTTCTGCCGCTCGAGTGGATGTTCTACTTGAGCAGCAGCTTCCTCAAGGTCGAACGGAAGGTTTCTTAACGTGAGCGATAGCGGTCAGCCGCTATCGTCCGCGTTGAGAAATCTCACCGGGAGGTGGTCTGGAGTAAGATTTTCCTCTCTCAAGCTCGCCAACTTAACGTTGGTGAGCGCAAGTGAGGAAAAAACTCTGCTCCACTACACGGAGCAGAGTTTTTCGGAACTCTGCGCACTAAACGTAGCACGGAGTGGGAAACACTGGGAGCGAAATTTCACACCCAAGGCCTATTCAATACTGTCATGGTCAACTCATTCTTTCACCCTTCTGAGGTCAAGAGGAATAGACAGGCACACAGACTGCCTCCCACATACCACATGACACTACTGTGGGTCACACATTATCTGGCATGATTCACAAAGTCTCCCGGTGAAGAGCCGATATCACTTGGTGTGCACACAGTGACCTGGAAACCCCTTTCCAGCTCACGTGTGGAGGCTCTGCATAGCCGACGTCCGTCAGGCTATGTGAAATCATCTGCATTTGATCAATGTTACCCTCTTTTTACTTCTATTCACCCACCTGAAAGACAAAATGCCTCCATTGACTTTAATGGGGTCAACCACTGCACCCTGTAAAAAGAATTACTTCCCAATCCATCCTAAAGGGCTGGAGCTCTTGAACCCCTGACTTCACCTGCATTTTTAGGTCTCGCCTAGCGACGCAGCGCGAAGCGCTGTCGCTAGCGAGATCTATTGTTGTCGACTTTAGTTTGGAAGGGGGACAGGAGATGTGCACGCGTATGGCAAGACAGGAGATGTGTACGCGTACGGCTTGCGGCGTTCTCCCAACTCCTGCTCGCACCATACGTGTGCACATCTCACGGTGCCCGGACAGGCCATGTGCACGCTCACGGCGTCTCTTTCAGACAGCCGATGTGCACGCTCATGGCGTGTCCTTCAGCCGGCAATGCACCCAGCCAAGCCCTCACTCACCGGCTGATTCAGGACTCCGGCATCTCTCCTCGGTCTGCAGGTTCCCTGGCCGTCTCCTCGGCACGCCGCCGGGCTCTCCTCACCACTCGGGAGCCCCGTCTTGCCTCTGGTGCCATGCAGTCTGCCTCGCTCTTCGCCCTGTCCCTCTGACGGGGCCGGGACTTCAGCATGGAGCCTGCAGGGTTCCGGACGTCCTCTCCGGCGGTTCCTTCCTGTTTCTTTGGCAGGCCCCGCCCACGTCCCAACGAAGGCTGCCTGACTTCCGGTTTCACCGCCATCTGCACCGGAGGCAGGGAGTGCGCCCCGCGATGTCGCCTCCGTTGTTCAGCTTGTTTTTTTATGTCTGCACCGCTGAGCACCCACCGTTGTGTGCACCTGGCATAGACCAGGATAGCACACCCAGTCATGGAAGAAAATGCAAACAACAGTGTGACTTTCCTGTGCGCGCGGCAGGACTGTGGCAACACTCTGCAGGTGAGTGTCTGCCCTCTGGCCGCTATCCGTACTCTTGTGGGTTTATCAGGTCTCGAGGTGTGTGTGTTTGTGGGCGAACGATGGCTTTGACACATGTTCCTGCTTCTCCTTCCTCGGGCGATGTTGGGGTTCACTAGCTCCCCACCCTGGACTAGAGTAGGCTGGTCATTTAAAGTTTTAGAATCGGTTTATCCTCTTCTGTGTAAAATGACCCGGTAAGCCTCAAATTACGACGCGCCAGTGCAAACGCTTGTCTTCGCTCAGTAGGTAATGCACCTGCAGCCGCAAGCTGTTTAAAATTTAAGGCGCCTTTCACGCGCAGAAAGCTGTGGCTCGGTGGGTTAGTGGCTTCCGCTGAGAACCGCCCTCAGCTTTTTTTCACCCTTTCGAGGATAGTGAGTGAGCGGCAATCACTGAGTTGGCCGAAAACCTCTCACTTAAAGCGCCGCGAAGCTGGACTGCTACACAAGCACCTTATTTGTCAATTCCTAACTTGCCCAAATAAAGTAAAATAGAACCCCTCCCCCAATCTCTAGGCTGTTAAGTTTTTATATCGCGCTTACGAGAAAGGGTGTTAGCAGGGCTTTAACTGGAACGAAAAAAGCGGGGGGGGTGGGGTCTCTAAAAGGGGATTGGCCAAACAAACAAGTGTCACGTGACGATGTGATCTTTCAGCTAGTGCACCCGTTAGTACAATAACTGGCAGGGCATGCCCATAGGTGCTGGAAGTGGGGGCGGGGGCTGCACCCCATAATAACCATACTAAAGTTCAGAAGGTGAACGAGCCTCTACTTTTTATCTTGTCACTTTTGCTGTGCTTTGAAGGACAGAGGTCAAATGTCTGCCTGTCTTCTGACACGTTGCTGCTTCATCTTTCAACCTTGGGACGGTGCTCGCTTTTCTTTCCGGCTGTAAAGTGAGGGGAGTTTTTAAAGTGAAGGGTGACAATCTAGCTGGGTACCGGGAGTGTGAAAGGAAAGGCTGTAGGATGTAGTGGTTTGTTCTAGTGCACAACATTTGACTACCTGCAAAATATATCTGCAGAAATGAAACGCATATCTTTGGAGTTCTGATGAGGGATGTAAAAGATTGTGATCTGATCATGACACATTGTGGTGTGTAAATGATGAATGTTCACTGAAACTAGTTTCCCACACCGTTTGTGCGATACGTAGTTTGTATGATTAAAACTGTACGCCTGTGTAAACTGGGTGCCCATTTAAACAAGCATTTGCAATGCAATAGGTCTCGCATTTGCAAGAGTTTGAGCTATTGGCATTGTAAATGACTATGCCTTTATTTATGTGTTTCAAAACCTGCAAGCGGTGCGTAAACACGCACTTTAGACAGATAGTCCTTGCTTCGAGAAGCAAGGCTGGCAGTAAACGAGGCGCAGTTATTGCCAGCCTTGCTTCTAGTAAGCAAAGGCTATAAGTACACAGTGCATGTTTATGCACCTCTTGCAAGTTTTCAAAACAGATAAATAAAAGGCATTGTCATTTATAATGCGAATAGCTCAAACTCTCGCAAAAGCGAGACCTATTGCATTGCAAATGCTTGTTTAGTCAAGAGATTGACAGGTATGTAGACAGCATCCACAGGACAGGGTCGGATTAGTAATGCGGGCACTCGGGAAATGGCCGAAGGGCCGGTAGCTGAGTTCTAGCTGTGGGCTGCTTTTTTGGGCAGCCTGGGGGCTGTCTGTACTGTTAGGATGCTGCCAGCGGCCCAGTGGGTGCCTGAGTGGCCTTTCTAGAGGCAGATGGGTGGAGGTATCACTCCCTTACTCTCCCTGGGCCGGCCCATTAATGTATGCTCATTGAGCGGGGGCAGGGGGCCTGAGCAGAAGTGGTCTCACTTGCATTCATGTGTGGCTCAGAAGTGTGAACTAATCTGTGCAATTTTTTTTTTATCTAAGTGAAGTTAATAAAACAAGCTTCCCACCCCCTTTCTTTTCATAAAACTTCGCTGAAGCAGTGTTTTGCGGAAAGGCAATACGCAAATGTGGGCCACGTTTTTTTGGTGTGCCCGGGCCGATTTTTTATGCCAATCCAACCCTGCCACAGGACATCAGCAGCACCTCAGAAGCCTTTGAAATATGATTTTGTCAGAGAGTATTAGGGTCTGCGTAGTCATTTCCAGGCCCCACTCTCTTTGCTTAGCCTCACCCCTTCCATGGTTGGATGGGTGGTGATGGGCTCAACGACCGGCCCCATCCTATTCTCCACCGCTTCAAGGCTCGGCCCCCTCCTCTCACATGGCAAAACTATTTTAAAAGTTGGCAGGTCTGATAAACACTTTTGAAGGACATTGCGGTTTCCAAACACCCAGTTCTACTGAAATCCTTCGTGGTTGAGTCTGGGGCTGTGGTTTCCGGGTCAGACAATGAGCAAGTGCTGACATCTCTAAGTCTGTTCAATTTCGGTCGGGCAGCCTTCCACAGGCGCGCTAGAAATGAAAAACGACCTGACGATCGCAGAAGAAATTCTTCAGCCTTTCATTTTCCAAATGAATAACAAAGGCAGCGAAAAGCGCGCCAAACCGCTGTCTTAGTTCAACCAGCGTGGAGGACGCGCAGCGAATCTGAGAAGGGTTCGAGGCTTGACTCAGACACGAAGGTTTATAGAAGTGAGTTCAAATGTCTTCACTTTATCCCTGGTAACCTTTTGCTGCTCCACTCTAAGGTAGACCCCAGGAACTTCCCTGTAAGGAGGCTTAGTTTGAAAGAGAAACTCTACCTCAAATCTTATTTCTTTGGGGCCTTGCTTGGCATGTTTTATCTCCCTGGTACTTCTTGAAGCCCATGGGAGAGTGCACTATATTTTACAAGGCGCTGTTTACTCTGTGGTGGAGACTGCCATGAATTCTTTGTTTTGCCAGAATCCAGTGGAGAGAGTGGCGTGCTTCAGACATATGATCAAATTTAGATTGCCCAGACGCAAGAAGAACAGCCATATTCTGAATGCCCAGCGTTGTGATATTCTGGCAGGCCTAAACAGAAGGATTTCTCATACTTTATACAGGAGCGGATTCTAGCTCTCAGGACAATCACCTACTTGTCCTGTGGGAGAACGGGAGTATTTTCCTCAAGGTCCTCAGTATAAGAAGACAAGTAGTCCAGGTTTTAGCGGTTTGGCTGTCCAAAGATAGATCTTGATCTAGCCAAGAACAAGATTTTTCACAGACTTGGCAGAGGAGGGCTGCTCTCTAAGGATGATTGTGGCATGTTATCTCACCATAGCAAACACAAGGAGATGATGGACGGAGCGCTGAAACTTTTCAAACACTCACTCCCAGTCACAGATCTGGGTTGAATCCATCATCGTTCTTTAGCTCACTTCGCCACCCCAATTCAGACCCAGCTATATGCAAATCAGTCTTGACCCTGTGCCTCATGGGAATAGTCCAGACCGAACTGCCAAGCCATGTCTTCCCTGGACCGGATACAAGCATCCTGGGACCGGCCTGGTAGTTCGGGCTGGACTGTTCGCATGAGGCACAGGGTCAACACTGATTTGCATATGGCTGGGTCCAAACTGAGGTGGCTTAGTGAGCAGAAGAATGATGATGGATTAAACCCAGATCTGTGACTGGGGGTGAGTGTCTGAAAAGTTTCAGCACTCTGTCCATCATCTTATTGTGTTTGCTATGTTATCTGACCATGTCATGAAACTGCCTCTAAGATGTCAAGCTCTCCTCCTGAGATATCAAGGGGAGCTGGGCAGTATTGCTAGGCGTTGTAAGGATGGGTCTGATGGGAGGCAAGATTTAAGTGGCTTGAGCCCTTATATCATCATATGTCTTTCCGACTTTATCACAACGGAAAGAGTCCAGGTCATCGCATAGATTCTATGAGTGTTCTGGTGTCCCATTTAAGCAGTCAGTGGAAGTGAAAAAATGTAACTACTTAAAAAAAGATGCCTAGCCGACTAAGTCGAAGAAGACAAGATGGAACAATAATAAGCATTGGCACAGCTAATAGGTCTCCCCTATACGACCTATTGGAATTGTCAATGTTTTCAGCCATGTAACACAGCAGCATTGCTGCTCTACAGCATGAATGAAAGTTTTAAAAAAAACACACATTTACATGGCCAACACTGGCCGCGTCATAGTGCTTTCCTGTTTTTGCTGGTGGGAGGGTGGGACAGATATACATTCTCCCTATTGCATGCCCTCCCACCAAGATGCCTCACACCCCGGCCTTGCACCACAGAGGAAATGCACCAAATGTACAGCAAGAGAGCTTCAAGCTGACGATGAGCGTCACAGGGCCGCGGGGGCTCGGGGGTTAGTTGATGGTTCCAAAAATGGGGATTCCTTGGTTGTTGAGTAACCTGAGGCTGCTGGTTGCTGAGCAGTTCTGACAGCTAACGTGTTTGGTGCATTTCCCCTTTCTACTCAGTCCTGATGAAGACCCCACCCTCAAGGCATCAACTTATCTGTATTTTATAGGGGTCGAAATGTTGACTTTTTTTGTTCTTATCAAACATGGATGACAGAGATTAGATATCTGCATCCTCCTCTGTGTGTGTTATGATTTATCATTGATATGGATGCCAGTCGTCTGGCCGGATAGGTTTCAAACTCTGCTTTTTTATGTATATATGCTCACTACCTTTCCCCTATGTTCACTTTCACTAACCCCTCACGCACTATCATCCCTTGCCAATGCACCTTTCAATTGTTCGATTGATATTGTTATTGATACTGTTCTACAGACTGTGGTTTATCTTTTGGATTTGTTCCCTGATCTGATAGAATAAAATATATAGCCAATTTTGGCCTTATTCTAATGTGGTGTATGATTTTCATTTAGTTATATATGATTAATGCTTATAGTTATGTTGTCAGACTCATTTCCACTGTGACGCTCTCTTTATGTACTGTCCTTTACCCGAGTCCAGTGGTCTTACGGGTTACCCCATTGATATACAACTTCTTGGCCCAAAGGGTCTGCGGCATTCATCAGGACAAAGAAATGAAAAAGGGCTCCGTTCTTACCAAAATTATGGTGTGAAATTACCACTTGGTAGGTTGACCTGTGTCACACTCTACCACGATAGAGTCTCAATTAACCCTCAGGTAGTATCCTACACGCCCATGGGAGGAGAGTGGAGGAAAGACCCCTGTAGTCAAACTTATATCAAGGTGCATCTCTCGTGTATGCACCTAGAAGTGTCTGCTCTATGTGTAGGAGAGTAGGATCTGCTTCACATGGGTACCCCCACTTTTTGCTGATGCTTCACTGTATTTTGACTTTAGTCTGGCTGGGGCCCTGCTATTCAGAACCCCAGCCTAGCTGCTTCCTCTCTAAAATGGTTTCCATGTACCTTAGGTACATCTTTGATTGGATTCTGGAGTGCCCTTATAAGTCCCTAGTATATGGTATACTATGTACCCAGGGCATAGGTACCCCAGAGACCAACCAGGGGCTGAAGCATGTATTATGCCACCCCTGGGAGGCCCTCCAAAAAGACACCACAGGACTGCTACTGCAGCCTGGGTAAGGTGGTGCATGCACCCCTTACTGTGGTATAGACTACCTATATCACTACCAGTGCACACACATATAAACCTATAAGTCACTCTTATGGCAGGCCTTAACAATCCTGAAGGCAGAGTGCTTGGTTTTTATGTGAGAGGGTGCCCCTGCATGAGCAGAGCCCCTCTGCAGCGTTCGGAGTCAATCCTCTGGTGCTGTTTGTGGTGCAGCCTGACCATATACTCTTAAGTGCATTATAACCTCACGTTAAATGCTAACTTTGGGATGGCTGCACGGAAACATGTTGTGTTTGGTGTCAAACACCTTGGAATACTACCCCCCCACCAGTTCTGGCGGCGGGGGTAGCATTCCACCCTTCTAGAGGGAGAGACATGTACACACCGGCATACCCGGTATTAACTTTTCAGAGCCCTGGCATCACAAAATGGATGCCGCTGCCACAGACACGGGTCTGGCCTCCTGCTGCTGACCGAAACTCTGGCAGGGGAGGCCTGGACAATAGGTTTCCTGTCGCAGGGAGGTCTAACCACCTTCCCAGACAGGATAGTGTGTATTGGGGCTGGGCGGGAGCACTCCCTGGTGCTTTGAAGTCCTGCACTGGGGGCACGTTTGGTGTCCCTGTGCATAGTCCAGTTCAAACCGGTTGCAGGGGCTACCTGCCCCTGCTCTGGCGCGAAACTGGACAAAGGGAATAGGTGTAACCACCCCTCTTCCCTGACCCTCCCATAGGTGGGTCCCCAGAGTATGTCCAACCCCCTAACTTAGTATAAGTATGGGACCCCAGTCCTTAGGACTTTAGATTATCCCTGGACGAAACTCTGAACATGAATCCTGGACTTTCGACGCTCTACTTGAAGATTAGAGGACTGAAGAATCTCCCTTGGGGTCAAGGAGTGACTCCCCTGCTTGGCAGGCACCAAAGAAGCAACTGTCCGGTCTGCATCGCTGAAGCTCCCACCGGATGCCGAAGTCTTTGCATCACCAGAGGTAGATTTCCAGACTTCCCCGAGGCTGCCCTGAGACCCCAGCGAAGCTGAGGCACGTAGCTGTCGTGGGTAATGTGGGACTGTGACCCCTGGACACCGAGAACTTTTGCAAGTGCATCCTCTTCCTGGTCTCCCTCGAAGTTGTACTTTGGGCTCCGAGTAGCCCCCGCCCCGAGCACCAACTGCATCGAAGGTCTCTGGCCTCCACTCCACGAGTGTCCTGTGAGCCAGCTCCAAGTGTGTCCACTCGAGGCTCCTTCGCGATCGCTAGTCCGTTGGCTAGTGGGTCCTCCCGAAGGCAACTTTTCTTCTGCTTGGGCTTTCCTGGTTGCTCCAGACATGCCCTGACTTACCCTTGCTGGGTGAGTCCCTCAGACCTTGCTGGTGTGCACCAAAGTCCTTTCTCTGTTTCTATGAGACTTGCCGTTGCCAAGGCTGGTTGGGTCCAATCCGGTCGCCGACACCCCAGCACTCGACAGAAGTTATGGGACAGCTCGAATCCAGCTCCTGGTTGTCGTCGACACCTCCTGGACTTCGTGGCTGAAGAGTCAAGACACCCATCAACCTACCTGAAGCACCCGACATCGGTGGGCATCTGCTCATCGCCTTCCTGGTCACTGGCTAGTGACCCAGACTCTGTCCCCTCTGCTTTCAGGTTCTTCAGATCTCCGATCCATCCTTGGATCCACCCGGACACTTTCGAATTGGTCGCCAGCAGCACTTTGCAGCAGATCGCCATTGAAATCGACGACGAAACCCGACTCCAAAAGACACCTATGCACCCGGCTTCCCTGGGTGAGGTAACTCGAGTACTCCGGTGCTCCCGTGGGTATAGACTCTAGAATTGCCTAGTTCTAAAGGGGTTTGCTCCAAGTCCTCTTCTAAGTGTCCTTTTCTTTTAAAAATCCAACCGTGACTTTCCCCATAGAAGTTAACGGTGATTCGCGGCTGTGTTCCCACAGTGCACGCGTCCCCCGTGGGTCCCCTGTGTCACTACCTTGGGTGGTTCCTTGTGGTCCAAGCACTTCTACAGGCTCTAGGCCTTGTGTCTAGCTCAGTCGTGGTTCTTATACCACTTTTTTGGTATATGGTTTGGTACGCCCCTAGGGCCCAAACGTGTATTTGTGCTATTACTGTTGATAACTGACTTGTAACCTATGTACTTCGAAATCTAGCCTCATAAAGAGACTAGACTAAATACATATATTTTATATATATACCTGGTGTGGTCCTCTTTCATTTGGTCACTCAAGAGATTATAGACTGGTAAAACAAGCTGCTTTACATTCCTTCAAGACTTAGCCTGAAGGCTGCTCTCCATAGCTACCAATAGGATAGCTTTCAATAAAGGTTGTCTTTAATCTATCTCCATAAGGGGTTGTTTGGACTGGTACAAGGTGCCCACTTTAGTTAGTGGACAGCATATACCAGGCCAACTTCTCACACTATGGATCTCCAGGGAGGAGACACTGAGGGTTTATTGAGAATCTATTGTGGTAGAGTGTGACACAGGTCAACCTACCAAGTGGTAATTTCACACCATAATTTTGGTAAGAACGGAGCCCTTTTTCATTTCTTTGTCCTGATAAATGCCGCGGACCCTTTGGGCCAAGAAGGCAGAAACATGTCGATCAAATTAACCACTACGGTGAGGGGGCAATAATATTCCCCCACTCTCACCGTCCTTGTATTTTTAACACCATATAGTTACCTTTCTGAATAAATGTAATTCGGTAATTATACTAGTTTTTAAAACCTCACTCACTTTCACGGGCCCCCACTTAGCTTTAGAAGTGCCTCCCTGTTTTCAGGTGAAGGCCCGCTCTCTACCAAACCTAGTTTCTAGAGAGCGAGGACTACCGATGATGAAGCATGACACCAGGTGGTGTGTGAGGACAGTCGTTCACTTTTTGTGAGATGCCAGCATCTCCACTTAGGATTTAGAGAGTTTTCGGTCAAAGTTCAGAATGACCTGTTCCCATGAGCAGCAGGGTCAGAACTGATATGAATTAGGTTGGCCTCTGGGGCACATTTAAAGTTTGGCAGACAAGTCCTCCTTTGCAACGGCGACAGAGTGCCCTGTTTGCCAAACTCATTGTACCCCCACCCGATTTCCGGTCTGGTGGGACCGCAAGTTTTGTGCTGATGGAGTATAGTTTACTCCGTTGGTATAAAATGTTCTCAAACGGTCCAACAGAGTAGATGCCGTTGGAAGTAAGCCATCTGATCATCTTCACTATTTAGCGTGGTCTGTAGATGGCTTTTTTTCTGCTGTCTGTCATCGCCAGGTATAGCTTGGCATTTAGGGACAGTAAAAAAAGGAAAAGAGGCCTCCCATGGTGTTGGGGGGTCAATCGTATTATTTTTTGTCAGAAACAAACTCCCGCTTTGGCAGTTTGTTTTTGAAAAATAAAAATAAATTGGAAACATTTGATGGCCATCCGTCATGTTTGACAGAGCCTTGCATCAAATGTTTCCTACCTTGACAGGAACCGCCACAACAGCGGTGGCAATGTATAGAGATGTGCGCATGGCTGGCCGACATCTCTAAATCTGGCCGGCAGAGTAAAGACAGTAAAGTCCTCCGCCACCTGTCTGACTGTGCTCCGTCTGCCCAATCCTATATCCGGCTCTCTGTCTCGGGGGCATACTGAGTGAAAAACAGTGGTTTGGAAAGCTACCTCGAGGGATTGCTAGTGGTTAGACTATTTGTTAGCACTTGTCCATCATCTTTTAGGGGTTTGATTGCCAGTAATATGCCTGGAGACCTAATGCTATGGTAGAATTCCAAGCCTCTCATTGCCAATGTTTGCCAAATCTAAAAAGTAGTACATTTGCATCCATTCAAGGAGTACTTCCATGGGTGCAGATTTGCAGCTTTTTTGTAAACCGTATCATGAAAAATACTTAAGTTCCTAATTCCCAAAATATAACAAGTGAAGATCTTTTAGTGAACTCAAGATGACAAGAACAATCGACACAGGCATTGCAGTCCCCACTCCGGGACCACAGACCAAACTACCAAGCCACCAAGCGAAGAATGTATATATTTGTTTGGTGTCGCCCCACCCCCCGAATCTATGCCCCGAGTGACACTCTATGAATGCAGCAAAAATGTTTAAATACAGCCAGTCAGGGTAATAAAGTGAAGGTCATGGCCAAAAAAGGAATAAAGATTCATTGTACATCCAGTCGGTTCAGCAAGAAAAGAAGAAAGGTAGCTTCAACTCTGAACGTGGTGGTCTACTTAAAAGTAACCCTGGGCGTAGTTCGCGTAGTAGCGCTACGCGTAGCTACGCGAAGTGCACTACGCGAGCTACGCGTAGCTATGCGAACTGCGTCGTGCACTGTGCAAAATGCTGTTCGCACTGATTGCACAGTGCTGGATGCTTGTCCGCACTGTGCAATCAGTGCAAACCGAATCTTGCACAGTGCAAGCGGTCGTTTTCTGCTGCTCGAGTAGATTTCTACTCGAGCGGCAGCTTTCTCAACGCGGACTGGTAGTTTCTCATCGCGAGCGGTCGCGAGCATACGCAACCACTCACAATGAGAAACCTGACCTCCCCACGTTGAGAATCTCGCCGGGAGGTTTATTTTCCACGCTCGCTTGATGTTGCTGATCGCGAACGAGGAAAAAGTCTCGCCGGGATGTCATTTTGCTTGCTCGCGGTCGCCAACTTGACGTTGAGGACCGCGAGCAAGCAAAAAATGACCGCTACGCTACGCGTGTTTGCACTGTGCTACGTGCAATTCGCGTAGTGCAAAGTAGCGCAAACTTCGCAAACTACGCGAGCGTAGCGTAGTACTTCGCCCAGGGTTACTTAAAAGCAGGACCCTTGTATGGTAATTTGCTAGATTTCTCTAACGACGAACGCTTATTGCAGATGGGTGCTTATGACTGACGCTGCACCACCCATACTGGACTTTAACAGTCCCTTGCCTTTCTGGCAGCTTTCTGCAGTCAGACTACAAGCAACTGCTAATAAAGGAAGGGGAACAAAGTCACTCTGGGCACAACTCTCAAACGCGCTTAGTACATCCAGCGGTGGACTCAGTTAGTTAACTAAGGAAAGGAGATGGAAACAAGCAACAGAGTGGGAGGGAGGGAGACAGTGGCAACAACAAGCAATAACTGGTAGGGTGGACAGCCAGGCAACGACACAAGGGGGACAAGGATGAAGCAACAACACAACAACAACAGGGGAACAAGGAGCAATGACGACAAAGAAGCAAAACAAAAAAAAAAGCTACCTCAATCTGAGAGCAAACAGCGGTAGGACGCTATTAAAGCAATTAATCACTTCTTGGTACATGCTCCATCGAAGGGACAAACACACGAAAAGAAAGTGAAACCAGCATGAGCTGACCAATGAGAAGCAAGGAAATGAGAGTGACGATGAAGCCAACCACTGGTAAGTAATGGGCTGGCTCTAACCCCACCTAAGTTTTTTTTGTTAACAAAAGATCTCCGCAAGCAACAGCACATGTACTGTCTCTGACGAGACCTAAAAAGCTGACTTGATAGCATGAAATAGCACTTGGTACTGCATCATTTGTCTTTTAAAAGCATCACAATGGTCCTGTGAGTAGTCCTGCCTTCAGTAACTCGGAATTTGCCTAGTCAACAGTTTCAGCAAAAAGGTATGCCATCTATTGGCATAGTTGTGTGACGAGGAAGCCGATGTCCTAGAGGTTTCCAGGAGAAACGTTCTACCATATGGGCCAGCTTGTTATTCAGTTTGCGGGTGGCATATTAATGTTGCTGGTGTCAGAGTTCAGGAAGAATTTTGAGAGGTCCTCCACTGCCTCTGTGGTCTTAAATTACTTCCATTTCTTGAAATGAGCTTTCGGTGGTGTATCAGCATTATGAATTTCCTGGCTATGTCTCTCAAGTCTGATCAGGTAGCAATTTGACCATGTCATTGGGAAGGAAGCTGTGTTCTGAATAGTCTAGAAAAACGGGTAATAACATGAACCACAGCAGGGAAGTTAACATCTCTGAGAATTGTAATCCATGTGGAGGCCAGAGCGACTACACCAATCAATTCTAGAAAATTGTCCACCAACGCTACTTGGGCGTTTGGTGGACAAAAAATCAAAACAAAAGGCTATGTTAGGGAGAGTGAGAAGGTAACTTTACAACAAATTGTTTCAGTGAAGGTCCCCATGAGAGATGAACAAATAAGGAGGTTGAGGGAGTTTTTAAAATCAGTGGCCACACTACCTCCTCCCATGACTGACGTCTCAGATGATGCTGCAGCCTGTCAGTAGGACCACATACAAATCAGGGTTAGGAGTCTGCGGTTACCAAGTCTCTGTTATAAAAAGGAGATCAGTACCCGAATCTTGAATTGCCAAGCTTTGTTTTGAAAAGGAGCAGACATTGATAAGGCTCCTAGAAATATTGGAAGGGCTTCATTGCCATACGAAGGTGTTGAGCCTCTGCTTAATCTGAGCTGGTGGTTTCCGGTGCTCAGCACCGGCACTTAATTGTAAGCCCCGACTCTAGTGACAGTTCACCACTTGGTGGCGGTGTCTGCCTAGTTTTGAAATGAACACAACAACAGGGTTTAATAAGTCAATATACATTGAGGAAAAACATTACCTGCCACTCAGGCCATTATTTTAGCTTTGGATGGCTCGGAATAGGCTGAATTTTCACACAAGAAGGAGTTTGATGGGTAGTAGTTCAATTGGTACTTCTATTGGCAGTGCTGGCAGGGGCAATGGGTGGTGCAAGGTGCAGTGGCCTCCCAGTTAGGGCCCTACCACTTACTTTTTTTTACAAATTAAGCACTACTCACAATGTAGTAAGTTAAATGTGCAGGTGGTACGCAAACTGCCTCTCTCAGTCAAAGGGCCAATGCGGCACAGACAGTTGCTGACTTGGTTGCCTTTGGCTTTCCATCAGACCTCATGTTGTACACATCTGCTGTTCGTACACGCTGCTTCCATGTTTTAATAGTAAGTTCTGGCCTTACGCATTGAGGCAGAACACAAGTGAGCTAACCTGTGAGCTCTCCAAATGACCCCAGGAAGAAAATGTACTTTCCCATGAGAAAGAAGAAGCTAGGCTCAGGTGAAATAATCAACGAAGAACCAGGACCACAAAGAAGAGGTGCAAAGGTCACCAACTGACAAATTTAACGTAATTCATTGTAGGATCCTGGTATCCAACTTCTTGGCAGAAGAAAACAACCCCCCCCTCCCCATTGAGAGGTCCCACCGTAACAGCCAGTTACAGAAGTACCAGGGTCTAGAGTATAATGCACATAGAGTTTATCAAAGGTACACAAGTCTCATCCCTAAAAAAACATAGAGGGGTACTGCTGTCCTGCTGAACACTTACTCGCCCTTTAAGGTGATCAAAGTTATCCTGTTGACAGTAGCAATTGAGCTACACTCTGGACAATTGTTATGTTCTGTTGCATTACAAGCATTTGGACAGTACTTTTCTGGCATCGGTGTTGTCCTGTATTACTTTTGAATTCTGGGCTCCCATTACTGTTTTTGGCTGGCCTGAAGCAGTCAGTAAGGTTGTTGTCACCATATATACCAATACTACTGCTATTGCGCACATTGGCCCAACAATGATTGCAATGATGGATGCAGTTAGACAGTTTGTCCTTCTATAATGCAACAAAATGCAAAAGAACACCTAACGCCTGATGTGCTAAGTATTTAAATGGTTGGAAGCGCTTCAATGTGGAGCTTATGACTATCAAATTGACCTTTAAATTGCTTTTTTCTATGTACTAATCCATTTTAGGAGTCAGGGATTTTTATCTGACTCCTAAAATTGGATTCCAAGTGGAAACAGATTCGGTAGACATCCCTGCCAAATACTGAATCAGTATTTTAAAAATCAGTGTTTTAGATTTGAAATCTGGTTACAAAACATTATGCATTTACCTACACCTCAAAGGAGGTGGTAATGCATTCACAAAAGAGAAGGGGTCCCCTTGAGACCACTTTCCCTTTGAGAATGGAAAAAAATAAAGTGGTTGATGAGTGGGCAGTAGATGAAGGGACCACTGCCAACTCTTAAACGAAATTTAAAAAAATAGAAAACTTTTTTAAAAAACATTTTTAAAATGAAGTTTAAAAAAAACAAAAAACTTTTAAAAACATTTTTAAAAAACATCCCTATTTCTTTTAAGGAAACTATCTGCACTTAAACAATTGCCTGCTTTATTTAAAAGCAACTACATACATGATTGTCTGCTGAAACCAGCAGCCACCATTCCTAGGATGGCCTCCAGTCATAGTGAGTCGCAATTTGCGACCTACCTCATTAACAATGATGCAGTAGGTTGGATTGCAACCTACTACAATATGGAATTTTAAGAGCCTACATGTTAACACATATGTTGGTTCTTAAAATTCTTTACTGAAAGCAAACATACTGGTCTCAATTTGCGACTAATAATTTGTGAACAGCTATTCATGCATCAGGGCCCTACTACTTAATTATGCCGGTGGGTGGAGGTGTTGGGCACCAGTACTCATTTTTAGGTACTTGGACATACTTTTTGTCATCAGAGTTTGACCATAGCAAGAGCTAAAGGCGGGAAAATGAGGAAGAGAAAAATAGAAAAAAATGTCAAAGGAAGAAAGCAGAGAGAACCTGGGAGAAGATTGAGATAAAGAGACAGGAAGTGTCAGTGGTGGAAGAAAGAGGCATGAGGTGGGATCAAGGCTAGGCTAGGTAGCATAGTATTCGGCAAACCCAGCATTTAGCAGGGTCAGTAGTGGACACCTAAGTAAAACTTTGTGGCACTCTATTAATTTATGTATTTACAAATTAAGCACGGACGACATTGTTGGAACTGCTATTCCTGAGTTCAGGGGCAGGGCACAGAGGGGTCCCATTGAACATACTGTCCTGGAGAATGCAGCATAGACACCAGAGAGAGTTTATATGGCTGGTGGAGCAGACCTGTGCTGAAATTAACTGTGGCACGGGTAAAAATGTTTTTCTGTGAACCTGGCCTGCCCTGAAATGATAAGTCCTTTTGCAATAGCCTCAATGAGATCTCACTCCCCAACCGAGTAAGAATTTCTATTGAATGCAAAGTAAAGCAACTGGCTGTGTTCTGCATAGTAGTTTGAACAGTGCTTTAAATGGACCGGTACTGTCCAGTACGGAGTACCAGCTTACCAGCACTTTTTTATTTTGAGAGGGAGAGTACTGGCACTTCTCAAGAGAAATATAATACTTTTAATTGGAGAGTACCGGCACTTCTCAGAAACCTGTACTTCTATTTTTCCATTTCAAGCACTGAGTTTGAACAGTGATGCCTGTCTAATGCTGGGAAGCCGCCCCCCCTCAATTCACTTTCTTATAAATAGCACAGGTATGTTTTATTGTTCGGTATTAAGAACTACCACTTAGAAAGATGCCAGAAGCCAGGCAAGTCGAAACCACACTTATCATATTTAGACTTTCAGGGGGGCCTCCATTTAGCCGAAGGCCAATGACTATCTGTGACAATATGGGAGACTCGTGCCCCTCCTTACTCTACAGGGGGCACAATCATTTTGCGTTACTCCACTGACGACGACCTAGACACATCTCTCCGTTCTGTTAAAAGAAGAGTTGTGGAGACCCCCCCCCCCCGCGCCTTCATGCCACTTGCAGGGAAAGTTCAGATTCACCTAAATTTCAGGTACACAGACATCGAAACCACTTTGAGGTGTCTAAACCTCGACAGCGCTATGAGGCCATACTGAGGGCATACAGAGCTGTACCGAAATATAACATAAGCACTGTGTTGGAAAGATGGCTACCTTTACACCTCAAATCTTAATGCTTTGAATATACGTCCTTGTGCAGGAGGTAGAGGGAGGGTGGAAAGCAGAAACCACATGAAAGCTCGGCTTGTTATGGGCTCAAGATTCCAAGTGGACCTCGAGCTGAGCCAGAGCCAGGCTTCAGGCTCGAGCCTGACTCGAGCTTTCTGTGGCTTGCCAACTCTACCCGAGATACTCGGTACAGCCGCATGTCCAGTTTTCAGTACCTCAGTACTGGTCGGCGTCATGTGCGCTATCATATTGTGGATGGACATCATATCCTTTGAATGGCCGCAGTTAATGAGTAAAAAATGCGTGAGAGTTTTTAGCGACGTTTCAGGGATAAATTCTTTTATTTTCTCTATGTCTTCGTCAGTGGCGTAATGCAAAAAGATGGCGCGCCCCTCCAGAATATAACGAGGCGCCAGAGTCTCCCGTATGTCACAGTCTTGGCCTTAAGCTAAAAGGGGGGCCCCTGAAGCCCCCACAACCCCGCTGCAGGGCCCTGCGTTTACTCCCTGCTCGCCTTAATCAGAAACCCCGGCGTTGTGCCTGACTGAGCCCTCTGCGCTTCCGAGGAAAGGCAGCTGCGTGTCCCGGTCTCTCATTCCGCATCGTCAGCTGTTCCCGCTCAGGGAACCCGGCCAAGTGCATTCCAGGACCGCTTCCGCAGACTTCCACCGGCCCGGCCGCCACGCAGCGAATTCCGATTTCATTCAAAAACAAAGGGCGACGTTCACTAACCGGGGTTCTGTTTCACAGAAGCATTAAGGCACATGCCAACATATGGAAATTAATGCATGTGGAACAACTTCCTATACGCTTCGTATCTGGCCCTGTAGATACCCCTCCCCCCAGCTACCCTGATCGCCACGCCACCCTCTCCTCCGCATCTTGCTCATGGTTGACAATGCCCTCCCTAACGACCTCTTGTTTTACTGTGAGCTATCTGTGATTAGTGTCAGGACACATGTGGCAATTCAGAAGCTTTGAGGTCGAACAAAAGGGTTGGGTGGTTTTCACTATGAAGTTTGCAAGGGGCCCTAGTGCAAGCACGGGTAACAGGCCCCTAACCGCTGCACTTGTAGAGCAATAATATAACAACTATGGGGGTCCAGTGCCCTCTTAGGCCTCTGGGAGTAGGTGCCGCTGCACCTGCTGCACCTTTGATAGCAGCACTACTGCACTTTCTCTCTCCTCTCTCTCTATAGGTTGACCAGATTTTTAAAACCAAAAACCGGAACATTTCGCAAAAATAGAGGAAGGACTACAATTTTACATCAACCGAGAGCACAGAATGATGCGCTCATCAGCATAAAATTACAGAAGAGGCAGTAAGAACATAAATAAAATGTAATTTTTAAAGCCAGCATCATGCATGTTATAACAGCTGCTAACTATCCCTGCTTTGGAAAACATAAAAAACGCACCTCCCTTTGTTTTCAGTCGATCCTCTGTAAAAACCGGGACATGAACTAAATTTCCCGAAATCTGCCAGGACCGCTGGTGGAAAACCAGAACTGTCCCTGCAAATCCGGTATACCTGATCATCCTATCTCTCTGACCTATCCTTCTCTCTCCAGACTCTTGTCTAGCATAGGTTTTCTACTGGTAGGTTACAGTTTCAGTAGAAAATACTATGGGGTTTATTTACAAGCCCATTGCGCCACCAGTGAGTCACTTTTTTGGATGCATCGGCAGCTCAGTGTGCCTGCCAATATTTACAAGGCCATGTAAAGCCACCCTGCATGGCTTTTCATGGCCTTGTAAATATGGTCCCCTTTCACTCAGTACTCTGCGTGAAAGGTTCGTTCCATGGCTGTTGCTGTGAGGGTTCTCAGCAACACCCATGAAATCTGACGCATTCCCAGGTTTCCAAGGTTTAGTAAACCTGGCAATGCGTCAAATTTCCACGCCTCCCCATGGGAGGCGTAAGGGAGGCACAATAAGGAGAAATACCTTTATTTCTCCTCGTTTTTTCTTTTTCTAAGTGTGCTGCATTCTGTAACACACATAGAAAGAGGAAAACACCTCTCATGATTGTTTTTCTGCAGGAAGGTGTCCCTTGCTTCACAAAAACAATTATCCTTGCAACGCAGTCACCCTTGAACCATGGCGCAAGGGTGTCTGTGTTGGTGCATGGCAGTCCATTGTGCGCCAGCACAGGAGAAAAGGACAGGAATGCACCGTATCTCATAGATACTGCGTATTCCTGTCCTTTTCTTTTGACGCAGGGCAGCGCAGCAAGATTCCTTGCAGCGCTGCCCTACGCCCAAACCTCGTAAATGAGGCCCTATGCCTATAAAAACGTCAGAAATTTTCCCACTGATGATGTCTGGTACACAGTGCAGAAACACAAAGTTGAGAAATAAAAGCATTTGTCATTTTTACACGTGTCTTACAGAGGCACTATTTTTTGGTTCAAAACCCTGTCTTCTATTGTTAGTAGCTGGGGTTTTGCTTTCCTATTCCTAGTTTTGCCCTGATCAGCACCCTCAGGGCAGCACTTTCTGCAATTCAGAATTATTATTTTTGAACCCTTTCTGAAGATACTTGGGGAATTTATAACTTTCCCAAAAATATTCCAGGACTGGAGTTAGAATAGTAAATAAGCCTCCTGGAGTATCTGTGGGAAAGTTCCCATTTCCTCAAATATTCTAGGACTGGAGTTACAATAGAATAGTAAATTTGGCCTTCCAGTGTCGACCACCCCCACTCCTGTCCCGAGGGCGCAGATCGAGGAAGAATCAGGAACGTGCTTTTGCGTCAAAAAATCATGGGAGGTTGCATGGAAATTACCACATACCACCCATTGGACTATGCTTTGTGTTACTTTCAGGCAACCCTCTAGTACATGACATGTTTTGTGCAGAAAAGCAAATTCAAAAATAAACATTTCTGCACCAGTTTGCATCACTTTTGTGGTATCTGCAGAGCCCCCATTTGGCAACCATGTACTAAAGTCATTGTAATGTTCTGGATCACTTCGACTCTCAGGCCATAGGTACTTCACAAAAAGCAGCGGTCCCTCAAGGCTCTATCATCTCACCCATGCTTTTCAACATTTACATGAAGTCATTACCGGCACTGATCAATCAATTTGACCTCACATGCTATAACTTTGCAGATGACACACAAATCCTCCTTCAACTGGAAAGCCCCAAAGACATTAGAAACTCACCGATTTTCAGTTGTCTCAGAGCCGTGGATCAATGGATGACATAAAGCCATCTCAAATTGAATACTTCCAAAACAGAAATACTCACGTGTGACGATTTGAAAAATTATGTCCCACTTGCTGCCTGGCTGGATGATCTGGGAACACCACCAAAAGTATAAAAGGAAGTAAAAAACCTTGGAATTACTATTGACTCCAAGCTAACAATGAATGCCCAAGTGGGCAAACTAGCAAGATCAACCTTCATTACTATAAAAACTCTGCGACGCATCTTCCCCCACCTGGGATTTCCACACAAGGTCCAGACTACTATCTCTCTTGTTCTGTCTAAACTCGATTACGCCAATAGCCTCTACCACGGATCTTCTTTAACAAATATGAAAAGACTACAACGGATTCAGAACTCTACTGCCAGACTACTCTTACATATAAAGCCACAAGCCCACATCTCCCCTGCCTTGAAAGCCCTACATTGGTTACCGGTTGCCGGAAGATCCACATTCAAGCTGCTTTGTATCACTCACAAAGTGATACTTGGAACAGGACTGCTCTTCATCAGGAGTAAAATGGCCAAATACATTCAACAAAGGAACTCTGCTCTAGATCGGCAAATCGCCTCAAAATCCCACCATACAAGAAAAAAAACATAGGTGGCACATCCTTCTCTGTTCAAGCAGCCCAACTATGGAACTCTTTACCCCCAAACAGAAGATCCACGGATAACTACCTTATCTTCAGACGACTACTCAAGAGTTAGCTATTCCCCACATAACCACCATACTCAAACATAAATATACAGCATATCCCTCTGTATATAAGCATTTATTTGGACTATAGATGTGTGCCTACATATGTGTATTGTTTTGTATAAACGTGTATATTAATTATGTTTTTAAATATATAGATATACGTCAGTTCTGCTTAACAAATGTACATATTACTTATAGTTATATTATTCTAGGTTTAACATGTATATAGGTGACTGCATAAATAAGTAAATATTTTCTCACAGCTATTTATCTACAATTGCTTCACTATTGAAGTACAAAAAATAAAAATAAATAAACAAATAAATTGACTTAAAGTATAGCAACACTTGAAAGTCTGAGTTTATTAAATACAACTTAAATCTACATATATACCTTCCATGTACTTCTGTATCTTTATATTTATTACTTTGCTTCTAATTCAGCATCTCCAATGCACTACCTTATATCTCACCCTATACCTCTCGCAATATATTCTCTACGTCCACTCTGACTCATCTCAAATCTCATTCTACTACTCTCTCAAATCCACTACCCTATTTCTCACCCTATACCTCTCTCAATATATCCTCTACCTCAACTCTGACTCATCTCAAATCTCATTCTCCTACTCTTTCCAATGCACTACCCCATTTCTCACCCTATACCTCTCTCAATATATCCTCTTCCTCCACTCTCTCACTCATCCCAAACCCCATTCTATTACTATGATCCCCAAAATAACCCTTTCTAAACTCTTCCCTCCTCTACCCCTCCTTGCATCTTCTCGTACCTGTTTTTACTATTCAGATCTCCCAAACAAGCCTTTCTGACTCTTCCCCCTCCACCTCCCCTTTACTCATCCCACACCTCCTTCTACTGCTATAAATTCCAAAAAAAACAATTTTCTAGACCCTTCCTTCTTCTATCCGTCCACTATTCCTTTTCAATCCAAATAACAGACTAGCATGTCCACCGCTCAAATTAATTTCATATTCCCCTATACTAATTCCCCTCTAATCCTTTTTGGGTTCTGGAGTAGCGTGCTACCCGCTGAAAAGTGCTTCAATGCCTCATCAGGGGTAGCATGCGTCTCTATAACTGCAAACCCTTCACTTCTCCATCCCTCCACTATCCTTTTCAATCCAAATAACAGACTAACATGTCCACCGCTCAAATTAATTTCATATTTCCCTATACTAATTCACCACTAATCCTTTTTGGGTTCCGGAGTAGCGTGCTACTCACCAAAAAGCACTTCAACACCTCATCAAGGGTAGCAAGCGCTATATAAATGCAAACCCTTCCCTCTTCTACCCCTCCACTATCCTTTTCAATCCAAATAACAGGCTAACATGTCCACCGATCAAATTAATTTCATATTTCCCTATACTAATTCACCACCAATCCTTTTGGGTTCTGAAGTAGCGTGCTACTCGCTGAATAAGCACTTCAACGCCTCATCAGGGTAAATAAGCGATATATAAATGCAATTACAATTACCATTACAATATCAACAAATAGTATCAAAGTTATCCACCTCATCAAAACAAGAATACCAAATCTAGAACGAGTGTGTGTTGCATCCTGACAGACTTACACATCGAGACAAGGTGTGATGTGGCAATCTTCAAAGCAAATAAGATGCTATTAAATTGTGCCCATCAAAGTGTGATGATTTCTAATCTTCACATTATAGGAAATGACATGGTTCATGACAGGAGATCAATGAAAGTGTCAACATCGTCATTGTCGCTGAGAAGTTCTCTGGAGCGGTGAAGGGTGTATCACTGTTGCATACGTACACACCAGTGTGGGAGCTGATCTGCTTTCATCTTAAAAGCATTGCAAATAGGGGCTCGGCTAACTTAACTTGTGTTTACAATGTCCTCCATCCTGTACCAACGTCACCAAGATCACGTGCTATTGTTGTCCAAATAAAGAACTGCAAGACTCACACTAATAAACCTACAACTGTTCCCAGAGACCTCTTCGCTATGTACCAAGGATGCTTCAACTGTCCCAAGCTAGGGACATACAATGCATCCACTGGACTGCCGAACTAACTGTGAGACAGAATATCCACATATTCCACGTAGTGCAATCCTGAGAAAATCTCCAAATGTATTCTGTAATAAAATGTTTCATATTGCTTTTAAGGGGGGGTGGAACTCGCAGAGTTTCACACCACGGTATTCCACAGAGTTACATGAAAACTCCATGAGGTGCCGCAGAATTCTGCAATCGGGCGTAATCGGCACATAGCGCTGATTTTTTTTAGCACTGGGAGATTGTTCTGTGCTCCGAAATCAGCATGAACGGCATCATTTGGCATGCCAGAGGGCGCTGCTTCCTTGCTGCTGCTGGAGTAGATTTTCTACTTGATCCAAGGAGATCCAGTCCTTATGATGTTTGAGACTTCTCTAGGTTTCAGTCAGGGCCAATGATGGTGCCTGAGGGGGAAGGAGGAGTGCGTACTTGGTGCAGTCCTGGAAGTGGACCAGAGTGACCCATCCGTGGATGGGGAAGTTAATGGGCATCCCGTATATTTCCTGATAGACACCGGAGTCACTCATTCAGCAGTTAGAACATTTGAGGTCCCTAACCTACCCCTCTCGGGAAAAGAAGTCCAAGTTGTAGGAATTACAAACCAGCAGTGCACCAATCAAATCACCACCCCTGTACCAGTGAAAATAAGAGATATTAGAGAGCAGCATCAGTGTGCAATCTGTGATTCTAGTCCTGCAAACCTGCTAGGATGAGATCTCCTTTGTAAACTCAATTGTGTCATTTATTGCACCCAGAATGGGGGTCGGAATTGAAACACAGGCAGCTGACGCTGAGTTTAAGTTGCTGTCCCCAGAGCCTCTTATCAGGTTATACCAAGTCATTACAACAGAGGATTTGCCAGCAGATCTGAGCAAGACGGTCAAGGAGGAAGTCTGGGATTTCACGGGGAGAGAGATCAGGCTGATTAAAGATGCTAAGCCCCTTAAGATCACTTTCTGACTTAACACTGTTTTCCTGCAGATTCACCATTACAAAATGTTCACAGAGGTTATTGCAGGGATCACCCCGTTATTGAGAGCATGACAAGGCTTCTTGACGGAAGTTATGAGGAGTCGATGTAACTCCCCAATCATGGCTTTACAGAAATCCTACAAGAAGTGGAGGATCGTACAAGGCCTCCGAAAAATCAAACAGATTGTAGTTCCATGCTCTCTTGTGGTACCAAACCCTGCTGTAATCTCGTTCCAAAGTCCCCCAGAGGATGAGTGATTCACAGTCATTGACCTTTGTCAAGCCTTTTTCTCTGTCACCTTACATGAAGAGAGAGAGAGTTTCTTTTTGCCTTCCGGTTTCAAGAGAAGACCCTCATGTGGTGTCATGCCTCACAAGGGTATACGAAAAGTCCATCCTATTTCAATCAGATACTTAAAAAGAACTTAGAGTTTCTGCAGTTACCATTTAGTTCAACATTAATTCAATACATTGATGATCTCTTGATCGCCTTGATGACTAAGGAAGCTTGCAGACAAGACACGATTGCCTTACTGAACCATTTAGCAGAGAATACGCACAAGGATTCACCTGAGAAATTACAATACTTTCAGAGGGAGGTAATGTAGCTGGGACATCAGATAGGGAAGGGAGAAAGAAGAGTGTCCCATGAGCCCATAGAGACAGTCTTTAAGATGAAGTTCCCAACCATGCAGAGAGAGGTGAGGATGTTTTTAGGAATGGTTGGCTACTCCCGAAAATGGATTTCAAACATTTCCTTTGTTGTGAAGCCGTTGATAAGGCTGACCCACACTGATGTCAATGGCCTGGTACCAAAGGAGAAAAAAAGCATAGAAGCCTTCCAGGAGCTAAAAAATCTGCTTTTTAGCGCTCCCGCTCTTGGAATGCCAGATTATATGAAAGAATTTGTGCTCTTTTGTCACAAAAGAGATGGGTGTGCATTGTCTGTACCAACACAAGCCAATGGGGAGACTAAGCGCCCCATTGGTTACTTCTCTGGTGGCCACAGCGTTACCTGGTTGTCTCAAAGTAGTTGCAGTAGTGAATCTTAGCATACAGCAGACTGAAGGGATTGTGATGGTCTACCCTTTATTTGTAATGGTGCCCCACTCCATCGAGATCTTCATGACCTGCACCAGGACCAAGCATTTGACAAATAGCCTCCTAATCTGCTATGAGAGAATCATTTTAACAGCAGAAAATGTTTCCATCTGGAGATGTAACACACTAAACCCTGCTTCTCTGTTACTAACCCCAGAGGGAAATGATGAGAGTGAGCTCGACCATAATTGTGTCAGTGTCACCGAATTGTGCACAAAACCGACACCTGACATACTGGATGTCCCCTGTACTGAATCTGGCAAGACACTTTTTGTTGACGGATCTTGTCTCTGAGATTGAAGCAGCAGTTTATGGGTCGCTTATGCTGTGCGTACATTGAGTGAAAGCATCTTATTTGTGCTATTAAGTGTGAAACACATAAGAGCGGTAATGATTTTGTCACCAGAGGGAACCGTTATGCAGATGAGATTGCCCAATACTACGTTCTTAAGTCCAGCACCTTCCATTTGGATGAACCATGTAATGTAGAAGGAGAAACTGTGATGTTGCTGAATACTGTAATACCTTTAACGAGTTGAGGGAACTACAACATACTGCCCCAAAGTTTGAAAAGGCAAAATGGGAAAGGATGGGATGTATAAGAGATGCAAGTGACATTTAGGTATCTGGAGAGGGAAAACTTGTTCCTCGATTCCCTCCTGCCTACAATGGTATGGCACATCCATGGACCGACTCAAGTGGGTAGAGATGGGATTGTGTCCACCTTTCGCACCTATTTGTACAATCCCCATTTCCGATAAATGGCGGGGAATGTTTGCCAGAGATGCATCATATGCCAGAAGCAGAATATGGACAAGAGATTTGTGGTGGCCATGAGTCACATCAGGAAGTCAGATGGTCCTTTCAACCATCTCCAAATTGACTTTGTGGGATGCCCCAACGTAACCAATTGAGGTATATCCTCGTCATTGTGTGCCTGTTCTAATGATCGGTTGAGGCATATCCCCCAGAAGATGTGACAGCCTAACAGTTGCCCCGCTATTGTTGCAGAAGTTGGTACCATGATTAGGGATGCCAGATCATCTTGAATCAGTTCAAGGAACCCATTCCAAGAGTGAGATAAAGCAGTTATTATGTACAGCTTTAGAGATTGACCAGAGATTCTGCTGTAGTTACAGACCTGAGGCACCAGATGTTGTTGATAGATTGAAAGAGACGATCAAAGCTAAATTGGCCAAAGCTTGTACCTACACATCACTGAAATGACATTGTTAGAATAGAAAAATCATGTTTGCGCATTGTTCTATGTATGTTAACATTCGCGGCGCCATTTTATATGTAGGCGCTATTTTGAATCATGATCGAAACTAATCCTTTGCTATTTCTGAGAAACGGCCTTTATTAGGTTTCGTTTCTCCGAGGTTGGGTTTTGCTTCACTAATGAATAGACTGTTCTTATTAGCGCATACCTTTCCCACTAGATATGGGCCTTCTCCCACTTGTCTGAAGATGGGACGCCTGCAGTGGCCTTGGACTCTGCAACTTTGTAAGATATGAGCACTGAGATTGTTTTTTTCTCTCGTTTGCATTGCTTTACAGCACCTGCCTGGAAAATTCCACTATGGGCGTGTTTTAGCCCAGTTACGAAATGTACTAAATGTATCTCTATGCTTGTGGACTTTAGTCCCTCTGCAGCACTCCTTAGAGACTGGGCAGACCGGGCTCCGCTCTGAGTGTATTCTGAATAAACAGAAATTGGTTTGTATTCTCTACTGTCTGACCACCTCTTCATTTGGTGTAGAAGGCTGAGAGGTGGTCGTGAGTGACCCGGGTGACCCTAATCGGGTCACTTCCTTAAGTTGGCGCCGGAACAGGGACTCCTTCGGGTGAGTGACCCATCCCTTTCTGCAGACGAGGGGGGAGGTCGAGGTCGAGGCCATCGTCCGGTCGGACTGATGGTTCAGGGATCCCTGTAAGAGGAGCATTGATTGCTCGCAGCTGCCCCTTCCGTCCTGCCGGACGGTGCCTCGCCCAGCGGTCATCCCGACTGGAGTCCTGAATGGCAAAACCCTTGGATCTGACCGTTTGGTCTGAAGAGTCGGCAGTGGAGAATTAGTTCGCTTGACCTGCATACATAAGGTGAGTTTGTTTTGGTTCTTTGTGGATATGGTACCATTTTGGTTTGCATTTGGTACGGTCTGAGGACCATCTTTGGGATAAAAGCATTTGTAATTACTTTGCCAGGCATAAATAGTGAATTTGTTTTCTTTTGAGAATGCCTGGGATTAGTAAATTGTTCTTTTCGTGCTGTCGCCGTTGTTCTGCAGATGCTAGATTGGAAGAAGCTCAGCCGGCGCCTCCAGAAGGCACTCTAAATTTCGATATGTATGTGAAGCATGGTCTAGGCCCTATTATGTTTAGTACATTATGGCACAAATATACGAGGGACAATGCCGAGTTGCAGTGGCCGTTGATGGGCACTTTCGATGAACAAAATATTGGGTATTTACAGGAACAGTTGTTCAAAAGACGAAGTAGACAATCTATGTTTGATTCTCTCAGAACTTGGCAGAAGACAGCTAGGCAGAGACGATTGAAAATGGAAAAAGATGTACGAAAGGAAAAGATGCAGACACTGACTCAGAAAGCTGTAGCATATGATAGAGAAAAACAGGAGAAGGAAGTTGAATGTGAAGATAGGAGATTTCGATTGCATGTTGATAAATCGTATATGGCTCAGTAGGAAACAGATACTTTTGTGGAAGAATTGTTAGACACTTGACCCCGCACCCATATGCCCTGCAAAGGATATATCCCACTGTCCCTGTGCCATCCCAGCCACCTGTTACTGCTGTTTCCTCTGTCCCTGTATCTACTGCTGTCGCCTCGACGGCTGTGGCTTCGGCTCCTCCTCCTCCTTCTTTGCCTTCGCCGTCTGTGACAACTGTGACTTTTAGCACCCCTGCCACACCTATTGTTTCGGCATCCCTGTCTCCAGCTCTTTCTCCTGCGGCGCACCCGCCAGCGACGATTGTACCTGGTACTTCTGCTGCTTCCCCTTTTATGGTTTTTCATCCTCCGATTTTGTTGAATACCGAGTCGCCAGTACATGGATTCGAGGATAGAGATTGGACAAAATTTAATGAGCGTATGGGCCCTTTTGTACGGTCTGCAGTGGGGGATGAAGAGAAGAAGGTAGTAGCTAATCAAGCCGCACAGTGGGGTCGTAACCCATTTACTGTGTGGAGGATGTTTGGAGTGTGATGAAAGATTATGAGCCTTTTATACAGCAGCATGCTCTTAAGCATATGTCCTCTACATTGATTGGCCTTTGGCAGCAACATTTTGGGGATGATGCGCCACAAATTTTATTCGATATTAGGGACCGTGTGTATGCTAGTGGTTTAGATCCAGGCCAAGTGTTTGGGAATATTACCACGTTGGTGGCTTATAGAGGTAGGTTATATGACAAGAGTCCTACCACGGTATCTCAGTTTCCGATGTGAGAGGTTCATCCCATATATCACCCAGAGATACCAGAATTATTGGATCAGCGAGGTAATGTCACTCGAGCAGGTGTGGTGGTCCGGTTTCAAGAACAATGGGTTTACCTACGTGGAAACGAAGTGAGGTATTGTCCCTTAAGACTCAGTTGCCTGATCCCAGGAAACATCCTACTGCATATTATAAAGAATTGACTGAAGCCGCCTCTTCGACGGTAATGACGCTTGCTGATATTGAAATGTTTTTTGGTCTTCTTGTTCCAGTTAATATTTGGAGGGAGGTTCATACTCAGGATCATATGCGGAGTTGGGTGGTACATGGGATCAAATTAAGGCATGGGACCAGGAAAGAAAGCCAGGTGATAAGCCTCGAGCAGAGATACTTGCTTTTCCAGGCTGCATTATTACATATATGCATTCTCTTATTCCGCCGAGGAAAGTAGATTGGGATAAGTTGATGGCTTGTTGGCAAAAGAAAGATGAGAGTGTGTCTGATTTTTTTACTCGGTTTGAAGGTTTCTAATCTACTTCCCGAAATTGCGGCTCGTTTACAGGCTTTTGAAAGTACTTGGTCCACCTCTTCCGCTTCTGTTATTTTGAATATGGCTCAATATTATGAACATCGGGACAATGAGGAGAAAGAGAGGGTGGAGAAAAAACATAAGGATTTAAAGACTAAGGTATTGTTGCAACAAGCATTTAAAGGGAATGGCAGAGGACGTGGTGGTCCTGCCCGACAGCTTCCACGCACTAGTAGGCAGCCGAATGCAACACCTTTGGGCTGAATCAGTGTGCGTATTGTAAGGAGGAGGGTCACTGGCGTAACGAGTGTCCCGTGCTTTTGCAGAAGGTGGCCGTCCCTAGAGGACGTGGTTCTCGTGGACGGGGTCGTGGAGCTGGTGGGGCTGATAGGACTCAGAATGCTGCAGCCTCACAGGGTCGTTCGGATAATAATAATTCTGATGACCCTCGCGAAGGGCAGTACTACCATGATGACTATGATATGGATGAAGTGACAGGGATGTCTTATAGGTAGAATTACCAAGGACAGAGTGGGGGACCAGTTCCAATACCTGTAGACCAGCGTGGGCCTTATGGGAAAGCGGAACTACAAGGTTCGACTAAGGAATTTTTGGTGGACACAGGTACGACAAAAAGTTCTGTTTCTCGAAACATGGTCCCTGGGGCGGCTCTGTCTGGCCATAATAATGTTTTGGTAGGTTTTTCAGGTGTACTGGTTGTGAGCCCCATTTCAAGACCCCTTGCATTGACTATTGGTCCTTTCACTGTAGATTCTCCATTTTTGTTGACATCTAATTATTTTGAAAATTTGATGGACTTGGATTTGTTGGAAAAAATTGCATGCCACTATTTATTGTTCCCCGGACGGTGTTTATATGACGATGGGCCCCAATGTAAGTACCAAACAGTGTCTGTCTCTCCCCCTTCCTGCTGAGATTGCTGATGTGCCGCCCACTCTGTGGGCGACAGGTGATACAGACGTAGGGCTGTTGCATATACCACCGGTTTCGATGCAGGTCAAGGACAATGCTATTCTGCCTTGTATTCCCCAGTATAAGATACCAGAGGCAGGAGAACGGGCCTTGTTGCGAATTATTCAGGATTTAATAGAGAAAGGAGTAGTTGAGCAGACGTCTGCAAGTATTTGTAATAGCCACATTCTCCCGATTCTTAAAAGGACACCCTCAGGATCCCCTGATGATCATGAAGATGTTTATCGCTTTGTGATTGATTTGCGCGAAGTTAATAAAATAGTGGTTCCTCAGTTTCCAGTAGTTCCAGATATTACTACACTTTTAACAATGATTCCTTCAACTGCTAAATTCTTTTCTGTCATTGATTTGAAAAATGCCTTATTTAGTATTAATATCCATCCAGATAGTAGATATCTGTTTGGGTTCACCCTTGCTGGCAGGAGCTTTAGATTCTGTCGAGCTCCTCAGGGCTATAAAGAGAGTCCGAGCATTTATAGTCAGGCATTGAAAGGTCAGTTGGATTCCTTGTCACTTCCAACAGGTAATGTATAGGTGCAGTATGTTGACGATCTCCTTATAGCTTCTGATATGGAGGAAGGTTGTAAAGACAGTACTGTGAAATTGTTGCTACATTTAGCTCAAAATGGACATAAAGTTTCCCTTTCTAAATTTCAGTATTGTCGACAGGAGGTCACCTATTTAGGTCACCTACTGTCGAAGGAGGGTAGGAGGTTGACCCCTGAGTGCATCAGTATCATTGTTAAGATGCCTATTCCACAGACTCAAAAAGATGTGCACGCGTTTATAGGTATCACTTCCTACTGTCGGCAGTGGATACCTAACTACTCCCTACTAATCAAACCCTTGCTTGCACTAACAACGAAAGAAGTGCATGAGCCTTTGCCTTGGACGCCTGAGCAATTGAAAACTGTGCTTTGTTCGGCTCCAGTACTCGGCACACCCATTTATAATAAACCGTTTGTGTTGTACGTCCATGAGATGGCTGGTTGTGCGCTTTCTGTCTTAACACAAAAATTTGGAGATAAGCAACGGCCGTGTGCTTATTTCTCTGCTGTCCTTGATCCAGTCGCGAGAGCCCTCCCGAGTTGTCTAAGAGCAGTTGTGGCTGTGGCCACTTCGATCAGACAATTGGCTGGACTCGTGCTTGATACTGACCTCACAGTTATGGTACCCCATGCTGTGGATACGCTTTTGAATAAGACAAAGACACAGCACCTCACCAGTGGGCGTCTTACTGGCTATGAATTGGCATTGTTTGCAAAACATTTTACGATTAAAAGATGTGCCACTCTGAATCCAGCCACATTACTACCTCTCCCTTCCGAAAGTGATGAAATTGACAAACATGATTGTATCTTTCGGACGGAAGAAGAGATGAAAGGACGGGTAGACTTGACTGATGTTCCCTTATCTGATCCACAAGGGGAACTATATGTCGATGGTTCTTGTTTTAAATTACCAGATGGCACCACCACTGCAGCGTATGCTATTACCACACTGCGTACAGTGGTAGAGACATCCCGAGTCTCTTATCAGTCAGCCCAAGCTGCTGAGTTAGCTGCCCTTATTCAAGCTTGTGAATTAAGCGAGGGACTGGTTGTCAATATTTATACTGACAGCCATGATGCCTTCAGAGTCGCCCATAATTTTGGGCGACTCTGGGCAGAGAGGGGGTTCCTTACTTCCCATAGCACCAAAATCCAGCATTGGCACCTTATATTGAGACTTTTATCTGCTTTGACACTCCCTAAGAAGTTGGCCATAGTAAAGTGTAGCACCCACCGGAAGGTCGCCGATGATGTAGGTAGAGGAAATGCCTTTGCAGATCAGACAGCTAAGGAGATGGCCCGGACAAAAATGAAAAGAATGTTTGTAGCAGGTCCCGCTAGGTGGGTCCCTGAAGTTGTTATGTTTGAAGACGCTCTCGAGAATGTGAAAGAGATACAAAGTGAAGCCACGATAGAAGAATTAGCAGTGTGGCAGGAAAGTATAGCACAATTGAATGATGAAGGATGTTGGATTGATAAGACAGGAAAGCAAAGATGGATGTTGCCCGATGCATATGTTCTTCCTGTAGTTACGATGGCCCATGGTCCAGCTCACATCAGTGCTACGGGTATCTGTAAATTGTTGGATCCTGTATGGCAGAATGACAATATCCCTAAGACAGCTGCACACTTGGTGAAGTACTGCATGGTGTGAATGATGCATAATCCTGGAAAGGGTACCCCTACACCGCCTGGAAATTTTGCACGGCCCACTTTTCCTTTGCAGGTCCTTCAAATGGACTACATAGAATTGGAAAGATGCAATCATTTGAAGTATGTTTTGGTGGTTGTATGTGCATTCAGTAAATGGGTTGAGGCTTATCCCACTAAGGACAATACAGCCATTACGACTGCAAAGGTACTCCTGAAGGAGTTCTTTCCTCGTTTCGGCTTGCCCCGTTTGATTTGGAGTGATAACGGAAGTCATTTTAATGCGAAAGTGATCCAATTGATTTGTGATGGTTTGCATAAAGCAGAAGTTTCATCCTGCCAACCATCCCCAGTCAGCAGGTCTGGTTGAGAAGTACAATGGTACTCTCAAACTTAAATTGGCAAAAATACAGGAGACAACAGGGTTAAAATGGCCAGATGCTTTACCACTAGCTCTTTTGTCAACAAGAACTGCAGCGCATTCTAGAACAGGATTGTCACTGTATGAGGTCATGTTTGGACGCCCAGCAAATGTCTGGGGCGTCCCGTGCCCTCGACGGTTTTCTGATATTGAGTATCCATTGTTGATCGATTATCTTGGCCAGTTAATTTAAAGTTTGCGTTCTATTCGCCAGCAGGTCCCGGATACTCTGCCAGCTGCACCAGAGGGGCCCAGACACAATATCCAGCCTGGCGATTTTATATTGGTGAGAAATTTTCAGAGGAAGAAAAGTTTGGAGCCGCGGTGGAGGGGGCCGGAGCAGGTCCTGCTAGCAACGCGCACAGCATTGAAGGTCGCTGGCAGTAAGAACTGGATACATGCGACTCATTGTCGCATGATTCCTTTGCCTTTGCCCTATGATCAGTGGGTGAAGGATGGCATTGGGGACTCCGAGAGTGAACAGGTGCCTCGGTTTGTCCCGTTTAGTGACGCCCAGTTGATTTGGACTCAAACGGATCAGGAGAATGAAAATGTGCTGAATGCTGCTGTTCCCCCAGAAATACAAGCCATTAAGGAGCTGTTGTTTGTTGCTCCAACAGTGCCTGGGGCTGCCAGGTACAATTTGCGCTCTCGGCTGAGGGAAAGTGCATCTAAGGAGAAAAAAGATTAGGGATGAACGGCGTAAGATAGGTTGTACTAAAGATTCATTGAGCCTGATGAAAAATGTGCTTGTTTTAGTTTAGTTGTTTGAACATTAGATAGGAAAGGCAATAGTATACCCTGAAGGTATACCAACGTGATCAACGTGGTATATGAGCTTAGGACAGAGCAAGCTCCACCGCCGGTGCTCAAGAGTGGTTGAAGCAGTAAACGTTGGTGCCTGTCAGTTTCCCTGCCAGGACCTCGCACTCATAAGATTGGTTTGTGGTTGCTTAGGAGCATTTGGACGCACCTCGTGCCGACATTATGCCACCTGTTTCTTTGCCAGTACAAGCTGGTGCTATCTCTTTGAGGGTTAGAGTGAATTGTTCCTCTCGTCCTTCGCCGTGCTACTAGGTTTTTGGCTATCTTTCAGGGTTTTAAAGCGGATTTCCGCCGCTTCAAGGAATTTTACCATTCGGCAGCTCAGTTGGATGTCGTCGCCTTGGAAGCAAGCCAGCACCGCTTGCCTGCAGGTCCGTACCCTGCGGTTGTTAAGAAGCGGTCTCAAGAGGGAGCGACGTTCTTGTATAAGTTCGCTGCAGATGGCGATAAGATGTACGGTGTTCTCTTTTCCGTTCCCGCAAAGACGGCATTTTATTGGTAGCTGGGGGCGTAACCACGGTGGTTGGTGGGTCGCGGACGGCAGTAACCCTAGGCGAAATTTCAGGAACTTCTCTTTTGTTTTTTTGGAAAAGCCTGTCTGTAGATATGCTTGGGGCGAGGGCTTGATGTACGATTGAACTGTAAGCCAGCCGTGAGCACGCTCTATCAAGGCGGCTTTGTCCTGCAGCAATGATTCTTTTCGGACTGTCTTATTGACCACCTTTTTAAAGCCTTCTGGAGAGCCTGGGAGTTCCCATAGTTGCCGTAAGCCGAGTTGATCAATTGCGGCCTCCAAGTGCAGCCTTGCCGGGCAAGTTTCTTTATCTTGAAGTTCCTTCCACAGGAGAGCATTTAGTGTTTTCGGATCCCCCCTGCTTACTTTGTGCCAGCTTTTTATGTATGTTCCTTTGCGTGCCAGCTCTTCTTTTGGCAGCCCAAATTCTAATCTCATCTGCGCGGGCGATGTGTACCTAGGAAGGCCAAAGATCATGCGTAGCGCCTTTGCTACCGTTCCATCTACTAAGGCAGCATCCCTCCCCCTCATAGCTTCACTGCCGTAAGTGATGGCTGGGATTAGTTTTGCCTGGATCACCTTTATGAGGGGTAGTAGGCTTGGACCAGTGACCACGTTTTTTAAGTTTCTAAGTGATACCGCAACCATTAGCCCTCTCCTTTTTATGGCGTCACATTGTCGCTTGAAGTTGCCCTTGCAGTCTATGATGACCCCCAAATATCTATATTCACAGACCATTTCCAGCTTCCTTGATGCCAAGAGCCAATTCCGTGTTGTTTTCTTATTGGGGAGATTAATGCACATAACTTTAGATTTTTCTTGATTGATACTAAGCCTGTTAGCTGCAGAATATCTCGACATAATGTCCAGTAGCCGCTGTAAGCCTACAGGGGTCCGACTAATAAGTAACAGGTCGTCAGCATAGAAGAGGTTCGACAGCTGGGTGCCCCCTAGCTTTGGTGCATGCGCGTTACTTTCATTTAGCTGCGTTGATAGCTCTCCCATGAAAAGATTAAAAAGTATTGGAGCGAGTACGCAGCCCTGTTTTACCCCTGTGCTTGTTGTAATCTTCCTTGTTAGGTATTGGCCAGAGCCTAGTTTGACTTGCACCCTTGTCTCGTTGTGCAGGAGAATTAGTTGGTTTAAGAGCAGCGGGGGGATGTTCAGCTTTTTTAATTTTTCCCACAGAAGGTTTCTGTTAACGTGGTCGAATGCAGAGCTGTAGTCAATGTAGCACAGATATAGGGGTTGCTTCGCTTCGAGGGCAGCATCGATTAATAGAGAAAGAGCTAATATGTTGGTGGTAGTCCCCATACTTTTACAGAAGCCTGTTTGATTGTATGGAATTGCTGAAACCTCAGCTGCCCACAATGTCAATTCCTCAAGTAAGAGGCCCGCGAAATATTTGGCCTCGTTGTCAAGCAAGGCCACTAGCCGATAGTTTTTCGGGTCGTTTCTGTTTCCTTTTTATAGATAGGCGAGATGATGGCTCCCCTCAATGATGATGGAATTATTGATGTCTGTAGGATTTTTTCAAACATTGGTGTGAGTGCGGCGGCCCAATATTCCGGCTCTTGCTTGAACAATATGGGGGGAATCCCATTTGGTCCAGGCGCCCCCTCGCGTCTTCCCTTTGAGATTCTATTGCTAATCAGTGCATTCGTAATTACGATTGCGTGATCTGGCTGCTGAGGATCATGGTGTTCGCAACACAGCACTAATCCCCCCTCAGTATCCTTTGTAGGATTAAATATGCTTTGGCTATTTGTGTCAGTTTTATTAAAATGCGTACTAAGAAAGGTTGTCCAGTCATCTTTTGTGACATAAGAATTAATGCTTTGACTCCGCTCCTTGGTCAGATTGTTGATCTTTTGCCAAAATTGTGCGCTGTTGCTCGTTTTGGCATTGTGAAAGAGTTTGGCCCAGAGAGACTCATCTGCTTCTCGCTTAAGTCGCCAGATCAGCCTCCTGCGGTCGCACTTTAGCCGCCTCAGCTCTTCTTTGGCGGCGGGATCTGCCCTCAGACTTCGTAGAGCTTGGCTGATAAGGATCTTTAGGTTTTTTAGATGGGCATTGTTTCTAAAGTTATGGTGCCACATGTGCTTCTCAGATTTACCTGCTCCTTCAAACTGGTTGTTTCCCTGTTTTGTTCCCATATTGTTGCGTAGTGTTTTTATCTAATGGGACTTACTCTAATGTTCATAACGGAACAAATGATGTAGCTCTTGGGATGGAGTTGCCTTGTAAGCATGCGAGACCTAAGGTTAAATGGATGAAAAGAACACTGTCGAAGGAGTTTTGTGAGGGAGTAACAGATATCGAGATCAACAATTATAGTAATGGTATTACCTTCGGATATATTATGTCTTCTATTTTTACACTGGGTGGAACAGCCATGGCAGGAGGTGAAAAGGCTTGAGAGTATTTTGGGTGTAAATTGCAAATATTATCCAATACGACTGTGGCAGCTCTGCGTGACATCACGACTCAGTTAGAAAGCATGCAGATTTATTCTGAGCAAACTAGATATGCTGTGGATTTTATTTTGGCTAAGAATGGTGGTGTGTGCACAGTAGTTGGCGACCAGTGCGTAGTCGGATAACAAATATGGAGAAGAATATTACTAAGCATATTCTGGATATTCTAGAAAACGTCAAGGGGATGGAAAGTGGAAATTGGAATTGGTCTCTTCATGGTGGCTGGGGCTGGACCCTTAGAAAGTAATTTACCTTATTGCTATATTGGTGTTCTGTTGTGTTCTCGTTCAATGCCTGCCTGTGTGTTGTACCTATTGTACCAGCCTTCTTACCCCCAAAAGACAAATATCGATTCATGACACAAATGCTGCAATTATGGTCTAGAAGGAAATTGATGACCTCATGCAGATAGATGAGGGTATCTTTGAGACTTCTTCCCTTTTTACAGTTTTTGTTCCTGATGCTGAAAGTATGGAGTGTTCCCAAAAGGTCACTTATGATCGTATTGATTTGTATGTTCTTTGCTATTTTAGTAGAAAATGTTTAGCTCATGCTAAAAAGAGGGTCTGTTAGAATAGAAAAATCATGTTTGCGCATTGTTCTATGTATGTTAGCATTTGCGGTGCCATTTCCTATGTAGGCGCCATTTTGAAACATGATCAAAACTAATCCTTTGCTATTTCTGAGAGACGGCCTTTATTAGGTTTCGTTTCTCCGAGGTTGGGTTTTGCTTCACTAATAAATAGACTGTTCTTATTAGTGCTTACCTTTCCCACTAGATATGGGCCTTCTCCCACTTGTCTGAAGACGGGTCCACCTGCAGTGGCCTTGGACTCTGCAACTTTGTAAGATATGAGCACTGAGATTGTTTTTTTTCTCGTTTGCACTGCTCTAAGCACCTGCCTGGAAAATTCCACTATGGGCGTGTTCTAGCCCAGCTATGAAATGTACTAAATGTATCTCTATGCTTGTGGGCTTTAGTCCCTCTGCAGCACTCCTTAGAGACTGGGCAGACCGGGCTCCGCTCTGAGTGTACTCTGAATAAACAGAAATTGGTTTGTATTCTCTACTGTCTGACCGACTAATCGGGTCACTTCCTTCAGTATTACACTCTTCTTTAGGGCTCATGAGTATCCAAAGTACCCCTGTAAAAGAACTGGCTTGTCACCCATTGAGGTGTTGATGGGAAGAGCCGTGCGAATACCCTCTGTCCTGGCAGCCACCCTTGTGAATATCACAGATGACCTGATCCTTGAGTACTGCAAGGGATTGTCTGATGTGATGCATTCTTTCTCTCATCAGGCTGATGCTGCTACTCCAGCTGTTCGAGGGTTCCCAGAGCATGATCTATAACCTAGTGACTGGATTCACGTCAAGAAGCATGTCCAGAAGACCTGCCTGGAAGAACACTGGAGAGGTCCCTACCAGGTGACCCTGGTCACTGACACTGCTTCCAAGTGTGCGGGTCTGCTGAATTGGATTCACGTCTTCCATACCAAGAGAGCAAGCCACAAAAAAGGAAGAAACAGAGCCAACATCCACTGATTCCTCGAGTTGTCCCAGGTTTGAGTTGTCTGAGACCTCTGAAGAAGAGGGAGACCAGATTGAGGGTCCACAATCTCCATCTGAGGAGCCTCATTCGAAGCCAGAGGTCAATGAGAGTGCCATTGTCCCAGCAAAAACTGTAATGCCTACTACTGGATTAGGAGTACATATTCACTGGAAGAGTGAAAACTCATTAAAGGCTGGAACCAATCTACCGCAGCAAATCTCACAAGGAGTAGAGGCTGGGGCGGGACAAGGGAGCTCCACCTTGGAGATTGACTCTGCCTCATCAGAGCCAGAGATCTCAAGCACCTCCAAGGGTCGAGGCACATATGAAGACGGCTGACCAAAGGCTACAGCAACCCAGAAGAAACTGTTGACACCCAAGAAGAGACCAGAAACTATTAGGAAAGACAGTGAGGTGGATGAGCTAGAACAGATTGACCAGTTTGACATTATAGAAGAAAGCCTAGATTCGACCTATACCAAGCGACCCAAATGAGACAGAATGGTCAATCAGAAGTACTCAGGTCCAGCCTGGAGATACCTTGCAAAATCAGGTTTGACTCTGATGACTGTCTGACTGATGTTGGTGAGCCTCCCCAGGACATGAGGATGTCACAACAGGAACGTACTCACATTTACTATTGACAAACGTTAAGAGGACGGATAGAGAGTTAGGGCAACAGTCAGAGGATGATAGTTCCCTCAGGCCTCCAGCTGACGCAGAATTAAAAATCCTGGTAGATTGTGAGATAGGGTAGAGATGATAGGATAAGACCTAGAGAACTAACCACTCCACTTGATATTTCCTTGATCGGATTTGGATTTACATGGGGCAGTAACGCTGCAAACGTTTGCTTATAAGTATGGCAGTTGCCATCTCTGTTTCTATGCCTGGATAGCTGTTGGATGTCTATTTGTTGGGAGGGGATATCTCTCATATATCTATCAACTTTACCTTTGAACCTATGGTTAGACCCCCCTCCCACCCGAGTAGCATGACTCATCTTACACAGCACAAGGGTGTGTATAGTTATAATGTACATATGTGAAAGTTATGGAGGTGGAGGGTTGCTATGTCTGCTCCTATCTTCCAGCTTCTACAGCTGAAGGAGCAGCATACTTTCACTTACCGCTGTTGTATTTCCTCTCTTGTTCTGTATTCTTGAACCTTTAATATCACCAGAGTTCAATCAAACTGTCTTATTCTGACCTTGATGAATCATTGGAGGAGGTACCGATTGTTAATGGTGATAACTTGTATTTATGGGCTAGTAAAGTTATTTCCCGCTCTTATCAAAGGTTTAAGTCAAGGGACTGGCATGAGTATAAATTGTTTACCCCCTTAACTAATATGAGGCTTCTAACCAGAGCATGCATGACATAGCCTTCAAAAGTAACCAAGATGAGAAGGTGTTCAAAGAGGAATTGAACGAGAGGATAAGAATAGATAAAGAAAGGGTGGAGGGAAAGACTTATGCGGAACAAATTATTGGCAAAGGCGAAGAGTCATTAAAGGAGCCGCTCCTTGTGCATCATACGGCATCTAGGGGGGAATGAAACTGTAGAGAAAGTAGGATGGAGCGAGTGCGGACATGACTACATGTTAAAGAAGAAGGACATCTCGAACTTTGATACAAGCATAAAAGGGATCTATTATGTCAGTGGGGAGTCAGTTTATTTCCTGCTACCACATAACTGGATGGGTATATGTTACACAGCTTTAGACTTCCCTAGAATATATCACACTAATGAGTTCGATTTCCCTTTAGAATGATACATAAGGAGAGGTAAGAGTAGCTATAAACAGATTTGTAGTGACATTTTTGGAGCTCTCATTCCACCCACAGGAGTGGCATGAAATTATGTTAAGATTAAAAGATTATCTACCTTAGATGACTGGCTTGCCACTGACAGAGTAGGCGCTTTGGCTGTTATAAATAAAGAGATGCTTCCAATTAGAGCTATGATTATGTAAATATCACCCTGCATTAGACTTGCTCCCCGCAAAGGAAGGCAGAGTTTGCAAAGTCATTCATGCTTGGGAATAGTGTGCATACATTCCGTGCATCGATAAACAGCTTGATGGCTATATTATTAACATTACGAATATAACGCATGAACTAACTGAGCTGGAGGAATCAGGTGCCTGGGAAGGATTAGTATCGATATTACAATCGATATTTGTATCCATTGGAAGGGGGTTTGCCAAGATAGGTGTATGGCTTGGTAGTATAGGGGGATGAATTGTGTAACTGCTTCTAACCCCTCTTTTGCTTATATTGCTTTGCATTCCTTGTGTGCTTGTTTTCTTGTAATTTTGCAAGGGAATTTCATCACAAAATTGTGTGGATTCTGAGTACAAGAAGCTGTCAGAAAGAAGAGGAAGCAAGAGGAAGAGACGATGTAAAAGTTGAAGAAATGCAAAGTGACCTTTATGATGCCATGAAGGACTTGGGCAAATCCAACAAGAAGAATCCGAAAGCAATGAATGCCATTTTGAAATGAAGATTTGAAGGGATGATTTGAAATCATCAAAGGTAGGGCAGTGGTGGGATCTGATCTCCTTTCACCTTAAATGCATTGCAAATTGGGGCTTGCTCCTCCAGTAGCGGTGTCCACACGTTTCAGTCCTGTCACCTTTTGGCCTTGCCAGGACAATGGATATCCTAGTCTGCATGTCCCGGTGCCAACTCCTAGGATATACTGACAGCACACCATAGCCTCCCACTGACCGGACGTAGAGCTTGCCCTCACGCCAAGACTGCACCGGAAGGACATCTATATGCAGGTTGTCTGGACTGTCCCAGCAGAGGCCCTGGGTTGGACCCCGATTCAGTTATAGGCTCCCCTTGTCGGAGCCCCATTTTGAGACACACTGTGGTTGGATCACAGCTTCTGCCCTTCTAGTTTTGCCATTGTCCTGATGAGGCCCAAAGGTGACAGGGCCGAAACGCGTCGTCACCTCTACTGGAGGAGTCTGCTGAAAATTGGAAAATACTGGTGTATGAACATTGCATCAGCATTGAAAGCACGGGGACTGACCAGTCCTTAATGAATGCTGACCCAAGAAAGACTACCTCTGTACTGTGGACTGTAAATTGAGTGTTGTGAATACAGCCACATAATTTTCATAGAAATGAAAAACTGAAGTTCAATCGGCAAATGCGATATTGCCTGTTCATAAACACACAATGAAGATAATTGGTCTTGTTTATACAAATAATGTATTGTCATTCATGTGTTTTTGTGTATAGATGTAAAAGTGTAAATGTTTTTAAGTAGTAATACGGAGAGAACCAGTTCATTAGCTTGTCTTGGCTAGTAATAAAAAAATAATTTTGTAATAGATATATTTCTGACCAGTGATTAATTTGTGTCTTCACTTGGATAGGCTCGTGATGAAAATACTAGTCCCTACTCTATACCATTTTGTCCTTATTTCAGTATATAGGGACATTGGGGCTGACCCCTAATTCTGTGTACTTAATTCTGCTAATGGCACATGTTTTTTGTAACCTGCCTATAACTCCTTATATACAGCTTTGAAACTACGATCTTGGTCTCTCATTCCTAGAAGAATGCTTAGCACTTGCTGCGAAACTTAATTGAAATAAAATAAGTGTCGGGACTACACCGCTCCTGATCCTAGGTGCTGGCGAGCCCCATGTATGGGATTTAAGGTAAAGTGTTCTGCGCCGACTCCAGAATACACCCTTTCCACCATCCACATCAAACTCAGTGGGGTCACAACCCCCCAGTCTAGCAGCTAAAGCGAGGGGTATCCACTGGGCCAAATAGGCTTATATGGGGGTCCTAAAAGGTTGATTAGTTCTGTACTTCATGAGCCTCTTTTGCATGCAGGTCTACAGACAGATGCTCAGAAATAACACTGAAAGATGATGCCATAAGAGAGTTGAGGGCTGCGGGGTGAAGGGTGAGGGCTGATAAAGGAGCTAACTAAAGGAAAGGAGAACGCGAAATAAGGATAACAGATACAGAAAGGCAAAGATAAAGAGTGAGAGCGATAAACAAAGGCAAGAAAGAAAATGTAAGGAAGGGAGAAAGAAAGGAAGATGTGCAGATAGAAACAATAAAGAAGCGGAGGAGGAAAAAAGTTAGGATGGAAGGGTGAAAAGACGGGAAGAAGAAAGAAAGCAATGAAGGAAAGGTGGCAGGAAGGATGAAAGTAGAGGGAAGAGGCCAAAAAAGGAAGGAAGGAATAAAGATAGGAAGGACAGAAGAGTGAAAAGATCAATAGGTGAAAAAATAAATTGAAGGACGGGTGAAAGAACAGATGGGCAAAAGGATGAATGGAAGGGTGAAAGGATGAGTGAAAGGGCTAAAGAATGATGGAATTTTGAAAGAAAAGATGGATGGATGGATGGATGAATGGGTCGATGGATGGATGGAAGAAAGTGTAGATGGATGGGCGGATGTGAGGTGATGGGTCGAAGGATCAAAAAGGATATGATATAGTTGAAAGGAAAGATAGAAGGATAGATGGGTGAACAGATGGATGGATGGATAGATAGATAGATGAAGGATAGACGAATGGCTAGGCAGAAGTGTGAATGGATAGACCGAATGATGCATGAACTGGTGGACAGGTAGTTGGATTTTGGGTGGATGGAATGGTGAAAGGATGGAATGGTGAAAGGGTGGAATGGTGAAAGAATGGATGGTGAAGGAACATAACAAGTGAAGGAATGAATGGATCAGAAAGTGGATGATTGGAAGGTGCAGAGAACTCTATACAGTGCTATTTGATGTATGGTTCAAAATGATCAATATTTTATTTATTTTCTGGGTACTCAGTCAGGTTCAAACGATATCTCCTTTGCACAAACTTTGAACTGCATCTTCCCTTCCAAAGCATCCTAAACCATGATTAAAATGTCAACAATGACAGCAAACTGTGTGCTATATTTAAGACAATTCCTTCATGCCCATCTAACTCGAGCATTCTTTTTAAGTTATAAAAATGTAAATGAAATGGCCGTAAGCTTTAAACAAAGTAAATGATACTCATTTTGTGCCATGTAACTGATAAAAAAAAAAAATCATTCGTAACTTTTTTTTAAATATATTTGCTTAATTTGTTTCTGCTGGCTGAATGTGCATGCCATGTCGAAGCATTTTGTGTTTAAGTTGAATATGCAACCTGCATTTATTAAAAGCTGTGATCACAAAAAGCAGGCAGTGGCCCGTTGGCGGTCAGCAAAGAGAGGAGCTCCCAGGGGCTTGGAAACACAAATGTACAGCCGCCATCAGAATTTCTAGAACTACATCACATAGTGAAAGTTTCAGTACTGTAAGCGACAGGTTCAGGATTGAGATTATGGGAAACAGTGTAACTGGGAATAAGTGTTCCTCAATTGTACCTAAAGATTAAGGTCAGTGCTCTGCTATTTCTGCATATATAGCAATTTTTATAAATCACGTCTCATCTGCCAAGGACAAGACCCTGCGTTAGACAAAGGCCTCTGGTTGTGAAAAAATAATTATTCATTAGTGCAAGTGAATCTTGCTTCAGTCGTGTTTTTTCTGTTCCTGTTAGCAGACGCCTAAAGGACGTACCCACCTCTCACCTTTTGAGGCTCTCGTTCTCCTTTTGGCTCGCGGGACAAGAAAGTGTTGATTAGCTGTCTCAGCCGAAATGTTTACATTCTCGTTACAAACTAAAGGTCACCACCTTCCCTTCTCGTGAGCTAAGCCTTCAGACACCTGTATGCTCCCTTTCAATCTATCACATGCTCCCCATTGCAGAACCCTTGATAAAGTACTAATCATGCGTGCCTTGTCTTTGCTTAATGAGCATGCCCCACCCCAGCCTTCTATGGGAAACTCTGGCGAACTGGACTGGGGATTCAAGGGCTATTTTTTCCCTGTTTGTTAATAAACCTTTTTAGGCTTCAATCGTGTGAGAGAGTTTCTTTAATCCGGTTGAGGCACTAATTGGCCTAATAAAACATAGCTGCTTATGGTTTACATGGTTAGATAATACCTTAACTAAAATGTTGTCAGCCATCACAAACGGTGATTATTCTGTACCTGTGTAAGTGAGTAATATGGAAAATACTTGGAGCATGCATTAGGATATTTGCTTGGTATTTTGTTATGCATAAAACAATTACATTTTCCTTTCTGTGTCAACTTTGAACATTTTACAATAAGGTCGAACATCAAAATTCCTTCAGTGTTTCTTTGTGAGTCTCTGCAATGTTTGTCGCACCTGATAATAATACACAACTTTCAGCATTATTTGCTATGTAGGCTTATTTCAAGATGGGGACCAAAGTCCGAAGTGGTCCAACTTTGAGTTTTGGTGCCATCTTGAAATAAGTCTACTTGATAAATAATTCTGAAAATGATATATTTTCATGTTTTCCTGGGCATTTTCCTTTGTGATTTTACCTTCTCAGTGGGCAATGAGAAGACAGCGGTCCACCCCTGTTTTGCACTACTCTGCTAAATAAGCACCTGTGCAGTAAGAGAAACAATGTCACCTGAAAAGTCTCCAAGCTACAGTAGTAAAAGAACTGGTAGTCAGTCTGTGCCTGCTTATGCACACAGGAAAATGTTAGTAAAATTTGCCTAAATGATAAACACCTCACAGACCTAGACAAACTTGATTTCCAACAGAACAAAAGCAATGAAATGCCAAGTCTCGTAGCGACTGTAGAATTTGTGAAAACACTCTCCCACTTCGAGTCCACATGCGGTACCTCTAGTCGTTTTTTAGTCTATCTTCCTTACTTCTGTCTCCAGCATCTGAATCATGCCCAGAAAATATTAAGAATCTTTTCTCTACACTCTTTTTTTTTTTTTTAATTCTTTTTATTAAGGTTAACTTATTCAAGTAGGTACAGCATTTTACTAATATCTTGAATTTCAGAGTAGATCTTTTATGCAGTGTGTTACAACTTTAATTTAGGTTTCCCCCCATATCGACCGACTTCGTGAATGTTCCCACTCATGTTCCCTTCGCTATTACCCCTCCTTGTGGCCCCCGGCAATTATCTGAGGGACTGGTGCATATTCCTCCCCTGTGCGCGTTCCATTTGCCCCATATCTGTTCCCATTTCCCCAGGCACCCTCTCGTAGAGTATACAGCTCTTTCTGTTATCATACAGAAGTCCATATCTTTGCCCCAGTCTCGGAGTGTCAGTGTGGTCTGGGCCCCCCAGTGTCGTGCTATATTTCGTTTTGCAATCATCATACCCAGCGTAGCCCATATCTGCTCTTTCTGGCATAATTCGGTCCCCTCCCAAATGTTGAGGATACACAGCTTTGGCTGTATCTCTGCACTGCCCCCACAGACGCTAACCACTTCACCCATCACCTCCCTCCAATACTGCTGAATCGATGGGCAGTCCCACACTAAATGGTAGAAGGTACCCTCATGTCCACAGTCTCCCCGGCAATGTGCAGTCGTTTTCCTTCCCATTCTAACTAGTGTGGCTCTGGGGAGGTAAACTCTGTGTAAGATCTTAAGTTGAATTAGTCTAAATCTTGCCATGATAGCTACTTCCCTGGGAGATCCAAGGGCTTCCTGCCAGTCCTCATCTTCGAGTTCACCCACATCTCTATGCCATTGTCTACGGAGTTTCTGAAGGGGGTCTGGGGAGTGCAACAACTTTTGATAAGTCATGGAAATTGCTTTGCGTTCCATGTAGTCTGTGAGAAGCCTGTCCTCTAACGGAGAGGCTTCCGGGGGATTACTCCCCGGTGGGATAGCTGCCCTTAAAGCGCGTTTGACCTGCAAGTATCTGAAGGTTTTGGTTGGGGCCATTGCGAACTGAGATTGTAGCTCCTCAAAGGGTATAAGTCCCCCCTGTTTCCACATATCTCCTATTGTCGCAATACTGATGAGGTCCCATCTGTCGAAACGTCGGAAAATGTGAAGCCTTCCAAGCCTCTCGCTATCCCATTGCGAGGTACTTTGCGTCAGGATGTCAGACCATCCAAGCCTTCTGTTTAACCCTTGTGCCATAATGTGATCGTATGTGCGGTGGGTCCAGTCAGGGCACTCCCTCTTGGTTTTGTGCACAGGGCTCTCATCAGTAACCTGTCCATTCTACATGCTGGTTCATCGTGTGATCGATGGGCCCATTGGTTTATTACCGCCAATTGGGCTGCCCAGTAGTATGTCTCGATATGTGGTAGCGATATACCCCGTCATACGACCCCGTGTCAATTTCTGCGCCACTATCCGTGGGGGTTTTCCATCCCATAGCAGATCTCGCACCTCCCCCTTGACTGCCCGGAAAAATGCCTGGGGAATTAGGAATGGGGTGTCTTGTAGTGCGTACAGGAAGCGAGGCGATGCCACCATTTTATAGAGTGCTGCTCGGCCCATAAATGACAGCGGTAGCTTCCACCAAAGCTGGACATAGGTCCGAAGGCGGGTCAGTGAGGCTTGTATATTTTGAGCATAGAAGAATAGAAGAGCTCAGGATCTGTTGTCATGAATATGCCGAGATATTGAACTCTCTCTCTCGTCACGGTTGCCTAGCGGTCTTCTAGTAGTGCCGGGGCTGGGCCACTGTGGACTTAGGCCAATTAATTGAGTACCCTGATTGCGCGCCTAAATTTGTAAGAATTGTCATGATTCTAGATATGGAGTGACGTGGGGAAGTGATATATAGTAGGACATCGTCTGCATACAAAGATATACGATAGTCCCATTCCTCTGCCCAATGCAGACCCCGTATCAGATGATCTCCCCAGATGCACACCGCCAGCGGCTCGAGGACTTGTGCGAACAGGAGCGGCGACAAGGGCCAACCCTGTCGAGTCCCTCTCCGCAACATAAACGCGGTGGAGGTTCACCCGTTCACCACTGCCTGTGCCATGGGTCCGGAATATAAGAGTCGGATCCATGCCTGATATTTGGGACCGGACGCCATTATTCTCCAGCAATGCGAATAAGTATGGCCACTCCACTGTGTCAAACGCCATACGTGCGTACAGGGACATTACCACTGCCTCCTCTCTAATCGTTTCATTTCTACCGAGCACCCCATGGAGGCGATGCAGGTTAAGCGCTGTATTCCTTCCCGACATGAAACCCGATTGATCTGTGTGAATCATGTGAGAGATGTGTTGTATAAGTCTGGAAGCGAGGATCTTAACTAGACTTTATTTCAGCATTTAGGAGTGAAATAGGGCGGTATGAGGAGCAGCGGTCCCTCGGTTTACAGGATTTGTGTATAACTACTATTGTGGCGAGCCGTTGATCTGGTGGCAGCTCACCGCTTACCACACTCTCTGAATACATTTGTAGTAGATATGGCGCCACATAGGATGCCACTACTTTGTACAATTCAATTGGAATACCGTTTGGACCCATCGCCCTCCCGGACTAAATACCACGGACGGCCGAGGTTATCTCCTCGACCGTGATGTCCTTGTCCAAGTCGGATATAGCGTCCGGGGTGAGTATCGGGAGTGGCAAATCCGCCAACACAGCTCTAGCAGCTTGCGCTGTGGCTGTTGGAATCTCGGTGTAGATCAAGGCACAATATTGTGAAAATTCATCCGGGATCTCTTGTGGATCACTCAGAACCTCTCCCGAGTCTGTGGTAATTGTGTGCACCCATCTATTCGCCCTTTCCCGTCTCTCAAGCCAGGCAAAAAGCTTCCAAGCTTTATCTCCATGCTCGTATATTCTATCTCTTGTTGCTGACAATTTGGCCCTGGCCATTTCCGTTGCTAGCTCTCGGTATTCCAGTCTCTTAAGTTGCAAAGTGTGTGTTGTCTCATCGGAGGGGCTACTGACCAGTTGGTTCTCTAATTGCAGTATGTTTTTATCCACCTCCTCTATGGCCGCCCTTTTTTCCTTTTTGTGTCCTACCATGAGAGTGAGTCCTTCCCCCTTTATTACCGCCTTATAAGCCTCCCACAGGACCAGTGCCGAAGTCACTGAGCCCATATTCTCCTGAAAGTAGTTTTAGTGGCCTGAATTAGCCCTTTCCGGATCTTGGGCACCCTTAGGCTCCACGGGTGTGAGGATACATCGCGTCGGTGTTACGAGTTTCTGTTGAATAGCAGGTCCAGAGGGGGGAAGGGTCCGATATTCCTCTTGCCAACTGATGTGTTTCTTTAAAATTACAGACCCCATCAGCGTGTGACCAAATAAAGTCTATACAAGAGTGACTATTATGTGCTCCCGAGTAATAAGTGAATTGCTTCGCCCGTGGGTTTTGTATACGCCATACATCTGCCAGGCCCATCACTCCCACAAAGTCCGACAGTGGCGTGGGGCGCCGAGGGTGCGTCCTGGGGGAGCCTATCTTGGAATCATTTAGGGTCATGTTAAAGTCACCTCCAATGAGGAAACAGCCATTACAACGCAGCTGTTTCCCCGCATGCCATTACATTGCAAGAGTTACAACGCATGCAATGTAACAACGCGTAGCCATTACTACGCATTTTTTTACATCGCATGCGCTTTTACAACGCATGCGATGTGATGGAGCAAGGTAAATGAAATAAATTTGGAACCCCTTTGATAAGAATAATAAATTAACGGTACTAATTGTTTGATGAATTAACCAACAAATGCACCTTTAATAAACATTACATAAACGGTAACTGCTATTTTGTGCAAAATCTAATTAATTTACAATTGTGAAGTAAGTTGATATTAATATTGTGATTTGCGTACTAATTAGAGTAAAATCGCATGATTTATGCTACGTAGTAAAATTGTACTGTGGCAAAGAATGCGGATGGTAAGTAAAATGGCTTTAAATGTCGCTTATGCTAGGTAACACCTAACACGGGTTCTTAGAATGACGGGTGGTAAACAGAAAGGCTTATATTCTTTGTTTTAATTTTGATTGTGTTTGTTCTTATGATAGTTCGTTCGGGCCTGTTAGGCCATGCTGCGAAAATGGCTGCCGAGGCAGATGAGGTCATGCAAGAAATCAAAGATGGCCTCTAAGCGGAAGAAATAATGGAGCTGAACCACGTGGGTCCGGCCTGTGCACGGAGTGAGAGATGTCAAGGACACATTGACCTATCATGAGGAGAGTGCCAAGAAAGACTCAGCACGTATCCGTGAGAATGGGGAAAAGAAAGTATTGAGAAACAATGGACTGACAAAATTGTGACCATCAGAATCGCAACATTATGAATAGTCAAATTGGACTGCTTTTACCCAAAGGTCATGAGAATTAGTGGACTTTTAACCATCCCCGAAACCAGTTTGAACAAGGAAGGCAATGAGGTGATCTTCGCCACCTCTCAAATGGACCAATTAGCGTGATTCCTGCCCCCAAACATTGCAACTTTTTGTGTAGTAAGCCAGAAGTAGGGTATAAGAGGGACTGCTCTTATGTGGGAGGGGTCAAATGTCGAATATTGGTGTTGATTGTCGATGTCAATGCTGGTGTGGATGTTAATGCTGATTTCGAACCTATTGCTGCCTTTTACTTCGAACCTGACTGGGGAAGGAACGAGACCGTTGCGGGAAATCTGTACGGGAGGTCCCGTCGAGGAGGCCATTTAGCGGGACAGTCAGTCAGTTTGGGAGTCTATTCTGTGAATCTACGGTTTATCTTCTTTTTGGTGAACCAATCCTATCTGCATCTAAATAGGTAATGCATAAATTTAACTTCTTTACTGAATTTCTTATATAAATGTTATGAATGTATTAAGGCGATTAATAAACTAAGAATCTCACTCGTGCAAACAAGAAATTAGATAAAATCTCATTTAAAATTAACTATGAGTCTGTGGTTCTTTAGTTCATTGATAAGTTTGATATTTAACTGGGTTTTAATTGATTGAGCTGGTCTTAATCACCATCAACTTATTCTACTAGTTGGTCCATCGACCAAAGAGCGGAATACCTTGATGTTTAGAACCGACAAGATTAAAAGCTAAATGTATATGATGTTTTAAGGTATTAATCTGTCAATTTTTACAAGGTATCCCGTTCCTCCAGCAACTCATTTTTCTCCTTGGTGTCTAATCCAGTGAACGACTGAGTGTATGATATGCGGTGTTATGGGCCCCACCGTCATATAGCATAGTTGAGGTGAATGATTACCTGGATTCGTGTCCAAAGGAGAAATTTATATTAGCCGCGCTGGATCAGATTTCTTGGTAGCAGAGTTATGGTTACTATAGAATAGTTTGGTGATTATTGATTATTGATTATTCATGTCTAACACTTCGTGTCGAATTGTATTATGTTATATGTAAGTCGAAATTTTGAAGCTTCCGGGAAGTAGGAAGTGGACACGTGTGGCAAGAGAAGTCACATGGAATTGTGCATTGTCTGATTTTTCAAAAATTGGTGATAACACAGGATTGTGTTATGATAGGGACATTTCATGTATAAAAGGCGTATGAGTGAAATAGCAACCGGTTTTCTTGTGGAACTCTGGCCTTAATTCTCAGGAGCATGTGTTTTATCCCCAGAGAAACGGGTTTACCCCTTGCTTGAGAGAAGGGTAAGGTAGAGGGAAGTGCTGCACTTATCGAACAAAACAGTATTCTTGTAAGATAGAGTAAGCTATCTCTTTGGTTTAGCGAAAACAGACAATGGTAATGTGTTTTACGTCGTAACTAATAAATTCAGTCAAGAAAAAACTGCCGATAATTTTTGTAAAGGAGGGGTCAGGAGTAGAACTGACGTTGACAAAGACCACGCTGGTATTGGCCAGTGGTGGGAAAACGTAGAGTTTTCTGATTGGTACGTTGGTGTAAAGACGCGCTGGTATTGGCCAGTTGAGAGTGACGTAGAGCTTTCGGATTGGTGCGTTGGCGTGAGACACGCTGGGATAGGTCCGAATAGCAAACAGTAAAAAGAACAGAGTTGTGAGTTTGTCGGAAAGAAAGAATCGTGTAATATGGCTCACTATGAGTATTGTAGAGAAAAACCGTCATGGATGGCGAAGATTAAAAACTTTTTCAAGAAGGACAAGAAGATAGTGACTAGGGAAGGAGAAGTACTTCCTCCGCCGAAAATGCCAGCTTCTCATATGATGTTGAAATATGGGTATCATACTTGCATTTGGTTGGAATATTGGACAAAATATACTCAAAACGATAGAGTATTGGCTTTTCCAGAAAACGGTTCGTTTAGCACAGCTGTACTTCGAAATTTGAGAGAGAAAATGATGAAACTTGAACCAAGACCCAGACCAACACAGTTTGAAGCGTTAGGTGAATGGGAAGATGAGATGTATGAAAGAGAAAGACACAGAGGTGCAAAGAATTGTCCTTTAGTTCATGGGAGAGTATGGGGAGTGAATCATGAAGATAGTATGAGACGATGGAGATATGCTAATATGACGGATGGTTTGTTTCCAGCCAGAACGGTTGAAGAAGTTACAGGGAGAAAGTGTACAGAGAAAAAGAAACATGTAGTAACGGAAAGGTATGGGTATGGAGGTAGCGAAACAGAGGATGAATTGCTGGAAGACATTTTAAACAGAAAACCATCTCCATATCAACAGAATTCTGCGGTGGTGACATCGAATGCACCGGCAATGGAAACTGGGAGGAATCAAAGCCCTGAACGAAGTTATGAAATAAATAGGTTAAATGAAAAATCAGAAACTCCACAGAATAAGTCTGATAGTGGTAATACAGCTGAGTTAGCAAGAACCACAAGAGAATTGACTGAGAAAATAAGAGAATTAACTATGAACATGGAAGCCGTGACTGTACCAGTGACAATAGGACCAGTAATACCGGTATTTGAAAACCAAAGAATAGATGAGCATTCCTTGACAATTCCAATGAACTCGAATATGCAAAGAATGAGAGAAGGGATAATTCCAGAAACAAGAGAGACAAGAGATCTGGTTGGCTCATATAGATCGAGTCCACCTACTAATTTGACAGTTAATGAGAGTCAGATAAATAGGATTCCCATGGAAACTGAGTCAGCAACTGAGACCCCAGAGAGAAGTACAAATTGGATAGAAATAAATAGTACCCCTGTAGGTCCAACTCCAGAAGAATTAAATGAGTGGATGAGGAATTTGCAGAAGAAAGACGCAGAACCACAACCGTTGGATGTAATCAGATTAAAGATAGACATGGAAGAGTTGATTTTAGGGACTATTGGTACAGAGAGATTAAAATCTAATCAGGATGAAGAGCTTATGTTCATGTGTAAGAGTATCACGTGGAGAGCTAGAAATTTGCATGAAACATTAGAAGAAACAGCGAATGAACTGGGAGTAGAGTTTGGAAAAATCAGAGGTTTGCAGAAACCGTATAGGGTAGATTTTAGTGAAAAGGATATAGAAAATCTGAACACATCAGGACGATTAACACAGATAAAGGAGCTGATTGTGTTATTGAGAAAATGGGGAGATGTAGACAGGTGGAGGAGCAGGTGGATAAAAAGAAAGGAGGGAACGACCGATAAAGCATCTTTGGCTTTTCCGGTAAAAGAAAAGGAACCAATAGTGCTGGAATATCCAATGAGGGAAACTCCAGGAGGTAGCTATGTACATGTTCCATGGTCCAGACAAGATATATTGTCATTTACAAATGATTTCCCGGAATTGAGAGAGAAACCTGTAGAATGGTATAGACAAGTGGAAAGATTTGTCAAAGTTTCGAAGGTGTTGTGGGTAGATCTGGATGGATTGTTTAACATTGTAGTACCAGCAGATTTATGGACAGAATGTAAGATTACAATTGATTGGCCAACGGAGGAATATCCTAGAGATGCAAAAACTGGAGCGCCAGGTCCAGAAGTGATGAGAAAGTATGAGCAGGCTATCACATTTTTGAAAAATAAAATTCCACCAAAAGAGACAGATTGGGTAAAGATTGATAGAACGACTCAGGAGAGTAAGGAATCTGTACACGCCTACTATGAAAGGTTACTTTTGGTTTTCAAACAGTATAGCGGTTATGAGACTTTGAGTGAAAAGGACATGAGTCATTTCGTATATAGATTTGTATATGGATTGAAGCCCGAGATAAGTGAAATGATTAAGCAGCATATGTTGTGTTGGCAGAATAGCACTGTAGATGAAGTATTGAGGTATGCCAAATACTGTAGTGATGACATCGAATGTAGACAACGTAAACTAAAAGAAAAAGCGATGTGGGCACAAGTAAAGGTTGCAGAAAAACAAGAAGCTCAAATGAATAATCAGACTGGTGATGCAGGACAGACTAAATCCAAACCGAATATAAGTAAGGGAAAAGGTCAAATGAGTATAGAAGAGGCTAAAAAGAAATGGCCATGCCATAATTGTGGAAAGTTAGGGCATTGGAGAAACGAGTGTAAATTTCCTCCAAAAGCTAATACGGAAAATCAACCATTAAATCCACAGGTGCAGAATGAGATGAGTTACCAACAGCTGCAACAACCGCAGGTAGTTACTCAACAGAGTCAGGTGCCACAACCACCTCTTCCCAAGACTGTAAACCCTCAGAGATACAGTGCAGAGACAGGATTCTATGGAGGAGAGCAGGTAACAAAATTGCCGCGCGCAGCTGCAGTATCGCAGTATTGGTTACGGCAGGATGGAAATGAATCGGATAAAAGTTTATGACGGTGCCTAGGAGAGGAGGAAAAGTGCGTGCTTGGCGCAACTCTAGAGGTAGATCAGTCAGGTCCATTTGTGGATGGAGAAGTGAATGGTGTAAATGTTACATTCCTTGTGGACACTGGAGCTACCCGTTCTACTGTTAGATCAGTGGAAATTCCAAACCTTCCTCTCTCAGGAGAATATATCCAAGTTGTAGGTGTTTCAAACCAGCAGATTAAAGCGCCTCTAACCAGACCCGTAGAGGTGAAAGTTGGACCATTCAAAGAGATGCATCGGTTTGTGGTATGTGATTGCAGTCCTGTAAACCTGCTGGGACGCGATCTGCTTTGTAAAATGAATTGCAACATCTATTGTACCCCAGATGGTATTGCTTTCCAGACACCAGATGAAGATGTTCTGTATAAAATGACAATGGCAGAACTAGAACCAGGAGTAAATGACATGTTTCCTGTGTTTGACGTAGAGAAAATCCCAATTGAATTGAAAGAAGCAGTCAGATCTGATGTATGGGATTTCACCGGCGAAGACATTGGGTTAATGAGAGGAGTAGACCCTGTAAAGATTACTGTAAGAGAAGGAACAAATTACCCAAATACTCCACAGTACAAATTAACGCCTGAAATTATTGAAGGAATAACACCCGTAGTTTATAAAATGATCGAACAAGGAATTTTAAAAGAATTAATGAGTAGCCCATGTAATTCACCTATAATGGGATTGAAAAAGCCGAATGAGACATATAGGATAGTGCAAGATTTGAGGAAGGTAAATAAAATCGTTATTCCTTGTTGTCCAATTGTGCCAAACCCTGCTGTAATACTGTATCAGATTCCACATGATGCAGAATGGTACACAGTTATTGATTTGTGCCATGCATTTTTCTCTATTCCGTTACACCCAGACAGCCAGCCATTATTTGCGTTCCGGTTCGGAGAGCATATTTTGGCATGGTGCCGAATTCCTCAAGGGTATACAGAAAGTCCCTCAATCTTTAATCAGATCCTAAAGAAATCATTGGAAGATTTAAGAATGCCTGAAAAATCTGTAATGGTCCAATACATTGATGACCTATTAGTGGCATCAAAGACCAAAGAAGCATGTGTTGCCGACACAATCGCTTTATTGAATCACTTGGCAGAAGGAGGGCACAAAGTGTCTCCGTCAAAACTGCAATTTTGTCAACAGGAAGTACAATACCTAGGTCATAAGATTGAGAAAGGGATGCGAAAGGTAACGACAGAAAGAATAAGGATTATCTGAGGAATGAGAGCCCCAATGACGCAGAGAGAGGTGAGAATGTTCCTTGGAATGGTTGGATATTGCCGACAGTGGATAAGTGGATTTTCATTGATTGTAAAACCTTTACAGCGATTGACAAAAAGAGATGTCAAAGATCCGTTTGAGTTGAATGAGGAAGAAATGAAAGCTTTCAAAGAACTGAAAACCAAGTTGTGTGAAGCCCCTGCATTGGGAATGCCTGATTATGAAAAGGAATTTGAGTTGTATTGTAGCGAGAGAGATGGATGTGCACTTTCAGTATTAGTGCAAAGACATGGAAAAATGAAAAGACCAATTGCTTATTTTTCAGCTGTTTTAGACCCAGTAGCAAAGGCGTTGCCTGGATGTCTGAAAGCAGTGGCTGCTACTTGTGTGAGTCTGGAACAAAGTGAAGGCATTGTAATGGGATATCCACTGAGAGTATATGTTCCACACTCTGTTGAAATTCTTCTGACCAGAACCAAAACCCAATTCATGACGCATAGTCGGCTGACTAGGTATGAAAAGGTGATTTTGAGTGCAGACAATGTAACCATTGATAGATGCACAAGTGTGAATCCTTCAACTTCACTGCCAGACGAAGAAAATGTAGGAGTTAAGGATGAAGTCGAACATAAGTGTCTGGACGTGCTTGAATTTTGCACAAAGCCTCGCCCAGATATTAAAGATGAACCCTTGAAAGAATCAGACTATGTGATGTTTGTGGATGGATCATGTCTGAGAACAAGTGAAGGAGTTTTAAGTGCCGCGTATGCTGTGTGTACAGTAGCTGCCATAATGGAAGCATCTTGTTTGAGAGGGATACGTTCAGCCCAAGTGGCTGAGCTGATTGCTCTGATTCAGGCAGGCAAACTGGGAAAGAATGTCCGAATTACGGTGATCACAGATAGCCTGTATGGCTTCGGAGTGGTCCACGATTTTGGACAGATCTGGTCTCAGAGAGGTTTCTTGACGTCTGCAGGAACTCCAATTAGGAACGGTGAGTTTGTGAAGAAATTGCTTGAGGCGATACAGCTGCCTAAACAGATTGCAGTGGTGAAGTGCGCTGCACATAAAAATGGGACGGACTATATTACTATGGGAAATCAGTATGCGGACGAAATAGCCCAATATTGTGCCAGAAATATGGACTCGCTGAATAGGAGGAGAGAAAAAGAGAATGTTTCATGTCCGTTGCTGTTTACTAACATTGTCGAAACATGGGATGAGGTAAGACAATTGCAGGAAGAAGCAAACGAAGAGGAGAAAGATGGTTGGATAAAAGCAGGTTGCAGACAAAGAGAGGAAGATGACGTTTGGGTTTATAGAGATGAAAGACCAGTTATGCCTGATAGCATGATTTCAAACATGGCACGGATGTACCGTGGACAAGCTCATATTGGTAGGGATGCCATGATCAGACTTTTCAGACAGACTTGGTACAACCCAAAATTCAGAGCTATAGCTGAAAGTCTCTGTCAAAGATGTCTTACATGCCAACAGATAAATCCAGGAAGGAAAACAGTAGTGAGTCTAGTAACAATAGGACGTGAAGGAGGTCCTTTTACTAGAATGCAACTAGATTATATTGAAATGCCCCCGAGCAATAGATTGAAATATGTTCTTGTGGTCGTTTGTTTGTTTTCTCGTTGGGTGGAAGCCTATCCGACAAGAAGGAATGATGGAGTTACTGTAGCTAAGCTCCTACTGAGAGAATTCATTCCGAGATATGGTTTTCCAGTAACGATCGAAACAGATAGAGGAACACATTTCCAAAATGAACTGATCCAATTGATATGTGAAGCTCTTGACATTCAACAGAAATTGCACTGTGCTTACAGACCAGAGGCTTCTGGAGTGTAGAACAAGTAAATGGAACAATAAAGAATAGGTTAGGGAAAATGTGTCAAGCCACAGGACTCAAATGGCCTGATGCCCTACCATTGGTGCTGATGACAATCAGAAGCATACCTGACAGAAAAACAGGTCTAAGTCCTCATGAAATAATCATGGGACGAGCAATGAGACAAGCACATGTACCTGTCAACAAACTGCTGACTATAACTGATGATCTCGTATTGGCCTATTGCAAAGGATTGGCTGATGTGGTACATTCTGTGTTTCATCAGGTTGGACCGGATGCGACCACTCTTGAAAGAAAACCAGCTCATGATTTGAGTCCAGGAGACTGGGTCCGCATAAAAGTCCACAGAAGAAGAAACTGTTTGGTTCCTCGCTGGGATAAGCCACGTCAAGTGATCCTGGTAACAACTGCCGTCCAATGTGCAGCAGTGAAAAATTGGGTGCATGCCAGTCACACTATCAGAGTTCCAGATCCTGAAGCTCGACCTGTAAGTCGACATCTGGAGATATCTGATACCAGCTCAGCATCCGAAGCAGAACCTGAGACAAGCAGAGTTCCAGATCCTGAAGCTCGACCTGAAAGTCGACATCTGGAAGAACAAGGTACAAGTTTGACAACTGAAGAAGAACCTGAAACAATCGAAGTTCCAGATTTTGAAGCTCAACCTGTAAGTCGACATCTGGAAATATCAGATACCAGTTCAGCATCTGAAACAGACCAACATGAATTTGATGAAAGGCAAAAGAGAAAAACAAGAACTGACATTATAAATGAAGAAACTGAACCAAGAGACAGTGATAGCGAACAACCAAGTACAAGTTATGGAAGAATTCCTCCAGAGATAGTTGAGCTAACTGAGGGAGACTTAGATTCAGATAGAGAGATAGAGGAAGAAGCGGAAGAAACCCGAGGAGTAGTAGGGATAGACCAACAAATTGAAGAAACACAGGGAAATTTAGATTCAGACAGAAAGATTAATAAAAATTCGGAAGACAATCGAGGAGGGATAGAATCAAACGTCCCAACGGAGGAGACACAAGAAGGTTCAGATTCAGATATCGAAACAGAAATCATATGGTTCAAGGTTAGAGGAAGTGAAGTAAGGTCTGAAACAGAATCAGAAGAAAGTGAAGAAGAAAGAAAGCAAAGACTAGGACCAAGAAAGAGAACTTGGAGAGCTGAACGAGAGGAAAAGGAAAGCGAATCAAAAAGGCCAAGAAAAGGAGACAATTGGCCCCACGAAGTTAAAAGACTGAGGTATAAGAAAATAAATTTGGACAGAAATGATGCGGAACAAGTAAACGAAATAACAAGTCAAAAGGGACAAGGGAAACAAGGTGGAAAACAATTACAGAAAACAAAAAGAGTGAAGAGACCTAATTTGAAATATGTCACCTGAGTGGCTATACATCGCATTGACCGACATTAAAGAAGAGGATAACACTCACGAGAGCCCAGACGAAAGCTGTAAACAAATGGGTGAAAGTGAAGTGCAACAAACCTGAAAAGATAAAGAAAGAAACCCGGACTGGACACAAAAACCGAACAAGACAAGAAGGAGTTCTGGAAAGAGCTGAAGAATGCACCGAAACGAGACAAAATAAAGGGTAGAGTGACCGAAAAGTCATTCTGAGGTGTGGTGACACATTTTCTGTACACACATATATATATAGATAGCTAGATAATAGTACAAAATGGTAGACACTGAGAATAGAAGATCTAGATGTGAGTTTTTACGTAGATGGTGTAAAATGTGTTTCTTTTGTACAGGATTGCTGATGTTTATTTGGCTTATTTTAGCCATAGTAATACCACTTAGGTTAATTGTAGAAGAAACCTCTGTAATAGGGAATAACACGAAAAAGGATAAAGCTAAAACACAAAACACTGCAGCATTAGTAGATAGTACTGATTTACATAAGGATAAGTCTATAACTGACTTCTCCAAGAATGTCTTCACAAAATTGTTGTATGAATATGTAGAGACAATGGATGTAAGGGATTGTTATGTATGTATGCAATTACCTGCGTCTGTCACAGAAGGTGTGACCTATCATCACCTTCCTTTGACGTATGGGATAACTTGTAGTGTTCTAGCCAGTTTATTTTACAAAACAGGTAGATTAGAATATTATTACACTGACATAAACACTGTTTTTGCGAAAGTTCCTATAATTCCTGAACTAAATAAGGTGAAAGAAGCAAAAATGTTTGGTGAATTTTTCTTAGAAAATAAAGATTTAACATTAGAGTATGTAGTTAGACACAATCTTACCTGTGAATTAAAGAAAGAGGAAAAGGTCTTCTTGGAAATGGTAGAAAACAGAAGAGTTAAGTTTCAAAGAAAGGTAATAGAAGAAAAGACAAAAACACCACTTTGGGCGTTTGAAGAGAAAAACAATGACAAAGGAGAGACAAATCCAGCTATGGTTTTGGATTGGCCCCAACAGGGAAAGTTGTGTATTAGTAGAAATAGGACTAAATATGATAACTATTTCGTGGGTTCCAGTGAATGCCGAGATACATATAACATTTTAGGAGGATGGGGATTTAAAGGAGGAAAAGATCCAATATTTCCAGGGATCTATTATATTTGTGGGAACAGAGCTTATTATAGGTTGCTGGACCACTGATATGGGTCATGTTATTTAGGCCTGGTCTTTCCAAAGATTTTTCATGTGGCGAGAGGAGAAAAAGGAATACACAAGATGGGTAAAACATTAACACGTAGAAGGAGAGAAAGTTTTTCAGAAATAGTAGGTGAAATTTTGGAGCATTGATACCAGCAGTGGGTATATCTTTGAATGCATTTAAGATTTGGAAATTGTCCACAGTAGTAGACCATTTATCAACGAATACTGCTGGAGGGTTCTTGATGGTAAATACCGAAATGGTTGCCATGAGAGCTATGGTAATGCAAAATCGACTTGCCCTTGACATTCTTTTGGCAAAAGAGGGTGGAGTCTGTGGAATGCTGAAAGTCCAACATTGTTGCACTTACATTCCAGATAAAAGTGAAAATATACAGAAGTATATAAAGAATATTACTGATCTGCACAAAGAAATTGCTCCACTGGAGCCTGGGAGAAACTTGGTAAGAGTTTTTCCTCAATACAGAAATGGTTCACAGAAATAGGTGGTTCTCTTATTGGAAAAATACTAATATCAGTAACAGTGATAATATTAGCAATGTTGACAGTAAAGTTAGCATATGTGTGTATTAAAAGAGAAAAACACAAAATAGAATAAAAAGAGAAAATGAGAAAAATAAAGAAAGAGAACGGGAAATGGGAGAAATAGAATTAGAAGAATTGAAAGAGAACCTATACAAAAGGTCAAAAAGACAAGATGAGAAAAACACTTGTGTAAACTAACAAAAGCAAGAGGACAAGAAACATTTATCTAAAAAATTGTATAACAAGGTTTTTTTTTGGTGATATTAAAAATCACCAAAGGGGGGAGTTGATAGAGCAAGGTAAATGAAATAAATTTGGAACCCCTTTGATAAGAATAATAAATTAACGGCACTAATTGTTTGATGAATTAACCAACAAATGCACCTTTAATAAACATTACATAAACGGTAACTGCTATTTTGTGCAAAATCTAATTAATTTACAATTGTGAAGTAAGTTGATATTAATATTGTGATTTGCGTACTAATTAGAGTAAAATCACATGATTTATGCTATGTAGTAAAATTGTATTGTGGCAAAGAATGCGGATGGTAAGTAAAATGGCTTTAAATGTCGCTTATGCTAGGTAACACCTAACACGGGTTCTTAGAATAACGGGTGGTAAACAGAAAGGCTTATATTCTTTGTTTTAATTTTGATTGTGTTTGTTCTTATGATAGTTCGTTCGGGCCTGTTAGGCCATGCTGCGAAAATGGATGCCGAGGCAGATGAGGTCATGCAAGAAATCAAAGATGGCCTCTAAGCGGAAGAAATAATGGAGCTGAACCACGTGGGTCCGGCCTGTGCACGGAGTGAGAGATGTCAAGGACACATTGACCTATCATGAGGAGAGTGCCAAGAAAGACTCAGCACGTATCCGTGAGAATGGGGAAAAGAAAGTATTGAGAAACAATGGACTGACAAAATTGTGACCATCAGAATCGCAACATTATGAATAGTCAAATTGGACTGCTTTTACCCAAAGGTCATGAGAATTAGTGGACTTTTAACCATCCCCGAAACCAGTTTGAACAAGGAAGGCAATGAGGTGATCTTCGCCACCTCTCAAATGGACCAATTAGCGTGATTCCTGCCCCAAACATTGCAACTTTTTGTGTAGTAAGCCAGAAGTAGGGTATAAGAGGGATTGCTCTTATGTGGGAGGGGTCGAATGTCGAATATTGGTGTCGATTGTCGATGTCAATGATGGTGTGGATGTTAATGCTGATTTCGAACCTATTGCTGCCTTTTACTTCGAACCTGACTGGGGAAGGAACGAGACCGTTGCGGGAAATCTGTACGGGAGGTCCCGTCGAGGAGGCCATTTAGCGGGACAGTCAGTCTATTCTGTGAATCTACGGTTTATCTTCTTTTTGGTGAACCAATCCTATCTGCATCTAAATAGGTAATGCATAAATTTAACTTCTTTACTGAATTTCTTATATAAATGTTATGAATGTATTAAGGTGATTAATAAACTAAGAATCTCACTCGTGCAAACAAGAAATTAGATAAAATCTCATTTAAAATTAACTATGAGTCTGTGGTTCTTTAGTTCATTGATAAGTTTGATATTTAACTGGGTTTTAATTGATTGAGCTGGTCTTAATCACCATCAACTTATTCTACTAGTTGATCCATCGACCAAAGAGCGGAATACCTTGATGTTTAGAACCGACAAGATTAAAAGCTAAATGTATATGATGTTTTAAGGTATTAATCTGTCAATTTTTACAAGGTATCCCGTTCCTCCAGCAACTCATTTTTCTCCTTGGTGTGTAATCCAGTGAACGACTGAGTGTATGATATGCGGTGTTATGGGCCCCACCGTCATATAGCATAGTTGAGGTGAATGATTACCTGGATTCGTGTCCAAAGGAGAAATTTATATTAGCCGCGCTGGATCAGATGTAAAAAAAAATGGCAATCCACCTCATTGTGAGGAAACAGAGGCTCTTCCGTTTCTTCACAACGACGTGCACCGCCCGTCAGAGCCGACGTGAAGCAGGAACCAGGAGGAGAGAGGAACCACGAGGAGAGCGAGGTAAGGGGGATTGGGCCTGGGCTGGGGGATACTTTTTTAGGGTCAAAGGGGGTCGGGGTGGGGTGTGTGTGTAGTGCAGGGTAGTGGTTTAGGGTTTAGGGTAGTGTTGGGGGGTCGTGCAGGGTAGTGTTTAAGTGTAGGGAGAGGACTGGGGGTCGGGGAGGGTCGTGCTGAGGGTAGTGTTTTAGGGTTTAGGGTAGTGTTGGGGGTCGTGCAGGGTAGTGTTTTAGTGTAGGGAGAGGACTGGAGGTCGGGGGAGGGTCGTGCTGGGGGTAGTGTTTTAGGGTTTAGGGTAGTGACGGGGGTCGTGCAGGGTAGTGTTTAAGTGTAGGGAGAGGACTGGGGGTCGGGGGAGGGTTGTGCTGGGGGTAGTGTTTTAGGGTTTAGGGTAGTGTTGGGGAATCATGCAGGGTAGTTTTTAAGTGTAGGGATAGGACTGGGGGTCAGGGGAGGGTCGTGCAGGGGGTAGTGTTTTAGGGTTTAGGGTAGTGTTGGGGGGTCGTGCAGGGTAGTGTTTAAGTGTAGGGAGAGGACTGGAGGTTGGGGGAGGGTCATGCTGGGGGTAGTGTTTTAGGGTAGTGTTGGGGGTCTTGCAGGGTAGTGCTTTAGGGTAGGGAGAGAAATGGGGGTTGGGGAAGGGTCATGGAGGGGTACTAAATTAGGGTTTAGGGTAGGTCAGGGTAGTGTAACTTACCTTTCATACTTTTACCATGAGTATACCTTTACCACGCATGCCTTTGCGTTGTAATGGCATGCGTGGTAAAGGCATATTCGTGGTAAAAGTATGTGATGGAATGGTAGGTCATTGTAATTGACAACGCATAGTAATACCTGCGTTGTAATGGCACGCGTGGTATTAGTATGCGTTGTAATGAGAAGTTCACCGTCAGGCAACTTGAGGAGAAATGCACTCAGTTCTGGGCGAGCGATATTATGTAGTGCTGTTGGTATGTATACTGAAACGATAATAATCATTTTCAACTTACATTTGCCCGTTAGTGCAGTGAATCTGCCCTGTTCGTCCACCCATGTCTTTTCCACCATGAAGGAGAACCGCTTCCTCATCAGCACCCCAACTCCTCCTGACCCAGTTGTGAAACCGGCGTGTACGGCTAGGGTATATCCCCATATGTCGAATGCCCTGCATGTGTTTCCAACTAAGTGTATTTCCTGTATGAGTGCCACGTCTAGTGAATGGCACTTGATATATTGGAGCACCAGCCCTCTTTTCAGCTTATCCCCCAACCCATTAACATTCCACATGAGAAGTCTCAACTGAGGCTTAGTAACATTGGGCCCGATTCACAAAAGTAATCTGAGACAAAATCCTAACTTTACGACTTTCGGTATTCACAAAAGGCATTTAGGAGTAGTAAAGTTAGGATTCCTAAATGTACTACTCCTAAACTGAGACAAAATCCTAACTTTACGACTTTCAGTATTCACAAAAGGCATTTAGGAGTACTCCTAAACTGAGAAAAATCCTAACTTAACGAATTTCGGTATTCACAAAAGGCATTTAGGAGTAGTAAAGTTAGGAATCCTAACTTTACTACTCCTAAATGCCTTTTGTGAATATCCTAACTTTACTACTCCTAAATGCCTTTTGTGAATACCGAAATTCGTAAAGTTAGGATTTTGTCTCAGATTACTTTTGTGAATCGGGCCCATTGTCACTAATCCCTGTACCTGTAGTGCGTCCTTTGTCTGGCCTCTCCTGTTATGCGGAATGGATATATAGTCATCGTGGGGGCCACAAATTTATAATGTTGCAAGTCTTGGGGTATCTCTGTGTGTATCTGTGGCTTTGGAGAAGTGTCTCTATGTGTCTTGACCCTGAAATCTGCTCATAACGTCGCTTGCATACTAACCTGAAATTCAACTACTCTATCTTTATGGTATATTAGAACTAAACTATCCCCCTCCCTGCCTCCCTGTATCTCAGGCCTAAAACTACCTGTGTCCCCAACTCTGCAGAGTGCCTGTCGTCCCTTCCCCACCCTAACTTGGGGGTCAGTGTCCCAGTCTCTCTCCCTTCCCTACTTCCCTATCCTTCCCCTTAATAGCATTTTATGCAGTGCTAGGTACAATATTACTTGAGTAGTTCATGCTCCTCTCGAGAGTCTCATGTTTCCTGAAAGGTGAAAATACGGGCCAGTATCGGTCTCGGATGTGCTCCTGGTCTCGGTCTCCCCCCTGGAACTCGGTCGGCACGTTCCACTGAAAAATATTTGGAGATGCCGCTGGGCCGAAGTGATTTCAGGATTAGGTCTTCAACAAATAAGTCAGTCGCTGGTCCTTCTGCTCGTTCTGGTACACCTACAATTCTGACTTTGTTGCGTCTTGACCTTCCTTCATAGTCGTCTAGTTTGGCATCCATCTCTTTACTGGTTTCCTAAAGTTCCTTGACTTGCATTTTAAGTGTGGCTGTGTCACTCTGCAGGTCGGCCGTCTTCTTCTCCACCTCCGTGACTTTCGAGCTAATTTTCTTGAGGTGTGCCCTGACCAGGGAAACTTCCGTGGTGACGGAGTCAATTCTAGACTCCAGCGAGGTCTGCACTCTATTTAAAGCCATCATTATGTCCTGCAATGTTAGGTTTTCTTTGGATGTAGGTCCCGAGGCGTTGGCCGTGGCTCCTGTGTTTGTGCTCTCATCTGCCTCTGTCTGGCTTGTCCAGCCGTATTTATCCAGCTTAGCTTGGTGGGTGTTTCACCCTACTTTGCCGCCTGTCACGGTGCAGGAGTTTTCCCTTTTACTGAGGTCGCAGTGGTTACTGTTGTTATGTCTCCTTCAGGTTCATCCTCCACCTGACCGTACGTGCCTTTGGGCACTACGCATCCTGTCGGGTGGGACTAGGGTGGGGATCTTATTGCAAGCATTACCGATTGCCTGGCATGGCGCACTGTTCCTAGGCGTAAGTTGATTCACTGTGCCCCTCAACTGTGGGGCTTATTGCCTTGTTGTTTGCCTATGTGTCTTTATTTATGTGGGGGGGTGCTGTTTCTCAGCTCGGTTTTTTGTTTCTGGTGGGGGAGGCAGAGTCTTTCGTTCCTGCGTCTGTCTTTTGGCTATGTTTCTGGTGCTCAGACAGTGGTCTGCCTGTCTCTTTGCATCCCCGTTTCACCTCCTGGGGAAGATATGGTGTGCAGTTTCAGTGCCTTGCGCCGGCACCAGATCTCTTCGATTTCCCCACTGCTGCTATGGTGGGGCCTCCTGCTCTTCTCACCCCCATTCTCCGCCAATCTCTCCCTTGCTGCCGTATTTCAGCATTTGCCCCTCTAAAATGCATGTTCTGGCCGCCCTTTGGTTCGGCTGGTTTTCCTCTTGCCCTTTGGGTCCTTCCGACGCGATATTACAGCGTCCACTGTCTTCGAACAGGCCGCAGCCCCGCCTTGTCTGCGTCTGTCTCTGTGTGAGCTTCCGACTCCCCAGACGGTTAGTCTTCTCCCCTCCGGTCTCTGACAGTCTTTCCCTTATTGCCGTATTTCAGTCTTTGCCCCTCTATAGTGCGTGTTTCCGCCGCCCTGGGGTTCGGCTGGCGTTCCTCCTGCCCTTTGGGTCCTTCCGACAAATATTCCGACATCTGCTGTCTCAACAAGCTGCAGGATCGCCCTCTCCGTGTCCGTCTCCGTGTGGGCTTCCGCCCCCCCCCCCCCGGACGGTCCCCTCGGCTCACCTTGTCCAGATGAAGGTCTGATAAACATGGCACGACCGGTCCTGGGGGGGTCTTCAGTCGATCTGTTCGGATGCGAGAGTCTCTCGGCTCGGGTCCCTGGCTGTCGGCCGTACTCTAGGCCCCGCCTCGGATCTCTTTGTCTACTCCACCGTGGGGTCCACTTCTTTGCCTCAGCCATCCGGTGAGTCTCTAAGTTCGGTGGCGCCTCTTATTGTTTACCTAGCACGGATTAAAACTCGGATTTGTATGTTTAGGGGGTTCAGGATTCGGGAGCCTCTCTAACTATCGGCCATCTTGCTTTGGCGCTGGCCACGCCCCCTTTTCTCTACACTCTTGAATGCATCTCAGCGCCATGGATTGATTTTACTATTTTTTCTCTGCACAACTCGTTCCTACCCGCAGTACTCCGATTTAGGGGAATTACTTATATTTCACAGGCTGCTTGTACTGTCTGTACATGTACCAGAAGCTCCTCCCACGTTCTGTTCACATGCCACAAACTTCCCCCATGGGCTGTCCAAGTGTCACATACTCCTTACAGTCACAGTGCTACAAGTTCCTCTCATAGTCTGTTCATGTGCCTCAAGCTCCTCACACTGTGTAGGTGCCACACGCATGTATTCGGTGGGGAAGGACCAAAATGCAACATTACCTTGTGAATTTCCATTCCTCAGTGGGCCCTTATGGGCAAATCTGAAATACATGAGGTATCTGTAATTTCTGAGAGTGGAAATACCAATGCGGCAGCAGCGGCACGTCCGTACGGGCTGAGGGGCCACACCCCCCACCTTTTTCTAGGAAAGAAGAGTGTCTGTCAGGCTGTACAAAGGTAGCCTGACAGACACCCTTCTTGTTCAGGTCAGGCAGGCAGGAGCTAGACACACGCTAAATGTGCAGGCCTCCGCCTGCCTGAGCTGAACTTTGCCAGGCTGAGGATTTCACAGACCTGTGGGAGTGACCTCCTCTGCATTGGCAAAAGTGCCTAGAGGCCCTTCCCCTCGTGATGAGGGAAAGCATCACTGATTGCCTCAGACCTAGGCACTTCAGTTTTAAACCCTGAAGTGTCCAGGGCCGAGTGTCAATCAGTGATATCTCGTCACAGAGTGGGGTTGGGTCAGCAGTCACACTGACCCATCCCACTCTGTGACGAGCCTGGGACTGCTGCCTTCCCTAAGTTCAGCCAATTAGGTAAGAAAGCAGACTCAAGGCCCTCCTGGGACCTCCAAGGCCTCCCTCTTGGAGAGCTGAAGCTAAAGTAAGATTTATGTTTTTTTATGTTGGGTGCATGTGTGCATGCATGTATGAATGTATGTGTAATTGTTGGTGAGTGTTGTGAATGGGTGTGGATGCGTGTGTGAATGTATGTGTGTGAGTGAGGTGTATGTGTGCGTGTGTTGCCCCCCGACCCGGTAAAATTACCGGCCACCACTACAATGTGGTATTGCACACTCTTTGGTTGTGGGGACAGTATTCTGGTAATTGTGCTGTTCTTGCACACCAGCTGTAACTCTTCACATAATCCCACTTTTGTGTCAATAATGCATTATCTTGTCCACCTTATTACAAGTGCAATATATCTTAACACACTTGTAATAAGTCGATTGGGATACCTGTCACATTTGTGACAGGTTAACTGTCCATCAAACTCTAAATCAGGCCATGGGTTCTCAGTCATGGAAATACATGTGTAATCACAGCTGCACAAGAACTAATGGGATTGAAAGAGTTAAATGTCAACATTAAACTGGAAAGAGTCATTATGGTGCCCCAAAATGCAGCGTGAACAATCATGCTGTTCTGACATGGAAGGGTAATCATGCCATGAGAAACTAAAGGTCAGTGCACGCATGATGGATAGCTCATACATGGACAGTTCCTGAGCTGTGACTTGAGTACAGACTCTGGCAGTCTTGATGGTCTATGGATCAACAGAAGGGTGCTGTGAGGTCTTTCTCTGGGTTCCAGGGCAGACAGTGGTTACCGGCTAGTCTCTGTGATGGAATGCTCTCGATGTCCCAGGGTCTTTGACTACTTAACCAAGTCACTCCCTCTGCATATTTGACTCCCCAAAAGTATCAAGACCCACAGTCCTGGTTTACTCTGTAACTATGATGAAATATTCATGCAGAATAGCTTCAATGTTCGGTCAACTATTAGTTTTTTAACGAGAGGCGTTTTATTTACATATATGAAATACGGGGTTATTCTAAATTGGAAAAACAAATCAGACCAGAAGAGGCTTACCATTTCTGTGGCCTAGGCACATCCATTATTTTATAGGACTCAAAGGTAAAAGTTAGGTGCTACAATTCATAACAACGTTTGTTTCTACGGAAAACGTTATCTGGACGGAGATGTATCATCAGTTATCACCTGTTCTGGGGAAACTCTTGGGTCTAAGCCTTTCACTGTATGTATATGCATGTATGTGCCAATTATATAGTGCAAGCCTAACCGAAAGGCATTCGTGTGATATGGGCTCTGAGAGAAGTCGGCGGGGATGAGGTTGTAGTACCAGAATCTCCTGACACAAATATCAGTCCTAAATATCTTCTGCAAAATATTGTTCCATTAGAGTTAATAATAGAAAATCAACACCCAATGGGCTGATATTTATGTAAACAATATTCAGGACACAACATTGTTGTTATTCAGTAGTTTGTATAGATATTCTGAGATACAACTATGCTCAAAGGGTGGAGCAGTCACACCAGAGACATAATCCTTCAATAGTTCACTTTCTTCCTTTACAGCACAAAGCAGCAGATACCTTTGGCCAGTCATGGCTTGGCAGCTGCCCACTCTTGTGACACCAGAGCAAGCTCAGTACCTACTGGGCAAAGGGGGCCAGGCTTTATCCTGAACATGCTACATCAGTAAGAAGTAAAGACAATCACGTTGAGATGCCACATCAATAATCACTACCCCAACTATTTAAAATGTAAATCTCTTCACAAGTGTTTTTGATGACAATTATGCAATGAAAGGGCAAGGTGGGCAGCAATTTGTCACAATGTTGTTAATTCAAAGGGCACATGTTCAGAATCCCGAGGTAGAGTTTCTTCAGTTTCTAAAAGTGCTTAGAGTAGGAGGCTGCAGATAATTTCTGCTATTGGGCCAAGTGACACCGTAGACCTCCTGAGGAAGGGTGCTGGTTGCTAAGCTGCTGTAAGTCTGAACCACCTTAGTCGTAAAATTGAGTGTGTCAGTTCTGTCTCCCTGTGGCAGTGCTCGGCCTGGCAGGAAACGTGATGCTGATTTCATGCTCCGTTCCAGACAGCAATGCAGAGCTGAAGGGAGGAGCAATGTGATGAAGGTCATGTGTGTCATCCAGCTAACAATGAGGCGAACTTCCATCTTGTGCAACAGTCATTGGTCCTTGAAAGGGACCTCATCCATACCACACAAGTATAGGTACCAGATACATGCCAGGTGCCCCACATCACCAAATGCACTCACCAAGGGAAGTGAATCACTCTGGTTATGTGGACGCAGACGATTTTACGTAGAGTCAGCAGAATGCTTTCCGAGAGGTTCAGATTGAAGTCCTATGCCCTTTATTGATCTTAGCTGCCACCAAGCATCCATTTCTGAATAGCCTGGCGAAGGGCAATAGCCAACCTTCATTCAGGCCTGGGGTGCATCTAAGAGGCACCCTCCTATCCCCTTTGAGTAAAAGCAACTCAACAAGGAGCACCTTCAGTGAGTTCACAGAAATAGGGTCCTCAATGGGTAAGCCTGAAAGATGAATGAAAGAGCAGCTTGACACAGCTCCCTTTATTATGTTCACTTTAAAACCAAGAAATTGCTTTTGACAAAAACGTACTTTGCAGCCGGATTCATTTCTACTCAGATTCAATCAGCCCACAATTACCCTGTGAATACCCCAAAAATCACTCATGTATTACAGTGCCCCAATTTTGATCCAGCGGGTTACTAACAACAAGCATTCATCCACTGAATACTCACCTGGGCCCATTCATTCACACTAACTAGCAATCGCCGCTGGGGGGGAATATCAGTTGTACTCTTTATCAAAATCCCTGCTACCAATTACCTTTCCTGATTGAAGAGTAATGACTTACCAATGGACCTTTGATAACTGGGGAAAAAATGAGAATGTACAAAACATAATTTTTCATTAACCACCTGAAATAACCACTGACTCAGGAAGTTTTAAAATGTTTATCTAAATTCTTTAGCAGAGTAAATTACAATCCACATAATGCTTAATCGCATATCAAGAAGGAAGCATACTATTGTCACCTATTGATCAGAAATGACGGCCCCCCAGAAAGGAGAAGATAGAGACTGCAGTACAAACTAAAGATTACGCCTTTATAGTTACCTAAAGGTGTGAAAACCAAACCCCTTGGCCAAGGAGTTGGAAAGAGGGTCCCCAAGAAAGGATGAAGACCAAGACCTCCGGACCAGGTTCAGGACAGGATAGATGACCTCTCTACCAACGACGCCTGCGTCGTTCCCCTCTCTGACACTTCGTTCCTCCTCGGTTCTTCCGTGTCTTCTTTCTAATGGATCCGCCACCCCCACCTCAGGACTTCTTCGGACAGCGGTTCAGTCTGCAATCGATCAGCTCTCGTCTGTGTCAGCATCTGAGCTTAAGTGCCTAGTCTTAACTAATTAGCTAATTCTATATCTATTATACCCTTCTACACCCATGTACCTCCCATTAATGTTTCAAAATTATGGGCCCACTATTTCTGATTGGACAGGGACAGGGGTTGATCCTCACACCACATTAATATAGTCAACTTTCGTAAAGCCCATTGTTTTAAAAATACCACCCCTCTCAATTAATACATTTGCTTTATTTCCCACCCGTCTCACAACGATTTTAATACAAAGTATATACAAAATGTATCAATTTGTAGGACATTTCGGTTGAACTGTGAAGGTGATCAGCGGGTCATGTCCTTGGACATCTTCCAAGTTGACTTCATCGCTTTGCTTTGTTAGTTTTCAGAGCGCATGCACAGGTCACATGGCTCTCGAGCTGCTGTTCAGTTAACCCAGGCCCATTTTACGAACTAATAGAAATCAAAGAAGAAACATTTTAAAATCAAAAATAAATGTTTTCACTGTATACCCCCTACTTCTATTCTATTCCCATTTAATTATAAAAATCTATCCTGCATTACTAGCGTTAGAATACCACATTATTAATTTCAGCAATGCGAAAGCTTTAGCATGTGAGAACATTAAGCGGCCATTTTAGCATACACTGCGCAGAAGAAAAAGTTTCCCTCCAAGCAAAGAAAGACGTCATACCACGTGACATGGTTGACACATGCGCAGTAGGTTTCCCGCGCTTTAGCGGCCATTTTGGATTAGACAAGGATTACTTATTAGTGGAAAACACATAGGCAAGCATCTCTTAGATAAAAATGTTGTGTTTGCACTTTATTAATAATGACATTACAAGGTTTTAGTACAAATTAATTAATACTGTGAGAAGATTGCTTTCGAGCAAGTCTCATTGTGAGTACTTGCTCCATCAATCCCCTCTCTGATGCCGTTTCTGAGCCATCAAAATTACCCACAACCAGATGCCAACTTCTAGCATATTTCTGTCACATTTTCAATTTTACACTGTCTATTTTTGTCCTTTTCTTTCAGTTTCTTGTATATTTCACTTCTCAGGTCTTCTAATTCAATCTCTTCAAACTTTCTTTTCTTACCTCTTCCTGTTACCCTATATGTTTCCTTCTTTCTACAACATTTGCACCATATCATTATTGACAATATTGTTATTGCTATCCCTACTAAGGGTACTATTATTTTACCTATAAATCCTTTTCCTATATTAGTAAACCAGGTACCAATTGACATAATACTATTTGTCAATCTTTCCCATACATTATCAACTTCCAGTGGTTTCAGTTCATTCTCAAGTTTTGTTATATTCTTTATATATGTTCCGATTTCTGCACTTTTGTCCGGAATATACGTGCAACAATGTTTCGTTTTCAACAATTTACAGACTCCGCCCTCTTTTGCTAACAATATATCAAGAGCAAGTCGATTTTGCATAACCATAGATCTAATCGCAACCATCTCCGCATTAATCATTAGAAATCCTCCAGCAGTATCCGTTGATAAACGATCAACCACTGTAGACAATTTACATATTCTCCTTGAGTTCAGAATTACTCCCACTGAAGGTATCAATGCACCAAATATGTCACCTACAATTTCTGAAAAACTAGCTCTTTTACTACGTGTTAATTCACTATTATTTTCATTGCTCCCAGTGTTTCTTTTTATGTGGTATACCTTTGGAAAAACTATTCCAAAATAACAACTTCCATACCACCGTGCAGGCAGCTTAAAGTAAGCCTTATTCCCACACAGATAATAGATTCCGGGAAAAACTAAGGGGCATATTAGCAAGACCGGCGATAAAATTATCGCCGTTTTAGCGGCAGGAAACTGCCGCTAAAACGGCGATAATTAGCTTGCTAATAAGCGTTATAGAATTCCAATAGAAGCCCAGGTTAGATGTCCTGCACATCTAACCTGGGCTTCTATTGGAATTCTATAACGCATATTAGCAAGCCAATTATCGCCAGTCTTGCTAATATGCCCCACAATCTGTTCCTCCTTTTAGTCCCCAACCTCCAAGAATCAAGAAATTATGTTCACATTCACTGGTACCAATAAAAACATTGTTATATTCAGTCTTTAACCTATGAAGACAAATTTTCCCTGTCTTTACAAAATCTAGAGCCATAGCAGCTTGAGCCTTGCCAGGTGTATAAATACTCTCTTTCTCAGCCCAAGGTGGAAGATGAGCCTTTTGCTCAATCGCTTTCTTTTGGAAATTCTGTCTTCTATTTTCTACTAAGTTTAAAAATATCTTTTCTTCTTCACGTAATGAACATGTTAAATTGCTTCTATGTGCGTGTGTTATGTCTATCGCCTTCATTGTTAAGAAAAATTCTCCCATAACTTGTGCATCTTGACTACTAAGCACTGGGTTCAGATTCTTTCGAATAGGAACCTCTGAAAATATCACATCTATATTTGAATAATAATACTGAAGTTTCCCTGTTCTATAAAATAAACTAGTTAATACACTGCATGATATACCATAAGTTAAAGGCAAATGATGATATGTTAAACCCTCTCCTACTGATTCGGGTAACTTCATACAAACATAACAGTCACTAACTTCCATTGTATCTACATACTGAAACAATAATTTTGTAAAAACATTTAAACTAGTATCGTTATTTGTTACAACGTGATGAAAATCAGGTTCATCTTCTGCTTCTATTTCTACTCTATCACTTTTCAAATTATCTATCCTTCTCTTGGTGTCGTTGTTATTCTTTTTGTCCATTATCATAAGGTAAGGGATTGTTACAATCACAACTAACCACACTATAAGCACCAATACCAGACTACATATGCATATAGCACAGCATCTTTTACAACATTTCCATTTCGGTCTTCCAGAAACTCTGTCGTCAGCCATATTTGACTAAGAAGATTTCTCTTCTTTTCTTTTTCCTTCAAATTTTAACGTTATCAAGGTGGTTTCACTTCTTTTTCATAAGTCAGTTCCGCACTTGTTCCTTCGTCACCACTTTCACTTGTCTCTGAACTTTCGCAGTCTTCGAGAATTATATAAGTCCAATCAGGACCTTTAAACTTATTGTTCACGACTTTCAGTCTTTTGCTTTTTCGTTTTTCAGTTGCACTGGTTTGTCCAGATAAGCTTGTCACTTCATTTACTTGTTCTGGGTCTTCACTTCGTGTTACTATGTGGTATTTCACTCTTTTAATGACACTAGGCCAATGATCCCCTTTTCTGACTTTCTTTGTTCGCACTGTATCTTCACTTTCCGAGTCTTTTCCCAAAACTCCTTTATTTTCAAGGTGTGGCACAAATTGTTTGTCCTTAATTTCAGTTTCCCACTCTATCTGCTCTTGTTCAGGTCTTATTGATGTCTCTTCAGTTGCCTGAATGTGAGTCTCTGCTAACTGGCCCTGTTCAGGATTGACGTTTTCGTGCTTGACGCTTTCTTGTTTGATGTTTTCTTGGTTTTCTTCTCCCTGAACGTGTTTTTCTTGTCCTAACTGGTTCTGATCAGGGCTTATTGCACTCTGTACTTCTGCAGCCTGACCGCGTTCTTCTAAACCTGTCTGTCCCTGCTCAAATTTTGTTGTTTCGTTGTCAATTTGAGCCCAATTTCCTTTCCCTATCTGGGCCTGCTCAGGTTCTTTTATTGTTTCAATCTCCTTATCCTGAGCTGGTTCTTCTTCCCCTATCTGGTCCTCTCTAATTTCCTCCAATCTGGCTCTGCTCCTTGTTTTGATGAAGACTTCAGGTATATCCACCACTGGTATCCAGTCCTGACTTGTGATCGGTTGTTCTTCTTCAGCTACTTCCGAATCTATCACTTGGGATTCTTCAGCTGTCCAACCTTCAGCTTCCTCAGCTATTGATGCTGACTGAGGATTTTTTTCTTCAGGAGCTGGCACTCTTTTGGTGTGGCTTACATGAATCCAATTAGGCAAGCCTGCACATTTCACTGCTGTGTTTGTAACCAATATAACCTGACAAGGTTCTCCCCACCTTGGTGATAAGCACGTTTCTCTGGTGTGATGCTTCACTACCACCCAATCTCCGGGGTTCAGATCATGCTCTTGTTCAGGCTGCCTGGAAACTGCGTCTTCTCCAACCTGGTGAGAGACAAAACGCACTAGGTCAGCCAATGCTTTGCAATAATCTAGAACCATATCATCAGTTATGTTCAGCAGTTTATTTCCAAGGTACATGGGCTTGTCTCATTGCTCTTCCCATGATGATTTCATGTGGACTCAATCCTGTATTTCTATCAGGAATGCTTCTGAGTCCCATTAAGACAAGAGGCAACGCATCTGGCCAATCCAACAATGTGGATGCACACATTTTTGACAATCTTGATTTTATTGTGCCATTCATTTGTTCAACCACTCCAGAAGCCTCTGGGCGGTACGCACAGTGCAATTTTTGTTCAATTTTAAATGCTTCACAGATTATTCGAATTACATCATTATTAAAGTGACTTCCTCTATCTGATTCCAAGGTTACTGGGAAACCGAACCGTGGAATGAGTTCTCGTAACAACAGTTTTGCAACTGTTATGCTGTCATTCCTCCTGGTAGGGTAAGCCTCCACCCACCTTGAAAACAAACAGACACACTATGACAAGTACATATTTCAGTCCTTTACATGGTGGTAACTGAATGAAATCTAACTGCAATCTCACAAATGGACCCTCTGCCTTTCCAATTTTTCCCAAACCAATTACTGTTCTCCTTCCTGGATTATTCATTTGGCAAGTTAAGCACCTCTGGCAAAGACTCTCTGCTGCAGCCCTAAATTTTGGATTGTACCAACTTTGTCTGAAAAGTCTAATCATGGCATCTCTCCCTACATGTGTGTCTCCGTGATACATTCTGGCCATTTGCGAAATCAGGCAATCAGGCATGACTGGTCTGCCATCTTGATAAACCCACACATCGTCATCTGTTCTTCGTGTACACCCTATTTTTACCCAAACATCCTTTTCACTCTCTTCAGCATCATCCTGCAATCGTCTCACATCATTCCATGTTTCAGGTGCTGAACATAGCATAAGTTGGCAGCTGATTCCCATCCTTTCGACTTTTCTGTTTACTGCCAATCTGTTTCTGGCACAATGTTGAGCAATTAGGTCTGCGTATCTGTTACCGGCTACCACCCAATCATCTCCTGACTGGTGTGCGGCACATTTCACCACTGCCAATTCTTTTGGTAATTGTATTGCCTCCAACAATTCCTTTACAAACTGCCCATTTTTGATTGGGGATCCTGAAGAAGTCATGAAATCCCTCTGCATCCACAGTTGGCCAAAATCATGCACAACCCCGTACCCATATTGACTGTCCGTAAATATGGTTACTTTTAAATTTTTCCCAATTTTGGAGGCTTTAATCAAAGCAATTAATTCAGCTACTTGTGCAGATTTGACTCCTGGTAAATAGGATGCTTCGACTATTCCAGAAAGTTCACATACAGCATAAGCTGCACTCAATTTGCCATCTTCATGCCTTAAGCATGAGCCGTCCACAAACAGCTCCTTGTCTGGGGTTTTCAGAGGCATTTCCTGTATGTCAGGACGCGGTTTGGTACACAACTCTGTGACTTGCAAACAGTCATGTTCTGTGTCATCCTCAACTTTTTCACTATATGGATCTGGTAATAGTGTAGCAGGATTTACAATTGTGCATCTAGCTATGGTCACATTTTCAGCTCCTAGAATTATTCGCTCATATCTTGTCATCCGACTAGGTGTGAGATGCTGAGTTCTAGTTCTTGTCAACAGGATCACAACTGCATGTGGGACGAACACTTTAACAGGATGTCCCATTACTATTGACTCGCTTTGTTCAATGCTCATACAGGTAGCAGCTACTGCTTTTAAGCAGCCTGGCAATGCTGCAGCCACTGGGTCCAATGTAGCAGAAAAATATGCTATAGGACGCCTGTCTAGTCCATGTCTTTGGGTTAGGACTGAAAGTGCACAACTTTCTCTTTCATAGCAAAATAATGTAAATTCTTTTGTATAGTCAGGCATGCCCAGGGCAGGTGCCTCACACAAAGCATTTCTTAATTTAACAAATGCACTGACACTTTCATCATCCCATTCAACTGGATCTTTTGCTTTCTTTTTGGTTAACTGAATTAAAGGCTTAGCTAGTAGTGAAAACCCTACAATCCATTGTCGACAGTATCCTACTATTCCTAGAAACATTCTCACCTCTCTTTGTGTTACTGGCATTTGCATTTGCTTAATTATTTTTATTCTTTCAGAGGTTATTCTTCTCTTTCCTCTTTCAATTTGGTGCCCCAAATATTTAACTGCCGTTGTACAAAATTGTAACTTTTCAGGTGAGACTTTGTGTCCTTCCTCAGCCAAATGGTTGAGTAATGCAATTGAATCTGTGACACAATCGTCATGGGTTCTTGATGCGACTAACAAGTCATCTATATACTGCACCAAGACTGAGCTTCTGGGCATTACTAATTTTTCTAGGCACCTTTTCAGTATCTGATTAAAAATGGAGGGACTTTCTGTGTACCCCTGAGGAACACGATTCCACACATAAACATGATTTTCGAATTTGAACGAAAACAAATACTGACTATCTGGATGCAATGGAATTGAGAAAAATGCTTGGCACAGATCAATTACGGTAAACCATTCTGCATTCCATGGTATCTGGTATAGGATCACTGCAGGATTTGGTACTATAGGACAACAAAGTACCACAATTTTATTAATTTTTCGCAAATCCTGGACGATCCTATATTTTCCACTAGGCTTTTTCAACCCCATGATTGGCGAATTACAAGGGCTACTCATGACTTCTTTTAATATACCTTGTTTCACCATTCTGCCAATTTCTTCAGTAACTCCTGCTTTTACTTCAGCACTCATTTTATACTGTCTGGTATTCGGGAAAATTGCGCCTTCTTTTACTGTTATTTTTACTGGGTCTATATTTGCCATCAGACCTACTTCTCTTCCAGTAAAATCCCATACTTTTGAGCTCACTGTAGTTTTTAACTCCTCTGGTAATTCATCTTTGGTTATCAAGGAGAACATTTCATCTACCTCTGTACCTTGCTTGGCTATCATGAATTTGTACACATGATCTTCATCCGGGGTCTGTATTGCAACACCATCCGGTGTGCAGAAAATAGTGCAGTTCATCTTGCACAGTAAGTCTCTGCCCAGTAAATTTACTGGACTGGAATCACACACCACAAACTGGTGCATTTCTCGGAAGATTCCTATTCTTACTTCCATGGGCTCAGTAAGGGGTGTTCTAATCTTTTGATTTGCTACACCTACAACTTGGATAGCTTCTCCAGAGAGAGGGAGGTTTGGGATGTCTGCTGTTCTTACAGTAGAACGGGTAGCACCAGTGTCCAACAGAAGTGATTTCATTACCTTTTACTTTCCCTTCAACATATGGACCTGACTGATCTACCGGCAAGGATGCGCCAAGTACGCATTCCTTTTCCCCCTCTCTTAGGCACCGTCATTGATAATCATATGGATTAAAATCATCCTGTAAAAGAAACTGTGAAGTTACATATTCATTCTTACCACTTCCTCCTTGATATCAGACGTCTGTACCGTGCTTTGCTCTGCTTACATTACCCTGTATAGGGGCAGGTGGCAACTGACTCTGAGGATTTACACCCTGCTGTGAGTCATTCTGCGTCTGTGGATTTAAATTATGATTTGGGCCATTATTATTTTGAATCTTTTTACATTCGTTCTTCCAATGTCCCAACTTTCCGCATCCATGACAAGGAAATTTCTTTTTAGCCTCTTCTCTACTCATTCGTCCTCTTACCTTTCCACCATTCCCTGTGTCACCATTCGTTCCAGATTCTTTTCCCTGACTTTCAGATGGATTATCCAAATTAATTCCCTGTCGCTCAGCCATTTTCCCTTGGGCCCACATCACCTTTTCTTGTAGTTTCTTATGTCTATCTTCAATGTCATCTCCACAATATTTAGCATATTTCAAAATCTCATCAATAGGTTTCCCCTGCCAGCATAACATGTGTTGCTTAATCATTTGACAAATCTCTGGTTTTAGACCGTAAACAAATCGATAGACAAACTGACTCATATTTTTGTCTCCAATATCCTCAAAACCGTTATACTGTTTGAACACCTGTAATAGACGTTCATAATAGGCATGTACCGATTCATTTGCTTCTTGGGTAGTTCTGTCTATTTTCACCCAATCTGTTTCTTTTGGTGGTATTTTCCCTTTCAAATAAGTTATTACCTGATGATACTTTTTCATCACATCATTTGATGGAGCACCTGTCTTTGGATCTCTAGGATACTCTTCACTAGGCCAATCAATTGTAATTTTACAGTCTGTCCATAAATCGGCAGGTACCACTATGTCAAACAAACCATCTAGGTCCTTTAACAAAACCTTTGAAACCTTCACAAACCTCTCAACCTGCTTGTACCATTCAATTGGTTTTTCTCTCAATTTTGGAAAATCATTCGAAAATGACAAAATGTCTTGCCTACTCCATGCGACATGGACGTAACCTCCTCCTGGAACTTCCCGCATCGGGTACATCTGTTCTACCTTTCCTGCTTCCTTCAATAAATACTCAGATGTCGTTCTATTCGAACGTGCTTCTTCCTTTTTCTTTGTCCATCTAGTTTTCCATTTATCCAATTCTCCCCATTTCTGTAAAACTGACATTAATTCTTTAACTTGTAATTTTCTACCAGATGTATTCATATTTTCTAAGTCTTTGTCAGTAAATTCTGCTCTATATGGTTTCTGTAGTACCTTTGACTTTCTTATTTCAATTCCCATCTCTGAGGCCAAATCTGTTAACTTTTCATGGAATATTTTTACATTTCTGGTTATGCTCCTACATACGAACAATAGTTCTTCTTCACTGTAGGTATTTAGACGATCTACTCCTACATTGCCTGCTATCATTTCTTCTAACTCGACTTTTAATTTATAAATATCCAAAATCTTTGGGGGTGAACTCTGTCTGTATATTCCTTGTGCCCATCTTTCTAAGTCTTCTGGAGTTACTACTGTTGCACTTTTAGTTCCTGAAGATGTGATTATATTTACATCCTTTGAGCAACCAGGTGTGACTCTTCTGGGGGTACTATTTACGGAGTCTCGAATAGGTAAATCCATTAGTGAAATCATAGATTCACAATCACTGATATGATCATCAATTATTACAGCTTCATGTTTAGGAATATCCACAGGTGTAGTCATAGCTAGAGGTTTCGGGCAATTTACTTTGTCGCCATATAAAGGGACCACGGGACCAATGGTTACAGGTATGGTCAGGGAAATAGGATGTACATTCAACTGTGTTATTTTCTGTATCAATTCTGCTCTGTTTCTGTCTAAAGCCTCTCTTTCCTTATCCTGAAGTACCCTATTAACTGGTGGATTATGCAGTGCTTGAGGTACCAATGGTGTTCTCAAAATTGGTGCACTTGGGGTACATCCACCCAGCCCTTCCTGGTATGGTGGAGGATTCTTTAATATTTCTTCCATAAATTCATCTTCGGATTCTCCAAACCCTGTCATGTGTTTAGTCTTTTCTTTGCATTTGCTCCCTAGCTGTTCATCAGCCATAAATACCGGATACAAACCTTCGGTAAGCATCGCTCATCTCCACTGTTTCATCTGACTTTCTCTTGTCTCATTTTGGTGTCTAGGGAAAAATCCCCTATAACCCCTATTGCTCCTAGGTCTAACACGTTCAAATGCTTCTGTTTTCCATTCTTCTAGGGCTTCGTACTGCGTTAGTCTTGGTCTGGGTTCTAATTCATTCATTCTCATTCTTAAATTTTGAAGAATTCTCCCATTGAAAGTACCATTCTCTGGGAAAGCTAATATTCTGTCATCTTTTGTATATTCTATCCAATTTTCTAACCATACACAAGTATGATAACCCCTCTCCATCATCATGAATGAGGCGGACGTTTTTGCTGGTGGAATGAGAATTCCTTCCCTAGTTTTAATTGGCTTATCCTTCTTAAAATAATTCTTAATCTTTTGTAAGAATGACAATTTTCTCTTTTCTCCGTACATTTTGGGTAAATATCTGTTTATTGAATTATATTCTGCAAAACCTAGGAATCTCCTGTCTGGACGTGTTCCTATCAAAGTCGGATCGCGTTTCCACATATAATCTACACTGTACACTAAGATTTCTATTCTGTCAACCAATCAAATTCAAGCTTACGATTGTCTCGGAACCAATCCTAGCGTGGCTTTTCTGTGACGTCTGTCTGACGACCCCTCCTTTTCAATCTGCGCTTCTCTGTCCCTCGCTGTGTCGACCAATCCTAGCGCGACACCTGTGACGTCAGTATTACTCCTAACTACTGACCCCTCCTTTACAAGCTCGCTCCACACCCACTGTTTCAACCAATCCCAGCGCGGTGTTTGTGACGTCAGCTTCTACTCCGGCAGCTGACCCTCCCTTTACAAAATTCGTACGCAAAACTCTATTTTCTCAACACTTCTTATTAAAATTCAGTAACAACATAAAAACATTCGCTATCTTGTCAGTTTCCCTAAATTGAAAAGGATAGATTTTTCACACTTAGTAAAACCCTTCCGTTTACTAGACATACACTACGAGTAAAACCCTTCCGTTTGCTCTTCACGTAAGCTTCGGAAATACCTGCTACTCCTTCAATGTTACCCTTTCTAGGTGATATAACATCAAATTTTCATCAGCATATTCCTTTGCTGTCACTTACACACACACACACACACAGAGTCCCTAACAAGTACTGATAGCCCTGCGTAACTTTTCAGTACTATTTCTGCCTGACAGATAACCTCACTGCAGTATGGCTTCCACTTACCATCCGCTATTCAAATTCCCCGGGATTTCTAGACAACATAAAACAAAACTTTTAAACGGATGTTAGTACATAAAAATAAAATTATCATTACCCAATTAACAAAGTAAAACCATCCTCTGATAGCCAGAAAACTGATCCAGCGGGTTACTAGCAACAAGCATTCATACACTGAATACTCACTCACCTGGGCCCATTCATTCACACTAACTAGCAATCACCGTTGGGGGAAAATCAGTTGTACTCTTTATCAAAATCCCTGCTACCAATTACCTTTCCTGATTGAAGAGTAATGACTTACCAATGGACCTTTGATAATTGGGGAAAAAATGAGAATGTACAAAACATAATTTTTCATTAACCACCTGAAATAACCACTGACTCAGGAAGTTTTAAAATGTTTATCTAAATTCTTTAGCAGAGTAAATTACAATCCACATAATACTTAATCGCATATCAAGGAGGAAGCATACTATTGTCACCTATTGATCACAAATGACGGCCCCTCAGAAAGGAGAAGATAGAGACAGCAGTACAAACTAAAGATTACGCCTTTATAGTTACCTAAAGGTGTGAAAACCAAACCCCTTGGCCAAGGAGTTGGAAAGAGGGTCCCTAAGAAAGGATGAAGACCAAGACCTCCGGACCAGGTTCAGGACAGGATAGATGACCTCTCTACCAACGATGCCTGCGTCGTTCCCCTCTCTGACACTTCGTTCCTCCTCGGTTCTTCCGTGTCTTCTTTCTAATGGAATCCACCACCCCCACCTCAGGACCTCTTCGGACAGCGGTTCAGTCTGCAATCGATCAGCTCTCGTCTGTGTCAGCATCTGAGCTTAAGTGCCTAGTCTTAACTAATTAGCTAATTCTATATCTATTATACCCTTCTACACCCATGTACCTCCCATTAATGTTTCAAAATTATGGGCCCACTATTTCTGATTGGACAGGGACAGGGGGTTGATCCTCACACCACATTAATATAGTCAACTTTCGTAAAGCCCATTGTTTTAAAAATACCACCCCTCTCAATTAATACATTTGCTTTATTTCCCACCCGTCTCACAACGATTTTAATACAAAGTATATTCAAAATGTATCAATTTGTAGGACATTTCGGTTGAACTGTGAAGGTGATCAGCGGGTCATGTCCTTGGACATCTTCCAAGTTGACTTCATCGCTTTGCTTTGTTAGTTTTCAGAGCGCATGCACAGGTCACATGGCTCTCGAGCTGCTGTTCAGTTAACCCAGGCCCATTTTACGAACTAATAGAAATCAAAGAAGAAACATTTTAAAATCAAAAATAAATGTTTTTACTGTATACCCCCTACTTCTATTCTATTCCCATTTAATTATAAAAATCTATCCCGCATTAGTAGCGTTAGAATACCACATTATTAATTTCAGCAATGCGAAAGCTTTAGCATGTGAGAACATTAAGCGGCCATTTTAGCATACACTGCGCAGAAGCAAAAGTTTCCCTCCAAGCAAAGAAAGACGTCATACCACGTGACATGGTTGACACATGCGCAGTAGGTTTCCCGCGCTTTAGCGGCCATTTTGGATTAGACAAGGATTACTTATTAGTGGAAAACACATAGGCAAGCATCTCTTAGATAAAAATGTTGTGTTTGCACTTTATTAATAATGACATTACAAGGTTTTAGTACAAATTAATCAATACTGTGAGAAGATTGCTTTTGAGCAAGTCTCATTGTGAGTCCTTGCTCCATCAATTTCAATGATGCATCATTCTATATAGTTGATTTTTCATGGTGCACCAGCTTCCTTGGTCAACTATACATCTGAGCAAAATCTGACTTGGTGCAAAGTCCTGAAAAACACCATAAGAACTACAGAAAGTGATAGAAGAACACACTAAATGAACCCTCAGTGTAAGTGAAGAATGATACATACACAGCCGAGTTGAATTCCTTTTTCAGTAAGTTGCTGTGTTGCATTTTGTTGTGGTTGCAATTAGGCCTGGAAGACATTTTAATTATGGTGGAGTAATCAAGTTATTTCAGTAGTTACGTATTACTCTTGTGATGCAAAATTACTGTATCTATGCCAGCTTGAGTAATTAAGAGTACTTTGGGGCAAAAATACTACTACAGGAGCACAGAAACGATGAACTAAGAGAGAGTGAGTGGCTGCTGCTGTTTATGCCCGGTAGTGTTTGTCCTATTTTCTTAGCGCAAAATGAAACCTTGGGCCCATTTTGGATGCAAGGATGCATTTTGCACTAAGAAAATAGCGCTAAATGCTGGATCACGCTTCCCACACAATTACGCATAATTACAAGTATTTTTGTGGTAATTACAAGTAATTACGCTAGAGAGAATTATGCCAGCTACGTCCACCTCCAGTTCTAATGTTCTGTTTTGTGTTGTTTTGTGTGCTATTGTGTTTTTGTGATGCTTTATTGCTTTGTGTTGTAATGGTTTAGGCAGTCACATTCTATTTTGACTGTTTTGTTGTAATGCGCCCTTTTATGTTTTTGGTTTGTTATTTTATTTTATGTTATGTCATTGTTCGGGATTCTGCTATTTTAGAAATGTCAACCAAAGCTGCAACATTTCCAGGCAAAAACAGCACATTCCTTTAACGTTTCAGTGAAACACTACCATTTACCATAGCCTACCATATCTGTGGCACAGACCATGGGCCGTATCGCCATAAAGTGAGCATGCAAACTCTAGTAGGTTTGGGTGACAGGTGTGTTAAATAGTTGAAGAAGTGGACCAGTGGCATTTTAACACAATATGCAGTGATAAACCCTCCCTCTGATGTGGTTGGGAAATGAGTGTGGAAAGAAGGGAGTACTGAGGTAAGGAGTGTGTATGGGGTAAGGTGGGGAAGGGTGGAGCGGGCCGGATAAAAAACAGGTCTGCCATGAAGGGAAGAAGAGAAAGCGGTTGATTCAGAGACCTAGTGAAACAATTATGTTATTTTTGAGAAATTGAAGGCAGTTCTCTCTGTTCAGGATTTGTGGACACAAGTTCCCCAGGTTCCAGGCCAATGCTGGGAAGCTTCAGCCACCCTGTCATAGTGGGCAGAATCTAGGCATAGACATGGCGAAGCCTTGGAAGGGCCCAAGCATCCTGGCTGGTCTTGTGCTGGATGAGGAAGGCATAGGTGAGGACTTTGCCCTGTAGGGGTTTGTGGGCCGCCAAAGCAACCAGTGCATATTTTGTAAGGCTGGTTTGGTGTGAATGTGAGGTCAGATGTTAAAGACGGGTCAGATTGTGGTCTTCTGGCTGATCTACAGTTGTATGGTTGTGAGTTGAAGCAGATAGAGGGGAAGGGAGTTGTTGTAAAGAAATCAGGAAAAGATGATTGCTCTTATGAGCAAGATTTCAGGTTATTTAGCAGAAACGAGTGTGGGTTCCTAACTAGGTTCTAATGGTAGCATGTTTTGCCAAGTTGACTTGTCTCGTTTTTGAAGTATGGTTTGAGGAAAGCTGAGGGCTCAATGGCGCCCATCTTTTTACCATGCCCTAGGAGATAAGGACTACCATAGCCCCCTAGGCAAAATTCATGCAGTCCCCCATAAATGGAACATCTCCTCCTCCAGAAATGTGTGTTACGGTTGGGTTAAAGTGCAAATCACATCTCACCCCGTGTGGTACGATTGCAGTAGTGCGATTATCCCATAGCTAGCCAGCCCCGCGAACCTGACTCCCTTCTTCTTATTCCCCTGGCATTTTAGTGTATGGCCATGTAAGAGTTTGTTTATTATTCAGATTGAGGTAGCTGACAAAGACATTCCACTAGAATGCATCAGATGCAGTAGTAAAAACTAAGAACATCTGTACTTTTTCTCTGGAGGACATTTTTTCACAGGCCACTCATACACGTCTGGCAGCCAGATCCTGGAACGACCTCCTTCTTCACCTACAGACCTCACCTTCTCTGCTGGAATTCAGGTAAGGACTCAAGACCTGGCTGTTTAACTGAACCTCCGCAGCAAAATCCCCAGTGCCAGGATACCCTCATTGATGATTAGCCAAGCTTTACAAGTCCTGATTGATTGATTGATTGACAAGCTTGCTCCTAACCAGTGCTACAAGATTGTCCTGAAACAATAGAAACCAACTATAACCGCCTTCTGGTGTGGCATTGATATCCAGCAACTCGCATCCCATGCTCAGGCTCCAGTGAGTATTGGCTGGCCCATAATGAAAGTGGAAGTTCTGTTGCTCTAGGATTTCTCCATTCTTCTCTAGAGTGGGCCCAGGGTGGGAGGAAGCGTCCTCCAAATGAACAACTCTCCTTACGGCCAGTACATTTTCATATATTGGCCCTTAAAGATTCCCCAGTGGCCCGAGCACTCAATTCTACCAACCAGTTTCAGCAAGAAATAGTAACTACAGATAAATGTAACAATGTTGCTAAATATCTTAGGAAAAACTGCCTAGTGTTGTTGTCTGCATATATTATTTACCATTTTTTCCCAAGTCTGAAAATTGTGTGTAAAGCCTCCTTGGATATTTATTGCAAATTATTTTTCTTCTTTTTGCACCCACATTTACCCCAAGACTGCGGACGAAGAGGCAAGGGTAGATAAATTACTTGGGCCCTGTTTCTGGATTTCATGTTAACAAAACCCGCTAAGCATAAAATGATTTAATAGCCCCAATCAGGAACTAAGAATCTGTGGAAAACACGACTCAGGAAATGGCACTATTGAATTGTTAAATGTTACAAAAACATTGTTCCCTAAATGCTAGCAGGCTAGCTAGCTTGTTCTTGAGGTGCTTTACATGTAAAAATCTTGCAAATACTGGTGAACGTCGAGCTTTTAGTGCTAAATAAAAAAGACATTAAGCTTAAAAGGTGCGGATCTTAAAGGTAGAGATTTATAGCCTGATTTAGAGTACGGTGGTCGGGTTACTCCGTCACAAACGTGACGGATATCCTGTCCACCGTATTACAGGTACACCACATCCAATTGCACTTGCAGTACAGCGGATGAGATATTTGTCACATTTGTGATGGAGTAACCTGTCCTCTGAAATCTAAATCAGGCCCTTCTGCAAGTGCATAGTTCACTACTCTTTTGGTATTCACTAGGCCTGGGCTGTGAACTGCACTCCATTTGCAGAGTTTGCGGAACACGTGGAGTTCCAAAAAACTCCACTCCACGTAGCGGAGTTTTTTCCTCGCTCACGCTCGACCAATGTCAAGTTGGCGAGCGCAAGCGAGGAAAATACACCTCCTGGCAAGATTTCTCAACTTGGGCGTCAGATTTCTCAACGAGAGCGGTAACGGGTGGTCTTGACCGCTCGCTTTGAGAAACCTTCCGTTCACGTGGAGTGAGCTGCTTCTCAGGTAGAAAATTTACTTGAGCGGCAAGAAAAGAAGTAGCGCCCTCTTGCGCTGCACATGGTGCCGTTTGCACTAATTTTACAGCGCGGGACAAATACCCGGTGCTGAAAATCAATGTGAACGGCATGACCAAACGCACTCTGCCGCTTGTGGAACTCCGCATAGTGTGGAGGAGTTTTTTGGTCACTTCGCAGAGTTCCACATAGCGGAACTCTACGAACTCCGCCCAGGCCTAGTATTCACTGCATCCCTTTATTACTCATGCTTATATTGAGCATTATGTATGCGTATGGCATTAAGGTATATTGTACACTTAAGCTTATTTTCAAAACTCTAGCTGATTACGAGTGTGCTAAGGAATTTCAATTCCTGCTCAAATCCCTGATCGGAGTTATAAGTTAGTGGAGTTTACTGCACCAGATAATTATCGGGTGTGATAACCCTTGCACTGCCAAAATTGCTCCCAAGTAGATATTAGAGGATGAAACTGGCTGAAATGTACTGGCCTTAAAATGAAGATTTTGGTGCTCAGTTTTAGGACAAAACTCATGATAAATAGGTGCTATTTATCACACATGATAAATTCCAAAAACCCCAAGATATTGGATTTTACCCGACACACAGTAGCGGCCCGTGGTGGGAGTGCTGCCGGGCGCTGACGTGGGGCGGGGGAGGGGCAGGGTGGGGGGTAGTAAACTACGGATTACGGCCGATTAGAGGTAAGTAAACATATAAATAAATAAAACGAATTTCGTAACCCTGCCCCTCCCCCGCCCCACGTCAGCGCCCGGCAGCCCTCCCACCACGGGCCGCTACTGCCGACACACATACCACAAACCACTCAGGTGCACACATAATAAGGACCTGAGAGTGCTCTATGGAAAATTAGAGTTATAAAAAATCTGAAATTCATTTTGTATGTGTTACTTTTTCCGGTATTGTGAATATTGTTCCTGTGCATGGCATGCTTTCCTAAATGCATCCTGTAGCAGCTATGCTTTCTGCTTCACTCACTCCTGATCCAGTTGGATTCCAGATTTTGGGCTCACTGAAGTGTGAAAATGTCATTTCTTCATGTTGGTGAATGCCAAATGGTGATTAGTGTAAACCTAATTTGCATTACAGTTCCACAAGCACTTTACTGGTATACCCTTGCATGACCACTTGTTTTGATCTGGGTCGAAATTTATATTTGTGATAGGGATGGCTACAACGCATACATTATATTCTCATAAATCCCACTTAAGTGCAATTACGAGTTGGATGGACACACCTCCCTGGTAGATCCTTGCCTCTTTCCCCTGATACTAGCATAACGAAAATCACCAAACACAACACAGGACCTGCAAAGTGAATTATAACCACCTGCTAATGATAAGTATAATATGTGCGCCTATCTCTCACACTTCCTCTTTCATCACACTGCGGGGGCGCTGCGCTCCAAGATAAGACAAGGGCATATTTCTGGTCACTCACACATGACATCAATATGCTTTCCTTATAGGATTGCAATAAACACCTCACTCTGCCAATCACACCCTCCCCCACAGTGTAGCATGCTATCCTTCCAAAAATACACCTTGGCACCCTACGTATGCGTATAAAGCACTATAAATGCTTGTAGGAAGCTGGCTGTTTATATAGGATACCAAAAATAGGTATGCTGTGTAAAGACTCCATGTATCCCTTATGAGTGGACATGGGCTTGCTCTAGCAACCCCAAAGTTCTCTATCTAGGGTAGTGTCGAGCAGCTTTAGGCTTATCGGAGAGGAGTGTTAGACACCTGTTGCACATACAGAGTCAATAAATGCTGCACACACTCAAAAAGGAGATCCACACCAATCTAGAAATATAACAGGCATTTTTATTTAACATCACAAACTTCCTAATTGGGTAAGTACTTAGTTTTGAGATAGCACTGTTTTGAAGGTATACAGAAATACACTTCATTTGGGGAGTTATCATAGTTTTGCAGTATACAGGCATACACTGGCCTTTGGATCTTTCAAGCGGTAATGTTATTCTATGGGAGAGAAACGTATACTGCACATGGGTACTTAGCAGCGACTTACAGGACTGTTCTTCTGGATTTAAGGTTTAAGTATGGGGCAAGGTTCAAGGCAGCACCAAGAGGTCCCTTGGGCGGCTCTGGTGCTGCCTTGCTCCATAGCCTCAGTTATGAGAATCGATGCTTCACAGAAAAAAAGGCATCAGCCCACAGGAGCCACTTGTAACATGCAAAAGCAACTGAAGCAATTCTCGCACTGTACTCACTAGTATATAAATGACCAACAAGGGTTGCTGCAGATCATTTCCACTGCTTATGTTCATGGTGCTGGAGCAAGCCTGTACCTGGCGATCTGGTCCCTGTTATGGTTTTATGATGATACAACGCTTGTCTTTTCCACGCAGCCTTTACTATGCAAGCCTTTACCATGCAGATGCCTTTTCCATGCAGCCTTTACCACTCAAGCTTTTACCACATAGATGCCTTTGCCACACATGGTAAGTATAAGAAGATAAGTGAAACCCCTATATCTATGATTATGTTTATGTATATAAATAACCTGTGCCTCCTTCATGCACAGTGTTGCCATTAATGATGTCGTTTCTGATGTTGCAGTGATGCTATCAATGATGTTATAGAACATGTTATGAGTGATGTAATATAGGAGGTAATTAGCAGTGCATGGCGAGGGCGCAAGTTATAGTTACTTTAGAGCACGAGTTATTGTTTCATGAAATAAATGTAACTGTTGAATTATAGTGTATTTTTAGTTTACAATATTACATTCAAACTGACATTTTCATCTAACTGTAACGTCACTTTAATCTACATATTCACTTAAAAAAACAAAGGTTAAAGTGATGTTATAGTTAGGAAAAAATTTCAGTGACAACATGAGTTTTTAATGTAAAAAAAACCCACTGAAATTCATCTGTTATAGTTATCTCTAGTAACTATAACTCGTGCCCTAAGGCAATTATATCTCGTACCCCCGCCATATGCAGTATTGTCAACAATAAGGTTATTTCAAATATTGTAGTGATGCTATCTAGGGGTGGGCGGAATTTGCGTAGTCGCGTTACGCAAATCTCTGCGAAATTGTTAAAAATCTCCGCGAGCACGTAGAAATTCTGCGAAGACGCGGAATTGCTTGTCCCGCCCGTTCGCGATGTGTTTTTGCGTGCTTGCGGGGAAATATATCGCTAACTTGCCCATGCGGTCGCTAATGGGCGCGGCCATCTTGTTTTTCACTTGTCCCGCCCGCTCGCGATGGTTATTTCCTGTTCCGGGTCGCGTATTGCATGCTCCCGCCCGCTCGCGATGCTTATTTCCAGTTCCGGGTCGCGTATTGCATGCTCCCGCCCGTTCGCGATAAGTATTTCCTGTTCGGGAACGCGTATTACGTGTTCGCGATGCTTTTTGCGTGCTCGGGGGGGAAATATCGCGCAAACTTGCCCATGCGGTCGCCATGGGCGCGGCCATCTTGTTTTTCACTCTATTGCTATGGTTCTGGGCCTGCTTTTCAATCCTCCCTCTATCTTTTCAATCCTTTGTTTCTGGAAACTTTTTTTGATCTTTTTTATTTATTATCTATCTCTCTATTTTCCTGATTCTATATTTTGAGTTTTTTTCTACTTTTTGTGTGTTTTTCACTACTTTTTCACTCTTTTTCTATTACCTGCTTTTTCATTTCTTTTACTTACTTTTTTAATTCCTACCTTTTTTTTCCGCCCCCTCGCCTACCCAGAACCATGGCAAAGGGCCACAGGGCTCGTCGTAGCCAGAGCCGCGACCGCCTTCCTTGCAGAAGGCGGCGCCAAAAAGGGGTGCAGGTACGGGCCTTATTTGGTGAGGCGGAGGTGGCCGCACTGGTTTTTTTTGTGCAGCGCCACCTCCCCTTAACCCTGGCAGCAGGCGGCAGGCCTGGGTCCGGGTACGGGCTCCGGGAGCATCGGCAGCGGTGGGGCAAGGTGCATCGGGCAGTGTTTTGCTGCTCTGGTGTCCGGCGCACCAATAACCAGCTGACGCACTGGTGGTCCGATATTCTGGACCGGGAGCAGGACCTGCTGGACCTGCTAGGAGTGGAGGTCCCGGGGCTTGGTGAGTAGCTATTTAATATTACTACTTTGTGTTCTTCTGCTCTGTGTTATATATTGCGAATATATTTTCCGACCAGCAAGAATGCTGCCGCTTACATTGCAGGTAAATTACGTTTAAAAATCTTCTGTGATTGTTATGACACAGGCGCTCGGCGCTACTAATCTTACTTGTTTGCAACTTTGCGCTCGTTTGGCCTGATGATTATGTAGGAGTTTACTTTAGAGAACTTAAGTTAGGTAATGCTAGAGAGACTCTAGTCCTTCCTTTGTCCTACTGCCACTAAGAAGGGATAGTGGTGGATTGATAGGTTTAGTTACTTATTAATTGGTAATTTTTAAGTGGTGTGCGTGACGCATCCTCTGTCACGTCACGTGCTGCTGAGTGCTGCTTACCCCAGTCCTTAGTAGAACCTTTTGTAGTTTGTTTAGTGAGTGTTAATAGGCTTATATCATCACTAGCAGAACATCAGCAGCAACCAACCAACAATTTGGTGTATGCAAAAATGTATGCATGTGTCCTCCATCTATGCATTTTTGAGGACTAAAATAAATGGAAATGCAGACTTACTGAACAATTGGCCCGTCTGGATTGGAATAGGTGGGCTAGGTCAGGTGGTACTTAGGCTTACTAGACGGTCCGTGAATCTCGCAATACTACTAGTCGATCAGATTAGATAGGTCAATTTTATTGCAATTGTTGTTCACAAAAATGTTTTTGGAGCGTATTTTAAAATATTTTATTTGTTTCACACCAAACTTTAATTTTTGTCTCTTTCTTTATGAAATCTTACATGATCAGCACCCAGGGGCAAGAAGACGGGGTCACAGGCGGCGGGACAAGAACATCAAGATGCCTCCCAGGGCCAGGACCGCTCCTCTACCGAGGGCTCTGCTGCTGGCCCCAGTAAGTCCTCCAGTGGTTAATATTAATAATTATATTTCCCTAACTTTTCCTGCACCTTATTTTTTCCGAACTATTATTTTGGTTTCCTAATTCTATTTTTTACAAATTCTTCTTCGATCTAGACTATCTGTTTCTAAATTCTTGTTATCCCTGCCTCTAACTGCGTCTGCTATGACTCTCTGTACTACTACTATTAGTCTGTCTGTAGCTAAGCTTGCCCAGTTGGCCACTCTTTATTTAAAAGGTTTTAAATAAAACTCAGATTCACCAATAGCTCTAGCCATTGAGTCCAGTCCTTTGGGTTGTCCTCTTCTACTACTTCTAGTCTTCTTAATCTTGAGGCTTTTCGACAATTCCCACCAACAAAATGCCCAACCAGATTTTACTATTTTTGATAGGATAGGACATACTACTACTGTTGTAGGGATTCTGCACATACAGAACTTTGCACAAGAAAATAGGACGTTGGTGATGGGAGGTTGGACCTTCCTCACACCTCAATCAGAAGCCACCACAATCCCCTGACCGACTAGTTATAGTGTCTCATTAGCTCTCCGAACCCTCCCCCAAGATACCCAATGAGTAGACAACCCAGAACATAACACTCCCGACCTCTCAGTCGCGGAAGCAATGCACACCCTTTCGCTCACTCACTCGTGTAAGTCCACACCAAATACCACCGAGTCTATGTAAGTTCAAAAGGTTTATTTTCAACTGACAAGCTCTGTACGTTGTTCTATAATGCAGCAGCAACAGCAAAATGCATAAGATTAAAACACTAAACATTGTTACACTTAGTTACACTTACAACTACAAGTCCATAGAAGACAAAAGGCGAAATCATGATAACTGAACAGTGGTGGAAGAACCACCCTCCCCTTGGTAGGAATATAGTTTATATAAAATTATAAATGAAGATCTCTGAGCGAATTCTGGGGACCCCTCACCTTAGAAGAACCTAGTACTGGTTACATCATAAGCTCTGCAAAGCTCTGGTTCGTAGAAGGGAATCTTCCGTCTGTTATGAGAAAAATGGTGCGCGTTAGTATAGTGCAAGCATTTCTCAGTCGTGCCAAAAAGTGTAGTATTTTTATGGATAAGCAATATGGACTAACACCAGAACTCCATAACAAAGTGGCTTGTTTTTCGACCTTGTATGCAGCGCTCAGACAGTAGCAGTATGAGCTCATGTGGGCTCAAAGGCGTCTTACACAACAAGCTGCGAGGTAACTTGCGCAAAAATAAAAGACACAAAGCTAAAATGGTTGCATGGCTCGGGGTAACTTAGCAAAGACTAGAATGACCCTAGGGACCATATAACACTACTCGTGTCTACTCTACTACCTGATTTGTACTAGTGATGTATGTTGTATATGTATTATGTATGTATTAACTTTTTTTCAATCTTGCTAGTGAAAAATAGGGGGAGGTGTATATGGCATCTGAAAAATGTGTAATGTTTTTTCTAGGCGTACTACCGACCACCAGTACCGGGGCCAGCGGCGAAGGTGACGCGGCCGCTGAGGGTGCAGGAGGAGATGCGGCAGTTGCAGGAGGAGCTGCAGGGGGTGAGCCAGCAGCAGTGGCGGGCGGTGGTAAGTTATATTCCTAATCCTTACTTATTGACATTACACTCGCTGCAAGGGTGTAATGTATACTGTACTGTTGAGACTTAAGTAAGAAGTTGTTGTGAACGGTTGAAGAAGACACCCTTTACTTAGCATTAGCAATAGCATTAGCGGCGGGAGTGTACTGTTGAGTAACCAATGGCCTCTTCTATCTGACTTCAACTCAGCTGTGAAAGTTTTATGGAGAAGACTAAAAGTCAGATCAGATGACCTTGATGGATGGGTTGAACGAAAAGGGAAAGAAGGGTGGAAGGAGGAAGGACGGGCGAGATTTAATATTTATGACTGGCAGAGAAGGATACGTGGGATGCATGCATAGGTGTCTGATAGGAATCAGATGCATGGGTGGTGGAATGCCTGAAACTCCCACAAATGTTAGAGGCCGAGGTAGTGGGAGGATAGATACATACCACAAATGTTATGTACTGTGCTTGCTAGTGCTACTGTGCCACTATGTGTAGAATTAATTTGTCTTACTGCTTTGCTAAGAGTATATTTTACAATAGTCTTGTTTTTTCTTCTTGATATAGCTACTCCTTCCAAAGTGAAAGTAGACAGGAAGGAGTTGGCAGCCAAGGCCCGGCGCCGGAAGCTGGAGGCCATACAAAGTGAATACCGGCGGCTGGTGGTTCTAGAGGAGGAGGAGGAGGCGGCAGCAGCTGCAGCCTCCTCCAATGCCCCGGGCCCCAGCCACCCCCTCCAGTGTTACGGCGCCACCGTCTGGCAGCCGCCCGCCGCCGTACTTCATTAAATAGCACTGCTGCCCCCCTGTGGATGCAATTGCCGCGCATTGAAGCGCCGCGTGGCCCGTCTAGAGGAGCGTATTCGTGTCCTGGAGAGGCGAGCCCGCTGATGAACAGACCCTGTTGATTGCCCCTTTTTTATTGCTTATTTTGGTGGGTGGGAATCGGGCATTGGGGTTTTCACTTTTGGACAATTGGACATTTAATTTGTTGGACTTTTTCGTTCCGGGCAATGGACATTGGTTGGGGTTAGGGAGAGGGGTGGGTCAGGTGTTGTTGTGGGATTTTTTTTACATAGTTTATTTTTGTTAGGGGATTAAATTATATATTTATACTTTATATACAATGTTGTTAATGTTTTGTGGGTGGGGTTACTGTTTTACGTCACACTGTTTCCTTGCTGGTGCAGGGCCACAGCCAGTGTTTGATTTAAATAATTGGCTGACTTAGTAAGACACAAACAGATAGATGCGGTACCCCTCACTGAGGGACTTGTCCTACTAGTACTGTCAGTCTCTCCTCCTAGTCTATGCATTCTGCAACTGGACTCAAAGGGGTGTGTGAAATAGAATTAATGAAAAAATTTCCATTATTAATTATGCCTCCCCCAAACTTCTTCTCTTACCTGTGCTTGATGTTTAACTTAGGCACGGCGATGGCTGCATGGTGATGATGGTTTTCTTTCCCAACATGCCATGGTTGTGGTGGTAGTAGTAGTAGACCCTGGCAGTAGCATTTGCAAAAAAAGAAAATGAGACAGTCAGTCGCCTGAGAGAGACTGTGGGAGGAGTAGTAGAACGAAGTACAGTACGGAACTTACTGCCAAACAATAATATGCCAAAATACAATAAAACATAATGGTGGCGGGGATAGCCTAGTACATAGAGTTACAAACTCTAGCTGTGTCGAGTCACTCGACTAGGCCTACAGTACACTCGACACAAGCGTAACCGTTAGTGCTGTGTAGGAGGATGACAACAAATCCAATCGATGCCGGCAATTAATGCTGATGGATTAGGTTCCTTTGGTAAAAAAATTATCTCGCAAATATACTGCTCATGGGTGGGCAAGCAGAAGAAGATCCTCGCCCTGCCTTGAAATTGAATTAGTGTTGCTTTTGCCACATCCGCCCCAGCAAGCGTGTGATAAATTATTGGTGTACATTTAATTTAGTCACACCTCAATAAGTCACACAGCCCGGGGAAAGAGGGTTAGGGTTTGATGAATGGTTGGGAAGGGGGTTTGGGGAAAGGTTTGACAAAGAAAAACAGTACGCATGGACAACAACAAAACACAATCTTGGCAGACAACCATATCCATAAATCTGTTAAGGGAGAAAAAGGAAATGCATGCATGATGATGATAACTTGATGGTTAATGATAAGTAGTACTTACTAACTACTACTAGACAATTAGACAGTACAGGGCAGCAGTATATTATGCAATTTGCCTTGCCTGTCTGCCCTCCGAGAGACCCGAATTACATACAGTTTCTGTTCTGTTGTACCGGCCCGGGCTTAAAGATAGCAAAGAAAATTCAAAAATAGCTGTAGGGATGAATTGAATTATAAGCAGAGAGCAAACATAATAATAACAACAACACACAGTAGTAATGATTGAAGACAAAAAATGAATCAAATTATTTAAAAGATGATGAAAGTTGATACTGTTACTGTATGTTATCCTGGTCAAAATGGGGAGTTGCATCTCGGCATTCCTCTTGGTCCTCCCTTCCATGGACGCTCCGGCCATCAATCTTGGGTGACGCCACTGCCTGCCTGGCAGATGTAGATTCATTGGTAAGGTAAGTGAGAGTTGTTTTTCCCAGTATAGCACAGGGTAAGGGCCGGCCTGTAATTGTAGATGGAAAAACAAAAGGGATATTGAAAAATCAAGTAGAAAAAAATGCATAAATTACGGTGGAGTGCAACAAGAACACTTTCAGAGGCGGCATGGATACATCATGTCTACTCTAGTCTGTTTCCAGCATTAACCTCCAACAACAACAGGACAGAGCAGGCCCACGGCACCCGTGACCCATCCTCCATTTAGCGTACATTTTTTGACAGAGGCAGACAAAGCAGATATACAGCAACATAGCATTTTACAAATTAAGTGACTAAATCAATGCCCCGCTGTCAGTCATACCACCACACTCGACTCCACCACTACACAGACATGTAGGTCTGCAGTGGTTGTTGTTGACTTGTTTACCTTTTATGCCACTCATGAAATGCCCTGAGTTATTCCATCAATCATCTCGGATCGTACTGAGTGACTGCGAAGATATTATGTCACTGTGGTCATCATCATGGTGTGTTGTCCAACTCAGTGTGCAGTGTACAGATTGAGTCCCCTTTCCATATTCAAAATGCAATGGATCGGCCTGCAGTAGAAGTAGAAATTTGTTATTAAAAAACAAGAATGGAAACAAACATTGCATTGAGTTACTTTTAGTGTGTAGATTAGATAATAGTACACAATGAATTAACTTCATGCACTACAAACAACAACAACACAAATCACTCAGTCAGCGTCCAATGCATGTCATCATTCATTACCTGTTCCTTCTCATCTTCAGTTAATGGGCAGTCTCTCTCGGCTCGGAAAGGAGGATAGCTATAGTAGTCATCATCATGTTCCACTTCTTTTGGAGAGACTCAACGAGGCAAGATTTTCTTTTTTCTTCGATTATGCTACATCCAATCATCATCTGGCTTGAGGGCAATAGATTTAGGGCGATTCAGGAGGATGGAGGAGCAGGACTCGGAGGAGTGGACTGAAATGCAGACAGCTGAAACTCATATATGGCAATAAAAGACGAAGACGGTGGTGATGGATTTGTTGTGATTTGAAGTTTCCAACCAGAAAGACAGACACACAAATAAAAGTAAATAAGGGAGGACGACAGTAAGAAGTGGAAGCCTAGTTGTCAGGGAAGTATAGCTCGTCCTCAAACTCTGGGGGTTCAACCAGAAGTAGGTAATCAGCATCTAACACGCTACTTCCGTCACCTGAGCCGCTGTCCTCATCTTCCTGCGTTGATTCATGTATTGTGTAATTCGGTGGTATAAATTGCTGATTCATTTTGATCATGGTTAACCTCTCCACGCTTTTGGGTGAGAGACTGGTCCTTTTCACTGTTACAATGGAACCAGCAGCACTGAAAACACGTTCAGAAGAGACACTTGTGACAGGGCAAGCCAGATAGTTTATCGCCAGCCTGCTGAGCACTGGCCATTGGCCCCTTTTGCCATACCAATACCGCAATGGGTTTTGATCAATGTAGACCTCTGTTGGGTCATCCAGGTAGGCCTGGACCATCCGGTCAATGTTCAGGGGTGCTACACTTTGTTCGGCCTCTTTTGTCTTTGCATCAGCACTGGACCTAGCAAGTCCTTGCTGTAAATACCAATCCTGTGCCGTTTTTACTGGGGCTGATGATCCGGTTCTTGCTGTTGTCGATAGTGTTGGTGTTGGTGACAGCTGTGAACCAAATGCACTGCCCTCAGGCTCTGAAGTTGAACTTGACGCCGGATGCCCTGCTGCAGTACTTGTTGTGGGTTTGAGGCCTTTAATTACCAGCCGTTCATTTTCCAATTTACTGGCTGCCTCAGCTATCCAAGTTTTGTACCGGGCAACATCCACTTCTGAAAAAGGGAGTAATGTCTTACTGTTCAGTGCCGATTTGTACCGTGGATCCAGAATTGTGGCACAAATGTAATGTTCTTGTGACAAAATCTTAGTTTGCACCCTTGCATTTTCAGTTAAGCGACATGATAAGCTCTCCACCAACTCATATGCTTCTTTTTTTCCTCCACACCTATGTACGCTTCAGACACCTCCTTCAGCTGTTGCTCTAGCATGTGCAACAATGGGATAGCTTGGCCCATAGTACAGTCCTCCTTGCTGACTTCACGTGTGAAGACCTCGAAAGGAAGAAGCATCTCTGTAAGAGATTTAACTAGGCACCATTGGTCCATCTGAAGGGTCATGCCTTTCACAGTAGCATCCGCCCTTCGCATGACATATTCATTGATTGGTCTGTACTGCTCAAACAGACGGTCAAGCATGTAATACGTTGAGTTCCAACGTGTTGCCACCTCCTGGATGAGTGCTTTGACTGGCATTCTATAGTCACGTTGAATGATCCTCAGCTGCTTCCGGGCTTTAAAAGAATGGCTGAAATGAGTGCATATTCTGCGGCAGGTGGTCAGTAAGTTGCTGACTATGGGTTCTTTTTTCAGAAAGTCTTGAACTATAATGTTAATGCAGTGCGCCAAACACGGGACCCTGAAATAGGCACCAACCTCCATGGCCTTAAGTACATTACTGCCATTATCCGTGGCAACAAAACCAATGTTAAGCCCTCTTGGGCGCAGCCATTCAAAGACCTTGCTGTTAAACTCTTCCAAAATGTTTGCAGCAGTATGAGATTTCTCCATGGCGAACATGGCTACAGTTGCATGTTTCCGAGAAGCATTAAAAATCTCAGCTGTGTCAACAGCACCTACTTCAGATAGCTTTTCTCTAACCCCCACAAAAGAGACCCAGTGTGCAGTGATGCACATGTAATCAGTGGCTTGGCAACTGGTCCACATGTCTGTTGTCAGGTGGATTTTGTGAACAGCACTCTGCTGCAAAGCTTGTCCAACCAATTCCAGCACATCGTGATGTAGTGCTGGAACAGCAACTCTGGCGAAATAGGACCGGCTGGGAACCTTCCATTTAGGGCAGATGGCTGACACAAATTCAAGGAAACCCACCCCTTCCACAAATGAAAAAGGGAGAAGGTCCAGCGCTAACAATTTAGCCAGCTTCGCATTGTACAACCGTGCCGTTGGGTGGCTGCGTTGGTACTGCCCCTCCGACCTAAGCATGCTGTCAATTGTAGGCTGGAATATTTTCCTTTGTGGTGCACCTGTCTTCTTGAACCCAGTTAGGCTCAACGACGCTGCACTTTTGCTCATTGTAGTGCTCGGTTGCCTTGGTGTCTCAGGCTGACTCTTACTACGGTGCCACTGAGATGTTGCCGAGGATGTGGGCGGTACCACTACACTGCTGGGGATAGGGCTAGAAATGTCTCCCTCTTGTTGACCTTCCACCGCGATCATATCTTCCCCTACTTCTTCATCCCCAACAACAGCAATGGGTCCAGTTTTACTTTTTTCTAAGTGAAGTAGGTGAGCCTCCCACTTGATACTGTGGTGTTTTTTGAGATGACTTGTTTGTCCTCCGGTACCATAGTTTGTACCAAGCTTACCCCGCCTAACAGCCTGCCGACAAATTGAGCATATAGCAATGTTCTCCTCCTTACTGCTAACCGAAAAGAAGTCCCAAACTGGGGAGGAGAACTTTCTGGCACTGCTGGAGGTGCCACTTTCAATACCAGATGAACTGGAGGGTGTGCCTGGAATTTGACTCTGTGCACTTACATTACCACCACCTACTGAGGTGGTGGTTGAGCTGGCTATAGGTCCCTGCCGGGCCTTTGCAAAGGCAAATATGGAAGCTGGAGGTCGTGTTGGTGTTACCTGTGTTGGTGGTATCCGTGCTACATCCCTCACATCAATTTTGGATAGTCTAATAATGTTGGTCTCCATCTCCGCAGGCCCGGGAGTGATGTTCATGATGACTGGCTCTTCATCATCATCACCCCCCTCGTCTACATCTACCTCCATAACTCTAAGGCTTTCTGGAACCTTCCTTTTCACTAGCCTTGTCTTGTGGCGTGCATCACTCTCAGACTGAGCTGGTGGCTTCCAAGTGGCATCTAGATCATCAGAAGCGGGGCTTGAAGAAGAAGTTGATGGACTAACCCTCCTTTTCCTTGCTGGGGGTCTGGAAGACAATGGATCTTCTGAAACAGTGGCTTGCTCCTCTTCGTCTGCAAAAAGCTCGATTTCCTGAACTGCCCCTACTTCAGGTGGAACAACTACTATTGTGGGCTGTGGTTGCGGCTGTGGTTGCGACTGTGGTTGTGACTGTGGTTGCGGCTGCGGTTGCGGCTGCGGTTGTGGTTGGGGCTGTGGTTGCAGCTGCGGTTGCGGCTGCGGCTGGGGTTGCGGCTGCGGCTGGGGTTGCGGCTGGGGTTGGGGCTGGGGTTGGGGCTGGGGTTGGGGCTGGGGTTGCGGCTGTGGTTGCGGCTGTGGTTGCCCACTTATCTGCTGAGTTTCCGCCTGCGAGTGCGTGGACTGGGTACTACTTTGCGATAATGACATTTCAACATCACTGCTCGTTAGTAGACTGGCTACCTCTGCCACACTCATGGGCTTGGGCCTAGGTTGGTGGGGTGGGCCCGCTGATGCGGAGGTGCTGCTCCCAGCTTGGTCCCCGCCGGACACCGCTGCTGCAGGCGTAAGTTTTTTTACCAAAAACACATCGGGCGGCACACCAGTCTTGGCAAGTGCCACTTCCTTCTTCTGTTCCTTCTTCTTCTCACTGGCAACTTTCTTGGTACTGGAGGACCTGCTACCTTTCTTTGGGGCCATCTTCTTCAGATGTCAGCAGGACGCAGGTGTACAAGTTGCAGAGATGTCTGTGGTCACACGTGGACGTGACGTGGTGCGCAGCAGGACTTCTGTCTGGCAGTACAACGGGTGATGATGATGACACCTCCTCCTCTGTCTTTTTGTGCACCTAAAAGCAAAGAAGCCAGGAGAAGAACATCAGTGAAATGTTGCATTTGTTGGTGTGGTTCAATTACTACTAGTACAAACAAACAAATAAAATATATAAGTTAGTGTAGCCATTTGTGAGACTGTCAACAAGGGCTTTCATGGTATACTGTGTACACTCTCAGGAAGGATAGGAAAGAAGAGGAACAACAACAAACATACAAATGTAATGGAAGTGGACCCTGTTTGGCATTAAATTATTTGCTCATCACATCATTCAGGGAGCTGCAGCTGGCAAAGGGGATGGATGGAAGCAGTAAGCCAAGAGGAAAACCATGCAGGCCTAAATGGCAAAAGCAGCACACTTATAACTCCCACCAGAAATGGCCACCAGCCACATGGACACTCACAAATCACAAGCAACAAGCAGGAGGCCTGGAAAACAATGTACTGAAAACAGGCCTATAATAGCCAGGCAAAGGCTGCATGCTAAACCACACTGCTTTGCCTGTAATGCAATAAAATGCAAAAACGAAAATCCACAGGGCTAAACAAGGCCTGCAACACACCACACACAACTAAGGCATGTATTTAACACACACCCCAAAAAACTGAAATACACCCAAAAATACACATTTTGCAATTCAATCCAATGCCATCCAAGCCCTAAATGGTGTTTAAATTCAACAGAACACACAGAAACAGTTGTTTCATGCACCCCTGACTACCTCTGAGCCTACTGGATGAAAGGCCTGTTGGCAGACTAGGCCACAGGCTTGCAGGCCTATGGATAAAAGCACACTGCCAGGCTTCAAAATGACCTCCAGCCTCATGGCCAGGCCCACCACAACAAGAAACTGAAGACAGACAATGCAGGCCTATGGCAAAAAGCACACTGCCTGGCTTCAAAATGGCCTCCAGCCTCATGGCCAGGCCCACAACAACAAGAAACTGAAGACAGACAATGCAGGCCTATGGCAAAAAGCACACTGCCTGGCTTCAAAATGGCCTCCAGCCTCATGGCCAGGCCCACAACAACAAGAAACTGAAGACAGACAATGCAGGCCTATGGCAAAAGCACACTGCCTGGCTTCAAAATGGCCGCCAGCCTCATGGCCAGGACCACAAGAAGAAGCCTAGGCCACAAAGGAAACACATGCAGGCCTATATGGCAAAAGCAGCACACTTATAACTCCCAACAGAAATGGCTACCAGCCACATGGACACTCACAAATCACAAGCAACAAGCAGGAGGCCTGGAAAACAATGTACTAAAAACAGGCCTATAATAGCCAGGCAAAGGCTGCATGCTAAACCACACTGCTTTGCCTGTAATGCAATAAAATGCAAAACGAAAATCCACAGGGCTAAACAAGGCCTGCAACACACCAAACACAACTAAGGCATGTATTTAACACACACCCAAAAAAATTGAAATACACCCAAAAATACACATTTTGCAATTCAATCCACTGCCATCCATGTGCCCTAAATGATGTTTGAAATAAATAAATACATCACACAGCAAAGGAACAGTTGTTTCATCATGTTTCATCATGCACCCACCCATGACTAGCTCTGGGCCTACTGGCTACCCACAACTATTTATTTTTTAAAATGATGAAAAGTACCAAAATTGTAGTTGCAGCAACTGCAATGCCCCAATCAAACAACACCAACTTACTTGTAAAATCTCAAATCCAAAAGTCCTCAAATCCAATGATAATGATGCAGCAGACACAAAGAGTGATCCTTCCAGCTCAAATCCAAGTGAAAAATGAACAGGAGATGGACAAAGCACTGGGAGGAGCCTGCTGGACAGGAACAGGAAGTAGGAGACTCTGTGGCACTTCCTCCCTCTCCCCCCCAAAAAATTTGACAGAAAAGGACAGCCAAATATCAATCTGAGTTTTTTTTTTCATCCAAATCATCATTTTATAGAAGGTTTTATGCTGCTCGAGATATTATTCTTCTCCAGATTGAAAATTTTGCGTGTTCGGGATCGCGAGCTTTACCAACATTCCGCCGGATGTCCGATGGCGCGCCCGAATTACGTGTTCGCGATCGCAATCTCTCTCGCGGTGCACGATGGTGCGGCGAATGACGCCTTCGCGATCGCACACTCTCGCGTTGTCCGATGGCGCGGCGAATGACGTGTTCGCGATCGCAAACTCTCGCGTGATTGCGCGGCCGGCTACCGAAATCTCGTGGCGCACGCGAACGGATAGGAAAACCCGTCGGCAATCGCAGGAATCCCGGTAAGTCGCTATCGCGCGCGCTAGAACGCATTTTTAAAGCGCGAACAAGAAAATAATTTCGCTACGACGCGGAGCGCGAAATTGCCTAAATTCCGCAAATTCCGCGAGCGGAGCGGAATTTGACGCCCAGGGTTAAATGTCATAGAACATGTTGTCATGAGTAATTTAATATATGGAGAAATCAGCATTGCATGGCGAGAGTGCGAGTTATAGTTACCTTAGGGCACGAGTTATGGTTACTATAACTATTAGTTGTAGTTATAGTTAGTTACTATTCACTATTTACTCCTGCGGGATCGAGGCAAAAACACCTGATTTTATTTTACTTGTTTTGGCCTAGGGACCCCCACAAAAGGGCAAGGGGCACAGGGTATCCCTATTCTGCCCCCTTATATGTTTTCTTTTAAAGACAGGGGACTAAGTCCCTGAGTCTTCTAATGACTGCTTGCAGCATTTTTCCTCATGTTGCAGCTAGCCAACCAGAGCCTTACTCCCATGGGAGCAAGATGGCCCAAGGGTAAAAAAGAGCCCCCTGAGCCAATCAGAAGGCTTTATTTTTTTTCATTGGATTCGAGGGACTCTCGCAAGAGACCCTCGAAACCACCTGTCCAGCTATAGAAATATTTTTGTATCCTAATTTTTCAAAACCTACTGAATGGATTACACCACATCACAAAAAGCACACATTCTGGATCAAGATCTCGTTCCTTCCAAATTTGGTGTAATTCCATTCAGTAGTTTCTGTGGTAGTGCTTCCTAAAAAAGTTTGTGGAAAATGAGTGGGGAATTTGCATTTTTGGGACCCCATCCTCTTTTCTTGGCCTCGCTTGAAGGATCACCCTGAAACTTTCCCAGATGGAGCTGAGTTGCATGGACTTTTTAAATCGTCACAGAGCATCAAAGCTATTTGCAAACTAAAATGTCTATGGAAAAATAGACAAAACTAAAACTACATAAATTCCCAGTCGTGACTGCCACTGGTTAATATATATATATATATATATATATATATATATATATATATATATATATATATATATATATATATATATATATATATATATATATATATATATATAAATATATGCAGCTCCTTACTCGCGTAAAGACCAGCACTCTCGTTAGGTTAAATCCTCCTTTGGATTTTATTGCGATAAATTTGTTTCAACATTTCGGTGGTGCAGTGGTGCGGATGCCTTTCACGTCTACTCCTGCTCCGTGTTGCTTGCCTCGGTGTCCGCACTCACGAGCGGGTCTCTGTCCAGCGATGGCAAACCGCTCAATCTGCAGCTCCTTACTCGCGTAAATTAGGACCAGCACTCTCGTTAGCTTAAATCCTCCTTTGGATTTTATTGCGATAAATTTGTTTCAACATTTCGGTGGTGCAGTGGTGCGGATGCCTTTCACGTCTACTCCTGCTCCGTGTCGCTTGTCTCGGTGTCCGCACTCTCGAGCGGGTGCTCGGTCCAGCGGTGGCAAACCGTTCAATCTGCAGCTCCTTACTCGCGTAAATTAGGACCAGCACTCTCGTTAGGTTAAATCCTCCTCTGGATTTTATTGCGATAAATTTGTTTCAACATTTCGGTGGTGCAGTGGTGCGGATGCCTTTCACGTCTACTCCTGCTCCGTGTCGCTTGCCTCGGTGTTCGCACTCACGAGCGGGTGCTCGGTCCAGCGGTGGCAAACCGCTAAATCTGCAGCTCCTTACTCGCGTAAATTAGGACCAGCACTCTCGTTAGGTTAAATCCTCCTTTGGATTTTATTGTGATAAATTTGTTTCAACATTTCGGTGGTGCAGTGGTGCGGATGCCTTTCACGTCTACTCCTGCTCCGTGTCGCTTGCCTCGGTGTCCGCACTCACGAGCGGGTGCTCGGTCCAGCAGTGGCAAACCGCTCAATCTGCAGCTCCTTACTCGCGTAAATTAGGACCAGCACTCTCGTTAGGTTAAATCCTCCTTTGGATTTTATTGCAATAAATTTGTTTCAACATTTCGGTGGTGCAGTGGTGCGGATGCCTTTCACGTCTACTCCTGCTCCGTGTCGCTTTCCTCGGTGTCTGCACTCACGAGCGGGCGCTCGGTCCAGCGGTGGCAAACCGCTCAATCTGCAGCTCCTTACTTGCATAAATTAGGACCAGCACTCTCGTTAGGTTAAATCCTCCTTTGGATTTTATTGCGATAAATTTGTTTCAACATTTCGGTGGTGCAGTGGTGCGGATGCCTTTCACGTCTACTCCTGCTCCGTGTCGCCTGCCTCGGTGTCCGCACTCACGAGCGGGTGCTCGGTCCAGCGGTGGCAAACCGCTCAATCTGCAGCTCCTTACTCGCGTAAATTAGGACCAGCACTCTCGTTAGGTTAAATCCTCCTCTGGATTTTATTGCGATAAATTTGTTTCAACATTTCGGTGGTGCAGTGGTGCGGATGCCTTTCACGTCTACTCCTGCTCCGTGTCGCTTGCCTCGGTGTCCGCACTCACGAGCGGGTGCTCGGTCCAGCGGTGGCAAACCGCTAAATCTGCTGCTCCTTACTCGCGTAAATTAGGACCAGCACTCTCGTTAGGTTAAATCCTCCTTTGGATTTTATTGCGATAAATTTGTTTCAACATTTCGGTGGTGCAGTGGTGCGGATGCCTTTCACGTCTACTCCTGCTCCGTGTCGCTTGCCTCGGTGTCCGCACTCACGAGCGGGTGCTCGGTCCAGCAGTGGCAAACCATTCAATCTGCAGCTCCTTACTCGCGTAAATTAGGACCAGCACTCTCGTTAGGTTAAATCCTCCTTTGGATTTTATTGCGATAAATTTGTTTTAACATTTTGGTGGTGCAGTGGTGCGGATGCCTTTCACATCTACTCCTGCTCCGTGTCGCTTGCCTCGGTGTCCGCACTCATGAGCGGGTGCTCGGTCCAGCGGTGGCAAACCGCTCAATTTGCAGCTCCTTCCTCGCGTAAATTAGGACCAGCACTCTCGTTAGGTTAAATCCTCCTTTGGATTTTATTGCGATAAATTTGTTTCAACATTTCGGTGCGGTGGTGCAGTGGTGCGGATGCCTTTCACGTCTACTCCTGCTCTGTGTCGCTCACAAAGTTTTTATCCACTGCATGAAGACGCACTCCGCAACAAGGTCATTCCACTGAAATCTTTATTGAGGCAAACCGGCACTGGCATCCAGATACTGAGTAGCTCTATACTGGAGCTGCTTTCCACCTAAACTTGAGAACTACCCAGAGTTCTCTGCTTCTTTTTTTGCATAATTTATGCATCACTCTATGCCTGAAAGGGTATTCTTTTGACTTATACTGGGTGCTCCCTCGTGTCTGGACAACGCTATACCTCTCTGAAGAGCTCTAATGAGCGCAAAACACATGTCAGGGGTTGCTTTTATTCATTTCAGGTTGGCTTGGATGGTATTTTACCAATCCAAAGCTGTAATACTGTGCCTGGAGTGGTAAAAGGCTTTGGCCACTTTACAGCTCAGCATGGATAGCACTGTGCTAATCCTATGCTTAAAGACTTTGCTGTGGAAATGGTAAAAGACTTTGTCCCTTTCTATCTCGGCGTGGATGGCACTGTGCTAGTCCTATGCTTAAAGACTTTGATAGAAAAGCAGACATTTGAGGTGAGTAAATTTGTCGCTGTGTTGAGAGTGCTCTATACTGGAGCTGCTTTCCACCTAAACTTGAGAACTACCCAGAGTTCTCTGCTTCTTTTTTTGCATAATTTATGCGTCACTCTATGCCTGGAAGGGTATTCTTTTTTATATATATATATATATAATACATATATATATATATATATATACCTACCTATCTATATATATATATACATACCTGTATATATATACATACCTATATATATATACCCCTATACCTATGTGCCCCGGTTTTTCATTGACGATATTGATGCAACGGGATTGGAATTCAGCAATTATAGTTACCTGAGCTAATTATAACTAATGCCCCTGCAATGCACTGCTTAGGACCTCACATATTACATCACTCATGACATGGTCAGTGACATCTCAATTGACATCACTGACGCAATTATTCACAGAACCACTCACACACCCACTCACATCCTCTCATACACCCACCCACACAAACACTCACATACCCATTCACAGACCCATACAACTACTCACACATCCACTCACTCATCCATTGAGACACTCACTCACACACCCACTCACTCATCCATACAGCCATTTTAACCTTACTGTAATGTCCCTGTAAGCTTTGTTTTCATCAGTGAATTTCTATGTTTTTTAAATTCTTTTCCCTAACTATAACGTCCTTGTAACCTTTGGTTTTTCAGTGAATTTCTACGTTTAAAAAAAATTCTATTTCCTAGCTATAATGTCCCTGTAACCTTTTTTTTTTTTTTTGTGAATTTCTGTTTTGAAATGTTATTTCCTAACTATAACAAACCCTGAAACCTCTGGGTTTTCCAGTGAATTTCTAACGTTTTTTAAATTTTATTTCCTAACTGTAACCTTTGAGAGTGGGTGCGTGAGTAGCTGTATAGGTCGCTGAGTGGGTGTGTGAGTGGCGGTATGGGTCTGTGGGAGGGTGTGTGAGTGTATGTATGGGTCGATGAGTGGGTGTGTGAGTTGTTTTGTGATTGTGTGAGTGGCTGTATGGGTCAGTGAGTGTTGTTTGGGTTTGTGAGTCTATGTGAGAGTGGCAGAATGGGTGTGTGAGTGGGTGTCCGAGTGTCTATATGGGTGTATCAATAGCTGCACCAGACCAGGTCATCACCTATCCCTTTTTCCAACAAGAGTCCACAGTTTTACACAAAAAGTCTTCTCAACTGGAGTAGTTTCTACTGGTTAATAAGTAAGTGTTATCTAGTTGGGTAAATGTCTAGTGCATATTTCACACTACAGCTGCAGAATAGACCACGAGGAAATGTCTCTAGTGACCTTGTGTGCGTTTTGGCAATGTGATTGTTCCTCGTGCATCTTTATCCAAAAATCTGTGATAACATGAATACTCCTATAGAGAACACAACAAGACTAAAAAAGAGGCTGCTGGGGATCCCCATTGCCCCCGAGGCCACAGCCGGCTCCCCGCCTTCAGGGGGAGCTGGCATTGCTCCCCCACGCAGGGAGCTGCTAAATATGCAGCTCCCTGTGTGCGTGAGCAACCCTTTCATCTGTTTCCCTGCCCGCTTGACAGCGGGCAGGGAAACAGATGAAAACTCTGCTCCCAGAGAGCGGGAGCAGTTTTCCGACTCTACCTGCTGGGAGCGGATTTACTGTTTGCTCTTGCTTGGCGGTGGCTGTCAAAGCTCCCGCTAAGCGAAAGCAAACTGCTATCTCCCGAGGGCGGGCCCCTTGGTAGACAGCTGGAGCTGGCCCTGGGGATGGCAGTCCCCAGGACCATTAGTGGCTCCAGGAGGGGGGCTGCACAGCCCCCTCCTTTGTTCCTTAGGGCCAGCCCCGGGGAGGTGGTGGGACCCTGGTGCCAAAAATGGCCCTGGGGGGGGACCACATGGCCCCCTTCCCTTAAAACAGTTGTTTATGCATCGGGGGAGGTGGTCGTCCAGGAGGCCGAATATGACCCAGGAGGGGGGCTGTGCGGCGCTCCCTCCCTTTCAAAATGTATTTCTGGCCCCAGGGAGGTGGTGGTCTCCAGGGCCCTCCAAAAGAATGGAGGGGGGTCCACGCCGCCTCCTCCAATATTTGTAATAAAGCCCCGGGGAGGTGGTGATCCCCAGGGCTCAGGAGCTTGGGAGGGGTGCTGCATGGCCCCCCTCCAATTAAAACTTGAATTGGCCTGCCCCAGGGAGGTGGCGGTCCCCTGGGCTTAAATTGGCCCTGGGGAGGGGGGCTGTTTGCATCCCCCTCCCCATTGTTTATATTTAAATATGCCCCAAGGACCTGATACACCTGGGGGATGACTTTTAAAGGAGTGCCAGAGATCGCTCTTCTTCTTTTTTAGGTCTCGCCTAGGCAGTGCATGCACTGTCTCTTAGAGACGTGCTGTATACAGAATATGGTCTTGGAGCACTGCTCATCTTTTTATTTGGTTCCTCTTTCTGTCCTTGGAAATGCCGGCTTTTGTTTGGTGGATATGCTTAGTAGTCCCTCCTTTTGGACTTTTGTATCCTCCCATGAGGACTGTCCCTGTTACATGTGCTCTTGCTAGTCAGGTTATGTAGAGAGCTTTGAGAGCACTCTTTCTTCTTATTGGTCTGCCTCTGCTCCTTAAGTGTTCTGTTTACTTAGCATTGGCAGCTTCCTTTTTACCTGCCGTCACTTAATTTCCCTGTGTGATCCCCCACCTCCTCGCCCCTCCCACAATACTGCTTGCCCGCCCCCACCAACCCTCCAAGATCGCTGCTATTATTTTGTTTAATTGAAATTACCGCTTCTCATACTTAATCTCCCAGTGCCGTATCTCCCCAGCTCCTCCCACAACACTGCTTGCCCGCCCAACCACCCCTCTGAGATCACTGTTTTTTAATTTAAATTAGTACATTTATATAGTGCGGGCAGGGGGGAGATTAGGTAATTCGCACATGGATACCCAGCTCCCGAGCCAGCAGCTCTGATCCCTGCATCACATCCTCTCACTCTGGGGATCCATGTTGGAGTCTCCCTTTGTTGACACATCAGTGCCAGCAAATCGCCTCAAAGGTGCTGCTCCTATGTCAGGGGACTTGTGCGGCTGTACGCTTTGTATTAGCACGCACCCACTGCTTCAATAACAACGTGCTTCACGCTTGTTTATTTTTTGTGGCTTGTTTTGTTTGCAGCCAGCCACTAAGAATGGTGTTTCACTCCCAGCATGTGCAGTGGTCAATTAAAATACTCACTCTTTGTGCCATCTCACTTTCTTTTATTGCAAAATGCTTCATCTATTTCTCTGCAGCTACTAGTCCCTGCTAACAAACTACTCACAGGTGCAAAACCATTCTCATTGTAATCCAATAATGCCTACAACCCTCTAAATCCATTATCATTTACAATGCTACTAGCTCTAACTGTAACAAATGCAAGACCGATTGCATTGCAGATGCTTTTTAAAAAATGTTGGCTGCAAATTCACAAATCTTTGCAATTTTTGTGGCAATTTTTTTTTTTTAAAGCTTTTAACCCTGGCGGGGTGGGGTCTCTTGGACCAGGGCTAGGGTTCAGGGTACTCCTACCCTGCCCCCTTCTCTTTTTTTTAGCTTTTTGTTTGGGGTTCGGCTGAGTCCGAGTCCCAAAATGACTGCCAACACTTCCTGGTTGAAGTGTTGGCAGCCAATCAGATTTCTGCACGAGATCGGGAGGATTTGTTTGCAGAGGGTTCGCGCCTCTATATATACACATTTGTTTTTTCTTTAATATCTCGAAACCTACTGAACGGATTTACACCAAATAGCAAAAAGGTCGCTTTCTGAACCAAGACCTACCATTCTGCCGAATGTGGTGTAATTTTGATCAGCGGTTCGGTCTGTAGTTGTGTCTAAAATATCTCTGGGAATTAACATGGGAAACACACTTTTTTTGATCCCCCCTTTTTCTTGGCCCCAGCTTGATGGAAACTTCCCATGCACAGCTAGACAGAGTACAGCCTTTTTTGGGAAATTTTCATGACGATCCGTCAAATGGCTCCAAAGTTATAAGCAAGTCAATAAACGCTTTTCCTATGGAAACTAGGTCCTAACAATAACTACCTACTGGTGACTGCCAGGAGGTAATATATATATGCCTTACCAGTACTTACCATGCTTGGTAAAGGCATGGTTGGTAAAACCTATGTTGTAAAGACTGCTTCCCCTTTTGATGCCCCGACCCTCTGCCCCAGCTCAACCCTAGAGGCTTCTATTCCTTCGGGCGAACAAAGCGATATTCCTTCCCCTTCAATTATTCATGCTGGTTAATACTAGGGATGGGCGTAACTCAAGTAATTCAGTGTATTGTAATCACACAGATTTACCTAAGAATTCCACCAGATTGCACATAATTAAGCAAGAAGAGGAATTCTGTGTTTAGTGCTATTTTGTAGCGTAGAAATGCTTTTTGAATTTACAGTGGGTTGCATTTTACAATAAGAAATAGTGCTAAATGCAACAGAACATGAATAGCAGGTGCTTGCGCTCCCGAAATGTGTTCTTGTGGTAAGATATAGAGTAAGCACCTGGACACCTAGCTTTCCACTTACCTATGGCCTCCAGTTTCTGCTTGTTTCAGACTGATCCAAGCAGCTGCCCGGGTTTTCCCTCTGGTGTTTCTCCAACCGTGTTTTCCCACTCACTGTTCTTTCCGCCAACAGAATCCCTGCCAGCCCCGGGACCTACTTAATGCAGGCCACAGCGCGACCGCGCAGCAGACATGAGCCAAAGGCAAGCCCATCTGTGCCCGTCCATGCCTGACCCTGGCCCACCCGCCCCGTCAAGATACACCATCACCGAGCTCTATACCGAGCTCTATACCCTCAACCTTGGATGCCACAACAAACACTGCCACCGTGCCGACCCCCGCTCCACAGTAGACCTTTCACCTGTACCAACTGCCACTTCACCTGCCAATGCACACACACCAGCCCACCGACCAGCCCCAACCTGAACATACCACAGACACCACCTGAACAAAAACACCAACTCGCATGCGCCCTTCTCAACACACACTCACCATGCAAGCATTCCACTGAGTTAAGGGACCTCATCGCCACCCTCACCCCCAACATTGTCTTCCTCACTGAGATCTGGCTCAACCCCACATCCGCCCCAGACGTTGCCACAGCGATCCCCAACGAATATAAAATCAGTCACCATGACCGCACCAACAAGCCGGATACAGTGTACCACCACCACCACCGACAACACCACCACCCCCATGGAACATCTGAACTTCAAGTTCAACATGGATGACAAGACAACCATCAGAGGCACCCTTGCACACCGACTCCAAGGCCAGCGCTCCAGCTTCTGCAATACCATTGCAGACTTCATTGCGTCCCTAGCCTTAGACTCCAAGGACTACATCTTCCTCGGCTACCTGAATTTCCACATTGAGGACACCAACAACAAAAACACTGTACACCTCCTCGACAGTATGAGCAGCCTTGGATTAACTCAGATCGTTCACAACCCTAAACACACTGTGGCACACACACTGGACCCAATTTTCACCTCCTGCAACTGCGTCAAATACAGTCATGTCACAGAACTCACGTGGACCGATCACTCCATCCTCCCCTCAGCATCTCCAGCCCCTGCACCACCACCCCCAAGATGAGCAACACCCCCACCGGAGGTGGAACAAAATCTCAGAAACCAGCTGGGCGAACACCCTCAACACCTCCAACCCTGCTACCACCACCAACCTCGAACAGGGAGTGAAAAACTTCAACACCTGGATCACCAATTGTGCAGACTGCATCGTTCCCATCATGAGCAACATCAAGAGAAAATCCTCCAAAAAGGCCAGCTGGTACACCCAAGAACTCAGAACAGCAAAACGAGACAGCAAACAGTTGGAGAGGAGATGGCGCACCAGAAAGGACACCTCGGACAGGGCAGCCTTCAAGACCTCCCTCAACCTCTACAACTGCCTGCTGAGGGCAACAAAGAAGACAGCCTTTGCCACACCCATCGAAACCAACGCCAACAACACCAAGGAACTTTTCAACATCATTAGGGAACTCTCCTACCTGACTGCCAGCGAAAACAACATCACACCCTCAAAGGAGCTGTGTGACAACCTCGCCCACTTCTTCCACGACAAGATCACAACTATTTACAGAAACTTTGAACCCCAACCCACACCAACGGTCTTCCTTGACAGATACGGCACCACCATAACCAACACGAACCATACACTGACCACCTGGAATATCCTCTCCACCCAGGACACCACCTCCACAATGAAATCCACCCACTTAGGAGCTTCCACAGATTCATGCCCGCACCACATTTCAACCTCAGAAACCAAAGGATCAGCCAGGAACTCACCACCCTACTCAACACCTCTATCACCACCGCAACATTTCCTGATGCCTGGAAACACGATAAAGTCAGACCACTACTCAAGAAAACCTCCGCCAACCCCATTGAACTCAAAAACGAGTGGCCAATCTCCTTGCTCCCATTGCCAGTGAAAGTACTGGAAAAGATCATCAATAATCAACTCATGACACACTTGGAGCAGAACCAGCTACTCAACACCTTCCAATACGGCTCCTGCAGCAATCACAGTATCGAAACCGCCCAAATCGCAGCCACCGAGAACATCCAAACCCTCCTAGACCAAGGAGAAACAGCAGCTTTGATCCTCCTCACCCTCTCGGCAGCCTTGGACACCGTATTCCACCACACACTAATCGAAAGACTCCACCACACCAGTATCCAACGGGATGTGCTCAGATTGATAACCTCCATCCTCACTGGAAGAACCTCGAGGATCAACCTCTCACCTTTCACCTCTGAATACAAGGAGATCACCTGTGGTCTCCCCAAGGGTTTATTCCTCAGCCCCATGCTCTTCAATGCATATATGACCCCGCTGGCCAACATCGTCAGATCCCATGGTCTCAACATAATTTCCAATGAAGATGACACCTAACTCATCCTCTCACTCACTGACAACTCCACCATCACCAGAGCTAACTTCAACAGATGCATGGCAAACATCGCAGACTGGATGAAGAACAACTACCTGCAGCTGAACACAGACAAGGCAGAAGGACTAATCTTTGGCAACAGCAGCAACACACGAGACGCACCATGACACAAGCCCTTATCACCAGCTGACTGGACTACGGCAATGCCCTTTATGTAGGAATTGCCTACAGAGACTTCAGACCATACAGAACTCCCCAGCCAGACTCATCCTCGACCTTCCCCGACGAACCCACATCACACCCCATCTCAGGAAACTTCACTGGTTCCCTGTACAGGAGAGATGTCAATTAAAGCTGCTGACCCACGCACACAAGTTTCTACACAACCAAGGACTTGCCTACATTAACCACAGCCTGAACTACAATCTGCCTCCCGCATTTATGGAAGCAGAAGTGGGGGTGGGGACGCTCCTTCTCCTACATCACAGCAAAGACCTGGAACAGCCTCCCAACGCACCTCCAGACCATCACCTCACTTCCAGAATTCCAAATGGCCTTCAAGACCAGGCTGTTCGAATAAGCCTCCAGGACCTGCAAGCGCCTGGATACCCTATCGGGTGATTAGCTGTGCTTTATAAATCCTGATTGATCAATTGATATAACCCCAGCTTTTTCATATTGCAAAATGCTCTCTCATGTCCAAAATGGCCTTGAGAATGCATTTTATGCTAGAAAATTGCGCTAAATTGCAGTAGAACACGAATAGCGAGAATGAGTGGCCGCTCGTGGTTGCTACATGTACTCTTGCGCTAGGAGTCCCCCCCTGAAAATTACTCATAATTGCGCAAGTAGGAGTAATTTCATAATTATCGGAAATTCCACATCAAAAAGAAAGGCGGAATTACCGAAATCACTCCAATTACTCCTGGGCCTAGTTAATACTCCTTTAAAGATGTAAGTTGATGCTGCATGGGATTGAAGTACATCTGTCAGTGGTGTCAGCAATGATCCTGCACAGGAACTCGCACAATGATGAAAGTGCTTAAGGACTTGCTGCTCTTTGGGGACCCAGAGCTCTTGATGCCAACTGACTAGAGACGCAAGGGAGCTTGGCTGTCTCTGTACTTCCCAACACAGGTAAAAACCAGGGAATGTGAGGGGGGGCAGTGTACTACCCCACAGAGGTACAAACCAGGAAATATGAGAGGGAGCAGTGTACTATCCCACACAAGTACAAACCAGGGCATGGGAGAGGGAGAGGTGTGCTACCCTGCACAGGTACAAACCAGGGAATATGAGAGGGAGCAATGTACTACCCCACACAAGTACAAACCAGGGCATGAAGAGGGAGCACAGAACTACCCTACACAGGTACAAACCAAGGCATGTTTGAAGGATCAGATTGCCACCCCACACAAGTACACTCCAGGGCATGTGAGGGAGCAGCATACTACTGTGCACATTTACACATCAGGGCATGTGAGAGGAGAGCAATGTATTCCTCCACACAGGTACAAACTACAGCATGTGAGAGGGAGCACTGTACTACCTCACACAGGTACAAACCAGAGAGTGTGAGAGTGAGTGGTGTACTATCCCACACAGGTACAAACCAGGGAATGTGAGAGGTGAGCAGTGTACTACCCTACACACATGCAAACCAGGGCATGTGAGATGGAGAGCTGTACCAGCTCACACAGGTACAAACCAGGGAATGTGAGAGGGAGAGTTGTACTACCCCACACAGGTCAAAGCCAGGGAATGTGAGAGAGAGACACGTGTACTACCGCTCGCAGGTACAAACCAGGGCATGTGAGATGGAGCACTGTACTAGCCCACACAGGTACAAAGAAGGGAATGTGAGAGGAAGCGGTGTAATATCCTACCCAGGTACAAACCAGGGTACGTGAGAGGGGAGTAATGTACTACCCTACACAAGTACAAACCAGGGCATGTCAGATGGAGAGCTGTACTAGCCCACACAGGTTCAAACCAGGGAATGTGAGAGGGAGCCGTGTACTACCCCACGCAGGTACAAGCCAGGGAATGTGAGAGGGAGCCGTGTACTACCCCACACAGGTACAAGCCAGGGAACGTGAGAGGTGAGCAGTGTACTACCCTACACACATGCAAACCAGGGCATGTGAGATGGAGAGCTGTACCAGCTCACACAGGTACAAACCAGGGAATGTGAGAGGGAGAGTTGTACTACCCCACACAGGTACAAGCCAGGGAATGTGAGAGAGAGAGACGTGTACTACCGCTCGCAGGTACAAACCAGGGCATGTGAGATGGAGCACTGTACTAGCCCACACAGGTACAAAGAAGGGAATGTGAGAGGGAGCGATGTAATATCCTACCCAGGTACAAACCAGGGTACGTGAGAGGGGAGTAATGTACTACCCTACACAAGTACAAACCAGGGCATGTCAGATGGAGAGCTGTACTAGCCCACACAGGTTCAAACCAGGGAATGTGAGTGGGAGCCGTGTCCTACCCCACACAGGTACAAGCCAGGGAATGTGAGAGGGAGCCGTGTACTACCCCACACAGGTACAAGCCAGGGAATGTGAGAGGGAGCCGTGTACCACCTCTCACAGGTACAAACCGGGGTGTGTCCTACACCACACAGGTAAAAACCAAGGGATGTGAGAGAGAGCCATTTACTACCACATACAGTTACAAACCATGACATGTGAGAGAGGAGAGCTGTACTATCCCACACAAGTACAAACCAGGGAACGTGGGAGGGAGCAGTGTACTACCCCACACAGGTACAAACCAGAGAATGTGGGAGGGAGCGGTTACTACCTCACACAGGTACAAACCAGGGAATGTGAGAGGAGGGCAATGTACTACCCCACACAAGTACAACCCAGCGTATGTGAAAGGGAGCACCATACTAGCCCACACAGATACAAACCAGGGAATGTGAGAGGGAGAGACGTGTACTACCGCTCGCAGGTACAAACCAGGGCATGTGAGATGGAGCACTGTACTAGCCCACACAGGTACAAAGAAGGGAATGTGAGAGGGAGCGGTGTAATATCCTACCCAGGTACAAACCAGGGTACGTGAGAGGGGAGTAATGTACTCCCCTACACAAGTACAAACCAGGGCATGTCAGATGGAGAGCTGTACTAGCCCACACAGGTTCAAACCAGGGAATGTGAGTGGGAGCCGTGTACTACCCCACACAGGTACAAGCCAGGGAATGTGAGAGGGAGCCGTGTACTACCCCACACAGGTACAAGCCAGGGAATGTGAGAGGGAGCCGTGTACCACCTCTCACAGGTACAAACCGGGGTGTGTACTACACCACACAGGTAAAAACCAAGGGATGTGAGAGGGAGCCGTTTACTACCACATACAGTTACAAACCATGACATGTGAGAGACGAAAGCTGTACTATCCCACACAAGTACAAACCAGGGAACGTGGGAGGGAGCAGTGTACTACCCCACACAGGTACAAACCAGAGAATGTGGGAGGGAGCGGTTACTACCTCACACAGGTACAAACCAGGGAATGTGAGAGGAGGGCAATGTACTACCCCACACAAGTACAACCCAGCGTATGTGAAAGGGAGCACCATACTAGCCCACACAGATACAAACCAGGGAATGTGAGAGGGAGCTATGTTCTACTCCACATAGGTACAAATCAGGGCATGGAGAGGGAGTGGTGTACTATCCTCCATCAGGTACAAACCAGGGCAAACCAAGGCGTATGAGAGGGAGCAGTGTACTACCCTATACCGGTACAAACCAGAGTATATGAGAGGGGACTGATGTACTACACCACACAGGTACAAACTATGGGGAGTGAGAGGGAAGTGCTGTATTACATCACACAGATAAAAGCCAAGGCAAACCAGGGCATGTGAGAGGGAGCAGTGTAGTACCCCACACAGGTACAAACCAGGGCAAGTGATAGGGAGTTGTGTACTGCTCCACCTAAGTACAAACCAGGCCATGTGAGGGAGAGAGTGGTGTACTACCCCACACAGGGTCAAACCAGGGCATGTGAGAGGGAACAGAGTGCAGGTCATGCTAGCTCAGAATTCACTCTGTCATACCTTGTCTGCATGGGGCCGGTTCAGATGCACCCATGCAGTTTGCTGCGCCACATTCCCTTTCCAATGGAGCTGTGCACAGATTGAAGTTGCCTCCTTTGTTCACTAGATTTAAAATGTGCAGGGTTGCCTCTGCAAAGATAAAGCAGGGAGCCCAGGCCTAGAATCAATTATATGATGTGGATAAAAGAACTGTAAGCATGAGCAAATCCATATAATGTTTACAGAGTAAGGATGCTGTGTGTTTGCATTTTACAATAAGATTTGTATCACTCAACCACTCATCCACCTATCAGTCCACCCACATACTCTTCAATGCTAGCACACTTAACTCTCCCATTATTTGATAACGACCTTTCCTTCATACAGTAAGTGACTGCAGTCACCACGTGTTACATCATCCACTTCCCACAAAATAGTCTTTCTTTTCAAGGTAGTGATTTCTTGACTAGGTCACTGCAGCAACATTTATCATCCTTACATTCTATGGACCCCAGATGGATGAAAGGGTGAGTCTTCCTGGCCGTGAATTAAAGTCATGACCTTCAGATCTCTGTAGACATCCTCTGCAAGTGTTAACCCACTGATCCATCTTGTCAGTCTCTTGATCTGGATGAAGACAATACTGCACCCAGGGTCTCCATTAATTGACACAACAAACTAGAGGTGGTCTCCAGAACAGGACAAATGTTGTGTTAAAAACTGGATGTGTGGCATTTAGAACTGGACACAATATCCTAGAGGTGTTCCTCAAAGAGACAAAATAAATCATAGTGGTCTCTAGAACTGTATACAATACAATACAAGAAGGGTCATCTCCAGAAATAGACAATTACTCCAGGTGTAGCCTTCATAACTAGGTATAGTGCACCAGACGTGGCCGACAGAATTGGACCTAGAATGCGATTAGGTAACCACCAAATGTCCTTATACACTCCAGCTGTGGCCTCCAGGACTGGACAGACTAGTCCAGATATGACCACTAAAAATAGTTGCTGCACTCGAGCAGAGGCATTGAGAACTGCATACAAAATTCAAGATGAACACTTGACACAATATATCTAACACCCCCTAGCCCCTGGACTGGCCACAGCTCTCCAGATTAGTATCTCCGACTTCCATACAGAGCTCGAAATGAGAACATACCAGTGGTGTGTACACCCTACACGGTTAACACAGAACCCTTTTCTAACTATTCTATTTCTCTTGCTCTAGCCGATAAAGTTTCATATTTTAACCACTTTTAACGCATCCTCTATGAGAACTTTGAGATGCTCCAGGTCACCAAAAAGCTTTTAGGTTTGCTGCCTGTGGTCTAATAGTTCTGTTCATGTAAGGGAAGCTTGCTTTATACAAAATCCCAAACTACTGGCTTGGTCAATGATTCTTAGTTATAGTACCTGGCTTGCGTACGGCTCATGCACTACAGGCCTTCCAGAATCAAGGCATGTCAGGAATTCTATACTCTTTCACAGGTCCCCAGAGGCAGACCTCCTCTGGGTACCCGCGAATCAGGCCCGTAAGCTGCGTTGAATTACCTCACGCACGGCTTTCCCTCTGCTCTCTTGGCACGCGCGCCCAGGGATGTCGGTTTATGTAAAGCAGCGAGGCGCCATGCCGCGCGCGCGAGGTGAAGCGTAAACACTCCTGACAAGCTGCAGAAATATTAGTAAGCAACAAATTTGGCGGAGACGGGATGTTGATGCCTGGTATGTTTGGAGTGCTAAGCAGCACCTCAGAACTGAACGTGTAGAAAAACTCTCTGAGAGGTGGGAGACAGCCAGCCGGGTTGGTGGAGGCGGGGTGTGTTGGTGCAGGTGGTAGGAGAGACGAGATGTGTTGCGTGCACACAATCACTGTTGAGATTTCCAAGGATGAGGGCTGCGCTTCCAAATCCCAGACAGCTCCAGATTCTTCACGGTGAAAAAACCATCTGAACTGAATTGAAGAAATAAAGGCTTATTTACAAACCCCTTGCGCCGCCTTGTGAGTCACTTTTAACATAGGATAAAGTGACGTACCAGTGGCGCAAAGGGCTTGTACATAAGCCCCAGTAAAGCTACCAAATCACTCCAGTATATCAGCTACAGTTCTCGCCTAATACCTTGAACCAGGGCTGAATTAGTGAGTGCCAATAATCGTTTTAAACAGTGAACATCCATATACTCCTATGTGGTTCTACCGTCCAAACGTAATATTTCCACCCCATACAATGCTTGGGGGCGAACCTTGATTGGAATACAGAGGGATGGATGATAAGCCACCACAGATAGTCGTGATTAAATTTACATAACCCTGCTATTAATGCAAGGCTTGAATTTCACTTTTTTTTCTAGCTGGGCCAGTCAATTTTAAGTTTTTATCAAAGATAATCTTCAAATATTATATGAGGATACTTCCTCAACTTTGGACATCCCCATATACCGTGTAAGGTTACTGCTTTTGGGGTCAAAAACCAGGGTTGGATTGGGACTAAAAATTGGCCCGGGCACGCTAAAAAAAGTGGCCCACATTTGCATATTATCTTTCCGCAAAACACTGCTTCGCGGAATTTTATTTAAAAAAAGGGGGAGGGGGGGAGGCAAAAAAAATGCACGGATTAGTTTACACTGGTGAAACACACCTGAAAACAAGTGAGGCCACTTCTGCTCAGGCCCCCTGCCCCCGCTCAATCGGCATATATTAATTGGCTGACCCAGCGAGAGGAAGGGAGTCACACCTCTGCCCCTTGATAAAAGGGAGGTAATGGACGCCCATCTGCCTCCAGAAAGGCCACTCAGGCACCCACTGGGCCGCTGGCAGCATCGAACAACGCAGAAACCGCCCAAATCGGCTGCCCAGGGTGCTCAAAAAAGCAGCCCACAGCTGGAACTGGACACCGCCCCCTCGGGCATTGCCCGAGTGCCGGTGTTACCAATCCGATCCTGTCAAAAACTAAAGTCGTGCTTTTATACAAATGTATTGTTAAAAAGTTTTGTGAGCAATATTTATGAAAGACATTTAGTTTTCTTTGCAAACCAGTTTGAGTGCTGTCCATAATCAATTGGTCATCCTCATACAGTATGTAACGAACATGGATTTGTGTCATTACAGACTGGTACCAACCATATGCCAATCAGGCATGCCACATTGTTAAAAACTGGGACTACAGAGCAAAATGTATCAAGACAGTCATCCCCGGTGAACCTGAATTGTAAAATTTCTTTTACCGGGCGTCTCTTGCACCTTGTGGTTCATGTGTGCTCTGTGGCCACAGGATAACCCTTCGGCTTTCGAGGTACACTGGCATGCTGGAAAAATGTCATGACACAACGTATCATTTTTTGTTTTTGTTTTAAAAAAAAACATTTTTATTGTTTTTTAAGGAGATTTATAATACGTCAGCCACTAACACATTTTGTTTACATCATTAGCATTGTTCAGGAGTGATAGCTGTTTGACAACAGAACATTCCTATCAGGGTCTCCCTTTCGCAGTGGCTAATACGTTTTTCCCACTGTAAGGATTATACTTAAAAACAACCATTTTTGTTGGTTGAATAATATGTATTGTTACCATTTATGTTGATGATAGTCATTTTATTGAATGATCTTGTTGTGATTTGAAGATACCACTTGAGATCCCTTCATCACTCAAGTAACTGAACCCTTTAGGTCTTGTGTTAGCCAAGACCTTTTGATGTTACCAAAATGATATGTTTAATATGCTTACTTATAGGGCCTTTCAGCCAGTCTTCTTCACTCATTGGCCTGCTACTGTGTCATCCACATTTTCTTCTGCCTGCTATACCATACAGAAGGGGACAAAGGGCCAACCCACTTCAGCTATTGGCTAACTTCATGTGAGCAGGAGAATTCTGCCTTTTCACAAGGAGCATGGCCACACACAAGTCTCTTCAGTGCCAGGGGGGGGCGTGGTTTGAAGCGCATCCAAGATGGAAGCGCGTCTTTGAGCCCCGTCGGACCTTTGGTGCGAGCGCTCATAAACATGCTGTACGGGTGATTTTTTTCTTCACCACGTAGCAGCTCTATGCGGCAGAACAGTTTTAGAGACATCGGAGACAACTTCCAGGAGTTTTGGTCCGTTTCTTCTATGATTTTTCATACGAAGAATTTTCCCCTCAGGCTGGATCTAAGATGGCGGCGGGAGGAGAAACTTTACCGATACATGGGCTGAACTTGCAAAGTTGCTAAAATCGGCATATGGTGCTTCAGAGTGCTTTTTCCTGCTATATGAGGTATTGTTTCTTTGATCTTTTATCCCTCTGAATGCTATGCGCGCTTATGCTTGAGGGACACACTTCTGAGGAGACAAATTTGATTACAAAATGGCGGCCGCTGACTGAATTTTTATTGGAAACTCTTAAGCGTTATTTGTGGCCTATTACTCAGTTGGCTTTACGTCAGAGGGGGTGACTTATCCAATGTCCAACAATTAGTTTGACTGTTTGAGACCTCTAAGGAATATCTTGTTCCTGGCTGGGTAGGCAGAAAGTATCCTGCATCATTATCTAAAGCCAATGTGTAGTTTCTATCCGACACTATTTTCTGCAGTCAGTGGTCGCTTGCTTTTTTCTCATATACTCGTTTCTCTCAGGATGTAACAAAGCGGATACATAGAAGCCTGCCTCAGTGCCTGCTCTCCTCTGGGGTACTCTCCAGTTTGTGATGATATCCAGTATCTCAAGCATCAGTTTTTTTTTTTCTGCTCAACTGCAGTATCTACGCTCTTAATATCATTTTGTGTGGTTTTTGCACGCTATTCCAATGGCGGAAGGCATGGGTGTCACCCCCAAAGATAGAGACTCGAAAGGGAATCTGAAGAGGTCTAAGCAGAATTCTCCCACCCCGGATATTTCGGCGGAGGGCAGTACAGACTCTGCTTCAACATTAGATACCATTTTACTCAAACTTAATTCAGTCCATGACATAGCGCAAAGCACTAAAACAAATACTGATCTGCTTCAGGTCGAGGTGGCGGCAATTCGAAATGATTTCAAAAATCTGTCACTACGTGTTTCCAATGCAGAAACAAGAATAAGTACGGTTGAAGACTTCACGAATAAACAGTCTAAACATGTTCAAAGTATGGAACGCTCCTTGGCCTCTTTGAGAAGAGACCTGACTGAACAAGAGGACAGAAATCGCAGAAGTGACCTTCGCATTTTTGGTCTACCGGAGGACTGTGAGAAATCTGCTCATTCAGTATTGGAATTTTTGCTTACTTGGATTCCTTCTGTTTTGAACATTTCATTTCAAAAAGACTTTGAAATAGAATGTGCTCATAGAGTTCCCACCTTTAAGCCTAAAACGCTTTCGTATCCAAGACCGCTGATTTTTAAACCTTTGCGTCATCAGCATACTGAGCAAATCCTGGCCCAAATGAGGAAGATTAAAACATTACAATGGGAAGGGCACAGAATTTCAATCTCACAGGACTTTGCTAGAGACACCGTCATCCGTTGCAAGGGCTTTTTGAATCTTCGCAGAAGACTTATGGACATGAATATTCCATTTCCCTTTGCAGGTCCTTCACGATTCAGAATAACTTTCAGAGGTCGATAGCAGATTTTTATGAGCCTGCAGAGCTTTCAACTTTTTGGGATAATCATTCCGAATCACAGATGGACTCCGACTCTTTTCCTGTTACTTCTCATCCCTGATGTTTCTTATATGCTGTTAGGGTATCCTATGTTTTCTGTGCCTTGCCACATGTGTGTGGTTGATCTTTTTCCTTTGTATTTCTTAGTGTGAGGTTTACTATGCATTATAATTGAGGTTTGCTCTTTTTTGAATACTCTCTATTAATTGCTTTCTCCTTTATAGGTCTTATGGTGCTTTATATTTTTATATTTTTATGGAGGCTTTCTTAGATGGTTACCTTTGATATGTTATTATTTTTTTTTTAACGTCAAATCATTAGCTGTTCTATTGTGTCTCCATTTGTCTTCTTCTTACTTTTTCTTTCTTTATCATCTTTTCGTATTTCGGACCTATTCCAAATTCGTGTATGTTTACTATTTCCTTGCCTTTTCTTCCGTACGCTTTTGTCTTATGTTCTATTAATGAATTCACTCCTTTTAGTTTGTGTTATAGTAAGGTGGTCTGTCCGTGGTCTTTCGTTATTATTCTTTATGAGGCATGATGTATATCCTATATACTTTGCTTATTTTTTCTCTTTCTTCGTTCGTCTTTTTCTTCTATGCTATTTTCTCGCTCCTCCTCTTGTGAACTTTTTTCTTAGTTTCTTTTGATGGAATTTTTGTTGGTTTGTAAGTCTAAACAGTTGGTCTTTTTTGCGCTTTTCTTTCTTACTATTTTTATGTTAAAAGATATATATCTTTCCTTCCTTTCTTCATGTCCCTTGTATGCTTATTTTCTGTTTTGCTTGAATTTTTTCTTCCCCTATTTTTCTGATTCTATGCTAGTGTTTAATCTTTTTCCGTGTGGTTATTACTCATCCGTGTCTTTGTCCGTCAATGTTTTTCTTATATTCATCTGCATGTTGATTGTACAATTTATATATATGAATTTATTTATTATCCTGATTTGTCCTTGCTTTCATTATTTATGTATTTAAGTCATGAATTACATTTTATGTGGAATATGCTATTTACTTCTTAATTATCCATGTATCTATTATTGATTCCTAAATGACAATATGTTGGTTACCCATCATATATGATATATTTTATAGATTGTGAATATTTATTGTTATTTGCTATTGACTTACTATCAATTTTTATAGTGTTTGCTACATTAGTGGTTTTTGACTTATGTTTTATATTGCTATTTTTAATGTCTCAATTTGCTATTTTTTAGGTCTCTTATGAATATTTATTATGCTTTAAGCTGTTATTTATATTATCTACTATTGTTATTTATAATGCTTTCATTTAATATTTATCTGATATTGTTGTCTCTCCTTTCTATTTAAGATACGATAATAGGTTGGTCACTCTTTGAATAGTTCGTTTCTGGAAGTTTATTTCTTGATCCTTTGATGAAATGTTGATAATATAGTATACATTTACAGTTATTGTTCCGTTGCTTAATGATTTATTTAGTTATTTTTGAGTGGTCTGCACTGTAAGTGTTGGCCTCTGTGGTTGCTCCTCCATATTATTTCCCCATGCAATATGTCTGTTACAGACATCCCCTGGTGGGGCTCTTCTTTAAAAAAAAAAAATGTTTATGCTCTTTTTTTCTTTCAAGTACCCTTTCTCTTTCTTCTCTTCTTTCTAGTCTTTTCTTCTCCTCTTTCTATCGTTTCTTCTCTGGGGACTTCTGCTTCGGTTCATTTTTTATGGTTTTCTTGCTTTCCATTTACCCCTATACCTGATGACCTATTGGATTGTCTTCCCTTTCTCCTTTATCAGATGTTCTTATTTGTGTATTCTTATGTCTATCTATGACTTGTTTAAATGTAATCTCTCTTAATGTTCGTGGGCTGAATCCCCCTGTTAAGAGGGCCAAGATCCTAGACTATTGCAAAAGCTTATCTGGTGATATTGTCCTTCTTCAGGAGACTAAGATAGCCTTTAAGGAAGCTTTGCTTATGCGGAAGTATTGGGTTCTTGATGTTGCTTGTTCTGAAGCCTCTGATAAAAAGAACGGGGTTGTGACTTTGATTTCTAAAAACTCGGGTCTATCTATTGTTACTGCTGAGCATGATACGGATGGTAGATGGTTGCTTTCTCGCTTGTCCAATGGTTCAGACGATTTATATGTTATGAATATTTATGCCCCCAACATTGATGATCAATTCTTTTGGCGTTCCATAAATAAAAAGCTTTCTGACATCCCTCAAAATGCTAGAACAATTGTTGGTGGTGATTTTAATTTGCCTTTGGATCCTATCTTAGATAGACATTCTGCTTTTAAATTTCGTCCTCCCAGGTCACATAAACAACTGCTCAATATGTGTTCTTCTCATCAGTTTGCTGACGTTTGGAGGTTGCATAACCCTACGGGTAGTGATTCCACATTTTTCTCCTCTCCGCATTCTAGTTTTTCTCGTATAGATTATCTTCTAGTTGATTCTGTTCTTTTAAAACACACTAGAAACACTATAATTCATCCAATAGTTGTTTCTGATCATGCAGCTGTCTCATTCACCCTCCTCAATCTGACGGATAAAAAAGGACCTCGTACTTGGCGTCTTAATACTGAGATTTTGGATGATAAGAATGAAGTTAAAGAACTATCTGAGGAAATTGATAACTTCTTCAAAGATAATGAGTCTTCAGTGAATTCCCCAATAGTGTTATGGGATGCATTTAAATGCACTATTAGGGGTCATATTATCAAAAAAATGTCAAAAAGGAATAGTAATATTAGAAAGTCACTGCAGTCTTTAGGGGATGAGATCAAACGTAAAGAGATTCTATATAGAAGTTCTAATGATAAGTCTCTCTTGCAAGACATCAAGAATTTGAAATACTCTTTTAACTCCATTGTCACTGAAAGAGCTTATATTGGTGTTCATGTTCTAAAATCTAAACGCTTGCTACTACAAAATAGAGCAGGTAAGATGTTGGCTGCCACCTTAAAGTATCAGAACACGACTATCAAAACTGCCCAGATTTCCTATATTAATGATAACAGTGGCTCTAGAAAATTCCATACTCAAGAAATTCTTGAAATTTTTCGTGATTTTTATGAAAAGCTTTACACTCCCAAAGATCAATGCAACATATCTGAGTGTCAGCAATTCTTGTCCTCAATTCCCACAAATACTATTTCGCAGTCGGAGATGATTGCTCTGGGGAAACCGATTGACTCTGAAGAGATAATTCAAGCCATTAGGGCAACTAGGTCGGGGAAGGCTCCGGGGCCTGATGGATACCCTATTGCATTTTACCCAAGACGTAGCACATTTTATAAGACATTTTCATCCTCAATAATAAAATATCTCAAGGAAGTTTTTGATAATTTTGTCATGTCTGGTAAAGTCTCTGGCTCAGCCGCTGAGGCTACTATTGTCGTGATTCCGAAAGAGGGGAAAGATCATTCTGACCCGAAAAATTTCAGCCCAATTTCACTATTAAATATGGAAGCTAAGATTTTTGCCAAAATCCTGGCTAAGCGTTTAGAGGGCCATATCCCTAGTCTTATCCATGGTACTCAGACTGGTTTTGTAAAAGGGAGACTGGCTAGGGATGATATCCGAACCTTCTGTCATATTTTGGAGAAAGTGAAACTCTCTGCTTTGCCTTCGGCGGCGATTGCTCTTGATGCCGAAAAGGCTTTTGATAAAGTTTCTTGGCCTTTTTTACAAGCAGTGCTCCAATCTCATAAGCTAGGGGATTCTTTTATTAATATGGTAATGTCCCTATATGCGCAACCTAAAGCTAACATCAGAGTCAATGGGGCTAGGTCTTCTTTTTGTAATCTCCGTCAGGGCACTAGACATGGGTGTCCATTATCACCCCATCTTTTTCTATTGTCTATGGACCCACTCCTTCGGTTACTTAATTTAAATCAGGATATCAAAGGCTTTCAATTTGGTTCACATATAATTAAAACGGCAGCTTATGCGGATGACGTTCTCATCTTTTCTGAAGATATTGTTACTGCCATTCCTGCCATCTCTAATACCATTAAAGAGTTTTCGCTCGTCTCAGGGTATACTCTGAACAAAGATAAGACGGAAATGTTCCCTCTTAATGCGTTGTGTTTCCCTTCTCACATGGGTGAGGCCGGTTTTAAATGGCAATCGACTCGAATTAAATACTTAGGTATTTGGTTTTGTAACAACCTTTTAGATACTATTTCTTATAATGAATCTCACATACTAGCTAAGGTCAAAGATCTTTTGTCCTCCTGGTCTCCGAAATATATCTCCTGGTGGGGAAGACTTCAAACTCTTAAGATGATGATAACTCTGATTATTAACTTTTTATCCTCCATGCTGCCTGTAAAGCTTTCCTCATCCTTTTTCCATGAGGTTGATTTACTTACGTCAAAATTTTTGTGGAGTGATAAGCGTGCTAGAATTGCATATAAGCATCTTAGAAAGCCATCTGTTTTGGGTGGATGTAATCTTCCAGACTGGAACTTGTATCAAATTGCCTTTTTATCGTCTCAGGGTGCTCTTTGGTTTTTATCGGACTCCCACCATACCCCCCCGTGGATTTATATTGAACGTGAGTTGTGTTCTCCTCTTTCGACCCCTTCCTTTCTCACTGCTTCTCAACTTGTGCTACCTCACTCAAGCCGTATTATTTCAGACACAATTAATGCACTAAAATATATAGACAAAAAGGTTTCCAATCCCATTCATAAATCGAGGTGGTCTTCATTATGGTATAATCCTAAAATTGTTACTGATATTGATCCTGTTACATTGGCCTCTTGGGCTACTAGAGGTCTTACGTATGATTCCAATCATGATCCTCTCCCCTTTTCTTCTTTGGCTAGAGAATATAACCTTAATAATATGGATTTCTACTCCTTTTTAAAACTAAAGGTTGCCCTTTCTAAAATATCCCTCTGTACAGAATCGGTTACTATTTCACTTCTTTCTATGTGAACGCGTTCAGGTCATACTGCCTCGAAGATATACAAGTTTTTATCTGCGCCACTTCCTTCACCGTCTACTATTACACAAGATAAATGGTCACATCATTTTGTTAGCGATATTTTCAAACATATCTCACAAGAGTCATGGCAGTTGATTGGGAAGTTTTCACTACGGAATAAGATCGCTCCTTCTCTTATGCAATCTAAATTCTTTACTCTGAATCTCCTGCATTGGTCCCCTGCTCGCTTATACAAGTTGAAGCTTAGGGATAATGATCTTTGTTGGAATTGCAATTTGGTCTCAGGCATTCACCAACATATGTTTTTTGAATGCTCGTTGCTACAATCCTTTTGGGATTTAGTTCAGAAACATTTATCACTAATCTTTGATATTCCATTGGAGCTCTCATTACCTATGATCTTATTGGGACCGTGGGCTGCATTGACTCCTCTACCCCTAGATGATGCGGATATGCAGCTATTAGATCTCCTTATATCAATCGCTGTCAAAATTATTTTATCTGAGTGGAAATCTTTTAATCTCTTGTCTTATCATACTTGGTGGGCATGGGTATCATATCTTCGTGGGGCTCATATTTCGGTTGAAGAGAAGCATTGTACTCCTTCCATTTCTAATACTATTTGGAGTTCACTGGATAAATATATGAATTTGTCTTCTCAGGGGTTGGTAGCCCAATATCCTTTCGTCTCTACTTCTTAATTTATTTTCCTCACTGTAGCAGTTGTCCCCTTCTATCCATCTATCTATCTCTCGTTCCTCTGTCTCTTCCTTGCTTTCCTTGTTCTTTCTTCTTTACTTTTTTCTTTCCTTTCTTTTTCTCTTCTTCTTTCTTTCATTATGATACTTTTCGTTTCTGTGCAATACAACTAATTTTTGGTATCAATCTAGTAGGAGCTATTCATTGGTTAGTTTTCGCTTACCCAGGATTTATGATATTCAATATATAACCTTTGCTATATATAATATATTGACCCTGTACTTCTTGTGACTTCATTATTTTTCTGATATGAACTTTATCTTTGAGTCTGTATTTAATCAACTTTTCACTTATTTATTGATCACTATGCTCTGTTGTATTGCATTTTATTATAATTGTATGAATTCTTATCTTTTAAAAAATAAAGATATTGAACAAAAAAAAAAAGTCTCTTCAGTGCCAGGAACTGCTACAGTAAAGTGTGATGTTTAAGACAAAAAAGTATTTTGCTTTTAGTCAATGGCTTTATTTTTTTTTTTAGTATGACGAGAACACTGCAGCTTTCCCATAAATAAAGTTCAGGAAAAAGTATGACAAACAAACACTGATAAAGCCAAAAAGCTAGCCACCATGGGTGGAGGCAGTAGGGCCTTCTTTCTGCAACATGTTGGATTTTGGACCACACAAAGCAGCCATGTTTGGTGTAAATCTGCAGGGAGTCCTACTTTTCCAATGCGGGCCTGGTGGACTAAACAACTTTCTAGCCTTCCCTGGTGAGTCAGGCAGCTTGACAGCTATTTGTGCCTCAGACTGTATACTGCACAGGTCCAAAATGCACTCGGCCACATGGATCCTGCACCGTGTGTGGTAGCCATTGCTGTTTATTCAAATACATTCTTTGCATGCTTCCCAGTTCGTTTATTCTCTTGTACACTGTGGTTTATGCACTTTAGTGTTTAATTCCATAAACAGTTTACCAATCGTTGGTGCAGAGGAGCAGAGGTTCGTTAAAGGAAGAACTTTGTGGGCTCAGATGACCAGCCAGGTCATGCCCAGGTAACATTGTCCATTTTCTTTTAATGAGAGAATCGCAAGATGCCACCCCAAAAAACTTTATAAGTTTTGGCAAGACCTTCTCCATAGGTCTTGGCACACGTTGCCACTTTGTGGGGCAGATTCTCAAGGACTTATCGCCGATTTATCGGCACTTTAGCGCCGCAAAAGTGGTGATAGATTTTTCGCCCCATTCTCAAGCTGGTGCAAACTGCCGATATCGCCAGTTTTCCAGCGATAGCTGCCGCAAAAAACATCGCCACGGATGAGAGCGACAACTAACGCTAATGATATGCAGAGTAGGTGTTCCCGTGCAAAAACACACGAAAACACCACATTGCGATATTTTCAATGACCAGCCAGATCTGCGATGCAATCCAAAAACAGGCGATAAGGCGCGTTAGCAGCAGGAATTTAACACCTGCCTTTTACTGGTGTTAAGCAGGACGACAACCTGCAGTATGAAAGGGAGCCCAGCCCAGAGCCACATCTGAAGACCAACACATGTCATGGAGCTACTGATCATGCAGCTTGGAGTCCCAAGAGGTCCACAACACCCACCGCCCCCACCCCCAGGACACCCCCGGACTACCACCTAGGCAGCGCAGAAGAAGACAGCAGATGTCCCCAAAACGCACCAGCCTCAGACACTCAACGCCAGAGGATGCCATTGCCCAAAACAGGCACAAAAGGACAACCATCCTCCGCATCCTGACCCACATTGCCCACAGGCTGACGGTACCAACACAGCGGAGAACCAACATCCCTCCGCAGACAAAGCTGCTGGCTGAGCTGCACCTGTTGGCCTCTGGTACCTTCCAACCAATAACTGCCAGAGTCGGAGGAGTCTCACAGCCAGCCCCATCAAAGTTCCCCACACCTGTCTTGGATGCATGTCCACAAAAGCAACGGCAGGCCCCTGTATCCGTACCACACGCCAGTTCCAATTCCTAGTGTGCCTGCGCAACCAACCCCAATGCCAGCCATTGCTTGACGCCTCTGTGCTCCAGATCCAAGATTGTAGATACTGAAATGGGGGTGCGCCTGGTCATGAAGTCCAGTAGTCAACAGTAGTGTAAAAACAGTCCTTTATTACAAATACATAAATTAACAATACGAAAAGCTCAGCCAACGCGTTCCATTCCCAACGGGGAACTTCATCAGGGCAACGTGTGGATTCAATCAACTGCATATGCTGCGGGAACTCCCCAATACAATTCCATATTCCGAAAGTCAGTATTCAGAAACCTGTTGGAGAAATGGTGACAATTGTCAAGCGTCCGTATAGTCACAAACGTAATCTGTTACAGTGTATTGCACTTGGACAAACCGGAATGCTAACAGGCATGATAAATCCTGCATCAAAAGACCGTAACAGAAGTTTGTGTGGTCGTAACCTTCGTAGGAGAGAAAAGGAAGGTTACGACCACACGAACTACTATTACGTCCTATCATGCAGGATTTATCATACCTGTAAGCATCACGGTTTGTATCAGCTTGATACCCCTGCACCTTCACTTCCCCCACACTGTGCAGGAACAGCTGGAGACCAAGCAAGGGAACTACACCATAGCTGGCTCCCACACATGTTGGGGGCAATTGACTGCACACGTGTACTACTTGTGCCCCCTGCCGACACTGCACACAATAACCGCAACAGAAACCACACGCATTCCATCAATGTGCAGGCAAAAGTGGACCACCGGGGCCTGTTCACGAATGTCGTCGCAAACGTCCGAGGCAGTGTGGAAGACCTTGGACATGTAGCTTTGTCGTCCCACCCTGTAAGCGTGAGCAGAGTGGCCTTGGCCGGCGTATGTCGTGAATAAATAGCCCGGGGCTCTGGGCGTGGTTCAGTTCCGGGATGGCCACCAAAGTAACTACTGCGTGTGTCTCTGTGTCCGCCATATCCTGTCCATAGGCCTACACACACGTGGCCGACCACCTTCAATGGCCAGATTTACACTGGAGACGAGGTGGCTACGTCCCAAGCCAACCCGCGCACATCTCGTCATCGCATGCAGGGTCGTGTCTGCCAGGGCGGTGCCCCCCACCCAGCCACGAGGCCGCCGCCGTGACTGGTGGTGCCTGCGCGATCCTGTGCGCCTGCTGCACCCCAGCCCTGGTCCCCAGACCGGTCCGCTGTCCAGCGATGACTGGCCGCCCCTGCGCACCCAGGCCTCAATGCTCACCTGCCGCCACCGGCGTGTCTCCAAGAGGGCCCACCACATGCCGGTGCAACCTCCTCAGCCGATCGCTGGATTCCGCGCCACAGGCCCCCAGCACACCCTGCGGCACCGCACCGCGGAGTCATGTGTGTGCTGACTGCTGCCTTCGGCGTACAATGTGGTCCAGCAGGGCTTCCAATTCAAATCGAATCTTGATTGGCAGGACGGCGTATCGAGGTCTACGCATCATCGCAGGCTGCACACCCGCTCAGCTCTTCAGGTGCCCCTACCTCAGTGCACCGCAAGTCACCGTCCCGTGGCGGTAGGCCCGTGCCGGCCGCTGTGCATCAGGTGCCACCAACTCTGTGCAACGCAAGTCACCGTCCCGTGGCGGTAGGCCCGTGCCGGCCGCTGTGCATCGGGTGCCACCAACTCTGTGCAACGCAAGTCACAGTCCCGTGGCGGTTGGCCCGTGCCGGCCGCTGTGCATCGGGTGCCACCAACTCTGTGCAACGCAAGTCATGGACCCTTTATGATTGAGTCTCGTGGTGCGGACGCCATCATGTCACCACCGGCAGTGGGGAATGTGATGTGGTAGGCCCCTTTATTGGCAGGGTCACATGTCCTGTGACGCCTGTGCTGGATGGGTGTGGTGTGGGTGTGAACCAGCCCTCAGGGAGTGGCTGTGGCATGCTGACAACTAGACCAGTGATCAGCAGATCACTACAGGGAAGACCCGGGACATGTAGCTTTGTCCCCCCCCCCCTGTAAGCGTAAGCCAGTCCAGCGTAGGGGTGTGAACAATGAGCCTGGGGCTCTGGGCGTGGTTCAGTTCTGGGCTGGACAAGAAAGTAACTAATGTGTCTCCGTTGTAGTGTTGGCGCCACCCGGACCGCAATCGGCAATGTTGCACCCTGTGACTCAAGTCCCACAACATGAGCAACATGGACGTAAGGGGGAATCACTGACCCTACATTCATCCATACTTTCATACTTGAATGATCATAGACATGACACATCTGTGTGAATTTGAATGTTTAATTCACATTCAGTGGAGTGTTGGAGCTGGAGCAGTACAGGGCCATGCAAACCCCACTTTACATTGTTGCCCGGTGGAGGGCCAGCCAGAGTCCACTAGGGAATTACAAGTTCATCGGAAGAGGAAGAGTTCAGTCCGCAGTCTGATTGCTGTGTCATTGGTAACCAAACAGAATATGGCAGTCCATGTCGAGGTCCAAGGTGGGTGTCGCAGAGTGTATCGGGGGACAGTGGAAGGTGATGATGCCGAGGGCAGAACCAAGCAGCAACAGGCCATATGGCGGAGATTAATGCTACTGCTTCCTTCTTACCACTAAGGCAGAATCATCCGCATCTTCGTCCTCTGATGTTTCATGTGCCTCACATGTGGGTGGTGGTGTTGTTTTCTCGGCAGCACTGTGTGGCACTGACACATCAGGGGCTGGAGGTGGAATGTCTGCCGCACTGTGTGGCAGTGACACATCAGGTGCTGGAGGTGGAATGTCTGCCGCACTGAGAGGCACAGACACATCAGGGGGCAGAGAAGTGGATGGAGTAGTAGCAGCAGTATTCATCTGCGCCATGCCTTGTGGCAGCAATGCCATGATGAGGATCTGCAGGGCATGGAAGGTCCCAGCTACATCTCGCTGGTGTGCAGCTGTGGCAGCCATTCTTTCCGCATGCATCCGCTCCATGTTCTCCATGAGCCTCTGCATGTGTCCCAACTCCTGGCTGACATCACTGGAGCCACTCTGACTAGACAGTTGTCCTTGTCTCAGAGTCAGGACTACAGCGATGTCAGCCATGGATCGTTGGAGAGCATGGAGTGGACTGTGGGTGTCCGTTAGGGACTGTAAGTGGTCCCTGATGGGACTTGGACACCCACGTATGGCATCTAGTTTGGCTGCCAGGAGGTCGAACCCCACCCGCACCTGATCAGCCATCTCCTTCTGGCCCTCTAACACACGGCGTTGGAAGGCCATGTGTTGGTCGTGGGGATCCTGGGAGACAGCCGGGGTGGTGGGTGCTTCCTGCTGTGTGGTGTGTGCAGGGGGTGGGGTCTCCTCGATGCAGCTGGGCAGCCCTGCTCCTGGAGGTGAGGTGCCGAAGCTGTCCATGAGCTCTTGGAGGGCGTCGGTGTCGAAGGTGAGGCGGTCCTCTTCGTCATCAGTGTCTGCAGGAGGTGTTGATTCTCCCTCTGCAATGTGAAGGGGAGATGCAGTTTAAGATTCTGTTCACATGTATGTTGACGCATTGTACAAGTTTACATACAGACTGCATGACAATGTACATTGTGACTGTTTGGGAGGAGCTGCCTATTTGATGCGGGACAGTGGACATTTCGACAACATCACGGATGTGTGTTTGTACTTGTACATTATCATCTCACATTTCCCTGCTATGCCAAATGTGATTGGCTAGTTTCTACACACAAGCGGCAGCAGTTGTGTCCTCTGTTCTGTTGTGAACGTGTTGCAGTTTGTACCACATTGTTGTCAAAATTGATGTGCTCTGAATGTTATGTGTGTGTGCTGCATTTTGGGAGAGTCGCCCCTACAGCTCTGATTTTGCTGCCCCTTATCCCTTTCAGGCGGTGTGCCTTTGACTTCTGTGCTTATACAGTGCTGAGATGTTGCATACTTGGGTAAATTGGGCTCTTGGTGGGAGTTGGGACTCTGGGGCATGGTTTGTCCGCAGATGTGTTGTTGACGTCAGGGGTTGTTTGTGCACGTGGATGTGTCAGAGTGTGACCTGCTCCTTTACGGATGTGGTCCACACTCAGCCACCTCAGTGTTGTGGCGTGCAACATGTCATGATATATTGACTGCAGCCATGCTATTCGTCATGCAGTGTCACTTGCATTGTCAGTGTGGCTCACAGACACGCCGCTTTGCTGGGTTTGGCATATGTGCATGGGTTGGTTGTGAGATTGGTGATGTGTGGGAAGGGCCCCCTCTGGGCACATAGTCGACGAGGGCCTACTTGCTGTTTCTAGGTGTGCTGCAGTGTTCCAAGGGGATCAGGGACATGATCCAGAGAGCACAGTGCACACCCACAATGGGTGTGCACTGTGCTATACCTATTTGTGCATGTGTGCCATTGTGCCCATCTCCCCCGTCCCCCCAGTCCCTGGTTGTTACTCACCCTGTTGCTGTTGTGTCAGCTCATGTTGAGCAGTGTCCGGTCCCCCAACTCCTGCCACCGTCTCCACACTGATGACTGTGGACACCATTTCCTCCATCTCATCCAGCTCCTCCTGTGGCGCTGGACTCCCACCTCCAGTCTGCATTGCTGCCTTCTGGTTTTTGCCGAGTTTCTGCTTGGTTTTGCGCTTGACATCATTCCAGCGCCTCTTGATCTCTTCCATTGTCCTCCTCAGCACTCCGACTGCATTCACCTTGTCCACGATGGACTGCATATTGCATTTTTTGTTGCCAATGATACAGTGGAGGTGACGAACAGTTGTTGATGGTGTTCTATCACCTCTGTTATCAGGATCCTGTTTGCCTGCGAACTGAACCGCGTCTTCCTCTTCTTCTTCTCCTTGCCCTTCCCTGACCCCGAGCTCCCAGGCTGGTCCTCCGTGGGGCTTGTGGTGTTCTGGTTGTCCTCTGTACTTGCTCCGGCTACCTCCATTGTGCTTCGCAGCTTTTTCGGTTTTGTTTTTGTTTTCTGCTTTTATAGTGATTTTTCCCGCCTGACGTGTGTGAATTGCAGGCCTGGCGCAGCTTATCGCTGATTTTTTTATCGCGGTTGGGCCCATCGCCACTTTTTTCACGTTCGGCTTTAGATTTTTATCGCCGTCCCGCTAATTTTATCGCGGCCATTTGACGCGTTGTCGGGAAACTATCGCATGTTACCGCCGTGTTGGGAATACGACGTTAACACAGAGTTATTTTCCCGCGATGTGAAAAATTGTGTTAACCTATTTTGGCGATGATTATCGCACGTTCTTGAGAATATGCCCCTGTGTGTTTTATTGGTGCTGTAATAGACAATTGTGTAGCACACAGCCCAGATCTGTAATTGGTATAGCATCACAGCGCCTGGGGTTTCGGTGACTATTCAAACGGGTCTGAGGTTTCCATCACAGTCAGGCTCCTGATTCGGCTTCTGGAACGTGCTCTCATTAGAATGAATGGTAATGTGAATGCATCAACTTTAAACACTGCTGAGTGAACATTCTTGAACTTTTATAGGTGGGATCAGAGCCCTACACCAAATCCCTGCCAGAGTGTAAATCGCGAACTTCAACAAGGTAGGTGGGATTATAATCAGGAGGGGACCATAGGGAACGCCTCAAGGCGAGGAGGCAACCACTTACAATCATCATCAACATCACCACCCTGCAAAGGTGCAATTCCACCTGGGGTGGAACCTCTTCCAGAAAGGCACAGAACAGCAGCAGAGAAGGGACGCTGAAGGGGAAGGGCACCGAAGGATGAGGGCACTGGGGGGCCAGGGCAATGGACAGCACACTTTGAGGGTTTATTGACTAAGGTGGTGCATGACTGCTCGCAGTAACGCAAAACATGGCATTGATTTATTTACCATGATAAAATCCTGTGGGTGCAGCATAAAACTATGCAGAGCTATACAAGCATCCATGCAACCCCTTGTAAATATCACTATTAGTGTCTCAGAGAAGATCAGGAAATGGACTGACTGAGGTATGGTGAATAGAAGATCAGAAGATCGCAGAACCTAATCCCCATCACTGAAGATCACTAGGACTTCTGGTCTCAAGTAGAAAGTCCAAGTAGCATGCAAACCTCAAGTGTGAAGGACTCTTCATTGGTGGAGATAAGGACCCACTTGAGCTCGCACAGAAAAGAGATGATAGGAAATTGGATAGAAAATGAAAATTTAGAAATAAGGATATGCAGTTTGGGAATGGGAGAGCTGCGATAGAGAACTCTTTGCCTGGTGGCCATTTTAAATCCACTAAAGTTCCACACTTATAAATGCAGAATGATGAACAGGTTAACTTTCTTCTTTGCTCGAACAACCATTCCAAATTCATGAAATCCTTTAGTGTCCCTTGTCCTCTGGGTATTCTGAGAACTCTGCTGTCTATGGGTTTCCGGTTCCAGTGCAATCTCTTGCTATTCCAGAGAACATGCAGAGCGTCAGTCTCCTGATTCCTTTTGTGGTTCATTGGTCACCTTGTAGTTCCTCGAACCCTGTTTACAGAGCACTCAAGTTCCCTGATTTAATGCACGAGCAGCTCATCCAGTCTTGTTTTCTATTGGTCTTGTGATACTTGTAGTCCTGTTAAATCCCTTAAATATTCAAGACATCAGGTACCAGACTGCTAAAAAGATAACACAAATTGTTGAGATGGTATAGTGAGATATCAGAACTCTGTATGTAGTCTGAAGATCCCCTACATACTTCATGCGATGCAGGGACCCATACCATGCTAAAGGAGAATGCATTGGTCCCTGGATCCCATCAAGTGTGTGAATCCACTTATTCTCTTGCTGCCTGCGAGTCAATGTCTGAACCTATCACTGGTGTCTTTCTTCATGGTACCCTGTATTCTCATTAGGGGTGGGTGTAACTCATTTAATTCAGGAGGAATTACATGAGAATTCCGCAAGATTAAGCATAAGTATGCGAGCACAGTAATTATGTGTTTAGCGCTATCTCGTTAGCACAAAAATACCTCCTTCTGTACAAACTGGGCGTGAGAATGCATTTTGCACTAAGAAGTAGTGCTAAATGCAACAGAACTTGAAAGCGAGCACGAGCAGTTGCTCACGATCACCTAAATGTGCCCTTGTGGTAGGATTTTCTCCCAACTTACTCCTGTCTTTTAGCTCTACTTTCTTAACCCTTAATGCCCCCTCGCATCCAAAATGGGCACAAGATTGCATTTTGTGCTAAGACATAGGGCAAATTGTGCTCTTGGGGTAGGATTTTCCACCAACTTACTCCCAGCATATAGCACTATTTGCTTAGCGCAGAGGTCTTTAAACTATGGGGTGCGCTGCCCCCGAGGGTCCGTGGCAGTGTTACAGGGGGTGCAAATGCCTCACTAAGGGGTCTACCGTAACGGTACACGGGACCGACCGCCAGAGGTGCGCCGGTCCCGTGGTGCCTATTAGGATGCGACCACCACCCTGGCGGTCGCATTCCGCATATTTAACATTGTCGCGGGTGGTGCTGTAAGCAGCACCCGCCACAATGTTAAAAAGGCATGTTGTGCATTGGCATGCACAACGTGACGTAACAGGCACCGCGCGGTGCCTGCCACCTTGTGTATGCCAATGAAGGGGGGTACCACAGGTACCCCCCAAGTGCAGCCCCCCCACCCCCCCGGGGGCCCGTAACGGGCCCCCAAAGCAATTCCGGCATGCCTTTCCATTGCGGCATCGCCGCAATGGAAAGGCCTTTGTAATTGCACATCCTAATATGGATGGCGGTGCCTGCAAGGCACCGCCACCATATTGAGGTCCGTTCCGCCCGGTCGGGGATCCGACCGGCGGAAAAGCGGCGGACGGTCTTACCGTCCGCCGCGGTGCCCCCCGCCATACTAATATGGCGGGGGTGAAACGGGAGCATCTGGCGGGCGGATCGCCACTGCCGGGCCGGCCGTGGCCACCGCCGGTGCGGCGGTGGCGATCCGCCCGATATCATAATGGGCCCCTAAGTACTTGTAACTGAAGATGAACTGGAAGTGTGACTTTGTTTATTTTTTGCGTTTCCAGGCTGTCTTCATTTACATGAAGTGGTTGCATTGCATAACAAAAGTATGGCAACTGTGATCCTGAGCCCAGTGGTGGCAGGGCCAAAAATATGTCTAATAACAACAAAATATTCTGTTAGTATTTTGTTGTTTTAAAACCTTCACAGCAACTGCATATAAAGTAATGAACACACATTAAGTGAAAAATGACTGCAAATGAAACTTATTGGTGGGAAATTCACTCTTTTCTATTATGAAACATCAGTTGGTTATTGTGAACACCGCAGATGTCTAAGACCAGAGAGACACAGAATTGAATTCTGGTTGGCGTAGTGCGGAATAGTGACTTGTGTATTTATAGTGCAATGAGTTCCAGCATGTAACAGAAAGCACTGTGAATATGTCTCTATTTAAAGTGGGTGGGGAATGTTTAATCCCTGGATGTCTTACCGCGAGACAGGTCATATAAATATAACAGAATTACTCTATTGCCTGTAGTCTGGTCCCGGCATTGTTCTAGCATCTATGGAATTCGTCAAGTCCATCATTAGTTATGCAGAAGACGAGGACGTACCTTTTAAGACCATATATTGGTCACTGAACTGGCCTAATCTAGAAATCTGTTGTTTGTTTCCTTGAAGAGGATTTTTACCCTCAGTGTTGGACTTGGAAGCTAAAGTGTAGGCCCCTTATTAGAAAGACTTTAGCATTCTCAAAAGTTGCATGTTGTTCATACAATAAATTGCCATAATTAAAATAAATATATTTTTTACGTGCTACATAAACCTACATTTGCTGGCACCTAGGTCTTGGTAAGGTCGCCAAAATGAAGATGTACAATGTAAATATAAGAAATGTATTAAAATGGGTTGCAATATTGCCTGTTTTGTCCTTTATTATTGTGATGGGCAGTGATGTCTGTTCATATGCTGTGGGTGCGGGGAACTGACCATGACATATTGAGCTTGGTTAGAGTAAAGTCTGTTGCACAATGAAAACAAATAACCACAGTGTATAATACAAATCAACAAACGGGCAACTCAAATGTACAGCTTTACAAGTGTTTTCTTTACAAATGAATGAAGTAAGAAAATGGGGCATATTTACAAGGAGCTAACGCTGCCGCAGCATCACTTTTCTGATGCTGCGTTTTTTCTTTTTTTAGTGTCATATTTACAAAGTGATGCTAGAGCCCCTTAGTGTCACTATTCCACTGCCAGTGCCTATTTTGTTTAACGCCAGATCTGCTAGCGGCATTTTCCGGTAATGATATGCAAGGAAGGGTCTCCCTCGAAAAAACCATCACAAAATCAATGCCGACATAAGTACAAGGATTTTTGGAAATAGCGCTACTTTTGAAAGACAGGCGCTAAGTCCCATTAGCAGCAGTTTTTTACCGCTAAGGAAAAGCTGGTCTTAAAAAATTAAGCTATCCCACTAGTATGAAAGCAGAACAGACCCAAATCAATTTGGCAAGCTCAACTACACCATAGATCTATTGCTATTGCAGCTCGGAGCACCAAGGAGACCACCAGCACCACCACAGAAGCAGCGCAGGAGAAGGGAGTGGACATACCGCCAGAGGATGACCCTCATTGACCTCAGGGAGGAAGAGGTCATTGCCCATTAGAGGCTCGGGAGGGAGTCCATTGTCCACCTCCTGTACCAGATTGCGCCAAGGCTGCAGCCAACACCTCAGCGCTGCACCAACATACCTCCGCAGGCCAAGCTACTGGCTGTCCTGCACATGCTGGCATCTGGGACTTTCCAACCCACCACTGCAAGAGTGGCAGGAGTAGCCAAGGCATCCTTCTAAAGGTTCCTCCCCAACGTCCTGGATGCCATCATAAGCCTCACGCCCCAGTACCTCTACTTCCCCAAATCAGCGCAGCAACAACAGGAGAACAAGCAAAGCTTTTATGCCATTGCAAGATTCCCACATGTGTTGGGGGCAATGGATTGCGCCTATGTGCAACTTGTGCCTCCGGCGGCAACACCACACATCTATCGCAACAGGACGCACACCTATTCCAAGAACGAGCAGGCAATCGTGGACCGTCTGGGCCTCTTTATCAAAGTACTTGCAAAGCCAATGCTCATGACTCATTCATCTTCTGGCATTCCCCCCATCAATGTGCGCTTCCAGAATGGGACATATGGGAATGGCCTACTGGTTGGTAAGTACACCTCAAGCATATGACAGACCACATGGCAGTTAATTATGTAGGAATACATTGACATATCTGTCTTGGGTTGAATTAGACAGTGCATACATAGTTGATTTGGGTCTATACTTGTACCATACTACATGGCATATGAGCAATACATTTCCTGCAAGTCACACATGTTGAGACCGCCTATGCCACTGTGGTCCACATGTATACGTGAACTGTGCTGATGGAGTATTACTATTCGTGATTCGTGAGGTGGAGCAGCTCCCCAAATCATATCAATGTGGCAATGCAAAGTCTGTCTGCATGGCATTGCATGGCCTCATTGGTATGCAGTAAAGCAAGCCACACCAAAGTGCAGCTGTCATTCACCGTATGTTAAGGATGTCTACCATGGGCCTTGTGTGGCCTTTCCCATCCAACATCAATGAAGATCTCACACATTCCACACAACCTATGTACAGGGACCCTGGGACAGTGTGCAAATAGTGTACCTCTCAGGGGGAGGTGAAATGAGGACACATAGTCACATGTCTCTTTGTCATGTCCAATTACTATGTGTCCAGCATTCCACATGACACATAGAAGGAGGGAATTGCACAGATTGTGTTATTGGTGCTGGAATGTGCCCCTTAAAGCATGACGTCATGTGAGGACACTAAGCTGACACATGTGCATCATAGTGCAAGGGTGTGGTGGTGTTGGCACTAGTCACTATCATGTGATGTTGTGAATGTGGCCAAACCATGGATGTGCTGTATGTCAATTGAAAAGCACATTCCACCACTTCACTTTGGATGCAGGTCAGCTCAGCCATTTTACATCCATTGCTGCCCAGTGGCAACAAATGCTACATGAGCCCCTGTGTGTGCATTCAATAGTGTCAAAGACCCTCACAAATGCAATATCTAGTAAAATGAGGGTTCCAAACACCATGTTGAAGCAAAGCAATCCCTGTGCCTAGTCTGTCTTTCACATGTAAATCCCATGGTCAGGAGGCATGAAGATGTATCCAGACCTGTGAAACTGATAAGTATGGTCATATATAAACCTCACAGGATCATCTCTACCATGGTACATTATATCACTCATCATATACACACATCACATCATATGTGCACAACATTTTTTTGTGTGCAGGAAACCACTATAGCATTCATCTAAGTTGCCAGACTGTGCAGCAAAGTGCAGCCTCATGCACTAACTACATCTCTCATGACAGCCTACAATACAGTTCTCAACGAAACAATGTGACTGACTTGGAGCAATGCTGCACTGGTTCTGCCAGTGCAGGCACAGAACCCTGGACACTGAATCATGTGGAAGATATAGTCTACACAGTCCAGAAGACGTGTGGCACTGTAGTGTAGTTCGTCTACCAGTTGCACTGTACAGTGAAATATTGACACATACCTATGACCTCTTGTTTACTGCCACCATAGTGGACACTTTGCACTGCTTGTGTATACTAGCATGTCCCACATTTATATCCACTCATTATCCTTCCAATGGCGGAACAGATTGAACAATAGTGACTCCAACTCTCAATGCAAAATATGTGTGACTGAAGTAACACACATCACCTGCTCCTGTTACATGTTGTCAAATCAGAAAGGTATCAGTTCAGGAATGGCAATACTAGCCAATAATAGACACAATAAATGAATGTGAGACATGTGTCTACTCAATGGCAAAATGAGTCTTCTTACTGGTGACAAATCATCACCTGCATGGAATTGGCACTCACCAGAATGACAAATATTAAGTGAATCATAGAGGGCAGCACAGCTGTATCTGTAGCTCAGTGTCAGCCATTTTCAAATCTCTACTTGAGTGCATGCTACACAATGTCATAGCATGTCTATTACAGTAAGCAAGGTGTAAGAGTCCAGCAGCAATACAAGGACCAGATTGGAAATTAATGTTGGGCTATCCCTTGTCATGACGCTTAATTAATAGAACACCTCTTGCTGTGGGTCATGACTCCTGCGAAGAACCCACAAACATAAGCCCAGTGGACCTACAACCATGCCTTATGCCGCACCAGGTCCATAGTTGAGCAGACATTTGGAGCATTAAAACCCCGCTTCCGAAGCCTTGACATATCTGGAAACAGATTGCTCTACTTGTGTGTAAAAGTATTTTGGTCTGCTGAATTTTGCACAATATATGTGTCTTAACAAATGTGCCATGGGCAGATGAAAATGGGGATCAGGGAATGCCGGACAATGAGGAGGAGGAAGATGAGGATTCTCAGCAACCTGGACCATCAGTTGCTGCAACACGGCAGAGCGACAAATCATAAATCATTTCTTTTCTGAACAATGATTGTACAACATGATATCAAACTACGATGAAATATAACACATTGTTCATATATCTGTAAATATATTTCTGAGCACTACCACTGTGTATCATTTTTATTCCATACTCAGAGTAAACACCTAAACATTCAGATTTGACATGCTACTAAGTGTGTCACAGATAAAATATGTTGCTATGTGAAACAAACAGCATTGAACATCCTCTGGTACAAATGAATCAGTGTGCATGCCAACTACCGGTAGCAAATAGTCCTCCATTGCTAGCCACAATTACCATGGTGTGGTAACGTGGATAGTGGGCAATGACTGTGTGTATATGTCTCTCCTGATGCTAGCCATGTGTACGGCCTCATACTTGAAGACGATAATAGAGGCCACTCATAGTATGATGATTTTTACATAGTATGAGCATGGAAAGGAACACACTCCCAAAACTACAGTCTACATATGCTACATCAACAACTGTATCCACATGTCAAATCCATTAGGTGATCTCATATCACACAGACAAATGCTACAAACTATAATTTGCCAGTGCAACAGTGTTGAATGTGAACACCCACTCCTATGCACAAGCAACACCACTGTTGCGGGGATTCTGCACCTACACAGAACTATGTGCAGGAAAACAGGACCTCGGTGTATAGGGGTGTACCAACCTGCCACCTTAGTGCCCACAATCCCAAAACCGACTAGCTATAGTGTCTCATTCGTTCTCCTCCAAGATCAAGAAGCCACATATGATTAGGCAACCCAGAACACAACACTCTCGACTATGTCAGGAATCGCGGTGGCAAGACATAGCCTTTCGCTCGCTCACTCGTACTTGTCCACAGATAAGAATTGGCAGAGTCACTGTAATAGTTCAAAATATTTATTTTAACTATCGTGCTCTGTAATACAGTATACAAACCACTACCAGCAGCAAAATGCATAAACTCAAAACAATTAGCATTGTTACAATTCCATAGAGTACAAATGGGGATGTCATTATATAAAGACAGTGGAAAAAGGACTATAAGGCCTAACCACCCTCCCCTGGACTGGAAGACGTTTATTATACAAAAGAAGATCTCTGGGCTTTGTCAGCAGACCCCATACCTTAAAGCCTAGATGTAAGGGTTACATCACAGGAACAACATAGCTCTTCTCCATGGAAAGGGCTCTCTCCAAGTGTGTGTTAAAACAACATGCATCCCCGTAATATCAAAGCACGAGTCTCCAGCATTGCAGCTGTGTTTAGCATGTTATGTCTAGGTGCTAGGGACTGACCAGAACAGAATAACAAGGGGCATTGTTTATCGACCTTGCACATCGTGTTCAGACTAAACTCCAGGAACTTAGCAGAGAATGCGAAAGGCAGACAGTTCTCATGTGAAAGGCACAAATAGAGTCTTGCAAAATAAAGTCATGTAGTAACGTGCGCAAAAGCAGGATCATGGCAGCAAAGCTCATGCTAACTTAGCAATGTCGAGAGTGACCCTAACGGCCATATAACACCACCTTGCTGCTGAGCGATATGTAGGAGGTCACGCCAAGACATGCATGGTGATCTACCGTAGAACAATAACCATGACTGAGGATCATGTTGGCCACAAATGATGACATTGTCATTTTCCTGTGGGGTATGATCCTCCTTGGATATGAAATGCAAATGCTCAAACAATCAAATGCCGCCGTAAATACAACCCCTTACATGTGGCTGTAGCCAATTGCTCCACACTCCCAAATTTCACCACAGCCGGATACCTCCACTGTGGGACTGTGTGCGCAGTAGGCTGAACAGTCGTAGATGTGGATGCACTGACCGCATGGCAGTGGTAGTCTTTTTCATCAGTGGGGATAGCTAATACAATGTCAATGGGCGCTATGAATAACTTAACAACACACAGGGCACCTCTGGTAAGGTGCGTCATTGTGCTACCACAGTGTTTGGGCACTATGCATAGTATGATCCCTGAACAGGATGAACCCACACATATGTTCACTGAAAAACACACATGATAAACTGATGCAGAGACTCTAAACAGGTCAACTCCACTATTCACATCCCAACACTGCAATCCCTGTACGTTATTACATGCATTGCACATATGAATACAACCCAAAAACACTTTTGACCTATTGCGTAAAAAAAAATGAGGCAACACCATTAAGTGTGATAATTTTCAGGCGCCGCATAATCCAAAAATGATGTTTCCCAGCCGACGTGTGATAAAAACCGGATTGACCCTTGTCAGACCTTTCGTGAAATCGACGCATTGAGTGGTAGCGTAAAAAAACCCGATGTTTCAGCTGAAAATGAGCCACAACCCCCAGGAAGTGAAGTATGGATAAAGAGAAGTGATATAATGGATCCTGCATACTGCAAACCAGGAACTGTGAAGTTACTTTCCCTTTCACATCAAGTCACAGTTTTACTGTCTGAGCTTGGGAGTGGTGGTGTTTTGCTTGTGCTGGGGAGTGGTGTTGTTGGAGCTGGTGCATCATGTCTGCTGACCCTGTCGTGTCCCTCAAGTCCTTTTTGTGCATATTTGTTGTATATATTTGTTTATTGTCCTGTGTGATGCCGGTGTTTGTCTTTTGGGGATATTTGTCATGGGGTAGTATTTGCTGGGGGGTTCTGTTGTGTTTGGGTGTTGTCAGTTGTGTGGGATCATGCCAGGGAAGAGTTGGCCTCGCCCCATGACACAGCAGGAGTTTGGGGCATTCCTGTGGTTGGTCACGCATTACCTGCCCAACATGTTAGCCAGTGGGGGCTGTGTCATCCAGAGCTACCCTGTGAAAGTTCACAAGCATCATTGGATCAGAGGATGTATGGAGAGGACCGCGACACCCAGAAGCTCAAAGACCGCTGGGCTAATGTGGGCGGCAGGGAGTCGGACCTCCTGGACTATGTGGGCATAGAAGTTGGTGGAGCAACATGTAAGCACACATGATTCTTCTGCTAGCCTATGTGACTCAAGTACCCATTGATGATTTGTGATAACATCAAGTATGGTTCACATTACTTTTGGCTCAAATTAGCCATGTCTCCATGCAAAAGCCTGAAATGCCATGGCTATAGTGACAGCACGATCTGTGCACCAGTGCTATCTGTGACACTAAGTGGGCCACATCAGTATTTGTGTCCCTGTAGGTGATACAAATGAGTTCCAGGGAAGCACTGAGCTGATGTACACGCACATAGCCCATCCCGACTAATAATATAACAGACCATGTAGTGCAGCTCTGCTCCAAATGTACATCTTTCACAACATGCATTTGTCAGGTTCAATTGTGACGGGCCATTACAGAACGTACGCTACACATAACGGGCTTAGTTACAAGGCCCATGCACTGCTGGCATGTCACTTCTTACAATGTCAAAAGTGATGGACCGGCTGCGCAAGAGCCTTGTAAATAAGGCCCATAGTGATGTGCCAATAATCCTCCTTGGCATACCACCCCTGAGTTGTCAAGCATTAATGAGGCCTGCCACGGCTTACACTGCTTAGCTAACCTCTGAATATGGCAATACACATAACACTGGTCTTGAACAGCATTTCCTATGTATTAGGTATAGTTCCTTGATATCCACTATGGCTACGCTATGCTTAGTGCTAGCTTGACAGACTACATACCTCTGACTGCATAGCAAATCCTGCATGCTGCCTTTGCATGGCCTCATGGAGGTGTTTTTGAGGCCAGAGCCACTGGAGTTGTCCTTACCTATGAAACTGACATAGTACATCCCTCTAGTATGAGAGGCCCAATGTATGGCAAATGGGAGCCCACTCACATGGTACTGAATCCAAGAGTAGGCTAGTCTGAATGAGACACATCTCAACCTATACCATATGTGTTAAAGTTCAAATACGTAATTTTTAACTTAGGGATGCATGGGAAATATGTGAACAATATCATGCACTGACAGGTACAGTACTCACCTAACTTAGGGAATAAGTATGCATGAAGTTAGATGTATGTAGCATACACATTTCCTGGTGTCAGCATCCGTATAGCAACACCTTACTGAGTATGGTATGTAAATTATGTAGGTGCAGAGCATCACCAAAGTCAGCTATCATAGTGAAATTTGGTAGTGATGATGTTCATGACCTGGTTCTGCAAATTGGGCAACAGGTGCATATTTTAGTTATTCATATGTATGTTCTCCTCAGCCAGCCTTACCGATGTGTATAATTCAGGCATGTCAACTGTGTCATTTGATCTCTTACAACCTGAAGGGTTACATAACCAATAGCCATGCATATGTACTGTGCTTTTGTTGCATATCAAATATGTGTAGTAGGATTACTGATGTGATTTACATGTTATGTCTTGTAGCTTGACCCCCATCATACACGCGACCTGAGGTGGCTAACTTCAAGGACCCCAACTTCACCAGTGAGTGCCTTCATCAATGCAAATTGCATAGTGCAATGATTGAGTGTGATGTCAGATGCTGTGGGAATTGCCAGATTCAATGTGCATCACTAGCACAATAGAACTTTTGGAAGGAAATAAATAGGTCATGAAAAGTTGAGGTTACATATTGCATGCCTATCAGCCTCTGACTAATGTCAAGGAGAACACTTTGCCAATCTGGGATAGACCACATGATAGTGGCTTGACAGGGGAGCCATGATCTCAGTGGCAGACTATGCAAATATATGTGGTAGTGGATACACATCTGAACATGGATGTGGTTGTGAAGAATACAGAATACATGTCAGTTGCACATGCTATGATATTGGACGCATGTAATGAGCTGTGGTATGGTCCGCCATGGACTTACTACAGGTCAAATGTAAGAGGTTTCATATACCTCTATATTATGTGAGGTACATGTCATACCTGACAAGTTTTCTGTATAGGTAGCAATGTGACCTTATATGGGACCTTGCCATTTCAGTTACACTACCCTGTGAGACAATACATGTACTTTCAAGACATTGCACATCTTACTGTGGCAAATGCCTATGGCATAAAGGCCATTACAGGATGCAGAAGGCACACTAATATACAATGAAGGTGAAATGTGTAACATTCCATGGGTACTGAAGAGCATTGTTCCCAAGCATGCTCAGTACTGACATGGTCATACCTCGATGTGTCAATGGTGTTGCAATTGCATTGTGCAACAATTGGTCTCCCTTTGCACTTAGGGCTAAGGACATCTGAAATAATAGACAATAGGTATGTGTATGGTCACTCCAAGCTGCAAGATGAATTTAGGCGCTGCTACGTTAGATGTTGTGTAAATAATGATATTTCACGATGTTGATACCTGTTCCTAGTCACCCTTTGTAGGACACTTATCCTCATTGCTTCAACAGACAACATGACCCCAGAGGAGCTGAGGCAACACAATAAATGCAAGGAGTGCTTCCACCACCTTCGATGGGTTGCCAAGGCACACAGTGCCATGAAGAGGAGGTACGAGGAGGAGAAGGGACAGGGCAAGTGGTCAAGCTTTCCCCAGGGACCATCAACTATTCCCAAGGGGAGCTCTGCCAGACATGGACAATCTGGTACAGGTACCTCCCAGCCAGCCATACACAGTACGCTCACCAGCAGGCCATCACTATCACCTGGACCCACACCTCAGGCCACAGGAGGGCCCATCAATTTTGAAAAATGGACTTACGTAAGGACATATCGGACCTCAAATTACATGTAGCAGTCCTGGAAAACAAAATGGAACAGGCATTATCCATGCTGCAAGAGATTAAGCAGGCAGTGGCCAGACCAAAGTGGACCCTTTCTGCCCTTCCCCCTGCATATCATATTCATTGTTTTACATAAGGTTTGTATTGCCTAGTTTAGGTTAGTGTAGTTATAGTTATAGTGACAGTGTAGGGATAGTGTTTTTTTTTTTTTTTAGGGGTGGGTTAGATTGTTAGTGGGTAGGGGTACTTTGGGGGTGTTTTATATGTATAAAAATATACCAAAAAATGTTACAAATGTTTAAAAAGCATACAAAAAAAATTTGATTGTTTTAGTTTCTATGTGTAGGTAGTTAATGTTTAAGTGTAGTTTCTGTTGTCCTTATGTGAAGACGTGTCTTAAGGGGGTGAGGGTTTGATGTTTATCATGGTGTGCTAAATGTGTAGAGTAAGCTAAGTTAAGGTAGTTTTAGATAGTAGGTAGACTAAGATAGTGTGGGATAGTTTAGGATAGGTAGTTAGTATAAGGTAGGTAGTTTCTCCTTATTTAACTTTTCTATTGACATTAAATGTCATTGTTAACTACATACAGTTCTACGTCATGATTTACTGTATGGGAGCTAACACGTGTGCTCTGGTGAAGTTTTATACATGCATTAGTCTTTGCTAAGAGTGTTTTGCAACATGTGTGAGTAGGTGTCTTACCTATGGACAGGGATCTGTCAGTCTGGCCATGACTTTACATAATCTTGCAATCAGACATTGTTGAGCAGTGGACCTGGCAATCATGATTGAATTATGACACAGTGCTAATCATGTGTTCACATACAATATCTATGTGTGGGTAGTTTATGCAACATGCCTTGGAGGAATGTTATGGTCAAGATCATTTGCCCAATTAGTAGGTTTTTGACTCATATACTGATGGCTGCCCCGTACCCACTCACACTTGAAGCATTTACTTGCCAGCCCAATGTTGTATGCATGCTAGTAACCATGGGTGGACCCAGCACTTGTGGTGTGACTTAATTCAACATTGACATTGACTCCATGACACCAGTTGAACTTAATGCATGCAACCTTGAGTAAGCACATGCTAGTAATCACACAAATAGTGATTACAAAATAGGTTACACTCTCACTGTCGAGCATTGTCACAGACTCCACAAAACACATGTCCCTTTGGCAAGTAGTAGGTGCATTTGCCTCCCAGAATGGCCAATGGTCAACCTGGTCCTGACTCCTAAAGACAGACAACACACAGGTAGTTATGAGTGTATTTATCTGCATGTGCAAATGTTGAAGGGGCTCACAGGTAAAGTTCATTGTACAACAACCCCAAAGAATTTTAGAGCCAGTGTATGTCCAAACAGAGTACGTGTAGAGAACATGTCATGGCACATGTTGAGGAAAGGAGTGCTTCAGTCAGGAGGATGACCACAATGTCATTAGGGAGGATAGGCCATATTGACAGTCCACAAATAGTCAAGGTGAACAGTGCGAAGTCAAAATGAGGACAGTGACAGCATATGTTCCCTGGCATGTTAATCAGCACAGGGCTAAGGAGAAACTGGGTATGTGGCACAGATGCATGTTACCGCAGACTTGTTCGTTGTAAATAGGTGCCATCCACATCTTCCTCTTCTGATGTGTGCAGTGTCTCCCATGAGGTGGTGTTGTAGATGCAGCAGCCGAGGAAGGTACACACACATCAGGGGCAGAAGATGTGGATTCCGTGCCGGCAGCAGCATTCATCTGTGCCAGCACATGAGGCAACACAGCAGCGAGGAGGATCTGCTGGCTTTGCAACACAGCAGCAATGTTGTGGTGGTAGGCAGCCATGGCAGCAAAGTGGGGGTCCTGCTTCCGCTACATGGACTCCTAGATGGTTCTGATTGCCCCCAGCTGGTTGGCCACCTTGCTGGTGCCACTTTGGCAGGGCAGTTGTTGATGCCTCTGCCTCATGATACCAGCAATGTCAGCCAGGGACTGCTGGAGGCCACGGAACGGAGAGTATATGCCTCTGATGATGGCAGTGTTGTCCCTATTGGGACTGAGGCATCCATTGACTCCTTCTAGGGTGGCCGCCACAGTCTCCATCCCGCCCGCACCTGCTCTGCCAACTCCAGCTGGACTCCTATGCAGTACATTGGGAGGTAATCTGTTGGTCCTCGAGTCCAGGGGTCTGGGTGGGGTGGCAGGCGGTGCCTGTTGGTTGTTAGGCGGGATATGTGGAGACACCACGACACTGCTAACCCTCCCCGTGTCTGGATATAGTGTCCCAATGGAGTCCAGGAGTTCTTGGAGGGTGTCCTGGTTCATTGTTGACAGGTTGTCATCATCACTGATGTCAGGGACAGGGTTCTGGCTAGGAGGTGAGGGTTCATCCTCTGCAATGAGATGGGGAAATGCTATTGGTGATGTCTTCTACATGTTTAAATGGGTAAAGCAGTTGACAGACAAAGTGCAATACATTACACTTTCAGTTCCTCTTTGATGCATAGGACAGCTTTTACACAAGGTTATGGATTGCATATAGCACTGCATTTCCCTTTCTGATGACTGAATCTCAGCATTGTTGTCATTACCTCTGTGTACCTACTCTGAGTGGACGGGCCTGTCATAGTAGTCAGATTCCAATCACTGACGTTCATGCCATTTCATCATGACCAGAGTTGGTTATCTGCAGGGTGTCACACATCGTTTTTATAAGACCCATGCATTTGTATGTGTACATGCCCCTCTGGCTGTTCCAAATTTGGTCCTGGCAGCCAACTTACTGCCACACAGTGATGGCACCATGATCATACATTGACCTACGACACCTATATTATGCATGACCATCTCCAATGGACTGACGTGGCAGGCAGCATCCCAGATAGTAGTAGTGCTGGGAATGGTGGCATATACCTACCGAGTGTATAAACATACAGGGTTGGGCCCCTAATCAGTAAGGCTAGGCTTGTTTGGTAAATTGTTGATGCGTTTCAAACCCATTATCCAATTTAGGTGTTCTGCTCAGGACACAGAACATCCGGGCACTCTTTTTTTGGATCACATCTAAGCCTCATCCAAATGAACACCAGTTTTCTGAATCCACTGGTTACCCATTTAACTTTTTATTGGATGAATCAATGCTTTCGTCCGTATCTCTACTGCAGGACCAGAAGAATAAATCCATCCTGTACCTTCCTCTGTAGGCCTCCTTTTCTTTAACACTTCCTTTGTGTTGAACCACTCGATTGAGCAATCCGAAGGATGGATTTATTCTGCTGGACTATCACCTCCGGTCTGCAATGCTGCCAGTAGATTTGTTGCCACTTTCTCCCTTAGTTTTGCGCTTATCATTGTGCCAGCGCTTCTTACAGCCCGTCACTGTCCTCTTGACTTCAGCAACGCTGTTCACTATGGACTGCCATATGGTTTTTTTCCTCCCCAATGGCACTTTGGAGCTGATGAAGAGCTGGTGTTGGTGCTGACTCACCTCTGTGATCAAGATCTCATTCTCCTCCTGACTGAACTTGCACTTCCTCTTCCCCTGGGAGTCTGGCTGGTCATCCTGGCTGGCAGTAGGGTTGGTGGGGTTGTTGTCCTGTGCTGTGCTCACTCCTGACTGCTCCATAGCTGCTTTCAGGTAAGTGTAACATTTTATTTTTCACTTAGCAGCATTTTTATACATTTCTTTCCAGCTAGGCACACAAAAGTGACTCTGGGACCGTTAGCGTCTGTTTTTCTTGCTGCTAATAGGCAGAGCGCCACTTTTTCTACATTAGTGTGCATTCATTTAGTGACTCAGCGCAGAGATCAGTTTCAGTTTTTCCGACGCCGGTCTCTTCCTAACGCCATGGAGCACCGTATTGTATATACGATACTAACATGGCGCTAGAAACTCTTGTACCACGCGGTAAATAGTTTTACGCTCTGCTGTGGCAAAACACCCTTAGAACGCTCATTAAGCACAGTACTGCTACTCTCCATTTATGAATCCGTTATGTCATAATGTCATGTGTTCTAGAAACATTCCTCCAGCGAGTCTGTTATTTGTCCGGCATGCAAATTGCTCGCATTTTAATGCATAAGTAAAAAAAAAACACTTCTCAAGCCGATAAGCAGCAATATTGTGTGATGGCGGAGATCTTCTTTTGAAATTTAATGGATTTGTGAACCGAGGAGTTGTGTTTTTTTAACTTATGCCTTAGAATGCAAGCAATTTGCATGTCGAACAAACAACAGACTTGTTGGAGGAATGTTTGTAGAAGGCATGAGGTTATGACATTACGGATTCGTAAACCAAGGAGTAGTGGTATCATAATTATTGCCTCTGATTGCGAGCTAAGTTGGATGCAGTTGAGCAATTTACATGCCAGAGTCATGCCAGAGTTTATTCGAACAATAATGCAAAATAGATAAGGCTGAAGGAACAATGAAGAGCAGACTATGTCCATTGGGACGTCATGATCATGTGATGGAAAAAAGTAAAGAACTTAGGGCCTCATTTACAAGTCCATTGCGCCACTGGTGCGTCACTTTTTTTGATGCAGCACAGTGTGCCTACCCATATTTACAAGGCCACATAAGTCACCCTGAGTGACTTTTCATGGACTTGTAAATATGGGCTCCTTTCACGTATTACTCAGCGTGCAAGGTGGGCACCACGAGTGTTGCTGTGGGTGTTCCCACGCAACATCCATGGAACCTGACACATTTCCAGATTTACAAAGTTTTGTGAAGCTGGGAATGCATCAGAATCCTACGCCTTCCCAAAGGAGGCATAGGAGTGGCTCAACGAGGATAAATACTTTTATTTCTCCTTGTTTTTTCCTCTTTCCATGTGTGTTGCATTCTGCAGCACGCATGGAAAGGGGAAAATACCATCAATCATTGTTTTTGTGCAGGAAGGTGTCCCTTCTTGCACAAAAACAATTATCCCTGCAATGCAGGCACCCAGCAACATGACGCAAGGTTGCCTCCACTGGTGCACAGCAGCCAATTATGCGCCAGTGCAAGGAAAAGCACACGGATGCGGCATATTGTTGTTAATACAACGCGTCCCTGTGCTTTTGAAATTATGCAACTTGGTGCAGCAAAATGGCTTGCAGCGCCACCCTACGTCATTTTTTTGTAAATGAGGCCCTCAAAGTGGACAATGTGGCAAGAGTAAATCAAGCGATAATGGGAAACTCTGCAAGTGGAATGATGTCAGGAAGAACAATTGCAGTTAGCAAATCGAGTCCTGGAATGTTAAGATATTCAAATCAGGCTATTTGAGCCTTTAAAGTGACTAATTTGTTTAGAATATGTGTCATAGATTTGAACCATGTGAAACTTATCTGAAGAGAAAAACTATTGTGGTAGAGAAACCATTGGATTTGTAGATAATGTTTCAATGTGGGAGTTAATCTATGACAAATCACAATTTTGTGCAATACAATACCAGTAATAAACTGTTGACTGGCAGCTTGATTAAAATGAAGTAATGAACACTATTATGTATTTATGCATTTGATCTTGTCCACTTTATTACGATTATTTCAAAGTCTTTAGTTGCTTTTCATGATGGAGTTACGATTTAAAAATGCACTAGACCACTCCGTACGTCATGTGATCAAGAGCAGTGCAAGGTTGAAATGTGCTATGTGGATTACGCTAAAATAAAATATTTGCTGCAGATGTTAGGCTGCTGTGACTTGTTTCCCGCCCTCTCATACAAGTGTTGGGCTTAATATATATATATATATATATATATATATATATATATATATATATATATATATATATATATTCCAGAGCTCTTCCAACAGCAGCCCCCTCAATCCAAGGGCGTAGAAGAAAAGCAGCACAGCAAGGCACAGCAGGTTGTAAGTAGTCCTTGTGTGGTATCCTGCTCTTTTCTCTGTCTAGTCCTTTCTCTGTGTTCTGTACTCTGCTGCTCAGCCAGTCTAAGTGATGTCACAGAATGTTCCCTGTGTGTATGTTTGAGTGGAATTGTCAGTTACTGTATGTGGGCTGAGCAGCAGGGATACTGCGCCTGGTGGGGCTGATTTTCCTGATACTACTTTCTATACTACTACAATCAACATATCCTCTAATGTTCCTGTCCTGACTGAACCAAAGAATAAATCTACCATTTGGATAAAACTACATCTCAGTCTACCTCCTTTCTTGAATTCCACACTGGCGACGAGGGGAAAAGGACTCACTTGGGACAAAAGGACATTACTGAAATTAAAAGAGGAGTCATCATTACTACAAAGAGAAGAAGAGACAGTAAGTGTACTTTTAAAAGTGTCTAGTTGAAGCCTGCTAAATGGAAATGTCCCTGGGAGCCCCACCGGTGTCTGTTTCCATCAGACAGCCTCAGCCCAGGGCATGGTGTCAGGCCCTGCTGATGTAATGTTACTCTGTGCCATCAAGCTTGATGTAAGAAGAGTGTTTTGTACCTGCGTTTGGTATTTGCTTGGATTACAACAGCATGGGAACACTGTAAATCTCCAGGGCATTTGAACAAGCGTTGTGAGCTAAAGTTACATTGGAGCTTACTGGAACGGGCGCTGGCAGTCGTGATAATTAATGGAGCCTGGAGGTTGAAACTGCAGCTGCTGATTGACTTTCAATTTTCTGTGGTGCGAGTATACATTTAAAGTGATCTGAGGACATTTTGACCTGCCATGACTCCATGTTAGTGCTTCGTGTTATGACTTTCTGAGCTACTGAATAGCTGCTGACTGTATTCCATATGCACTGAAATATGCCCTCGGTGAGCAAGTGCTACTTTCTGCAACTCTGCCTGGAGTTTAACAGTTTAATGCTGGCAAGGATGTAATTGTCTACAAGGAGATGGACTTACAAGGGCTTCGTGATTTATACTGCCCAAGATTTGTTTTTTGATTATGGTGCAGTATGTGTGGGGTTATTTGAAATTGATACCAGCATTTAACTTCATTGAACCATCTTATGTGGACCAGGTGTGAGTTTAACGGCACTTTTATTACTGGAATTGACTTTGACATTTACGGTGTGAGCGTACATTTAATGAGATCCAAGGATCGCTCGACCTGCTTTCAGTTTGCTGTCTTCTAATCTTAAATACGCACTGAATGCGGGACAGCAGGAATCCCAGCAACATTGTGAGATCTTCGCGCATGCTCATTTCTACTCCATGTTAACCTTTTTCTTCCCAGCAGGTGGATACTCGGGTACAAGGTTCGTGTACCGGTGATATTACCTCCTTATTTACTCAGCATTGCTGATTATTTGCAATAACTATCTTTGCTGCATTTGCATATTAGAATGTTCAGAAGATATTATATTCCACACGTACTTATGTATGTTTTGCGGAAGTTTTGCAACTTGCCTATATGTGTTTTTGCCATGCTTCATTTGTTCTTGCATATACTCAAAAGTGATTTTTATCATGATAATATTTTGCATTTATTGGCTTGGCTGTGATTACTTACACACCAGCTTGCTTATTTTGGCCATGATTTTTATTGATGCTGCTTTTGCGCTGTCACCCACTCTTTACGTACTTTTGTACTCCCAATTCCTAAATTATTCACATTGTTGCTGGTGATGGAGTCATTGCTCATTTGTTATCTTGCTTGATTAATTGCACTGCTTATTTTTATCTACATTTGCAAACGGTAATATTTTGATCATGAGAAATGCAATATGTTAGCAACACTATTTTGTTAATCTGTATTTTAAATGTGCTTTTATGTATGTTTGTGCTGGTTTTGCTGCCTACTTGAGTTTGGTGTGATTCATGTGTTACGTACTTTTTTATAGTGCTGAGATTTGGGTTTATTGCGTGTATTTGTCTGGTGGTGAGCAAGTTACTTAGCTCAAACCTTACTAATGGTACGTCTTTTGAATGTTGAAAGTTTTGGGTGATGGGCAATTAGTGTGCTCAAATCGTTTTTACATTTACTTTTACTAGTGCTAGGATTGCTGGTTGCTTGGATCCTAAACTATTGTTGTACTGAAACTATACTTGAATTGACTGATGGTGAGCGTGATTTTTAAGCTCATACTATTTATTGGGAGCATGTTGCGTTCTCAACTTTGTATGTGTTTTTCTGGTGGTGGACATATTTGCTACGTTCAAACCACATTTACGGGGCACTTTCTCTCCATTTTTTGCATTTACTATTGTCAGGTGGTGGACTTAATTGCTACGTCCAAACCTTTTCTGTGTGGTTGTGGGTTCCTCTGTGGATGGATTCTCAAACCACTTTTACGGGGCACTTTCGCTCCATGTTTGCATTTACTGTTTCCAGGTGGTGGACATTTGCTGCGTTCAAACCTTTTCTGAGTGGTGGTGGGTTTTTCTTATACTTACACTCAAACCACATTAAGTGAGCACTTTCGCTCCACTTTTGCTTTTACTGTTGTGCGCAATGCATTTTGTTGTTCCGGGTATTGGGACGCTTCTGAGGGCTTAAACCCTCTTGCTTTTATGTTTGTGTTGCTTTCTTTTTTGCTCACTTTTCTACTGTTGAAAGGGGGTGTGTCTGTGTTTTGTGTTTTTCGACCCGTTTTTCCTTTCTCTTTACTTATTTGTTTTCTTTTCCATACCTTTTGCTTCTTTATTTGTCATTGTCTCAGTTAGGGAGGGAGATGTGTGGTATCCTGCTCTTTTCTCTGTCTAGTCCTTTCTCTGTGTTCAGTACTCTGCTGCTCAGCCAGTCTAAGCGATGTCACAGAATGTTCCCTGTGTATATGTTTGAGTGGAATTGTCAGTTACTGTATGTGGGCTGAGCAGCAGGGATGCTGCTCCCGGTGGGGCTGATTTTCCTGATACTACTTTCTATACTACTACAACCAACATATCCTGTAATGTTCCTGTCCTGACTGAACCAAAGAATAAATCTACCATTTGGATAAAACTACATCTTAGTCTACCTCCCTTTCTTGAATTCCACACTTTTTTTTTTTTTTTTAAACCACCGACAGTGCAACAAGAGGACCTACGTGTTTCGGCTGGAGCTATATATATATATATATATATATATATATATATCGAACAAAATCACAAGGTTCGGCCACGCCGGGAGAACACACGGGCACAGACTCCAGTTTAGATGAAAAAGAAAGTTGTTTATTGAAACATCAAGTCCAAATGACGTGTTTCGGCCGCCGGACTGCGGCCTTGATCACATAACGCGCTGCAGGTAAGTTACAGCTATATATAGACCTGGTAGTGTTTTTACTATGTTAACAAGTTAGGTACATTCTTTAAGCCATCTTTCCGACATTTACACCGTAAGTTGGAACCAGCTCGCGGTGAGTCATATGCAAATGACTGTGGTGCTGACACATTAAAAGTATTAATTGACATAATCAACAGACTCCAAAGCTTCACACAGAATAAAATACATGAATACATCACCGTTCACCTCTAAATGGGATTTTGGGACATGTGTGTTAAAATCATTAATATTACATGAATGACACACATATTTGTAACAACATCTGAAAAATGTTTAGGAAACGCGATGAACACAAGAGTAGAAAGACTGCAGTCTCGACTCGTGTTATGAAAAGACGTCTGTCCCAAGTTCCTAATATCTACGGGACCACCAAAATGAAGGCGTATCACCAGGGTCAGAGGAATGCACTCCTGATAGTGCACAGAGGAATCAGTTAGTAAACTATGTGGAGCATACAGAGTGGAATTACGTAAAAAGGTAAGTGTAAATATCAAAACGCACAAATGCGTGGCATGCGTGGCAGCACGGGAGCCAATATGAAACCTAAGTAGGGACCGCCTGGAAAGAATATGTAAGACACATTGGTGAAAACATGCAAAAGATAAAGGTCAAAGGAAAAAGGGCAGGGAAGTGCTGGAGTATTGAACTAATGCGTGTTGAGTGAAAAAGTGAAGTGAAACTACACTTAAGTGCTATGGTGTGCGAATCTAAAATAGTTAGTTAAAAAGAAAACTGGATCAACAAAACGGCCCTGGTAAAGTGACCGAAGCAAACTGGTATCATACAGGAAAACAACTGTGTCTAAGTTCCAGCCGGAACGAGTGATTTACAGATACTAATGGGTGGTATGGCTAGCGTCACAAATTTTTACAAATGGACAATGTAAATAATCGTATATATCCCACCAAATGGTAGCCCAACATGTGTCAGGGGTATGCAGAGCATAATGGCACAATGAAAAAGGCAAGATGAGAAAAGCCAAATGAAAAGAGCAAAATGAGAAGAGCAAAATATAGGTTGACAATCAAGTGATTAGGACATACATTGTCTTAAATGTACATAATGCACATAATGCAATGGCTGAGTAACAGACAACCCACACTCTGAGTGATCTATAAAAAGTTGTGTAGGTCCTTACTGACATTGAGGCCTGTAGGTGCTTTAGTGTTGAGTTCAAGAATGTACCGTGTTTCTAACCGTCTGAGTTGTTTCTCCCGGTTTCCACCACGTCTGAGTGGGGGTACACAGTCAACAACAAAATATTTGAGATGGTCTAAATTATTGTTGTGTACATCCTTGAAATGCCTAGCTACAGGGTACGTGGGATCACTGTTAACAATGACCCGTAAGTGTTGGAGGATGCGGATATGGACCTGAAGTTTGGTACTACCAACGTACATTAAGCCGCACTTGCACTGTAATACGTACACTGCGAACTCTGTTCTGCATGTGAGTCTGCTTTTGATGGTCAGTGGTTCTTTATGAAAAGTGCCTTTAATTTGGGTGGTGTTGATCCCAAATTTGCATGCTCTGCAGCTACTGCATTTGAAAAATCCCTTGATGTTAGATAGCCAGTTGGATTTCGTGATGACTTCGGGGCTACTCCTTACTAAAGCGTCGTGCATAGAGAATGCACGTCTGTAAGTGATGGTAGGGCGTTGGGCTACAAGCGCCCCCAAGGTTGGGTCAGATCTAATGATCCTCCAGTGTTTGTTAATGATAGATCTGACGGCACTCTCCTCTATGTTATACGTGATGAGGAGATGAGTATTAACTGCACCTGGGCTGGCTAACTCAGCAGGAATATATGTATATTAACCACTCCTGCCAAGCCATAGCAAACTGTGCTCCACTTTGAGCAAGCGAGAGCATTTTGCTCTAACTTGCTCAAAGCAAAATTGCACAATTGCTTTGACACAGAGGGAGCTGCCTGTTAGCAGCTACCTCTGTGTCAAAGCAATGCCGGATCCCGCAGGAGGCGGGGAGACAGCAGGGACCACGGGCACCTTGAGGCTCCGCCACGTTCCCCAACACTAGAAAGTGGGTGCCCTGGGTGGGACCATGGCACCGACAACAGAGGCTGGGCCCCGGGAGATGGGGTCTTGGGGGCCGAAATTGGCTCGGAATGGGGCTGCAGCAGCCCCCCTTCCATTATTTATTTGTTTACTGTGCCTAGATTACTGTGTGTTCGTTCACATACCCGCATTGAGCACTAATTGAGCTATCTTCTGCTCTGCGGCAGTTGACCCCAGGAGGGGGGTGATAGTCGCCAAACTGATTGGAATATATTTGCCTCACTACCCTCCATTCTGGAACTTGTTGGCCCACTTAGGAGTTACATTGCTTTACAAATGAGTCAAGACGTAGTACCGACTGCTGCTTTGTGAGAAGTACTACATTTTCATATGTACATAGGACAACATTTTTATTGTACTTATACTCTGATCTGTGTATTAGCCTAAGTCTGATTAGATTCTTGTAACACGGGTCCTCGTGGACTTAATTAATTGATTGAAAATTTGATTGAAATCGGTGTCAGGAGCTATCCAGGGTCTGGGATAGTTGTTGCTAACCCTGGGGTCGCCAGGCCCAATTAATAAAAATCTGTAATTCAGGAGAAGGGAAAACTCAGGAGTCTGTGCAGTGTTGAATCCTGAAATAGCCCCAAGGGAGGGTCAAGAATTATCACTGGTATTTGCTTTATTTCTGGCCTGTATATTGGAGAAAGGGCACTATGGGGAAACGGAAAGCGACAGAACCTGTTCAAGGAATGGCTAAACATAGCAAAGCTACCCAATGGATTGATAGACACACTTAGTGAGATAGACCAGCTAATTGAGCAGGTGGAATCCACTATAGGGGCAGTTGCTGCTCAGAATAATCAGCCTGTAAATAAAGAGAAAAGGGGAGGGAAAAAATCTCGAGCTATTTCCATAAAACTGTACCCTTTCCTTCTACTAATTGCTCTAGCTATGTGCTAGTAGATGCAGCTGTGGCCAGGGGAAAGGGCCCAGCCGCAACAATAATTTGCTAAAATCGGTTTCTCCACTAACTGGTCGAGGAGGATGGGCCTATACCTACCCCAGCACTTGAGGGGGGACCAGAGGGGGAACAGAGGGAAATTGCGGGACACATCGAACATCACTATTTGTCTCCCCCTTATTATGGAGCTAAAAGTTGAAGTGGGAGAATTGAAATTGCCTCACTTACCAGTGAATATTTAAACTTTTGCCCACAGGTATGAGCAGTATTGGGATTTGATAACTGTCCCGCTCGACAGAAAGCTCTATCATCAATTTAGAGTAGGCACGCTTCCTGTAAATGTGTTCACTGTGAAATGGAAGGGTGGTGACATGGTGGACTGTCCGTTCTGTGAAGGACAAAAAGAGACCATTCCGCATGTGCTATTTGTTTGTCCTATGTATGTTAAGTTCCATTCTGCTTGGATTGCACCAGTCTGTAGGCAGTTAGGCACTGCTAGCTACCATGTAGATTTAAGAATTCTATGCACGGACACTTCGTCGCTGTACATTTGTGCCACTGCCAAATGTTTGGGCTTGATGTGGGTGAAAAGGAGGGCCACTATTGCTGCTAATAATGCTAAAGTTTCTTAAAGGTTTTAATTGATAGTGTAGACTTTTATCATGATTTTTAACTACATTTAATAGGTAATATTGTTTGTAATGGGTTTTTCTTTAAGTGAATTGTGTTTGTTGCATGAAATGGACTCAAATAAGCTGTTTAATTTGACTACTTGTTAATACTGTGGTATTGTGTGTACTGTAGTTTTTTAAGCATTTTCAAATCTTATATTGTTTTTAACTTTTTATGGAAGTTCTAATGCAGCTTTCATGATTCATTTGTGAATTCGAAGAAAGCTTATTTTGATTGATTGTGTGTATGTAGCATGTTTTAATCTATTGTCTACTTTTATGGTTATGCCGAAATAAAATAATTTATGATGATATATATATATGTGAGCAAGGCAGGAAATGCCGAAACGCGTAACAACTCGTTAAAAAATAAACGGAAATTACAAATGAGTCGGTGTCCGTGTCTGATGGAGACTGGAGTTGGAGTTTATATATATATACTTGAGAGCTACCCAGAGTTCTCTGCTTCTTTTTTTGCATAATTTATGCGTCACTCTATGCCTGAAAGGGAATTGTTTTGACTTAAACTGGGTGCTTCCTTGTGTCTGGACAAAACTATACCTCTCTGACGAGCTCTAATGAGAGCGAAACACATGTCAGGGGTTGCTTTTATTCATTTCAGGTTGGCTTGGACGGTATTTTATCAATCCAAAGCTGTAATACTGTGCCTGGAGTGGTAAAAGGCTTTGGCCATTTTACAGCTCGGCAAGGATAGCACTGTGCTCATCCTATGCTTAAAGACTTTGCTGTAGACATGGTAAAAGAATTTGTCCCTTTCGATCTCGGCGTGGATGGCACTGTGCTAATCCTATGCTTAAAGACTTTGATAGAAAAGCAGACATTTGAGGCAAGCAAATTTAGAGTGTCGCTGGTGTTGAGAGTGCTCTATACTGGAGCTGCTTTCCACCTAAACTTGAGAACTACCCAGAGTTCTCTGCTTCTTTTTTTGCATAATGTAGGAGAGTAGGATCTGCCTCTTATGTTGCCCCCACTTTTTTTCTGATGTTTACACTGGTTTCTGGCTATAGTCTGGCTGGGACCCTGCTAATCAGGGCCCCAGCCTCTCTGTCCTCTCTAAACGATTTGGAGTGCACTCTAGGTGCACTAGTGATTGGATACTGTGGTACCTTATGAGTCCCTAGTATATGGTACCTTAGGTACCAAGGGCATAGGTACTTCACAGGCCTACCAGGGGCTGCAGCATGTATTATGCCACCCCTGGGAAGCAGACTAAAATCTGACACCACAGGCCTGCTACTGCAGCCTGGGTGAGGTGGTGCTAGCACTCCTCACTGAGATATAGGTTCCCTATATCTCTCCTACACACACATATAAACCTATCAGTCACCCCTAAGGCAGGCCCTATCAATCCTGAGGGCAGGGTGCTTGGCTTCTATGTGAGGGGGTGCCTCTGCCTGAGCAGGGCCCCTCTGTAGCTCTCAGAGTCCATTCTCTGGTGCTGTTTGTGGATGCGGTTAAACCATATACTTTTAAGTGCATTATATCCTCGCGGTAAAATGCTAACTTTGGAATGGCTGCATCAAAACATGTCGTGTTTGGTGTCAAACATCTTGGAATACTACCCCCCCGCCAGTCCTGGCGGCGGGGGTAGCATTCCACCCTTCTAGAGGGATAGACATGTACCTACTGTGGAAACGCGGTAGAATCCTGCAGAGCCCTGGCATCACAAAATGGATGCCACCAGTTACAGACACTGGGCTGCCCTCCTGCTGATGACCAACACTCGCAGTGGAGGAAGCCCAACAATAGATATCCTGTCCCAAGGGGTGTGACCACCTCCCAGACAGGGTTTAGTGTATTGGGGCTGGGTGGGTGCACTCCTAGAGTGCTTTGAAGTCCTGCACTGGGGAGCAGAAGGCTCCTCTGTGCATATGCCAGTTCAAACCGGCTCAGGGGCTACCTGCCCCTGCTCTGGCGCGAAACTGGACAAAGGGAAGTGCGTGTAGCCACCCACTCCCCTGACCCTCCCATAGGTGGGGTCATAGAGCTAGTCCCTCCCTTTCTTTTAGTATAAGAGGGGGAACCTGTGCATTTCACCCTAGATTTCTCTGGACGACGCTCTACAAGAAGAATCCCGGACCTTCGACGTTCCACTACCTTTGGAAGACGGAAGAATCTCCCTTGGAGTCAAGGAGTGACTCCCCTGCTTGGCAGGCACCAAAAACTACAAACGACGGTCACAAACTACGCCGCTCCCGCCGGAGTCCGAAGTCCCTGTAGCCCAAGAAGTGGATTTCCTGACTTCTCCAAGGCCATCGTGAGTCCCCAGCGAAGCTGAGGCCAGTAGACCCCAAGAGTAATGAGGAACCGCGACCCCTGGGTACCGTGCACTATTGTCGAGTGCAACCCCTTCACAACGTTCCACGAACTTGTGCTTTGGACCACGTGTGGTCCCAGCCTCCAGCAGGAATCCTTCCTAAGATCAGAGGCCTACCACATCCCGAGTGACCGTGGGCCCCTGTGTGAGAGAATCCTCCTGAGGCGTCTTCGCGATCCCTTGCCAGCCGGCTTGCGGGTCCCCAGAAGACTTTATAAAGAAACCAAGGGGCTCCCCTGGTTGCTCCAGGCCTGCCCTGACTTACCCTCGCTGGGTGAGTTCCACAGACCTTGCTGGTCTGCGCCATTGTCTCTTCACACTTTCCCCGAGACTTGCTGTTACCAAGGCTTGTTGGCTCCGATCGAGTTGCCGACACTGCAGTAAGCTGCAGACATCGTGGGACACGCCGAATCCAGCACCTGGTTGTCGTCGATGCCTCCTGGACCTCGTGGCTGAAGAGTCAAGGCAACTGCGAACGACCTGAATCTTGCGACGACGGTGGGCATCCATCTTCCTTGCCCCGAGTCACTGCCAAGTGACTTTGAACACTGTCCCCTCTGCTTTCAGGTCTTCCATCTTCCGAATCCAGGCTTGGATTCCTCCGGACACTTCTCCTGTCGCCGCAAGCAGCAAGTCTTCACTGGCTCCCATTGAAAACGACGCCGCGACCCGACACCAAAGAACACCTATGCACCCGGCTCCCCTGGGTGAGGTAACTTCAGCACTACGGTGCTCCTGTGGGTGTGGGCCCTAGAACTACTTACCATGTAAGTGACTTGCTTGTAGCTTCCCTCGAAGTGTCCTAAAACTCTAACGTTCCAAGTGCGACTATCGCACTGACTCGTACCTGGTTCGCGTCTGTGTTAGACACACCGCGTCCAACTCCCTTGCAATACCATCTGTAACCGCGTCCTTCGACTCGTACAAGGACCGATCGGTGTGTTCGCCTCGAACACGCAAGGGACCTTTAACATTGATATTTCAATCGCGTCTGAGTGCATAGACTCGTACAGGATTCGCATCGGTGCCAGGTCACCGCGTCCGTCCCCTGTGGGTCTCCTACAACTACTTTGGGTGGTTCTTGGGGGTCCCTCGATTCTAGATGCCCTAGACCTAGGTCTAGAAAACTAAGATTGTAACATTCAATTGTGCTAAACTTATCCTGATAATATTTGACTTGTACATATGTTCCTGACCTCTAATCTCATAAAGAGATTAGTAGAGAGTGTTTATTAATAAATACATATATATTTGATATATATACCTGTGTGGTGTCTTTTCATTTGGTGATTCAAGAGATTGTGTGGTAAAACAAGCTGCTTTACATTCCTTCAAGACTTAGCCTGAAGGCTGCTCTCCACAGCTACCACTAGGATAGCTTTCTATAAAGGTTGTCTTAAACCTATCTACCATAAGAGTCGAATTGTTCTGGTGCAAGGTGTCCACTTTAACTAGTGAACAGCATATACCAGGCCAACTTCTCACATTGGTGGGCAGCGTGTGGGATTCCAGCTTGCTATTGTTTTACCAGAAAATCTCTATTTAATTACTAACTGAAAACCACTATAGGTACTTAAGGTACATATAAAGTCAAGCTTAGTATCGATAAGTTCTACTGAACTTAGAGCTGTGTGCCAAGGGATAGCACACCCTTTCTACAGCTCAAGCTAGTATCAGTAGGCCACAAACTAGTGTAGGTAGTACAACACTGCACAACACTAGAATGTCCTTAAAGGGTGGAACCAGTGGATCCACTCAGCCTCAGTATAAGGACATGGCTTTCTCTGACTTGAGAGCCATGTGTGTTGAAAGACACCTGAGACTAGGACAGAGTCCCTCAACCCTGCACCTGATAGATCTGCTGACAGCAGATGATCTTAGATTGGCTCTAGGAGCTAATGGGTCTGAATCAGTGGGTGGGTCAATTACAGTATCTGGGTCAGACGATGAAAATCCGAATGACCAGGACTCTGTGATTGAAGGGCCAGGCCTCAAGGGGCCTGAAAAGGACAGAGGAATTCTCCCTAAGAGAACTGACAGAGTGAATGAGAGGCATAGGTCCCCTTCTAGGGAATCTGAGCACTCTTATCACTCTGGCAGAGAATTTGTCCACCAGAGGAACTCATACTTTCCCATAAGAGAGACCTCCTCTGAAAGAATGTGCAAACTGCTGCAGTATGAGGAAGCAAGAGTTGCCCTCAGAACCAAGCAGTTGGCACTGGATAGAGAAGCCCTGGAGATCCAGAGAGCTTCTCGACGAGAGGGGTTAGAACCCCTTGGTGGCAGCAACAGTGTCCCTAGAGGCAGAGAATCTATTCCAGACCATAGGAACCTGAGCAAGGTTGTTCCTCCCTACCAGAGTGGGGATGATATCCACAAGTGGATAACTGCTATGGAGAGGGCCTGTAGAGTACAGCAGGTCTCCCAAAAACAGTGGGCAGCAATCTTGTGGCTCTCCTTTTCAGATAAAGGTAGAGACAAGCTCCTCACTGTTAGAGAAGAGGATGCTGATGATTATGAAGTCCTGAAGAGTGCACTGATAGATGGGTTTGGCTTAACCACTGAACAGTACAGGTTAAAGTTCAGAGACACCCAGAAGGCACAGACTCAGGACTGGACTGACTTTGTTGATTGTGCAACCAAGGCTCTGGAGGGTTGGCTGGTTGGCAGTAGGGTTACTGATTTCAAGGGATTGTATAATCTAATGATGAGAGGACAGATCCTTAATAATTGCCAGAACCAGTTGTTGCATCAGTACCTGCTGGACTCGGATCTGACCTCTCCCCAAGAATTGGGAAAGAAGGCAGACAAGTGGGTCAGAACCAGGGTGAGGCAGAAACCCCAGAACCAAGAGGGTGACACCAAGAAGCAAGATCCTAAGGGCTCTGAGAAAGGTGGGGATAAGTCAAAAGACCAGAAGTCTTCACAAGGGCCCCAAAAATCTGCATCTGGTGGGGAGTCACAATCCAACAAGGGAAAAGGCCAAAAGAAGCCCTGGTGCAAATTCTGTAAACAGAAAGGGCACTGGACTTCTGACTGTAACAAGTCCAAAGACCAAACCACCACCACTCCTGGCCCTAAGGCAACTGTTCCCCCTAGTTCAGCTACTGGTGGAGGTGGTACACAGAATAAGGGTGTAGTAGGGTTGACCCTGGGTTCTGAAGTGGACTCTGACCTAGTCAGAGTGCCCACTCAGGCAATGCTGATTTGTGAGGGAGACCTTAATATGTCCTTCCTAGTGAGTCCCAGTAATCTGGGCAAATACAAACAGCAGCCTGTAATAAATGGCAAACAGGCTTTGGCATTTAGGGACACAGGTGCTAGTGTCACCATGGTGGCAGAGGATCTTGTGGACCCTGGACAGATCATCCTGGGCGAAATGTACCAGGTGACCAATGCAAGCAACGCCAAGACCAACCATAGTCTGGCAGTTGTGAATTTCTCCTGGGGAGGGGTAACTGGCCTCAAGAAGGTTGTAGTCAGTGCAGACCTCCCTGTCGAATGTCTATTGGGCAATGATCTAGAGACTTCAGCCTGGTCTGAAGTAGAGTTATGGACTCATGCTGAGATGTTGGGCATCCCTGCAGAGGTATTTGCTGTGACCAGGTCACAAGCAAGAATGCATGACACTGAACAAGCTCTGGATCCTGGAACAAGGGACCAGATGCTTCCCAAGAGGAGGAGCAGTAGGATAAAGGCAGTGCCTTCCCCTCTGTCTCAGATCACAGATTCACCCCCAGAGGGAGGTGAAGCAGATCCTGAAGAAGGAACTGCCCCAGAGGGACTTGAGCCTGATCAGGTTGAGTTCTTGGGGGCAGGGGGCCCTTCTAGGGAAGATCTGAGGAAGGAGCAACAGTGCTGCCCCTCTCTTGAACCCCTCAGACAGCAGGCTGCTGCTGAGGCTGCTGGGAGTGCTAGTGGGTCCCATAAAGTTTATTGGGATGAGGGACTCCTATATTCTGAAGGTAGAGACCCAGCCCCTGGAGCCACCAGGAGGTTGGTAATTCCTCAGAAGGTTAGGGGGTTCCTCTTGACCCTAGCACACGACATCCCTTTAGCAGGACACTTGGGCCAAAACAAGACCTGGGACAGGCTTGTTCCACATTTTCATTGGCCACATATGTCAGAGGACACAAAGGAGTTTTGTCGCTCCTGTGTCACATGCCAAGCCAGTGGTAAGGCAGGTGGCACAACAAAGGCCCCCTGATACCACTACCTGTGGTGGGGGTACCCTTTGAAAGGGTAGGGATTGACATTGTTGGTCCCCTTGACCCTCAAACTGCATCTGGGCACAGGTTTATCCTGGTGGTAGTGGATCATGCCACCAGGTACCCAGAAGCAATTCCCCTGAGGACCACCACAGCCCCTGTGGTGGCAAGAGCCCTCATTGGAGTCTTCTCCAGAGTGGGTTTCCCAAAGGAGGTCATTTCTGACAGAGGTTCCAACTTCATGTCAGGATATCTAACAGCAATGTGGAAGGAGTGTGGTGTAACTTACAAGTTCACCACCCCCTATCACCCACAATGCAATGGTTTAGTTGAACGCTTCAACAAAACCTTGAAAGGAATGATTAAAGGACTCCCAGAGAAGCTTAGGCGGAAATGGGACCTTCTTCTTCCTTGCCTGTTGTTTGCCTACAGAGAGGTTCCACAGAAGGGGGTTGGCTACAGCCCATTTGAGCTTCTGTTTGGGCATCCTGTGAGAGGTCCACTGTGTTTGGTAAAAGAGGGCTGGGAGTTACCTCTCAAGCCCCCCAAACAAGATGTGATGGACTATGTACTTGGTCTCCGCTCCCGGATGGCAGAGTATATGAAAAAGGCAACTAAAAACCTAGAGGCCAGCCAAGAATTACAAAAAGCTTGGCATGACCAAAAGGCTGTACTGACTGTATACCAGCCAGGACAGAAAGTGTGGGTGTTGGAGCCTGTGGCCCCAGCAGCCCTCCAGGACAAGTGGAGTGGCCCCCATACAATAGTTGAACAGAAGGGAGAAGTCACCTACCTGGTGAATCTTGGAACTCCCAGGAGCCCCCTGAGGGTGCTCCATGTCAACAGATTAAAGCCATATGTTGACAGGGCTGACATGGGCTTGCTCATGGCAACTGATGAGGACCAGGAGGAGGAGAGTGACCCTCTCCCTGACCTGCTCTCTCAGAACCCTGATGATGGGTCAGTAGATGGTGTTGCTTTGGCAAGCAGCCTCACTGACCATCAGCAAACTGAGTGCAGACAAGTTCTGCAACAGTTTAGACATATGTTTAGCCTGACCCCTAGTCAGACTTCCTGGTGCACCCACGAGGTGGACAATGGAGACAGTCTGCCTGTCAAGAATAAAATCTACAGGCAACCTGACCATGTCAGGGACTGTATCAGGACTGAAGTCCAGAAAATGTTGGAGCTAGGTGTAATTGAGCCTTCAGATAGCCCTTGGGCTAGTCCAGTAGTCCTGGTACCCAAGCCTCATACCCAGGGTGGTAAGAAAGAAATGAGGTTTTGTGTAGACTACAGAGGCCTCAATGCAGTCACTAGGACTGATGCCTATCCCATACCAAGGGCAGATGAGCTGATTGATACTTTGGCCTCAGCCAAGTATCTAAGCACGTTTGACCTAACAGCTGGCTACTGGCAGATCAGATTAGCTGATGATGCAAAAGCCAAGACAGCATTTTCGACCCCTGGTGGGCACTACCACTTTGTGGTGATGCCCTTTGGATTGCAAAATGCACCTGCCACTTTCCAGAGGTTGGTGAATAAAGTTCTGACAGGGATGGAAACTTATTGCTCAGCTTATCTAGATGATATTGCTGTCTTTAGTTCCTCCTGGCAGGATCACCTGGTCCACCTCAGGAATGTTTTGGAGGCCCTGCAAAGGCAGGCCTCACTATCAAGGCCACTAAGTGCCAGATAGGGCAGAGTCAGGTTGTGTACCTGGGCCACCTTGTAGGTGGAGGCCAGGTTCAGCCTTTACAGAGCAAGATCCAGACCATAATGGAATGGGTTGCTCCAACCACCCAGACACAGGTGAGAGCCTTCTTAGGCCTATCTGGGTACTATAGGAGGTTTGTCAAGGGATATGGATCTATAGTGACCCCCTTGAATGATCTGACCTCAAAGAAAATGCCAAAAAAGGTTCAGTGGACAGCTAGCTGTCAGAAGGCATTTGAAGACCAAAAGCAGGCCATGTGCACTGCCCCCATCTTACAGAGTCCAGACTACACCAAAAAGTTCATTGTCCAAACAGATGCTTCTGAGCTGGGTGTGGGAGCTGTACTGTCTCAACTGAATGATGAAGGTCAAGACCAGCCAGTAGCTTTTATTAGCAGAAGGCTGACCCCTAGAGAGAAACGTTGGTCAGCTATAGAGAGGGAGGCCTTTGTTGTGGTGTGGGCCCTGAAGCTGAGGCCATACTTGTTTGGCACTCACTTCATAGTTCAGACCGACCACAAGCCCCTCCTATGGCTTAAACAAATGAAAGGAGAAAACCCAAAACTTTTGAGGTGGTCCATTTCCCTACAGGGGATGGACTATACAGTGGAACATAGACCTGGGACCCAACATGCCAATGCAGATGGACTCTCAAGGTATTTCCACTTTGAACACGAAGACTCAACTGGTCAAGGTTAGTTTAGTGTCCCTGCGTTTGGGGGGGGGTTGTGTAGGAGAGTAGGATCTGCCTCTTATGTTGCCCCCACTTTTTTTCTGATGTTTACACTGGTTTCTGGCTATAGTCTGGCTGGGACCCTACTAATCAGGGCCCCAGCCTCTCTGTTCTCTCTAAACGATTTGGAGTGCACTCTAGGTGCACTAGTGATTGGATACTGTGGTACCTTATGAGTCCCTAGTATATGGTACCTTAGGTACCAAGGGCATAGGTACTTCACAGGCCTACCAGGGGCTGCAGCATGTATTATGCCACCCCTGGGTGAGGTGGTGCTAGCACTCCTCACTGAGATATAGGTTCCCTATATCTCTCCTACTCACACATATAAACCTATCAGTCACCCCTAAGGCAGGCCCTATCAATCCTGAGGGCAGGGTGATTGGCTTCTATGTGAGGGGGTGCCTCTGCCTGAGCAGGGCCCCTCTGCAGCTCTCAGAGTCCATTCTCTGGTGCTGTTTGTGGATGCGGTTAAACCATATACTTTTAAGTGCATTATATCCTCGCGGTAAAATGCTAACTTTGGAATGGCTGCATCAAAACATGTCGTGTTTGGTGTCAAACATCTTGGAATACTACCCCTCCGCCAGTCCTGGCGGTGGGGGTAGCATTCCACCCTTCTAGAGGGATAGACATGTACCTACTGTGGAAACGTGGTAGAATCCTGCAGAGCCCTGGCATCACAAAATGGGCTGCCCTCCTGCTGATGACCAACACTCGCAGTGGAGGAAGCCCAACAATAGATATCCTGTCCCAAGGGGGTGTGACCACCTCCCAGACAGGGTTTAGTGTATTGGGGCTGGGTGGGTGCACTCCTAGAGTGCTTTGAAGTCCTGCACTGGGGGAGCAGAAGGCTCCTCTGTGCATATGCCAGTTCAAACCGGCTCAGGGGCTCGAAACTGGACAAAGGGAAGTGGGTGTAGCCACCCACTCCCCTGACCCTCCCATAGGTGGGGTCATAGAGCTAGTCCCTCCCTTTCTTTTAGTATAAGAGGGGGAACCTGTGCATTGCACCCTAGATTTCCCTGGACGACGCTCTACAAGAAGAATCCCGGACCTTCGACGTTCCACTACCTTTGGAAGACGGAAGAATCTCCCTTGGAGTCAAGGAGTGACTCCCCTGCTTGGCAGGCACCAAAAACTACAAACGACAGTCGCAAACTACGCCGCTCCCGCCGGAGTCCGAAGTCCCTGCAGCCCAAGAAGTGGATTTCCTGATTTCTCCAAGGCCATCGTGAGTTCCCAGTGAAGCTGAGGCCAGTGGACCCCAAGAGTAACGAGGAACCGCGACCCCTGGGTACCGTGCACTATTGTCGAGTGCAACCCCTCCACAATGTTCCACGAACTTGTGCTTTGGACCACGTGTGGTCCCAGCCTCCAGCAAGAATCCCTCCTAAGATCAGAGGCCTACCACATCCCGAGTGACCGTGGGCCCCTGTGAGAGAATCCTCCCGAGGCGTCTTCGCAATCCCTTGCCAGCCGGCTTGCGGGTCCCCAGAAGACTTTCTAAAGAAACCAAAGGGCTCCCCTGGTTGCTCCAGGCCTGCCCTGACTTATCCTTGCTGGGTGAGTTCCACAGACCTTGCTGGTCTGCGCCATTGTCTCTTCACACTTTCCCCAAGACTTGCTGTTACCAAGGCTTGTTGGCTCCGATCGAGTTGCCGACACCGCAGTAAGCTGCAGACATTGTGGGACACGCCGAATCCAGCACCTGGTTGTCGTCGACACCTCCTGGACCTCGTGGCTGAAGAGTCAAGGCAACTGCGAACGACCTGAATCTTGCGACGACGGTGGGCATCCATCTTCCTTGCCCCGAGTCACTGCCAAGTGACTTTGAACACTGTCCCCTCTGCTTTCAGGTCTTCCATCTTCCGAATCCAGGCTTGGATTCCTCCGGACACTTCTCCTGTCGCCGCAAGCAGCAAGTCTTCACTGGCTCCCATTGAAAACGACGCCGCGACCCGACACCAAAGAACACCTATGCACCCGGCTCCCCTGGGTGAGGTAACTTCAGCACTACGGTGCTCCTGTGGGTGTGGGCCCTAGAACTACTTACCCTGTAAGTGACTTGCTTGTAGCTTCCCTCGAAGTGTCCTAAAACTCTAACGTTCCAAGTGCGACTATCGCACTGACTCGTACCTGGTTCGCGTCTGTGTTAGACACACCGCGTCCAACTCCCTTGCAATACCATCTGTAACCGCGTCCTTCGACTCGTACAAGGACCGATCGGTGTGTTCGCCTCGAACACGCAAGGGACCTTTAACATTGATATTTCAATCGCGTCTGAGTGCATAGACTCGTACAGGATTCGCATCGGTGCCAGGTCACCGCGTCCGTCCCCTGTGGGTCTCCTACAACTACTTGGGTTGGTTCTTGGGGGTCCCTCGATTCTAGATGCCCTAGACCTAGGTCTAGCAAACTAAGATTGTAACATTCAATTGTGCTAAACTTATCCTGATAATATTTGACTTGTACATATGTTCCTGACCTCTAATCTCATAAAGAGATTAGTAGAGAGTGTTTATTAATAAATACATATATATTTGATATATATACCTGTGTGGTGTCTTTTCATTTGGTGATTCAAGAGATTGTGTGGTAAAACAAGCTGCTTTACATTCCTTCAAGACTTAGCCTGAAGGCTGCTCTCCACAGCTACCACTAGGATAGCTTTCTATAAAGGTTGTCTTATACCTATCTACCATAAGAGTCAAATTGTTCTGGTGCAAGGTGTCCACTTTAACTAGTGAACAGCATATACCAGGCCAACTTCTCACACATAATTTATGCGTCACTCTATGCCTGAAAGGGAATTGTTTTGATATATATATATATATATATATATATATATATATATATATATATATATATATATATCGAAAGAGAGAGATATATATATAGATAGAAATATGTGGGTTTAGGTTTAGGGTTGGATACAGGTTTAAGGATGGGTAGGGGTATAGGTTGGTATACGTTTTTTAGGGATTAGGGATGGGTAGGGGTATAGGGTGGTATGGCTATTTTTAGAGTTATGGGGTGTGTAAGGGCATTGGTTGGTAACTGTGTTTTTAGGGTTATGGGGTGGGTGCAGGTATTGGGTTGTAAGGGTAGGGGTATTGGGTGGTTAATGTGTTTTAGGGTTTAGGGGTGGGTAAGGGTATTGGGTGGTAAGGGTGTTTTGGGGTTTAGGAGTGGGTAGGGGTATTAGGTGGTAAGGGTATTTTCAGGGTTTAGGAGTGGGTAAGGGTATTGATGGTAGGTTGTTTTTAGAGTTTAGAGCTGGGTAAGGGTATTGGCTATTAATGGTATTTTATGTGTTTAGGGGTGGGTAGGGGTATTGGGTGGTAAGGGTGTTTTTAGGCTTATGGGGTGGGTGGAGTATTGGGTGGTACAGGTGTTTTTAGGGTATTTAAAGGTATTCTGGTGGTAAGGATGTTTTTAGGGTTTAGAGGTGGGTAGGGCTATTGGGTGGTAAGGGTATTTGTAGGGTTTAGGGGTGGGTAGGGGTATTGGATGGTAAGTGTGTTTTTTAGGGTTATGAGGTGGGTTGGGGCATTGAGTGGTAAGGGTGTTTTATGGTTTAGGGGTGGGTGAGGGCATTGGATGATAAGGGTATGTTTAGTGCTGAATAAGGGAAATGGGTGGTAAGGGTATTTTTATGGTTTAGGGAAGGGTAGGAGTATTGGGTGGTAAGGCTATTTTTAGGATTATGGGGGATAAGGGTATTGCATGGCAAGGGTGTTTTTAGGGTTTAGGGGTGCCTTCGGTTATTGGGCTGAAAGAGTATTTATGGTTTAGGGGTGGGTAAGGGTATTGGGTGATAAGAGTGTTTTTAGGGTTTAGTGGTTGGTAAAGGTATTTTTGTGTGTTTCTGGTATTTTTAGGGTTTAGGGGTGGATAGCAGCATTGGGTGGTAAAGGTGATTTTAGGGTTATGGGGTTGGTGGGGTTATTGGTTGGTAAGGGTGGTTTTAGGGTTTACATGTGGGTAAGGGTATTGGGTAGTAAGGGTAATTAAAAAGGGGGTTTGGGTAGTCTCCCCTAAAAATATAAAATGTATATATTAGGCGCCATAAGTAAGTTAGTAGAGGGCAAATGGCACATTTTAAAAATTGATCCGATTATAGGAAATACAATACAAAATTGTCCAAAAATAACTTATAGGAAAAGTTATTCAATAAAGGACAATATAGTACGGAGTCATTTACCTGTAGATATTAATAGCTCAAGGATCAATGAAATCATTGGGTTTTTTCCATGTACCCGGTGTAAAGTGTGTAAAAATAACACTAAGATCTTCTCATATCCAGTACCTGGTTGCGGTAGACCAAGAACTATAACCAAATTTTTGAACTGCAACACTCCATATTGTGTCTACTATCTGTAATGTCGATGCCAACATGTATATTGGGCGCACTATTCGTCCGACCAAACGTCGGATTTTAGAACATGCACGGGCTATTGAAAATAATGACCAAACCTATCCGGTCGCATGACATTTTGCAACCCACCACAAGAGTAATAGGAATCTACTCCAATTGTTCTTTTTGGATCATGTCCACTGAATGAGAGAGGCGGGGATAGAGTAGCAAAATTGAGACGATTAGAGTCAAGATATATTGTGGATTTGCAAATTAAAACACCATTAGGCCTCAATACTGAGGAAGAATTGGCAGTTCACTTAGGATAAAATAGTAGAAGACAGCTCTCCATCCTCAACCGGTTAGAGAGATATGACAGCTTAAGTTCCCCTAAGGATAAGTGCATTTTGCAGGAATGAGTGAAAACACTGTAAGCCTGAATTAGGAATATAGGAGATGTTTTTTATTAAATTCAGTAGATTAATTTCCATGGAAAGATATAACCTCATATAGAGCAAAATTATCAAGTAGTTAACTCTGAATGTTAAAAAGTCATTTCTTTAAATGAGCAATCTTTTGAGGGTGATGATCGGGCCATACAGGGCAGGATAGAATTTCAATATAAGATTGGAACACATATTTACTGTCAACAATCGATATGATATCATGAAATGAATTGAATTTTAACTATATATATCATGACAATGAAAATTTTGATTTTTGAAAGAGGAATACAATGGTTACGAAAGATAATATATAAATGGCGTTTGATCTTCAATATGCAAATATAGGAGTCTTAATGACATATATATATCATGACAGTGAGGATTTTTGATTTTTGGAAAAAGTAATCTAATGATTAAAAACGATAATTCTTCAAAGATGAATTTTCTTTAATATGAAAATGTAGGATCTTATCCTTTTGAAACATGTTCCAATATGGCGCCTGAAAACATATCATTGACTATGTATTGAATGTTTGTCCTCTTTCAATGTTAATGAATTCATGACGATACAGGAAGCCGCAGATGGATGTTTGTTTAAAACAAACGGAGGTGCTACTAGAATGCTGACTGATGATAAAGGCGCAAGCCGAAATGCGTCCATTGTACATTTAACTAGTTTAATTAAACAGAGTTATTTTCCTCTCTCGTGAGTGCTGTCTCTTCTTGGGAAGAATCGAGCTGGATACATGTTTGTGTGTGTGCTTGTAACGCTTAATTATACTTACCTGTGGGGAAACAACCTTAACAACGCGGTCATTACACCCTAGATACCTTTACAACGCGGTCGTTACAACGACCGCGTTGTTACAACATAGTACCATTACAACGCAAGTCGTTACAACGACTTGCTCTAGATGGCGCTCTAAACTAAGGAATAGTATAATTTACTATTCCAACACCTTCCCTACTGTTGCACACACTGGAGTTGGAATAGTAAATTATAGTCGTTGTAACGACTTGCGTTGTAATGGTGCTGCGTTCTAACAACGCGGTTGTTGTAACGACTGCGTTGTAAAAGCACGCAATGTAATGACTCGCGTTGTAAAGAGACATATTCTTACTTGTATGGTAAACGCATATGCGTGGTAAAAGGTATATGAGTGGTAAAAGCATGCATTGTAAAAAAATGTGTGGTAAAGGCATTCATGGTAAATGGCAGCATTGTAATGTCATACAACCGTATCTCTAAGTGTCTGTGTCTCCAAGTGTATGTGCCTCCCACCCTCCCTGTGTCTCTAATTTTCAGTATCTTACATTGTATGTGGCTCCTAGTGCCCGTTTCTCTGATTGCCTCTGTCTTTCACTGTATGAGTCTCTCTGAGTATGTCTCCCATTATCCAAATTTCTAGTTGTCCTTGTGTACCACTGTCCATGTCGGTCTTTATCTGTGTCTCCCAGTGTCTAACTCTCCATGACTGTGTTTTGTTGCGTTTGTGTCATTCCTCGTCTCCATATCATCCCATGTTCCCTTGACTCTCTATCTGGTGTTTTTTTACCACCTTGTGTTTGTGTCTTCCTGTTTGCTTCCTTTTACTCAACGTGTTTCCCTCTGTCCGTGGCTGCTATAGTGTCTGGGAGTTTCCGACTCAGGGCATTTTCCAGAACTGGTCGGTTAGTTGGCAGTGATGGTAGCAATGGAGTCCCAGTAGATGACTCCGATGAAAGGGTTGCTGCATATGTTGCACCTAGTACCGTCGCAAGTGCTAGTGGTGGTGGTGGTAGTCCTAGTGCAGCTCTGTGCTGGAATAAAAAAGGCCTTCTGAAAAACCTACTAGTCGGAATCCTCAAAAAATGTTAATTAACTAGCCAGACCTTCACAAATTCTCCCAAAATGTATTTCAATTCCCACACACACACCAATTCTAACCCTAAATCTATCCCCAACACTAAATTTTATTTATTTACTTATTTATAAAGTTTTATATAGCGCGAACATGACCCTAGAGGGTTTCAGAGTGCTTTACATGAAGGGGAGGTAGGATATAGGTATGAGATCAAACCTAGTCACATATACGAGCGAGGAACAGACATTGAGGATGAACAGAATAATAAGCTTTACCCCTATAGGGCGTCGTCACTGTAATAGACAAAATCAATAAAAGAAGAACAGACAGGTATACCATCAATAAACAAAAGGTGTGATCTTAAGGCAAAAATGTGTTCATCAGCAATTTTTTTACTTCTTTTTTGAAGGAGGCTGTAGACATAATCAGGCAGACATCTGGAGGAAGAGAGTTCCAAAACTTTGGGGCCACACCCTAAAAGGCTCTGTAGCACGTTTTCTTCTTACGGAAAAACTGTGGTTTCAGTAGCCGAGTGCTAGCACTTTGTGATGATCTGCTTCCTCCCGATAGTTCTAGCTTTTGCGCCAAATTCCTGGGGGTATTGAAATGTAGGGCTTTATGAGTCATGCACGCAATCTTAAGTTGTATTCTTGCCTCATAAGGAAGCCAGTTCAGGGATTTTGGATCCAGGGAGATGTGATTATTTCTTTTTGTTCCGGTGACAAGTCTGGCAGCGGCGTTAAGGGTGGCCCTTAGAGGGGCCAGCTTGTATCTAGGTAGGCTGCATAGTGCGGTACTTCCATAGTCCAGCTTAGGTAACAAAAGAGCTTGGACTGCAAGTTTAAGGTCGTCCTGTGGGAGGAAGGGTTTAAGTTTCCTTAAAATGCTCATCTGGTAATTCGCTTCTTTGGTGAAAGTACTGATGTGATCCTGCATATTCAGGCATTTGTCTAGTGTAATTCCCAAGGATCTAGCAGAGACTATAATGGGAGGAGAATAGTTGAGGGCAGTTAGATACTTCATCCAAAGGAATGTGGTTCAGAGGAGTAATGAGGAGGAATTCCATTTTGGCAGCGTTCAGTTTGAGATGGTTGTCAGTGAGCCAATGCTTAGTGTTTTGTAAAGTAGAGTTGAGGGATATCATGTCTTCTGCGGTGGAGATTTTCAGATAGAATTTAGTGTCATCTGCGTACATGTGATAATGAATGCTAGTAGATTTCAAGGCGTCTGCTAGAGATTCCAAGAATAAATTGAAGAGAATGTGTAAGAGGTGTGATCCCTATGGAACCCCAAGGGTAACTGCGGAGGGCTGAGAAAGGGATTGAGTAACCTTGACTCTTTGGGTTCTGTTGTGGAGGTATGAAGTAAACCATTACATAATGGACCATGACAAGCCTATCCTCCATTCAAGTAGGTTAAGTAGTGATCCAGTGAGAAGCTTTTCATTTATACTCAATCAATTTCCTCTCTGGGCCCATGCCAAAAACAGTACAACTTACTTTAGATCCTCCGATGGACCTTTCACGAGCTAACAGGGACTTGGATATCAAGAGAACATGTGGAAAAATCTTACGAGGACCTGGAATAAGAAAATGCCATTTTCAAACTATAAATAAACAACATTCATTACATGTTAATCAATAAATCTTACAACAAGAAATTCCACACTAAGAATGACTCAAAACAAGGAAATTTCTCAGAATATCATTTATCTTTGCCTCAATTTGAATAGCCAAGAAACACAAATCACATGTAAGTTTTTTGCTCATCAAATTCATTTAATACAATTAGTCACACAATGTCATACAGATTAAGTAAATAGACATTTTGCTGATCACCTAAAGAATAAGAAAAGAGAGAAAGAGAAGATAAGAAATCGAGTTTAGCATTTAGGTCATACAAACCAATTATGCAGAAATGAAGCGTAAGGAGTCACAGGTTTGAGTCCATAACTCTCCAGCCGAAGAGTTATACCTGTTCACATTACCAGCCAGCAAAGTGCAGGTGAGTCAGTTCAGAAAGTTCAGTTCAAAGGGATTTGGCGTAAAAGGAAATCAAATTTCAGTCCGACAGCATGCCAGGCAGGGAAATTGAAAATGATAACCAGCCACCCTGACTCCTCCTCCAAAGGGCAATTATACTTCCAAAAGTTCTAAGTTTACAGCCACAAAATGTTACTTCCATCGTACGTTATGTTTTCCATTGGTTGTCCACAGTGGGCTGCTCATGGTGTGATTAATACCTCACAAAAAAATCCGGAAGCATTAAGTAATCCTTTTGCTAAATCATCAATTTTAACTACTTTATATTTGCCATCCTTTCCTCTGAAGTAAGAAAGTTAATTTGTTCACTGTCTGTCCGTTTCCAGACGCTCTCTCTGGGTTTGCAAGTATATTGATACATTTCTGTCAAAAGTGTTTCTGAATCAGAAAGGGACCTATAGTTCATAAGCATGGAAAAGAAACTCTCGGAAAAGTTCACATAAAGTCTGAAATGACTACTTCAGCTAGATTGTCTTTCCAGCTGAGGAAAAGAAGCATTTGAGGCCTACATGAGAAAATGGTTAAATCATTTCCACGTTATGATTAATACAAATCAAACATTAATATGAATAATTCAGTTTTCTTAGTAAACTTTACTCATTACTATTTTCCCCATAAACCACATATCATTATTAGGTACTCTTATAAAGAACATTTTGCACATTTTCATTTCTTCAAGCAGATTACTATTCGTCATTCTTGTTATTCGTGTTTATTTTTCCATGTTACTAAGATACAACAGTAAATCTTATTGCTGTCAAACATCTTTAAACTAAGCTTTTTAATCATTTTCAAGCAATTCAATATATAAGCCTTCTTTTCGTTTGTCACTTTAGGTAATCAGCAGCACATTTTCTAGGTTATCGATGTTTAGATTCTTAATCATGTGATTACATTACAAATAGCCAATAACTATTTTCTCTCTTGAATTACTTCTTTTCACATTTCAAGTTTTTCAAAACACTTCTGCATGCTTTTACGATGCAGTAAACAATCTCACATTTTTGTCATTATTTATTTTGCACATTTATTAATATTAGTATCACAAATTTTATTTAATAAAGAGAATTGATAGAGGAAATTATCTTTACATTTTTATGCTCCATCAATTCCCCCTTTGATGGCGAATTAAGCCATCACACAATTTTATCTTATCTTAATCATGATCTGCTTTCACTCTAGAATACAGTTGTTTTCATTTGTTTCAGTCTTACTTTTTCCAACACTTTCATCTCATCATAGAAATCACTCCTTTTGTCTTCTAATTCAATTTCTGCTCTAGTTCTTTTTTGCCCTCTAGCTTCTTCAGAATTTCTCTTATTCTTACAATATCGATATATTAGTACTACTATTAGTAAGCCAATAGCAATTGATATTAGTGGAGTTAATATTTTTCCCACTAAACGTTTTCCCAGTGCTGCAAACCAATTTCCCAGATAACAAAAACCTTTCCCAATTTTCTTCCACGCACCATCCACTTTTAATTCTGTTAGATCTTTTCCCAAATGAGTAATATTGCTTATAAATCCCTTCAAATCTTTACTTTTATCCGGGATATCAGTGCAACATTGTTGAACTTTCAGCATGCGACAGACTCTGCCTTCTTTTGCTAGGAGTACGTCTAAAGGAAGTCTGTTTTGTAAAACCATAGACCTAATAGCAGCCATTTCAGTATCAATTACTAAACATCCTCCAGCAGTATCTGTTGATAAACGATCTACTACTGTCAATAATTTTTGAATTTTGTTTGAATTTAATATTACCCCTACTGATGGTATTATTGCTCCAAAAATATTAATAATTTTAGCAGCAATTAATACTCTTCTAAAGCGTGCAGGTTTTCTTTCATTGATCCCATTGTTTTCATCAACATGATATATTGTAGGGAAAACTATTCCCATATAGCAACACCCATACCAATGCATAGGCAATTTGTAATAAGCATTTTTTCCACACACAAAATATACTCCAGGAAATACTGGATCCAATCCTGCTAAGAATAATCCCCATCCTCCCATAAGTAGGAAGGTGTGTTCACATTCACTGGAACCAATGAATTTATGATTATGCTCTGTTTTCCGTCTTAGGGGTCGATTCCGATCTCGGTCGGAATGGCTCCAATTCGGATTTGGAATTGCCTAACCCGATCTGGAGCCCTTGTTTCCGATCGAATCGTTCACAGTTCCAAACGACCAAGTACGATGCCTGGGCAGCCTTAGTGCTGACCGAATCGGTTCCGGAAGGCATTCGGAGAGCTTGAGCCCTCCGTAACCGATTTTTGCAGCTCTATGGACTAGGTTTTCCAAGCGAGCAAGTACGATGAACGATGCGGACAGCCTTTCCGATTCGGTTTGCCCAGATCAAAAAGGCTTTCGGAATCGGTCTTTGGGGGCCCGTAGCTGGCCCTCCTTCACCCGGGGCCCTCCAAATCGGGCCCTTGGGGGTACCCATGGGTACCCTTTACCCACCCATGCACAGTGTGTCAGGCACCATGGAGTGCCCGCCATAGGGTGCGCGCTTTTCCCCACCCACCCCTTTTTGAAATGGGAGTCTGTGTATGCGTTTGGTACACAGGCTCCCATAGAGTTCAATGGGAGTCCAGCGATCCAAGTCCGTCACTATACGGATGCATCGGAATTGTTTGCACGGACTCCCGGAGCACGATTCGCTTGGAAAGCTCTCCAGAACTGAGTCATTTGGAGAGCTTTCCTAATGGGATCGGAATCGGGCCCTTAGTATGCAAAGCTTTCCCTTGTGCTGCCAATCTAGAGTCATTGCTGCGTATGTGTCTCCCTTTTTGTAATCACCCTCTCTATGAGCCCATCGAGGTGTTTTCATTTGTTTTTCAGATTTCCTTTTTATTTCTTCCCTATGATCTTCTGAATTTATAAATTCTTTTTCTACACTATGTAAAGCACAGGTAAGGTTGTGTATATACAGTATCTTTAGGTGATGTAGGATGAAAGAATTCCCCCATTATTTTAGCCTCTCGTGCATCAGGCACTATAGATTTTTCTTTACTGGAACTTCTGAGAAAATCAAGTCACAATTTGAGTAGTAGTATTGAAATTGTCCTTTAGTATAAAACAAACTTATTAGTACATTACAGGATATACCTTATGTTAAAGGCGAATGATGAAATGTCACTCGCTCAGAGACAGAAGGTGGTAATTGCATGCATACATAACAATCTCCTGCATCCATAGTGTTAACGTATTCATATAATAATTTAGTAAACACATTTAAGGAAAAATCCTTAATTGAACAGTCACGATGTAAATCATCATTTGTTAAAACCTTAGTCATTTCTACTTCTCCTTTTAGTTTAGTCACTTTAGTAGTTGTAGGCACATGCACATTAGTATTTTTATTTAAATAATCATGATGAGGTAGATTTAGTATTATCAACAACAGGACAAGTATTAGTACAAAAGCTGTTAGGAAGCAAGCACATAAATGCTTACGTTTAGTGAGACTAGATTTTGGTTTTCCATCCCAGAATCAGAGACATTCATTTTAAAAAAAACATTTATATACTTTATCTGTAGCAAAAGGCTTTGTGCAGTAGCTTGTGAACAGCGTCCGGTCACACACTTATTTCTTCTTTTCGTTTCTCTTTTGGCCTTGTTTGTTTTTCGTTTCGCCTTTTTCACAACAGTTCTTTCATGGCGGTTTGTATGAGTTGCAGTTTTAAGAGCAAAACGCAAAGAACTCTTTTTCCCAGTCATTTGCAGCAGCAAAATACGTCCACTCTGGAGCTGCATATCTCTGACTTGGTGTCCGTGCACTTTTTGTTCTTGAGACTGTAGGCTCTTCTCCGTCAGTGTCACTTTGTTCAGACTGAGTATAAACTTCAATCACAGTGGTAGGTATTCTTCCTGTTGTCGGTATGTGTCTCAATCTTTCAGATTTTCTGGGCCAACGGTCTCCTTTAAGCACTTGTTTTTCTGGAGTACTGTTCACATCATTCGAGTCGACATTTCTCTTAGTTGGTTCCCCTTCACTTTGTCCCTCTGTACCAACCGGGATCAACTCTCTTTGACTCTCATTTACAACAGTGTCTCGAGACCCAGTAGCTGGTGCCCTCTCTACTCTGTGTTCATTCTGAACAGGACGTCTCTCTGTTACCACCGGTTCGTCCACTACAGACCCCACACTTTCAAGAGGACATGGGGCTCGACGAGTGTGGGCTGCATGCACCCAATTAGGTGGGCCACCTTATTTAAAAACAGTTGTGGTTACAAGAATCACTTGATAAGGCCCACGCCAACGAGGTTCCAAACAGGATTTTCGCACATGCTTCTTAACGAGTACCCAGTCACCTGGGCACAAATCGTGGCACTGCTCCTGTTGAACAGAAGTTGCAACTTCTCCAACCTGGTGAGACACAGAACATACCACATCAGCCAATCCTATATCACAGTCAAGTACTAAGTCATCAGAAATATTCACAAGCTGATTTGCTGGGACTGTAGGCTGCCACATAGCCCTCCCCATAAATATTTCATGAGGGGACAGTCCAGTTCTTTGTTCTGGGATACTTTGCAAACTTATCAAAACCAAGGGCAACGCATCAGGCCGTTTAAGGGATGTGGACACACACACTTTTGCTAGACGGGATTTAATCGTCCCATTCACCTGTTCGACCACACTGGCGGTATGCATAATGTAGCCTTTGCTCAATTTGTAATGCAGCACAAAGCATTCCTATCACTTCCTTATTGAAGTGTTTTCCTCTATCCGATTACAAAGAGACTGGAAAACCAAACCGGGTGGGGTAAGCCTCAGCACATCAAGAAAACAAACACACAATTACAAGCACATATTTCAATCCATTACAAGGGGGCATCTCTATGAAGTCCAGCTGCATGCGGGTAAAAGGACCTCCTGATTTCCCAATGTGACTCGTACTGACCACTGTATTTCTTCCTGCATTTTGTTGTTGACAAATTACACATCTCTGACACAGACTCTCTGAAATGGCTCTAAACTTGGGATTATACCAAGTTTGATGAAAGAGATGCAACATAGCATCTCTACCCACATGTGCAGGTCCATGGCAAACCCTTGCCATTGGTGACAGTAAGCTATCTGGCAACACAGGCCTTCCATCTGTGTAAACCATAACTTAATCTTCCTGTCTGCAGTTACACCCTGTTTTGATCCACCCTTCTCTTTCCGCTTGTGGCACTGAATCTTGTAATTATCTGATTTCTTCCCAAGTCTCAACAACTCAAAACATCAACCTGCATTCTGTATCATCAGAGTGTTCCTTCAAAGATTCCCCATTAAATGCATAAAAATTTAGAGCACAATAGCGCTCAGTCTCATCGGCATATCTATTGCCAACTGTGACATAATCATATCCAGTCTGGTGAGCGGGGCAATCAAACAAAGGGGGCCCCTATTTAGGCAAATAAAGGTAGAGGGATCATAGGGGAAACATAGAGCAATCAAACAAGCAGAAATCCCCTACCTATTTCTTTAATAATATGCTAAGCGTCATGTGATATACATAAGTGGACAGTGCTGCAAGAAGAAAGGCAAAAATATGACAAAATAAATTTATTTTTTCAGTAAAAGGACAAAAGGCTCAAATGTAATACAGGAATATTTTTTGGGATAATTGTTAAATAAATACATATACATAGATCCACCACTCAAACAACAACTCACAGCTACACACATACTACCATACTTCAATCATACTAACAACTAACCTGTATATACTAACTAAAGCAAAACACATAAACAGTAAATGATAAACTGTTCGATAAATATCATGTATCTAATAAACAACATTCAACTGATCATAAATGTATCACAAACGCCAACGCGCGTTTCGGTGTACAGGCCAAATGTGGCGAAACACCTTCATCAGGGCGTGGATACCACGACAGGGGAGTGGTGGGAAAATTTCAGTGGGTTGAACAGCTGACCAGTAGGGCGTAATTTAAGTACGGTGTTCCACGGGAAAAAGGCTGACTTGGGGTGTTGATAAAATTCAAATAACATACAGAGTTTCTGAAGTCCGTTATTAGGTGCCAAGTATAGAGGCGCTGAGGACAGGAAAAGACTCGTATTTCCCAAAGCGTTGGTTTTAATAAAGCACCCAATAGTTGCTCGAGAATCAAACATTCACCAATCCAGCAGACTAAGATGTCGCGGGACTCAGGACAGACCCGCTAGGCTTCCCTCGCTCAGGATAGAACAGAGGAGACTCGGATGGGGCTGGTCATGGCGGCGACATGATGGTCGTTACTTCATAGCTGATAAAAAAGGCATGAACACCGAAACGCGCGTCGGCGTTTGTGATACATTTATGATCAGTTGAATGTTAGTATATACAGGTTAGTTGTTAGTATGATTGAAGTATGGTAGTATGTGTGTAGCTGTGAGTTGTTGTTTGAGTGGTGGATCTATGTATATGTATTTATTTAACAATTATCCCAAAAAATATTCCTGTATTACATTTGAGCCTTTTGTCCTTTTACTGAAAAAATAAATTTATTTTGTCATATTTTTGCCTTTCTTCTTGCAGCACTGTCCACTTATGTATATCACATGACGCTTAGCATATTATTAAAGAAATAGGTAGGGGATTTCTGCTTGTTTGATTGCTCAGTCTGGTGAGCGGAACACTTGACTACTACAATTTGAGTCGGCAGTTGTAGTGCCAGCAATAGGTTTTTTACACACTCTCCGTTTCGGATAGGTAACCCTGAATAGGTCATAAACCCATGTTGAGACTACAACTGCCCAAAATCATGTACCAGCCCAAAACCATATTGACTATCAGTAAATATGGTTACTCTCATTTGTTCAGTAATGCTGCAAGCCCTGGTAAGTGCGATCAATTCTGCCACCTGTGCTGAATACACTCCTTTCAACCACGATGCTTCCACCATACCCACCACGGTACAAATCGCATATGCAGCTCTCAAGGTACCTCCCGAATCTCTCAAACATGATCCGTCTACAAACAATACATGATCTGACTCTGGCAACGGTGTATCTTGTATATCAAGACGCGGTTTCGTACACATTTCAGTGACATCAAGGAAATCATGATCAGCTTCTTCCATTACAACTTCATGTCCAGGCAACGGCATCAAAGTAGCTGAATTCAAACTCGCACATCTTGTTACAGTCACATTTTCTGCACCCAAGATCACTTGCTCATATTTTGTTAACCGACTATTCCTAAGGTGCTGTGTTCGAGTACGTGTTAACAAAATCTCAACTGAATGTGGCACATACGCCTTCAACGGATGTCCCATCACGATGTTCTCACACTGTTCCAAACTCACACATGACGCAGCAACAGCTTTCAAACATCCAGGTAAAGCAGCAGCCACAGGATCCAATGTGGCTGAAAAATATGCAACAGGTCTGCGTGCAGTTCCATGCATTTGCGTTAGAACTTCTAGTGCACAACCTTCGCACTCACTGCAAAACAGTGTGAAACTCTTGTTAAAGTTGGGCATTCCCAATGCTGGTGCTTGACATAAACTGTCTCGCACTTCAAGAAAAGAGCGCATGCATTCCTCACTCCATGGAACAGGATCAGACACGTCTTTGTGTGTCAATCTCTGTAGTAGCTTGGCTATCAATGAAAAATTAGGGATCGACTGCCTGCAATAGCCAACCATTCCCAAGAGCATTCGAACTTCATTTTGTGTACTTTGTGGATTCATCTGCAATATATCAGTAATCTGATCTTGTGACACCTTTCTGACTCCTTTTTCAATATGGTGTCCCAAACAGAGAACTTCTCTCTTGCACAACTGCAGTTTTGCTGGCGACACTTTATGCCCACTTACTGCCAAATGATTCAGTAGGGCCACAGTATCTGTAACACACGCTTCTTTCGTTCCAGATGCCACTAACAAATCATCAATGTACTGCACTAGCAGAGAGTGATTCGGCATTTCCAGTGACTCCAAATTTCTTTTCAAGATCTGATTAAAAATTGAGAGGCTTTCCGTATACATTTGTGGAACTTGGCACCATGCTAAAAACACTGTTTCCGAACCGGAACGCAAATAAATATTGACTAACCAGATGCAAGGGAATGGAAAAGAATGCTTGACACAAGTCAGTCACTGAAAACCATTTAGCTTCACATGGAATCTGATATAGAATTACAGCAGGATTTGGTACTATCGGACAAGAGGGTATTACAATCTGATTAATTTTTCACAAATCCTGAACTAGTCTATATTACCCGTTCGGTTTTCGTATGCCCATGATTGGTGAATTACATGGATTGCCCAAAATCTCTCTTAAAATTCCTTGCTCGATCAGAGTCTCAATCAATGGGGTTATTCCAGCAACAGTCTCAGGCCTAAGATTATAAGCTGGAGTTCTCTGATATTCTGCATTTGGTTTTACTGTGATTCGTACTGGAGCTACTCCTTTCATTAATCCAATGTCTTTACCTGAAAAATCCCACACTTCAGGCAGAACCATCACCTTCAATACAGGAGGTAAATCATTTTCAGTAAACAAGGGATACAAACTTTTCACTTCTGTCTTTTGTCAAGCCATTTTAAACACTACGTCTTCATCTTGGGTATGAAATTATATTCCTTCAGGTGTACAAAAAATGGAACAATTCATTTTGCACAACAAGTTTCGTCCCAACAGATTCACTGGACTAGTGTCACACACCACAAACTTGTGCATATCCTCAAGTGTTCCAATCTGTACTTGCATTGGTTCTGTCACTGGGGTTGGAATTAATCGATTCGATACTCCTACTACTTGAATTGTTTCTCCCGAGAGAGGTAGGTTAGGAATTTCCACAGTTCGAATAGCACCAGTATCTACAAGGAATGAAATAGCTGTTCCATTTACCTTGCCGTCCACATAGGGACCAATCTGATATACCTCTAGGTATGCGCCAAGCACACATTCCTCCTCCCCTCTCAGGCACCGTCATTGAGAAGTATCTGAATCACTGTCATCCATCTGTAATAAATATTGTGAAGCCATTTGTACATTTGGATTTACTTGATCATTGGTATGAAAACCCATATTCACATTGTATTTCTGCACTTGTCCATTCAAATTTTGCATAGGAGCTTAAGGCATTTTCTGAATCTGATTGCTCACATTTAATGCTGACTGATTTAATATATCATTGGTCACCTGTGATTGAATTAATCCATCCGTACCCACCACAATTGCCTGTTCATTCACCTGATTTGCCTAATTGGACTTACACTTGCGCTTCCAATGCCCAAACCTGCCGTAACTGTGACAAGGAAAAGTCTTCTTCAAATATTCTTTATTGGATCAATGTCCCCTTCCCTGTGGCAACATATTTTGCATGGGATTTACCAATACACCCTTCATTCCAGTGGTAGTCTGACCATTTCGCTGTATCATGCCTGTAAAATCTGAATCCTTTCTTGGCTGCTCTCATCTGAGCCAACATTAATTTTTCTTTCAACTTTTTGTATCGCATTTCTATGTCATCTCCAAAATACTTTGCGTAACGCAGTATTTCATCTATGGATTTGCTCTGCCAACAAATCAAATGCTGCTGTATCATGGCACTAATCTCAGGTCTTAATCCATAAACAAACTGATACACAAAATGTTCCATATCCTTTTCTGTCACATTTTCAATTCAACTATACTGTTTGAATGCCTGCAGAATCCTTTCATAGTAAACATGTATTGTTTCCTTTAGTTCCTGAGTAGTCCGATCTATTTTTACCCATACTGTTCCTTTCGGCGAAATGTTTCCCTTCAAATAGGTAATGACCTGATTATATTTTTTCATCACTTCTGCTGATGGCACACCTGTTTTTGGATCTCTAGCATACTCTGTTTCTGTCCAATCGGCTGCAATCTTGCATTCCACCCATAAGTCTGTAGGAACCACAATATCAAACAAAGCATCCAAATCTTTTAACAAGACCTTTAAAACCTTCACAAATCTTTCCACTTGTTTATACCACTCGACTGGTTTCTCTCTCAACCTCGGGAAATCATTTGTAAAGGACAATATGTCCTGTCTACTCCAAGGGACATGTACATACCCTCCTCCTGGGACTTCCCTCATGGGGAAAGCAAACGCATCTGCCTCGTTCTTTTCCCTTTCCATCATTGGATATAGAGGTAATGCTACCAAAGTGTCTACCTTCTTTTTAGCCCATCTGCCTTCCCATCTTTCTACCTCTTCCCATCGCTTCAGAATTGTTATTAACTCTTTAACTTGCAATCTCTTTCCAGAGGAATTTAGACTCTCCAAATCTTTATCACTAAAATCCAATCGATAAGTTTTCTGCAAAGCCTTGGACTTCTCTATGTCCACTCCATATTTCTGTGCTACCTCGGCAAATTTCTCATGAGTATTTCTCGCTTTCAGAGTTATATCCTTACAAATAATTAATAATTCTTCATCATGATATTTTGATTTTCTCTCTGGACTAATGGTACCCAATATCATTTCTTCTAAATCCACTTTTAATTTGCTCACATATTCCTGTTTCGCAGTGTATTAGTCAATGCATTACCGGTAGGGGCAATGTCTCTAATCCAGTCATCAAGTTCTTCTGGGGATGGCCGTATCAAATTACTCGTTTCTGATCTCTGTGATTCTCCATTGATCTCTCTTGGTTTCAGCAATACTTGTGTATCTGTTTCCTGATTACCCATTTGTAAAACTCTCCCAGTAATCATTCGCTGTCCTCTCCTCGGTGCTTCAAGGACCTTCTCTGAAATATTTATTATTGGCTCTATTCCCATTTCCATGGTGGAATTCATTCTACTGCACCCTTCTGCACTATTCTCACAAGTCTCTACTCTTGCTGGTGTACACGTTGTTCCCCGATCTCTCATAGCCTCTATCGATCCTGGTAATGTATGTATTTCCTTTACGTTTTCATTTGGGACTGTTATTGCATGAATCTCTGAAACTCCTCACTCTGTCTGATAAAGAAGAACTACCGGACCAATTGTCACAGGCACTGACAAAGCATCAGGGCAATTTGTCATAACTATATTTGAAAATCCTGCTCTCTCAGGGGTCTGATTCTCATCCAAAAATATTCTTTTATAGACTGAATTTACCTCTATAGATGGAGCTTCTGGTCTTAAACCTACAAACAGATTTGTCTCTGAATTGTTCTGTTCTTCATTATAAGGTGGAGGTCTATTCAGTAAAAGCTCATTCAACAACTCATATATGTCTTCTAAATTTTCATCTGCTCCATGATGTACTTGAACCTTTTGTTCTTCTACATGTTTCCTCTTTTACTTACATTTCTCTCCTTCCTTTTGTTCAGCTACCATTACCGGATACATTCGAACTCCCAAAGCTACATCTTGTCTCCATATCTTTTTCTGGGAATCCCATTTTGCCTGCTCATATCGATTTATCCTATATCTTCCCTGATATTTCTCTTTTTCTCTCTGATGTGCTTCATGTTCCCACTCCTCTAGGGCTTCACACTGTATAGGCCTCGGATTAGGTTTCAGATCATTCTTCTGTCTTCTCAGATTCTCTAAACTTCTTACATTAAATGTCCCGTACTGTAGAAATGCTAAAGGACCATCTTTCTCAGTATATTTTACCCAGTTCTCTAACCAAATACAAGTATGATATCCTTTCTCTAATGACATCTGCAAATTAGTTGTACCTTCCGGAGCCACAGGAATGGCTTCTCTTGTTGGTATTGGCTCATCTTTTCGCACTAAAGCCTTTAACGATTCCTTTGCTCTAATTCAATCTGTGGTTTAAACTCGCTAGATTCTCTTCTGTATTATTGTTTTAACCACCAATCACTGTTCATTCTCATCACCAATACCAGTGCGGCTTTACACCATCCACCAATACCAGCGCTGCACCTTATGAAGTCAGCCTAACTCCTCACTGTGACTGACCCTCCCTTCACAATTTGTTCGTCGTCTTGTCTCTCGTCCTTTTAAAACAAACTTCATAAAATAATACAACATCAAACAACTTTGTCTGCTCAACTACAAGAATTATAGATACGCACTCATTCAGAAAGTCTCATTCGCTTCCAGAAGAAATCTCAGCATTTTCAACTTGTCGTGCTTTAAGTTCCCTATCTCAGTACCGGCAACGACGTCTCATGCACAGTACTCACAAAACAGCAGACAAACACACTTAGGGGGATATTCACAAGAACGTGCGCTAAACATCTCCAAAAAATGTTAACCCAACTTCACACATCGCAGTCTATCGTGGGAAAATAACCCTGTGTTAACGTGGAATTCACAACACTGCGGTACCATGCAATAGTCTCCCGAAAACGCGGACAATGTCCGCGATACAACAACCGCGATGGTAATAAAAAACCCAAACCCCAATGCGTAAAAATACGCGATGGGCCCAAACGCGATAAGAAAACAGTGATAACCAGCGAGAGGCCAGCAATACCCACGCGCAATGCGGGAAAAAGCACAAGAACAGCATATGGAAAATGACATCAAAAAGGAAATGAACTGCGGAGTACCACGGATGCACCCTGACCGACTGCAGAGGACAACATGAACCCCACAATCCCCACGGAGGAACACCCAGGAATCCAGGGCTCGTGGAAGGGCAATGAGAAGAGGAAGAGGAAGACGGGGTACAGTCTGCAGGAAAACACGATTATCGTCACGGATGAGATAGAACACCACCACCAACTGTACGTCACCTCCAACGTGTCATTGGCAACAAAGAGGCAAAGATGGCACACCATCTCGGACCATGTGAATGCCATCGCAGCGCCGAGGAGGACAATGGAAGAGGACAAGAGGCGCTGGATTGATGTGAATGGCAAAACTAAGCAGAAACTCGCTGCCAACATGAAAGCAGCAACGCACATCGGAGGAGGGGGGCCAGCAGAACACCAGGAGCTGAATGACATGGAGAAGATGGTGGCCACTGTCATCAGTCGGGAGACGGTGACAGGAGTTGGGGAGCCGGACACTGCCCAACATGACCCGACACTACATCAACAGGGTGAGCAACCACCAGGGACTGGGTGGACGGGGGGAGATGGGCACAATGGCACACATGCAAAATTAAGCAGAGCACACTGCACACCCACAATGACTCAGGATCATGTACCTGATCCCACAGGAACACTTCGGCACACACACAAACACCAAGTAGTCCCACGTACACCATGTGCCCAAAGGGGCACCCACCCAACACATCAACAATCACACAACCAACACATGCACATGTGCGAAACACAGCAAACATGCACATACGTCAGCCACACTGACAAAGCAAGAGACACCACATGACGAGTAGCATGGCTGCAGTCCAATCCTCATGACAATGTTCACGGCACGACACTGAGGTGGCTGAGTGCGGACCACAACCGGAAAGGAGCAGGTCACACTCGGACACAACCACCTGCACAAACAACCCCTGACGTCAACGACACATCTGCGGACAAACCATGCCCAAGAGTCACAACTCGACAAAGAGCACAAGTTACCCATGTCTGCAACATCTCAGCACTGTGGAAGCACAGAACTGAAAGGCACACCGCATGAAAGGGATAAGTGGCAGCCAAATCAGAGCCGCAGGAGCGACTCACACACCGTGCAGCATACGCACATAAGAATAAGTGACGTGACAATGTACAAGTACAACCTGTAACCTGCAAATATTTTTAATTCACACATGCTGTGTTTGTGGACATTTTGTACTATCCCATGATTGCCAGGGACGGCCACAATGTGCGGTGCTCATGTGAAGAAATTGGCAATGAGGGTGTTCCTACGGGCTATTCCTGCCACAGCTGCAGTGGGATGTGGGCCACCTGCCCCATCGTCCTCATCATCGTCCGGTACTTCTGGAACTTTGATCCATGGGGCATTGGTGCGTACGCAGATGTTGTGCAACACACAACATGCAACGATCATCTTGCACATGATGTCTGGCCTGTACAGGAGCCTACCACCTGTGACGTCCAGGCGCCTGAAACGTGACTTCAAGACGCCAAATGTGCGTTCCACGATGCCCCTGGTGCGTATGTGGGTCGCATTGTACTGCCTCTGGGCGGGTGTGTTCGGGTCTCGGAGGGGTGTCATCATCCAAGGGCAGAGTGCATAACCTTGATCACCTGTGACAGTGCAGAGAGAAAAGAGTCAATACTTGGTTCGGCATGATGTGTTGGCAGGCCCACTAGTCCAGTGACGCCTGTGCTGGCTGTGTGTGGGGTGAGTGTAAGCCAGCCCTCAGGGAGTGGCTGGTGCTGGCAACAACTACAACAGTCATCAGGCACTCAGAAATGCAATGTTCGACCAGCAAGGGAGCATGACTTGAGTTGCACAGAGTTAGTGGCCCCGGATGCACAGCGGCCGACACGGGCCTACCGCCACGGGACGCTGACTTGCGGGACACTGGGGTAGGGTCATGAGGGCAGAGCAGGGTCCCGTATGTGTCAAAGGTGGTTTTCGCGAAGTGTCTCGGGGGAGAGTGGGAGGTGTACCCCCAGGGCATGATGCAGAGGGCACATGCCAGCTGTGTCCGGCAACATGGCGGATATGAATGCCACAGACTCATGCCAAACACCAAGTCCGTACCTGCCAGTTGCTGATGACAACCCCCAGGCCACAGGCTCAGACACCAACAATGTTCTGCCAGAGGCTGACGGTGTCTCACGGCGCACAGGGTTAGTGGCACCAGGTCAGTCCTTGCTAGTGGTCGACCTCCTCCGTAATGGTGATCCGTGTTTCCACCGGACTGAAACGCATCCTTCTCTCACTCCTCTCCCTGCGTACACTGGCATGAACTCTGCCATTGATTAATCAGGACTTAGTTCTAGATGTGGGACATACTGGACTGCAGTGTAGGCCGGCTGCAGGGGTGGAGTATGTCGACGAATGAGGACTCCTGGGGGCCTGTGTCACGGAGGACAGCGATGGTCTGAGGAGGCTGCCAAGGTCGCGGGCATGGGTCTTGGAGCTGGCACCGGCACGTGGTGGGCCTTCTTTGACTCACGACTGTGTCGGCAGGTGAGCAGTGCGGCCTTGGTGCACTGGGGCGGGCAAGCCGGGTCCGGATATCAGCGGCCTGGGGTGCAGCAGGCGCACAGGCTCGCAGGCCCCGCTGCTCATGGCGTCGGCCTCGTGGCGGGCTGAGAGGCGCCGCCCTGGCAGTGACATTGGCCATTCCGGGAGGGCACCCCGCTCAGCGCCACAGTGTTTTTATCCACACCCCTGTGGAGGCCTGGCGTAAGCCGGGCCATCCCACTATGCTCACGCACACAGGGGGGGACGCAGCGAGCGAGATTTCCACGATCTACCCCACAGCCTGGGGTGACATGGTTGCGTCCACTGTCCAATACTCTCCAGACACCAGCAGTTAATGTCTGCATGGACATATCTGTGGTTTGCATACCCAGGTCTGTCCAGCACATTCTCGCCACACTTGTCGTTGTGTACATACCCATTCATGGGTCACTTGCCTCATTCGCACATGCCTGCTTTCCGCCTCTCCACACGTTCAGCTGTTGTGTGGCTGTGGTGCCATGATGTAGCTGGCTTGTGTACATGGGTAGCCCAGGATCCCAATGGAGTTTTGTTGTCGGGTCTGGTAGGTGGGCATGTTGATTGACATGTTGTATGTGGTTTGGTCACGTGTGCATTCCCACAGTTGTGCGTTGTGTGATGGTGGCTTTGAGGTGTGTGGTGTGTTGATTTGGTACTTACCAACGAGCAGTGCATTTGCATAGGTGCCATCCTGGAAGCGCTGGTTGATGATGGTCTGTCGGAAGATGTAGGAATCGTGCACACTGCCTGGTTAGTTTGCGACGACATTGGTGAACATTCCCCGGTGGTCCACTATTGCCTGCACATTGATGGAATGCGTGTGCTTTCTGTTGCGGTAGATGTGTGCAGTGTCCGCAGGGGGCACAAGTAGGACATGTGTGCAGTCAATGGCCCCCAACACGTGTGGGAATCCAGCAATGGCGTAGAAGCCTTGCTTGGTCTCCAGCTGTTCCTGCGCAGTGTGGGGGAAGTGAAGGTACTGGGGTATGAAGCTGAGGATGGCATCCAGGACAGGTTTGATGGCCTTTGATAGGGCTGGCTGTGAGACTCCCCCGACTCTGCCTGTTGTTGGTTGGAAGGTACCAGAGGCCAACATGTGCAGCACAGCCAACAGCTTAGTGGGCAATGACTTCCTCGGGCGTTAGGTCTGTGAGACTAGTGCGTTTTCGGTAGGTCCGCTGTCTCACTCTGCGCTGCCTCTGTGGTGGTCCGGGGGGGGGGGGGTGCCGGTCCGGGTCCTGGGGGTGGTGGCGGTCCTGGGGGTGGTGGCGGTGGGTGTTGGGGCCCTGTTGGGGCTCCAAGCTGCATGATGAGTAGCTCCATGGCATTGGTTGTTCTTCGGGTGTGGCTGTGTGCGGGGCTCCGTTACCTACTGCAGGTAGTCATCCTGCTTAACACCAGCAAGAGGCAGGTGTTAAATACCTGCTGCTACAGCGGCTTATCGCGTGGTTTTGACTCGCATCGCGGATCTGGCAGTTCGTTGTGAAAGTGGTGTAGTGGTGTTTTCGTGTGTTTTTGCACTGGAACGCCTACTCTGCATCTCATTAGGGTTAGTTGGTGGTGTCACCCGTGGGGGTAAAATTTGCGGCAGTTATCACGGGTATACTGGTGATGTCTGCAGTTTGCACGTGCTTGTGAATGGGGCGTTAATTCTATCTCCACTTTTGGTGCGTTAAGGTGGCGTTAACTCGGCGATAAGTCCTTGTGAATATGCCCCTTAGTGTATACCACACTAAGACTGCCCGTAGGCTTATCCCAGGATCTTAGGCCTCGACGGACCCGTACTCCATTTAGGTCATGACAGACCACAACATGAATGTACAATTTCTATAAAACAACAACTTTCTGTGATCACAAGTCCATCTTAGTCTTTACGTCAATGTCAAAACTCAAATACATGTCAAGAAACACTAATATTCTCTTTACATTATAAAACTGAATCTCTTTAAATCATGTCTCTTCATATCCTAGTTTAATTAGTCAAACTAACCATCCGACAAGCTACCAGATAACTGATCCAGCGAGAAGCTTTTTATTTAAACTCAATCAATTTCCTCTCTGGGCCCATGCCAAAAACAGTACAACTTACTTTAGATCCTCCGATGGCTCTTTTACCTGAGCTAACAGGGACTTGGATGTCAAGAGAACATGTGGCAAAATCTTATGAGGACCTGGAATAAGAAAATGCCAATTTCGAACTATAAATAAACAACATTCATTACATGTTAATCAATAAATCTTATGACAAGAAATTCCACACTAAGAATGACACAAAACAAGGAAATTTCTCAGAATATCATTTATCTTTGCCTCAATTTGAATGGTCAAAAAACACAAATCACATATAAATTTTTGCTCATCGAATTCATTTAGTACATTTAGTCACACAATGTCATACAGATTCAGTAAATAGACATTTTGCTGATCACCTAAAGAATAAGAAAAGAGAGAGGGCGAACATAGGAAATTGAGTTTAGCATTTAGGTCATACAAACCAATTATGCAGAAATGAAGCGTAAGGAGTCACAGGATTGAGTCCATAACTCTCCAGCCAAAGAGTTATACCTGTTCACTTTAACAGCCGACAAAGTGCAGGTGAGTCAGTTCAGAAAGTTCAGTTCAAAGGGATTTGGCGTAAAAGGAAATCAAAGTTCAGTCCGACAGCATGCCAGGCAGGGAAATTGAAAATGATAACGAGCCGCCCTGACTCCTCCTCCAAAGGGCAATTATACTTCCAAATGCACTCAGTTTACGCCCACAAAATGTTACTTCCATCGTACGTTATGTTTTCCATTGGTTGTCCACAGTAGGCTGCTCATGGTGTGATCAATACCTCACTAAACAAGCATTGGCATAGCCAATAGGTCTCGCCTTTGGGACCTTATAAGTGTTTAGCCATGCAACAGTTGATGTTGTTGCAGCAAGGATATTGTGCTGGATAACTAAACACTTATAAGGTCCCAAAGGCGAGACCTATTGGCTATGCCAATGCTTGTTTTTTGTAGGCACGGAGAGATTAAATGATTTGCCCACAATCACCGGATCGTGAGCCGACACCGAGGCTCAAACCTGGTTCCCAAGCTCCAAAACGGCAGTTTAGCCATAAGGAAACATCCTCTCCCCTCACCCTCTTTGCAGCAACAGAAACAAAAGTGCTCTTTCACGCTCCTGGTTTTCCAGTCCAGATCGCATAACAAGGAACAGAGACAGCGTTGGCTCCTTCGTAAGGGAGGAGGTAAGTGGGGCGTAACGCTTTTGATTTCTCAATAAATTTCCAGGGACAGCATTCGAAGAGCTGGTAGTTACTGTCCGTCCTGCCCATGCCAGTCTGTCATCACTGCACTGCGTCGCTCCCTCTCTTTACCATTCACCTGCCGCTGCTTCCACGCCTGGGTGCTCCCTGCAGTTTGATGGCTTAGAAGATAAGGTGTTAATTCACTAAGACGAGTCAATGCCTTTCTAGAATGTTTTGGGAGGACTCCTACGGGTCTGACCTTAAGATCGCAGAAGAGGGTGAACGACCTTGAGGAAACAAACATTCCCCATCCGCTGTTAAACCAGTAGGATTTTGGAGGTGTTATTTATGTTTCTTTACTTGATTCTTTAACTGAATTCAAAAGTAGCCACAGTGACTTCCATATCTATATCACAGGTTTTCATTTAAGGCTCGTGTAATATGCACCAACAGCACAATCACCTTCTCATGTACAAAACATGCGGAATATACTTTGTAGAGTCAATCGCGACAACATGAAGTTAAACTACTGCCCGCAAAGATGTGTTTTGCTTTCTGAAACTTGTAATGATATGGTTTCTACAGTGAACAGAACGATGCCACCAAACCACCCAGGAAACTCTGCATCAATATTACACAGAAGAGAAGTACATGATATTCATCTTAGAACGTTCAAAAGGCGTTTCAGATTCCAACTGAGGTCCCTGCAAGAATGATGCTTTATTTAGTGAGGCTTGCAGGTACTGTGATAAGTACTCAAATGTTAGAATTACAAGCAGGGGTATTCCCATTAGGGTGAATGGCTTTATTTCCTTTTATTAAGGGGGTTATGAGAGGTGTTGTGCTCGCTGCAAAAGCGCCGCATAATTAGACCTATTATTTACAGCGCTTATACACTGCAGAAGCGTGTCATGAAGCAGCACCTACAAAATAAGGGGCATATTAACAACGAGGCGATAAGCAATTATCGCCGCTTTAGCGTCCGCTGACGGAAAGCGGCGATAATTCTATCGCCTAATCAGCAAGGTCACGCTATCGCGTGAATCCTTGCACTATCGCTCTTTTCCTCAACGCCATCCTTGCATCTCTAATGAGATGCAAAGTGGGCGTTACTGGGCGTACTCCGGATGGGCTACGTTGCAAATATCGCCGATGTTCACATCGCGATATTTACAAGGCAGCACACAGGATTATAGCAGACGTTAGATTTTGGTGAAAACAGCAGTTTTCGCCAAAATCTAACGTCTGCTATAATCCTGACTTACCTATGTTAGGCATAGGAGGTGGATTCTGCTGATACGACCACAGGGTCGTATCAGCAAAGTTATCGCTTGTAGGGAACATCGCTGGAAAACCAGCGATGTTCCCTGCAAAAGGGCGATAACCTCGCTATCTCTGGAATTTTTATCGCCCTAGAGTAACGCGTTGTTAATAACGCGCTACCAGGGCGATAAATGCCAGAGATAGCCTGCGATAATATAATTATCGCTAAGCACGGCCAGCGATAATTATCGCTGGCCGTTGTTAATATGCCCCCAAGTCACTAATATTCCCGCACCTCTCCCTTGAGGTACACGTCAATTGATTTTCCAAATGTACCGTACTAGGGCGGGGAGGAGGGAGCATTTGTTTTGCGATGGCTGCACTGACACCTAAGAAGGCAAAACATCTCACTAGGAGGCGCCCTGACATGTTTCACATATTTACTTGAAACGATCATAAGAGGAGGGGGTCAGGATCGAACTCTAGCGCCGTTAGGAGCGAACAGCTCCGAGTACTCTTCGTAAACCAGCCTCCTTCCTTTGTGGACCACTCCCTCTGCCTCCTGGAGGCAGACGATTCCTGCCTTCTTCTTCTGTTGGCCCTTGCGGCCGCCTTCAGTACAGTCAAGCAGTGCAAACATGGGCCACGTCCAAAGTACGATCTATGTCATAAGGCCATGCATGTTTTTATTTCCCCCAAAGCTGGAAGATTTGTGGTTTATTTTTTCCCATCATCTAACCACAGAACATGGAGCCTTAAGCTTTTGATACCAGCAGCCGGTAAAGAAAAGTTTATAATGACCGGTTAACCGCAGCAGACTACTAGACATTCTCAGGAACTTGTAATTTATTCTGTCAATCAATACATCTGAGTCTACCATAAACGAGCAAAGGCAATATAATATCCGAGAAACATCACCAATTTTAGAAATCTCAAAAGGAGGTTATCCTCTCAGGTATTTCCTTCCAAACATATTGTCTTTTTCGTTTCTGCACATGACAGCTAACTGACAAACACGAAAAATGTCTAATGCGGAAACCAGGAAACTACTCAGGGATATCCCCTCACAATTGTTGGACACACAACATCTCTGCTGCAGATGGCTTTTTTCTGTAAGATATTTTAAAATTCTGCCTCTGTGTGACCAACTAAATAAGCCACGACAGATTCACTGTCCCGTCTCTCCTTGCTGCCATTTTTTTTATTCCAGCTTTTTTGCAGATTTATATAGCGCGAACTCGACCCGAAGGTATTGGAGCGCTTTACATGAGCACCGGTTACTACACAAGGACACAATTAATTTAAAAAAATTTTTTGATAGGCACGGGAGATTAAGTGGTTTGCCCAGAATCACAGGATGTGGACGCGACCCCGAGGCTCGAACCTTGGTTTCCAGCACCAAAGTCGGCAGCTCTAGCCGTCAGACCACATCCTCTCAGCTCTGAGAGTAACCATATTACCACCACCACCACAGTGAACGTTAATATGAACTCCGACTCCAATGTTTACACTGCAACATTTCAGCAGCAGAAAGAAAAATGTCCCTGCGGCGTCTTCCTCCAACGCAGAAACATTTCACTTTCTGCAGCAGGTTTCCCTGAGGCCACCAACTCCGCCGAATTCACAGTAAATTCCCGAAGCGAGCCCGAGTGCCTTTGTAACGTGATCCTTCTCTTGCCCGGGCATGCAGGGGGCCCGGGATGCAGACCCTCGAGGAAGGGCCGCCTGGTGAAGACTTTACACAACTCAACATTTCTCAGCAGTCTCACGAAGACGAGTGCTGTTGTGTGCAAGGGCTACCACCGCCTACGAAGAGAAGGGCGCCAGAAAGAGATGGACGTTCATCACCCTCGACCCGTTTACAAACACACCTGCTAGACAGTCAAATAAATCCTGGAGCTTGCGCCAGATGCTGCAGCAGCCCCTAGTGACTGCGAACATTCACCTTTCAAACTGCACGGATTTGCGCAGGACATTTCAACGGCGGGCAGCCACCAGTCATAAAAGCTGACCAGACGCTCGTGCGTCATGGTCTTTCCGCACGGCCGGGCATGTGTTTCCAATTATCGCGCACGCGTCTGGGCACGATAATGGGAAACAGATGTCGGCCGCGCGGGTAACCGCCCGAAAGGCCATGACGCACGAGCGTCTGGTCAGCTTTGAAAACCCCCTACATAATGCTTCGCCAGAAGCAGCGCTTGCGCGCTGCTCTAGGCTCAACCTAAAAATCCAGAAGTATTAAGTAATCTTTTTGCTAAGTCATCGATTTTAACTACTGTTTATTTTCCATCCTTTCCTCGGAAGTAAGAAAGTTCATTTGTTCACTGTCTGTCCATTGCCAGACGCTCTCTCTGGGTGTGCAAGTATATTGATACATTTCTGTCAAAAGTGTTGCTGAATCAGAAAGAGGCCTATTGTTCATAAGCATGGAAAAGAAACTCTCGGAAAAGTTCTCATAAAGTCTGAAATGACTACTTCAGCTAGATGCTGTCTTTCTAGGCGAGGAAAAGAAGCATTTGAGGCCTACACGAGAAAATGTTTAAATCATTTCCACGTTATGATTAATACAAATCAAACATTAACATGAATAATTCAGTTTTCTTAGTAAACTTTTCTCATTACTATTTTCCCCATAAACTACATATCAATATTAGGTTCTACTATAAAGAACATTTCGCACATTTTCATTTCTTCTAACAGATTACTATGCGTCATTCTTGTTCTTCATGTTTATTTTTTTATGTTACTAAGATAAAACAGCAAATCGTATTACTGTCAAACATCTTTAAACCAAGCATTTTAATCATTTTCAAGCTATTCAATATATAAGCATTCTTTTAGTGTGTCATGTGAGGTAATCAGCAGCACATTTTCTAGGTTATCGATGTTTAGATTCTTAATCACGTGATTACATTACAAAAAGCCAATAACTATTTTCTCTCTTTAATTACTTCTTGTTACATTTCACGTTTTTCAGAACACTTCTGCTTGCTTTTACCATGCAGTAATCGATCTCACGTTTTTGTCATTATTTATTTTGCACATTTATTAATATTAGTATCACAAATTGTATTTAATAAAGAGAATTGATAGAGGAAATCGTCTTTAAACTTTTACTCTCCATCAGTAGACTGTCGTCATTAACAGTGTCGAATGCAGAGGATACGTTTAGTAGTATCAGAAGACACAATTCATTTAGGTCCAGCATTTTTAATATGTCATCTACAAATGTTGAGTGCGGATTCAGTGCTGTGACTTTGATGGAAGCCGGATTGGTGTTGGTCAAGGAGTTGAAAGTTAACTTTGTGGTTGCAAAGTTGCACCTGGGCACATTTTTCCAAAGGCTTTGGCAGAGTGGGGATATTGGAGATGGGGTGGAAGTTGTTGGTTTTTTCAAAATGGGAGTTACCTGCCCTACTTTTAGGCAATCAGGGATAGTGCCTTGACGTAGCGAGGCATTTACAATCTTAGACCATAAGGGGGAGGATAGAGGCTTTGATCTCCTAGAAGATTATAGGAGGTAAAGGATCGATGAAGTGATTAGATGGGTTTAAAGCTAAGAGTATATTGTAAATGTCACTTTCATTAAAGGGTGTGAAAGTGTGTCAAGAGGCATTGTTTTTGAGGACCTGACCAGGGTGACCAATCCGATCAGCAGTTTGGAAGGTGTGCGGAAAGATGTGCGAGAAAGCCGGAAGTAGTTCCCTCACTGATTGTAGGTCATTTTCAATGATTTTAGTTTTTCTAAAGAAGAAGGAAGCCAAGTCCTCACAGTCTGGGAGAGTGATGGACCCATTGCCAAGCAGGTTTGGTACCTTGATTGATTGTTTCTTGACAATTTCAAAATGTTTTTTGGGTCGATTTCTGACTTGGTCTAGCTGGGTTCTAAAGAACTTGGCCTTCGAATTTCTGATTCTTCTGTTGTATGTGTTCCTCACTGATCTTAAGTGTTTTAGGTGCTCCATGGAGGGCGAGGATCTCTAGACTCTTTCTGCTAAACTCAGATTGAGTCTTTCAGAATTCATGTTGTCATTAAACTAAGGTTTAGAGACTTTGGTGGATATGTTTTTATGATGACGGGGGGCGATTGAGTCAAGGACGTCCAAAATGAAGGTATTGTAGAAGTCTGTGAGGTCTTGGACAACTACCATATCCATCTGAGGAGTCAAGGCGTTGTTACAGTGGGTAGATAAGTTGTGAGGGTTTGTGTTTCGACAACTCCTTTTCCATTGTTTTGTTTTATTCAGTTGTGCTCTATTTGGGATCCTCACCACATTGATTAGGAAGGTGATATGGTAATGGTCTGTCCAGTCACAGGGAATAAGGTACTCTAATGTGGTGTTGTCTATTTTAGCAATGATAAGATCCAATGTCTCACTTTTGCCGTGAGTAGGGCTGTCACAGATATGGGGGGGACCATTTAGACCGTAATCAACAGCTCTGGCCTCTGCCATCCCAGCGGAGGAAAGCCTGTCTCCTGGGAGATCCCTCCCTGCCTGGTGGGGATCTCCATGCTGTCAAAGGAACAGCTGCTGGAGCAGCATCCTTCACAGCACTGAAGGTTTGCTGAGTGGGCAGCATGTTTAAAGGACTGCCCTGGCAAACTTTTTTTTACTGAGAAAATAAACTCCCAAAGTGGGCGGTGGTTTTCACAATAAAAATGTATAAACAGCCCCTTTGTTCAAAGACTTTTTCCCCTTTTTTGTGGACCATTCTACATTTTTCTTGCCCGTGTCTGTCATGCCTCGCATTATGGACATGGGCAGAAAAAATGAGCAGCAGTTGCACAGCAGCAAATTGGCCTTGCAGCCCTTTGGTGGACAGGCCGCCAGGTCAGAGGTTTCCACTGGAGGAGCCATCAGAGGCTCTGCCAGAGTAGCCTTGACACTTCTGCAACTCAAAACTGAGCGAGGGAGCCTCATGCTTGAAGGGTCAGAAGGACCATAAATTTACAGCTTTTTTACCACTTTGCTAAATGCTAAATCAGGTCCCTAATTGTCAGCCTTTATCTTACAACCACTTGCATCAACCCTAATGCTACCTCCAACCTAGTCTGCCCCTTTTTATGTTAAACCCATCACTTTTAGTAACCCCTACCATGTTTAGCACCTATAAGTTTATGTTAGATTGCTTTCTTCCCTATAATGAAAAAAAGTCATACATTTAATGTTATTATTTTATGTTCATCGTAGAATGACCTTAAATAACATTTGTTGGGCTCTTGATAGTGGTATTTCTTCATAAAGGGTTTTTCCTAGGGACAGAATATATGGGATTGCACAGGCCAGTGTATGTTCTGGTGCGACTTAGGAGTGCTTGTGCATAACTTGATGGCTCGTGGTGACAATTCCTCTTTTTGTGGGTAGCTGTAGGTAGTTTTGTGCCAGGCTATTATTGGTGTAATTTGGTACAGAAATTTGATACGCAGGTCGATGTTTTTAGTGTTAGTCATTGGTCTGATGTCGCCAGGTGGGAAGTACAATAGGGATGTACAGGATTCATTGAATGGCCATCCACATATTTATGTGTTGCAGTAGTTGGTATTTGCATTAGTGCTATTTTTGATAACCTTAGTGTTTCTAAGAGGGGGTATTTGATTAGTTTGTTTTATTGGAATTTCAGTAATTTTCATTGGGATGCTTTGGGTATGGTGCATAAAGCTTTGAAATACATTCTAAGTGTGATAGGCAGCCAGTTAAGAGCATATGAGGCTGGTTAGATGTAATCTCTTGGAGGTTAGGTAATATTCTTCTTGTTGCAATTTTTTGGCATTTTCGAGTCTTCTTATTCTGTATGATTTAAGTCCTCTGAACACGCTGTTTTTATAATTTATATAAGTCCAGTGGCGGCTGCTCTAATTTGGAAGTAGAGGAGCAACGCGAACGCACGGGGTGTGCGTATGGGGGTAAAGAGGGGGAATTAATAAATTAATCCACTTATCTACTGCTGAGGCCACCGCCTCAGTGCTCCTCTCCCAACGCTGGTGTACTGCACAGGCTCCCAGGTGCCAATCACAGCGCTGCTCTCATGCTGGTACCAGCACAAGAGCAGCACTGTGATTGACCTGAGCGGGCTGACATGACGCTCGCTCAGGCACATGGAGCCTGTGCCATTTCTCCACCCGGCTGTTCAACACAGCTGGGTTGGAGAAATGTAAGTGCGCATATCAGTTTGGCCATCCTAAGACAGGTGGCCAAACCTACATGCGCACTTACAGTGCTCTCACCACTCCTCCTCTCTCCTGCTGACACAGTGACACTCCCAGAATGGCCCCGCCCCAAGACTCGTCTGGCAATGGCAAGGTAAGAAAAAATAAAATGATAATAAAATGGTTTTATTATCATTTTATTTTTCACGTTTGCCTCTGCTGTCTCTCAGCAGTGGGGCAATGCCCCTCTGCCATAACGGAGGAACCACCCCCCTGTATATGCCATTAGTAGGTACAGATTTTAGAAGCGGGCAAAATTGCAAATTTATTTCCATGCGTAATACGCATCATTTTCTTGAAAAGTATGTGTCTAATGTGAAATTCATTTTGACAGTTGCCTCCCTGAAAGGCAGATGAGATCCTGACAGGAGACTGAAAAATATCTCATGCATGTAGCACACATCAGTTTCACACCCCTCTGAGACATTTTCAGCATGAACATTACAGCGTGCGGAAATTACGTGAAAAGTGTAACTAAATGGGAAACCCATTAGGCAAATTAGGTGAAATCCAAAAAACGGGAATTATGTGTGATTTCCCTTGCATAAAAAATTGATTTGCTCAGGTGTAGTTGAGAATTTCATTTGTGGTATTGCGAGATAGGGAAATACACTCCTTAGTGTGCACAGGCAGAACAACCATGATTTAATCATTCAGCTGAGTTTGGTATCACAGTTGTATCTGTGACACTATATAATTAGTACTGGTAAAACAAGCTGCTTTACACTCCTTCTGGACTAAGCCTGAAGGCTGCTCTCCGCAGCCACCACTTAGAGAGCTTTCTATGGTTGACTAAGACCACTAAAATCACCATAAGGGTTGTCTGGATTAGTGCAAGGTGCTTCACTTAAATAAGTGTACAACATAAACGAAGCCAGCCTCCTACATTCAAGAATGCAGGCCCACGGTGCAGAGGATGCGGTGAAGACAAAGACCTTGGTAGCAAGAGATGCTGGAGGCTGGAGCTTCTTGGAGCCCAAAGATCTCTGAAGATCAGAGTCAACAAGCCTTGGCAACGGCAAGTCAACGAGGTGCACAGGCGTACTGCTCCAGCAGTTCCGACGAGGGATACTGACTTCAAACCTGCTGAGAAGACACTGCCTCGAGGGAGTTGCAGAACCACCACCTGTGTTGCTGAGCCTTTCGGAGTCCGTGGAACGTCAGGAGCAGTAGACCGGTCAGCTTGGTTGTGGGCCTGCAGATGCAGGGGAGTGACTCCTTTACTTCAAAAGGAGATTCCTTGGGGTGTCTGGGATCTTCACCATGCCTGTGGACATCCACAGGTTCTTTCAGGTGTCTTGGATGTCTACAGGCCTGGAGAAGATCCTGTATGGAGCACATGCACAGACGACGCAGAAGACTGGCAGGACGACGAGAACAGGAGCAGCAGGAGTCTTCCCAGATGCAGACTCGGTTCCCAAAGCAAAGTCTAACGAAGTACAAAGTGCCCAGATGGTTGAAGATGAAGTGATTTCGAATCTGAATCTTGTCCCACGACGAATCTGAAGAGCCACCCACAGGTAAGCCCTTAAGTACCCTAGGGAATGGGTTGGGACGATTCAGGGATCCCTCCCAGAGGAGGGGCTGGACAGAGGGGAGGATACTCCTGTGTCCTTTGTTCAGTTTCACACCAGAGTGGGAGCCAACGGCTCCCTGAACTGGTTTCAACTGGAGTATGCAAGGAGGGCACCAAATGTGCCCTTTAAAGCAGTCTGATGGTGCAGGCAAGCACTCCCACCCTAGCCAAATACACTAAGTCCTGTCTGGGAGGTGATTACACATCCCTGTGACAGGAAAGCTATTGTTCTACCTTCCCCTGCTCGAGCCTGGTTCAGCAGCAGGAGGGCAGAATCGTGTCTATGGTCGGCAGCAGCCCTAGCTGGCTGTTAGTCCCTGAAAGGCTGGTACCAGGAAAACAGGGGGGGGGGGGTCCCCAGGGGAGCCCCCCAGTACATAGGATTCTACATCCAACTCTGGAATTGGTGTTAAGGGTAGGATTCCAACATGTTTGATACCAAACATGACCGGTTTCGGTGCAACCAATATGTAGTTAGACATCTTGTAATTTACTTGATGTCCACTATATGTCTAAAACGGCTGACCACAATTACAAAGCCGGGAGAATCGACTCCTAGGTTTGTAGGGGGTGTCCTGCTCATGCAGGGCACCCTCACACTTATAACCAAGCACCTTGCCTTCAGGATTTAAAGGCCTACCTTATGGGTGACTTATAGGTTTTATGTGCAGTGACCTCAAATATAAGAAAACTTATATCTGTTGTGAGTGGTGCTAGCACCAGCTCACAAAGGCTGCAATGGCAGGCCTGTAGTCACGGTTTGAGTGGTCTCTCATAGGTGGGACAATACATGCTGCAGCCCCTGGGAGACCCCTGGTGTACCTATGCCATGGGTACCTTAGTACCATACACCAGGGACTTAGAAGGGTACACCAGGAGCCAATTAGGAAGGTACCAAAAGTGCCTACCAGGTCCAAGTTAGGGAGGCAGCACAGTGGCTGAGGTCCTGATTAGCAGGATCCCAGCCAGACTAATCAAAAACACACTGATACTAGGCAAAAAGTGAGGGTAACTATGCTAGAAGGATCCTACCTTCCTACACAAGGTAAGAAAAAATAAAATGATAATAAAATTGTTTTAATATCATTTTATTTTTCACGTTTGCCTCTGCTGTCTCTCAGCAGTGGGGCGACTCTCCTTCGCCATAACGGCCCCTGTATATGCCATTATTAGGTAGAGATTTTAGAAGTGGGCGAAATTGCAAAAAGTTTTCCATGCGTAATACGCATCATTTTCTTGAAAATTATGTGTATTATGTGAAATTCATTTTGACAGTCGCCTCTCTGAAAAACAGGTGAGATACTGACAGGAGACTGAAAAATATCTCATGCATGTAGCACACATCAGTTTCACACTCCTCTGAGACATTTTCGGCTTGAACATTACAGCCTGCGGAAATTACGTGAAAAGTGTAACTTAATGGGAAACCCATTAGGCAAATTACGTGAAATCCAACAATCGGGAATTATGTGTGATTTCCCTTGCATAAAAAATTGATTTGCTTAAGTGTAATTGAGAATTACTTTTGTGGTATTACGAGGTAGGGAATTACGCTCCTTAGTGTGCACGGGCAGAACAACCATGATTTAATCATTCAGCTGAGCTTGACACAGTTGGATCTGTGACAAAAGGCATTGCAGAATTTTTACTAAGGGGCTGGGAGCACAGGCTCTAAATACTGCAAGACTGCTTGTTACAACAGACGAATAGAATTAAAGCTTTATTTAGAGTTTAGCGGACAGGATACTCTGTCAAAACATGACGGATATCCGGTTCACCATACAACAAGTTCCATAGGCTACAATGCACTTGTAAATCAGCGGACAGGGTATCCGAAATCGGCCATATTTTAAATAAGGGCCAAAGTTGGCTTGTTGCCCTGAAGAAAGTCAGGTGCTTGCTTCTGCCATATACTAATAAAAGAATATGCTTGCTGCTTGTCAAGTTATACCAGTATGAAGCAGGAGTATTGTAATTCATGGAAAGGTGGTGTCAACCCATGGAGTGGAAATCTAGAATGTGGTCCATGGGAACATGGGCATCGACATTGGAACTGCATTGATGAGGTGGGTTTGTGGTTGCACTGCCACAGAGATTGGCTCTGTAGTAGTGAACAGTGAAATCCAAACAGTGTCTTCTGTCATGTAAGTTGCAGTAAAAATATGTACTTGCTCAAAAACAACATGGTAGCTGTTTGTTTTCTCTGCACGCTCAGTCTTTCAGAGCACACTGGTTTTGAGCTGCATACACTACTTACGATGCTGTAGTTTCAAACAATCAATCAATCAATCTGGATTTCTGAAGCACGGCTAATCACCTGTGAGGGTATCCAGGCGCTGTGAGTCAAGCTTCTCAGGAGGAATCCGTTGAGCAACCAAATCTTGAGCCTCTTTCTGAATTCTTGAAGGGAGTGTGAGGTCTGGAGGCAGAGGCTGTTCCAGGACTTCGCGGCGAGGCAGGAGAAGGAGCATCCTTCACTTTTGCTTCGGTGGATGCGGAGGGTGTGAGCAAGGGAGAGGTGTCTGGAGGGTTAGTGGAAGTTCAGGCGGTGGTTGATGTATGCTGGTTCATGATTGTACAGAGCCTTGTAGGCATGGGTCAGCATTTTGAATTGGCATAGTTTGTGGACGGGGAGAAAGTGGTGTTACTTGAGGTGATGGGTGATGTGGGTGCGTCTGGGGAGGTTGATGATCAGTCTGGCCACTGAGTTCTGTAAGGTCTGCAGTCTTTTCAAGAGGTGTGTGTTGATTCCTGTGTTTTGTGCATTGCCGCATTCCAGGCAGCTAATGACAAGGGCCTGAGTGACTGGGAGACATTTGAAGATCTTACGGAGCATGCGAAGAGTGAGGAAGAGTGAGGAAGCAGGCTGAGGAGACTGTTCTGATCTAGTTTTTTATGGTGAACTTGCAGTTCAGGATGATGCTGAGGTTCTGGGCATGGTCTGTCAGAGTGGGTGAGGGTCCTAGTTTGGCATGCCATCAGGAGTCGTTCCATGGGGAGGTGTTGTTCCTGAAGATCAGTATTTCTGTTTTGTCTGTGTTGAGTTTGAGGCAATTGTTTTGCATCCAGTTGGCAATGCTGGTCATGCACAGGTTAAAGTTGGTCCTCATGGTGGATGGGTCTCCAGAAAAGGAGAGTATGAGCAGGGTGTCCTCTGTGTGGGATATGCTGTTCAGTCCCTGGGTTCTGATGATGTTGGCCAGGGGGTCATGTAGGCATTGAACAGAGTCGGGCTGAGGGATGAACCTTGAGGGATTCCGCAGATGATGTTCTTGGGTTCAGAGGTGAAAGGTGGATTTCTACGTTCTTCTGGTGAAGAGGGTGTTCTCTTGGATTCCAATATGATGAAGACTCTTGATCAGGGTGTGGTGTACACGGTGTTGAATACTGCTGAGAGGTCTAGCAGGTTCAGGGTGGCCATTTCTCCCAGGTCTAGGAGGGTTCTGATGTCGTTGGTGGCTGCGATCAGGGCGGCTTCGGTGCTATGGTTTATGCGGGATCCAGATTGGGATGGGTCCAGAAGATTATTGTTCTCCAGGTATTCTGTGACCTTCGTGGGGAAGGCGAGCAGAGAGATGAGCCAGTAGTTCTTGAGCTCATTGTGGTTGGTGGACGGTTTCTTGGGGAGGGTTTAGACTTCAGTGTGTTTCCATTCTTCTGGGAAGGTGGCTGAGGTGATGGATGTGTTGAAGATGGCGGTGAGCTCGCTGCTGATGGTCTTGTTTCTGAGTTCAACATATGGTGGGGGCAGGGGTCCATGGGTGCTTCTGAGTGGACTGAGTGCATGATGGCTGTGTTGCTCTGCGTGGTGAGTTGGTCTCAGACGGTGATTCGGTGGTCAGAGTTTGTGCAGTGGGGGCGAGGAGGCAGAGGATGTCGGCGGCAGTGGGTTGGGGTTCGAAGTCTTTGTAGATGGTGAGGAGCTTGTCAGTGAAGAAGTTTGCCAATGTGTCGCAGAGTTCTTGGGAGGGGGTGATGACGTTTTTGGTTGCTGAGGGGTTAGAGTACTCCTTGATTATGTTGTGGTTGGAGCTGGCTTTGATGTGGCTGGCTAAGGCATTTCTTTTCGTCTCTTTCAGGAGTCGTGGTAGTGGTTGCGCAATGTCTTGAAGGTGGTGTGGTCTGTGGGTTCCTTGCTGGTGTGCCATTTCCTTTCTAGTTGCTTGCAGTTACGTTTCGTGTTTCTCGGTTCCAAGGTGTACCAGCCGGCATGGTTGGTGGATCTCTTGAGTTTGGTGGGTTTGATGGGGGCGACTCTGTTGACTCAGTCGGTGATCCAGGTGGTGAAGTTTTTGACAGTTTGTTCAAGGTTGGTTGGAGTGTCAGGGTGAGCGATGTTGAGGGCGTCAGTCCATTGGCTTCCGTATACTTTGTTTCTTTCTGTGACGGGGAAGGGTACCACAACAGTCTATAATGCAACATGGAAAGTACCTTCCTGATTATGCCCTGCCAATCTAGGGTTGGTGTAGCTTCTTGCTGTAGTTTGGATGGAAGCCTTGAAGCAGCTAGGTCATTCTTTTTCTTGACTATAGCAGATGATATATATGTTTGTATGGTGCTGATTCCAGATAGGAATTGTGTGTTTTTTCTACCCCTTGACAAGGAACAATCCAGCCTCCAAAGCCCCAGTGGCAGTGACACTAGCCAGGACTCCAGTCAGTAAAGAGATCTCTTTCAGACTAGTGAGCCATCGGCCACTCTGTCCTTCTGCATTTGACAGTTTTTGACTCCTTTTGCAGGCACTGGGCATAGTACCAATTTAGGTGTTCATTTTAGAGAGGTCCAGCATTGCATTGTTCCAGTTTCATCAATGTGTACATTCAGTAGATTGTGGTCCATCCAGATCTTTACTGCAGCTAGGCTTAAATTAAGCTGTTGACTTGGTCTCGTTGACATTGTTTGATTTTTGGGATGATCCGGATGTTAGCAGAGTAGTTGTAGTTATAGAAGTTGAAAATTCAGGGGCATATTAGCAAGGGCAGTATCGCCACTTTAGCGGCACTTTTTGCCGCTAAAGCGGCAATATTTTTATCGCCCTATCAGCAAGCTGTCGCTAACAGGCGTTAGCGACAGCTTTTGGCGATAGCGGCCAGTTTTCCTATCGCCTTGCATGCCAGCGATAATTATCGCTAATGACATGCAAGGTAGGCGTTCCCAACTAAAAGCGACTGAAAACAGTCGCTAACACAACTTCCCCCTATTAGCAACGCACGCGAAGCGATAAAAAAACTCGCGCTAAGCACGATTATCGCTAGAATTTAACACCTGCTAAAAACATGACTTATCTGTTTGTTCAATGGGAGGTGGATTGTCAGGCTAAGTCCCCCATGGCGTTAATGCATGAATATCGCTGGATTTCCAGCGATATTCACGCATTTCGCCGCTATCGCTGGATATTTTATCGCATTGGAGATAAACGTTGCTAATAACGTGTTATCTCCGCGATAAAATCCAGCGATACGCGGCGATAAAAAAAACCGCGCTAAGCGCGGTTTGCGATAATTATCGCAAGTTGTTGCTAATATCCCCCTCAGTTGGTAGTGAAGATGGTATTAGAAAGCAGGGGGGATAGTGCGCTTCCTGGTTTGACCTTTCATGAGGTTTGATGTAATTGTTATTGAAGGGAGGAAACTGAAACAGTTTGCTATTTCTTGTTGTGGAAAAACGACCCATTTCAGTGCCACATGCGTTATTACCTTATTGTGTGGTCTTTTTGTGTATATCAAGAAATTTACCATGTTAAATGTTGGGGTGAGGCCGAGGTGTATCTGAGCACCTTCTAATTCACACGTAATCTTTCTTGTGGTTCTCCCAAAGTGAGAATAGTACATGTTTGCTTTGTCTCCCTGGTCTCAATCCGTCTTTTTCTAGTCTGGCAGTACAATGGGTTCCATGTAGTCTGATTGCTGGTGGTTATTGCTGATTGCTGGTGCTGTTATTCACGATATGCTTTATGTGGGCTGTTTTGAAAAGTATCTCTTACGCTATTCATGGAATCGCAAAATAGCAGAATGGCAGTGTGAGTGTTGCTGATGGACCTGAATTGAAAATTAAAATTTGTGATTAGTGACACTGAGCATGAATCTTCTGTCGAGCCACTTTTTAGGTCGAGCCTCGAGTAGCGCGCAAGCGCTGCTCTGGCGAGACTTTAAGTTAGGGGGTTTCGAAAGCTGACCAGACGCTCGTGCGTCATGGCCTTTTCCCTGCGGTTACGCGCGCGGCAGACATCTGTTTCCAATTATCGTGCCCAGACGCGGGCGCGATAATTGGAAACACATGCCGGCCGTGCGGGTAATCGCAGGCAAAGGCCATGACGCACGAGCGTCTGGTCAGCTGAGCAGGCTGCCGTGCTCGCTCGCGAACTGAAAAAAAAATACAAAACGCACTGGTGCAAACACCGTCAAGATAAGCACTTGTGATGAGAGGCGGTCACGTGATGTTTGACAATGCAGCGGTTTTGGCTTTTGTGCTGCTTGTTATTTCTGTGGGGCTCAGAAGACGCAGCTTTGATTCATGCGCGTGTTTTACCGTTTCCACCTACATCCGAGCCCTTCGGCTGCCTCAGCACCCTCTCCACCTGCTCCGAGTCCAGCATCCCGGGGATGCAGTTAGGGGTGGCAGCGGCTGGTGGGTGTGATCTCTCTTCGCGCCCACGCTCCGGGCAGAAACGGAAACATCAACATGTTTACGCCCAGACCCCGAATTCTATGGGGCTCCGTTTAAAGTCACAAGAAAGCTGGTTTTAACGGGGAATGATAGCGCAGCCAGATAGGGCACGGGGTGGGCTGTTTCCCTTTGTGATTAGTCTCTGGTTATATAGTCCACGTGATGCGCAGCGTGTAAATGTAACACATCTCTAAAAGCGATTTACAGCTGTGGTCGGTATGGGGAAAGAGTTATGAACAAAGAGGGGTGCTGAAATCTGGAGTCACTTTCAATTATTTCAGACCTTGTCAGCGCCGTTTCTGCTAATGGGAGAGGCACTTTTTGCACAGCTGTCCCTGCTGGTTCGCGCCTCTACGTGGTGTCTTTGCCGGTTTCAATTAGGAGGGAGGGTGAAACATTGACCCAATTATCTCGACATTGGCACCATTTCTTCCTATTCCAGCAAGCAGCAGAAACCGTGGGCACAGAGCAGGGTACGCGAGGCACCGCTGCTTTGAATATATTACCCAAAGGAGGTGAATAAATGAAGCCACTTTATAAGCATATTTTTGATACTTACAAAATGTGCATATTTGATATTCATTACTATTGAGCTGAGTATTTTCAGATACGTGATTTCCGTAGGGGGTCCGAGTAATGAAGAATGTTGAAATGTGATTTTTTTTGGGGGGGGGTGGAGGGTGTTACTGCCGTTCGCACATTGCTATGCATCGTTTGGTTTTATACATTTGATTCTGCTCGCGCAGTGGGTGATTCCTATCTGCACTCTGCATGGAAAGCCTTCAGCAAGGCACCAGAGTGTGGCATACAATATTTTCATATTATAAAGCCGTATGATAACTGTTTGCCATGTGGTAGCCACTGCCCAAAAACAAAGATATTTGTCACAAAAAGAACGCACCTTTAGTCTCTGTGTTCCAGACCCGTTTGCTGGTTCCACCCTGGCTTGAAACTGGGTCAAAATAGTAGAGAGTATTGTTAAAGGGTGGCTAACGTCTTAAAAATAGAAGCGGTAGGCAGAGTGTGCTTTATATACATCCCTGGCCCACGCTCTGCATAGTGATACATTCAGCGTGCCTGGTCTCAGTCTAAGGGTACTTAGAATTACAATGTGCAGAATGCCTTTGTTTTATATTCTCAACAAGATTTTTAAGTACCATGTATTATTTTGAAACGTGTAATCTTTCTGAACATTCGAAGCCCTTACCAGTATCTAGATAGTTCTCCACCACATAATGTATGTGAGCACGAGTACAAGTGACTCTTTATTTAATATAGCGTCTCGTGGCCCCAACGAAAGACACACAATTGATGGACGGAATGCAGAACAAATCAAAACATTCACCCCAGTCAAGAGATCTGGGTTAAATCCATCATTCTTTTGCTCACCATGCCACCCCAGTTTAGACCTGGACATATGCAAATCAGTCTTAACCCTGTGCCTCATGGGAACAGTCCAGCCCCAACGAAGCAGTTCCGCATTGTCTCAGGTTGGAGCATCTAAAGGAATACATGAGCTCCATTCTGTCTTAATGGATATTTCAAAGATGACCCTCAGAGCAGCAGTCAGCCCGGATTACGCGCCCCTAATGAAACAACCCCCCCACCTCCCTGCTTTTTCTAAACACTGTAAATATCAGAGGCTACTGTTAACAATTGAATGACATGCTATTTTGTGATCACTGTTTCCATAGGGAATTGCGTATATTTCTATACTTGTATGGCCTCGCAGTGATCTCAGAAATCTAGATCCTGGGAATTCTTGTTGACTGTAGTCATCTTGACATGGTGTGAAATTGTTGAATGAGGGATGATTGGAATGTTCGATGTAGTTTTAAATGGTGGTTGCTATTGGTTCATTCGGGTGTAAATGAGATATCGAATATTCAGAGCGTACCTAGTTTACGAGTGTGTATACCATAGAACGCTTTATTTCTTTGTACAAGGTTGAAAGGTTGTTCATTTAACTGGCCAGAAGATCGATCGATCTATCTATCTATCTATCTATTTTTTAATTGTACTTTTTGTCTTGGGGCAATAACAATACAGTATGCAATTTTATTCAGCTAATATATTTTCCCCCTCTCACAATTTCACTTTGTTTTGCAAAATACACTCTTCTAGATAGGACTCGTATTCTATTCTGTTTTTGCTCTAAAGTATTAGGTGACAGTGACTGTCTGTCCGCGTCTAGAAGGGGCACATATGCTCTCAGCCAGCACCTTTAGTGCACAACAAGGTATGTTTACAGTTTAGCATTGCTGCTTAAACCATTTAACTTAAGAAGTATGTAATTAACCAGGATTTACTTTTCCACTCCCCACTAGCTTGCAGAAGCTTGCTGGATACATCCGGTGTTGTGTCATTCCTAGAGTTACGACCAGATCTATAGCTCCTCTTTCAGAGCGAGATAGATACAATTGTTCACATCTTCTTTATCAAAGGTTTTGCCATAGACCGGCACCCCGGTGAAATGCTGTAGTTCCAATCATAGAGTACATTTAATCTGTAAAGATCAGAGACGATTCCTTTGCTCTAAGGACCCGATCTACAAATATCTATTTGCAAACCATGATGTGCAATTTGTACATTGACTGGTTTGCAAATGGATGTGCACTTTATAATAAGACCTCTGTGCTAACTGGTCACTCTGCACATTGTACTTTTGCAAGGGGTCGCAAAATGACCAAGTATTGAATATTAATTAGGCTGGTGCAATTTGCAACCCCTGTGATTGGCCAAATTCAAGGATCATGGCCTTCAAGGGACAGCAGACCTCAGCCACTGCATTTGCTTTTCCATATGGGAAACTCATTTTCCAAAAGTAGCCTATGTCCAGTAAAGGGGCTATCAGAGGTTCTGGCAAGGAGTGAAAGACAAAATGAAGAGAATATTGTTAACAGAGCTGGCATAGATCACACATGGAGTTAGAGGAGAAAAGTAGGCCCGGGAAAAATGTAAATTACACTGGCTTCATTAGTATAATTTCAGAAATTTCAAATTACGTTTGCTATGTGAAATTCCGCATTACGCTTGCTAAGCAAAATTTCGGCATTATGTCACTTTGATTAATTATGTGCCATTTGCAGTATAAATTTAGTGCGAATGCGATCGGAATATTCGCCAGCCCTGAGAACCAGTTATATCCAACAACTTAAAATGTATAAGTCTCTCGTGAGGCAAACTAAAATCAGTCATTTCACGAATAAAATACTTGAGGCACCTAATAAATCTAAGGAAATATTTAGAATTGTTAACGAACTTTCTAATTTAGACAGGGTGACCCTCCCTGTCACACCGTCACAGAGTCTGTGTGACACGCTAAATGCATTCTTTGTGAACAAGATAGCCACAATAAACAAGCATTGGCATAGCCAATAGGTCTCGCCTTTGGGACCTTATAAGTGTTTAGCCATGCAACAGTTGATGTTGTTGCACAAAGGTATTGTTGCTGCATAACTAAATACTTATAAGGTCCCAAAAGCGAGACCTATTGGCTATGCCAATGCTTTTTTCTGATAGGAATAGATTGTGGATTTTGGGCTGAAGGAGTGTATTTTTTGAAGTCGCAAAATTTAAATTGTAATGTTGTATTTGTAGCTTTGCTGTGTGACTGACAGTTGTTATTTTCAAGTGTTGTGGTGGTTCTGGTGGTAGTAGTGGTGTTGCTGCTTTCCATAGAGGAGAACTTAACTAGGACCAGAGGTAAGCAGGTGACTCGAGGAAATCAGTGTTTCCACTGCACTCTCGAATGCTACCGCAGATGTCTGGAGGTGCATTGAACAAGCACATAGCAACAGTGCTTCATATTCCCCTGGCAACAGCTGGAGTCACTCTTCAGCAGCTAATCTCTTACCTTTCCACCTTGCCAAATTTAATTAAAACCCCGTCCTTCCCTAAAAGGATTCCTGTTCGATGACTTTATGTGTATACAAGGAATGTGATTTTGACAGTATTAGACAGCACAAGACACATTGTTCAAATATCAGTTCTTCATTCAGGACCAAACACGCATTGCTAATCTCAAAATAAACTACTAAGATACCCTTTTGCATGTATCGATATTTAGAGTGAAACATCCTTTTTTTTTTTATTTTTTTATAATTTTTATTGGTATAACAATAAAGTACCAAAGTTAACAGAAAAGCATAAGATGGAACAGTAGAGTGATAAAACGTATATCATCAAAAGATGTTATAGTAAGGAACAATCTGATACAGAGATAATGAGAACAAGCATTAGAAATGCAATAGGTCTCGCATTTTTTTGAGTTAGAGCTATTGGCGTTGTAAATGGCTGTGTCTTTTATCCTTGTGTTATGGAGTGGAGGTATGTGGTTTGAGTAGAAATATGTGGGTTGGATTTGAATTGTTAGTTGTATAATTGTGTCGCGTGGATTTGTGGAGTGTAAATATGTGGCATGGTGTGCAATGGAATTATGTGTATAGTAATTATGTGATGTAGAGTGCAGTGGTGTAGAATAAAATTGTGTATAGTGGTACAGAGTGGCGTTGGACATGATGCAATGGAGTGCAGTGGAGTGGCACAGATTGTAAAACAGTGGCTTAGAGTGGTGCAGTATAGAGTGTAGTGGCGTAGAGTGAAGTGGTTTAGAGGGAAATGGTAACGATTAGAGTGGATTGGCATAGAGTGCATTGCCATGGAGTACAGTTTTTCAAAGCATAGTGGCATAGAGTAGAGTGGTGCAAAGTACAGTGGAGTGGCCTATCCTGGAGTTGTATAGAGTGCAGTGGCAAAGAGTGCAATTGTGTATTGTGGAGTGTGGTAGAGAGCATTAGCATACAGATAGTAGAGTAGAGAGGAGTCGAACATGCGCTTATCGTTTTCTTGCAGCTACAATAAACAGAAAATGTTTTTTCTTTCTTTGCTTGTATTCCATGGAGGTTATAGTGTGGCCCCTTATGGAGCTTGTTTTTACAAACAGGGTGACATGACATGCATGCATCTGAGCACTGACTTTGAGAGTTGACAGCTGGCTAAATAAACAAAAGGATCACTGCTGCATGGAGGGCAAGCACTTTTAGTTGAAACATACAACTTCTGCCCAATCAAAACATGCACTCCTGCCTCCAAACATGTGGGTGAAGGGAAAGCCCCTCTCTCTTGATGCACACATAATTTTCTGGTGATAGCTGCGCTGTCAGCTGCAGACCATGATAAAAAGGCTGTTTAACATTTAAAGTACAGGCAGATTTGCACCCCTCCTCTTATAAAGTGCTAACTGTAAAACAATGAAGTAATAGCCCAACAGATGTATGCATCTGCTGCTGAGATCCTTGTGCAGCCTGCATGTGCGAATCTGAAGCGGGGCAAATCAGACACTTATTCTTCCGAAGTCGATAGCACGTGCATTGCTGTGTTGTAGTTCAATAGCACCTATGAGTTACTGTGCTGTGAAGCCGGAAGGTTGTGGCAGAAACGACTAAATAAAACACTTCATCACAAGCCTATTTAGGAATCAGAAGACTGCATTTACGAACGACAAAGGCAGAAGCCAATGAAAAAATACTTATAAGGTCCCAAAGGCGAGACCTATTGGCTATGCCAATGCTTGTTTTTAATGATGTTTGTTGCATGATTTAAATGCCAAATATTTTCTTGACTCTCAGAGACACGCTCGGCTCTGGCTTGGCTCCCCCTGTTAAGCTGCTGGCTCGCTCACCTGTCTTGTAATCCCCCAAAATGGCCTCCTCTGAAGGAAGCCTCTAAATAGCGGGGTAGAATATGACGTCAATCAAGGGCATCGCCACTGGGGTGGTGGAATATTCTGGGAGGTGAGTGGGCGATGGGTAGGGATTGGTCTAGGAAGGGCTTAAAAATAGATGCGGAATTGTCCGGAAGTGACATGATCAGCTCAAGCCTCAAAGCAGGCATCAATGACGGCACCGGAAAAAGCACAGACATCTGTCACTTTTTTATTTTACTGTAGATCATTCAAGTGAAACACGGAGCAGCTGCTTCACAACTGCTCTGTGTTTCAATGTGCAGGCAGCAACCTGCCGGCACTTTAAAGAGGGATTAGAGATCCCTTTTGCATGCCATTCAGTGAGTTACTGCACAGGCCTGCAAGGGGATGTCTGGGGGATCCATAGTACCTCCTTTCCTCCATCCAGACGGCTGCCATCAGGGGTCGTATTACAGGATGTGCTCTGGGGGAGCAACGGGCATGTGTACCCGCTTTGTGTGACCCCGGGCACTTTGATTTTACCCAAGGGGCTGCAGACACTTGTACAGCCCTTTTTGTAATACTGAGCCAGTGCTATCTCAAGAGGTCGTACCCTCATTTGCATGCAGGCATGGCCATATGCAAATGATTAATTCTCTTTGCCTCTGCGCCCCTGCCGTATTATAGACGCAGGAGCAAAGGCAAAAGAGCTGTCAGGTGGCGCACTGTTATTGTGCCCCCTGATCGCAGCCCTCTCAAGGTATGAAACAGGATCCCATGGACCCCCCCCCAGACATCCCCTTGCTGGCAGGTGCAATCACTCACTGCACCCACCTGCAAAGGGACCTCTAATCTATGCAGGCGAGTGCCACTGGTACAGTGAAACATGATGGCTTTAAAACACCTGCTCTGCATTTCACTTGAATGTGCTGCCCCCAGGGCAGCACTTGGTCGCTGCTGTCCTGAAGGCAGCGCATTCGACATAATAGGGTGCAGCTTTCCTGTTTGCGATGTTTGAAGATGCACGTGGCACAAACAGGAAAAGTGCACCCTCATCATAATATGGCACCAGGGGTGCACTAACAGTGCACCACTTTTTATTGCACACTTTCAGTGTGCTTCCTGACAGCTTCTTTGCGCCTGCGTCCGTAATACGGGTCATGTTCCCATGCAAATAAGGGAACGCCCGCTTGAGATAGCGCTGGTGCTACATGTGCGCCAGCGCTATCTGTATTACAGAAGGGGCTGCACAAGTGTCTGCGGCCCCTTCTGTAATATCAAAGTGCCACGGGGGCGAACAAAGCGGGCGCACATGCCAGTTGCACCCCTGGGGCACTTTCTGTCATATGGCCCCTGGTGGCGTTCTCTCTCTTGGCTTACACTGAAGAGTAACTTTTCGGGACCCTCTGATTCCTGGCATCTAGGAGTCTTCTAAACCCTCACTCACAAATAAGCATGCACTTTGGGGTCCTCTGTGCCGCTTGCTTTGTGCCCCTGTAAATCTACCAGTTTAGACCCCTCTGAACTCTCACTGAGCAAACTGATTTGAATCCGCGCTCTTTTGGTGCACAGGCCTGTAAGAAAATGTGGAGATTTACTGACAGGGTGTTTCCTTGAAAAGCCAATAGGGATATGAAAGAGTCTGCCCATGTCAGGCGAATCCCCACCCATACTTGCCTTTCGGGGCTCTGGGTTTTCATGAGAGCTGGCATTGCCCTGCAGGCCAGCCTCTGTCTCCACTAACCTACATTCTACGCCCCCGTGCACCCTTCTACCGCCTCATTCAATGTAACGAGACCTCCATCAGACGAGGCTTAGAGGGGCTTTAAGCAGCTTAGCAAGTACAAGGCCCATCTTAGGACCCTCACCGCCTGCTGCCGCTAGTAGCAACCGTGCCTCTCTCTACATCCACTTTTGAGTCGCACCACTGATCAGAACTTACCTTCCACCTCACACAAGCGCTCACACACAGCACACCCCAAGCCACGTGCGCGCACACACGATACGGACTCAGTGCACACCCAGCTCATAGCTAACAGAGATGTACAGGACATAGATACTACACCAATAACATATTCCCAATACGACAAATATATGAAGAACATACACACTCGGAGACGCACGTCATGCGTACACTGCACACACATCCGCGTGCGCATTCACAACAACCCGCACGCACGCACAAAACACCTCCACAATGCACCTCCACCCATGCAAACACACAATACAGACATAAGGCACACACCAAACTCACAGGCGCACACGACATATAACACCACACACGCTGCATACCGCTCATACGCCACACGCATAAAGAACATATAAATTCACCCACACCCAGCGCACATATGCACATACATGCGCGCGCACACACGCACACGTGCAGACTCACGAATTCGAGTAAAGGCGCCAGGGCTGCAAGCTGCACACTCACCCGGAGAGTAGGCTCAGCACATCATTCAATATTCCCTCACACAGCCCAGCGTGGGCAGCCCCACACAGGCACGTGCAGCAGCAGCAGCAGTGCAAGCTTCCCCCGCCTACAGACCAACTCCCGCTTACCAGGTGTTCGGTGTCTCAGCATCACTCCGCAGGCCGGGGGGCAGCACGAACCGTCTCTGTGCGGGGTCAGGGGTCTCTCTGAAGGAGAAGCGGAGAGGGAGATGGGGTCAGTCGAGCATCCCTTTTGCACGGAGGAGTGAGGGTGTGACCAGTAGCAGTCTGTGTGCAGCAAACAGAAACTGCTTTTGATCCGCACTAGCCTGGATACAAAGGGGTAACCACGGCTGAAGGATTGTTTCGGGTCAGACGGGGTGAAAGTTATGTGAGCTTTGTAAATTGAAATAAACAGTGGTGCGCGCGCACCACAGAGGAACGGGGGGGGAGGGGGAGGGAGCGCGGCAGCGAGGCAAACGCGCGCTGCTGCGCTTTCTGGCCACCGTCGGGAATGGGAGGAGCAGAGGCGGGACATGCGCCCGCCTTTGCCCAATTGCGTGCCGTTTCGGTAAAAAAAACGCACGCTCCAGCCAATGTGGGCTTCCCAAAGCAAAACCACACGCACGAGCGTGTGGGTAGCTTTCAGAAGCCCTTTCTAGAGGTCTCGCGCTGTGCGAGCAGTGCTATGCACTGCAACGCTAGGCGCGAGACCTAAAAAGGGGTTAAGAAACCATCTTATGAATGAGTGAAACATCCTAAGTGTAAAATTATTCAGCTAAAAAGGATTCAGTCATCATTCCAGATCAAATCTAAATTGTATTTGATATAAATGAAAATCCTCAAAATTATTTAGATTTCATTGAAAATGTCAGATTTTTTTGTATCAGTCAATACGTATTTTACAAGTACGACTTGCTTCTACTGGGCAATGGCTTCAAAATAATATATGGACGAAAGAAAATATAAGTTACAAAAAAACATAATATCTTATGCATCATCAGCTATTGTTTAGCATCCATGCCACATAAGGAAAACAAAAACACCTTTTTCAGTACTGCCTGGACACTGCTCTTTTCTACAAACTCTTTTTGTGCATACATATTTCATGTCATCATCTTGCAAAGACTCACCAAATCATCAATAAAGTGAAGACTGGGACGAATATAATTGTGGCAAATAGTATTATCAATTTGGTGATTATAGATCACCATTTATAGATGCAGCTCTGAGAAACATCTCATTATGTTGATATATTTGGAACGAGCAGTAGTCATATTTCAAGATATTTTGAGTACCCCTGTTTCGTGGAGTACATCAAAGGCTGGCATGAAGTATTATCTATACAGTTAACAGTTTTAACGTAGTACAGTTTTCTTTTCCAGCATAAATATGTATATTTTAGGAATGCCATAACCACCCAGTGTGTAATGGGCAGAAACAAGGAAAGACCGTAAGCGGCACTCGTCACTTTCTCGACAACCCCTTGACTTATAATTGAATCCTCTGGAAGTAGCACACCAGGGAAAGGCTACCGTTCCCATCCTCCTCTAGAAAGGTGGATGGTCTAGTGACTATTGCCAGGTATGGGAACAGTAGAATTGAGATGTAATGCAAGCGTCGTCCGTTGTTGACAGTCTCACTTGGTCTAAACAACCACAGCAACTCTATCAATGCTTGGAAAAACAGATGATGTAGTAAAAGTGTCAGTGTTATTTCTATTTCTATTTAAAAGATTTGTAAAGCGCAGCAGCTGCCCCAGCCAAGAGGCGTCCCGGCGCTAACGGCAAATAGGAGACCACAACGCAGGGGAGGACCCGAGCGACCTACACAGTGGGAAAGAGAAGTGCCTTGATAGCTTTCCTAAATTCGAGGAAGTTACTGAGGCCTCGAATATGAAGGGGCAGCGAATTCCAGAGAATAGCCGCTCTGTACCGGAAGGAGCGCCCTCCGGCCCGAGTCCTCTTAACCCGAGGGACCACTAACAAATGCTGGCCCATGGAGCGAAGCTGACGGGAAGGGACGTAAAAAGAGAGCAGATCAGTCAGAATTTTAGGGGAGGCGAACTTCAAGATTTTAAAGGCTATACAAAGAGCCTTAAACTCAATCCGTTGAGCCACAGGCAGCCAATGAAGGCGGCGGATTGTGTTGGTCACCGAACAGACTCTGCGCAGACCCAGAAGAGATCTTGCTGCGGCGTTCTGTACTCTCTGTATCCTGAGTTCTTCCGCCTTGTTAGCCCCCAGATACAGAGAGTTTGCATAATCAAGCCTAGATGTAATCAAGGCCTGAATAATAATCTGTCTAGTCGGGGCATCAAAGAAACCCAGAATAGGTTTGAGTCCGCGTAGCAAACCGAAACAAGTACCCGCCACCTTCTTCGTTTGGGTCTGGAAGCTGAGAGAGGCATCCATCCAAACTCCCAGGTTCTTTACAGCCTGTTTAGGAGGTGGGGGGGTGCCTAAATTCGTGGGCCACCAATACTCATTCCATAGCCCATGATCCCTGCCCACCAGCAACACCTCCGACTTATCACAATACTTGAGCTTCTGGTTCTGTCTTAAAGTACTGACAGAGATATAGATTTCGTAAAGAGAGTCATCATACTCAGTCAATACCTCCATCCTACAGTGTCTGTTTTCCTGAAAGTGCGTCAGTGTTGGGAGATTTTGCCTCCGTTGCAAAGCTCCCAGTGTGAACCTCACACAATGTTCCATATCGTTGACAGAGGTTCATCAATGTCACTGATCTGGGTATCTTTTGCTCAGGATCTAGAATCGTCTTCTATTTTGCATTATGCCTCAATACCATTGTCGTGAATAGAATTGTGTTTGCAGTTGCTTCAATTAGAACAGGATAAAATGATGATTTTGATGATCATTAAACCACGGTGTTCCATGTGACCATTGTCTTTGTCCAGATGGTCGTCAGCATATCTCCTCTAGCTTTGTGTCATTAGAATCATTGAGTGTCTACATCAGGGCTCGAGTCGGGGGTACACGCAGGTACACGGCGTCCCCCCACTCTTTTCACAGGGTGGACGCCGTCCCCCCTGCCAAGAAGCTGGGCCCCACAGAAATATGCTGAACGTGTCCTGGTGTAATTTTCAGACACCGGGACACGTTCAGCACGTGACCTCATGAGGTCATTTGCATATTGTCAGTCCCTCCACTTCTTTTTATAGGACTTGTGCCCTGGTCTACATATATGTTTTTGCAACACGCCCACATGGGACTCCTGAGAATTAAAGTGAAGTGGATCACAGAGGAGCAGATTCCAAGCAGTTGTTAATTTGTGCCTCTGGTTGCAGGTAGTGGGCACCTGCACTCACTTTTGGGGACAGAGACTTATTGTTGATTATCTGACTTTGACCCAGAGAAAGAGAGGTAAGGAAGAAAGCAGAGATGAAAAATAACCTGCGAGAGTGGCATAAAGAGATAGAAAGTGTGGTACAAAAAAAAGTGGCATGAAGTGGAATCAAGACTTGGTATTTTTTGCAACCCCGGCCTTCGTTGGAGCCTGCAGTAGGCTGCAAAGAAAAACCTTGGCCCATGCACTGGTTTTTTCGTACAAAGTAAGCACTGGTTCCAGGTCTGTGTATTGTGAAGAGGCAGAGCTCGGCACTGCTCGTTCAGAAATAAGTGGGGGCTTGGATTTAAACCGATCGTGGGTGGACGCGACATGTGGCGGATGGGGGCGCTTCGCCTGGATTATTTTTACACGCCGCTGTCGGCGTTACGCACTGGGGTCAGAAATGGAAAAGTCGCGCGAGCTGAGGGCCCCGGATCTCAGAACCAGGGCCCGGATAGTTCACCGCGGTGGAAAAGTGAGTTGAGACAGCTGCGCTAGCCCTGATCTAACCTCGGCTCGCAGCCCTTGCATGACGTCAGGAGCAGCTTTGTTGGGCCATAAAAAGGGGTGTGTTGCTAGGGCGAGGCGTCGTATATACTATTATTCACACCTGCTAAATCTGTAGCTTCGCTGCGCAAGTTTTAAGTCTTTGAATTGCATCTGACTTTTTCTCTCTTTATTTTTAATTCTAAAGAGCCGAAGAAAGCCGATGGAGGAGGGATTTTTTTTTCACTTTCTTTGCTTCCAACAAGCCTTTTTCAGAACCTGTTATATTTAAATGCAAATGAGATCTGGGACAGACTTAGAAAGCATGGATAAATTCCCTGGCGTTCTGCTGTCAGCCTGCAGCTATTAAATCTGCTCCTACTGGTACTGTACGCGACTGTACGTCGCCCCTCCAAGCCAGCTCCAACGCGAGCGCGCGATGATAGCACCCAAGCCTCTAACGCAAGAGGTGAATGACGTAATTTGCAAGGTAGAGTGGGTAATTGTTAGCCTTGAGCCGGTTCTGCGGAATCGGAGAACGACACTGATCAAGGTAATTTGGTGGCTGAATACGGTACTCAACTAGGTTAGAGATGACCAGGCCCTTGCTGTGCCAGATTTGTAGCATATCCAGAAGAAATACATGAATATGCAGCAATTCTAAATAGGGAGCATTTGCATAATCGTGCTTATCCTGCAAATCTAGTATGGATCCAGCCCTCAATAACTACAGTGGTTACACCTGAATCTCTACCGGAAATTGTTGATTTACCCTCCAGACACATTGTGTGAGGAGTGCAGATTCTGAGGATGTAAGTCACACTTTAGCTTTGGAACTCCTTGCCCAAGGAACTGAGACTGCTAAGAGACGAACACAGCTTCAGAAAAAAACTAAAGACTTGGCTGTTCCCATGATGATCCATTTAACCCTTTGCACAATACCTCCTTCTCCGCAGCGCTGGGAAGCCCTTGGGCAGCCAGCGCTTTATAAATCCCATAAACATAACACTGCTGGATTGGACTGTAGCCTCCAAGTGCGCCTCCACTCTCCTAAGAGTGAAGATTGCAAAAATACTTACTTTGCGGACTATAGCACAGACATTGCAGAAGCATTTCTCAAAATACAAGGGCACTTGATACAGTGCAACAGGACAGTTGATGACCCATTGCCTTGACGGAATGGGAGCGATGGTCCTCATCTAAAGACATGGCGACAACGCCTGATGCAAGGGCCTTCGTTGATAGGAGGAGCCCCTATCTTTGGCATCTTTTCTGCAGGTTGGATTGCTATGGTACCTCATTTGTGTGCAGGCCTTCCATACCGGTTTGTGTTAGACCTAGCAGTCGCTGCTTTGAGTTTGAAGAGAGTTGACACAGCTTATCATAATTCTTAGATCTATTGGGTTAGACCAGTGATACTCAAAGTACAGCCCGGGGGCCGCATGCAGCCCTCCTGACCTTTACATGCAGCCCCCTGGGCAGCAGCAGCAGCACTGGGCTGCCGTTTACTCGACTCAGCACTAACATGAAAAAGAAAGTTAAATATGCAGCAAGCACTCATATAAAGGTTAATTGCAGTTAGGGAAGGAAGTAACAAGGCCCTTAACTCCAGGAACACCTTCATTTTTAAAGACAGCCACTAGATCTACATGCTTTACTTCCTCTACACCCACTTTACACTCGTCGCTCGCATCAGTGTGGCCCTCGGTCACACCATAGACCAAACTTTGCGGCCCCCGGGAAAATGTTTGTGAGTACCCATGGGTTAGACCCATTGAGGCTCACGAGATTCTGATCACCTGTAAATTCTTCTCCTGTCTGAATACTCTAGACCTCCGTGTTGCTCTCCTTGCTCAAATACTTCTCTTCCCAGCGACTTTTGCAGAATCTAGAAAACACTTTAAAATGAAAGTATTTTTCACAGCTCAGTGATGTTTACTCACTGCTTAACAGCATTGGCCTTATGTAAGTCCAAGCTAAAAGAACTGACACAGCAAGGTCTCACCTCTAGACTCACAGAGTTAGAGGGGCTACATAAAAGGACAGTATCTACAAACAGTGGCGGCTCGCAGAGGGAGTGCTGCGGGGCGGTGAGGCGGCAGAGGGGCAAGGTGGGGGGTAGTGGAGTCGGACATACGACGGCCAGGAGTAAAGTAAGTAAATAAATAAATAAAACTATTTACCTTGCGCTCGCTGCATCGCCGAGTTGGCGATGTTACTTACTTTACTCCTGGCCGTCGTATGTCTGACTCCACTACCTCCCACCCTGCCACTGCCCCTCCCCCACCCCACAGCCCTTAAGGCACACATTAGGGCTTTAGATTATGACAAGACAGAGTACTCACTACTCAATATTAAGCAGAAGTATTATGAAGCAGAAGACGAAGCGGGTGGTTTCTCGCATTCAAACTGAGAGCATAGGCAGTGAAAGATAGAGTGAACAAAATCATAGAAAATTCAGCAATGAAATGGATCAAGGATTAGGAGATAGCTCAGATATTTTGTAATTATTAGAAGAACCATTACTCAGCCGACTGGAATTCAGACGCCCAACTTAAATCATATTTGGAGGGATTGTGAGTCCAGACTCTCACGCACACCTAGAAACGCCAATCACAATCATTAAAGGTATCTTAAATATCTAAATAAATAATGCTCCTGGGCCAGAGGATTTTACAATTAAATTCTATAAATCTTTCTCAGAGGTCCTTATCCCTTTCATAATCACATTTTTCAACTCATTTGCAGATATGAGATCAACTACCAAGCTAATGACTGGAGCTATAATCGCTTTCATACATAAACCTGAAGAGGACCCTCGAGTCTGTGTTTTCTACAGGCCCATATCCCTGTTGCATGTTGATGTAAAAGTATGTACTGCTATCCTAGTGGCTAGGCAGGTTCTTGCTCCTTCTGGGCCTACTTGAGTCAAATCAATTTAGCTTAATTTCCAGCTGGAGATTCAGAAATAATACTAAAATGATTCTCCATATTATATATGATGTGCGCAGATCCCATAACAAGCAGTTCTACTGTCCTTAGATGAAGAAAAGGCATTTAACGGCATAGAACAGCAGTTCATGGTATGAACTGTTACCAAAGTTGACTAGGCCTAGGGTTTGGGAAATGATTTCTGGCTATGGAGACGGACCCACATGCATTTGCAAGGGTTAATGGTTGCTCATCATATAGAGAGAAGGAACCCACAGAAGTGGCCTCTTTCGCCTCTCCTGTTCCCACTCACTGTGGAGCTGTTCACCGAAGAGATCTGAGGGAACTCTAAGACAGAGGGAGTGCAAATAGGGAGAAAGATACTCAAGCTGACAATGCACCCAGATGAAATACTAGTTTCCATTACTAACCTGGCAAAGTCTCTTTCACAGGTACTAGATACACTTCAATGTATTGGGGCAGTTTCAGGGTTCAAGTTCAACATCCATAAATCCCAATTGCTAAATATCACCCTACAAAGGAAGGAAGTGGCTGGATGAAAAGCAATTTTCCATTCCAGTGGGTGGCACACTCCTTGTAAAACGTAAGGCGAGAGCACCATTACACTTGGAAGCAATGGTCTAGGCTAAATACTCTCCCTTATTGAAAAAAAATATAAAATGCCTTCAGGCTTGCACACAGGGGTTTATATTGGCTGGGACAGCTTAATGCTGTAAAGATGACAGCATAATTAAAGTAAGTAAGTAAGTATTTTATAGAGCACGTGATTACAAAAGTGTATTGGGGCTAGTGGAAACCTCAGACACCTGCCAACAAGACAATGAAATTATTTAGAAGAGGCGATAATAAGCCATGTCTTTAGTGATTTTCTAAAGAGTGGCTGGCTGGGTTGGGATCTTAGAGACAGGGGCAAAGAGTTCCAAAGTTTGCATGCTAGATAAGAGAAACTCCTGCCACCCCATGTGGCCTTTTTATTTTTGGGATGACCACCAGTTTGGCTATAACGGATCTTAGATGTCTCCGCGGGGAGTACCATGTAAACATGTTTTGAATGTATAAGGGACCCGAGCAATGTAAGGCCTTGTGAACCATACAGAGCGCCTTAAATTTCACTCTGTCCACCACCCATAGATAAGTTTTATACTATTAACGTATTTTCTGACTGCAAACTGGCCCAGAAAGGAATGCTTGCCCACGACCTTCTTACCATCAAAACTAGAACATGTTCCCAAATCATTTGCCCTTTGCAAAGTAATTCTCAAGTCTCAGATGAAGTGGAGGGGAGTTTGACATGGAGGAACCAAGAACATGAAATATTCAAGAACTGAACCTTTTATATGTGGTCGTGCAGATAGTCAAGAGACATCTGTTTGGCAGTTTTGCGAGAGATACATTGGGGACCCCTACGCATACTCATTTGCAATAATCCAAGCAAGACATGACCACAGCGAGGACTACTGGGATTTTCCGAGAGCATTTAGCAACAGCAGAACTTCTCTTAAAAAATGTAGCTAGTAGGGTGCAATTTTGTTGGCCACATTAAAATGGAAGGGATAGATCTCCATTAAAGCACTACTAGGTTGCAAGTTTTGTAAATGGAAACGTCTGGGGATGACAGGGTCCAGGAGTAGGATTTCAGTTTCGGCACCCTTGACTTATGGCCTATTATTTGGCATCCAAAGATGAACCTATGGAAGGCAGTGAGACAAGTTGTGATGGTTGCCATGTTCATCCTCATGCTTGAGGTGGCGCTGCATATCATCATATCATCTACACACATGTGAAAACCCTTCTAGTAGTAGTCTAACACTACTACAAAGGGGCAGTGTAAATGTTAAACAGTGTTAGTAACATCACCGAGCCCTGGGGATGCCACGATTGATGCTGGCATTCTGGATTGGAATGAACCATTTTGACTTGATGAGTGTGGTTTTATTAAAATGCCAGCGCGGTTCCTCTGATGTAGGGAGAAGTGGACAATCTTCCATTAGCACCTGATGGCCTACAGTAGTGATTCTTAATCTGTAGTCGGAGGACCCCTCGGGGTCTGCAAGGCCTACTCAGGGGGTTTGTGACTGTTTAATAAAAGTAAATAATACTAAAATTAATAAAGTTTAGATAATTAAAGAAGCAAAATTGAACTTGTGAAAACTTTTTTCTATATTTGAATGTGAATTAAACAAAAATTTCAAAACTTTAGCATTTGTTTGGCATGTACTTGATTTTATATTTTTGTTTATCGTTTTGAGGTTCAAATCATAAAAAATTGCTTAGGCTGGGGATCCCCGACTTCCAATAATGACTCAATGGTGGTCCCTGGATACAAGTAATGATTCAGCGGGGGTCTACAGAAATCAAAAGGTTAAGAACTGACGAGCTATAGTATTGACTCAGACTGAGAAGTCTAATAGGATGCTGGAGTGGCCCAGGTTATAAATAGTACTTCTTTACTGACGTTTAGGCATGTTTGGTCTCACTCAGGAGGCAATTTGCCTCCATGTGGGAAGACATCTGTCAGGTGATAACATTTTCAAATGTCGCTGGGACGCTAGGTAGGACAGAGATGGGCCTCTATTTGGAAATATTATCTGGGTCCAATGTTATTTAATATTGGAGTGGGGATTGCATCTTTTAGTGCCTGGGGAATAACTCCTGTGGAGCATGAGGAATTCACCAGGCAGGTAATGATCAGTGTCAGAGCTCTGAGGCCCAATCCAATGAATTTGGCATTGCATATATCCATGGGAGGAAATAATTATTTGAATGAGGTCAGGATTTGATGATATCGAATTTTTGTCAGGACTGGAGGCAAGGATTATCCATTTCTTTCCTCACTTTACTAACCATATCAGCCATTACAAACTCCTTTACCCAATAGACACAGGAAAAGAGTACACACTAAGTATCAACAGTCAACAGTCAACCAGCCAATGTTCAGTAGTCCCTATAACCTCCCATGCAGACTGCTTCTTTCTTCGCTGCTTCAGCCGAGATAAGTTTTGTGCAAGCTTATTCTTTTTAAGTATTATCGTGATTATTGGCTGCTTATGGTTAATGACTGTGGCATTGGTGCGAGACATGAGCGGGATCCCCAGCACTCAGTCGGCTTTCTGCAGGAAGGCCTTCGTAGGTGCTGTGGTGCCTTCTAACAACTGGGCCCAGGCTGTGAGATCGGCTTGGCTGCAACAGTTCTCAGTGAGAAATCGGACTCACTCCGCCTGCACACATGCTATAATCATTGGTTGTCGCTCAAAGCTGGAGAAGTTGCTCTTTTTCCCCACCTCTCTGAACACTGCACATGCTGCGATTTACCTTCCTTAGAGCAAACAATCGCAGGCCTTTCCCCTGTGAATGTTTGGGGTGAATATTGAAATGTGCTACCACCCTTTAGATTAACCAATATCCCAGGTGTTTTGGTGTTTCAGCCTGAGTTCAATTAGGGACCGTGCACATTCTTCTTTTTGTCAGGAAGCCATTGAGGAGAAATGGCCCCCTGAAGAGGACTCTCTCCCCAAAGAATTGGAGCAGTCCCTCTCCATTGCATTTAATGAAGCACTGAAGCCCCTGAGTGACCAACTAGTCAAGCTAGTGACTAGATCTCTGGAACCTGTGGAGTGGGAGGAAGTTGTTCATGGGCAACTGAGGAGCTTTGATAAGAAACATCAGGGACCTAGGCCTTCTAAGGTGCTGAAAAAGAGTGACACATGGCACTTGGAGGAGTCTGACAGATTGACAGGATCCTTTTAGAGAAGTGCATACTAAAAATGCATCCTCCTCCTGGAAGGCTCATAGATCTGGGGAAAAGGACAAATTGGTTACCAAGGAACCTGACCCTAGCAAGGATCCCCCACTGGAAGGGAGGGCAGATCAGATGACGAAAGGTCATCAAAAGTGGAACTAGAGTGCAGCAGACCCTGGAGTCTTGAACCCCCTTCTTTGAGAGGGATCAAGAAAGATCAGACAAAATCGGATATCTGTGAGCCAGACCAATGGTATTGCCTGAGGTTCTCTGAGTGAATCCCTATGCCCAAGGTAGTGTTCTATGTGACTAAAAAGATACTACCCCTTCAGAATGAGGTGAGAGCTAGGTTGAGGGAGGATCACACTCGCCCTCCCTTAGAGGGTAAGGAAACAGCTAACCCGAACATTGATTCAAGGATGTGTACCTTTCTGGCAAAGTATAGGAAAGATCTCAAACAGGGGACAGACAGTCATTGGAAATCCAGCCAGTATAAGCTTCTAGATGTGGATGGACCACTTACTAAGAACTGGCAGAAGAATCTAAGGCCTCAAGGTTTCCATGTCGGAAGATATTGTTTCCAATTGGGAGCAGAGAGCCGTCTGTATGATTAGAAACACCAACTGTGCTGTTCCGACAGAAAGGAGATGTTTGCTCCTATTGAATGTGGACCCAAAGCTAGAAGAATTGGCTACTTTCGAAGCTGGGCCTGTCATGCAGGAGTTACTCTTTGGATATGGGGAAGATTGTGACCACCTTTTCGGCCTTGGACATGCATAAACATTCATAAAAATTATCTTTGGAGGAAAGGTTTTACCTGGTTGGGAAATGCAGGGGACCCTCCTCTGGCCACTCATTCCAGCAAGGTCCCCAGAGAGAACAAGGTAGAAGACATAAAGACTGGCAAGACATGAGACAAGCTGGAACTTTCTTTCCGTCAAGAGGCAGAGCCAGAGGTAGAAGAGACAGTGGTGTAAGAGGTGGAGCTAGAGCTCCAGGAGGATCCTCAGGTTAGGATTACTCCATCTTGCCTGCTAGAATTGGGCAGGCAGATTAAGATCATTTCTGGGACAATGGGCAAAGATCATGGGGGATCCAAGACTCATAGAGATGGCAAAAGGTTTTCATGTAGATTTTTATGGGTCTCCTGTGCAGGTAATGATACCCAAACTGTTGAGCTATTCCAACCTGGAGTCCTCCCTGATAGACTCAGAAGTGACATAAATGGAAAGGAAAAGAGCCATTTTGCAGGTCAGTGTTCTACCCCAGAAAGGTTGGTTTAGGGGTGCGGTTTTGGTTCAGCGATGCGTACCATTGGATTTCCCCCTTAAGCGCCGGGACACTATTTGGAGTAGCTCTATGCTCTATAAATCTCCCAATCATTCAAAGGTGTTTAGCAATATCTTTTTGGTCGAGAAAAAAGACAAGACTTCAGACCAGCTATAAATCTGAGAGAGTTCATCGAGTGGGTCAGTCTACTGCCACTTAAAGATGAATGATATACATCTTCTGAGAACGTCCTTCTTCAGGGGAACTTGACGGTGCATTTAGACCTAAAAGATGCTTTCCTGATGGTCCTTATTTTTGCTTCTCATTGGAGGTTTCTGTGGTCATTTTGAGGAACCACATTGATGAATCAGTCGGCCTTCCCTTTGGTCTATCCTCTGTCCTGTGGTGTTTTACCAAGCTTCTGCAGCCAGTCTTTGAACCTTGAAAATGGGGCAATCAAGTTATTTACTATATTCTAGTTTTGGGATCCCTCAGTGATTGAAGTGCGTTCTGAATACAATCATTGACTTGCTACAGGACTGGAAGTTCGTGATCAATGCGGAGGAGTCTGAACTGGTTTCAAAACAGTCCGTAGTGTTTCTAGGGTTCATGATAGACTCTTTGACAACAATGTTGAGCCTCTCTGCATAGAAGATGCGAGAGAGCAAATAGCAACTGAGGAAAGTTCTCAGGAGGGACTGGATTTCCCTATATTAGTTGCCCAGAATAGTCAAACTACTTTTTGCGTCCATTCAGGCCTTCTTCCAAGGCCCCATTAAGGGCCCAGTAGAGGTTGAAGGCCTCTCATTTGATGAAATATACGAAGTACGCAGAGTTGGTGGTCCTTTCACAAGAGGCAAGGCCAGAGATTCCGTGGTGGCTTGGAAGGGAATGTCAATTTTCAGTTCTGACCCGAATCTGGTGATTGACTCAGATGCTAGTCTTTCAGACACAGGAGCCAGATGTGGAGACATTTACATGTGAGGAAGGTGGTTGGAGCCAGAGCTTCCTCTTCATACCAACTGTAGGATGTTTCTCAATCAAATCTTTAACAAACGTTTGAGTTTCCTGCTGTGCTCCTCAAGATGGACAATGTGTTGATGGTCATGTACATGAACCACCTAGGAGGAACGAGATTCAGGATAGTGGCGCAGTTGGCGAAGGACATTTGGAAATGCTGCCTAGAAGACAGATTTCAGTGATTGTGGCGTACTTTCCAGGTAACCAGAATGTGACAATAGAGTGTAATTTCAAGTTTATACAGGACTCGAGTGATTGGATGCAGATCGTGGAGTGTTTCTAGCATTCATGAAGTATTGGGGCACAGATCATATTGCATCCAGACTGAACAACTAGCTGGAGGAATATTTCAGCTAGAGGCCGGATTCAAGGGGCGAGTGCAGTACACGCATTTCTGCAGGAATGTGGAGGGGCTTAGAGGTATGCGTTCCCTCCTTTCACCATGATTGCTAGGGTGTCTGTTCAAACAAGTCATCAAACCAGGGTTCGGATTGTGTTGACTCCAATCTGGAGGTCGCACGCATGGTTTCCCGCAATATTGGAGTTGTATGGGATTTTCCAGTGTCTCTAACTGAATTTCAACACTTGCTGGTAGACTGCCTAGTTCATCATCCCCTAGTGTAATAAGGCTCTCTGAATCTTATGTCAATCAATCAATCAATCAATCAATCACAGAATTTGTAGAGCGCACTACTTACCCGCGAGGGTCTCAAGGCGCTGGGGAGAGGGAAGGGGGGTGGGGTGCTGCTACTGGTCGAACAGCCAGGTCTTGAGTAGCCTCCTGAAGGTCAGCAGGTCTTGGGTCTGTCGTAGGCTTAGTGGAAGGGTGTTCCAGGTCTTGGCGGCGAGGTGTGAGAAGGATCTGCCGCCGGTGGTTGTTCTTCGAATGCGAGGGACGGTGGCGAGGGAGAGGTCGGCGGAGCGGAGCTGGCGGTTGGGGACGTAGAAGAAGAGTCGTCTGTTGAGGTAGGCTGGGCCAGTTTTGTGGAGTGCCTTGTGTGCGTGGATGAGGAGTTTGAAGGTGATCCTCCTGTCGACGGGGAGCCAGTGCAGGTTCCTCAGGTGGGGGGTGATGTGGCTGTGGCGTGGTACGTCGAGGATCAGGCGTGCGGAGGCGTTTTGTATGCGTTGCAGTCGCTTGATGAGCTTGGCCGGGGCTCCCGCGTAGAGGGCGTTCCCATAGTGAAGTCTGCTACTGACGAGGGCCTGGGTGACTGTTCTTCTTGTGTCTGTCGGGATCCACCTGTAGATCTTGCGAAGCATGCGGAGGGTGTTGAAGCAAGAGGAGGAGACTGCGTTGACTTGCTTGGCCATGGAGAGCGTTGAGTCGAGGATGACTCCCAGGTTGCGTGCGTGGTCGGTGGGTGTCGGGGCTGCTCCCAGCGTCGTTGGCCACCAGGAGTCGTCCCAGGCTGAGGGGTTGGAGCCGAGGATGAGGACCTCCGTCTTGTCCGTGTTCAGCTTTAGTCGGCTGATCTTCATCCAATCGGCGACGGCCTTCATTCCTTCATGGAGATTGGCTTTGGCGGCGAGGGGGTCCTTGGTGAGGGAGAGGATCAGTTGAGTGTCGTCGGCGTAGGAGATAATGTTGAGGTCGTGCTGTCTGGCGATGGCGTGCGAGCGGGGCCATGTAGATGTTGAACAGTGTTGGGCTGAGGGAAGATCCCTGGGGTACGCCGCAGATGATCTCGGAGGCTTCGGATCGGAAAGGTGGGAGGCGGACTCTCTGGGTTCTGCCGTCGAGGAAGGAGGTGGTCCATTCCAGGGCCTTGTCTCGGATCCCTGCGTCGTGGAGGCGTGCGCGTAGAGTGCGGTGGCAGACAGTGTCGAAGGCGGGCGGAGAGGTCCAGCAGGATGAGGGCTGCGGTCTCACCGTTGTCCAGCAGGGTCCTGATTTCGTCGGTGGCGGCGATGAGGGCAGTCTCAGTGCTGTGGTTGCTGCGGAACCCCGATTGGGATGGGTCCAGGATGCTGTTTTCTTCTAGGTATCGGGTTAGCTGTTTGTTGACGATCTTCTCGATGACCTTGGCTGGGAACGGAAGCAGGGAGATGGGCCGGAAGTTCTTGAGGTCTCTTGGGTCCGCCTTGGGTTTTTTGAGTAGGGCGTTGATCTCTGCGTGTTTCCAGCTCTCTGGGAAGGTCGCGGTCTCGAAGGAGAGATTGATAACGTTGCACAGGTGGGGTGCGATGGAGCTGCTGGCTTTGTTGAAGATGTGGTGCGGGAAAGGGTCTGACGGGGAACCGGAGTGTATTGTGCCCATGGTCTTTATGGTGTCACGGAAGATTATGGTGACATAGGATGCTCGAAGGCCTTTCGGAGTTCGCTTCAGTATTCATTCAGAAAGCATGGGCACAAGGTACCATTGAGAGGTCCATACTTGGTTGGAGAAGATGGCTGCTTTGGTGTGTGGCAAGACAGTTGGATGCAGTTGAGACAGAACTTGTTCCTGCTCTGAAATGCTTGTAGGAGTTTGTAGAAATGGGTTTGGTGTAGAAAACAGTGAATTCTTTCAGGTCTTCCAACTCTAAGGAACACACTCCAGTGGATGATCATCTGTGGGGAAACATATTTGGATGTGTAAGCTGATAAGGGGTTTCAGACACTCTAGACCCCCTGTGCCACAATACTCTTCCTTCTGGGACGTGAATAAGGTTCTTCATCTTTTGATGGCGTGCCAGAATAAATAATTCCTGTCTAGAAAGGAGTTATTGACAAAGTTAGCCATACTTTTGTGTTTGGGTTTGTGCAGAAGGATGTCTAATCTTAGCACATTAGATCCTTCTGGTAGGATTTTTTTACCTGATGGGGGGGGGTTACTATCACCAGGAAAACTAAGACCAACACAAGCTCGATTTCCTAAGCCCCTTTTGATGAAAAGCCTAAACTGTGTGTGGTTAGATACGTTACAGCTAGGGCTCCCAGTTTTATGGTATTTATTTTTTAAACATTTCCGTCTGTATTTATCCAAATTTCTTTTTTGGCCATTTTATTTGTATTTATATATTTTGTTTTTATGTTCTGAGAATAAATGGAGTTATAGATGGTATATTTCTACATTTACGTAACTTATAAACATGCTCTCATCCGTTGATGCCTGTCACGTTTTTGCATATTAAGCAGCTAAATATAACAAAACACTACACGGACAGGTAAATATTAGAATTATATACAAATATATGTTAACATATGCCTGTATTTAAGGGAATCTCATCCTGTTTTTAATTTTTTTTAAATCGCCATGGTGTCTATCTGCTTAGCAGTTGGTCTGAAATTCATGGACCACAACAAGGAGAGTCATTCGCAAGAAGCACAATTTTCTGTATTTTTCCGCTTTAGAAAATAAATACATACAGGACATATATTGTTTTCTGTATGTATTTATCTGTGAAAATCAGTAAAAACAGAAAACTGGAAGCCTTAATTACAGCTTACGAAGACATGATTGGAGACATCAGACCAGAAGAAGAAAGGCAGCTTCTAATAGCATGAAAAAACCTTTCAAAGCAGTGTCGTCTTCTTCAATTGATAGGAGGGTAAAATGGATTATACAGAAGAAAGGAGTGGGTGTCAATATGTGTGATGTGCATTCCGCTAGAGGGGCTTTGGCACCTAAGGCCTTTTCTTTTTGGGGGGTAGATTGAAGGATTGAATGAATGCAGCAGACAGGTTGTCTGCGTCATCGATCAAAGAGTTCTGATTTGAACACACAATGCCTATGCACACGCTATAATATTCATTTGATGGTTCAAGTGGATTTAATCGACTTTTAGATTTACCTGGTCTCACGTTTTAAGACTACATCATGCAGTACCGGCCGGTTTGAATTTACACCGGTTTTTAGGTCTTAGAATTTCCTTTTTTCATATCAGCCCTGAAGAAGTCCAGGGTTACTTTCCCTTTGGACGAAACACGTGTTGGCTGGACCTCGTCGTGATGTTCTAATAAATAACACATAAAAGTTTTTTCATATATGTGTACTCACTTGAACCATCAAATGAATATTATAACGTGTGCATAGGCATTGTGTGTTGTATAGGGACCTTGGTCCACTTTTCAAGGGGTTTTGTGGTTTCTTTCCCCTACCTTGTGCACCGCAGAGATAGCCATAAAGAATACTGGGCGTGATTAAGCATGCGCCATTTACCTCCTGGGTAGAAACCGCCATTTGTCTGAGTTCTGATTTGAACCAATCTGTAAAATGGCATCTTTGGTGATAGGTACGCTTTGAATTTACATAATCCTCACCTCCAGCCGTAAAATAGAATGTAAAATTCCCTAAATATCCAGAAAGAAAGTTTAGATTGTGTCAAGGAAACGGAGGCGAGGGTTATCCCTCCCAAAGATCCAGGGGCAGATCACCCCACCCAAATGAAGGAAATTGTTTCAGTAATTAATTTTGGTTTATTATTCGAGAAGTGTGTAAGGACATGTTAATGTCCTGAAAGATGGTTCATTTTAATGTATGACATAATTACCGAATGTTTGGGCATATTATCAAGCCCATTATCGCCGCTTTAGCGGGCGTTTTCGGCCGAAAAGCGGCGATAATGGCATCGCACTATTAGCAAGGACACGCTAGCGCGTTTCCTTGTCTCAGCACCGGTTTTCCTTACGCCGTGCATCGCATCTCTAATGAGATGCAAAGTAGGCGTTCCCAAGAAAAACAACATTAAAAATATCGCTATCTGTCCTTCGCGGTATTTACAAGCCCGCCCAGGACACCCATAGCGATATTAAAAGCCGCGCTAACCGCGGTTATCGCCGGTATTTAACGTCTGATAAATTCCTGACTTCACTATCTTTTACATGGGAGGTGGATTGTACAGCTAAATCCACATCTCCCTATTACTAAGGATTCCCCTATCGCTGCAGGTTTATTGCTGGATTCACAGCGATAAACCTGCATTTCGCCGCTATCGCCGGATTTTTCATCGCCGTGGAGATAAGCGTTGTAAATAACGCGATTTCTCGGCGATCAAATCCGGCGATAGCCGGCGTTAATCAAAATCGCGCTACGCGAGCTCGGCGATATTTATCGCTGCTCGTTGATGATATGCCCCGTGGTATTCATTGTAAGTACTTGCTAATGTTGTTACTTGTCTCCTCTTAGGAATAAAAGAGAAGAGTGATCAGTGAAGCAAAAAGTGCAAATAGAGGATCGATGAGTAGAAAGAGGAGGAGGCGTCTGCATGAGACTTTATAGGGACTGCTGTACACGGATTGGTGAGCTGTTGATCCTTTAGATTTACTTTTCCCTTTTTGTTATTAGGAAATGTGGTTTCTTTGTGTGTTAAGTAAGCTTGGTAAAGCTGCTGTGGTTGATAAAGTGAGGAAATATATTCATAATCCTCCCCTCCGTGCCCCGATAGGTAGGATATTTTACATTTCAGAGCCTAATGCTAACTTGCAGCGTGGCTGGGACAGGCAGGTATGGGAGAGTGAGGGCGGCTGCACACTCTGGGGGGCGGCAGATGTGAAGCGAGCCCCAGAGCGTCGTTTTTAGTGCTTTAGAAAACACTCTAAATAAATAAATGTGCTGGAGCTGAAGGAAGGAAATCTGGAATTTATCATAAGTGAAGTCAGAAAAGCAGCCATGTACAGCGCGCTCATGTTTCTCATGTGGGTGTAGTGTGGCAGTCCTGTTTCTTCTTCATTGTTCTGGTTTTTTTTCTACTTTCTGTGCTTATAGTAGGCTTTTTCCAGCCTAAATGCAGGACTACAATGACTATATTAGAAGAAATAAAATCTTGACTGGATGTTCTACTTACATTCGACATAGTGGGACAACATGAGTTCTCTGCAAACAGGTGATATGTTGAGTACAGTATAGAAATGAGTCTAAGGCCCTATCACCTACCAATGCGCCGTGTCTCCCTCCGCCTCTCCCTTGAGACTCTAAACCACTAATCACATTGGGCGCATTGATTTGTGAATCTGCTCCGGTCGGTCTCTCCAAACGCAGCTGGTGCCCCCCAGGGGCCAGAAGTGTGCAGCGTTTAAAATAGATTGTCTCGGCCAATTTGGAGTTACAGCTTCCAGGTCTCACAGATTAACCGAGGCGAGCAGTTTGAAGTAACCTTTTCTTGACAGCGTATAACTCAAAACCACATGGGCAGATACAGAGCAAATCCACCCTTTCCCCAAACCTAGCAATAATATGTTCTTGTATGGGCCCTGTGGCTAGGGAAGCCAGCAGTGTCAGTGTGATATATTTTATTGCTTACAAAACTAAAGGGTACGCTTTTTATCGACCTCCGACGAATGAAAGGTTGCACTCGCAGGAGTAGCCTATAAATTCCACTTGTAGATTTCTGACGTGCATAACTTTTTTTTCCCCCCTGAGTTTTCTATAGCGCGAATTCGCTTTACATGAGCACCAGTTGCATTACACAAGTACACATTCATTTCTGTTACGCACGGGGAGATTAAGTGATTTGCACAAAATCACAGGATGTTGAGCGTCACTGCCGAGACTCGAACCTGGGTCCCTAGATTTGAGATCGACCGCACTAGCCGTTAGGCCACATCCTCTCGCCTTCTTTAATCCACTGAACTCTTTTACCAGCATATACTGCACACCTAGGCCCAGATTTCCTAATATTTCACGCAAGGCAGTGCAACAAACAAAGCTGCAGTGCTGCCTTGTGTCAAAGGGAGGTAGAAAAAAAATATGTCATATCTACTAAGATATGTTGTAATTTTTCTCTCCCGCAGCACTGGCGCACTTTTTGGCTGCAAAACTCCAGTGCACATACCCCTGCGGCCACAGTGCAAGGGTGTGTGCATTCTCTAAAGCATAGGTTTTGTACTGGAAACTAACAGGTTCAGCACAAAAACTATCCTTTAAGAAGTTTCTCACTTTGTGTGTTTGCAAAGTTGGAAAAATACAGAGAAATGAAAACATTTCTCCTTGTTATGCCTGCCTCTATGAGGTGTATGAGTTTGGCGCAAATCCCTTTCTATGAATGTTAGTAGATAGGGATTTGTGGAAACATTCAAGGGTGAGTGCATGGGAATGCCCATGTACCATCCAAGGAAAGGCCCTTTCATGCAAAGTAGCGCTAGGTAGCGCAGATCGCAAATGTGCATTATTTTGGGGAACTTTCCAATGTAAACCTGGGTTTGAGTTGAATAGTAACACACAATGCGACCTTCCAAATTAATATTCGTTAGATCTGTCATTTTGTGAGCCCATGAAAATGTACAATTTGCTCTGAAACCTATTAGTACATAGCTTGCATCTTAAATTGAAATCCCATTCACAAGTTAGTCATGTTTGAAAGCACATGAGGCCCCAGGTTCACTAATTGCAGAGCTAATTAAGTTTTTACAAAAAAAAACCACATAAAAAGCTAAAAATAAAGGACGCTGCTATGCAGCAGGAATCTTCCCAATGCCACAAAGAGCCTGGAACATTAGCCATTTACCTAGTTTTCAGCCAGTTGCGCTCCTTCTTCGTTGCTCAAGTCAAAAATTCCCACCCTGGAACTTTATGGAAAAGGAAACAGATAAGGAGTAGTGCCGCCGATACATATCCATGCAGCTTGGTGTCACATCCTCCATGAGTGAAACAGGCATGGGTTGAATTTTAACTGTGGCATCTCATCAGTGCTTAATTTGAGCCAGTGGTTTCCGGTGCTCAGCACCGGCACTTAATTGTACACACCGGTATTTATGACAGTCAGCCACATGGTGGCGCTGTATATCTAATTTAGATATGAGGACAACAACAGTTATTATTTGTTCAGTATACAGTCAAAATTACTAATACCTGTTGTCCAAGCCATTCTAATAACATTGGTGGCATGGAATACACACTTGTAGGAATGTGACGGTTAGTAGTTGTGTTAGTACTGTCATTGGCAGCGCTGGCAGGGGCAATAGGTGTCGCAAGCTGCAGCTGCCTCCTGACGAGGGCTTATCTTTTTACAAATTCAGCACTGCACCTCATATGCAAATTTGGTTAGGATCATACTCCTTTGTGAAGTAGAGAATTCCCTGAATATGCCCGACTACATGGGCATAATAAACAATTTCCTCAGCCCACCTATGCGTACATGCAGGATTTCAACAAACAGGGATAGGGATAGTGAAAGCCTCAAGTGAGAGTCTAGGGATATCTGCCTCTGCTGCTTCCTTGCAAAAACTCACTATGTAGGTGCCTCTGAACTGCTATTACAATAAATTAATATGTCAGTCAAGCCTTCAGTGTTGCTAGTCTTTGTTGACCTCTGCTGATGCAGCCGTGACCCCAGGTCTACTATTTGTTTCTTTCTGATGCGTTTACATGCTTTCTATGCCTGGAAACTTAGGCCAAGATAGAAAATCCACAGATAAGTAAAGCAAAAATTAAAGACTCTGGGTATTTCATAAATGTTCCAAATGTACTGATTTGAGAAGTTTTTCAGCTATCCCAAGACAGACATGGGTTATGGGGCTCATACTGTGACAAACAGTCTTTTACCTCTGGTGTCTCTACTAGTGATTACTAGCAACTGCTATTCCCTATTCTAAGGCACTCTACAATCTTTTCAGTACAAGCCTGAGCCTATGCTCTATGCAGGAACTGGTGGAGTCAGGCCATCTGCTGATCCACTGTATTTTTTTTGCCCCAGCTACCCTTCCACTGGAAGATATGGAATGTACAGGCTTTCTAGTTTTTTCAGTTTCTATTTATTGCAACCGTCTGTGGTGTTTTTCAGTGTTTTCCAATATATATATATATTTTTAAAACTCTTTTTACTAAGCAGTCGCTTGACACACCAATACAATTTGATACAGATACAGAGGTGTAAAACGTCAATAAAATGTGTAGATGATTACATAGTGAAGGGTCTTTCCCTGTGAAACATCTCTTCACCTGTTGCCCACTCCCATCCCCATGGTTTAGTCCCATCATAACACCCGTACCCAGACGTCGTCTAACTATGTCTATACTTATCCCAATATGCCCAGATCTTTTCCCATTTTTCTGGGGCATCCTCTGCTTTGGTAAACAACCTTCTCTGCCAACTGGCACCAGTCCATGTCGCGCTCCCAGTCCATCATGTTGGTGGGGCCACTGCTCCCCATGCCTGAGCAATGTTTCTCTTCGCTATCGCCGAAGCCAGCATAAGCCAAATTCCGAGGTATTTGGGCCATTACTCCTCCCCCGTTATTCCCAGGATATGCCACCTTGGTTCAAGTGGGACCTGGAGACCCGTGCTGCAGCGATAATCCTGGTCACTCCCTCTCAATAGCACTTGATACCGGGGCAGGACCATATAACATGAAAGAAGGATCCCACCTCCCCGCACCCTCCGGCGCAGCGATCGGAGTCCATTGGAGTGTTCTAGCGGCCTCTGACCTGTGCCAAATGGGGATCTGAACCAAACGGTAGCGCGCCCGAATGGCAATCTCTCTAGGGCATTGGAATGCCTCCGCTCAATCATCGTCCTGCAGAAGCCCTATGTCCGTTTCCCACGCTTCTCTCAGGGGACCCAATGGGTCCAGCAGATTGTTTATAAGTTTTCGGTAGGTATAGGAAATGGCGTTTTCCTCCATCTGGTCTAGATGCAGTCGGCCTTCAAGGGGAGAGTGCTCGGGAATCCGTTCCCCCTCTGGCAGATGGCAACGCAGAGCGTGCCGCAGCTGTAAATACCGGAAGTATTCGGTATCTGCCATTTGGTATTCAATCTTCAGATAGTCAAACAAGATCATTGCCTCATTCCGCTAGATGTCCCCCAGGTGATCAATACCTATTAGGCTCCAGTGGCTGAAGCCTTGTAGGCGTCCCACTTCTCGCAGCCCATTACAGGCCCAGAGAGGGGCCTGAGCTGTCAGTTTTTTATCCCATTCAAACAGTTTTGGCACCTCCCGCCACGCTCGCACTACTGCCTGCCTGTGAGTCGGGAGCTCTTTCTCACGGCTTTTCTGGTAGAGTGCTGCTGGATAGCCTGTCGACCCCATGGTGTACCGGTCCAGTTGATATTCCGGCTCTGTGGTGTCTGTAAACACGCAGCCGTTATTGTTTATCAATTGGGATGCCAGGTAGTAGCACCTGATGTCAGGAACTGCTAAACTGCCCTTGTACACACCGCGCTGAAGCTTGCGCAAAGCTATTCGCCGGGTACCCCCCTCCCACATCAAGTTGCGGAGTTCGGAATCGATCGCCTGGAAGACATTGGTCAGAATTTTGTAGGGGTATTCTGCAGCACGTTCAGTATACATGGGAGGGCCATCATCTTGAACAGAACGGCCCAACCCATCAAGGAGATCTGCAGCCGCCTCCAGTGGGCAACGTCCTCTCTCAACCTCCTTAGCTGCAGTGTATGTTGAGTGATATAAATTCCCTCTGAGTGAGTGATATGGATACCCAGGTATTTGAACTCTTCTTTCCGTGCCAACGTCACGCAAGCAGATGTCGGGGGAGGGGGGAGTTCACCGGCCAGTGGAAAGACTAGGGACTTATCCCAGTTTATCTGCTATCCAGAGTAGCTGTTGAACAGCTGGAAGATGTGCATGAGTTGAAGAATTGACTGACAGGACTTATGCAGATATAGTAAAACATCGTTCGCATCTAAAGAAATACGCTCTTCTCAGCCCCCCATACTTGCGATGCCGTAAACAAGCCGGTCTTGGCACACCCATGCAGTGAGTGACTCAAGTGCCAGCGCGAAAATCATGGGGGAGAGGGGGCATCTCTGACGAGTGCCCCTATGCAGTATGAATGACCTGGACACCACCCCGTTGACCCTGACTCTCGCCATGGGGTCCTGATAGAGAAGTCTAACCCAGTTGCAAAATTTAACCCGAAGCCCATTCGCATCAGGATTGCAAACAAGTAGGGCCATTCAATGCTGTCAGATGCCATCCGTGCATCCAAATAGAGTAATGCTGCTGCCTCAGCTAGATGGGTCGCCATCATTAGCATGACTCCGTATAGCCGACTGATACGGATGAACTACGGAGGAGATGACTGGGCACAGTCTATTTGCTAGGGCCTTGGTCAGAACTTTGCGAAGTTCAGCAAGAAGATGGGCCTATATGAGCCACATTGGTCCAGGGGTTTGTCCTTTTTCTGGATGACTACTATATTAGTTAGTCTGACATCATCGGACAGCAGCCCGGTCTCCCTTGCCTTCTGAAACATGTTAAGCATTGGTTGTGCCACTTTGTCTACCACACATTTGTACAGTTCCTCGGGTAGCCGTTCAGTCCCGCTGCCTTACTGGACTGTATGTCTCGTATTGCGCACCCTATCTCCTCCACTGTCCGGTCCTTATCTAATTCTTCTCTGTCTCCTGCTGTTAATTCCAACAGGGAGATATCTTGGAGTAGGTCCGCAGAGTCATCCCTGGATCTATCAGTTACCGATTGTTACAGCGTCTCATGGTACTCCGAAAAAGCCTTGGCTATGTCCCTCCCAGTGGTGCATGGAGATCTGCTCGAAACTCTCAGCTCCAACACCCAGTTCCTGCCTCGATCCCTCCTCTCCAGCCATGCAATCAGCTTATTAGCTTTGTCTCCCAGGTCATAGATACGCCTTTGCGTGGTGATGGTATGCATTCGAGGAGAATATTCTTTCAGATCTCTCAGCTCCCTCTGCTCTAGGTGCAATTGGTGTCCCATTAAGTGATCAAGGCCCCCCTCCCGCTCCATTTTGGACTCCAGCACTTCGACAACCCTTTCCAGGACCTCGCACAGGGAGCGTCACTCTTTCCGAGTCCCCCCTTCACCCCCTGAGCGTAGCCCTAAGCACTATTTTGTAGGCCTCCCACAGGATGCAGGGTGAGTCAACTGACCACGAGTTCTACAGGAAATATTGGTCTGTTCTGACCCTTAGCTTTTCCTTGAACCCCTGGTCCTTGAGATGCCAGGGATCGATGCAAGGGTATAGTCGCGGGTCAGCCCCAGAATTTGTACCTCTACCGGGGAGTGGTCAGAGATGCCCCTTTGATCTCTGATGCGCCCCACAAAATTGCCCTGCATTTGTCCATTGTGTGAAAATGTAGTCTAGGCATGGCCCACTACCATGTGCCGCTGACAGGTGTGTGTATTGCCAGGCTATGGGATTATGTGCGCGCCAGAGGTCTGTAAGCCCCATCACCTCCACGAATCCCCACAGTGGCTCCTGAACTGCGCCCTTTGGGGAAGTGGACCTCCTATCTATATCCAGGGATATCGTAGCGTTCATGTCACCTCCCAAAATCAGGATCCCGGGGGGCATATCCATCAGTAACTAACTAAGCTTCAGGAAAGTAGCTGCATGTGGTCTTGGTGATTTGTATACGGAGCAAAGGTTCAGTGCCTGACCCTCCTAGGTCCCTGCTAGCACCACAAATCTACCCAAGGGGTCTTGCTACATGTGCCCCGTAGGAAGGGGACATAGTTTTTCACCAGAATGGCCACCCCCCTGGAGCATGACGTAAACCCAGCGTGAGCCAGAAGGGTATCGCTGAATCTATTCATTGCCAGGTAGCGGTTCCCCTTCAGGTGGGTCTCCTGCAAAAGGACTATATCTGGGGATTGTCTGCGCAGATATCGTAGGACTGTGGTATGCTTAATCTTATCACCAAGGCCATTGACAGTCCACGTCAGGGTTGTTAAGGCCATCACTGGATCTACTGCCAAGTCCTATCTAAAATGAATAGGGGGCCTTCTTCCCACATTCCCTTCCCGTCCCTCCACCTCTCTGTGTCTGAGTGTCGTGCATGTGTTGAACTGGTGGCTTCATAGCGTTATCTGCAACCACAAAATACGAACATAAATCACAATTGTGTAAACAACCCCCCTGTAGAAATGCCCCCCTCCCTGCTACCCTGCATCGTAGGTCTAGAACTACCCACATCCCCTATTTGCAGAGTGCCTGTCGCCCAAAAACAGCTATCACCATAACTAGGGGTTGGCTAGCAGCGCCGTTCCTGACCAGTGGGCAGCTCCTACCCCCTTGAGTGTTCATGTAACAATTTGTGTCCATCTACTGCCCACAATTATCTAATCTGCACTTACATACATTCTGCAGTGGTGGGTTGTCCAGTGTCCGCACCTCAAGCCAGCAACCCAAGGAGGTGGCTGGGATGGCCGAGCACGGATCATACCCGCATCCGACACCGGGCAGACTGCTGATAGAGTTCAGGGGACATACCCCCTCTTGATCACTTCATCGGGCTTGGAGAGCGCACAACACGATCAGACTCCTCATCAGCAATGGCTTCCTGCATCCCGTGTAGACTGCCTTCCTTTCGATCCCGCCGCCTCCATTCCTCGACCAGTCTCTGTGGCCTTCTTACCGTTCGGCCCCCCTCCAGCCAGTCGCACACCTCCTCCGGTGTCGCGAAGTTCCAGGACCTATCATTATCTAGCACCCAGAGTTTTGCCAGGAGCAGCATCATATATTTGAGGTTTTCTGCTTGGAGTGCTTCTTGACCTCTGCAAAGGTGTGTCTGTGCTTCTGTACCAGCAGCATAAAAGTCAGGAAAAAAACAGATTGTGGCATTGTCATGGACCATATCACCCCGGACGCGGACTGCCTGAAGTATGGCATCTCTGTAGTTAAGGATTCTGGCTATGATTGTCAGGAGGCGCCGGGTTTTGGCGATGGGATCAGCGCTCTATGTGCCCTTTCCACTGTAAAGAAGGTTGAGAGACATTTAGGCTTCAGTTTCTTGAGGATAAGATCTTCCAAAAAGAGGTCCACACTGGGCCCCTCTGCGCCCTCTGGGTCCCCCACCACTCTAATGTTGTTTCTGCAGGCCAGACCTTCCTGGTCTTCCAGCTTTGCAGCCATGAGTTTGTGTTGGTGGGTCAGTTGCTGCACCATTTTTTTCCAATTGGCGTATCGTGGATTGAAGTGCACCGATATTCTTCTCTGACTCTGAGACCTTCTCAGATATCTTAGTTACATTTGCGCAGAGGAGGTTGACGTCTACAGTTACCATGTCCAACTTAAGCTCCAGGGTGTGTTTTAGATCCGTTATGGCCACCATGATGGCCGCTAATGAGGGCTCCGCCACCACCTGTCCCTCCGTGACTGCAACGCCTCCCTCCGCCACCTGTCTGGGCAACGTGTACTTATTATTGGATTGGATCGGGGGAGTCCCTTTCGGTCTCATCATCATCCTGCCCGCGTCTCCGCTTTGGGGAGGTGACCGCTTACACCTGTGCCAACCTCTCACTCTCGTCGCGCCCCGATCTAAGCGCCGGCAACAATGCAAGGCACTGTAGGTCCACCCCCCCTCAGCACCACTGCCGTTGCCAGACTGCAAGGTCCGCTCCGTTCTCTTGCGGTTTCGCCACCAGGTGGGGGGGATCCCTCACCAGCCCACCGACGCCCTGCCGCACGACAGGTTTCAGGAGCACCCACCTTCGATCGTTACGCAGTCTTCTGTGGTGGCTTCCAGTCCTCCACTCTTGCATCAGTCTATTCAGACCAACTTGTATCAGGCAGGGGCACCTTTCTTACTTCTGCAACACCTACAGTCACCGGGGGGGGAGGAGAAAAGAGAGAGAAGGGGCCGGCATACTGCTCCAGGCTTGGTACATGTGTCTCCTCGAGGTCCACTGGCCAGCTGGCCCTCCTCCTCCTCCCTAGCACCTCCCACAAGATCACTCGCCTGCTCCCATGCGCGGGACACCTTCCAAGCTCTCCTGTGGCTGGTCCACTGTGGTGATTTTCTGGGCCCTGGTATATGAAAGCAAAAGAGGGGAGGCTGTTCGACTCCGCCCACCCCTCCACTGCTGCTTGCCACACGCTGTGTCACAGGCCGGAGCTCATTCACCGCCGGTCCTATGCCCCTATCTGTGAAACCTCTCAGATGGCAGGGATCTCACCGCAGGCCTGGACTGCCGTTGGACGTTTCTGCAGGACGGGCAGGGAGGCGCCACCAGACCCCGGCCATCACCACATGTGGCCTCTCCTCCCGTCCAAGGCCGATTCACCTGATGTCAGGGGGGCTTCTACCCCCAGGTCTTTGCCTTCTCTCCCGGAGTCAGGCCTGCTCAGTCCCATTCCGCACTCCCTCGCCTGGACCACGCCCACTCTGGCCGGTCTCCACAGCCCAGTACTGAATGGGCTGGAAATCACTCTACCGGCCTGCCGCCCACTCCCACATGCCTCACTCGGTGCGGATGGGGTGGAGGGCCAGGACCCCCAGCCAGGCACTCCAGATGGCTCCTGCGTCACCAGGCCTTAGTCGCCTGTGCGATTTGGACGATCTGCGAGGCGCAGCTACTGCAAGTCAGGACACACTCTTCCATCAGACTTCATTCAGGCAGGCTGCCAACGTCGCTGTTGTCTCCATTCCACCACCCCTGGCTCCCAAACCACCTCCGAGGGTGCAGCGGGTAGTTGTAGACACTCCGGTATGCTCCGTGACCAGAGTCGGCGGATTAAAGTCGGATTTACAGGGGCAGGGTTTCCGCCACTGCGGAGCTAGCAAATTACGTGGCTATCTTAGCCGGTGCCTGGCCACACCCCCAGTGTTTTCCAATATTTTACCAAAATTATAAACATTAGTGGTTAACAGTGCTCTGTAAAAAATAACAGAGATGACGTTTTTCCAGTGCTTATTTATATATTGACTTTTATTTCTTTTCTCCCCTTGTTAATTCCTACTGTCCCTTCTTTCCTGCTCCTAATTCCCTGCTCAGCATCCTGTCATTGAATTTGGTCTTAAAATAACGTTTCATTATTTGCCTCACCTTCATGCCCATCTCACTTCTCAGCACTCAAGCTTCTCTTTCCAGCAGTCCAGTCCCACCCCATGTCCCAGATGTGCATTGATAGGAATATGGTTGCTCCTCATTAAGATTTAATTGCAGCAGGGGCATAGCCGGGGCAAGATGGCTGACAGGACGTGAACCCCTCAGCTCCTGCCAGCCCGCCTGAAATCCTGTCTCATCCGGCTGTTGCTGCAGCCCTGGAGGGGTAAAAACTGCTTGGCGAGTACCTGCTGCGTCGCACCAAATCCTTGGAGCACCCATTGTGCTGCAGGAGCAGTGGTGCGGGACATAGTTGCCCTGGTGCGAGAGCTCTGTGGGGAGTGGCCTAGGCCACGTTGCAGGCCCCAGAGCACCTGTCGGACGGTGGCGGCTCTGTCTGCACCTGAGGGTCATGAGGCCCTAGAGGGTGCAGCCCCGTTGTAAGGAGGCTGAGCTGGGGGCAGCGGTTGCCCCCAGGGAGGAGTGCAGGGCTGGCAGATCCCAGGCCTGCCTGCCACCTGGAGTTGGCTGCCGGCGAGCAGGCTGTGTGTCAGTGTGCACTGGGCCCCAGGGGATTGAGGCTGCGCCAGAGCCCTATTGGCAGGCTGGAGGAGGGATGGGCCCCCTGGGCTGAGTCAGAGGGAGCCGGGGGCCTGCCATGAGATGCTGAGGCCTACAGCTACAGGAGCAACGGCACTGGGCGAGGCGGGACCGGCGTGAGCAGCCTGTGAGGAGTGGATCGGGCTTGCATTGCAGCGCCAGCGAGCAGCGTCATTGCAGGTGGGCCGCACTGTATCAAAGAGCACTGGGGCACGGAGGATTGAGGCTGTACATGAGCTCTGCGGATAGGTTGGAGGAGAGCTGGGTCCCCCCCTATGTTGGGGGGTGTCAGAGCTTCAGCCTGCGCTGTTGAGGCCTGCCCAGCAAACCGGACATTTTGGGATTGCGGAGAGTGTGGTGCACGGACGCCATGGAGAGATATTAGCCGGGGTAGTGGTTGCCCCCAATGGTGAGTGGAGTGAGGCTGAAGGGCTCATCTGACCCGGCAGGCTGGAGTAGGGGTGACTGGGGTCAGGAAGGCTGGAGCAGGGTACAAATATGCTGGGGAATGCTGATGGAGCCCAGGACTGGTGAGGCACTGGGGCCACAGGAGAGCCTCCTATAGTGGGACAAGAAGGACCGGGGGAAAGGACTAGACTCCCATAATTGGCTGAGAACTTACTGATACAGCAGTAGCTGCACGGAGGGGGTGGTCAGAGTGGAGGCAGGTTCGTGAAGTGTCTGGGGGCCCCTGGGGCATGCATGGTCCAGCAGCAGCTGCTGCAGAGTGACCTTGTGGAGCTCCAGTAGGCGGCTGAGAAGGTGCTGAAACAGGGGCACAGTGAAGCAGATGGGCCATGGTGGATATACACGATGGGGAAAGATAAGCACCCAAGGGTGGTAGCCACCAACACCCTCACCCAGTACACAACCCCGTGACAGCACTCGCAGCGGGTGACTTGCCAGGAGGGAGTGGGGTCTACTGCTGCATCTCCGGAGCACGAGGGGGAGCCCTCTCAGGCTAATCTGCTGGTGGCCATACATGGGTCACACACTTCTCTGCAACATAAGATCGAGGCAGAGTCCATTAATGTCAATTTGATCAGGGCAGATCTAAGTAAAGTAGCAGAGAAAGTAGCCAATGTGGATGATAACATTGAGTCGCTCTGTGGGGAGGTGGTGGTTCTTAAGCAGCAGATGGCCAGGATGAGCACAGAAGTAGGGGATATGAAGGCTAAAGTGGAGGTCACAGAGGGCTGTTTCCGCTGCAGCAATATACATATCCTGGAGAGGGCGGAAGCGACGTCCGCGGAAGGCTTTCTGGAACAGTGGGTCCAACAGTGCTTGAAGCCATAGGGTCTATCAGACATCTTCGTCATTGAACGAGTGCACCAAGCATTGGTGGCTCCCCCTTGGGCCTTCATAGCGAAGATCCTGAACTATAGGGACAGGGATTGCATCCTCAGGGCTGCCAGGGAACAGGCCTTCCCAAAGTTTGAGAATCATTCCATCGCCATTTTCCTGCCTACACCAGGGGCCACATTACACATGCAGCACATTTTCCTTCATTGCGCCAGGCACACCTTAGAAAGGTGTGCCCGGTGCAATGAAGGAAAATGCATTGTCCCCAGGGCAGTCACAAACTCCTGCTGCCCTGGGGGCAGCGCATTCACGTGAAATACGAAGCAGCTGCTTTAAAGCCGCTTCGTGTTTCCCTGTGCAAGTGGCAACCTGCATGCACTTTTAAAGGGAAATAGAGATCCCCATGCAGGCGGGTGTAGTCAGTGGCTGCATCTGCCTTCAAGGGGATGTCTGGGGGGTCCATAGGACCCCCTTTACCCCATGCAGAGGGCTGCTCTCAGGAGGCGCACTGACAGTGCGCCACCTTTTAGGTCAGTGCGTCTCCTGAGGGCTTCTTTGCCTCTGCGCCGACATCCGTAATACGGCGCGGGCAGAGAGGCAAAGGGATTCCCTCATTTGCATGGGGCACGCCCCCATGCAAATGAGGGAACGCCCTCTGCAAATAACGATGATGCTTTATGTACGCCAACGCTATTGGTATTACAGAAGGGGCCACACAAGCGTCTGCGGCCCCTTCTGTAATACCAAAGTGCCCCGGGGGCGCGCAAAGCGGGCGCAAACACCAGTTGCGCCCCCGGGCACTTTATGTAATACGGCCCCAGGAATATACAGCAGCAGTGCAAAACGTTTTTGGAAGTAAAGCAGAAGTTGCAACGCATGAACCTTAAATACATGCTGCTATATCCTTCCAAACTCAAGGTCCTAGCCAATAGGAAGGCGCACTTCTTTGAGTATCCAGAGGAGGTTTGAGACTGGTTGGAAGTGTGGGACAAGGTCCCTGCTCAGAGTTTGTGCACTGGGGGCCACCCGAGGACACAGTCGAACCGTGGTACTTGGAGGGGCCGCTTCAGGAGGGGCAGATCCCAGGTTCCTGGTTCAGATCTACAGAGGGTCACGATCCAGGAAGATGGTACAATGCAGGTGGATATCGAGGGGTGATTTGCAGGTGACTGAGCTGGCCAGCAATTACCTATGATGGAGGTCCTGGTGTTGAACACGCAGTCTATGCACATCAGTGCCATTCCGGACACTGGCTTTAGGGTAGAGTGATTCTGCACAACTATGTTGTGGCCTGTTTAGGTGGGGCTGCGGTATAAAGACCATTAAGTGGACATGCTGGCGGAACTCAGGTTCCTTTGCTCAATAAGGCATTGGCGCTGGCGGCTGGGGGAGGGTGGAGAGTTGGTTACAATCCCAGTTGAATAGATTGGGGTATCTATGTTTGGTCCTGGCACATATGAGGAAAATAGAAACATGTTTACGCTATGTTTGTTCGGTGGGGGGGAATTTTTTTCTGTTAATTGTTATGGCAGTTTAGGATATTATTGTGGGTACATGGTTTGATTCACCCACACGGCAATGGAGGGAAGCTTGCAGCTGTTAGAAGAGGTACATGTATGAGTGGGGGCATTAAGATAAAGACCTGAAATGTCCAGGGATTGGGCATGTACATCAAAAGGCACAGAGTGCTGTCATTTTTGAAGCACCACAGGGTGTCCATTGCGTGCCTCCAAGAAACGCACCTCAGTGACGAGGGTCAAAAGGTTGCAGAAGAAATGGAAGGGGCAGGTGTTCCATGAGACCTATTCCACTTATGCTAGCGGGTGCTAATATGGGTCGCTACGGGGACCTACTTTGCGCTTACGAACGCGGAGGCGGATATCGAGGGGAGATACATGGTCCTGCAGGGAAAGCTGGATGGGAGGCCTATTTCCCTGGTTAATTTGTACACTCCCAATGTGGACGATTCCCAATTCTTTGACAAGTTTCAGGAAGCAATGGGGCTGGGACTGGAGGGTCCAATATTGCGGATGGGGGATTATAATTGTGTCCCGGAAGGGGAGGCAGACAGACTAACACCTAGACTCGACACAAAGCCTCGTATGTTGAAGGCGTTGCGTCAGGTGAAAGATAATTTAGGGCTTTGGGATCCCTGGAGGGCCCGCTGGCCGCATGATAAGGGCTTCACCTGCTACTCACCCACACACAATACCTACAGCAAGCTGGATAGGATTTATTGGCAGATGTGCAGCCAGGCGATTTGTGTGGGGTGACTCATTTGGCCTGATTTTTGTCTGATCACTCACCTGTATGTTGTGAGCTGGCTCTGGGGGGTCGGAAGAGCAGGCTAGGTTGTGGAGACTCCTGGCTGACATTCTGACTGACGCCATGGGCAAGGAAACACAATTGCAAGCTTTGACGGACTACCTGGAGGGTAGCTGGGACACTGCTGGGTCTCGCAATGTCGCATGGGAGGCCATGAAGGCGGTTGTGAGAGGTCACTGTCTGTGGCTGACTATCGGGGTATGTAGGCAGCTCAGTGGCGTAGCAAGGGAGGTCAGGGGGGGCAATCCACCCCGGGCGTCATGAGCTTTGGGAGCGGCGGCCTCCTCCCGCTCTTACTTGCTGTCTCGGGGGCGACAATCGCTCCCTCTAACCCTCTCTTGCATTGCAGCAGTCGCGGGGCAGCAATTGCCGCAGAAACTCGCCAGCACCCCCGCTCTTCAATGGGCCAGCCGCAGCCGGCAAAAGCAGAGGCTGCCACGGTCGGCCATAGGGCTAGCTACGCCACTGAGGCAGCTCCAGCGGGAATTGCATCAGGAGGAGAGGGAGCTGGAGTTATTGCAGGGGCATGTGGTGCTGGACATGGGTGCTCAGCCAGAGGAGCTGCAGCTGCGTAGGAGCATTGTGGGGAAATGGGATAGGCTGGACTTATTTACGCGCACCCAATATAGGCAGCACTTGCATTGGGAGGAGGACGGCTCTGGTAGACTTTTGGCCTGGCTCCTGCGTAGGGGGACTAGTATCACACCGGTTCTCCATCTGAGGAATGAGACAGGCGCACTTGTTGTTGTGTTTCAGCATCACCTAGAGAGGGTGTACTGTGGTGGCACCTGCAGCGAGCCGGATAGGGTGCGGCCTTCCTGGTGCCACTGGAGGTCCCTAGGGTGGGAGCGGTCATGTCAGAGGAGTTAGAGGCTAGCATCACACTGGAGAAACTGTGGGGGGCGCTCCAGATGCTCCCAAGGGCTAAGGCTACTGGTGGGAATGGGTTCCCTGCTGAATTTTATCAAGGGTTTCCAGCGGTGCTCACACTGAAATTGCTTGAGGTGCTCTTGGAGGCTGATGCCCAAACTGGGGGGAGATGGTGCAGACACTGAAGCGTATCGTCCGCTGACGATGATTAGCTCTGACATTAAGATCCTGTGTAAACTGTTGGCAAAACGTCTACATCCTGCAATATGTGGTTTGAGTCACCCTGATCAGTGTGGCTTGCTGTCAGGTCGGAGTACGACCGCCGTCTGTCACACATCCTACACGAGGTGGAGGGAGCCCGGGAGGAGATGGCACTGCCTTCTATAGATATCGAAAAATCTTTTGACACTGTGGATTGGGCGTACCTTTTGGAGGTCATGGAGGCTATGGTGTTCAGTCCGTGTTTTCGGGCCTAAATATGCCTGTTGTACACTGCTTCACGGACGTGAGTTTGGGTGGGGAAACACTGTTTGGATCGGTGGGGCATCAAGCGAGGGATGCAGCAGGGCTGCTTCTTGTCATTTTTATTGTTTACCCTGGCAATGGTGCCCTTGGCTATTCCGGTCTGGCGGGTCATGCACAATTGGGGGATTGGGCTGGGATGAAGTACATGTTTGGTGTCCACACCCTGTACGTTGTTGATGCGTTGTTCTATCTGCGGGTCCCGAGGGACTCCTTGATGATCCTGCTGCAGCTTCTGGAGGTCTTTGGTGAGGTTTCTGCCCTTAGGCTCGATAGGACGAAGTTGTTGTTGTTCCCATTGGCGGCATTGGTGGGGGTTCCGGCGGAGATCCTTCCGGACCTGAGGTTGTGCTGGGAAGTTAGCCGGTTCCGTTATCTGGGAGTGATGGTTGCACATACTGAAGCAAAGCAGCAGCAGCATAATGTGGAGTGAGTTTTGACTTCTCTCCAAGGTTCAGTGAAATCCTGGAATACTCTTCCGCTGTCGCTCATGGGCAGAATAGCTGTGGCTAATATGGTGTTTCTGCCACGCTGCATGTACACCATTCAGAACTCGCTGTGTCTGCTTCGAGCAGGGATTTTCTGGTGGTTGAACTCCCTTCTTACATCACTCCTGTTGTCAGGAAAATGGAGTATGATGGTTAGAACGACTTTGATGAGGTAAAAACATCAAGCTGTGGAGCGAGAACTGGTGGCCTAACACCCTGGGGAGCGCACCCACCCTTAAGTCGGTGGTGAAAAACCTAGAGGTATGGATGGACTCAACCCTTAGTCTTCAGGATCACACTAAGAAGATTGCAGGCATGTGCTTTGGCCTTCTACGGGGTCTGAAACCCCTTCTGGGCTTTTTTGACCCGTCCACCAGACAACTGATTGTTCAGGCGGCCATACTGTCAAGGCTTGACTATGCTAATTCACTTTTTTTGGGGTTGAATAAAGCTGAGGTCTTGCGCCTACAAAGGGTCCAAAATGCAGCTGCCAGAGCCCTTTTGGGTCTCCCGCGTAGACGCCACATCTCGGGGATAATCCGTCGATTACACTGGCTGCCTGTGGCCAAGCGCATAGAATTTAAAGCCCTCTCCATGGCCTTCAAAATCTTAAAGTTCTCCTCCCCTTGTATTCTGTCCGACGTGGTGGTACCTTACACTCCCTTGCGCTCTCTGCGCTCTATGGGGTCATGCTTGGCTCTGGTCCCGCGGGTAAAACGTCTACGTGCCGGGGGACGATCTTTCCGCTATCTAGTGGCCAAGCTTTGGAATTCTCTCCCCCTGCATATTCGCAGTCTGGATAACTACCTGACGTTCAGGAAGGCTATAAAAACTCATCTCTTCCCCGCGGCTTAGGCTTTAGTTTCTTGCTGTCTGCCAGTAGTAAGCGCCGGGACGCCTCTTTGCTGAGGCAGCTGTTGCGCTATACAAGTCGGACTAACATAACATAACATAACATAACATCTGAAAGGAGGACTGGGAGCCCCTAATCTGGAGCAGTTTTGTTATGCATCCCATCTCCAGCAAGCAGCCCACTTGTTGGATGAGGGGACAGTTGGGAAAAGGACCTCTTGACCAAGGATGGTGACCTCCCAAAGATGCTGCTGGTGTCCGTGATGGGAGCACGGCAGACTGCACCGATAAGGTAGAGGGTGGTTACGGTAGTGATTAAGAGGGCCCCATTCCACAGGGAGTTCCCATCATGGGTGCTCGCCCCGTTTCTCAGGTGGAAGAGGCCATGACGTTTCAGGCGTGGCACGATGGAGGATGTGAGCTGGGGGCACGTGTATCCCAATGAGTCCTTAATGTCCTTTGAGGACGCGTGGCAGCAATTTGGTCTGGGAACTGGGCATTTTTTACAGTATGCAGGTGTGGCGGAGATAGCTAAACAGATTTGGGTCTCCTTTTCAGCTGCACTGTCAGATTCTGCTGTGTTGGGAGCGCTGTTCACAATCAATCAATCAGGGAATTGTGAAGCGCGCTACTCACCCATAGGGGTCTCAAGGCGCTGGGGGGGGGGAGGTGCAGCTCTGGTCAGTCAAAGAGCCAGGTCTTGAGGATTATCCTGAAGATGTGAAGAGTGGGGGCGCATCTGATGTTGAGCGGGAGCTCGTTCCAGGTTTTTGCCGCGATGTAGGAGAAGGCTCTTCCACCTGTTCTGGCTCTGGGGATGCGCGGAGTTTCGGCGAGGGCGGCGGATCGGAGGTTTCTCTTGGGTACATGGAAGGAGATTCTTTCGTTGAGATATTGGGGTCCGGTGTTGTGGAGGTATTTGTAGGTGTGGGTGAGTATCTTCAAGGTTACTCTCTTCTCAACTGGAAGCCAGTGGAGGTCTCGCAGGTGTTAGGTGATGTGTCCATGTCTAGGGATGCCAAAGACGAGTCTGGCCGTGGTGTTCTGTATGGTCTGGAGCTTGCGGAGCAGAGATTTGTTGATCCCGGCGTAGAGGGCATTTCTGTAGTCCAGTCTGCTGGTTATGAGTGCCTGGGTGAGGGTCTTTCTTGATTCGGGGGGGAGATCCATTTGAAGGTCTTGCGGAGGATGCGGAGGGTGTTGAAGCAGGTGGAGGCGACGGCGTTGATGTGTCGGGTCATGGTGAGGGAGGAGTCAAGAATGATGCCGAGGTTACGGTCGTGGTCCGTGAGGGTGGGGGGGCTGCCAAAGGCGGTGGGCCACCAGGTGTTGTCCCATGCAGAGGGGGAGGGTCCGAGGATGAGGACTTCTGTCTTCCCCGAGTTAAGCTTCAGGCAGCTGCTGCTCAACCAGGATGCGACGACCTTCATTCCTTCCTGTAAGCTGAGTCTGCTGGTGAGGGGGTCCTTAGTGAGGGAGAGGATAAGCTGGGTGTCATCGGCGTAGGATACTATGCTAAGTCCATGGTGTCTGACGATGGTGGCGAGGAGAGCCATGTAGGTGTTGAAGAGCGTGGGGCTGAGCGATGATCCTTGGGGTACTCCCAGTTGAACTCTGTGGGTTCAGAGAGGAAGGGAGGAAGCCTGATTCTTTGGGTTCTGCCGGTGAGGAAGGAGCAGAGCCAGTCGGGGGCGGTTCCCTGTATGCCGGCGTCGTGGAGTCTGGTGGCGAGAGTGGGATGGGAGACGGTGTCGAAGGCTGCAGAGAGGTCGAGTAGGATCAGCGCTCCTGAGTAAATGCCTTTCATGGTCGACGTGGTGTCTTCGGTGGTGGCCGGGGTCCAGGAGGAGATGGTGGGCAGGTTGACGTTGTTGGGGGGAGGAGTGGAGTGCGCGTCTGGAGTCTGTTCATTGAAGTTGTCATAGAGGGATCTAATTTTCAGGTAAAAGTTGAAGCTGAGTTTGTCGCAGAGGTCCTGGGAGGGTGTGACGTCCGTGGCTTTGCTGGGGGGCTTGGTGAATTCCTGAATGATGTTAAAGAGTTCCTTGGCATTGCTGGCGTTGGAGTGGATTTTGTTTCGGATGAATGTCCTTTTGGTGGATCTGATGAATTGGTGGTATCCTGTCATGGCATTCTTGTATGTGGTGTGGTCTTCCGAAGTTTTGCTGTTTCTCCAATTCTTCTCGAGACGTCTGCAGGTGTGTCTGGAATCTTGGAGGTGGGCGGTGAACCAGGTGGCTTTCCTGGGACGCTGTCTGTCGGGGTTGCGGAGGGGGTGACCTTGTCTGCGCAGTTGGTGATCCATCTGTGAAGTTCTTTGGCTGCAGAGTCGGTGTCGGTCGAGGTGAGGGGGCATCGCGGTTGAGGGTGGAGTTGAGGTGCTCCTCGGTGACCTTGCTCCAGTTCCTACGTGGAGGGCGTGGTGCAGGAATGGGGGCTGTGGGTTTGTCGACGTGGAAGTGTACGCAGTGGTGGTCCATCCAGGGGGGTTGTGTGGTGTGGCTGAAGTGGATGTTGTTGCCTCCTGCGAAGATCGGGTCGAGGGTGTGTCCTGCCTTGTGGGTAGGGGTGGTGATGAGTTGTTTCAGTCCGAGGTTGGCGAAGTTGTCCAGGAGGGTGGCCGAGTTGGGGTCGCTGAGGTTGTCGAGGTGGAAGTTGAGGTCTCCGATGAGTATGTAGTCCATGTAGGCGATGGCGTGGGGCGTGATGTGGTCGGCGATGGTAGTGGTGAACGCGGTTCGAAGTCCGGGGGGGTCTGTAGGCGAGGGTGCCACACAGGGTCATTCTGGGGCTGGTCTGTATCTGGAAATGGAGGTGTTCGGTGGTGGATGAGGGGTTGCTCGTGCTGGAAGTGGTGAGTCGGAGGGAGCTCCTGTGTGCAATGGCGAGTCCTCCTCCTGGGCGGTTGGGGCGGTCCTCCCTCTGGATCTTGGATGGCAGCGGCGAAGTCTGGGCGGAGGTGGGGTTGGTCCACGTTTCCGTGAAGAAGGCGCCGTCTGGCGAGAGGATGTCGAAGAGGTCCCAGATCTCTACAGCATGTCTGTGCAGGGAGTGTACGTTGAGGAGTATGCACCTCAGGGCTTCGGGGGTGCTAGCGTCCAGCATGGGTGCGGTGGCTGTGGGGGTGCGGAGGATGGTGAAGGTTTGTCTGCAGTGTCAGCTGGAGAACTGGCCGTGGGTGGTGCAGGACACCATCTAGCTTTTGAGATATATCAAACAGGCTTTCCTGGCACCAGGCGGATGGCATACTTGGGTAATTGAGGGTGCGGCAGACTTGGGAGGCAGATTTGGGTGCTCCCATTTCAGATGTGAAGTGGGCTAGGATCTGCGCATTGCTGAAAACAGCGCCTATTAATTCTCGCTTCCGCCTGATACACTTTAATTTTCTACATCGCACTTATGTGAACCCAGTGAAATTGCACAGGTATGATCCTGGTTGGTCTCCCTCCTGTCCCCATTGTAAGTTTGGAGTGGCAGACTTTATGCACTTGGCATGGGACTACGTGGTGGAGGTGTCCTTCTGGTGGGCTGTAGTGGCCGATCGTGCAGGACCACAGCTTTGCAGTGTGAGTTGATGCCGCAACACTGTTTGTTGGGCAATATTGCTAGACCTAAGAAATGCAAGACGTCATATTGCTTTCTACAATTGGCTTTGTTACTGGATGGGCGTGGGGGTGCCTGGTGAGGCTCAGTGGGTCCGGTATGCCTCAGAGTAGTCCCTGGCCAAGGAGGTGCATCTCATATGGGTGAAAACTGATGACAAATTGAAGGCGGACCTGGAGGCTTGGGGGACGCTGAACCAATGCTTCATAGAGGATACGGGGAATGAGTCAGATGCAGCTGGTTCTGAGAGTGAGGCGTCTATATTGGACGGAGAGGGGGGTGTAGTGTGTACACGGCTTTGGGGGACTCTGTTTAACGCTAAGTAAAGCATCACCATTATGTACTTCATTGTATGGATCATAGCTGGTATTAAGTCGTACACCTGTAGAGCGCCAAATGTTTAAATTGCCTAATATGGACCATGTACACGGTTGTATGTCCTGTGTTGGGAGAAAATGATAAAGATTTTTTAAAAAAGGATTTAATTGCATCACATATACAGTTAATGGTGAGTTTTTAACTTCAGACAAGATGGTCTGAATGAAGATTTTCTAGTTAGGCCATGGAATAGGTATTATTGGTGCTCGCTGCGCTGTCATTCCAATCTTGTATCATACTATTATATTCTTTGTCTTGAGAGACCAAGAAACAAGTGGGCTAATAAATGTGGTATTAGTGTCTATTCTGGGGATATTCCTGATATACCTGGTCATAGGAGTGATGTCTGCTAAGGAATGAATATGCATACTTTTAGCTATAGGGTCTTTGGTGCCAGCAAACTGAAGTAGTGAAGAGACTTCACTTGAGGGATAACATGTCACATAACATAACATAATATAACATAACATAATCCTTGGGTCATTTGCCTATGCATCTCACACTATCAACACAGCTCATATACCATCTTGTACATTTTCTGAGTTAATGTATGCTGTGTATACAGCATATTACAGTACAAACACCACCTGCACCCTTTCTGATGCTGTGAAGTGTTGCTGAAGATTTTCACGATGTGTTTCTTGCAGTGGCGTGGCAAGGGGGGAGAGGCGGCGGGTGGCCTGCCCCAGGCAACACGAGTTTTGGGGATGGCGGCACTCCCCCCGCTCTTACCTGCACCGTCAAGGGGCGGCAGAGGCAGGGACCATCGCCACCCCCCGCCCTCACCTGCGGCTGTCACGGGCGGCAAACGCCCCGACCGCCACTGGCAGCAAAGGGCTAGCTATGCCACTAGTTTCTTGCTTTCTGTATGAGGAGATGCGGGTCCTATGGGCATGCTTTTCAGATCATCAAAATATAAAACTAAGACCAGGGGTGTTGGGTACAACGCTAAATTAGGGGAAATTGATTTAAGAGGCGTCCAAAGGCACAGCGATTTTTACTGCCACAATCTTGAACCATGAACTTTACAAAAGCAGAGTTCAATCCCATTCTCAGTGAAGAAGGGCGACATCAAAGTGGTAAACTTTGCCCTGGACTGAGACCCTGCTCAAAGTTCAGCTGCAAACCTGCTAGTCAATACACAGTAATGCGCAGTGATCAGTGACCAGAATCAACATAAGGTGAGCCATGCAAGAGTGGAAGTGAGTCCAATAATACAGGGGATCCAGGGACTTTGTAGATGGTCAAAGGGGCATATTAAGTGACTTAGCATCGCCTGAGTGGGACATAATAGAAGCATCACTCGCAGAAAAGTGCCCAAAGTCAGAGATAGCACTTATACAACTTTGACACCAGAGGAGACTAAAGCCGTAAAAGTGCAGCAAAATCCAGTATTTTCCAGTTTAGGCTTAAAAGGAAATATTCTTTTTGGTGGGGTTTTATCAGTGATAATCAATTTTAATTGAAAACCAGAAACCCTATGTATGTATCAATTGCATTAATAAAAGTATCACAGTTCCTTTTAGGCTGTTCCCTTGCACTGTGTCTTAGTCTCCGTCTCCCTGAGTGATACAATTTGCTATGCCAGGATGCAGAAGGAGCAGTTCCTAGTGGTGTGCAAGGCCTACCAAGTGCAAGTGTGCTGGCTCAGTCACAGCCCAGCTGACACAGTTGAGGCCTCTGACTTTGTGACAAGGGTGCAGGTGTGTGCTCTGGAGAAGGATGTGGGGCAGCATACATCCAGACGAGATGAAGGCCATGTTCTCCTGAATTGCTCCTGTCCAAATTGGTCCTCGCTGATGGTTCTTCCTCTGGGCCAAACATAGGCCCCCCCACCAAAATAAGACGAAGAGCCAACACCTGTTGCAATGATACTCCAAAAGAGGTCGGTGGAAAACTAATGAATGCAGTATATGATCTTGCTGTAGCGCCCCCTCTCTAGAGGCGCTAAGTTTCAACTGAGGTGACCTTCGACCTGCGGTCCTAATTCTTAAGATGCCCCCACAGTCACAGGTGCTTTATTTCTTGCCACACCACAGGGTCTCAAGGCCTCACAAAAGGCCTGGTAGTGCAGACTCTTCTCAGTGTTGCAGAGGTCATTGTTCTACTCCCAGCACCTCAGCTCCTTACAGTGCTCCTTTCTAAGGCAGCGTCTTCCTTGTGTGAGGATATGTCTAATATCAGTCCTCCGCAGTCAATCAGTTCCTTCTCTTAAGGCAGGCCTCATGCAGTTCCTCCTGACCAATGTGCAGAACATTCAGGTTCCTGTTCCTGAACCTGAGAGGGCAGTCAGTGACCACAAATCTGGAAGGCAAAGTGGTTCTCAGCCTCTGCCGGTGTGGGACCCAACAAAACTTGTAGATAAATGTTGATACCCAGGCTGGTAGCTTCTGGCCCATCTTCATACCAAGGTTGCAGTCAGAGTTTGTGTATTCCAGCTCTGGGGTCAGTTTCAGATAGTCCTTGCCTTATGCTTAATCTTTTCAGACTGGTCCAGCATGAAGGTGGGGTGGAGATGGGAGCCGCCTGTCAGAAAAGACCCAAAACAAGAGCATAAAAGGGGGAGAGGCTGTTCCACGTAACTATCAGTGAACAACTTAGGAGGAAAGAAATGGGGCATTAACCTGATCTTCTGGTCTTCTCCACATTCTAGCCTCTGTTCCACTACACAGGACATCTGGAATGATCTGGAGGAGCCCTGCAGTTCACATTGTCTGAGACTGTCTCCACCATCCATCGTAGGGAATACTTTGGCTCAGGAAATCAAATAGATTCTGGTGTAGCCACAGCTATATGTAACAGGTACACTGCATACACAGTCTCACTCTACAGACAGAAGTAGCACTTCCAAATGCATTATCCATGCCCCCATGGATGAAGTAAAGGACTCCGTTCCAGGGGACTAGTAGATCAATTAAAAAAATACAGCGGAGGCCAGTAGGTGACCTTGGCAGAAGCAGGATAGAAGGTCCTATGCTGCTGCAATAATCTTATTGCCACCACCGTCAGTCCTCAGCTGTGGGCTGAGGTTAGCCATGCTCAGTTAAATGGAGGGCAAACATGGAGTGCCTCTAAAGACCATAGAGCTCAGCTCTGGATCGCAATCCATAATACAAGAAGCTCTCAACGCATGATTGTTGTGTATTTGTTGAGGCAAAAGTCAAAAACCTATAGAACTTGCTATGGAGAACCAAAGGTAGAACAAAGCAAGCACAAGGAGATGATGGACGATGCGCTGAAACTTTTCAGACACTCACCCGCAGTCACAGATCTTCAGCGCTCCGTCCATCATCTCCTTGTGTTTGCTTTGTTCACCCTAAGTTGGCAGGGTATGCCCAGACGTGGGTCACTTGCTCACTTTGCCACTGGATTCAAGCTAGCCTGGCTGATGAGGAGTGTTACCCCAAAACTGATCCCAGGATGCTTGTTTCCGGGCCTGGTAAGACCTGGCTTGGCAAATCGGGCTGGACTGTTCCCATGAGGAACAGGGTGAAGACTGATTTGCATATGGCTTGGTCCAAACTGGGGTGGCGAAGTGAGCTACAGAACAATGAAGGATTCAACCCAGATCTGTGACTGGGGGTGAGTGTCTGAAAGGTTTCAGTGCTCCGTCCATTATCTCCTTGTGTTTGCTTTGTTGAACCAAAGGTAGAGACACAGGGTCCGTCCGCAGGTTCATGCAGGGAAAACCTTTTCAGTCTCAACAATTTGTTAATGGTGTGTTCTAAAGAATATTAGGCTGCTTAGTTGCCTGCAGGGTCATGTGCAGATGTTTGAGATGTATCCTCTTCTTGGAATGTCGTTTCCCACCGACTGCATCACAGTACAGCATCTCTACAGGTGTGTCTAGCGCCGAGTATTGACTTCCAGGTGGGATGGCAGCCAGACAAATACTTTCGACGTGTTAAAGCTAGCACCTGCCACCTACACCATTATTCTCAGGTACTTTCCACAGCTTGAGGCATGCCTTTAAGACCAGGAAATCACTCTCCTGCCAAGGCATTTCCTCTAAACGTGACTGGCACTCTGTGCTCTTTTCAGAAGCATGCTCTATTTTCACATAAACAAGTCATTTCAGGGTAACACACAAAGGGAGCTGCACACGTTTGATTGCCACTTCAACACATGATTGTGTATGCCATATCATTTCAAGACTGATATGTACAGCACTTCGAAGGTATAAGGCGCTATATCAAAACAAGTCGTTAATATTTGCTGGTTGCGTGCCATGTTATATTGTGGCATGTTATGTAAGACGTGTCACGCGCCAAGCGAATATGGGAATACACATTGCCCACATGACACAGTCATAGACTCCATGGAATGAGCAAGTCGCCAAAAACCACTCACCCTGCACGTTCAGGCCAGGGCAAGTAAAGACGTCGCGGCTCCAGTTGCCCAGCAGCAAAGGTTCGTCACAAATATCAACTGCAGTTCTGTGAAATAAAACAAAGATGTTTCAAAAGTGGAGAGATTAATTCTGCAAACTTCAAAGCAGTGCTGATGCAAAGCTTGGCTAAGGTTACTTTCTCGAGTAGCATCCCCCGGGGCCGCCATTTCATGAAAACGCCCTGTTTCAGAGTTGGCATATTACTGCAGCTGCAGATCGGCAAGGATTTCTCATCCTCTCTAATAACCCCTCCCCGCCCCCAACTTCACAGGCCTACCCCACCTCCTTTACTCCTTACCCCTCAATGATGGAAACCATATCCTACAATTAAACCACAAGCCCAGAAACAATGAAAACATCTGGTTTGCGGGCATCGCCCCGCTGACGTCAACCCTTTCAGTGCTGGAGGGGTTTTTATACTTTTTTGGTACTCTGTGGAAAATGAACACTAGAAAGGGGCGTCTTGTGCACGGTCTAAGACGTGTATAGTATATGGTCTTAATGCTCATTTTCGGTCAGTTATAATATAGATGTTTATTTTAGGCCTGGCTTAGAGACAACTTATGTTGTTTTGCCTGCCTTGTTTACCCCAAAAAATGATAATAAACACACACACACGATTTTTGCATAATTATAGATTTGCAGCATTTGCCACATAATCCATCATCTGCCGCATAATGTGCAGATTTAAACAAAAAATATAGTTTCTAGCTCGAGCGGTTCAAAAGTTACTTACAATGCAGCAGCACGTGTTGCCGTGCAGTGGAAAGCCCTTTGCAATGCTGGACTGGTCAGCTTTCTCTTGCTTATTTCTATATTTGGGTGTTAAACTGGTACTACTGAGGTGCAACCAATGTCCATACAGTGTTATCAAGTTTAATAATGATGAAATAATTAAGTAATACTATTACAAGATGTGCCACATTATGCCGTAAAATTGACCTTTTTTGCCGCATAATTTACTCAACCCTGCCACATAATTTGGCCCCCTCTTGCTGCATAATTCAGGTGGCGCTGACTATTTGTGAGGTCAAGCTTATTAAGTTTGTCAATGATTGCTTAACATTATTTTCAGTATTAGTTGTATTATGATCTTTATTTTTTTTCCTTATATTTCAATTTTAACTGCTACAATTCTTATTATTATTATTCAGAAATGTATGAAGAGCGTTGTGACTCCTTTGGTTTCACATACTCCTCCGATCTGCGCTCCGATCGTCCTTTCTCAGACTGTTTTTCGGATGACTCCTGAAAAGAACGAGAAGGGCGTGTATCAGTATACTGATACCTATCAGGCTGTTTAAGTTTTTCACGGTTGCGCAAATTATAGCGCTTTTCAGAGGAGTCCGGTGGTGGAGATCCACCCTGTAGTTTAAATTTTTCTTTATTATTTTGCTTATTATCCCAGCATTCTTTAGAAGACTCAGGTGCCTATTTGGAGTTATCCTTTTCAGAATTACCTTTAATTTGTGGTTTATTAGGTTTGGCTCCCAAATATCTTGACCTATAGATGTATAGGTTGCTGCAATAATTTTTGGTAGTTCCCAACCTGGTCCACTACTGGAACTTGTGCAAGCCATTGGCGCACTGCCGGTGCTGCTGCTTATTATTTCACCTATCTCCAGTCCCAAAGAAAGGCTGAAAGGCCTTGATTTTTAATGTTTCCAGCGCAGAACTATTTCTGAGTCACCAGAGGTTATCCTTGCAGATACCACATCTACCTCACGAAATCTTATGGATTCATTACCTCATCGGGCCACTTACTTATCCCCTTTATCACATCATGATCTGATCTAGAAGCTTCTTCCTAAACTGACACCCATTAACTTTAATACAGATAAAGCTCATCCCCTTGGTACACAACTCCTCCCTTTTGCCCAGGGAGTGGGTACTACAAAGGGCTTAATGCCACCAGGAGGGCCTCAGGAGTAACAAAGACTACCTATAAATAATCAAACCATTTGAGTATGTTGTCTAACTGTACTCCATGCACCAAAAGAAGACACAGACCTAGATGTCTTGTCCGTGAACATCTCTTTCAAGGATGCGCTGTAAAGTATGGTGCACAGTTTAAGCAAATGAGGCATTAAGAGCATCTTTATCATAAACCCTTCGAATCTAGATGTACTCATTGAATTAATTGAAGCCCAGCGATGGATATACCTTCCTCAATAAGCCTTAAACAGCTTTCTCCACCAGCAGTGCTTGGTTGAGCCAAGGGCGATCGATGTGGGAGGAGTGTGTTGTTGCAGTGCAACAAGAGGTTCGACTCCTTCTGCCAATGGTCCAGTCAAAGAGGTTTGGCTTCCAACCAGGCCGTGTTGGAACTTTCTTTCTTGTAGAAGTCAAAGGCAAAAGTTTAGCATTTTGAACAATTGCAATCCACATCTACCAACAGTTTAATGACTGTCCCTCCAACCCATTTCAGTAATTAACTTCAACAGTCGGGTTTACCTGCAATGTAATTTGCTTAACAACCACTTGCTTTTTGTAGAGCACTTAATATCACTGTTTTTCAGTTCTCTACGCTCCAAGGGCAGATTTACTTACAGTTGATGCAGCGCAAAGCAGCAAGAAAACTTGCTGTGCTGACTCAAATGGAAAGGGCAGGACTGTGTGAAATCTACTATAATATGGCGCATTCCTGCTCTCTCTCTGCGCTGGCGCACTAGTCACTGCCAAGCCCCAACGCAGGCACACAGGCCATCTTGCAAGGGTGCCTGCATTGTAGGCAGGATTGTTTTTGTGCAGGAAGGGACACTTTCCTGCATAAAAACAATCCTCTGAGACTTTGACCTGCAGCACACGTAGAAAGAGAAAAAACATATTTATGACTATCCTGGGAAGGCGTAGCATTTTGGTACATTCCCAGGTTTGCTATTGTTAGTAATATGGGAATGTGGCAAAAACAATGGATGGATGCATGGGAATACGAATGCTCTACCTACGGAACGCCTTTCCAGGGTAGAGAAATGTAAGGCAGCAACTTGTGCTGCCTTGCTTTACCCTGAATTTATTATACAATGCAGAGCCATGCAAGAGGGCTCTGAGTGACATAGTAAATCTCCCTTAACGTCTTGAGTTGCACTTTTATCACCTTGTGTGTCGCAAGAGCAATGCAAGCTCTTAGTAAATCTGGGCTTATGTATCTTCCCACCTTTTTCAGTAATAACGAAATTATTTTTTTTGAGCAATTCTTTTTATTGAGTATATATCATATGCAGTATACAGTACAATATTCACAGTGACTGGATGGTAAAGACACCAGAGAGTACAGTTTCAGTTTCTCAAACCTTTGGTCCTAGGACCTCTGACATCACCCGTATTACCTTGTCCCAATAGTGATGTATAATTGGACACTCCCAGATTATGTGGAAAAAGGTACCCTGTCAGCCACAACCCCTTATGCAATTATCTGTGTGGGTGCGTCCAAGTTTGTGCATGAGCGTACTCGTAGAGTAGGACCTATGGAGGATTCTGAGTTGTACTAGCCTGAATCTCGCTCTGACTGCTACTTCTCTCGGACTTTGTATGGCCTCTACCCAGTCATCATCCTCTAGTAGTCCAATATCGGTTTCCCAGGCCTCCCGCAGCGCCCCCAGGGGATCGGGTGAGTTATTAACAATCTTCTTATATGTAAGGGATAGTGCCTTTTCCGGGATTGGGTCTAGTAGGAGCCGGTCTTCCAAGGGACTATACTCTTGAATACGTTCCCCCTCTCTGATGTGCTTACGGAGTGCATGCCCCAGTTGCATGTATCTATACCTTTCTGCAATAACTAAATTATTAACCTCAGACAGATACAAGTCTGAATTGACTCTTCTGAAATGGGTACTCGTGACCTGCAGATCACACACAGATTTCAGTGGCAGATTTGGAGGCATGGACCTAATTTTGCAGGGCCCATGTAGGCTAGCCCCTTTCACTCCCAGCCAGCCTTGTCTTACCCTCGCACCCTCAGGGGCTGCAGTAGAAATGTGTGCATCTGCATCACCCATATATGAGTTTTGATGCAACAGTAAGTGCAGGTTTGGTACTGGAGGGGTGGTGTGTGCAGGCAGTGATGTGCTTGTTGCCCTTGACTGTCCTCCCGGCGGCCATGTTTTTGAAAAGGTATGATGCGACACGGCCATCTGTATATCTGCTGTTGCACAGCATTGTTTCAAAGCCCCAATGGCGGTGGGCTAGGCAGTGCAATGAATACGCACAAGGCAAACACTTCACTTAGTTCCTGTGACATTTTTTCATTGGGCACAGTATAACAGATATGCACTGTTCAGTGGTGGCCGGCACAGATAAGAGCGGTAGGGTGGTGGGGGGGAGTCGACAGATGAAGGGATAGGTAAAATTAAATAAAAAAATAAATAAAACCACTTGCCTTGCGCTCACCGCATTGGCCACTCAGCGATGCGGCGAGCGCAAGGTAAGTGGTTTTATAATTTTTTTAATTTAATTTACCTATCTCGTCATGTGTCGACTTCCCAACCCCCCACCCCACCCGACCCCACCTCTCTTACCTTTGCTGGTCGCCCCTGGCACTGTTTCTCCTGTGGCACAAACATGTTTTCTTGCTGTGCACTCAGTGCATTGCATGGGGCGTTCAATCTTCCCTCAGAAACTTTCAATGATTTTCTGATATGAAGAAATAATGCTCTTTGGTACTGGCATAAGTTCTGAAGTAATATAGTATCTTTTCGCCCTCATCTCATGCCGTTTTTCTGCCTCCCACCCGCCGCTGGTGCCCCCGTGGCTTCTCCCCTCCGCCGTCTCCCGCCTCCCAGCTGCACCTCCCTCCCACCTCCCCCATAAAATGCCGGCCACTGCGGGGTGAGCACGAGCAGGACCTCTGACCTCGGCCAGGGACCTGCTCTCTCCCCCCTGTAGCTCCGGTCTGCCGTGCTGTGCCTCTGCCAAACGCTGGTAAGGGTTCGAGCTGGTAGGGGTTCGAGCCCAGGTTTCGCCCCCTGTTGTGCCTTGTATTGTATTTTTTGTTCCTTGTGCCTTTTATTATATTTCTGGTTCCTTTTTACCGTATTTTGTCACTGCTCCTGCCCACATTGTTCTGGCTTGCACTGTGTTGTGACCTTTCTTTACTTTCTGCCACTTGTTTTTTCGCCCTCATCTCGTGCCGTTTTTCCGCCTCCCACCCGCTGCTGCTGCCCCCGCAGACCCTCCCCCCCGCCGTCTCCCGCTCCCGCCTCCTAGCTGCACCTCCCTCCCACCTCCCCCATAAAATGCCGGCCACTGCGGGGTGAGCGTGAGCAGGACCTCTGACCTCGGCCAGGGACCTGCTCTCTCCCCCCGTAGCTCCGGTCTGCCCTGCTGTGCCTCCTCCGAACGCTGGTAAGGGTTCGAGCTGGTAGGGGTTCGAGCCCAGGTTTCGCCCCCTGTTGTGCCTTGTATTGTATTTTTTGTTCCTTGTGCCTTGGATTGTATTTTTTGTTCCTTGTGCCTTGTATTGTATTTCTGGTTCCTTTTTACCGTATTTTGTCACTGCTCCTGCCCACATTGTTCTGGTTTGCCCTGTGTTGTGACCTTTCTTTACTTTCTGCCACTTGTTTTTTCGCCCTCATCTCGTGCCGTTTTTCCGCCTCCCACCCGCCGCTGCTGCCCCCGCGGCCCCTCCCCTCCGCCGTCTCCCGCTCCCGCCTCCCAGCTGCACCTCCCTCCCACCTCCCCCATAAAATGCCGGCTGCTGCGCGGCTGCGCCGCTGGCGCGCCAAAGGCAAGCCCGTCTGCGCCCATCCGCGACCCGACCGCGACCAGCACCAGGGAACCTGGACCTCCGCACCGCCAACGTTACGACCCAGAAGCACTACACAAACTCAACCCGGGCCCCAACAACAACTGCAAGCTAGCTTCTCCGGCCGACACTCATGGACCCTTCAGCTGCCACCACTGCCGACAAACCTACAGCACCGCAAGGAACACGGACCCAGAACAACCCGCCCGCAAAAACACACCCGAACCAAAGACCCTGCAATGCATCCTCCTCAACGTTCGATCCCTGCACAAACACGCCACCGAAATCTGGGACCTCCTCAACAGCACCACCCCGGACGTAGCGTTCTTCACCGAAACCTGGACCAACACCACCTCAGGCCCGGACATCGCCATCGCCATCCCACAAGGGTACAAGATCACCAGGAAGGACCGCCACACCCGCCCGGGAGGAGGAATCGCCATCATCCACAAATCCACCCTCTGCCTGAGCACGCTCCCCGACGAACCCACAGACCAGGTGGAACACCTGCACTTCAAGATACAGGCCAGCCCTTCCACCACCCTCCGAGGAACCCTCATTTACCGACCCCCTGGACCACACGGACCCTTCACCAACTCCATCACAGACATTATCTCCACGCACGCCATCGCATCCACCAACAACACCCTGCTGGGAGACCTCAACTTCCACCTCGACAACCAGCTAGACCCTAACACCACATCCCTCCTCGACAACTTCCTCAACGTTGGACTCCCCCAAATCGTAACCGAACCCACGCACTCAGCAGGACACACCCTCGACCCCCTCTTCACAACAGGAAACTCCATCACCTTCAGCCACACCATCGAACTCCCATGGACTGACCACCGTTGCGTCCACTTCACCTTCAGAACACCAACCATCCACAGACACCTGCTCCCACGAAGAAACTGGTCCAGAATCACCGACGACCAGCTCACCTCCTCACTCAGCAGTTCACCCCAACCAGCGCCGAAAACGACTACCCCAACACCGCAGCCCGAACCCTGCACAGATGGATCTCCGACAGCGCCAACACCATAGCCCCCCTCAAGAAAAACAACAACACCCACGCCAAGAAAGCCAGGTGGTTCACCACCGAACTTTGAGAGTCCAGACGCACTTGCCACCGCCTCGGAAAGACCTGGAGGAACACCAAATCCAAGGAAACACACAACAACTTCAAAGCCGCTACCAATGCCCACCACCAACTCATCAGAAAAACTAGAAAAAAAGCGATCGAAGACAGAATCTCCACGCACGCACAAAATAGCAAAGAACTCTTCAACATCATCAAGGAGTTCGCCCAACCCACCAGCGAGGCAACTGACATTCCTCCCTCACAAGACATCTGCGACAGACTGAGCACCTTCTTTCACCACAAAATCCAAAGCATCTACGACAACTTCGACGAAGACAACCAACACACGGAACCCCCACCAACCACCCCCGACAAACTGAAACCAGCGATGAACAACTGGACAGCCCTCACCACCGAAGCCACACTGAAAACGATGAAGTCAATCCACTCCGGGGCCCCCACGGACCCCTGTCCCCACCACATCTTCAACAGAGCCGCCGACACCATCGCACCCATGCTCCGCCACACCATTAACCGCTCCCTGGCAACCGCCTCGTTCCCTGATGACGGGAAACACGCCGAGATCAACCCCCTCCTAAAGAAACCCTCGGCTGACCCCACCAACCTCAAAAACTACAGACCCATCTCCCTGCTCCCGTTCCCGGCGAAGGTCATCGAGAAAGCCGTCAACAGCCAACTCGCCACTTTCATCGAAGAGCGCAACATCCTTGACTCCTCCCAATCCGGCTTCAGAAAAAAACCACAGCACGGAAGCCGCCCTCATCGCCGCAACAGACGACATCCACACCCTACTGGACAAAGGAGAAACAGTGGCCCTCATCCTCCTCGACCTCTCAGCGGCATTCGACACAGTCTCCCACCGCACCCTAATACGCAGACTCCACGACGCAGGGATCCAGGACAAAGCCCTCGACTGGATCCACTCCTTCCTCTCCGGCAGAACACAGCGGGTCAGACTCCCCCCTTTCCTCTCGGACCCTACACCAACCACCTGCAGAGTCCCTCAGGGGTCCTCCCTCAGCCCCACGCTCTTCAACGTCTACATGGCTCCACTCGCCCCCATCGTCAGAACCTTTGGACTCAACATTGTGTCATACGCAGACGACACCCAACTTATCCTCTCCCTATCCAATGAACCCAACACCGCCAGACACAACTTTCGAGAAGGCATGGAAGCCATCGCCAAATGGATGAAAAACAGCTGCCTACAACTAAACACCAACAAAACAGTGAGTACTCATCATGGGCCCAAACCCCGATGCCTGAAATGCCACCTGGTGGCCCCCCGCCCTCGGAAACCCACCCACCCCCACAGACCATGCACGCAACCTGGGAATCATCCTGGACTCCGAGCTCAAAATGGACCGCCAGATCAACGCCGTCTCGTCCGCCTGCTTCCACACCCTCCGCCTCCTACGTAAGACCTTCAAATGGATCCCCCTCGAACACAGAAAAACTGTCACTCATGCCCTGATCACCAGCAGACTCGGCTACGGCAACGCACTCTACGCCGGAATCAACAGAAACCTCACCCGCAAACTACAGAACATCCAGAACACCGCCACAAGACTGATCCTCAATGTGCCAAGACACTGCCACATCTCCCAGCACCTGCGCACACTACACTGGCTCCCCATCGAGGCAAGAGTCACTTTCAAGATGCTCACCTACGCACACAAGGCCCTCCACGACACCGGACCAGCATACCTGAACAGCCGACTCAATTTCCACCCACCCAAAAGGACTCTACGATCAGACCAGCTCTCATATGCTGTAGTCCCACGCACCAGAAAAACCAGAGCAGGAGGCCGCTCCTTCTCCTTCCTCACGGCCAAAGCCTGGAACGCCCTTCCGCTCCACCTCAGACAGACAACTTCTCCTCCCATCTTCGCAAAACACCTCAAGACCTGGCTCTTCGGCGAACCCCCCCCTGATGGACCGGAACCTACACCCCCCCCCCCAGCGCCTTGAGACCCTCACGGGTGAGTAGCGCGCTCTACAAACACCTGATTGATTGATTGATTGATTCTTCATTACTGCCTTTGAACCCACAGCTTTATCTTCAAAGTATTTGAAAATGTGTGCTCTAAAATGCACAGCCTGACAAGACTTTTCACGTGGGTACTCCACCAAACCTCTAAGAAGTTACTTGCTAGGTGTAATGTGGGGATTGTGTGTCTTTTTTAGCCATGGCTTACCTTAGTTCTGCTTTGTGTGACAGTAGTACATGTGAGTACTTGACGAAAATAATACCAAGGTTTCTGGGGCCAAATTTGTGAACTTACAAAAACTGAAAAACTGGTATTTGATGGACAAATAGTAAATCTAATAGTTTTGTTTGTGGAGATTAAGCTTATCCAAGCAAAATAGAAATATGACATTCAGAAACAAAATGCATGCATTTTTACACAATGTCAAACTGATGTTTGGAGATAAAATTACTGCTCTTTAAAAACATGCGTAAACTTATATGTGGGTAATAATGATGCTGGGTTGGTTTCACAAAGTGCTGATGTTATTACCTTGGTATTACAAAAGACTTACTGCTATGGTTCTGATTTCATGATTCACATGAAAACATTTCTTGTAACCTGGGTAGTAGCTTCAGTGTCCATGCTAGCTTGTGACTTCTGCCTAAGCTGCAAGGAAAGTCTTTTGTGGATTGACTGAAATTGTGAGATCAGCATATCTAAATAAAAACTTTCACAATGATAGTGCTGCTTCTTGACTATTAATCAGCACACCATCAGGCTCACCCTTGATGCAAGCATCTACCAATGAATCAAATCAGCATTGCAAACTTGGACCCCTGTCAGCAAAACAATACACTGTCCCACTTTGCCCTTTATTTTCTTTTTTTTTATGTCTTCTTAAACCTACTCTTTTGTGCCAATATGCTACATTGTGTAAATTTACTTTAAAAGGCACATTTAAGAACAAATGTTTTTCATTTCCTTACAATGAATTTTTTATGTAAAATTTTATTTATATAAATACACACTGCTGAATAAGACGCATCTTAAATATCAGCACATTATCTCTAGCAAAAACACACATTTCTCAAACGATTGAAAGACACATCTGCAGTCTCAGGCAAACAATGAATACTAAACTGATGATGCTCAAATGCTTGAGATCTTACTATAGTGTACTAAAAACAATTAATTAATCATGTCAGGTGACATTTATAACATACTAGGGCTTCAGCCTTTTGGTTTCTAAATGTCAATAAAACTGCTCAATGGCAAAATAGATCCATATTACACATGTACCCATTACATTATCTATCTATCTATCTATCTATCTATCTATCTATCTATCTATCTATCTATCTATCTATCTATCTATCTATCTATCTATCTTACCTACTGGCGGTTGCCAGAAGGTTGTTATAGTTAGGACCCAGTTTCCATAGGAAGAGCGTTTTTCCATTTGCCAATAACTTTGGCGCCGTTTGAAGAATCCTAACGAAATTTTCAAAACTAATACGACACTCACTTCAGCTGCTGTCTTGAATGTTTTGGGGTGATCTGTCAAGTGGGGGCCGAGAAAAGGTGGGCTCCCAAAACGTGTTTTCCCCATGTCAATTCCCATAGGACCTTTAGACATGACTACAGCCCGAACTGCTAAAAGGAATTATACCAAATTTGGCAGGTAGGTAGATGTTGGTCCAGCAAAGTGTCTTTTTGTTATTTTGTGTAAATCTGTTCAGTAGCTTTAGAGATATTAACCTAAATCCAAATTTGTATGTCTAGGGATGTGGTGGGACCGCAACCCCTCCCGATCTCATACTGAGATCTGATTGCCTGCCAAAACTTCAAACCAGGAAGTGTTGGCAGTCATCTTGGAACTGGGCGTGAGTGGAGTCCCAGAAAAAACATTAAAAAAAAGAAAAGGGGGCAGGGTAGAAATACCTTGACACCCTAGGCTTCTTGGGGGGGGGGGGAGGGGATCCCACAGGGACCCAGCAGAGCCCCAAAAACATAGTTTAAAAAAAAACAATTTGGCGGGATCTTTGGATCCTGCCGAAAATTTTAAAAAAGCGAAACGAGTGCTCTCACGCCTCATTAATTATCAGCCCCCAAGTGGGCCAGGTCTCGGGGGCATTTCCAAAATAAAGGAGGGGGGTGCATGGGCCCCCCCTCCTGGGGCTTTTTATGCCCCTGTGACCACCACCTCCCGAGGCTTGATAAATTATAAATTGGGGAGCTCTTGGACCCGGCGGGCCCCAGGGACCACCACCTCCCGGGGCAATACTCCAAAAACAAATGGGGGGGGGTCTCGAGGACCCCCAAGCTCATTGGGGCCAAAAACAAGTTTTAGTGAGGGGTCTCAGGGGCACCCTCGGCCCCAAAGACAACCACCTCCCCGGGGAGAAGTTTCTTTTTTTTTTAAATGGGAGGGCTGGCCTTGCGGTGCCTCTTCCGGGCCATTCTTGGCTCCCGGGACCACCACCTTCCCGGGCAGGCCCTACAATAAGAAAGGAGGGAGGCTGCACGGCCCCCTTCTGGAGCCAAAGGTGGCCCTAGGGACCGCCATCCCCCAGGGCCGGCTTTTGCTATATCCCAGGGTACCCACCAATGGGACATAGCTGTTTTCTGTGGCTTGGCGGGAGCTTTACAGCGCCCAAGCCATAGCAAACTGTGTTCCACTTTCAGCAAGCGAGAGGATTGAAAATGCTCTAGTTTACTGGAAGCAGAACAAAATTGCCTTTACACAGAGGTAGCTGCGTGGTTAGCAGCTCCCTATGTGTAAAAGGAATGCCGGCTCCCGCAGGAGGCAGGGAGCTGGCAGGGACCGAGGAGACCTTCAGGCTCCCCCCATAGTCCCCATCAGTAGTGAGTGGGTGCCCTGGGTGGAACCAGGGCACACAAAATAGAGGCCGGGCCCTGGGATCCCCGGGTTCCAATTTGGCCCGGGAGAGGGGCTGCGTGGCCCTCCTCCCCTTGTTTCTTTTTTTTTAAACAAATAAAAAGGCCAGGCTCCAGGGGGTGAGATCCCAGGGGCCGAAACCCTCCCTTTAATTAAAAAAAAAAAAAGACTGAGCCCTGTGGGGTTGGGGTTTCCGGGGCGGAAATTGGCTCGGGGAGAGGAACTGAGCCGCCCCCCTCCCCCATTGTAAAAAAAGGCTTGGCATCGGGGAACGGGGTCCCCAGGGCCAAAAATGGCCCAGGGAAGGTCATCGGTGATGTAATCAGTGATGTGATTTGAGATGTCATCAGTGATGTCACTGAACATATCATGAGTGAGGTCATAAGCAGTGCATTGTGAGGACGTAAGTTATAGTTAGCTCATGTAACTAGAACTGCTGAAGTTCACTGGTTTTTGTACGAGTGAAATCTGAGACTAACTATAACGTCTCTGTAACCTTTGTATTTTCAGTGAACATATATATATATATATATGTATATATACACATATATGGTATATATATATATATATATGTATCCATATGCAGAGAACCCAACAAGTGAGGCGCCACACACGGTCGTGTAAAAACCTTCTTTATTGACAGGTTGCAGGGAAAACAGCGTCACTCCCTCAGCAGGAAATTCAGCCAAACATGTTTCGGGCTTCCTAGCCCTTGCTCACTGGCACAGAGAGTACAGCTGCTAGTTCTTCCGCCGCACTTGCAGCGTTGCTTTATAGTTACGCCCCTGGGCGTGTACTTGCACAGCATTGTGGTTGTTGTAGTCTTTGACGCAGCGGAACCCCTCAATATTTTCAAAGTCCTCTAGTGGGATACTGAAAGCAGTCACGCTGGGTCCCTGCAAATAAACAAGCCAACATTGGTCACGCCGTTCCTTGCACGCTGTGATACTTGCAACACACTGGAGCCGCTCTTCCGCGGCGGGGCACCTCGCGACCCTGGGCGAGGCCGCTATGTACATCCATATGCAGAGAACCCAACAAGTGAGGCGCCACACACGGTCGTGTAAAAACCTTCTTTATTGACAGGTTGCAGGGAAAACAGCGTCACTCCCTCAGCAGGAAATTCAGCCAAACATGTTTCGGGCTTCTAGCCCTTGCTCACTGGCACAGAGAGGTACAGCTGCTAGTTCTTCCGCCGCACTTGCAGCGTTGCTTTATAGTTACGCCCCTGGGCGTGTACTTGCACAGCATTGTGGTTGTTGTAGTCTTTGACGCAGCGGAACCCCTCAATATTTTCAAAGTCCTCTAGTGGGATGCTGAAAGCAGTCACGCTGGGTCCCTGCAAATAAACAAGCCAACATTGGTCACGCCGTTCCTTGCACGTTGTGATACTTGCAACACACTAGAGCCGCTCTTCCGCGGCGGGGCACCTCGCGACCCTGGGCGGGGCCGCTATACATCCATATGCAGAGAACCCAACAAGTGAGGCGCCACACACGGTCGTGTAAAAACCTTCTTTATTGACAGGTTGCAGGGAAAACAGCGTCACTCCCTCAGCAGGAAATTCAGCCAAACATGTTTCGGGCTTCCTAGCCCTTGCTCACTGGCACAGAGAGGTACAGCTGCTAGTTCTTCCGCCGCACTTGCAGCGTTGCTTTATAGTTACGCCCCTGGGCGTGTGCATACAGCATTGTGGTTGTTGTAGTCTTTGACGCAGCGGAACCCCTCAATATTTTCAAAGTCCTCTAGTGGGATGCTGAAAGCAGTCACGCTGGGTCCCTGCAAATAAACAAGCCAACATTGGTCACGCCGTTCCTTGCACGTTGTGATACTTGCAACACACTAGAGCCGCTCTTCCGCGGCGGGGCACCTCGCGACCCTGGGCGGGGCCGCTATACATCCATATGCAGAGAACCCAACAAGTGAGGCGCCACACACGGTCGTGTAAAACCCTTCCTTATTGACAGGTTGCAGGGAAAACAGCGTCACTCCCTCAGCAGGAAATTCAGCCAAACATGTTTCGGGCTTCCTAGCCCTTGCTCACTGGCACAGAGAGATACAGCTGCTAGTTCTTCCGCCGCACTTGCAGCGTTGCTTTATAGTTACGCCCCTGGGCGTGTACTTACACAGCATTGTGGTTGTTGTAGTCTTTGACGCAGCGGAACCCCTCAATATTTTCAAAGTCCTCTAGTGGGATGCTGAAAGCAGTCACGCTGGGTCCCTGCAAATAAACAAGCCAACATTGGTCACGCCGTTCCTTGCAGGGACCCAGCGTGACTGCTTTCAGCATCCCACTAGAGGACTTTGAAAATATTGAGGGGTTCCGCTGCGTCAAAGACTACAACAACCACAATGCTGTGCAAGTACACGCCCAGGGGCGTAACTATAAAGCAACGCTGCAAGTGCGGTGGAAGAACTAGCAGCTATACCTCTCTGTGCCAGTGAGCAAGGGCTAGGAAGCCCGAAACATGTTTGGCTGAATTTCCTGCTGAGGAGTGACGCTGTTTTCCCTGCAACCTGTCAATAAAGAAGGTTTTTACACGACCGTGTGTGGTGCCTCACTTGTTGGGTTCTCTGCATATGGATGTATAGCGGCCCCGCCCAGGGTCGCGAGGATGCCCCGCCGCGAAGAGCGGCTCCAGTGTGTTGCAAGTATCACAACGTGCAAGGAACGGCGTGACCAATGTTGGCTTGCTTATTTGCAGGGACCCAGCGTGACTGCTTTCAGCATCCCACTAGAGGACTTTGAAAATATTGAGGGGTTCCGCTGCGTCAAAGACTACAACAACCACAATGCTGTGCAAGTACACGCCCAGGGGCGTAACTATAAAGCAACGCTGCAAGTGCGTCGGAAGAACTAGCAGCTGTACCCTCTGTGCCAGTGAGCAAGGGCTAGGAAGCCCGAAACATGTTTGGCTGAATTTCCTGCTGAGGGAGTGACGCTGTTTTCCCTGCAACCTGTCAATAAAGAAGGTTTTTACACGACCGTGTGTGGCGCCTCACTTGTTGGGTTCTCTGCATATGGATGTATAGCGGCCCCGCCCAGGGTCGCGAGGTGCCCCGCCGCGGAAGAGCGGCTCCAGTGTGTTGCAAGTATCACAACGTGCAAGGTACGGCGTGACCAATGTTGGCTTGTTTATTTGCAGGGACCCAGCATGACTGCTTTCAGCATACCACTAGAGGACTTTGAAAATATTGAGGGGTTCCGCTGCATCAAAGACTACAACAACCACAATGCTGTGCAAGTACACGCCCAGGGGCGTAACTATAAAGCAACGCTGCAAGTGCGGTGGAAGAACTAGCAGCTGTACCTCTCTGTGCCAGTGAGCAAGGGCTAGGAAGCCCGAAACATGTTTGGCTGAATTTCCTGCTGAGGGAGTGACGCTGTTTTCCCTGCAACCTGTCAATAAAGAAGGTTTTTACACGACCGTGTGTGGCGCCTCACTTGTTGGGTTCTCTGCATATGGATGTATAGCGGCCCCGCCCAGGGTCGCGAGGTGCCCCGCCGCGGAAGAGCGGCTCCAGTGTGTTGCAAGTATCACAACGTGCAAGGAACGGCGTGACCAATGTTGGCTTGTTTATTTGCAGGGACCCAGCGTGACTGCTTTCAGCATCCCACTAGAGGACTTTGAAAATATTGAGGGGTTCCACTGCGTCAAAGACTACAACAACCACAATGCTGTGCAAGTACACGCCCAGGGGCGTAACTATAAAGCAACGCTGCAAGTGCGGCGGAAGAACTAGCAGCTGTTCCTCTCTGTGCCAGTGAGCAAGGGCTAGGAAGCCCGAAACATGTTTGGCTGAATTTCCTGCTGAGGGAGTGACGCTGTTTTCCCTGCAACCTGTCAATAAAGAAGGTTTTTACACGACCGTGTGTCGCGCCTCACTTGTTGGGTTCTCTGCATATGGATGTATAGCGGCCCCGCCCAGGGTCGCAAGGTGCCCCGCCGCGGAAGAGCGGCTCCAGTGTGTTGCAAGTATCACAACGTGCAAGGAACGGCGTGACCAATGTTGGCTTGTTTATTTGCAGGGACCCAGCGTGACTGCTTTCAGCATCCCACTAGAGGACTTTGAAAATATTGAGGGGTTCCGCTGCGTCAAAGACTACAACAACCACAATGCTGTGCAAGTACACGCCCAGGGGCGTAACTATAAAGCAACGCTGCAATTGCGGTGGAAGAACTAGCAGCTGTACCTCTCTGTGCCAGTGAGCAAGGGCTAGGAAGCCCGAAACATGTTTGGCTGAATTTCCTGCTGAGGGAGTGACGCTGTTTTCCCTGCAACCTGTCAATAAAGAAGGTTTTTACACGACCGTGTGTGGCGCCTCACTTGTTGGGTTCTCTGCATATGGATGTATAGCGGCGCCGCCCAGGGTCGCGAGGGTGCCCCGCCGCGGAAGAGCGGCTCCAGTGTGTTGCAAGTATCACAACGTGCAAGGAACGGCGTGACCAATGTTGGCTTGTTTATTTGCAGGGACCCAGCGTGACTGCTTTCAGCATCCCACTAGAGGACTTTAAAAATATTGAGGGGTTCCGCTGCGTCAAAGACTACAACAACCACAATGCTGTGCAAGTACATGCCCAGGGGCGTAACTATAAAGCAACGCTGCAAGTGCGGCGGAAGAACTAGCAGCTGTACCTCTCTGTGCCAGTGAGCAAGGGCTAGGAAGCCCGAAACATGTTTGGCTGAATTTCCTGCTGAGGGAGTGACACTGTTTTCCCTGCAACCTGTCAATAAAGAAGGATTTTACACGACCGTGTGTGGTGCCTCACTTGTTGGGTTCTCTGCATATGGATGTATAGCGGCCCCGCCCAGGGTCGCGAGGGTGCCCCGCCGCGGAAGAGCGGCTCCAGTGTGTTGCAAGTATCACAACGTGCAAGGAACGGCGTGACCAATGTTGGCTTGTTTATTTGCAGGGACCCAGCGTGACTGCTTTCAGCATCCCACTAGAGGACTTTGAAAATATTGAGGGGTTCCGCTGCGTCAAAGACTACAACAACCACAATGCTGTGCAAGTACACGCCCAGGGCGTAACTATAAAGCAACGCTGCAAGTGCGGCGGAAGAACTAGCAGCTGTACCTCTCTGTGCCAGTGAGCAAGGGCTAGGAAGCCCGAAACATGTTTGGCTGAATTTCCTGCTGAGGGAGTGACGCTGTTTTCCCTGCAACCTGTCAATAAAGAAGGTTTTTACACGACCGTGTGGGGCGCCTCACTTGTTGGGTTCTCTGCATATGGATGTATAGCGGCCCCGCCCAGGGTCGCGAGGTGCCCCACCGCGGAAGAGCGGCTCCAGTGTGTTGCAAGTATCACAACGTGCAAGGTACGGCGTGACCAATGTTGGCTTGTTAATTTGCAGGGACCCAGCGTGACTGATTTCAGCATCCCACTAGAGGACTTTGAAAATATTGAGGGGTTCCGCTGCGTCAAAGACTACAACAACCACAATGCTGTGCAAGTACACGCCCAGGGGCGTAACTATAAAGCAACGCTGCAAGTGCGGCGGAAGAACTAGCAGCTGTACCTCTCTGTGCCAGTGAGCAAGGGCTAGGAAGCCCGAAACATGTTTGGCTGAATTTCCTGCTGAGGGAGTGACGCTGTTTTCCCTGCAACCTGTCAATAAAGAAGGTTTTTACACGACCGTGTGTGGCGCCTCACTTGTTGGGTTCTCTGCATATGGATGTATAGCGGCCCCGCCCAGGGCTCGCAAGGTGCCCCGCCGCGGAAGAGCGGCTCCAGTGTGTTGCAAGTATCACAACGTGCAAGGAACGGCGTGACCAATGTTGGCTTGTTTATTTGCAGGGACCCAGCGTGACTGCTTTCAGCATCCCACTAGAGGACTTTGAAAATATTGAGGGGTTCCGCTGCGTCAAAGACTACAACAACCACAATGCTGTGCAAGTACACGCCCAGGGGCGTAACTATAAGCAACGCTGCAAGTGCGGCGGAAGAACTAGCAGCTGTACCTCTCTGTGCCAGTGAGCAAGGGCTAGGAAGCCCGAAACATGTTTGGCTGAATTTTCTGCTGAGGGAGTGACGCTGTTTTCCCTGCAACCTGTCAATAAAGAAGGTTTTTACACGACCGTGTGTGGCGCCTCACTTGTTGGGTTCTCTGCATATGGATGTATAGCAGCGCCGCCCAGGGTCACGAGGTGCCCCGCCGCGGAAGAGCGGCTCCAGTGTGTTGCAAGTATCACAACGTGCAAGGAACGGCGTGACCAATGTTGGCTTGTTTATTTGCAGGGACCCAGCGTGACTGCTTTCAGCATCCCACTAGAGGACTTTGAAAATATTGAGGGGTTCCGCTGCGTAAAAGACTACAACAACCACAATGCTGTGTAAGTACACGCCCAGGGGCGTAACTATAAAGCAACGCTGCAAGTGCGGCGGAAGAACTAGCAGCTGTACCTCTCTGTGCCAGTGAGCAAGGGCTAGGAAGCCCGAAACATGTTTGGCTGAATTTCCTGCTGAGGGAGTGACGCTGTTTTCCCTGCAACCTGTCAATAAAGAAGGTTTTTACACGACCGTGTGTGGCGCCTCACTTGTTGGGTTCTCTGCATATGGATGTATAGCGGCCCCGCCCAGGGTCGCGAGGTGGCCCGCCCGGAAGAGCGGCTCCAGTGTGTTGCAAGTATCACAACGTGCAAGGAACGGCGTGACCAATGTTGGCTTGTTTATTTGCAGGGACCCAGCGTGACTGCTTTCAGCATCCCACTAGAGGACTTTGAAAATATTGAGGGGTTCCGCTGCGTCAAAGACTACAACAACCACAATGCTGTGCAAGTACACGCCCAGGGGCGTAACTATAAAGCAACGCTGCAAGTGCGTCGGAAGAACTAGCAGCTGTACCTCTCTGTGCCAGTGAGCAAGGGCTAGGAAGCCCGAAACATGTTTGGCTGAATTTCCTGCTGAGGGAGTGACGCTGTTTTCCCTGCAACCTGTCAATAAAGAAGGTTTTTACACGACCGTGTGTGGCGCCTCACTTGTTGGGTTCTCTGCATATGGATATATATATGTATGTATATATATATATATCACACAATCCAGAGCGGGTCCTTCCGGGATCGGTCCCTTAGGTGGTGCGTGGTACCGGCAAACCCAAACCGGTTCATCAATAATCCAAGGTAAATAGAGTAATTACGCACTCTCAGAGGTCCAATTGCTAAAGTCATAAGCTTTTATTCTTAACCGCTACGCGTTTCGACACACATAGTGTCTTGATCACACGATAAGTCAGCTCCACAGAAACGTGCATATATAAACAATAAACATGGAAAAGGGACTCGTGGTACAAGTAGCACGCATTACTCAGTCACTGTGGTGGCCATTTTGTAACATGTATAAACAGTATTGCAAATCCATACTTTCTGTTTCTCAATACATAATCCCGTTAATAAACAATACATTAACCGGTAAAATATGTCACATGATTGTGCTGTGATTTCTGGCTCATACCATGAATATTTACAGATCGTGCTACCATATCACCGTGCAGGTAGACATGATACTATGTAGTATGCGGACTAGTTCTAGGGACATAGTTAAGAAAGGTACTCGCATATGTTCGTGCATGGTACATGCACTAAGTAGACCCGTATCGCAACATAAGTTCCACATGTTTACGTTCTACTCCTGTTTGTGTCAGTGAAGGCGGACTAGTGCCTATGAGCTACTGGATTAGAACGTGATAGTTCACGTATTGGCCACCTACAATTGCTATGGTAGACATACGACGGACTAGTGCGGGGAATGTCCAGAACCAAGTGGCAATAGGTCAAACGAGTTCTCGCTTCTACCATGTATTTTTTAGAAAAAAGTGAAAGCAAAAACAAAACTACATAATAAAAAACCTAAAATGGTAAAGTGCAATTAAAAAGTCTCTTATCTTGTGCTTGGTGCAGAAACCGGTCCCGGCGAAGAAAAGGGTAGGGAACCCGTGACGTGATTTGTAAGGTGATGGGTCCCTTCCTTTCCTCCTGTAACAAAGAGCAAGACAAGAGAAATAATTAAAACCATTATACAACTCAAACAGGTAATCAAATATACATTACTGCTATTAACGAAAGTTCTCAATGAGAAGTATACTACAATAATTGATATCATGGAAGTTATAACATTTAGTCTTCATGCAAAGCGGTAGACGTTCCCCCAAAATGGTATCTGTCATGATTAGGGGCCAATTGCTGTTTATAATGGACCTCACCTGCTTCTGTTGACGACTGTAGGCAGTTATGAGGCGAACCTCAGATTTGGTTCCACCTCTGATCTCATCATTAATCGGTTTATCATGGTTAGACTGGGGTTCAAGTTCTACTGGTAACAGGTTTTCCCCTGTGATGTTGCTCACTTTCTCTAATGCTTGTGAGATAGTGCGTTTGTCATACCCTCTTCCATAAAATCTAGCTTTCGCCTCAACTATGCAGCAGCCAAATTCTTGATCAGTACTACATATCCTGCGCAGCCTCAAAAATTCTCCATACAGAATACTCTTTATCAAATGGTGTGGATGGAAGCTTGTAGCATGCAGGGTAGAGTTCCCTGCAGTACTCTTACGTTGTAGAGTTGTAACTATTTTGTTGTTTACTATTTTGATTGAACATCAAGAAAATTAAAAGCTACCCTATCCATCTCCGCATTGAATTTGTAAATTGACATTATTTACATTGATCCTGGCCACAAATTCCTCAGCTTCTTCCCTTGAACCATTCCAAACAAAAAAAATATCGTCGATAAAACGCATCCAATTAAGACATGACTGTCAAAATGTTCCTTGTGTGCCACCTGAAGGACCTGCTCCTCCCAAAGCCCCACGTGTAAACACGGGGAGAATCAGGCCCCCATGGCTACTCCTCTAAGTTGTTGAAACACTTCGTTATTAAACATGAAATAATTATTATAAAGACAAAAACCAATCATCTCTAAAATCATTACATTATGTTTGTAGCAATGGATAGGTCGTTTGTTCAAATAGTGCTCTACGGCTCTAAGTCCATCGACATGGTTAATACTAGTATATAATGACGAAATGTCTAATGTGATTAATAAGTACTCATCGGACCAGGGAACCTTTTTCAATTTGCTTAAGAAATGGCTGGTATCGCGAATATATGAGGGCAACGTCCGTACAAATTCTTGCAAGTAGTAGTCAACATATTGCGATACTTTTTCCAACAGTCCTCCTCTAGCCGAAATGATGGGTCTTCCTGGAATGGGAGTGACTTTCTTATGTATTTTTGGAATAAAGTATATGACTGGAGTTATTGGAAAATCATATCGCAAGAATAAAAATTCATCATTGGAAATAAGCCCATCTCTTTTCCATTTCATTAGGTGTTTGCAAAAAGTCTCTTTAATAATTTTCAGTTGGAGAACGTTGGACTTTTTGTAGCATTCTGAATCATCCAAGTGTCTGTGTGCTTCTAGCAAGTATTCATTCTTAGGCCAGAGAACAATGTTCCCACCTTTGTCCGATTTGTTGATGATCACATCATTATTGTTCTGTAATTTCTTGATTAGTTCCTGATATTTCTTATCCTTGTATTTCATGTTTCTTACTTTCCGTTGTGTTTGGACTTCTAATTTCTTAAGTGCGTCAACAACGACATCATGGAAGATATCGATGGCATCTCGAGGCATGTTGGAGATGAATGTAGACACCAGCTTGAAAGGACTTGGGGTCACCACAGATGGAGCAATGCCTACTTCCGCAAGAACATTCTGAGTTGAGGGTATCGTACCCTCTTCTGTATTCTCTTGTGCCAAGGCATTTAGTGTTCTGAGAGTAGATATGTCAGATACCATTAAGTTGGAAGGATTGGATACAGATGCCCGTGGTGTAGCTGTCCCGGTATCGGCCGATTTTGTAATTGCAAAATATTTAGTTAGTTTTAACTTTCTAATAAATGTAAACACGTCTATTGGTGTTTGCACATAATTGAAGTTACTTTTGGGGCAAAATGACAGCCCCAAAGAGAGTAGTTGTGTCTCTGCCGCATCCAACGTGACATCTGATAAGTTGATGACTGTGTTGTTACTCTTTATTGTTGCTTTTTCTTCCAACGGTTGTTTTGTTGCCTTTTGTTTCTTGAGTTTGTTGCATTGCCTCCTTGCCCGCCTTCTTTGATTGCGTCTTTTTCTTGTGTCATCTGGGAATTCCACTCCGGAGGGGATTCCTGTTACGGAAGGAAAAGGAAAAGGAAAGTTAAATCGAGGTAACTTACCAACGAGGTCTCGTGGAGAGGCACTAACATAAGTTGCGGAAGGCAACTGCATCTAGATCACTTATTTTTTCTATTGGCAGCAATATGGATGAAGAATCCGGGAGACGCCTGGCAGCTCAAACATTGCTTGCACGAGCACCAGGAAAAACACAAGCCAACGCGACGTTAATTCCAGCTAACAAAGATAATATTCTAAGTAAAAAATTGCGAAAGTATGAGAAATTGAAAAAAACGGAAACATCCAAATGGTGGTAGGCAGTTTCCCTTCAAGATTATGTCGATAAGAACATGGTCCCGCGAGGGCTACGTATATATACAACACCATCTTATGAATCGCCTAACCCGCGTATGTTAGAGGAGTGGGCAAACAACTCTGCTGCCAGCTCTAAAAACATGCTCTGCATTCTTATCAAGTACACGTGGGAGGACAGAGAGATCACAATGAAAGAAATTGCCGACCTAGAAGAAACATTCAAGAACGATACCGACCAGACAACTATTAACAACTTCAAAGAAGAACTAAAGAAAAGAATGACAGTTTACGAGGAGGACATTAAGCTTAGAAAACAACGTAAGCTCCACCGCGACTGTACGGATTATGAGACTGTGAGAATCCTTACATATAGTAGAAAGTATGACCATTTATATAATTTCCAGCCCCACGACTCTGCTACCAACCAAACCGCATGTGGGACAGGCACCCCGATGACCACCACAGTGACCAGTGACTCGGACACAGATGTCTCGGCGCATACCTCGAGTACAGCGTCTGAAGTAGAAATCATTACAAGAACAGCTACTTTTTTAGACGAGTACCGGACCATGAGAAGACAGAAAACATCAATCACGACCCCTCAACCGACACCGAGGGGGAGAGGACATCGGGGAAGAGGAAGAGGAAAAGGAAGAGGCAGGGGCGGAGTAAACAACGACGTAGCCGACGGAAACACAGGGCACAAAAAAGAAAACTCAACAAAGCCAATGGGAACCAGACGTGGTGGCTCAAGGAACAGGAAATAAACATGATGGACGACAATATGGTAAATAAAACTGTAATCAATCTTACTAGCCGAACTCTTTCTGTTCTTGAAAAGAAAACGCTGTGCCTAGGCTTATCCTTTTGCCCCACGGAAACCTTTAACTATCCCAACACCAGAATAGACATTTTTAAATTCATCAGAAAACTTAAACTGACTAAATGGCATACTCTGAAGGGCAACACCACACAAGGCCATCATGTAGGGGCAGACGCAGATCCTACTAGTCTCACAGTAGGTGACATGACTGTGTTCCGTACTTTGCAGGATCTAGACAACAACAGTAATATAGAAGATTCACTCTCGAAAATTGTAAACTCAGATATAACCACTGACAGGGCGGCCAAAACCCCCTTCAAACCCAGATCTGTTTTCTACCCCAACCTCCCGCATGACAATGTAGATACTTTTCACGAAGTAGTTACGAAAGCCCTCATGGACTGTAAACACCAGAAGACTAGACTAAATTTTGGAGGTAGTAACCTGACTAGGGCACAAAGATCTATCATCACATCTTTGGCTACTGACAGCGAGATTGTAATCCGTCCCGCTGATAAAGGAGGGAACATTGTGTTACTCAGCAGAAACATGTACATGACTGAAGTGTACAGACAACTTGAGAACAATATGTTCTACATGAAAACCGACACCAAAACATACAATGACAGTATCCTGACTACTTGGGACAAACTGCACAAATGGCAGGAGGATGGTATTATAACATGGGAGGAGTACCTGTTTTTGAAAAGGGACTATCCCAAATTACCCATTATTTACTTTCTACCCAAAGTACACAAGGATCCCACGACTCCACCAGGGAGACCGATTGTTTCTTCTTTGGGGAGTGTTTTTGAGAATATGTCAAAGTATGTGGATTTTTTCTTGAAGGGTATGTCACTTCCCTTCCATCGTATGTGAGGGGTACGAAAGATTTTTTGAAAAAAATAGATGAAATACAATGGCAAACCAACTACATGTTTATCACTATGGATGTTTCCAGCCTATATACCATCATAGACCATGACCAAGGCATCCGAGCATGCATCAATTACCTCAATGACAGGAATATCATGTACTTTAACATCTTTATGTTTAATGGGGAACTTTTTAAACAGATACTCGGAACTTCCATGGGTACTTGCTTTGCCCCAAGTTTTGCATGCCTGTTCTTGGGTCAGTGGGAGGAAGAGATCGCGAGGGAAACCAGCCTCTCTAAGTACCGTGATAAAGTTAAGACTTGGTTGAGGTATATTGATGACCTTTTCCTCATATGGGAAGGCAGTGAGGAAGAAGCTCTTGAATTTATTGACAAACTAAATGACAACAGGTACAACATAACTCTCACTCAAAATATAAACAGAGAGGAGATAGAATTTTTGGATGTCAAAATTAAGGCAGTCAATGGCACCCTTGAAACTAAACTGTTCCGTAAAGACACAGCTGGCAACAGCGTCCTTCACGCTCTCAGCCATCACCCGGATGCTCTGAAATGGAGTATCCCATACGGTGAGATGCTGAGAGCGAGAAGGAATTGTAACACGGATGAGAACTATCTGGCAGAACAGGAAACTATGTTAGAACACTTCAGGGAACGTGGTTACCCAGAGTGGGTACTACAGAGAGCAGTTTCCAAACTTAAAGACATCGACAGACCCAGTACACTAAAAGAAAAAAACAAGGAGACTGAGTCCCAAGTAACACGTGTGATCCTTACTTATAACAACAAGTCCAGGAAAATACAAAAAATTCTCCAAGACAACTGGAATATCCTTAAAAGTGACAGCATTGTGGGCCCTACCCTTAGCGACAGACCGAGAATCACTTATCGCAAAGGACGTAGTTTGAAGGACTTGCTAATGCATGGGGATATCACCATACCTCCTAATACTTCCACACACAATCTCAAAGGGTTTTACCCTTGTGGACACTGTAAAGCCTGTAAAAATAGCCACATGGTGAAAGAATACAGTGTGCCACACTCTATGAAGAAAAATATCATCTCACAATTTTTGACATGCAGTACCACACACGTCATTTACATTTTAGTGTGTCCATGCAACAAAAGATACATTGGCAGTACGACACATATGGCTAAGAAAAGGGTCCTAGAACATCTCAGGGCCATAAACAACAGGGACCCGCACTATCCTATCGCGAGACACTTTGCCAATTTTCACCTTGCTAACAGCGCACTCCTTAGCTACTTTGTTATTGAACAAGTGACAACTAGCTTTAGAGCGGGGAACAGGGAGTTCAGATTGAGGAAAAAAGAATCTAAATGGATACTTGAGCTCGAGACGAGGTACCCAAATGGGCACAATTTGGACGAGGAACTAGCCACGCACCTCATGGAAGAATAACTGTTTTACACTAATGTTCCCCATTTTGTAATCCCCATGTGCTCCCTGAAATTCCCGTATGTTTTTATGACATTGCTTTCCCGGATTAGCAAGCTGCACAAGTTAGACTGTACAAGCAATTTTTGCATGCGATTTAAGGTAACTTGGTTAACATAAGCAACTAATGAACAGTCTAGCAATTTGTTAAAAAATGTTTGCATATTTTTAATCCTATGTTTTTTACATTCTCTTGTGTTTTCTATTTTTCTTCACAGGAGGAAAGGAAGGGGCCCACCGACATTCTGCGGACACTTCACGGGCCTCCTACCCTTTTCTTCGTCGCCACGAAAAAAGCACTAATGTTTTAAAGATAAGACGGTTTATAACTTTTCCCCTTTTCCTTTTCCTTCTCCTGCTTTGGTATTTCTCATTTTTTCACTTACAGTCACGCTTGATATTTGACTATTGTACAGTATAAGGAATTGCATGACTATGTCACTTGACGCTAGTATTGGTCCACCGTACTGCATGGTACTTGAAATTTCTTTGCCACTTGGCGATTAGAAACAATGTAATTTACATGCTCTGTCGGTATGCCCTCCGGTCTTGATCCAGCTGCATTCCATCATGATGAGGATTAACATTCATTATATTTATTTTGATATTAATTTACCATGTATTGAAATGGATTTCCGTTTTGGTATAACATATTTGTTGCTATTCTAACAGGAATTGTTGATATGACTTATTTCAATATGGTGCCATTGAATTATGTACTGACTCGAGTCACTCCAATATGGCCGCCATTCCCACGCTGCTAGCTGGGTATCGTGCAGTCCTCTGTCGATTTCATTTCCCCTGTACTGAGTCTATGTATTCACTCTGTGTACACTTGGTTCAGTGTGTGATCAAGGGAGCTTGCTCCCGAAACGCGTAGCCTTGAACTACATTAAATCCTTTTGACAGGAATCTGAGAGCACGTGCTTATTTGCAACTGTGGACTAATATATATATATATATATATATATATACATACATACATACATATATATGTATATGTGTATATATATATATATATATATATATATATATATCAAAACCAACCCTGCTCCACGTGGAAGAGAGCATGCACACGAAGAATGCTGGGTTTCAAACGGCATTTTTTATTTCATAGGGCCTCCTCCGACCCGGCAACACAGAGAGACGCGTTTCGGCTGTCACAGCAGCCTTCCTCAATCTGGTAAGCGCCATTTTAAAAAAAACTTATATACTATGTCAAAATCATGGACATAGAAAACATATTGCTTTCAAATTAAAAAGATACAAATTTTGAGCACAAGCTCGCAGGTGCATTCATATAAAATGAATTGAAAAGTAATGGTGGTCACAATGATAACTTTAACGAAAAATAGCAAGGACCCCCTGTTAAATTGATAAAACAATTCCTAGGGCAGGGCACTAGTACAGTGTAATATATATCTCTAGGCAATTATTGGATTATAAATGTTACAAATCCATAGATTTAGAGTTTTAATGTTTGTGCCGTTTAGTCATAGTTGACTTATGCATATATTATGTAATTCATGCATGTATTCTAGTTTCACTTTGAACACACTATTTACATTACCATAGATCGTAATTAATACTTATTAGATCGCAACTAACACCTAGAATAGGTTTATGATAACAGGAAGTAGTGATACTATGGCCTCATTGGTCAACGTTCTAGTTCATTATTCTCCTTTAGCCGAACACATGACCTGAGCACTATCCCTGTTCCGGCCAGTACATGCAGTCTAGTGAGTCACATGGTTGACCCTCGTCATGTGACTCTCTTACGCTATGTGCGTAGATACGTCGTCCGTATACCACAGAGACCAATCGTGAAGGTTTATGGATCAAAAGGCACAAGTTTAAAAGGAGATAGAGGTGCAGTTTATATCTTTCAACATATCGAGGTGACCGGTCTGGACGTCTATACGCCGACGGAGCCATTATCAATCCCTCAAAACTTTTTATCGTAAGTTTCCTATATATTTAGATGTTAGTGATAGCTTTCTTATTAGACTGACAGCTTCGTAAATGAATTTAATGTTAAAAGTTAGACCGCCGAAACCTGTTAGTTAAGTGAGCCCTTGATATTTCGCCATTTAGTTGTGACCCACTGATCATGACGTTAGATTTGCGTGTTAGTATTTACTCATAAGTTACCCTTATGAATTGATGTAATGTTTCTTCCCTTCATGATATGCGACTTCACGAGTACGTTTTGTAGACTCGAGATAGTTGAATAGACTTGATAGGTTGCTTTCTGAATAGCTAATATATTTATCTTACTACTATTTCTTTCATATGTCTTCCACAGTCACAACCATAAGGGAGAACTATCATAAACTCCCTTGGAACCACGTTCGCACAGAATGCGACAAATTGGAAGTCTTTAATAAGTAGTAACACATATTTCAGGTACAGATAGTTACTCATGCATATTTCCACTTTTATTTCTTTTATTTTTGCTTTTCCAAATTACTAAATAGCCTCTGATTGGTTTCATTTAGATTTTAAGGAATAGATCTTGTGTCAAGTGATTACGAACACGTATTTTATCCATAAGAAGGACACATTAAAGTCCTACAAGAAATAAATCGAGGTAATTATAAATGCCTATCTTTGTCAACTTACCAATTAAGTATCAGGAAGTAGAATGAGGAAATCACTAAATATTCATGTTACTAACTCTTTCAGAAGTTGTTTACCCTTCAACTTGGTGAAAACCATATTTTGGACTACAAGACATTTGACACTACGCTTGACATATTGAGTAAGCGTTTAAGAATAGGCTTACTTATATCCTTTTTCTACTAGCAATAGAAATCTTGGTGACTTATAGCTTTCTATCATTCTATCATTTATACTCGCTATATATTAGTTACGATTTTTCTGTTTCCTTCTTATATTCTTGGAGAAGACACGATGATATTCCTCACTGCTCTTTTCAATAACACATATTTTCCTTTGGGTGACGGTCAATCTACTTCGCCATGTATCATGAACTGCAGTGTAATTTTCTAATTATATTTTTAGGTAAATGTGTGGCTTTTCCTGACGAAGACGCAGTTTGCGTCGAAACGCGCGTCGAAGACAATTATTTTTTGTGCCACGATTTGAGTATTTTATATGACTGTTTTATATGATTGAATATAGGATTTTAAATGTTAATTTGATACACAGTATAGTTTGTTATGTGTTATGAAGTGTTTTTAAAAATTGCAATAAAGACAATCTTTTATTAGAATTATTTACCTTTGTACTGTTTATATGGATTGTTACAATGAGTTCATTAATAAGATGTACTGAAGAGACACATATATCTATGGATTTGTAACATTTATAATCCTATAATTGCCTAGGGATATATATTACACTGCACAATGATAACTTTGACATACAATCATGATGGTATGAATGCATAGTGCACGGTGCAAATATCCTTATCTACATAGAACATTATATATATATATATATATATATATATATATATATATATATATATATATATATGAAGAAAGTCACAGATGCTGCACTTCGTGGTTCCCAGCCTCCGGCGTCGGTGCCAGCAAACGGCGGCAGCAGCCGTGTAACATGTAAGGCTTTCCGTATTTTGTTGAATTGTCCAAAATAACGAGAAGCGGCACACCAGAAGAAACACAAATTTTATTGTGCACAAACCAAAGGGCGACGCGTTTCGGCGTTAAGCCTTTCTCAAAGCCTTACATATATATATATATATATATCCAAAAGCCAAACTCAATCGTCGGGGCCCCCAACCCTGCAGGGCGGCCACAGGCTAACGGGGATGGAGAATCCCGTTAATTTATAATCCAAAGAACAAAAATGCCAGGTCCGGATAAAAGCTTTATTTTGATACTGCCGGCTGCATGCGCAAGAGTCCCTGACGCGTTTCGACATGAAATGTCTTAAGCATAGGGCGACACTGACTTAACACAACACAGCTGTTAAATGCTCATTGTCACGTGACTAGTAGTAAATACTACATTTCCCATAAGGCTCTTTAAACTGCAGTGCAATGTTCGTCATACCTGATGGTGTCTTTTCACACTGATATGCAGTTTCACGTAAGTACAGTCACGAACACTTGTAAAATATGCATATTTCACTTTGTAAAGTCAGGTCGATAATATACTTTGCTGCTGCCAATCCATACAAAATTCATGCAATGCCTCCGGATCTTGACAAGAGGGGGCCGTTGCCCCTCTAGTCTCCCTTTCCTTGCCTCCAACATGGTTAGTACTCGGCAAATCTGTTGCTCCATCTGGGGTAAGGCGGGTCATGCCCCCCAATTTAAATCCAAAAGCCAAACTCCATCGTCGGGGGCCCCCAACCCTGCAGGGCGGCCACAGGCTAAAGGGGACGGAGAATCCCGTTAATTTATAATCCAAAGAACAAAAATGCCAGGCCCAGGTCCGGATAAAAGCTTTATTTTGATACTGCCGGCTGCATACGCAAGAGTCCCTGACGCGTTTCGACATGAAATGTCTTAATCATAGGGCGACACTGACTTAACACAACACAGCTGTTAAATGCTCATTGTCACGTGACTAGTAGTAAATACTACATTTCCCATAAGGCTCTTTAAACTGCAGTGCAATGTTCGTCATACCTGATGGTGTCTTTTCACACTGATATGCAGTTTAAGCTCCTTTAGCTCTTAGTGTGGCTCTGCAAGTGGTGACTTAAATAAAGTGCCGTAATTGAAACCTTCGTGTGCTGGCATCCTTAACTACATAGAACGTTATATATATATATATATATATATATATATATATATATATATATATATATATATTACAGCTCAAACTCTTTCAATCTCCAACAAAAGAATGACAGCACTCGCGGGGAAAGTTGAACCGGTGATTTTATTCCGGAACCACAACAAACGCGTTTCGGAAACTCCTTCTTCAGTGTCTACCATCCGCACTGAGAGGAGCCATTTAAATTACCCTGCATCGTGTAGACATAGACATAAAGAATGGACTCTATAGCCTCAACATGAGCGCCATCTTATGGTGGTATTCTTGCGCGAATTTCATATAATATAACATCACACTGTAACAGATCGCATCACATGTGTATTCACAATTTCATATAATCATTTGGCCGTGAATCGGCTTTCACGCTATATAAGTCTCCAAATAATCGGAAACTCAATCGCAAATAACACTGCTTTTTATAAAAATGCATCAAATTGAACGTTCATTTTGTATAAAACCATGAAACAAATCATAATGAAATTCTCAATCACGCCGTGAATCGGCATATACCACTCAAGGCACTCAATTAATCTTTACCTTGGTCTCTCATGACCTCTCCATATCTCGCCTTATATTGGCGCACCATTACTGTCCATGTCAAAACAACTCATAGCAAATTAGAGAAAAGAAATCAGCAAAAGTCATAAAAGGTTCTACAGCAATCACTCCCAGGATCCTCATCTGCCTAGGTGCACTGACAGCTCTTCACCGCTATTCAGGCCATTAGGTGCCCTCGTTTGCATATCAATGATATAGCGGGACTCTAGCCTCCTAAGCCTCTGAACTCTGTCTCCCCCCCTGGGGTTTAGTGGTACATGATCTATACAAAAGTATTGCAACAGATTCCTGTTGCTCTGATGTTTAATAGAAAAATGCCTGGCGACTGGATAGTTCAAGTCTTTGTTCGCGATTGCCCGTTGGTGTTCCAATACGCGAATCTTTGCGCTATGTATAGTGCTGCCTATATATCTGAGCCCACATGGGCATATCAGACAATAGACAGTATGCATTGTATGGCAAGTCAGAAATTTCTTAATCACATTCTGTTTCTTCAACCCCGCTACTTGATAGGAGAGTACCCTTTTACTATTGGCACACGCCTTACATTTCCCGCAGGGGAAGAAACCTCTCATCTCTTTCAATGTTCCTTGTCTTCCAGGTAACTCATCTAGGTGGCTGTGGACCAATTTGTCCCGCAGCGACCTAGCCTTCCTGAATGTAACTAGAGGAGCATGGGGAATATCCTTTCCTATGATGGCATCTGTTTTCAGGATATGCCAGTTTCTTCTCAACATGCCCCTGAAGGTATTAGCATCATCCGAATAGGTGGTGATCATTCGGAATTTGCCTTCATTGCTATCCTTGACGCTGGACAGATCATCCTTTTTATCAAAAAGTTTCTTTCTAGGGATTCTCTCTACTTTCTTAAGTGTGGTTTCTAAGAGATCCCTATTATAACCTCTGGCCACAAACCTAGCGATGCTGTCTTTTGCTGCGGCTTTAAAATCACATTCCCAAGAGCAGTTACGTTTCAGCCTGAGGAGCTCACCATAGGGTATACTGTTTATTAGTTTAGGAGGGTGACTACTGTCGGCATGTAAAATAGAATTGCCGGCAGTCGGTTTTCTATACAGTTCTGTTTCCAGCACCCTCCCTGAACATAAACCCTTAAGTCGAGATAGTTCACTGCCACTGAACTAATCTCTGATGTGAACTTTAAATTCACCTCATTGTTGTTTAAATGTAGTATGAATTCCTCAGCCAAACTTGACGACCCCTTCCATACAAGGAAGAGGTCGTCAATGTATCTGTGCCAGGCAACTATCTCCTTGACCCATTTAGCATTCTCTTGGGTCCGGGTTACCTGCTCCTCCCACCAGCCCACGAGTAAATTCGCGTAGCTGGGGGCGAAGCAGGTACCCATCGCTGTCCCGGAGATCTGTCGGTAGAGGTCCCCCTGGAATAAAAAGATATTATTCAACAGACAAAATTCAATCAGTTCAATCAGCATATTATTGTGTTCCGCAAATTTCAAAGGTCTCTTTTTCAGAAAATACTTGATTGCATCCAGTCCGTGTTGATGGTTAATACACGTGTAGAGACTCGTAATATCTAGTGCAATCATCCAATATGTTGGTTCCCACTTCAGTTTACCAATCTGAATAATGAAATCCTTGGTGTCCTTGATATAAGAGGACAATTGTAGAACCGATTAAAACAAGAAATAGTCAATGAAGGTAGAAAGATTCTCCGTGAGACTCCCTATAGATGACACTATCGGTCTCCCTGGTGGACTGACATCGTCTTTGTGAACTTTCGGAAGGTGATAAAATGTTGGTGTCATTGGATTGGTGTTCCTTAGGAAGAAATACTCATCGGTATCAAGCATCGATTTATTGTGCCACTTGTTGATTAAAACATGGTATTGCTTGATACTCTCGCTGTACCTTTCTTTACTTGTTTTTCATAATATCTCCCATCATTCAGTTGTCTCAACGCTTCACTGCAGTATTGTTCCCTAGTCATGAGAACAATATTGCCCCCTTTATCTGAGGGTTTACAGATGATCCCCGTATCCTTTTGTAGATTGATCAAAGTTCTTTCTTGATCTTTAGTCATATTCTTTTCTTTATGCATAGGTTTCATATGCTGTCTAAATTTGACGAGATCTTTGACTACCGCATCGGAAAATGCGTCGATGGCATCAAATGGCATCTGCGGCATGAACTGCGATGCTGGTTTAAATGGACTCACTGGTGCCTCCTGTTCAATACCAATGCGTCTCGTTCTTAAGGCCAAATCATCATTATTATCCCTATTGCCTTCTTGCTCCAGACGCAGATCTTCTAATATTTCCAAAGATGTTAAATCATCCACTACTAGGATGTCTGTATCCCTCAATTTTACTTTTAACTGTCTTGACTCCCTGATGGTAGGTTTCAGCTTGAAGAATTTATGCAATTTAAGCTTGCGTACGAACTGAAAGAGATCTATCCTGGTTTGCGTGAATTCTAATCGATCGTTTGGACAAAAAGTCAATCCCAATTTCAACGCCGATTCCTCTGTGGATGTCAATGTCCTTGGTGTTAAATTCATAATGGTTAAATTATCTGCTTCCCTTACCACCTCCCTCCTCTCTTGCTCTTGGTCACCCTTGCTGTTATTTTTCCTCTCCCTCTTCCTCTTCCAGCCCCCTCTTCTTGTTCTTCTGTGGCTTCCGGTGGTTTGCTTTTGCCACCTCTCAGCCAGGACTGGCGAATGAGGTTGAATTCCATATGAAAAGGGTTTTCTGTTTACCACCAGAGGTTTCTACCAATTCATCCCCTGAAGGCTCACTTTCGGTGATGTCTGATTCTGAAGTATCCACTCTTGCTGGTGTAGGAGCAGTTCTTTTTTTGGACATTTCTTTTCTCGGGCCATCAAATCTTTTTGCGAACGTCAGTACTCTTCCTTGTGAATAGTCTCTCTCGTCCCTCTCGAATTTGTCCTGTTTCCTTTGTTTAATTTTCAGCTCGTATTTCTGCAAGCGTTTTTTCATAGCTTCCTCAGCTCATCTTGTTTATTCTTATCAGAATCCTTAGAAATTTCTTCCTCCAGTGTAGTTATTTCTATCAACGCCTTTTCTCTGTCGCTCCAGGCAAATTTAATGAGGATCTTCAAACTGCCTTTGCATGATAAAGCAGTGTGCTCCGCCCACTCTTCTAATAGGAGGGGGTCCGGGTTCTAATAAGCTGGTACAGTGTATATTCGTAGACCTCTTGGTACCCTGTCTACATCCATATAATTCTGGAGGGAGGTAGCCTCCCACCATTTCCTCATTTCCCTTTCGTACAGTCTCTCCAGTTTTGTAAACAATACGTATAGAGTGCTGAAAACATTGACGCTCGCCTTTTCGCTTGGCGATCCTGTGTCTGACTTCTTCTTCTTAAATATATCAATGGCTGCCTCTCTGCGCGCCGATTCACTGAACATCTTGTCAGTGATGTCGTGGAAGGGCTGCTAGCACTCCCTTAAAGTAAACTTATCCCCTCGTCCTGTTTCTGATGGCGCTCACTCGCTTCGCTTCAAGCACACACTCGGCTTACCCGGCTCATGTAGATTGTTCCTCTCGGGTTGCCGGTCCGTGTGCTGCCTTCCGCTTTTCATGTGCCGCCAGAGACGGTGCCTCCGCATTTAATAATCGCTCATTTTGCACCGTTTGTTCGGATCACTCTCGGACGGGTGCTATTACCGTGGTGGTGCCCCCACGTAATATTACAGCTCAAACTCTTTCAATCTCCAACAAAAGAATTACAGCACTCGCGGGGAAAGTTGAACCGGTGATTTTATTCCGGAACCACAACAAACGCGTTTCGGAAACTCCTTCTTCAGTGTCTACCATCCGCACATGAGCCGGGTAAGCCGAGTGTGTGCTTGAAGCGAAGCGAGTGAGCGCCATCAGAGACAGGACGAGGGGATAAGTTTACTTTAAGGGAGTGCTAGCAGCCCTTCCACGACATCACTGACAAGATGTTCAGTGAATCGGCGCGCAGAGAGGCAGCCATTGATATATTTAAGAAGAAGAAGTCAGACACAGGATCGCCAAGCGAAAAGGCGAGCGTCAATGTTTCCAGCACTCTATACGTATTGTTTACAAAACTGGAGAGACTGTACGAAAGGGAAATGAGGAAATGGTGGGAGGCTACCTCCTCCAGAATTATATGGATGTAGACAGGGTACCAAGAGGTCTACGAATATACACTGTACCAGCTTATGAGAACCCGGACCCCCTCCTATTAGAAGAGTGGGCGGAGCACACTGCTTTATCATGTAAAGGCAGTTTGAAGATCCTCATTAAATTTGCCTGGAGCGACAGAGAAAAGGCGTTGATAGAAATAACTACACTGGAGGAAGAAATTTCTAAGGATTCTGATAAGAATAAACAAGATGAGCTGAGGGAAGCTATGAAAAAACGCTTGCAGAAATACGAGCTGAAAATTAAACAAAGGAAACAGGACAAATTCGAGAGGGACGAGAGAGACTATTCACAAGGAAGAGTACTGACGTTCGCAAAAAGATTTGATGGCCCGAGAAAAGAAATGTCCAAAAAAAGAACTGCTCCTACACCAGCAAGAGTGGATACTTCAGAATCAGACATCACCGAAGGTGAGCCTTCAGGGGATGAATTGGTAGAAACCTCTGGTGGTAAACAGAAAACCCCTTTTCATATGGAATTCAACCTCATTCGCCAGTCCTGGCTGAGAGGAGGCAAAAGCAAACCACCGGAAGCCACAGAAGAACAAGAAGAGGGGGCTGGAAGAGGAAGAGGGAGAGGAAAATAACAGCAAGGGTGACCAAGAGCAAGAGAGGAGGGAGGTGGTAAGGAAGCAGATAATTTAACCATTATGAATTTAACACCAAGGACATTGACATCCACAGAGGAATCGGCGTTGAAATTGGGATTGACTTTTGTCCAAACGATCGATTAGAATTCACGCAAACCAGGATAGATCTCTTTCAGTTCGTACGCAAGCTTAAATTGCATAAATTCTTCAAGCTGAAACCTACCATCAGGGAGTCAAGACAGTTAAAAGTAAAATCGAGGGATACAGACATCCTAGTAGTGGATGATTTAACATCTTTGGAAATATTAGAAGATCTGCGTCTGGAGCAAGAAGGCAATAGGGATAATAATGATGATTTGGCCTTAAGAACGAGACGCATTGGTATTGAACAGGAGGCACCAGTGAGTCCATTTAAACCAGCATCGCAGTTCATGCCGCAGATGCCATTTGATGCCATCGACGCATTTTCCGATGCGGTAGTCAAAGATCTCGTCAAATTTAGACAGCATATGAAACCTATGCATAAAGAAAAGAATATGACTAAAGATCAAGAAAGAACTTTGATCAATCTACAAAAGGATACGGGGATCATCTGTAAACCCTCAGACAAAGGGGGCAATATTGTTCTCATGACTAGGGAACAATACTGCAGTGAAGCGTTGAGACAACTGAATGATGGGAGATATTATGAAAAAACAAGTAAAGAAAGGTACAGCGAGAGTATCAAGCAATACCATGTTTTAATCAACAAGTGGCACAATAAATCGATGCTTGATACCGATGAGTATTTCTTCCTAAGGAACACCAATCCAATGACACCAACATTTTATCACCTTCCGAAAGTTCACAAAGACGATGTCAGTCCACCAGGGAGACCGATAGTGTCATCTATAGGGAGTCTCACGGAGAATCTTTCTACCTTCATTGACTATTTCTTGTTTCAATCGGTTCTACAATTGTCCTCTTATATCAAGGACACCAAGGATTTCATTATTCAGATTGGTAAACTGAAGTGGGAACCAACATATTGGATGATTGCACTAGATATTACGAGTCTCTACACGTGTATTAACCATCAACACGGACTGGATGCAATCAAGTATTTTCTGAAAAAGAGACCTTTGAAATTTGCGGAACACAATAATATGCTGATTGAACTGATTGAATTTTGTCTGTTGAATAATATCTTTTTATTCCAGGGGGACCTCTGCCGACAGATCTCTGGGACAGCGATGGGTACCTGCTTCGCCCCCAGCTACGCAAATTTATTCGTGGGCTGGTGGGAGGAGCAGGTAACCCGGACCCAAGAGAATGCTAAATGGGTCAAGGAGATAGTTGCCTGGCACAGATACATTGACGACCTCTTCCTTGTATGGAAGGGGTCGTCAAGTTTGGCTGAGGAATTCATACTACATTTAAACAACAATGAGGTGAATTTAAAGTTCACATCAGAGATTAGTTCAGTGGCAGTGAACTATCTCGACTTAAGGGTTTATGTTCAGGGAGGGGTGCTGGAAACAGAACTGTATAGAAAACCGACTGCCGGCAATTCTATTTTACATGCCGACAGTAGTCACCCTCCTAAACTAATAAACAGTATACCCTATGGTGAGCTCCTCAGGCTGAAACGTAACTGCTCTAGGGAATGTGATTTTAAAGCCGCAGCAAAAGACAGCATAGCTAGGTTTGTGGCCAGAGGTTATAATAGGGATCTCTTAGAAACCACACTTAAGAAAGTAGAGAGAATCCCTAGAAAGAAACTTCTTGATAAAAAGGATGATCTGTCCAGCGTCAAGGATAGCAATGAAGGCAAATTCCGAATGATCACCACCTATTCGGATGATGCTAATACCTTCAGGGGCATGTTCAGAAGAAACTGGCATATCCTGAAAACAGATGCCATCATAGGAAAGGATATTCCCCATGCTCCTCTAGTTACATTCAGGAAGGCTAGGTCGCTGCTGGACAAATTGGTCCACAGCCACCTAGATGAGTTACCTGACAGACAAGGAACATTGAAAGAGATGAGAGGTTTCTTCCCCTGCGGGAAATGTAAGGCGTGTGCCAATAGTAAAAGGGTACTCTCCTATCAAGTAGCGGGGTTGAAGAAACAGAATGTGATTAAGAAATTTCTGACTTGCCATACAACGCATACTGCCTATTGTCTGATATGCCCATGTGGGCTCAGATATATAGGCAGCACTATACATAGCGCAAAGATTCGCGTATTGGAACACCAACGGGCAATCGCGAACAAAGACTTGAACTATCCAGTCCCAGGGATTTTTCTATTAAACATCAGAGCAACAGGAATCTGTTGCAATACTTTTGTATAGATCATGTACCACTAAACCCCAGGGTGGGAGACAGAGTTCAGAGGCTTAAGAGGCTAGAGTCCCGCTATATCATTGATATGCAAACGAGGGCACCTAATGGCCTGAATAGCGGTGAAGAGCTGTCAGTGCACCTAGGCAGATGAGGATCCTGGGAGTGATTGCTGTAGAAACTTTTATGACTTTTGCTGATTTCTTTTCTCTAATTTGCTATGAGTTGTTTTGACATAGACAGTAATGGTGCGCCAATATAAGGCGAGATATGGAGAGGTCATGAGAGACCAAGGTAAAGATTAATTGAGTGCCTTGAGTGGTATATGCCGATTCACGGCGTGATTGAGAATTCCATTATGATTTGTTTCATGGTTTTATACAAAATGAACGTTCAATTTGATGCATTTTTATAAAAAGCAGTGTTATTTGCGATTGAGTTTCCGATTATTTGGAGACTTATATAGCGTGAAAGCCGATTCACGGCCAAATGATTATATGAAATTGTGAATACACATGTGATGCGATCTGTTACAGTGTGATGTTATATTATATGAAATTCGCGCAAGAATACCACCATAAGATGGCGCTCATGTTGAGGCTATAGAGTCCATTCTTTATGTCTATGTCTACACGATGCAGGGTAATTTAAATGGCTCCTCTCAGTGCGGATGGTAGACACTGAAGAAGGAGTTTCCGAAACGCGTTTGTTGTGGTTCCGGAATAAAATCACCGGTTCAACTTTCCCCGCGAGTGCTGTAATTCTTTTGTTGGAGATTGAAAGAGTTTGAGCTGTAATATATATATATATATATATATATATATATATATATATATATATATATATAACGTTCTATGTAGTTAAGGATGCCAGCACACGAAGGTTTCAATTACGGCACTTTATTTAAGTCACCACTTGCAGAGCCACACTAAGAGCTAAAGGAGCTTAAACTGCATATCAGTGTGAAAAGACACCATCAGGTATGACGAACATTGCACTGCAGGTTAAAGAGCCTTATGGGAAATGTAGTATTTACTACTAGTCACGTGACAATGAGCATTTAACAGCTGTGTTGTGTTAAGTCAGTGTCGCCTATGATTAAGACATTTCATGTCGAAACGCGTCAGGGACTCTTGCGTATGCAGCCGGCAGTATCAAAATAAAGCTTTTATCCGGACCTGGGCCTGGCATTTTTGTTCTTTGGATTATAAATTAACGGGATTCTCCGTCCCCGTTAGCCTGTGGCCGCCCTGCAGGGTTGGGGGCCCCCGACGATGGAGTTTGGCTTTTGGATTTAAATTGGGGGGCATGACCCGCCTTACCCCAGATGGAGCAACAGATTTGCCGAGTACTAACCATGTTGGAGGCAAGGAAAGGGAGACTAGAGGGGCAACGGCCCCTCTTGTCAAGATCCGGAGGCATTGCATGAATTTTGTATGGATTGGCAGCAGCAAAGTATATTATCGACCTGACTTTACAAAGTGAAATATGCATATTTTACAAGTGCACACATCTTGGAGCTGTATATATATATATATACATATCCACAACAAAAGGTAGCCCCAAAGGAAGAAGCCGCAAGGTAAATAAATTGCTCCATGAATTTATTGAGGGCAGCTGCATACAGGGAACAGCCAGGTAACATTCATCAAATTAAAGTCAGCCAGACCGGTTTCGGGAATCCTTTCCCTTCCTCAATGGCGTTCTGTTGATCAAGGGCAGTTTTCTCTTGTGCACTTTTATCTTTGAAGAACCTGCCCCAGTGGGCGTGGCCGTACTCACAGCCTTCTGGTCCTCGTAGTGCTACGATATTATTCTCCAGTGAGTCCGTCTTGTTCAATCAGCAGAAAAATAAAAAACATAAAACACCCCTGTGGGTTGATGTTCAGTCCCGCTGAAAACACCTGATGTCTTACTCAGCTGCCTTTATGAAGATTACCTCCCGTATGCAAAATGGCACCATAGTGGCGTCATCACGGGTCCGCACTCACGCGGCGGGCGTCTCCCGCGGCTGGGCTCAGCCGCTAAATATCCACAACAAAAGGTAGCCCCAAAGGAAGAAGCCGCAAGGTAAATAAATTGCTCCATGAATTTATTGAGGGCAGCTGCATACAGGGAACAGCCAGGTAACAGTCATCAAATTAAAGTCAGCCAGACCGGTTTCGGGAATCCTTTCCCTTCCTCAATGGCGTTCTGTTGATCAAAGGCAGTTTTCTCTTGTGCACTTTTATCTTTGAAGAACCTGCCCCAGTGGGCGTGGCCGTACTCACAGCCTTCTGGTCCTCGTAGTGCCACGATATTATTCTCCAGTGAGTCCGTCTTGTTCAATCAGCAGAAAAATAAAAAACATAAAACACCCCTGTGGGTGATGTTCAGTCCCGCTGAAAACACCTGATGTCTTACTCAGCTGCCTTTATGAAGATTACCTCCCGTATGCAAAATGGCACCATAGTGGCGTCATCACGGGTCCGCACTCCCGCGGCGGGCTCACAGACCTACAAAATGACACACACCCACTCACAGACCCACACAGCCACTCACACACCCACCTACACACCCATACAACCACTCCCACACCCACTCACACACCATTACAGCCACTCACACAGATCCACAAAACCCCTAACACCCACTCACAAACCCACAGAGCCACTAACTCATGCACTCACACACCCACTCAGACACCCACTTACACACCCACCAACCATTCAAACATCCACTCACACACCTGTACAGCCACTTACATACGCACTCACAGACCCGCAAAACCACTCACACATATTCACAGACCCAAACAGCCACTGGCACACCCGATCACACACCCACTTGCACACCCACACAACCACTCACATACCCACTCACACACCCATACAGCCACTCACACACCCACTCACAGACCCACAAAACCACTCACACACCCACTTACAGATCCACATAACCACTCACATACCCACTCACAGACCTACAAAACCACTCACACACCCACTTACAGACACACACATGCACTTACACTCCCCTACAACCACTCTCACACCCACTCACACACCCATACAGCCACTCATACACCCACTCACAGACCCAAAAAACCACTTACACACCCACTCACACATCCACTCATGCACCCACTCACACCCCCACTTGCATCAATGGTGACGTAATCAGTGATGTCACTGACCATGTCAGGAGTAATGTAATATGTGAGATCATAAGTAGTGCATTGCAGGGGGTGCAAGTTATAGTTAACTCAGATAACTATAACTGTTGGAATTTCTAAAATGTTGTGTGTAAAATCTGAACCTAACTATAACGTCCCTGTAATCTTTGTTTTTGCAGTGAATATATATATATATATATATATATATATATATATATATATATATATATATATATATATATATATATATATGGGTTACAGGCTTGCCCACCACTTCATCCACTTCATCCACACGAAAAAAGGCAAGAGTAGACCCAGGAATTCGTTGCAGTGATTTAATCAGCAATCACCATGTCGCCATGACGCGTTTCGGCCGGAAAAACGGCCTTGATCATATATATATGTGTGTGTGTGCGTGTGTGCATGTGTGTGTGTGTATATATATATATTTATAGGAATTAACATGGGAAAATATGCTTTTAAGCACCCCCTGGTTCTCGGCTTCTCAGCCTCCACTTGAGGGATCACTCCAAAACTTTCAAGATAACAGCTGAAGTGAGCATCGTATTATTACGGGAAGATTCGTCAAGCGGCGCCAAAAGTATTGTAAAAACAAAAAATGCTTTTCCTATGGAAGCTAGATCCTAACTATAACTACCTACTGGGGGACCCAGTAGGTACTATAAATGTATACAATTTGGCAAAATTATGGATGTATATAAGAACCACATGGTGAATGAAGTACTCAATAATGATGACTTAAAATGTATATTTAACCATTACAAAATGGATGCCTCGTTTACTGTAAATCTAACATGTTTACGTACAATATGCAAAATAACGTTACAGCACTATGCAGCAAGTACTAGGGAATATGCACGGTTCTGTAAAGTTATGTATATAGGAACCATTTGGTGATGACATATGATGAAGTAGATAAGAATGGTGATTTAAAGTATATATTTAACCATTACAAAATGGATGCCACGTTCACTGTGAATCTAACATGTTTACGTTGGGATTGTCCTTTCTTTACTTCTACTTCTTGTATGTAAGATGCAATCAATAATATTTCCAGTGTGTGATCTAGACTGCGTGGCAGTCGAAACACGTAACTGGATTAAAATACCTGCTTGAAGGAAATATCCCCTGAGTGAGCACTTTATTGCTGTTGAAATTGTATTACGATGTCCGGTGTGCTCCGCCGGCTGTAGCGCTCCAACTACCATAGGGCGAGAGAGAACGGAAGGAGCAAAATGTGTTACGGATATATATATAGCACACCCAGCGTTTCATTTTAAAATCAACCCACTGTTGGATTGTATACACGTTACATGGCATGCAGCAACATCCACTGGGATTGTAAAATTATGTAGAACACTACTTTTACCAAAATGCTGCTCACCGAGGCATAAATACACGCCCACTGGGGCGGGAACTTGAATACATTTGAATAGGTGTTCGAACATTAAGGCTGCTGTATTCCTCTTCGTTTGGGCTCGTGAACAAGGACGAAATGTCTGAAACACGTTGAGCCGTTAAAGAATGGATTTTACTTGAAGCTGGGTTTGCTGCAATCCTCAGCGTAGAGGTTAACTTTCCTTGAGGGTGTCTTCATTGGGGCAACCTGTGATTTTTGGATTTGAGCGGCCGTGCCCGGTCGCGAGGACGAACCGCCGCCGAAGAGGCGGATCTGCGGCGCTCAGATGGCTGGGTGCCGACACAGAATGGAAGGCTCTTGCTGGTGGACTAAGTCACAGGCAGCACACCCAGCGTTTCATTTTAAAATCAACCCACTGTTGGATTGTATACACGTTACATGGCATGCAGCAACATCCACTGGGATTGTATAATTATGTAGAACACTACTTTTACCAGAATGCTGCTCACCGAGGCATAAATACACACCCACTGGGGGGGAATTTGAATACATTTGAATAGGTATTCGAACATTAAGGCTGCTGTATTCCTCTTCGTTTGGGCTCGTGAACAAGTACAAAATGTCTGAAACGCGTTGAGCCGTTAAAGAATGGATTTTACTTGAAGCTGGGTTTGCTGCAATCCTCAGCGTAGAGGTTAACTTTCCTTGAGGGCGTCTTCATTGGGGCAACCTGTGATATATATATATTATATATATATATATATATATATATATATATATATATATATATATATATATATATATATATATATATGAACAAACACTCCCGCTTCCTCAGAAACATCCAACGAAGAAGGCACGGGCTCGAGGCTGTTTAGGATATGGCTTCTTTTATTGTTTCAGGTCACCCTCAACCCGGAGACACGAGAGACGCGTTTCGGCTTCACAGAAGCCTTTGTCAATCTGATTGGCGCCAACACTAGGTAAGTATATATAGTATCCTTCCCACTTTAAGCTTTGATAAACACAGAAGAAATACTAGCAAGCACAGTGCTTCGATATACACATATATATGATTTTTTGGTTTGCTAATAACTTTGGTGCCATTTGATGAATCTTCACAAAACTTTCCAAAAAAAGCTCATCCACCTCAGCTCCTAAGTTTTGGGATGGTCTGTCAAGCAAGAGGCAAGAAAACGGGAGGTCCCAAAACAGGTTTCCCAATGACATTTTCCAAAGCAAAATTAGACACAGCTGCAGCCAAAATGGCTTTGTACCAAATTTGGCAGAAAGCTAGATCTTGGTCCAGAAAGCATGCTTTTGTAATTTGGTGTAAGTCTGTTGAGTAGGTTTTGAGAAATGAAAGTTTCAAATGTGTGTATATATAATACCGCAGAGGATCAGTGGAGCCGACAAATCTAAAGATAAGATGTAATTGCCTGCGATCATATCAACAAACGTGGTGGCAGCATTTTACGACTTGGGGACTCAATCTCCTGCCCTAAAAAGAGGTTTTAACAACATAGAGTGGGGTAGGGTAGGGATACCCTGCCCACTTAGGCCTGTCCTCCCACCCCACCCCCTGTGGCAAAAAAAAATGTTTTTATCGGGTCAATGGATCCACAAAGGATCTGCAGCTCCGCCGGCCCGACCAAAAGAAAATGGTGGCCTTATACCATCTCTAAATAAGCCACCCAGGGTGGGCCAGTGTATGGGGTGTTGGCACAATTTAATTTTTGGGGGAGAGGGGCATATGGTATTAGTATTAGGAGGCCTTTATGAGGACCTGTGGATCCCATCCCTAGGACCATTTAAAAATTTGGGGAAGGTGGTCATGCAGCTACCCTCTCCAAGCCTTTATGAGGCCCCAGGGCCCCATCTCCCAAGGCCATTATCATTTTTGGGGAAGAGGGAAACGCAGCCCCCCTACCCAAGCCATAGTAGGGCCCTGGGGACCCTATCCCCAGGACCCACTGTTTTTTCAGGGGAAGGGGGCATCAGGCCCCCATCCTGAACAGTAGATCAGCCCCAGGGACCCAATCCCCTGGGGCCCAATCCATGCACTGTCCTCAGAGACGTTGCTGTTTCCTGCCTGGGAGAGTGCAGGCATACTCTACTTCCAATCCCACAGGCAGGAAACACACCTTTGCTCCTACAATGAATGCTGGCTTTGGAGCCGGCAAGGATATCGGGGGCCTTGTGCTCCCACTGCAGCCACCAACGGTGATGCGATGTGGGTGCCCCAGGTGGAATCCCGGGACACTCAATGTAAAGTAGTAGCTGGCTCTAGCTGGCACCCATGATGGGTGCCAACTGGGGAGCCAGCAGGGGCCGTGTGGGGAGCCTCAACTATTGACATGTTGTGGGTGTTCTGGGTATGCACTGAGGGAACCCACAGTAAAACAATTGCCTGCCCCCGCCAGCAGGGTTGGGGAGCCTATATGGGCTGCATGGGTCTTGGTCTACCCCCACATCCCCCAACATCAAAAAAAAAGTGTGGGTGGCCCAGTTGGGCACCCAAAAAAGAAATGAAAAAAGAAATGAAATAATAAATGAGCGGCAAGAGCCACTCATTTATTATTCACAGTTCCAAAAAGGTGCACTCCATAATGGCCTGCAAGGGCTTATTGTTCATATGTTTGGACCCTGGTGTTGCCCCTAGAAGGGGGATTGGGCGCAGGCTAGGCCAGGCCCTTGGGATCAACACCTCACCGCACATGGTCAAAGGTCGTGTGCTGCGGGGAGAAGGGTGTCTGCGGGGGAGGGGGTGCAGGGTCTGGCCTCTGGCCAGGTCCTGCGCCTAACTTAACGGCATGCACAGCCAAGGCTGTGTGCAGCATAGGAGTTGGCCCTGCACCCAAGTTCACGCCACCCATGGCCAAAGGCCCTGCACTGTAGGAGACATGGCAGAAGAGTGCCTATTAGAAATGTCTGTGAAACCTGTAGAGTTGTGCACATATATTTAACTTTTTTATTTTTAAATGAACAGTTTGGCAAATTTTGGCAAATGTTTTAACCTGATTCCCTAAGAGGCAGGTAGGGCTTGCTCGTTCATTAGGAAGTAATTTGTGGTGTTTATTTCTGCTTTGTCACTTTAAAAGGTCACTTGCCCCTACTTGAGTAGGAGTTAATGTACGTCGTTCAGAGTGGGTAAAATGTGTTTGAATTTCTTCAGTCCTTTCATGAGGCATGTGGCATTGTCCACATCAAACCAGATAGATCAGAGAGGACATCATATTGCACAGTGGTGCTAAATTCAATTTGTAATGGGGGAAGCGTTGGTACAGTGCTGTTTGTTAAGTTAGCAAATAGGCAATTCGGTTGGTTCTGGGGGCGTGCATCTGAATACAGTGTGTTGCACACCCACTGCTCACTGCCCCGCCAACATCACTGATGGTCACATGTTGTTGCTATTGTCAGCATTTTCGAAATGGTGCTCTCATGCTAGCAGTTCTGGAACCTTGCAGTGACTCAAATTTGTTTTATAAAACTGATATGCTTGTGCTATATTTATTACTTAAAGTAATAAATAATCAAGTATGGAGGCTTAAGAATACATGCACATGAGACTTTGGCCATGGTCAAGCTCTGTACAGGTGACCCTGGAACAGGAAAGTTGACAGAGAAGCTCACTCCATCCGTGTTACCTCTTTTTTTGTTTTGGGATGACTGCCATGGATGTCAGTTAGGAGTGGCATGGGGTAACAGCCTCTACCCCCTCTGCCCTTTGGTACCCGTGCCACTGGCCTTGTTACCTCCTAGTCTCAGGAGTCATAAAGCCGTTGGCAGGAAGAGAAAGCAAGCAGCATACAGAGAGCCATTCTAACCTTTTTCTGTTTCTACACTTTGCTCTTTCCCCAGCCTCTTTCAGAGTCAGAAGCAAATAGAAAGCTATTGAGGGTGAAGAGTGGGACAACGGATACACACTTTCACTAGCTCTGACATTTTAGTGAGTCGACCTCCATTACACCTGCATTGCTACCACAGTTATTTTCATATGTGGGGCGTTTGATAGCAACAGTAATTTTACACTGCTTCCAAGCTCCAAATTAAATATTTCTAAAAGTTACAATTAAAGAGAGCAGTTTTGCTTATCTGCCTAAGCCAGCTTGCAATGAAAAAAGCCATGTGTCTGTGGGGAAAAAGATGGATGGGTCTACAGGAACAGAAAAAATGAGTAATTATGGTTTTCCTTCAGACTGTAAAACAGCAAAATAAAAAAAAGCTCTTCCTGTGGAAAATAGGTCCTAACAGTGACAACATTAACGTTTTTAACAAAAAAAAATACAGAAATCTAACAGTGATAGTTAGCAGAGATAACTATAACTTACATCCCCGCCATGCACTGCTTATGCCCTCACATGTTACATCACTCATGACATGTTCTATGACATCATTTATGAAATCACTCATGACATTTCAAATTATATAATTGATTTTTGTGAATTTCTACGTTTTTTTTTAAACAAAAACATCTTTTTTATCACACTTAACTATAACGTTACTTTAACATTTGGTTTTTTCCAGTGAATTTCTACGTTTTATTTAAGGTAAAGTAGTTTTTTATTACCATTCGTAAAGCCAACCCTCCATCTAGGCCTGGCGGTGAACCCCTCACAGACAGCCAATCCCATGCTGTGCACGGCACAGAAGGGGGTTGGCAACAGGGCCTAGCCCGCGACCACAACCTGTGGCTAACCCACCTAGAGGTAGCCAAACCCCACTATGTAGGCATCCAACCCCATGCTGCACATGGCCTTTGGTCGTGCATAGTGTGGGGTTAGCCACAATGACTGGCTTACAGCCAGGCCCTGGGTCCAACCCCCTCGCAGGCAGCCAAACACAAGTTGCGCACCGCTATTGGTCATTTGCAGCGGGGCGTGGCCGTAGGGCTTCGGCTGCCTCCAGGCCCTGTGGTCAAACCTCCAGCAGGCTCCTAACCACAAGCTGTGCACATCCTTTGGCATGCACAGCGTAGGGTTGGATTTCTGGTCCCGGGGACCAATCATCTGGGGTCAAAACATATATATTAAGGGGAGGGGGCATGCAGCCCTGCTCCCCGACCATTTTTTGGCCATGGGGATCGAAACCCCCAGGGCCAGATGCAATATAAAGGGGAGAGGGGCTGCATGCCCCCCCAAGCCTTAAAAGGCCCGAGGTATCCCATCCCTGGGGCCAACTACAATTAAACAAGGGAGGAGGGTGTTCAGCCTCTCTCCCCTTGCCTTCTTGGGTCCAGGGGACCCCAGGGGAAACATCTACGGGGAGGGTTTGTGCAGCCACCCTCCCCGAGCCTTAATAGGCCACCCCATTCCCTGAGGCCAAATACAATAAAAGAGGGGACGGAGCTGTCCGGCCCCCCTCCCCAAGCGTTCACAGCCCTAAAGCGAGAGGTGGGTGCCCTAATGCCCACATTGGGCACCCACAGAGCACACACTGGGGGCCTCAGGGCGAGCCCCAGGGCCCCTGCGGCCCCAGCTTGCTCCTCGCATGGTGCAGGTGCCCGCATTGCTCCCGTCTGGAGGGAGAAGCTATTTATGCTTGCTCCCTCTGGGCGGGAGCAACATGTGTTCTGTTTCCCTGCCTGAATCAGTGCGGGCTGGGAAACAGAACACAAACCTGCTCCCTTCAAGTGGGAGCCTTTTTAAATCCCCAGCCACCTGGCAGCAGACTTAATGTTTGGTCCTGTTTGGCAGCAGATTAAAAAATGTTCCACCAGAAGGGAGTAAACACATGTTTCCCTGCCCGCGCTAGTGTGGGCAGGGAAACTACTGTGTCCCAGGAGTGGGTTCACCAGGACACAGTTAGTGAGCCGGCCCTGGGCCTTTAGAGGCTCAGGAAGAGGGGTGTGTGGCCACTTTTCTTTATAACTAAAGTAATGGCCCTGGGGGATGGGATCCCCAGTGTCTTTTTAAGCCTTCACAGCCCCCCTACCATTTTATTTCCATTTTTACCCCAGGGAATAGGGTCCCCAGGGCCTTTAGAGACTCAGTGAGGAGGACTGTGCACCCCTCCTTCTTTTTTACGAATTCAGCCTGGGGGATGAGGTCCCTGGGGCCCCCATTGGCTCAGGGAGGGGGCTGTGCACCCCTCCCCTTCATTAATATACGTGGCCTGGGGGGGGGGGTTGCGGTCCCCCCCAGTCCCAAAATGGGCAATGGGAGGGGAGCTCTACTCAATAATATTGGACACCATTTTTTAAATGTTTTTGACGCAATCCCACAGGAGTCCTGTGGAATCGTACAAAAAGATGTTTTTTTTTTTACCCACGAGGGTCCCTCTGGGTTTTCCCCGTAGGGCCTAGCTGGGAAAGGTATCCCTACCCTGTTCTTTTGTTGTTGTTTTTTTACTTCAGTACAGGAGGCTTAATCTCCTAGTCCTGTAATGGCTGCCAGCAACATTTTTCTCATGTCACTGGCAGCCAAACAGATCGGTTGTTCCCGCTGGAGCAAATTGACCAAAAGGAAAAAAAACTCCTTGGGCCAATCAACACTCCATTCTTGTACCTTAATTTTTCCAAAACTACCAAATGGATTTACACCAAATCACAAAAAGCATACTCTGCGGATAAAATCTAGCTTCCTGCCAAATTTAGTGTAATTCTGTCCAGCAGGTTTTGCAGTAGTGCTTCTTAAATAAGTCTATCGAAAATGCAAGGGGATTTTGTGTTTTGGGATCCCCCTTGTTTTTCGCCCACACTTGACGGAGCACCCCGAAACTTTCCATGCACAAACTAGGCAAAAAAGAGCAATTTTTGGGAAAGTTTCCTAAACATTTGTCAAAAGGTGTCAAAGTTAATAGCAACATAAAAAACACATTTCCTATGGAAACACTGACCTAACTATAACTACATAGCGGCGACTGCCACTTGGATATGGATATATGTATATATATTTCAGCACACCATTTATCGTCAAAAAACAGGTTCCAACATGCTCGGGCTCGCTTGTAATCGGCTTTATTGTGGCTTAGGGTAACGTCGACTCCCTCAGCGGTCTTTTATCGTGCAACCCACCTCCCCCATTCAATTTAACCTGGGACCTGGGAGATGGGGTCCCCAGGAACGAAAGTGGCCCAGGAGGGGGGTGCCACGCGACCTCCCCATCCCCATTCAATTTTGGCCAGGCCCCAGTGGATGGGTCCCTGGTGCCAAAATCAGCCCGGGGAGGGGGACCATGCGACCTCCCTCACCCATACAATTTTGTCTGGGCCCCGGGGGATAGGGTCCCCTACCCCAATGAGTTTTGGTCAGCCTCGGGGATGGGATCCCCCTCCCCATAGCTGCCAAGTTTACAGATTGCTGTGTGTGACATTTTCATGATTTCAGAGTAATTATGAGTGACATTTCAACGACAATGAGTGACGCTTTCTCGCAAGCAAAATCAAGCAATGAAGATGAGGGAAGCATATAAATATCAGAAATTACACCCATTTGAGCAGGAAGAAACTCTTAGAAGCTCTTAAAACTGCTGCAAAGCACCAAAAATGGAAAGGCATAAACCGGAGACAGACTGCGTGACTGCAGTTCTTAGTAACAGACATAGCTGCCAAGTTTTCAGGTGGCATTTTCATGATTTTAGCATGTGTATGTGTGACATTTCAAGCCTTAATGTGTGTCACTTTGAGAAACACTTTATCTGAAGTGGAACAAAGCAGTTATGTTCCTGTAATGTAATAGAAAGAAAAAATGAGCAATTGTCGACCTACATTGTGTAGCTTGGATACGTTCACACCATAATTAAGATCATAGGAAGGGCCCTGCTACACCTCCCTTACACAGTCCTACAAAATTATACACAACAAGCAGTCATGCAACACAAGCTTTTTGCTAAACATTGTACTGCTTTTGACTATCATGAGTCAGATTTAAAAAAAATACAAAGTCCTCACCAAAGTCAAAGTGAAACAGTTTATTTTTCTCTGTAGTTTTATATTGCGGGAACTCAACCTGAAGATTTTGTGCGATTTACATGAGCTGTGGTTAAATTACACAAGGCTACATTCATTCAGTTTTCTTTTCGGCACCGGGAGATTAAGTGATTTGTCCAGAATCATAGGATCTTGAGCCTACGCCGAGACTCCACCCTGTTTCCCCAGTTCTAAAGTCAGCAGTTCAGGCCCAAACACATCCTCTCTTATATTTTAATAGCAGAAACACATGAAGGTATAGTGATTGGAAGTCCGAGGGAGAATAGTTGGCTTTTATAATGAACATTTCCATTCATATATTCACTCTTCTTCTACTTCACATAAGTCACCCCTATGGTAGGCTGTAAGTAGGCTATACAACAGGGTACTATGTGCTTAATAGGTAATACATGCGCTTTGAAATTTTAGTGAGTTACATGCTCACTTAAAGACCGATATGCCTAGTTTAACATCCAATCTCACACTCAGCCTGTAACCAATCCATACAGCTACTTACATAAACATTTAGAGACCCATTGTGTTTCGAAGATAAGCACTCAAATAGCGACATAGTAACTTACATATCCATTGACACATGCACAAAGGAAATTGTACACTCACTCAGATATGTAGCCAAATACGGCACAACCAAGGGAGCCATCCAGACAAGTTGCCCTTTAAACATGTCTCAGTCTTGCTACTGCAAAGCCTGTGTGTGCAGTTTAACAACCAGGCCGACTTGGCATTTAAAAATCCTTGCTAAGCCTTAAACTTCCCATTAATTACATGTAAGTCAGTCCTAAGGTAGGTAATAGGGTAGGTTGCTATGTGGTTAAAAGGTAACAGATGTACTTGTATGTTTCAGTGGGTCATATGCACACTTAAAAACCCAAACACCCAGTTATACAACCAGTATCTCACCCATACTGTGACTAACATACCTGTTTACAAAATCCGAGAGGCACTAACACAGCAATACAGGCACTTAGACATTCACTCACACACCCATACAGCGCTCATGTATTCAGCAGAAAGTGAGCTTGTTGCACACAGTTACATAACCCAACATTTGCTAACAGAGACAGTTAGGAATCCATGCAGGCACTTAAAAAAATACACAATTAGAAACCCGTAGACTTAGTAAGAGCGGCAGTCATAAACTGTCATAGTTACTTAAACATCCAGTGGCAAATACACAAAAGGACTGATATAGGGTGGCCAGGCAAGATTGCAGAGTAGACGTGCCTACTGGCGCTCCATCGGACACAGGCATAATCCTTCCCGTATCCTGAGGCATCCTGCTGGGAATCATTCCCAGATAGCTCCCCGTGGCATCGGCATTATCCTGAGGTGTGCTGAGGCTCTGCCCTGCTGCTCTGGGTAGTTTGGCCATGGTGGTGCAGGCGCAGCCCTGGTAAACGAGGCCCAGCACCATTTTCCAGCTGGGGGTCAGGCAGACCCGGAGGCCGTCTGAGTGTGGCAGCCCTGAAAAGTTCAGAGGAGCGGCTGGCGGCCCGACCGAACTGGACCACCTGGGGGATACCCCGCAGGGAGCAGAAAAGGAGTGGACCGCCTCCCCGAGTCACACTGACTGACAGCGGTGAGAGGGTCTGCCGGCAGAGTGCCAATGGCCCATTGGGTGTGCGCTCGTCTGTGTGTGGTGGGGAGCATTGGCTGCCAGCCTCTTGGTGAGGTGACGGTGATCCTTTGCCTGTGGGGCCATTCCGGCGAGACACCAAACGAGCCCGTAAAGTGGAGGGGCCTAAACAGCGCTGATCTAAGGGACGCGTCGGAGGCTCAGGCAGGTTCCAAGAGAGAGGACCTTTCCGCCTACTGAGTCCATGCAAGGAGTGACCAGAGCGGGGACGAGGAGAAGGAACGATGTCCTGCACAGGCTAACCTGAAGGTGAGGAGAATAATGTGTGGGGTGAAGAGCAGCCTGAGAAGTGGGTGCTCCCCCCACCTGCGATGAGGGGGCTTTCCTGAAAGGCATGGTGAGGACTCTGTGGACCCTGGTGGTGAGGAATCCCCGAGAGAGTCATTGGAATGCGCAAGGGTAGTGGCTAGTGAGGTTGAATTGTGGACTGGCTGGTGGAAACCTGTGTTGAGACCTGTGGATTTGGCCCTCTGAGAGTGGACCTCTAGAAACAATGCTGGTGAGGAGAGACTGTCCCGCTGAGCTTCGAGGTCTTTGATGGTGGGGTGACCTGTGCCCCAGGGGAGAGGCGACACAACAGAGATGCACCAGCCACTACTATCCCCGGTGATACCCTGCTGACAATTCGCTTAGGCCCCTTGAACTGCGCCTTCTAAGCTGGAACTTTGTGTGACGGACGTTCCTGGGCCCAGAAAGAGTATATAGAGTGGACCTCATATCTGCACATAAAAGTGGCTGTGCCCGAGCGACCACAGTAGAGGTGAAGGCCTGACGAAGATCCTTGTGGCGGCCCCTCCCTGATTGCTCTCTGTACCCCTTGGTTGCCGTTGTATCAAGCTTAATGATGGTGAAAGAGAAAAGGAACTGGTTTCCTAGACCAATAAGATTCTTAACTATGCGCAGCCAGTTCCTCTAGGGTGTGGGACCCAGGAGGTGACCCAAGATGGAGGTAGAGAGGCACTTCTACAGACGGCAGAGGTGGCTCCCTCCCTCGCAGATTTGATAGCGATGATTCAGAATTCACTGGACGAGATGGTCCATAAGATTAACTCTGTCGCTATAAATGTTAATCTGTTACGGACTGATCTACGGAGGGTATTGGAGCACGTCACCACTACAGAACAAAATGTGAGTGCCTTGCAGGAGGAAGTCGGTATGCTCCTTGACACCGTCATCCGTGTCCAGAAACAGGCAGTCCACTTGGATGATCATATGGAAGATTCTGAGGGGAGATTCTGCAGAAATAACCGTGTATTGTGGGGTTCCTGGAGAGAGCGGTGGGGCAATCTGCCGAACTCTTCTTGGAAGACTGGATCACTACCACTTTGGCACCCAAAAGACTCTCTAAATTCTTTACAATTGATCGAGCACACAGGGCCATTGCACCTGCCGCCCAGACCTGGAGCCTCACCTTGCGTAATCGTAGCTCGTTGTTCAATTTTAGAGATAGAGCTGCAATTCTGCAAACCACCTGAATTTGGGACCCTTGTTGTTCGAAGGGCATTCCATATCCATCTATCCTGACTACACTCAGAGGGTGCAAGACCAAAGGAAAACTTTCCTATCAGTAAAAAAGCAGCTTTGAGAACTTAATTTTAAATATAGCCTCCTCTTCCCAGCTAAACTGAGAGTTGAGTGCCAAGGAAAAGTCCTGTTCTTTTTTCGTCAGGACAGGCTAGTGACTGGTTGGATTCCATAAGAAACACCTGTGACCGGCTGGTTCCCAGACGGGGTCAACTCAGCCATCAACGCTGGGCCGGTTTGGGCGTATCCGGTGACAACAAGGACGCTGGAGGAGTTGGGAAAGTAGTGCAGGGCCTGAGAGAATCCAGTTCTACTCTGATGGTACTTTGCAAGCCACTGAAGTGGTCCCTGATTCGGATGTGGCTTAACAAGAGCAGCGGGGAGACTGGGAACGAACTGAGAATGCTTTGGCCTGACTCTGTGGTCTGGTTGCGAGATGCTTTAGGGTGAATAGGTTGGGTCTGTACCCCCAGTGCTGCTGAAGGGGTGGTTGAAGACTCTGGATGTCTCAAGGGGAGGTGAACTGGGAATATGTATATGAAGTACAGTGAGCTGAGCTCTTAGTGGGTCCACATATGAAAAGCAGCTTTAATATATGCATGTTGGGGGGTTCTTTTTTCCCTTTATAGGTATATGAACTGTGTCGATGGGAGTGCTTTACCGCCCTAGGGGTAGATAGCTGCAAGAGGGGAGCTGGAGTGTGCAAGCCTCGCTCTCTTTCTCATGATCTAGCCTCTTTCAAAGCACAAGTTTGTGAGGGTGTCCATACACGGGCTTTCCTGTATCATGTCCTTATATAGGCACAATTCGCCCTGCCCTTATATAGGCATAAAATCCCAGTCCTTATTTAGGCATTAAACCGTGCACTCCAAATACAGGCATGGTCTCCGACATCCGCCCACCCTAACGTCACAACGAGTTCTTGAAGAACAGACCCTTAGGCTTCGGGAGTTTCCTAGCACAGGACTATTGATTTCTTCAAGGACTCATCTATTATGCATGAACCATTATACCTTAGGGGTTCATTCATGACGTCTTCCGCTGTCCGATTCACGTCAATGCTAACATTCTGAGGTACCTCTCAGGTATAAATATACCTTCCCTAGCCCTTGTAAACTAGAGGAGACCTCGACTTCAGAGGAGCCCGTTTCCCGGCCTGACGCACTGAGAAGACGCTGTCATCCCTGCACGCAGAGAGTCCAGCTTCCAGTGATCTGACTTCCCTTGCGGGATGTTGGAGTTCGAATCTGGGAAGAGATTCCTACCTCTCTCATTCTTAAGGTATGGAGCTGACTAGAACCTAGAGGGACTCTTGGCATACTAGGCATACTAGACTTAACATACTCTTAGTATACCATAGTAAGGAATACTTCACCTACTTCATACCTCTCCCTACACCTAGGTTAGGTTAGGTACATTGGGTAGAACTAGCTTAGCAACGCATCGTATGAGTACTCGCAGTTTTAGTCTGTGTTATTTATGCAAATGAATATCTACTAAAGATCATGATAGCGCAGTATTATTTATTTCTACTGCTTACGCTGTACATTATTTATCTTGCATACTGTCTTGTGATCATAACAGCACATTTAACTTACACGAGAAACAAGACAGTTCAATAAATCTTTTATTGAAACGCCCGTCTATTCTTTCTGTGTAACTTTGAGGAAAACTAAGCATGCACGATTGAGCTGAGTGAAATAGTTATCTATTGTTTCCACGACTCTGGGACACGTTCTGATTCTAAAGGGAAACAAAGTGGTCATGTTTTGCGGCTGCCAGAAACTACTCCCTTCTTGTTGTCAAGGAGTTTCTAGTGGCCTCTGAGCTAACTGGCACAAGTAATTAAGTTTAATATACTCGATAGGGACATACTGACCGTAGTCCTATGTCAAACCTATAGGGGATATTATTCCAATGCGCAGAGCCTATTAGGGAAATAGGAGCTACACTACATGGCGCCCAACGTTTGGTAAGGCAGTAATTTAACGCTAGATACTGAGTAACTCAGCCGTGCTTTTTCTCTTCAGAGACCCCTACCCATATACTCCAAAAGACGTCTGGAGTGGGCAGGGTTAAGTATCCACCACGGCTACATAGGGAAACACCCTATATATTAGCTGTTTGGTTTGCTCAACGTTGAAGGATACAGTGTTCCAAAATATTGTGCACCTTATCTTTTTTTCCTTGAAACTTGTTCTACATTTTTTCAAAGAACAAAATGCCTGGCTCCGACACTGAAACCGGAAACGGTGGAGCTGCGGATCAGCCAGCTGCAACAGCTTATAATATCACAGGTTTTATTGAAACCGAGGAGGGTGTTATAGACATCCCTCAAAACTTAAGAAGAGCCATCACTCTAAAACTCGGTCTGCCACCAAGAGGTGGTAGAGCAGTTTTCGTGATAGAGGCACACGAATCCTTTCAGACAGAGGTATTCTATTCATGGGTAATATTTCCTGAATCCAATCCAGTAACACACATGTTTCACTTCTACAAAGAAGATGATCCACCAGAGGAATACATTCCTTTCGAGGATATAGAAATTCCATTAACATACCAAGAGCATCAGCTCTGGTTTAAAGGCGCCCTAAAACATCACAGAAACATTACCAGGCTCGGTCCACTAGGTAGACCAGGAGCAACATGGCCGATTCTAGCCGGCTATACACCTCATCCCGATATTGAAGAAATGTCAGACAAGGAACTACTTGTTCAACTACAAGAAATAATAAAAATCTACAGACAACTGGTCCAACATGTCATGCGGACTTTCACAGTCCAGCAACCACTGACACTTCCAAATCCAACTCCACAACAGGGAAATACACTAAAAATTACACCACAGACTCTCTACGCAGTCATGGGTAAACTGCCCACAAAACGTAAGCAACTTCCATTGTGGATAGCTCAAAAAATTACTCAGATCGAAGCCGTATTTCCAAATACTAGCCCGTATGAGAAACACAGAATCCTAACAATCAGTTTACCAATGGGGATCACACCACAACTGGAAGACTGCACCACTTGGGGCTCAGTCTTTGCTGCCATCTATACTAAAACACATGGTATTCCGTCAATTGCGGTAATCCCAGATGTCCTGAAACAAATTCAAAACGAATACGGGGCAGAGCCTGCTCTAAATTTAGGTATGAAATTACTGAAAAATTTCGACCAGGTCTCAACAATAATATTATCTAATATTAAAGGGGAGGCAGCAGCAGTGGCGATCCGCCAAAAATTAAGGGAATTCGATGTTACAGAACATCAAACTGAACTACCCAGAATAATTGAACAATCTTATGCAGAATTAGGCAGAGATAGTTTGGGTGGAAGACCAGTGAAGCCGAAACTATCTGAAAGTCCTGAGAAGGACTTAATTAAATAAACTCCTACCTCTTCTAAAAAGAAGTGGGAGACTAATAAACAAAATTGAAACGAGAAACGTTCTCAATCCCGAGGTAGGTCTCCTCAAAAGGAGCCCTCTGAAAGGAGGTATAACCTCGGGAATAGGGATAATTTGAGAAAACCTGACAGGTATCAAGATACTGATACACATTAGTCTCGTCCCTTTCAGATCTCATCACAGACTTCGGAAAGAAGAGGACGGTCAGAACATAGAGAAGAACGCGTAAAATCCAAAAAAGAAAAACACGCTACGAAAAACAAAACAAAACCTCAATTCTCCAAAAAGAAAGTAGCAGGTCTGAAGATCAGACATGCTGAGAACACAACTCAAGAACGGAGAATGGGCTCAGACAATGCTGGACAGTGCAGCAGAAGTCACAATAGCTCACCAGAACCTGAAGGAACTTCTGGAGATAGTGGACTTGAATGAGTACATTACAGTTGAGACTGTAGACACCAGGGTTAGTACTCCACAAAAGTTATATGAAATAACACTCCGGATGGAGGGAGACATACCTAGACAGGTGAAAGCACTTTTTTGGGAAAGACTATCAAGGGGCTATGACATACTTCTAGCAGAAAAAGACTGGCCACCACAATTTGTCAGGGAGTGCCCACACGGCGAGGACATTATTATGCCTGCCTTCTCCAACCATATTCCAATTCACCTAAAATATACATATTCCAAGAAATGGGCAGTAGCCCAGGCCCCAGCATTATATAAAAATCATGTAGGATGGGATGAGGACTCACCTCACCATAAAATACATCTGAAACATGAACCAACTGCACAAAGGCAGTATCCAATAAAGCAAGAAGCTAAAAAACAGGTCAGGGAGATCTTAGATCAACTTGAATACCAAGGGGTGATTGAAACATGCACCTCCTCAATGAACAATCCTTTGTTTCCTGTCTCCAAACCAGACAATACATATCGTCTAGTTTTGGATTACAGACACCTAAACACTTGTTCTAAAACCTTTGCAGTGCAAAATGCACATAGCACAGCATTAATGAATAACATTGTGCGTAAAAAATACAAAACAACATTAGACATCTCAAATGGTTTCTTTTGTCAAAACATAGCACCTGAAAGCAGGTACTTAACAGCATTCTCCATAATGGGGACCCAGCGTCACTTTTGTCGACTCCTACAAGGGTTCAAGAACAGCCCAGGTTTATTCTCAGCGAGGGTAACGGAGTTACTACAAATTTATGACAATGAGGCATTGTCCTATGTCGATGACATCTATCTGACAGACGATGACCTGGACAAACACTTGAACAGGGTGAGCACCATTATACTGGGCTTCGCCTCTGAGGGCTACAAGTTCAACTTTAAAAAGTCCCGAATTGCCCATCTCAATGTCCTATTTCTAGGATATGAGTTTTCAAGTGAAGGCAAGAGCTTGGCAGCTAACTTTCTAGAGAAATGTGCGCTGCTCCAACCTCCAAAAACGCAAAAAAACTTACAATCCATTCTGGGTTTCCTAAACTTTGGCAGAACATACATTCTAAATTACGCAGAAAGGGTTAAACCTCTCTACGCATTAATCAAACCTGATTTTTCAATCAAAAATTGGACAGACGAACACACAGAAATCTTGCGTTCACTCTAGGCTAACATGTTAGCAACAAATCACTTACAAACACGCGTAAGTCAACGCAATTTGGTGATCCGAATAATTTCGGGTCAATGCGGATTCACCTACTTAACCTTCAATGAGGGTGAGAAAATACCAATTGCATACAAATCTCATTTGTACACACAAGCGGAAATGCACTTCAGTTCAACTGAAAAAATTCTAACAGCAGTTCAAACCGCTGTAGCAAAAGAAAGAGCCTTAGCCCAAGGGAAACGCATTATTGTCGTAACCCCAGTACCAGCTTTAGAAGCGGTCACAAAAGCAAGCATTCCAAATGCTAAAGCATTACATCCAAGATGGATACAATGGGTTAATTCTCTTGCTGCAACAGATGTTGAATATGTTTTTGATCCTGATTTAAAAACACAAGCATTCCTGCAATATGAACAAGAATGTCCTCTGCCCACTGAAATTCTGCCTCTCGATCAGTACGAATTCATAATTTACACTGACGGATCCGCACAACCCGCAACAGGGAGTAAGCAAGCTTACAGTGCAGCATGTGCAATCGTTAAAGGTCGCATGCGAGATGGCATCTTCTGACCTATGGTCACAAAAACTCAATCTCTAGGAGATTGTACAGCTCAGCGAGCTGAACTACAAGCATTCAAACTGGCACTTGAAAGTACAGATCGAGAATTCCCCACACTGATAGTGTGCGATTCCTTTTACTGTGTTCAGTCGTATAATGAATATATACAAAACTGGCTTGAAAATGGTTTCAAGGATGCGAAAGGAGGCACAATAAAGCACAAAATGCTTTGGGAACAAGTAGTTCAGTTAAAAAATGAACTACCAAAGGCTCACGTGATCCACACACTGAGTCATCAACGTGATGGCGTTCACGTTGCAGGGAATTCATTGGCTGACGAAGCCGCAAAGGGGGCTGTTCAGACGGCTTCCGTAGCTGCGATCACTCGTTCAAAAACAAAAATAGACGGTGAGATAATGTTGGCTGTCAATGCTTCAAGCAAGGGCAGCAGTGCAGCGTTACCAAAAAAGTTTCCACTCAAGTACTCTTATGTAATTGATGCGAACAACGTTCCTTTTGCTCGAATCCCTGGAGTGGGGATAGGGTAATTCCAAACAAGGAACGCAGATTAGGACTAATCCTAGCAGCACATGAAGGGATAGCTTCTGCCCATGCAGGTGTTTCTGCAACAGTATCTTTACTCAAGCAAAGATATTGGTGGCCTGGCATTAGGAAACAAACTAAAAACTATGTTTTAGAATGTGATATTTGCCAACAGATGAAAGTCTCAACAGTGAAACGTCCTGCGCAGACACCCCTGTTAATTTCAGACAAACCATTAGCTTGTGTTTACCTGGACCACTGCGGTCCCTTGCAAAGGGACGGTAACTATAAATATATCATGGTTGCAGTGAATTCATGCTCTAGGTTCCTATGGATATGGCCTCAGCGCTCGGCTGACGCTCGAACTGTTATAAAAAATTTGCGTGTCTTTATCGGCACATACGCTATAGGCACGCTACATTCTGACCAAGGCCCTGCGTTTAGCTCTCGGGCTTACAAAGAAGCCATGGCCAGTCTGGGCATTGCATTGCGGTACTCCTCTCCATTCCATCCTGAGGGAAATTCGGTTGTGGAAAGGAAAAACCGGGACATAAAGCAGTCTATAACAGCTAGGGTATTAGGTTCGGGTGATGGGTGGGTCAAACATCTTTATGGGGTCCAACGCTCATTGAACTACCTGCCAAGAAGTTCTCTAGGGGGGGTCACTCCATATGAGGTCCTATTTGGGACAAGAATGTGGGTACCAGATCTCGATCACGTAGGCACAGTGGTGGAAAATAAAACGTTTGATATCAAAGATCGTTTGGCTGTTTTACAGGAACTGAATGAGTTAAGAACGAAACAAAGCAACGTATTCCTACAGCCAACCACCACTGGGGAAAAACCGGCAGTCCCAGCAAGGCCTGTCTGGATTCCAAAAGTTGGGGATCTAGTCAGAGAAAAAATTGCGGACAAGAAGGAATTTGGACCTTTTTACAGACAACCAGTATCTGTCCTAGCAGTTCAAGGAACAAGAACAGTACTTCTGCCGCCCCTTGCTGGAAGAAAGGAGAAAAGATTTGTGTCCATCGACCTCATCAAACCACAGTATGTGGCCAATACTAAATAGTAGGCCTCGTGGACTCCGACCTAGTAGCAGACGCACTCCTCTCACTACTATCCACGAGGTTCAGACTGAAAGACTGATAACAATCGAGAATTCAGCTGTAACAGATGAAGGACTAAGCAACAATGCAATGGAACTCATCCCTCTTGAAAACCAAGTAACAGTTCATCCAAATACACCCGTCTACACCAATGTAGCGAGTGATCAACTGGTTCCAGCGATTTTTACAAATCCTGATGCAATTCTAACAATTGACAGAACTGCTTCTGGCTATTTCATTAACTTTGATACGTTCTCAGAAGATCCGAGTGAACCTGAAACGACGCCAGCATCATTGAAATTCAAGCAGCAAGTACAAGACTTTCTTCACTTTCTGAAAAAGACTTATTTGGTTTCTCCATGGATTGAACTCTGGATTACATCTGGACTTTTTGTTTTCCTGCTCTGGCTAGCTTTGGTTACAACTGTGAGCGTGCTTATAAGTGGCAGATACATCCATGTGAATACTGAAGGAAAAGAGGTGAACGTACTTTTGAAACCTCATAAATCTTCCCATCGTGAAGCAAGAGACTTGTCATCAGTGAACATCACAGCTGTTCCTATACAGGATGGTATAGTGTGGGACAAAACAGATTTTGATATCTTCGGCCCGACAAAACAATTGAACATTCCACATTTGTTTAAAATTTCACTAAGTGATCTCATTTCGTCCAGTACCTATTCTGATGATTGGGACTTTGAGACTGTTAACGACATAATGTTTGAGCTAGAAAAATCTGCTGCATTTTCTAAAAATGAATATTTAGAGGGTTCATCAGACTATGAAAAGCTGTATTGCTATAACCACTATGGTCATCATTATTTGCATAAATCTGCATACCCTAGAAATGTGTTTATGTTTAACCAATGGGAGCATTGTCCTACACCACCACACGGTAGTTCAAAAACATTTACTAACAAGTTTCCATATTTTTCAGGGTACAATACATCTGATCCAGAAACGTTTTACTATAAAAATGTAAACAAAACAGGACTGGAAATTATGTTAACAAATACAAAACAGATTTATTCTGCACCATTTATTGCCCAACTGTCTAGACAGGGTTACGTCTTGTGGAAAGACACAATAGACACAAAAACTGTCTGGGGTACTAAAGATTGGCAAGTGCAGGGGATAGAAGCTTTATTTAGAGCCTGCATCATCCCTGAACAAATAATGTTTTTGAATGAAACTGTCCAACAAACATCTTGTCTTGGACTAGCCAAGATCAAAGAGATGAAAACACCTTCTGTACCAACACCTGCCAGTGATAATAATACACAGGCAGTGGTGACAGTTGACAATATACTACAACTCAACAGATCTAATCCTGATTGGAAAAAATGGTTGATCTGGCCCACAGACACAAACAACTGTCAGGAAAGATTCCTGAATAAAACTCAGGGCTTTACTATTCATAGGCCAGACCCAAGATACGTCCAAAGACAGCATCCGGGGGTAGTAACAACATACAGTGTAGGAAAATTATGCCTCGATTGGCTTCAGAAATCTACACTACAGGATGTGAAACAACACTTATCCTTACTTAAAGAAGACGCAGACATAAGGGAATTCTTGCTTGGACCAAGAAAGCCGCGTCAAAAACGTTTCATATATGCCGGCATTTATGCTGCCTATAATGAAGCATGGAAAGTGTCACAGATGGAGGCCGCAGAACGAATACGTGAACTTGATCATATTAATTTAGAGAAAACCCTCTCTGTGGTCGACAATGGGTTAACAACTTTGTCCTCCAGAATATATTCATTGGATGGCATTGTATCCTCTGCTATCGACATACTAGAACAAGATTTGGCGATGTTACAGCAAGGCCAATCTCAATTACGTTCTATTGTGTTATTAAGCTGGACGCTGCAATCTTTACGTGCGGGCTATGTGCCTTGGCGTTTCATCAACACATCGGCTCTGTTTGCAGAATACAATCTAACTGATAAACAGATCGAACTGGCACAAAGAGGAGCAAAGTATACAGTGCTGAGCATTGAAAAACTGGAAAAGTTACCATTCACAGTGGCAGAAAAACCAGCTACAGAATGGCTCATTCATGGCAAAATAACATTACCTGTGACTACTTTTCAGTTTCAGTATTGCCTCAAACAAATGCAAGCAGGCAAATATGAAAGGTTGGGTAAGGAATACATTAAGACATCTTGGGATTTACCGTATACATATAGATGTTGGAGTGGGGATCGTGAAGTGTTTTTGAGCGGTACACACTGTAAACGTGCACTGAGCGGTTCACTTATATGTCAGGACATTTCTTTACACGGGGCTTGTAATGGTTCTGTGGCAAATTTGTCTTGCCATCAGCAGGGTACACCAGCTGCTGTGATTAATCCAACGTTTGGACAACTTTCTAATGGGAGTTACCTCATGTTGAATGATCAGAGTTGCTGCGGCATGTTGCCAGGCATCCCATATCTAGTAACGGTCAACTCCAGGGTCACTTGCTGTATGCAAGTATTGTTTGCCCCAATAGACACAGTCAGGGAGTCGCCTCTATGGCCTTCGCTGAACGTCTCTTTTATAAGATTTGATACTTTGAGCAGAATGAAAGCCATGCTTTTACAGCAAACAGTGCCTTTGACCTCGGCCAAAGAAACCTATGATCTACAAGTAGCAAGGACTTCGGCTGAGATACAAACTTTAATACGTACAAATTGCCCTATACATTTCGTGGAAATGATAGGACGTATCTTTAACATGTCTGATACAAGCGGAATTGTACATGTATTTAAGAGCATCTGTTCCGGTCTCTTAGCACCTTTCCAGGCAATACTCAGAATAATCCCTGACGCACTGAGAAGACGCTGTCATCCCTGCACGCAGAGAGTCCAGCTTCCAGTGATCTGACTTCCCTTGCGGGGTGTTGGAGTTCGAATCTGGGAAGAGATTCCTACCTCTCTCATTCTTAAGGTATGGAGCTGACTAGAACCTAGAGGGACTCTTGGCATACTAGGCATACTAGACTTAACATACTCTTAGTATACCATAGTAAGGAATACTTCACCTACTTCATACCTCTCCCTACACTTAGGTTAGGTACATTGGGGTAGAACTAGCTTAGCAACGCATCGTATGAGTACTCGCATTTTTAGTCTGTGTTATTTATGCAAATTAATATCTACTAAAGATCATGCTAGCGCAGTATTATTTATTTCTACTGCTTACGCTGTACATTATTTATCTTGCATACTGTCTTGTGATCATAACAGCACATTTAACTTACACGAGAAACAAGACTGTTCAATAAATCTTTTATTGAAACGCCTGTCTATTCTTTCTGTGTAACTTTGAGGAAAACTAAGCATGCACGATTGAGCTGAGTGAAATAGTTATCTATTGTTTCCACGACTCTGGGACACGTTCTGATTCTAAAGGGAAACAAAGTGGTCATGTTTTGCGGCTGCCAGAAACTACTCCCTTCTTGTTGTCAAGGAGTTTCTAGTGGCCTCTGAGCTAGCTGGCACAAGTAATTAAGTTTAATATACTCGATAGGGACATACTGACCTTAGTCCTATGTCAAACCTATAGGGGATATTATACGAGGTTGACCGCTCTAGCCGTAAGGCTACATCCTCTCCCCAAATGGGTATGACTTTCATGTTGTGGTTTGGATAGGGATCTTGGTTCTACCTTTGTGTCAAAAGGCCATGCCTGGTGAACTGACTGGGCTCCGCTATTGGTGGTGTGAGATAAAGTGTGTTAGGCATGCAAGGGGAGGTGGGCAGGTGATCTATGAAGTATGGATGCCTCAAAGAAAAAAATGATTACCTGGAATGTCCACTGAATAGCCAACTTTGAGAAACGCAGGCGAGAGTGTTTGCTTATCCGAAGCACTATGGGGTTGCTGTGGCTTTTCTGCAGGAAACACATATCTAGGGTGACTGCATCCCCTGCCTGAAAAGGCGATGGAGGGGGAATGTTTATGCGACTTCCACTCTGGATGTGCAAGGGGAACACATATTTGGGTGGCTCCGGCGGTCCCCTTTAGGCATCTGAATCATGTTGTGGACCCGGAAAGGCGGTATGTCATTTTGCATGGGACGCTTGAAAGTCTGGAGATTTATTTTTATTAATGTCTATGCTCACAACACTGATTGTCTGGATTTCTTTTATGAGATGTCAGTGGAGGCAGCTCCCTATCTCAGTGCAACGTGGTATTTAGTAGGGGATTTCAATTGTTTTCTGGACAGAACGTTAGATCGGGAGCCTCCCTTAGACCATACTAAAGCCCGGCTCACCGGGACACTGCGAGACGTGCTGAATGGTCTGCAACTGTGTGATGTCTGGCACAAGCATCATCCTGGGTGATGCTTGTTTTCTTGCCACACTTTGGTGACTGGCACATTCAGCCACTTAGATTACTTCTTTATCTCTGCTAACCTAGTGACCATGGTTATAGATGTCACCTATCTAACTCGATATCTTTCTGACCACTCGCCGGTCTTGTTGAGCCTCGGTGGTGCGCCTGATCTGCCGGCGATACCTCTGTGGCACCTCCGTGGTACCTCCGTGTGGAGGCTCTGGGGTACCCTCCATTTGTGGCAATGGTCACTGATACACTTGTACATTACTTTGAGGAGAATTGGGGATCTGCATCTTGTCGGGTGCTCGACTGGGAGGCTATGAGGGTCGTACTCAGGAGTGTGTGCATAAAAACGCCCTATGGGGTTCGCCGTCAGTTGGAATGGGACATCAGTGCCCAGGAGTCCAAGCTGGGCAGATTTGAGGCGGTGCTCCATGCGGCCCTCCATAGATTACTGGAATAGTGCAAAATGCGGTGGGCCCTGATGGAGAACTGGCACAGGTTGGAGAAACACACTCATGCTGCTTATCAGCAGAGATTGCATATGGAGGGTGATAGGACGGGCGCTCTGCCGGGACGACTGGTCAGGAGAGAGGCCCCCGAGGCCCCTGTCCTGGAGTTGCGTATGGTTGCGGGGGAACTAGTACATCCGCAGTACGTGATTAATGGGGTGTTTTCCACCCATCTTAGTAAGGTATATACAGAGTGAGTGTTCCCCTCATTGGAAGATGTGCATGGTTTCCTAGCGAACGTTGAGCTCCCGTGTCTTGACTCAGACATTGCGGAGGCTCTGGATGCCCCGCTTACTAAGGAGGAGATCTTTTCAGCAATCCAGCACATGCTAAAACCCCGGGTAGTGATGGATTGCCAGCGGAACTTTATCATAAGTTCGCTGCATTGATGGCAGACCAGCTCCTGGAGGTTTGCAACGAGGCCCCGGATACCGTCTCTCTGCCAACTTCCACGCGAGAGGCTTCAGTGGTCATGATACCGAAGCCAGGCAGGGACCCTTCACTCGCTTCATTGTACAGGCCGATATCGCTCCTAAATATAGATGTAAAAATTCTGAGCGGTGTTTTGGCGGCACACCTCCTTCACCAGTTGCCCCTCCTCATACATTCAGACCAATCGGGATTTATTCTGAGGTGCAGTACGTTCATAATTTACAGCGACTGGCCCATGTTTGCCATGCCCCGCAGCTCTTACAGATGAATTTGCCTTGCTGCTTCCGGATATAGAGTAAGCATTTGATTCCTTAAATTGGTGTTCCTATGGCACATGCTCCAAAAAATAGGTTTGGGCCCTGGATTTATCCAATGGGTTCGCTTTCTCAATTCTGCTCCATATGCTAGGGTACGTTCCGGGGGAGGGATCTCTGATCCATTTCGGCTGCATAGGGGTTCTCTCTGTTGCTGCTCTTGTTTTCGGTAGCCATGGAGCCACTGGCGGAGGCTCTGTGTTGCAGGATGCATCTTTGGGGTATATCCCTAGGAGAAATCAATCATATGGTCTCCCTCTATGCCAACGACACTTTAGTGTATCTTCGGCAGGCAGCTTATTTAGCACCCCTTCTGCTGAAAGTTGTGCAGGCATTTGGGGAAATCTCGGGCCTCCATATGAACCCAGATAAATCTAGGTTGTTCCCCCTGGGGAGACTGGTGGGAGTGTTAGATAACGAGCTGCCTGTGGTGGGGTTTCCCTGGGTGACATGTCCGATGTCTGGGGGTTCGTCTGGCTCACTCAGCCCCAACATACTGAGATATTAATATTGGAAGAGTGGTGGAGGGAGTACGGGCTTTGATTAGGTTCTGAATGGAACTACCTCTGTCTTTTATGGGCAGGATTGCAATAGTGAAAATTATAATATTACTGCACTGTCTCTATGCCCTACAGAGTACTTTTTATGCGATCCCCGGGCATTATTTTCGAATGCTGGGGACAGCTTAATAGTGGACCTCCTTTGGGGCTCCAAGAGCAGAAGGATTGGACTTGCCACGCTACAGGGAACATGGAGTCAGAGAGGACTCGAAGTTCCCCGCCTGAAATTTTACTACATGGCAGCTCAGCTGTAGCATGCAGTTCATTGGCTGGATGATGATTATAACTGGGAGAAACAGCTCTTTTTGGCCACTCATGGTGGGAGACCTCTACCAGCCCTTTTGATTCCTGGCCACCGCGTCCCCTCATTGTTTCCTTATATTATACAACATATGGTGGCCGTTTGGGAGGGTGTTGTCAGGCAGGTCGTCCAACGGGCTCCATATGCACCGGACATGCCTCTGTGTGTGGTACAGCCCTTCTTATGCATCGCCGAGTCCATGTCGGTGCAGCGTTGGAGGGATGGGGGCTGTAATCTAATGGAAGACCTGTATGTTGACCAACGTATTATCACGTGGGAGAAGGTGGTAGCTTCTTTTTTTTGGGCAACGAGCAATATCTCCAATATATGAAAATCTCAAGCACAGCTCAGGAAGTGTGGCCGTCCTTTCCTGAGGAGCCTCCCAAGTCTAGTCATGCTGGATATGGCCCAGGTACATCGATTGATATCCCATATCTATCGGGCTCTTCCAGACGACTTGCCACGGGGGGCGCTTCCTACACAAGCGAAGTGAGACACACTGTTAGGGGAACCCCTGTCAGCTACGAATTGGGTAACGGTCCATGAGGGAGTGCGGATGGTCAGTTCTAATGCTCACTTTAAACTCCTACAATATAACTTTGCGCATCAGACTTACCTCACTCCGGGGATGTTACATGTTATTTACCATTCCTGCCCGGAAGAGTGCCCATGTTGCAGGGCCCCAATGGCAGATTTTATTCACATGGTGTGGACCTGTCCATCCCCGACTTCTTACTGGCAGGATATACTTGCTCACCTTAATGAAGTCTTGGGCTGGGATGTCCTGATGGAGATCCAAAAGTTATTGCTGGGATTGCTCCCATCCCCTGTGAAAAAGAAATTAAGTAGGGAATTCGTTCGTCTGGGTTTGGTTTTGGCAAAGAGGTGCATTGCCATAGCATTGCTTAGTCCTATGCCCCCCACCTATACGGCATGGCTGAGGAATGTCTGTGAGTGGGTGACTGCAGAGGAGGTACAGATGCGACATGTACGAAGGGATGATACACTTGAAGACGATCTGACAGCCTGGTTGTTTTAAGGGGGCTGCGGGGTGCGGTTTTGGGGCTTAGCGCATCTCGCCCTAGACGTGTGAGTGCAGGGAGAAAACAGATGTGGGAGATGGCTTTAAAATCCGATGGTAACTAGGGACTAATTGCAGCATTTCGCTATTTTCTTTGTTGTGCTGGCCTAACACGAAATCATGTTGGGGAGGGGGATTAAATTGTTATATATCGACTTGGGAATTACATAGACGGTGAAAAGTGCTTTCTCTCTTGCATTGCTAGATTTTAGATGAGCAATTTAGCACAACAACTAGCGGTGAGGGTAACAAACAAAGTGCGCACAGGTGTACGTTCCGTGATAATTATTTCCAAGGCTCTGGTCATGCTCTACTTTATGTGGTCCCACCGCCACTGGGCCGCAAACAACAATAATAATTCATGCAAAAGGAGCGTGTGATTTTATTGTTCAATCCAATTTCTCAACACCCAGATACATAATCCTATCAATCCAGCCAACATGTTTCATCCTAAAAGGACATCATCAGGTGTCAGAAAGTACCTGAATCTCGACGGAAGCAGAACAGACGATATTTCCCAATGCCCACCCACCGGTGCCGTCACCAATAGTATGGGGTAACGCCACCAGCGAGGGGGAAAGGGGATTGGGACAGAGAAGAGACAACTCCGTATTGGTGATAGCCCTCTTGCTGACCAGGATCCACACTAGGTATTTCTTCTTCTTAGCAACCCGTATAAATCCCAGGAGGAAGGAGCACCTAATCCACAGAAGAGGGCGATAACAACTTAATCACACTACTCTACTTTCTTCTTCCCTATCTATCTCTAAGACCAACTCTTACCAAAGCATACTGGAGTTCTAGCTTCTCTTCTACGGTATTCTACGTGAGACTAACAGCTCTAGTCCAACACAGTATTGTGGTACAACAATTAATCCAGCATTAATTTTGAACATTGAAGAATGAGGATTCAAGTCTTTACTTTATCTCCTGACGGCTTCTTCAGTCTGAGTAATTCTATACCATGACTTGAGTGTCACATTGAGTTACTTGAGATGCTCGCAAAAAGGAACAGGGAGGGTAAGTAAGGGAGGAAAGAAAGGGGAGAGCACGCCAAAAGGGAGGTAAGGAGGAGACAGCTGGACGATATCCAAAGGGGATTCAAATCTTACTGACTTCTCCAAATGCTGAAGAGTGCACCTCAAAATGCTGCGAAGAATTACAAGGAGATGTCACTAGCAGGGGCGGAATCCGGAAAAACTGGAAATCTTCTGTAGCATTGCTGATTTCCTGCAAGGAGCGGATACTGTGAGGTGAAGTAGAGCTCCGTACTAAAACGGGAGAGCAAACGGAAGACGTTACACTAACGTTTCCGAACTCCACTCTAACGGGAGCGTAGAAATAAATGAAGTCCAGTCAGGGAACTAAGTGCTGGCTTCCAAAGACGTTTTGCCACCTCTCCGAGTCCGTGAGAGAGGAATGGACTCGGAATGAACTTGCTTCAGGCAGATTCAAATTGAAGTGCGCAGTGTAGAACGCGCGCACTCCACTAGAGCCCACAAAGTCTCGCGAGAGTGCTCTCCACAGAATGGCTGCATGAACCTAGAAAATACGGCAGCCATCTTGCAATGTACTAAACTTAACTAGTCTTGCAGATTCTTCCAGTGATTAATCACTGGGCGTTTCACTATGAATCTTCTTCTTTTTCCCAGACCTCTCCTCAACCCACACTGAACTAGGGACACCGCACTAATCCGATTCTTGACAGTACCCCCTCTCAAAGGCCGATTTATCGGCCCAGGCTTGAGAGGATGCTGAATGTGAAATCTTCGTTTGATTCGAGGAGCATGAACATCTGCTGCTAACTCCCAAGATCTATCTTCAGGTCCGTAACCTTTCCTCTCAATTAGATAGAAAAGTTTTCCTTTGGTTCTTTTGGAGTCTAAAATTCCTTTCACTACATACTCAGTATGCCCTTCTACCAACAGGGGCGCTGGGGGTTTGGCAATTCTGGTATTGGGAGCACTTTTCTTAAGTAAGGATACATGGAAAATTGGATGAATACCTGTATTAGGGGGTAATTTCAATTTGACAGTAACCGGACCTAATATCCTTTCTATGGGGTATGGTCCTACAAAAGGTGGTTGGAATTTTCGATTACCCTTTAAATGAAGGTGTCGAGAAGACAACCAGACCTGATCACCAACCCGAGACTCTGGTGCAATTTTCCTGTGTTTATCTGCCTGTATCTTGTAACCTTCTTTGGCCTTCTCTAAATTGGACTCAGCAGACTTACGAATAATGGTTAAGTCTTTCATTAAATCCTTGACTGCCGGAACTTCCATGTTTCCCTGACCAATAAAAGGATTTGGATGCCTGCCATAATTTAAGAAAAAGGGAGAGTACCCCGTGGAAACATTTTTGGCATTATTGAATGCAAACTGTGCCATCCAAAGCAACTCGGACCATTCACCCTCCTGATCCAGAAGAAACAACCGGAGATACTGTTCCAGTTCTTGATTTACTCTTTCCGTTTGACCATCTGTCTCAGGATGGTAACTGGTCGAGTGTCGAACTTCCACTCCGAGGCCATGCATAAAGGCCTTCCAAAAATGGGATACAAACTGAGAGCCTCTGTCTGAGATCAAAATTTTAGGAACCCCGTGAATCTTGACTATGTGCTCACTAAAGTGCTGGCAGTGGGGATTCCCTTTAAAGGAACAAAATGGCTCATTTTGGTGAAAGTGTCTACAAAAACTAGCACCGTGTTGCAACCATGACTAAGAGGTAGATCTACTATCAGATCCATAGTGATCGTGTGCCAAGGTTGGGAAGGGGTGGGTAAACAATGTAAAAGACCTTGAGGAGCTTGTCTCATTGGTTTTCCACGGGCACAGATTTCACAGGTAGCTACATATTGTTTAACGTGAGAATGAACTTCTGGCCACCAAAAATAACGTTGAACCAAATCTAAAGTCTTTAACAATCCTTTATGACCAGCTAATGGTTGATCATGGCACTCATGTAGGGCTTTTTCTTGAAGTTCTTTTGTGGGTAAGTACAGGGCACCATGATAATAAGGTAATTGATTGAGAACTTCTCTTTCTGAATCTTGCAAAGACCAACGAGATTTCTTCTGGTGTCAAATTCTTCTTGACCTCTTCCTGAAAATCCACCAAAGAGAGGGTACAGATGGTCTTAGACTCAGGAATTATAGTCTGTTGAGTTTCATGAGGTTCTTGCATTTCTGCGTAGATCCTGGACAAGGCATCCGCATTGCCATGTTTGTTCCCAGGACAGTAGGTAATCACGAAGTCAAATCAGCAAAGTAGAGGGACCATCGTAGTTGCCGGGGAGTTAGGGTCTTTGCAGTCTTCAAGAATTGCAGATTCTTGTGGTCCGAATATACTGTCACCTTATGTTTGGCTCCTAATAAATAGTGCCTCCATTCCTCAAAAGCATCCTTCACAGCCAATAATTCCTTCTCCGCAATTGTATAGTTAATCTCAGCAGGAGTGAGCTTTCTTGATCGGAATGCCACTGGATGAAGTTGACCTGTGGTCTTATGGCGTTGTTATAACACCCCTCCAATCGCCAAATCAGATGCGTCAGCCTCCACAAAAAAAGGTTCCACTGGGTCTGCATGAAGCAAGATGGGAGCAGTCGTAAAATTCTTTTTGAGAAACTGAAAGGCCTGCTCTGCCTCTTTGGACCACTGAAACTTTACTCCCTTCTTTAGGAGTTTAGTGATTGGAACAATTTTTTGTGAAAATCCTTGAATAAAACGTCTATAGAAATTTGCAAATCCCAAAAATCGTTGAACTTCTTTTACATCTTTTGGAGAAGGCCAGTTGACAACAGATTGGACTTTCCTTTGATCCATGGTCACTCCCTCAGGGGATAGGACAAAACCCCAAAATTCCACAGTTTGAACACCAAAAGCACATTTTTCAAGCTTAACAAATAACTGATGATGTCGTATTTTTTCTAACACCATTCTGACGTGCGATGAATGCTCTTGTGGGTCTTTAGAGAATATCAAGATATTGTCCAGATAGACTACAGCAATTTTACCAATCAGGTCTCCCATAATTTCATTGATAAAATGCTGGAAGGCCGCTGGTGCATTGCAAAGTCCAAATGGCATGACTTGGTATTCAAATAAACCGTACTTCGTCCGAAATGCGGTTTTCCATTCGTGACCTTCCTTAACACGAATGAGATGGTATGCTCCTCTAAGATCTAATTTAGTAAAAATCTTAGCTTCTTTGACTTGGTCAAGGAGGACTGAGATCAGAGACAAAGGATAACGACTTTTTATAGTCACTCTATTCAAGGCACGATAGTCAATGCAGGTTCTTAACGATCCTTCCTTCTTAGGGATGAAGAACAACGGAGAGGAAACGGGAGACTGTGAAGGTCTAATAAATCAATTGGCTAGATAACGATCCAAATAATCTTTTAGATAGCTGTTCTCGGCTTCCGTCAAGGCATAAATTCTGGAACAAGGAAGAACTGCTCCTGGTTCAAGATCTATGGTGCAGTCGTATGGACGATGGGGAGGTAATTTCTCGGCCTCCTGTTCACAAAAAACTTCCTTGAAATCTTGGTATTCAGCAGGGATTTCGGTTGAATCAATGATGCAAATGGATTCTCCACCCACAGACAACAAAGCAGCTTGAGAGGGTTCCAAACAGGTACTTTGGTCATGATAACTAAGGGTGGGCGGAATTTGCGTAGTCGCGTTAAGCAAAATTCCGCGAAACGGTAAAAAATCTATGCGAGCACGCAGAATTCCGTGAGCACGCGGAATTGCTTGTTCCCCCGTTCGTGATGCGTTTTTCCTGTTCGGGGACGCTGTTTGCGTGCTCGGGGGAAATATCTCGCAAACTTGCCCATGCGGTCGCCAATTGGCGTGGCCATCTTGTTTCACTTGTCCCGCCTGCTCGCGATGCGTGTTTCCTGTTCGTGAATGCAGATGTCCGATGGCGCGTCCGAATGACGTGTTTGCGATCGCACACTCTCGCGGGATCGCGCGAACAGATAGGAAAACTCGTCGGCGAATGCAGGGATCCCAGTAAGTCGCTACCGCGCGCGCGAACACGCATTTTGAAAGCACCAACAAGGAAAAAATTCCGCTACGCCGCGGATCGCGGAATTTTTGGCAATTCCGCGTTCTCCGCGGAACGTGGAATTGCCAAAATTTCGCAAATTCCGCGAGCGGAACGGAATTTACCACCCAGGCCTAATGATAACAATGTTCCAAACAGAATATGGAGTTCATTTCTACTGTTCGATTCTCCCAGTCTATAGAAGGATTATGCATTGTGAGCCATGGTAATCCCAAAATCATCTGAAACTGTGGGGCATCAATAAGGTTGAATTGAATGATTTCGCGATGACCACCAGCTTGGATCAATTCTAATGGCTCTGTATGTCTAGTGATGGGTCCGGAACAAAAATTAGTCCCATCCACTGCCCGGACCAACTCGCTCTTTTCCTTGAGAATGGCCTTCACTCCAATCTTTTGTGCATACTTAATATCACAAAAATTTCCGATGGCTCCGGAATCAATCATGATAGCTACCCCAGCAATTTCTTGATTCTGAAATGTAATGGTTATATGTAGAATCAAATGATGTGCCAGTGCAAGGTGTTCAAAATATGATGAGATTCTGGAGTCATCTTGTCATCTTGCACCATCAGAGCGACCCCGCCTACTGATGGTTTTGCTCGTTTCCCTTCGAAGAGATTTTTGGTCTTTTGGGACATTCCTTGACAAAATGCCCGGAAACTCCGCAATACATACACAACTTCTTCTGTCTTCGCAATTCTCTTTCGTCTTTGCTTAAGGGACCTCGAATTGCTCCAATTTGCATGGGTTCCTCCTCAGACGAAGTGATTGAAGACTTTCCAACTTCAGGTCTGGCACGATCAAATCTTGGGGTAGAGAAGCAGAAATCTTTCTTCTTTTCCCCTCTTCGCTCGGTCCATCGAAAATCGATTTCCAAAACAAGATCTACAAGAGCAGATAATTCAGAAGGTCAATTAGGGATTTGCGCTAAAGTATCTTTTAATTCATCTCGCAATCCACGATAAAAAAAGCTGCTCTCTTTTCCTCGGGCCAATTAGTTTCCACACTTAATTTATTAAATTGGGTCAAATACGTCACTAAATCCTTGTTTCCTTGGCGTAACTCCAACAACTCATTGTCAGTGGCCTGAGAGATCTTCCTTCTGTCAAAAATCCTTAAAAATTCAGTTTTGAATCGCTAAAAATCATAGAGGAAGGGATCATCTCTAGACACCAAGGGCTCACCCAGTTAGCCACATCCCCACTCAAATAGGATAGGATAACGGCAACCCTAGACTGAGCATCAGGGAATAAAGTTGGGTGACACATGAAATGGAGAGAGCATTGTGTCAGAAAAAGTTGCGCTTTCTGTGGATCCCCAGAAAACCTTTCAGGAGGAGCCAAGGGCATTAACGGGGAAACTGAATGGACAACCTGTGCTACTGTTCTAGGATTGGACTCTGGCGAGAAACTATGAGAAGTAGTCGAGGGAACAGGAGTGGTTTCGGCATTCAAACCATTTACTCTCTGAGTCAGTGAAATGGTTTCCTGACGGGAAGCTAAAATGTCTTGTTTTAAATTCTTGTTTTCTTCTCTCACTGCCCCTAATTCTCTTTGTATAACCTCCAACACTTCACCCAGGGATTTTAAGCTAAAACCCTCTGCCATTCTGCCTAGGTGGAGGGAATTCGTGGGCACTTCAATCTGTCAGAAAGTACCTGAATCTCCACGGAAGCAGAACAGACGATATTTCCCAATGCCCACCCACCGGTGCCGTCACCAATAGTATAGGGTAACGTCACCAGCGAGGGGGAAAGGGGATTGGGACAGAGAAGAGACAACTCCGTATTGGTGGTAGCCCTCTTGCTGACCAGGATCCACACTAGGTATTTCTTCTTCTTAGCAACCCGTATAAATCCCAGGAGGAAGGAGCACCTAATGCACAGAAGAGGGAGATAACAAGTAAATCACACTACTCTACTTTCTTCTTCCCTATCTATCTCTAAGACCAACTCTTACCAAAGCATACTGGAGTTCTAGCTTCTCTTCTACGGTATTCTACGTGAGACTAACAGCTCTAGTCTAACACAGTATTGTGGTACAACAATTAATCCAGCATTAATTTTGAACATTGAAGAATGAGGATTCAAGTCTTTACTTTATCTCCAGACGGCTTCTTCAGTCTGAGTAATTCAATACTATGACTTCAGTGTCACAATGAGTTACTTGAGATGCGTGCAAAAAGGAACAGGGGAAGGTAAGTAAGGGAGGAAAGAAAGGGGAGAACACGCCAAAAGGGAGGCAAGGAGGAGTCAGCTGGACGATATCCAAAGGGGATTCAAATCTTACTGACTTCTCCAAACGCTGAAGAGTTTACCTCAAAATGCTGCAAAGGATTACAAGGAGATGTCACCTGCAGGGGTGGAATCCGGAAAAACTGGAAATCTTCTGTAGCATTGCTGATTTCCTGCAAGGCGATACAAAAGGGGATGATGGACGGAACGTTTGAGCCAATCAAACACTCACCCCCAGTCAACTGATCTGGGTTTAATCCATCATCATTCTTTAGCTCACTCCACCACCCCAGTTCAGACATGGCCATATGCAAATCAGTCTGACCCTGTGCCTCATAGGAACAGTTCCAGCCCGAACTGCCAAGCCATGTCTTCCTGGACCGGAAACAAGCATCCTAGGACCGGTTTCTGGCATTTCAGCCGTCATCAGCCAGGCTTGCTTGAATCCAGTGGCAAAGTGAGCAAGGGACCCACGTCTGGGCATACCCCCGCCAACTTAGGGCGACCAAAGCGATACAAAAGGGGATGATGGACGGAACGCTTGAGCCAATCAAACACTCACCCCCAGTCAACTGATCTGGGTTTAATCCATCATCATTCTTTAGCTCACTCCACCACCCCAGTTCAGACATGGCCATATGCAAATCAGTCTGACCCTGTGCCTCATGGGAACAGTCCAGCCCGAACTGCCAAGCCATGTCTTCCTGGACCGGAAACAAGCATCCTAGGACCGGTTTCTGGCATTTCAGCCGTCATCAGCCAGGCTTGCTTGAATCCAGTGGCAAAGTGAGCAAGGGACCCACGTCTGGGCATACCCCGCCAACTTAGGGCGAACAAAGCGATACTAAAAGGGGATGATGGACGGAACGCTTGAGCCAATCAAACACTCACCCCCAGTCAACTGATCTGGGTTTAATCCATCATCATTCTTTAGCTCACTCCACCACTCCCAGTTCAGACATGGCCATATGCAAATCAGTCTGACCCTGTGCCTCATGGGAACAGTCCAGCCCGAACTGCCAAGCCATGTCTTCCCTGGACCGGAAACAAGCATCCTAGGACCGGTTTCTGGCATTTCAGCCGTCATCAGCCAGGCTTGCTTGAATCCAGTGGCAAAGTGAGCAAGGGACCCACGTCTGGGCATACCCCCGCCAACTTAGGGCGACCAAAGCGATACAAAAGGGGATGATGGACGGAACGCTTGAGCCAATCAAACACTCACCCCCAGTCAACTGATCTGGGTTTAATCCATCATCATTCTTTAGCTCACTCCACCACCCCAGTTCAGACATGGCCATATGCAAATCAGTCTGACCCTGTGCCTCATGGGAACAGTCCAGCCCGAACTGCCAAGCCATGTCTTCCCTGGACCGGAAACAAGCATCCTAGGACCGGTTTCTGGCATTTCAGCCGTCATCAGCCAGGCTTGCTTGAATCCAGTGGCAAAGTGAGCAAGGGACCCACGCCTGGGCATACCCCCGCCAACTTAGGGCTCGACACAAAGCGATACAAAAGGGGATGATGGACGGAACGCTTGAGCCAATCAAACACTCACCCCCAGTCAACTGATCTGGGTTTAATCCATCATCATTCTTTAGCTCACTCCACCACCCCAGTTCAGACATGGCCATATGCAAATCAGTCTGACCCTGTGCCTCATGGGAACAGTCCAGCCCGAACTGCCAAGCCATGTCTTCCTGGACCGGAAACAAGCATCCTAGGACCGGTTTCTGGCATTTCAGCCGTCATCAGCCAGGCTTGCTTGAATCCAGTGGCAAAGTGAGCAAGGGACCCACGCCTGGGCATACCCCGCCAACTTAGGGCGAACAAAGCGATACAAAAGGGGATGATGGACGGAACGCTTGAGCCAATCAAACACTCACCCCCAGTCAACTGATCTGGGTTTAATCCATCATCATTCTTTAGCTCACTCCACCACCCCAGTTCAGACATGGCCATATGCAAATCAGTCTGACCCTGTGCCTCATGGGAACAGTCCAGCCCGAACTGCCAAGCCATGTCTTCCCTGGACCGGAAACAAGCATCCTAGGACCGGTTTCTGGCATTCCAGCCGTCATCAGCCAGGCTTGCTTGAATCCAGTGGCAAAGTGAGCAAGGGACCCACGTCTGGGCATACCCCCGCCAACTTAGGGCGAACAAAGCGATACAAAAGGGGATGATGGACGGAACGCTTGAGCCAATCAAACACTCACCCCCAGTCAACTGATCTGGGTTTAATCCATCATCATTCTTTAGCTCACTCCACCACCCCAGTTCAGACATGGCCATATGCAAATCAGTCTGACCCTGTGCCTCATGGGAACAGTCCAGCCCGAACTGCCAAGCCATGTCTTCCTGGACCGGAAACAAGCATCCTAGGACCGGCTTCTGGCATTCCAGCCGTCATCAGCCAGGCTTGCTTGAATCCAGTGGCAAAGTGAGCAAGGGACCCACGTCTGGGCATACCCCCGCCAACTTAGGGCGACCAAAGCGATACAAAAGGGGATGATGGACGGAACGCTTGAGCCAATCAAACACTCACCCCCAGTCAACTGATCTGGGTTTAATCCATCATCATTCTTTAGCTCACTCCACCACCCCAGTTCAGACATGGCCATATGCAAATCAGTCTGACCCTGTGCCTCATGGGAACAGTCCAGCCCGAACTGCCAAGCCATGTCTTCCTGGACCGGAAACAAGCATCCTAGGACCGGTTTCTGGCATTTCAGCCGTCATCAGCCAGGCTTGCTTGAATCCAGTGGCAAAGTGAGCAAGGGACCCACGCCTGGGCATACCCCGCCAACTTAGGGCTAACAAAGCGATACAAAAGGGGATGATGGACGGAACGCTTGAGCCAATCAAACACTCACCCCCAGTCAACTGATCTGGGTTTAATCCATCATCATTCTTTAGCTCACTCCACCACTCCCAGTTCAGACATGGCCATATGCAAATCAGTCTGACCCTGTGCCTCATGGGAACAGTCCAGCCCGAACTGCCAAGCCATGTCTTCCCTGACCGGAAACAAGCATCCTAGGACCGGTTTCTGGCATTCCAGCCGTCATCAGCCAGGCTTGCTTGAATCCAGTGGCAAAGTGAGCAAGGGACCCACGTCTGGGCATACCCCGCCAACTTAGGCGAACAAAGCGATACAAAAGGGGATGATGGACGGAACGCTTGAGCCAATCAAACACTCACCCCCAGTCAACTGATCTGGGTTTAATCCATCATCATTCTTTAGCTCACTCCACCACCCCAGTTCAGACATGGCCATATGCAAATCAGTCTGACCCTGTGCCTCATGGGAACAGTCCAGCCCGAACTGCCAAGCCATGTCTTCCTGGACCGAAACAAGCATCCTAGGACCGGCTTCTGGCATTCCAGCCGTCATCAGCCAGGCTTGCTTGAATCCAGTGGCAAAGTGAGCAAGGGACCCACGTCTGGGCATACCCCGCCAACTTAGGGCGAACAAAGCGATACAAAAGGGGATGATGGACGGAACGCTTGAGCCAATCAAACACTCACCCCAGTCAACTGATCTGGGTTTAATCCATCATCATTCTTTAGCTCACTCCACCACCCCAGTTCAGACATGGCCATATGCAAATCAGTCTGACCCTGTGCCTCATGGGAACAGTCCAGCCCGAACTGCCAAGCCATGTCTTCCTGGACCGGAAACAAGCATCCTAGGACCGGTTTCTGGCATTCCAGCCGCCATCAGCCAGGCTTGCTTGAATCCAGTGGCAAAGTGAGCAAGGGACCCACGCCTGGGCATACCCTCGCCAACTTAGGGCTTAACAAAGCGATACAAAAGGGGATGATGGACGGAACGCTTGAGCCAATCAAACACTCACCCCAGTCAACTGATCTGGGTTTAATCCATCATCATTCTTTAGCTCACTCCACCACCCCAGTTCAGACATGGCCATATGCAAATCAGTCTGACCCTGTGCCTCATGGGAACAGTCCAGCCCGAACTGCCAAGCCATGTCTTCCTGGACCGGAAACAAGCATCCTAGGACCGGTTTCTGGCATTTCAGCCGTCATCAGCCAGGCTTGCTTGAATCCAGTGGCAAAGTGAGCAGGGACCCACGCCTGGGCATACCCCGCCAACTTAGGGCTGAACAAAGCGATATCAAAGGGGATGATGGACGGAACGCTTGAGCCAATCAAACACTCACTCCCAGTCAACTGATCTGGGTTTAATCCATCATCATTCTTTAGCTCACTCCACCACTCCAGTTCAGACATGGCCATATGCAATCAGTCTGACTCTGTGCTCATGGGAACAGTCCAGCCCGAACTGCCAAGCCATGTCTTCCTGGACCGAAACAAGCATCCTAGGACCGGTTTCTGGCATTCCAGCCGTCATCAGCCAGGCTTGCTTGAATCCAGTGGCAAAGTGAGCAAGGGACCCACGCCTGGGCATACTCCGCCAACTTAGGGCTAACAAAGCTGATACAAAAGGGGATGATGGACGGAACGCTTGAGCCAATCAAACACTCACCCCAGTCAACTGATCTGGGTTTAATCCATCATCATTCTTAGCTCACTCCACCACCCCAGTTCAGACATGGCCATATGCAAATCAGTCTGACCCTGTGCCTCATGGGAACAGTCCAGCCCGAACTGCCAAGCCATGTCTTCCTGGACCGGAAACAAGCATCCTAGGACCGGCTTCTGGCATTTCAGCCGTCATCAGCCAGGCTTGCTTGAATCCAGTGGCAAAGTGAGCAAGGGACCCACGCCTGGGCATACCCCGCCAACTTAGGGCTAACAAAGCGATACAAAGGGGATGATGGACGGAACGCTTGAGCCAATCAAACACTCACCCTCAGTCAACTGATCTGGGTTTAATCCATCATCATTCTTTAGCTCACTCCACCACCCCAGTTCAGACATGGCCATATGCAAATCAGTCTGACCCTGTGCCTCATGGGAACAGTCCAGCCCGAACTGCCAAGCCATGTCTTCCTGGACCGGAAACAAGCATCCTAGGACCGGTTTCTGGCATTCCAGCCGCCATCAGCCAGGCTTGCTTGAATCCAGTGGCAAAGTGAGCAAGGGACCCACGCCTGGGCATACCCCGCCAACTTAGGGCGTAACAAAGCGATACAAAAGGGGATGATGGACGGAACGCTTGAGCCAATCAAACACTCACCCCAGTCAACTGATCTGGGTTTAATCCATCATCATTCTTTAGCTCACTCCACCACCCCAGTTCAGACATGGCCATATGCAAATCAGTCTGACCCTGTGCCTCATGGGAACAGTCCAGCTCGAACTGCCAAGCCATGTCTTCCTGGACCGAAACAAGCATCCTAGGACCGGTTTCTGGCATTCCAGCCGCCATCAGCCAGGCTTGCTTGAATCCAGTGGCAAAGTGAGCAAGGGACCCACGTCTGGGCATACCCGCCAACTTAGGGCGAACAAAGCTGATACAAAAGGGGATGATGGACGGAACGCTTGAGCCAATCAAACACTCACTCCAGTCAACTGATCTGGGTTTAATCCATCATCATTGCTTAGCTCACTCGCACCAGTCTGAGCTGCCATATGCAAATCAGTCTGACTCTGTGCTCATGGAACAGTTCCAGCTCGAACTGCCAGGCCATGTCTCCTGGACCTGGAATCAAGCATCCCAGACCGGGTCTCTGGCATTTGCCAGTCGATCAGCCAGGCTTGGCTGAACGGTGGCAAATGAGCAAGATACTCGGTCACTAGGATGCTTGTTTCCAAGTCCAGGGAAGACATGGCTTGGCAGTTCGGGCTGGACTGTTCCCATGAGGCACAGGGTCAGACTGATTTGCATATGGCCATGTCTGAACTGGGGTGGTGTGAGTGAGCTAAAGAATGATGATGGATTAAACCCAGATCAGTTGACTGGGGGTGAGTGTTTGATTGGCTCAAGCTGCTCCGTCCATCATCCCCTTTGTATCGCTTTGTTCGCCCTAGGTTGGCGGGGGTATGCCCAGACGTGGGTCCCTTGCTCACTTTGCCACTGGATTCAAGCAAGCCTGGCTGATGACGGCTGGAATGCCAGAAACCGGTCCTAGGATGCTTGTTTCCGGTCCAGGGAAGACATGGCTTGGCAGTTCGGGCTGGACTGTTCCCATGAGGCACAGGGTCAGACTGATTTGCATATGGCCATGTCTGAACTGGGGTGGTGGAGTGAGCTAAAGAATGATGATGGATTAAACCCAGATCAGTTGACTGGGGGTGAGTGTTTGATTGGCTCAAGCGTTCCGTCCATCATCCCCTTTTGTATCGCTTTGTTCGCCCTAAGTTGGCGGGGGTATGCCCAGACGTGGGTCCCTTGCTCACTTTGCCACTGGATTCAAGCAAGCCTGGCTGATGACGGCTGGAATGCCAGAAACCGGTCCTAGGATGCTTGTTTCCGGTCCAGGGAAGACATGGCTTGGCAGTTCGGGCTGGACTGTTCCCATGAGGCACAGGGTCAGACTGATTTGCATATGGCCATGTCTGAACTGGGGTGGTGGAGTGAGCTAAAGAATGATGATGGATTAAACCCAGATCAGTTGACTGGGGGTGAGTGTTTGATTGGCTCAAGCGTTCCGTCCATCATCCCCTTTTGTATCGCTTTGTTCGCCCTAAGTTGGCGGGGGTATGCCCAGACGTGGGTCCCTTGCTCACTTTGCCACTGGATTCAAGCAAGCCTGGCTGATGACGGCTGGAATGCCAGAAACCGGTCCTAGGATGCTTGTTTCCGGTCCAGGGAAGACATGGCTTGGCAGTTCGGGCTGGACTGTTCCCATGAGGCACAGGGTCAGACTGATTTGCATATGGCCATGTCTGAACTGGGGTGGTGGAGTGAGCTAAAGAATGATGATGGATTAAACCCAGATCAGTTGACTGGGGGTGAGTGTTTGATTGGCTCAAGCGCTCCGTCCATCATCCCCTTTTGTATCGCTTGTTCGCCCTAAGTTGGCGGGGGTATGCCCAGACGTGGGTCCCTTGCTCACTTTGCCACTGGATTCAAGCAAGCCTGGCTGATGACGGCTGAAATGCCAGAAACCGGTCCTAGGATGCTTGTTTCCGGTCCAGGGAAGACATGGCTTGGCAGTTCGGGCTGGACTGTTCCCATGAGGCACAGGGTCAGACTGATTTGCATATGGCCATGTCTGAACTGGGGTGGTGGAGTGAGCTAAAGAATGATGATGGATTAAACCCAGATCAGTTGACTGGGGGTGAGTGTTTGATTGGCTCAAGCGCTCCGTCCATCATCCCCTTTTGTATCGCTTTGTTCGCCCTAAGTTGGCGGGGGTATGCCCAGACGTGGGTCCCTTGCTCACTTTGCCACTGGATTCAAGCAAGCCTGGCTGATGACGGCTGAAATGCCAGAAACCGGTCCTAGGATGCTTGTTTCCGGTCCAGGGAAGACATGGCTTGGCAGTTCGGGCTGGACTGTTCCCATGAGGCACAGGGTCAGACTGATTTGCATATGGCCATGTCTGAACTGGGGTGGTGGAGTGAGCTAAAGAATGATGATGGATTAAACCCAGATCAGTTGACTGGGGGTGAGTGTTTGATTGGCTCAAGCGTTCCGTCCATCATCCCCTTTTGTATCGCTTTGTTCGCCCTAAGTTGGCGGGGGTATGCCCAGACGTGGGTCCCTTGCTCACTTTGCCACTGGATTCAAGCAAGCCTGGCTGATGACGGCTGAAATGCCAGAAACCGGTCCTAGGATGCTTGTTTCCGGTCCAGGGAAGACATGGCTTGGCAGTTCGGGCTGGACTGTTCCCATGAGGCACAGGGTCAGACTGATTTGCATATGGCCATGTCTGAACTGGGGTGGTGGAGTGAGCTAAAGAATGATGATGGATTAAACCCAGATCAGTTGACTGGGGGTGAGTGTTTGATTGGCTCAAGCGCTCCGTCCATCATCCCCTTTTGTATCGCTTTGGTCGCCCTAAGTTGGCGGGGGTATGCCCAGACGTGGGTCCCTTGCTCACTTTGCCACTGGATTCAAGCAAGCCTGGCTGATGACGGCTGAAATGCCAGAAACCGGTCCTAGGATGCTTGTTTCCGGTCCAGGGAAGACATGGCTTGGCAGTTCGGGCTGGACTGTTCCCATGAGGCACAGGGTCAGACTGATTTGCATATGGCCATGTCTGAACTGGGGTGGTGGAGTGAGCTAAAGAATGATGATGGATTAAACCCAGATCAGTTGACTGGGGGTGAGTGTTTGATTGGCTCAAGCTGCTCCGTCCATCATCCCCTTTGTATCGCTTTGGTCGCCCCTAGGTTGGCGGGGGTATGCCCAGACGTGGGTCCCTTGCTCACTTTGCCACTGGATTCAAGCAAGCCTGGCTGATGACGGCTGAAATGCCAGAAACCGGTCCTAGGATGCTTGTTTCCGGTCCAGGGAAGACATGGCTTGGCAGTTCGGGCTGGACTGTTCCCATGAGGCACAGGGTCAGACTGATTTGCATATGGCCATGTCTGAACTGGGGTGGTGGAGTGAGCTAAAGAATGATGATGGATTAAACCCAGATCAGTTGACTGGGGGTGAGTGTTTGATTGGCTCAAGCGTTCCGTCCATCATCCCCTTTTGTATCGCTTTGGTCGCCCTAAGTTGGCGGGGGTATGCCCAGACGTGGGTCCCTTGCTCACTTTGCCACTGGATTCAAGCAAGCCTGGCTGATGACGGCTGAAATGCCAGAAACCGGTCCTAGGATGCTTGTTTCCGGTCCAGGGAAGACATGGCTTGGCAGTTCGGGCTGGACTGTTCCCATGAGGCACAGGGTCAGACTGATTTGCATATGGCCATGTCTGAACTGGGGTGGTGGAGTGAGCTAAAGAATGATGATGGATTAAACCCAGATCAGTTGACTGGGGGTGAGTGTTTGATTGGCTCAAGCGTTCCGTCCATCATCCCCTTTTGTATCGCTTTGGTCGCCCTAAGTTGGCGGGGGTATGCCCAGACGTGGGTCCCTTGCTCACTTTGCCACTGGATTCAAGCAAGCCTGGCTGATGACGGCTGAAATGCCAGAAACCGGTCCTAGGATGCTTGTTTCCGGTCCAGGGAAGACATGGCTTGGCAGTTCGGGCTGGACTGTTCCCATGAGGCACAGGGTCAGACTGATTTGCATATGGCCATGTCTGAACTGGGGTGGTGGAGTGAGCTAAAGAATGATGATGGATTAAACCCAGATCAGTTGACTGGGGGTGAGTGTTTGATTGGCTCAAGCTGCTCCGTCCATCATCCCCTTTTGTATCGCTTGGTCGCCCCTAAGTTGGCGGGGGTATGCCCAGACGTGGGTCCCTTGCTCACTTTGCCACTGGATTCAAGCAAGCCTGGCTGATGACGGCTGAAATGCCAGAAACCGGTCCTAGGATGCTTGTTTCCCGGTCCAGGGAAGACATGGCTTGGCAGTTCGGGCTGGACTGTTCCCATGAGGCACAGGGTCAGACTGATTTGCATATGGCCATGTCTGAACTGGGGTGGTGGAGTGAGCTAAAGAATGATGATGGATTAAACCCAGATCAGTTGACTGGGGGTGAGTGTTTGATTGGCTCAAGCGTTCCGTCCATCATCCCCTTTTGTATCGCTTTGGTCGCCCTAAGTTGGCGGGGGTATGCCCAGACGTGGGTCCCTTGCTCACTTTGCCACTGGATTCAAGCAAGCCTGGCTGATGACGGCTGAAATGCCAGAAACCGGTCCTAGGATGCTTGTTTCCGGTCCAGGGAAGACATGGCTTGGCAGTTCGGGCTGGACTGTTCCCATGAGGCACAGGGTCAGACTGATTTGCATATGGCCATGTCTGAACTGGGGTGGTGGAGTGAGCTAAAGAATGATGATGGATTAAACCCAGATCAGTTGACTGGGGGTGAGTGTTTGATTGGCTCAGCTGCTCCGGTCCATCATCCCCTTTTGTATCGCTTGGTCGCCCTAAGTTGGCGGGGGTATGCCCAGACGTGGGTCCCTTGCTCACTTTGCCACTGGATTCAAGCAAGCCTGGCTGATGACGGCTGAAATGCCAGAAACCGGTCCTAGGATGCTTGTTTCCGGTCCAGGGAAGACATGGCTTGGCAGTTCGGGCTGGACTGTTCCCATGAGGCACAGGGTCAGACTGATTTGCATATGGCCATGTCTGAACTGGGGTGGTGGAGTGAGCTAAAGAATGATGATGGATTAAACCCAGATCAGTTGACTGGGGGTGAGTGTTTGATTGGCTCAAGCGTTCCGTCCATCATCCCCTTTGTATCGCTTGGTCGCCCTAAGTTGGCGGGGGTATGCCCAGACGTGGGTCCCTTGCTCACTTTGCCACTGGATTCAAGCAAGCCTGGCTGATGACGGCTGAAATGCCAGAAACCGGTCCTAGGATGCTTGTTTTCGGTCCAGGGAAGACATGGCTTGGCAGTTCGGGCTGGACTGTTCCCATGAGGCACAGGGTCAGACTGATTTGCATATGGCCATGTCTGAACTGGGGTGGTGGAGTGAGCTAAAGAATGATGATGGATTAAACCCAGATCAGTTGACTGGGGGTGAGTGTTTGATTGGCTCAAGCGTTCCGTCCATCATCCCCTTTTGTATCGCTTTGGTCGCCCTAAGTTGGCGGGGTATGCCCAGACGTGGGTCCCTTGCTCACTTTGCCACTGGATTCAAGCAAGCCTGGCTGATGACGGCTGAAATGCCAGAAACCGGTCCTAGGATGCTTGTTTCCGGTCCAGGGAAGACATGGCTTGGCAGTTCGGGCTGGACTGTTCCCATGAGGCACAGGGTCAGACTGATTTGCATATGGCCATGTCTGAACTGGGGTGGTGGAGTGAGCTAAAGAATGATGATGGATTAAACCCAGATCAGTTGACTGGGGTGAGTGTTTGATTGGCTCTAGCTGCTCCGTCCATCATCCCCTTTTGTATCGCTTTGGTCGCCCTAAGTTGGCGAGGGTATGCCCAGATCGTGGGTCCCTTGCTCACTTTGCCACTGGATTCAAGCAAGCCTGGCTGATGACGGCTGAAATGCCAGAAACCGGTCCTAGGATGCTTGTTTCCGGTCCAGGGAAGACATGGCTTGGCAGTTCGGGCTGGACTGTTCCCATGAGGCACAGGGTCAGACTGATTTGCATATGGCCATGTCTGAACTGGGGTGGTGGAGTGAGCTAAAGAATGATGATGGATTAAACCCAGATCAGTTGACTGGGGGTGAGTGTTTGATTGGCTCAAGCGTTCCTGTCCATCATCCCCTTTGTATCGCTTTGGTCGCCCCTAAGTTGGCGGGGGTATGCCCAGACGTGGGTCCCTTGCTCACTTTGCCACTGGATTCAAGCAAGCCTGGCTGATGACGGCTGAAATGCCAGAAACCGGTCCTAGGATGCTTGTTTCCGGTCCAGGGAAGACATGGCTTGGCAGTTCGGGCTGGACTGTTCCCATGAGGCACAGGGTCAGACTGATTTGCATATGGCCATGTCTGAACTGGGGTGGTGGAGTGAGCTAAAGAATGATGATGGATTAAACCCAGATCAGTTGACTGGGGGTGAGTGTTTGATTGGCTCAAGCTGCTCCGTCCATCATCCCCTTTTGTATCGCTTTGGTCGCCCTAAGTTGGCGGGGGTATGCCCAGACGTGGGTCCCTTGCTCACTTTGCCACTGGATTCAAGCAAGCCTGGCTGATGACGGCTGAAATGCCAGAAACCGGTCCTAGGATGCTTGTTTCCCGGTCCAGGGAAGACATGGCTTGGCAGTTCGGGCTGGACTGTTCCCATGAGGCACAGGGTCAGACTGATTTGCATATGGCCATGTCTGAACTGGGGTGGTGGGAGTGAGCTAAAGAATGATGATGGATTAAACCCAGATCAGTTGACTGGGGGTGAGTGTTTGATTGGCTCAAGCGTTCCGTCCATCATCCCCTTTTGTATCGATTTCCTGCAAGGAGCGGATACTGTGAGGTGAAGTAGAGCTCCGTACTAAAACGGGAGCGCAAACGGAAGACGTTACACTAACATTTCCCAACTCTACTCTAACGGGAACCTGGAAATAAATGAAGTTCAGTCAGGGAACTAAGTGCTGGCTTCTGAAGACGTTTTGCCGCCTCTCCGAGTCTGTGAGAGAGGAACGGACTCGGAACGAACTTGCTTCAGTCAGATTCAAATTGAAGTGCGCAGTGTAGAACGCGCGTACTCCACTAGAGCCCCCAAAGTCTCGCAAGAGTGCTCTCCACAGAATGGCTGCATGAATCTAGAAAATGCTGCAGTCATCTTGCAATGTACTGAACTTAACTAGTCTTGCAGATTCTTCCAGTGATTAATCACTGGGCGTTTCACTATGATTCTTCTTCTTTTTCCCCAGTCCTCTTCTCAACCCACACTGAACTAAGGACACCGCACTAATCCGATTCCTGACATCAGGGCTTCCACTATCATGCCACCCATACGGCTTGCAATTTCCTGAAGTGCGCCCATTACTCTTCTAGTATCAATATTTATTATTCCAAACGTCTATTACAATCAGCGCTTCCTTCTAGCGCATCTCCAACACTGTCATTCCATGGCTTCCTGTCATGCCCTGATTTTAGATGAGGTCCAGTTTATAATCTTCTGGGATATTAATGTGGGCTTTAGACCTTATCCATAAGAAAGTTGTATGGTTTCTGCATTTTCTCTTATCTGGATACATCTGTAGTTCCCAAATACGCAGTTTCATTTGTGTCGTTTATATATGCGTTGACGGGGAGGGCAGGACATCAGAATCTTGTAGATGGACTCCTTATGGTATGAGTAGGAAAGTAGGATATGCTTTCATGGTTACCCCCACTTTTTGGCTGGTGTTATGCTGTTTCTGACTAGTCTGACTGGGACCCTGCTAACCAGGACCGTAGTCTCTGTGCTTTCTCCCCTAAATTGGCTATGGTAAGTACTTAGGTACACCCTAGATTGACTACTGGTGTACCCTTATAAGTCCCTAGTATATGGTACTAAGGTACCCAGGGGATAGGTACACCAGGGGTCTTCCATGGGCTGAAGCATGTATTATGCCACCCATGAGAGACCACTCAAAATGTGACTCCAGGCCTGCCATTGCAGCCTGTGCAAGCTGGTGCTAGCACCACTTACGACAGATATAGGTTTCCCTATAACTGAGGTCACTACACTTAAAACCTATAAGTCACCCCTAAGGTAGGCCTTTCAATACTGAAGGCAGGGCGCTTGGTTCTAAATGTAAGGGTGCGCCTGCATGAGCAGGGCACCCCTAGAACCTTTGAAGTCCATTCTCCTGGGTTGTAAGTGCATCAGCCACTATGACATATAGAGTGGCCATGCGTCATTACGCGATGACCATCTCTAAACTGGCTGGGCCAAACCCTGTCATGTTTGGTATCAAACATGTTGGAATCATACCCCCACATCATAAATGCTGTGGGAGGTATGATTCCATGCACTGTAAAGCTCCTCTGGGAGGTCCTCAGTGCCCCCGGTACCAGTCTTCCAGAACCAGACAGCAAGCTAGGGCTGCTGCCGACCAGAGACATGTTTCTGCCCTCCTGCTGCTGAGCCAAGCTCGAGCAGGGGAAGGCAGAACAATAAATATCCTGTCACAGGGAGGTGTGACCACCTCCCAGACAGGGTTTAGTGTATTGGGGCAGGGTGGGGGCGCTTGCCAGGGCCACTGAGACTTCTGGAAGGGCACATTTGGTGCCCTCCTTGCACACTCCAGTTTAAACCAGTTCAGGGAGCCATTGGCTCCTGCTCTGGCCCAAAGCTAGACTAAGGACATGAGAGTATCCTCCCCACTGTCCAGCCCCTCCTCAGGGAGGGACCCCTGAATCTTTCCTTAGGGTATTTAAGGGCTTACCTGTGGGTGGGTCCTTAGATTCGTAGTGGGATTCAGTTCCGATTCAACTCTGCATCCGCTTCAACTGTCTGGACACTCTGACCGCGTCAGACTGACCCTGTCGGACTGACTGCATCGAACTTTGCTCTAGGGACCAAGACTGCAACCGGGAAGATTCCGACTGCTCCAGGTCTCAACGTCCTGCAAGTCTGCTGCAACATTTGTGTCCGTGCTCCATACAGGTCCCTTACAGGCACTATGGACATCCAAGACATCCAAAGGAATCTCCCTTGAAGTGAAGGAATCACTCCCCTGCATCTGCAGGCACCGCAACGTAACTGACCGGTTTGCTGATCCTGGGATCTACGGACTCCGACAGGTTCAGTAACACAGGCGGCGGTTCAACAGCTCCATTGAGACCTGCACTATCTTCAGACCGAGTCTGCAGCCACTATCCCTCATCAGCACCGTTGGAACCGAGCGCCTGTGCACCGCGTCAGCTGGCCTTTGAAAAGGCTGGTGACTCTTGTCTCTAGAGATCTTCAGATCCTTTTCAAGGGACTTCTTGATTCCAGTGGGCTCCCCTGATTGATCGGGACCTACTCTGACTCCCCTGCTTGTGGTGAGTCACTTGGACCTTGCTGGTCCTAACTCTGCACCTTTTTCGCTTGCCACATTGTTTGCGGTTGCCAAGGCTTGCTGGTGCTCCCGACGTACACGACCCTTCAGCTCTCGTCATCCGGCGTGGGACAGCTCGTGATTGGCTCCTGGTCTTCCACAGCGTCGCCTGGTCCATACAGCTGCAGCTCTAAGGTCATTGTCAACTCTCCTGCATCTCCCGGCATCAGTGGGCATTCGTCTCCTGTGCCCCCTTGTCACTCCTGAGTGGCATAGACTCTGTCCCTTCTGCTTGCAGGTATTTCCTAACTTGAAACCACCTTTGGGTTCCACCGGACACTTTCATCTTCTTCAACAGCTGCATCTTCCTGAAGTCCTCCATGGAGTTTGACGGCGGTTTTTGACGCCACTTCAGACCTATGCAGCCAGCTTCCCTGGCGGCCACTGTGTATTTGTGCTACTTACCTATTTTTATTGCCAAGTATTGTGTGCATTGTGTTATATCTCCGGGTAGGAGATATTATTATGTGTTAATGAGTGTCTTATAATAAATACCTATTTTTATAAATACACTGTGTGGTTCTATTTTCACTTAACCTAAATAAATAAGATTAAGATCTGGTAAAACAAGCTGCTTTACACTCCTTCTGGACTAAGCCTGAAGGCTGCTCTCCACAGCTACCACTTAGAGAGCATTCTAAGGTTTTTCTAAGATCACTAAAATCCCCATAAGGGTTGTCTGGATTCTTGCAGGGTGCTACACTTACATAGGTGAGCACCATATACTAAGCCAGCCTCCTACAGTATACATTGTCTATGTGATAGCCCTATATACCAATAAAGTTTATTTTAAAAAAAGGACTGATACAGTCGCGCAGATATATACACAAATACAGATACAACCAAATCACCCATCCACACAAGTAGTCCTTTAAACATATCTTGGTCCTGGTAGTCTGAGGTGTGCCTTAACAGTTTCAGTGCCAGGTTGACTTGGCAGTTAACACTATTTGATACGCCTTAAACACCTCTTTTTGTCTATTTAAGTCTATAGGCTGTAGGTAGCCTATAGATCAGGGTTATATGTGCTGAAATGCCAAGAAATGTACTTTGAAGTTTCAGTTACTTACACACACACTTACAGACGCATGTGCCCAGTTATTCCTTGATGATGGAGAAGAGTTCTTTGGTGTTGAGAGCGTTGGTGAGGATTCTGTCTTGGAGGGATTTCTTCCTTGTGGATTTGATGAGATGGTGGTGTGCAGTGGTGGCTGCTTTGTAGGCAGCGCCTGTTTCCGAGGTTTTGTTGTTCCTCCATGTCTTTTCGGGTCGTCTGCAAGAGCGTCTGGATTCTTGGAGTGCAGGGGTGAACCAACTTGCTTTCTTAATGTGTCTTTCTGCGGCTTTCTTGAGTGGGGCAAGTGTGTCGGCGCAGTTTGTGATCCAGCGGTAGAGGTTGCGTGCTGCGGTGTGTGCATCTGGCATAGTTGGTGGTGGGGTGCTGATGAGGGCGGAGGTGGGCTGGTCTTCGGTGACTTTGTTCCAGCTTCTGGGGGTGGGGCGGTGGGCGTGCTTGTGTATGTGGGTTTTTTGAAGGAGAAGTGTATGCAGTGATAATCTGTCCAGAAGAGTTCTGTGGTGAGGTAGTAGGAGATGCTGTTTCCTTTGGTGAAGATGGGGTAGAGTGTGTCCCCCGCTGTGTGCATGGGGGCAGTGACTAGTTGCTTCAGTCCTATGTTGGCGAGGTTTTCTAGGAGGGAGGCGGTGTTTGTGTTGTCGTGATTGTCCAGGTGGAAGTTTAGGTCTCCAAGTAGGATGTAGTCTGTGGAGGCGAGGGCGTGTGGTGCGATGAGGTCGGTGATGGCATCAACAAAGGGAGTGTGGGAGTGGGGCGGCCTGTAGATGAGGGTTCCGCATAGTGTCGTTTTAGGGTTGGTCTGGACCTGGAAGTGGAGGTGCTCCATGAGGGTCGTTGTGTCATCCCGGGCGGGGGTCGTCATGCGGAGGGTGCTTTTGTGAACAATGGCAATGCCTTTTCCAGGGTGGATGGCGCGGTCCTTGTGCAGGATCTTGTATCCGTCTGGAATGGCGGTTGTGATGTCGGGTGCAGAGTTGTTGTTGATCCAGGTTTCTGTGAGGAAGGCGACATTGGGCGAGTAGGTGTTGAGGAGGTCCCAGATTTCTATGGCGCGCTTGTGTAGGAACTGCTGCTGGGATACGGAGGTGGGTGAAGGTGCGGTGGCAGTGTAGACAGGCGAGAAGGCCTTGGGTGTTGTTCGGCGTTGAGAGTTGACAGTTGTTGTTGCGTCTGGGGTTGAGAGCATGGAGGGTGCTGGAGTCGTAGCGGAGGCGGGTCAGAGGATGGGGTCTCTGGCGCTGGTCGCAGTCGGTCGCTGACAGGCACATACGGGCTTGCCATTAAGTAGGGATTGGGGAGGGCGGGCCAGCTGTGAAGCAGGAAGGACACACTGGAGGGGAGAAAAAGAGGGCACAGAGGAAAGAGGCAGAGAAGGAAAGATAAAAAGAGGAAAAAGGCAAGAGAGGCAGAACAGCAGAAGAGCAGAGTGCTCTCTCACTGGACCACCAGGGATGAGACACAGGCAGGAGCCTGCGGGTGGAGGAGGGCCTCGAACACCCTGCAACAGAGCGCTCTGAGCTCAAGGGCCAGTACTCAGTGGTAGAGCTGTGCGGGGGAGAGCAGTCACACTGACCAGGTCAGCGGTCTTGCTCCACATTTATACACCCATAGCGTTACTAAGAAAGCCAGTCACACAGCGACATAGTTACTTGCATATCCAGTGACACACTCTCATAGGGACTGACACACACACTCAGATATGTACTCAAGTACTAACACAACTAAGTCACCCAGGCAGACAAGTATCCCTACAAACGTGTCAGCACACAAGTGTGTGCTTTTTTACTGGTAGGTATTTAAAATCCCTTGAAAAGCTTTATACTTCCTTTTTTCTACATATTAGAGACCCTAGGGTACACCACAAGTAGTCGCACACTGATGCATGCACTGTCACACCCATACACACTATAAAGTATTCAGTAGCACACCCAGGTAGCCACAGATACATACAGTAAGACACTAAAGCACACACTCATGCATACACTAACACATTTCATGTTTTATTTTTAACAAAAAGAAAAAGAAATTAAAAATATTGATGTAGGTTTTGTTAATAAATGCAAAATATCATGTTCACAAAGAATTTTTCTTTATAAAGAAATAAGATGTTATTAAGAACAATAAATTAATTTCAATAATTACATGCATTTTTGATATATTCTGTTTGGTTTTTACCCAGAGTGGATTAAATCATTTTAGAAGAAATACAGGTCAAAGGGGAGTATTTCCTAGTAAAAATATGTGGTTGCTTTTCCCCTCTTACTCCCAGACCTCATTGCTTGATAGAGGGGGTCCCTTGTTTTCACATATTACACTAACACACCCAGTCACACAGTAATGCATACAGGAAGATACCCAGGCATACACTAATGTATTAGCTGGCACATCCAGGCACACGTTACCTGTTATCTTCTTCCTCGATAGAAATTTCAGAAAGGGAAAGCCGTTATATCCCGAGCAAGAGTATGAGGGTGTGGCAATCCAGATGGACGCAGGATGGCAGCACAGCAGCACGGTTGAGCGGAGGACACCACGGGGCACCACAGGCCCCACAGCCCCATGACCCCACTGCCTCCGCAGCCCTCAGGGCCCCACGGCCAGCTGCCTGCCGACAGGTGCTAACGGCTCGTAGGGGAGCCCGCTGATAACACCGGGAGAGCCCGCCGATAACACCGGGAAACTTTGCACCCGGCGGGATCACCTGCGATCGCATGGTTTCAGAGCGGAATGGGGCAGAATGAATAGGAGGTAAGGCCAGCTTTTCCAGCACCCTCCCAGAGCTTCCCCTGAGTCCCCGAGTTCTGATCTGTGTCCTCTGCGGATTTCAGCAGTTTTAAACTAGAGAGCCGCCTTAAACTGGCAAGGAATAGCCAGGAACAGCCAGTCAGCGTGGTTGTGACCGAGTGCGAGGTCGTTAGTGCACCTCACTGAGTGAGACGCCTGACTCCCGCAGAAGCAGCCCAGCTAGGTCTGGGTACGGCTTGCGGTTGCACAGGGGGGCTCCACCATGGCCCTTGCTGCACACTGGTGGTCATTCCTCTCCAGCTCCTGGATCTCCCCTGGACTCCTCTGACCTGCTGCCACCTGGGGAGCCCCCACTCATCAAAAGCTGACATACAACAGTGGAACTGCAGCCTTACAAGGTGCCAAAGGGCAGGAGGAGGGGAAGCAAGCCCCCAACTACCAACTACCAGCTACTAACTACCTATTGTCATCGACTACCACCAACCAACAACACCAACCAAACTTTAACTCTCATCAGCAGGTCAGCGGGCCTTACTGTATCCTGGCACCTCAGCCTCTGGCGCTCTGAAAGTGGTAGCCTGTTCCCAGAGCTCCCCGGGAAGGAGAAATTGCAGGCCAGACCGAGGTCAGATATAACAGCTTGACAGCAGACCGAAAGCGATGCAACGAAGAAGCAGCGAGACACACTGTTATGGTCGAAACATGATCCTCTATTAAAAAGTAGTGAAGTCAAGACAAGCCGATTCCTCCCCTGGCCTCCTCTGGCCTATGGATTAGCAATTGTTTCAAGGCGGAGACTCCCTTTCCATCACCACCGGAATCAACTACCTCCTGATCCGCGCTCCTCTTTCCTAGGCTACCCACTGCATAGTTTTGTGGGCGTCCACCTGTTAAAAGGCCTCCAACACCTCAGGTACATCTTGAGGTCAGGGAAAGAAAGGCGGTCAGTTACCTCTGTAATCAACAAAAGGAAAAGGAAAAGCAAAATGCTGAGTGAATCCATCAAGGGCTAGGCTAAGACAGGAGCCTATGACATAACGGACAAGATGATCCTGGTAGAGATAGGCGGTGATTCGCAAGCGAAAACAAGAAGTACCAGCTACCAACCGAAACTATACTCAAAATTCTCATTTGTGAAGGACGCAGGAGCAGTACTGAATTCCAGCAATAAAGTACTTAGGGGTCTCCCCTCTGCATCCAGAGATTATAGCTCAAATAGAAGCAGTAGCTGCGTCTACAATGACGGCAAGCATCAAGGAGCAAAACATGTAACAAAACACAGACAGAGAAGCACGGGACACAGAAGGCAATGATGGACATACACCTCATGAAGGGAAAAGGCACGAACAGGCAATGGGCGACACAAATATGCTTGCACACATAGGGAATGTGGTAGCAACCACATCCGCACCAGGCACGGACTGCAAGGGGGCCACATCTCCTTATGTGAAAGAGTTCCCAAGGGCACCGCTTGAACCAAAAATCCTAATCCTCTCCAACTTGCACGCAAAGTCCTTTTTGCCGCTATAACCAAAGCCTAACCTGCCCCCTATAATAATGCTAACCGCAAACAGATCAGAAAATGCTCTCAGTAATCAACCAGCAGGTAATGGAGAAGGACCCCGCCTGCCACTAGTTCCGACTATCAAGCCCAAGCACAAAGAAACACCAAAGAGAACCAACAACAGGGTTGGAAAGAGGAAAGGGTAGTAAACAGTGTCAGGGTTCTCGCCCTGGACACAACTGAATCCCAGCCAGTAAATTCACATGACAAATCAGATTGCGGCATGGAGACTATAGACTCTGAACCAGCAGAAAGTATCAAAGCCGAAACAAGTAACATTTCATAACTCACAACAGAAGAGTTGGAAAAGCTGGTAGCCTCATACTCTCCTGAGGCACCCCAGGACGAGGGCAACAAAACCCAGCGAGACAGGGAAACTGAGGAAACGCAACTGAAAAAAAAAATTATGGTCATCTCTGCTAAATACTATGCAACTTTCAATAAAAGCAATGCAGTACCATTCAGATAAAATGGATATTCAATTATCCCTTCTTAACTTCCTGGCGATACATGTCTCAAACATTGACAGCAAAGTAACTGAGATGAGTAACATGATCAAGAGGATCCAAACCGAAACTGAAATAACCCAACCAAGTTGTACTTGTTTTACTATCGTCGACAAACTTTCAACACTACCATCTCTGATGGGGGAGCTCCTCACAACTTAAAAAAGACGAGAAACATCACAAGAACGGAACACCCCACCAGCCACGATAAAAACACAGAAAGATTAAACTTTAGCAGCTGAGTAGCAACAATGCGCCTGTGCCCGGAGCAAGAACCTCTCGACAGGCCCCACAAGCGCAAAGAGACCCTGGATCGATCCATCCCTGGGTAAAGCACAGGCTGCGGTCATGGAGAAATAGGATCCACTGGCGCAGAACAACAACAGGCAACGGGGGAACGAACCACCCCTGAGGAAAGCACAGGCTCAGGGCTCGATTACACAGAGCCTACCAACACCTTGCAACAACAAGCAACTGAGCAAACAGCCAGCAGCTGTCACGACTTGAAAGGGCAGCCTAAAGGAGAAGAAATAGCTGGCAAAAAACGGCAAGAGACGAAACATCGGCGGAAACAGAGGAGGAATAGGAATCCCACCATCATGTCATACTTTCACGCAGGGATGGAATCTCCAAAAGGCAACAAAACATCGCAGAGGACCAGTAGGGCATCGATAACCTAGCAGACCATGCAGACCCCTCCTAGCCAACCGAGTGCTGATCACACAGGAAGAACAATCATGAGCGAGGCCAACAATATTGTCAGTCCAAGAGAAGGGGCCCAAAACAGGATCACAGTTGGCCCATCAAATACGCTAGGGATTGAAACACGCTTAACTTCGGCAGTGACAAACCCTCGGCCTCACGAAGAAGTGCCAGCCGTAGCAACTAACTATAGCAGTTATCAACAGGAGGAACCCAAGATGATCTTGTTCATCCCTGAATATAAATCCAAAGGCTGCGGACACATCTTGAACAGAGGGAATATCCTGCGATTACTAACTTCAATCAGTAACCTAGCTGAGATAGATTCACGTGATCTGGAGTTCATAGAATGCAAAGACCTTAAGCATCTGTCAGACCAAGAGATAACAAAAGACAACCTGGGCCACACAGGAAATAGTTAAAAAAGTTATGAAGGAGGAAAGCCAACTAAATGCCTGGGGGATCCGATTAAAACTCTATCACAAAATCGGCTATCCAGTGCCTCGATAAGAGCAGGAAGGCTGCAGGCCCAGAAATATGAACAACTCAGGGAAAATCCAATTGGTGCTTAAAGGGGCACGTTGTACCTCTGTCTGAGCAACAGAGACCAATACCTGGAGCCCTTGGCAAACAGGGGGAATCAACAGATCAAATGATTGGACCTGGATATCAAGAACAATAAATACACGGACCAAGAACACCTGACATGGCATGAAACATCTCAAAACGGCCTCCCAGCTAAGGCTCTGCTCCTGGAACATAAATGGACTAGGAAACAAAACCACGGGCATGGAGCTTCTGCTGTACTTCCAACAATTTGATCTCATCTTAATTCAAGAAACCTGGTTAGATGAACCATTCCAATTTCAAGGCTATAAATCATACCATCTTCTGGCTGGCAGAAGTGCCAAATACGGGCACTTAAAAGGAGGCCTTACAATTTCCACCTCAATTAAGAGCAGTGGCGTCTCGCAGTGGGAGTGCTGCGGGGTGGTGGGGCGGGGGAGGGGCAGGGTGGGGGGGTAGTGGAGTCAGACATACGACGTCCACGAGTAAAGTAGGTAAATAAAGAAATAAAACTATTTATCTTGCGCGCGCGCTGCATCGCCAAATCAACAAACAGCAGGCAAGGGAGCCTTCGTCAAATGCTGGCACAAAATAAAGGGAGCGGACTCAGGGACTTTAAACGCGTACCTTTGGAGCGAGCTTAAGCAAAAAAAAGATAGCATGGCCATGACCTACTTACAAGCTTCAATAGACTGTCTGGCCATACGTGATCCTTGGAAAAATGCTAGGTCCCACAAAAGCTTTAAAGAACTGGTAAATAGAACTGTAAAAATGATGTCCCTTGTGTAGGACAAAGCCGCATCAAAGGAAAGGGCTCACTGTTGGTTTGTCATACAGAGTTACTCCAGATGCTCCCCCCAACCATACCTAGGCACAGGCTTCACAAGAGTAATGAAGGAAAGATACTTGCATATGAGCCTGGGCATTCTGCCATCATTGCTGCATCTGCCCCCATGGAAGCGACCACAGTCAACAACTCAGTGTCGATTATGTGGTAAAACAAAAGAGGACGTGCTACATTTAGTGTGCACATGTGAGAGTCTAGATAAGGAACGAAGGCTCATACTAAAACCGGCCCTGAAGAAAAAGGGGATAAAACATGCAGGCAGGCGGTGAAAGTATGCTTTGAAGGAGGGGATATCCAGCTAGCCTGCCACCTGGTCCGATTCATGGGCACTGTAGGAACAAAGCTAAACACCAGCACTTAGCTGACCTACCGGGCACAAATTTTAGGACTTTGCTTTGGCCAAAATGAACTGCAAACACTGGCACATGACTAAAGGTTTAAATATGGATTATTTGTATATTGGTGTTTTATAGACACAATTGCCAAAACGAATTATAATCACTGGCACACGACTAAAGATTTCAATGTAGACAATATGTATATTGCTGTTTCATATACATAAGGGGCTCTTTTAGATGTAAATCATGGTTTTATGAATTTGGAGATAATTTAATACTGCTGTTTTGCTGTGCAATGGTTTTAAGTAATCATGCAAATAAAGATTTTACTTACATCCAGGCACACACTGATGCATACAGTGACACACCCAGATTCAACACTGATGCATACACTAACACACCCAGATACACACTTATGCATACAGTGATAGATGTGGGCACCCACTGATGCATACACTGATACACCAAGAGACACACTTATGCATACACTAACACACCCATGCACTCACTGATGCATGTACTGACATGTCCACAGATACACTAATGCATCCCCTGACACACTAAGGCACACATTGACGCACACACTAACATATCCAGCCACACACAGATCCATCCACTACAAAACCCAGGCACACACTGACATACAGTAAAAAACCCAGGCACACACTGATTCATACACTGACACACACAGGATTTTTCTCAGTTTAGGAGTAGTAAAGTCCTAACTTTACTACTCCTAAACGGAGAAACATCCTAACTTTAAGACTTTCGGTATTCATAGAAGGCATTTAGGAGTCCTAAAGTTAGGGCTACTAACTTCTGTGAATACCGAAATGAGTAAGTTCATTCTGTGAATACCAAAATGAGTAAGTGTATTCTGTGAATACCAAAAAGTACTAACTTTACGTTTTTGACGTAAGTTAGTTCTGTGAATCAGGCCCTGAGAGCTTTCTTACGTCAGTTTCCATGCAAAAGTCTGAAACTGAAAATCGGGATTTTGTAAGGGTTAGATCCATGCAATGTAGGGAAGTATCCTACTTTACAGGGACATTCACTGTCATGTCTATCAAAGAAAGTGTGCAGAGGCACCTTTCATCACTTTAGATTATTAGCTGTTCATCACTCTAAAATGTGAAATTTAGTTAGGAGATTTTACTATGTGAAAACTTGTGCCTTATGTTTAGAGAAATGAATAGACTTCTTTTGCATGGTATGGTAGCAGAGGTCGAAAAAGTTTTTGAAGATGTACAATTTCGTTTCCTTGGTCCTGAAGAGGATTCTAGGGGAAATGAGGAGTTGGTATGTGCAAGGGTAGAAGAACAGGACACAAGTATTACTATTGATAACTTTTTACCAGAGAATGCTAAGTTTAACACAATTCCTTCTAAGAAACTATGTTTGTATTTTTTGTCGACGCACTCACTACAAAAGCCAAACTTGTAATGTACTTGTATTCTCAAAAACTGAACAGGAAAACAGAGATAAGTGGCAAGAATTTGAGGAACGCTATGATTTGTCAACACGGCAAATCATATTTAAGTATTGCTATGACAAGTTAGAGGAAAACAAAATGCCTGCAAAAGCAATACATAACAACTTAGAATTGGTATAAATTTCAGAAGAACTTCGAGGATTAAATGTTTATGAATCAATTCTCATACTTTTACTTTACTTTAAATAGACTTTATTTGGATTAAACAATAATCCATAAAAGCATACAAACCAACCAAACATTAATTCCATAAAATACAATAAATAAAAACAAATACAATTCACCAATTTCCCCAAAACACTGTCTCTACAATAATATCATAAAAACCATAGAAACATCAATCTTAAAAACAATCTAGAAAACAGATAAAATGATCCTAAACACGATACCAATATCCCTGGACACTCCTACAATTCAACATTATGGCAACTTTTATTATGCTAAATTATTACTGCCCTAAAAGAAACTCTTCACTGTGGTAGACAAAGTGAATAAACAAATATTTTCCCTAACTTTATCACCAGTTACAGATTGAAACCAGCCAGGGCGTCTCAGCCTTCAAAGGGGCGAGCAGTTTTTTCTCATCTCTTTTCACAATTGTTTCCCACTGGAGCAGGTGGCTGCTTTGATGAATACCAGCAGCCGAATACCAGTCAACCAGATTATAGTCAGAGGATCCTAGATTTCGCCAGTGTATTCCATACATATTCCAACTTCTGTTTGAGAGTGACTTGTCTGGACTATCATATGTTGTAAACCACATACTGATGACAGGAGTTAATCTTCAAAATCTCTCTGCAAAGGAATTCATTGACAAAGTTCATGGAAAGGATGAAACCTTAGAATACAAGTTGATGAACTTGATGGCGTGCCAACGTGGCACCAACGAGTATTGGTTTTGTTGTCTTGGAGAACTGAAATGTATGTTGAGAAACCTAGGTGCACCTACTTGGTTTCTGACACTCAGTTGTGCTGAGTATGTGTGGGATGATCTGCTTGAATTTTTGAGAGAAGCAAACACAAACATTAAGGACATCAGTGTGAAGACCCCAGGGATCTTCCCTCAGCCATCTTCCCTCAGCCCAACACTGTTCAACATCTACATGGCCCCGCTCGCACGCATCGCTAGACAGCACGACCTCAACATAATCTCCTACGCCGACGACACTCAACTGATCCTCTCCCTCACCAAGGACCCCCTCGCCGCCAAATCCAATCTCCATGAAGGAATGAAGGCCGTCGCCGATTGGATGAAGATCAGCCGACTAAATCTGAACACGGACAAGACAGAGGTCCTCATCCTCGGCTCCAACCCCTCAGCCTGGGACGACTCCTGGTGGCCAACGACACTGGGAGCAGCCCCGACACCTACCGACCACGCACGCAACCTGGGAGTCATCCTCGACTCAACACTCTCCATGGCCAAGCAAGTCAACGCAGTCTCCTCCTCCTGCTTCAACACCCTCCGCATGCTTCGCAAGATCTACAGGTGGATTCCGACAGATACAAGAAGAACAGTCACCCAGGCCCTCGTCAGTAGCAGACTTGACTATGGTAACGCCCTCTACGCGGGAGCCCCGTCCAAGCTCATCAAGCGACTGCAACGCATACAAAACGCCTCCGCACGCCTGATCCTCGATGTACCACGCCACAGCCACATCACCCCCCACCTGAGGAACCTGAACTGGCTCCCCGTCGACAGGAGAATCTCCTTCAAACTCCTCATCCACGCACACAAGGCACTCCACAAGACTGGCCCAGCCTACCTCAACAGACGACTCTTCTTCTACGTCCCCAACCGCCAGCTCCGCTCCGCCGACCTCTCCCTCGCCACCGTCCCTCGCATTCGAAGAACAACCACCGGCGGCAGATCCTTCTCACACCTCGCCGCCAAGACCTGGAACACCCTTCCACTAAGCCTACGACAGACCCAAGACCTGCTGACCTTCAGGAGGCTACTCAAGACCTGGCTGTTCGACCAGTAGCAGCACCCCCCCCTTTTTTCTCCCCAGCGCCTTGAGACCCTCGCGGGTAGGTAGTGCGCTCTACAAATTCTGTGATTGATTGATTGATTGAAGACAGCAGGAGAACTTTGCTCTCAGGATCCTGCTAATGTTTGTTGATATTTTAACAACAGGTATCAAGCTGTGCTGTCTTTCGTCTGCAACAAAACAAATCCTCCTCTTGGCGAAGTAACTGATTTCTTTAGGCATAAAGAGTACCAAGCAAGAGATGCTCCTCATATTCACATGCTGCTATAGAAAAAAGATGCACCGAAATATAAAGCAGACAGTAATGAGTCTGTACTCGTTCATAGAACAGTATGTGACATGCGCCATCCCAAAAGACAGTAGTGAAATAGGCCTGAGACAAGCTCTGTGCTTTCAAGCACATAGATGTGGAAAGTACTGTCGTCAAAGATACAGGGCTAAAGGAACATTTTACATAAGATGTTGTTTTGGATTTCCAAGACCTGTCATTTCCAATGGAAGAGTAAACAGCTTTTTATCTGCAGCCAGATATACACTGACACGTAAATCACTGAAAAACACATACAACAGAGGCCTCCAAGTATATTAATGACTATAATCCTGTGATTCTGAAAATGTGAAATACAAATATGGATACACAGTTTGTTGCAGACAACTCCTTCGCTGTTTCTCGTTATGTCACTTCGTACATTACAAAATCAGAGAAGACAGCAATGAAGGATATGTAGGAGGAGATTTCTGCAGAAAAGATTCTAACCAAGAATGTTTACAGCTTCAGCTCAAAAATGCTTTCCAAAAGGGAGATAGGCTCCTATGAGTGCTATGATCTGTTGAGCTCAGCCATTTTGTTCTCAAAGTCAAGGGGAATTGTTTGGGTAAGTCTAGGCATAGCAAGCACGTGAAATAGAGTGTTGAAGTCTTTCTTAGGACAGAGTTCGACCCGGAAAGTACAGACATTGTGAAATCAAATGTATTGGACACATGCTATCCAAGAAGAAGTCCACTTCTAGAAAACGTGTGCCTTTATGAAGTACTTCAACACTACAGATATAGAGGCAATGTAACAGAGAACATAAAAGAAGGGAAATATGCCGTAATTGGATGAGACAGTTGTTTGGTCAGACACACAGAAGGAAATCTATTTAACCACAGAAAACTTAGTTGCCAAACTCCAGGCAAAAGAAAGAGTTTCTATTTGGCAGTTTTACAACTCTTCAAGCCTTGGTGTGCTGACTCAGAATTACTCGAAGACTATGATTGATATGAAGATTCTTTCACCACGGTGAAAGACAGTGTTCAGTGCTCAGTCTTTGCAAACTACTTGCAAATTTTAAATGATGAGATTGAAGAGTAAGAAACAATTGCTTATGAGATAGTAAAGGACAGTTCACAGAGCAGCCAAAGTTCTGGACCACTAGGTCAAGATCCTCTTGGCCAATCAATTATTAAAAATGAAGCTGCACTAGCCATGAATGAAGTGGAAAGTGCAATGGAACAAGTGAGACAGGAAAGTTTTGATTTGGAACAGTTAGTTGGACAACTGAACAACGGACAGAAATCAATTTAGTTGGAGGTAAAAGAGAAAGTGAGCATTGATTCCTCCATTAGAAGAAAGAATGTAAATGTTCATCATTTAAGCCAATACTATTATACATCAGTGGTCAAGCTGGAACTGGGAAAAGCTTTTTAATTAAAGATCTCACCGCTTACCTACAGAGGACTACAGAATCAAATTTAGCAGGTGTAGTAACAGCACCAACTGGATTAGCTGCACACAACATTAACGGAATTACTTTACATCGACTACTTATGCTACCTGTTGAACAGGGCAATAAACTGGAATACCAGAAGTGCTCCAGTGAAGCTTCTCATGAAGTCTCAAGAGTACTGAAGAAACTGAAGCTTTTAATCATCGATGAGGTGAGCATGGTCTCAAACTTAATGCTTGCCTTCATAAAATTGAGAATGCAACAGATTTTAAAAACAGAGTATGATGTGCTGTTTGGAGGAAAGCATTTAATTGCCTTCGGTGACCTACTACAACTTACCCCCGCCAAAGGATAGCCTGGCTTCAAGACACTTCTCCATGATGAAATTCAGATTTCTTTGGGAAGTATTGGCAATGTAAACATTTGGCTAAACTTACAATACAAGGAATTACTTAAAATATGCATCAAGCATCTGACGTGGATTACGGAATTATTCTGAAAGACATTAAAGTAGGAGTTCTGACAAAAAAGGGGAAATGTTCCTTAGAAAGTCATCTTATCAAGAAACTGTTTTCCTCTAACACAGCAGCACAGCTAATGTTCAATTTCATTCAAGAAGGGTAATCCATAGTGTGTTTAATGCCTACTGTTCAGGAGTGCTCCAATTTTAACAAAGAATTACTAAAACTGGAGAAAGAACAAATTTTGGAAATTACAGCAATCTACAAAATGGCGCTCCGGGGGGTGACAGTATTGCTAAGTGCAAAACTACAAGCAAAATTGGATTCATTGGAGAAATCTAGTTCCAGGACTGCAGGATTAGAAAAGTATTTAAGTGTATGCAAAGACGATAGAGTAATTTTCCAGTGTAATTTAAATGTTGAGGAAGGATTAGTAAATGGTGCAATGGGTAAAATTATTGATTTCATCAAATTTCCAAATAGGGATCAGGCTGAATACTTAGCCATAGAATTTGATCAGATTGATGGAGTGAAGCAGATTGGCTGACATGTTGTACGTTTTTTGCTTGTAAAGGACTTATATGTCTGGTAGCAGCTGTTCCCAGTTTCTCTAGCATACGCTGTAACTATCCATAAATCTCAAGGTTTAAGTGTAGACGCAGCTTTTATTAATATTGGTAGTACCGTATTTAAAGAAGGTATGTCATATGCTGCATTGTCCCGAGTAAGAACATTGTCGGTTTGTTTTTGGTTGATTTGGATGATAACAAAGTTAGTTCTGATGCAAGTTGCGTCAAAGAGTTCAATTGGTTAAGAAGTGTGTGTGCTCCTCATTTAGGACTAATCCTGGGCGTAGTTTGCATAGTAGCACTACACGTAGTTACGCGAAGTACACTTTGAACTACACGTAGCTACGCAAATTGCGTAGTGCGTAGCTGTGTGCTTGTCTGCACTGTGCAATAATTGCCAACGGCATCTTTCACAGTGCAAGTTAAGATAAAATAAGTATCTCTGTCTTTATATGCTAAAATGCACATAGTCATCATTTCACAAAAGTGAAAACAAAAAATTAACAAGCAGTGAGAGAGGTGATGATTTTGAGTCCCCTAACCTAGGGGAGGACCAAGCAGATGCCTTGAACACAAAGAGCATATCATGCTGAATGATTCAGTGGTGGTCCCTTCCTCCTAGGACCACCTCAAGCACAGTTATGGGCAAAATACAATCCCAACCAAGGTCCTGCAGCATTATGGGACGAGATTAGCAGTGGGCAGTGAATATTATAGTGTCCAATATCAAAATAATTCTACAAAGAGCTGCAGTTCACTCGTCGCTACTAGATGTCCCTCACGAGTCAGTGCAAAAGCATTGAAATTATTAATACATCAAGCTGCAGTTCCACTAGTCGTTACTAGATGTCCCTCACGAGTCAAATGCAAAAGCTTCATGAAAGGGTTTCAATGCTTTTGCATTTGACTCGTGAGGGACATCTAGTAACGACTAGTGGAACTGCATCTTGATGTATTAATAATTTCAATGCTTTTGCATTTGACTCGTGAGGGACATCTAGTAACGACTAGTTGAACTGCAGCTCTTTGTAGAATTATTTTGATATTGGACACTATAATATTCACTGCCCACTGCTAATCTCGTCCCATAATGCTTTGCAGGGCCTTTGGTTGGGATTGTATTTTTGCCCATAACTGTGCTTGGGGTGGTCCTAGGAGGAAGGGACCACCACTGAATCATTCAGCATGATATGCTCTTTGTGTTCAAGGCATCTGCTTAATCCTCCCCCTAGGTTAGGGGGACCCCAAAATCATCACCTCTCTCATTGCCTGATATTTTTATTCTCAAAGTTCATTTTTGTGAACTGGTTATATGCTTTTTAGCATGTAAAATTGCTTTATCAAAGCATTTGTAGGTGTTGATGGTTATGCTCCTACGCTACGTCTATTAGCACAGTTTTTGTACTGTGCTTCGTGCAATTTGCGTAGTGCGTAGTAGCAAAAACTATGAATGCTCCGTGAGCGTAGCGTAGCGTAGCACTACGCCCACGGTTATTTAGGACAGTATTCCATTTATGAAAAATGGATAATCTGTCCAAAGCAGAAGCTTACAAAAGAATCTATTGATGTTGCTGAAAAGAAGGAAAACTAGGAAAAGAAAGAGGGTGTTAAGAAGAAAAAAAATGGAAAATGAGGGAGACATTGTAGGTTACCAGTTGTCAAACCTTCTGGCGTCACCTGCTATGCAAATGTTGTTCTCAATGTACTGTTTCATTTGCCACATCTTATAAATGCAATTGAACAGAAACCACAGAAGAGATTATGTCTGCACTGTGTGGTTTGCTGCAACGTTTACATAGAGATAGGACTGTAATACTTCGTGATTTGGGCCTTCGAAATCTAGTAGATATATGTAGTGAATCAGTACTATTTACTCAGAACACTCAACTAAATGCACAGGAGTTTATAATGGTCATGCTTGGAGTTTTGGAAGAAGAGAAAATTAGTATTGATGACTTATTTGGACTGAGATACACATGGAACCATGAGTGTGAAGATTGCTCTTTTGCAGCTACGACTCAAATAAATTCTGAGATTTGTGTATTTAACACTACCAGATTCCAAATATGTTCCTTTTTTACAGATTGATCACAATGGCTATTCAAAATATGACCTGCCCAAATTGTAGATCAGCTGTTGTTGCTATATTGCATATACAAAGAAGTGGATATACCTTATATTAATGCTACAATGAGTCAGAGCAGGTGGATCTAAATTGGAAACCAAAATTACACATTTCATAGCAGGACAAATGCCAGTTGCTGGTAGAACTTATACTTCTATGGCTATCATCTTTCACGAAGGACTTAATATAACATCTGGACACCAAACTGTCTATTTAAGAGTGAAACTGATGGACGGAATGCAATGACAGCAACCTTAAATTCAAACAAAAACTGCCTTTCAAAATTCCAAATTCTTACCTCTTGTTTCTTCAACCACAGTTCCAAGGAGGATTTCTTACAAAATAATTGGTCTAAGGTATTTCTTCTACGTGGACCATCAGTGTTTAAGACATCATTCGGCTTACCATCGGTGATGTATTCAAAAGAATCTCCAAAATACAAGTGTTCTTTATATCTATTAGTAGTATTGTACCAGTTATAATAATAAAATTGTTATTTTAACATACGTCTGCTTAGATTACTTCAGTAATTGTAGGTAAAACAATTCATTAAATAATTGTAGTGAGGGCAGTGCATAGTGTCACTTATCTGTAGTGATATACTGTGCAGTTTTGGATTTTTTTCTACAATCTATGTGATTGTTTTTTCCCCAGTTTTCAAGGATGAATCTTTATACGGTACATCATTTATCGTGTACAAGTATGAAAGCTGAGAACTGTAAAAAACGGAAAATGAAATGCATTAATGAAATGTAAAATACTATAACAGCATAACAAATGTCTATTGTTTTGATTATAATATGAACTTATGCTTTGCAAATATTAAAAGTTTAATTTTCAAACTTGGAAAATATAATACTAACTTATATTTATGTTTCTTTTCTTTTTATAGAGATAAATGGCACCGTCTACTGGAGTAATATAATATTCTAACTACTTCTTTCTATGTTGTTCAACTAACCTAAGTTGGCAAGGTGCACACTGAGACAGAGTGAAACAGCCACTAACACATCGACACACACACACTGATACAGCCATTCACACACCCAGTCACACACTAGTAAATGCACTTACACCCACTTACTCATGTATACAGTCACTAACATACCCACTAACACACCCATACAGCTACTTACACACACACTCAATCATCCATCGAGGCACTGACACAGCCACTGACTTAACCATAGAGCCACTGATACAGCCACTCACTCAACCATATACCCACTGACACACCCTCTCACTCACCCATACCGCCAGTAACACATCCACTTACTCACCCATACAACCACTAACACAGCCTTTCACTCACTCACACAGCCACCCACACACTCAACTACTCACCCATACAGCCACTCCCACACCCACTCACTCACACATACAGCCACTGACACACCCACTTACTCACCATACAGCTACTCACGCATCCACTCACTCACCCATACAGCCACTTACACACCCACTGACTCACCCATACAGTCACTCACATACCCAGTCACCCATCCATACAACCACTTACACACCCACTCACTCACCTATACAGGCACTCACACACCCATATACCACTCATGCAGTCACCCACTTACCCATACAGCTAGTCACAAACTCACTTAGTCACTGATTCAGCTAGTCACACACCCACTCACTCACCCATAGAGCCACTCACATATTCAATCACTCATCAATTTATCACTCACACCCATTCAGTCACCCATAAAGGTACTCATGCACCCACTCACTCACCCATACACCACTCATGCACTCACTCACTCACTTATACAACCACTCACACACCCTTTCACTTACCCGTGCAGATATTCACTCACTCACTCATACAGAAACTCACACACTTACTCACTCACCCATACAGCTACTCACATGTCATGTCACTCACTCATACAACTACTCACACACCCACTTACTCAAACAGCCACTCATGCACCCACTGTCTGACCCATACAGCTACTCACACACCCACTCACTCACCCATACAGCCACTGAGACAGCCACTCACACAACAATAGAGCTACTCACACACATGCTCACACATCCATAGCACTCATACAGTCACTTACTTACCCATACAGCTAGTCACACACCACTCATTCACTCATACAGATAGTCACACACTCACTCACTCACCCACAGAGTCACTCACATACCCACTATCTCATCAATACACCACTCACACACCCATACAGGCACTCATGCACCCACCTACTCACTCACCCATACACCACTGATGCAGCCACTCACTCACTCATACATCATTCATGAACTCACTAACTCACCCATACAGCCACTCACATACCCTTTCAATAACCCATATAGGTACTAACACACCCAGTCACTCACCCATACAGACACTCATGCATGCACCCACTCACTCACACACACATACAGCCACTCACACATGCACTCACTCACCCATGCAGTCACTCACGCACCCACTCACTCATCTATACACTCAGTGACACACTGATAGATATAACAAGATGCATTCACACTGTTACAAACATACATATAACATATAATTTTTATTTCTTAAACCAGAATTTGTGGTTCTAACAAGAACGGTTTTTTTAGAAAACGTTTTTGGGGGGGTTTGTATTTTCTAACAATTTTGGGTTAGATTGGTGTTTTTTTTTTTGTTTCTTCAGATGAAACTGTAAAACATAGTGCTTGTGAAGAAAAAGTTCCCCAACAACTGTAATGACAAAAAACGAAACTAACACTTATGTGTCTTGATGATGTCAAGTAGAGCAGGGATTGACTGATCCACCATGCTCAAACGTTTTGCACTTCAGGCAAAATTGATCTAGGTTGTCAAATTCAGGAACATTTGCTGAAACATCCAATGTTAGTTGAGGAGCTGATGAGGTGCCTGGTTGTGCATCGTCTCCAGCAGATGTTGCTTGCTGGCTCCTCTCTAGCTCTCTCTCTGCTCATACCAGATGTTTGGAATGTATAGTCTTGAGATGCTTTAACACACTAGATGTATCACAAGAATACTTCTTGTCTGTTCCTCTTGACAGGATCTTCTGGCAAAGATTGCACTTTACCTTTTTAGCACTGACTTTTTTCTCACCCGATGGGATTGTGAAGTATTCCCATGCAATGCTTTCCTTCTTTGGTCTTACATCCTGCTCTGACGAAGAGCTGCCATGATCCTCTGGCTGATTTTGTGCAAAAAAAAACCAAAGTAAAAGTCCAAAGCAAAACAAAATTATCTGCGAAAATAGAGAAGTGTGAAAAATCACAGCTGCTCCCCAAAGATGGAGAAAATGGGTGAGAGCTTCCTCTATTAATGATTGAAAGGTGTTTCAACCTATCAAATCCATTTGTTCCTGTTTCACATGTGATTTGCGATGATGTCGTGATGATGTTGCGACGTCATTGCAAACTCTGAAAATTTATTAAAACGAGCTTTAAAATGTTTTACCATATAATTATACAACTTTTAATACTTTATTAGTAAACCTGTTACATTAAACAATACCTTTAAACTGTCTATATATGTGTTTAAGTGCTATAAAAAAAACCTGGAGTCACGACTCTCCTGTGGCACCGGAAATACGTGCTGGTACGAGTCACGACAAATTTACAACTCCCAAAAAATCCCCCTCTTAAAATACTTAATAATATAAGCAACACCTTGCTGTAGGCAGCTCACAAACACCCCCGTGTTTTCATTTACCTAGGTGTTACATGCTACAGGCAGTTGCAGTCTTGCCTTCTGCTGTCTTCTTATCTTTAGTGGTACTTTCTCTGATGAGGTGAGTTCTGGGTGAGGCTCTGAGTCCCTACAGGTTACTCTGGTGAGGGTTGGGCTGTGCGAGGAGCTAGTTTCCTCATCCCATTTAGCATCCATTCATATCTCACCGGCTCAGGTGTTTCTAGAAATACCATATAATATATTGCCCCATATATTGGTTAAAGAAGCCTTTACCCATTGTACATGCTTCTAATTTGGCAGAAAAGTGAAATGAGACATAGGGAGCTAAATTAATATGCTCTGGATCACAATATATTTAAGTGCAGTAGCTGTTATTAGATCTAATAATGAACTCTCACTAGAGCACAAAGCTTTTCATTGCAACTGAATTGTACAAAGGTCTCCTATTAAAATGATTAAAAGGTCCACTTGAAGTACATGCATGCACCAGTAAAGGTGTGTTTTCTATAAAGTCACATTAGTTAAAGAATACACGCTTTGTAAGACAAATTACTGCATTACCACACAGGTCACAAATTATCATGCAGCACTAAGTTCTGCATCATGCCTCTGTGTGCAGTGTTGCCATATGAATCATTTCACTCGGCAGATAGACTCTCCCCACTGACGATATATTGCCAAGGATCGTTGCAGTGTAATAAAGGTAAAGCTTTGGTGCTCACAACATAACTCACACACCCGAACAGGCACTAACACACCCACTGACAGACAGAAAACCACTAATAGACCCAACAGAGCAACACAGCCACTAACACACCCACTCAAAGACCCATACAGCAGATTACCACTCTCCAACCCAAACAATTACTTACACAGTCACTCACATATGTAGAAACCACTCACACATCCACTCACTGAGCCCTACAGCCACTCACACACCCACTCTCAAAGGTTACAAGTTACAGTTAGGAAATAAAATTAAAAATCTTCAAAATTTACTAAAAAAACAAAGGTGGTTATGGGGACTTTATAGTTAGGAAATATAATTTAAAAACCATAGAAATTCACGTAAAAAAACAAAAGTTACAGTGATGTTATAGTTAGGTTCAGATTTCACATGCACAAAACCTTAGAAATTAATCAGTTATACTACCTGAGCTAACTATAACTTATGCCCCATCAATGCACTGCTTTTGACCTCACAAATTAGATCACTCATGACATGGTCAGTGACATCACTGATGAAATCTCAAATGACATCATTGAGGACATCACTGATGACATCATCCACATAAGAACTCACATACCCACTCACAGCTCCATACAACCTCACATACACCCACTCAGATACCCAAAGAACCATTCACACGTTCATTCACTCATCCATACATCCACTAACATACCCGCTCACTCATCCATACAGCCACTCACGCACCCACTCACTCTCCTTAACAGCTAGTCACACAGGTACTCATAGACACATACAGACACTCACACACCCACTCATTCATCCATACAGACACTCATACACCCATTCACACAGAGATACAGATAGTCGCTCAGTTACTCACTCACTCATACAGCCTCCGACAAACCCAGATACTTACCCATACAGCCACTGATACACCCACTTACTCACCTGTACAGCAACTGAAACAAAATTCTATGCTGGCACTCACACACCCATTCACAGACCCCAGCAACAGCTAACACACCCACTCACCCACCCACACAGCCAATCACTCACCCATATAGCCACTCACACACTCACTCAACCACACTGCCACTCACACAGCCACTCATTCACTCATGTATACACCCACTCACTCACCCATACAGCCACTCACACACACTCACTCACCCATATAGCTACTGACACATGCACTCATTCACTGATACAGCCACCCACACAGTTACTCACTCACCCATATAGCCACTCACTCACACACACACCTACACACCCATATAGCCACACACTCACTCACTCACCCACACTGCCACTCTCACACCTACTCACTCACTCACTCACTTATGCATACACACACTCACACACCCACTCACTCACCCATCCACACACACTCACTCACTAATACAGCCACTTACACAGCCACCCACTCACCCATACAGCTACTCAGACACACACTCACACACAGATACAGTCACACACCCACTCACGCACCCATACAGCCACACACACACACCCATCCACACATGGATGTGTGGATGTACACAGTCACACAGCTACTAACATATGTTAAAATATGGAATTACTAATTAGTAGTACACAAAGTTTACTAATTTAACTTTTAGTATCTATCTTTAACTCTCAGAAATGTTTACAAAACACTTATATTACTGGATGAGGCCATCAGTGATGTCACTGACCATGTCATGAGTGATGTAATATGTGAGGTTATTAGCAGTGCATTGCGAGGGCATAAGTTATAGTTAGTTCAGGTAACTATAACTGCTGAATTTCCCTGGTTTTGTATGAGTGAAATGTCAGCCTAACTATAACGTCCCTGTAACCATGGGTTTTTTCCAGTGAATTTCTAAGGTTTTTTAAATGCTAATTCCTAACTATAAAGTCCCTGTATCCTTTGGTTTTTTCTGTGAATTTCTATGGATTTTTTAAGTAGTAATCGTATTTGCAGAGTGGTGGAGAATGGGGCCTTGGCCGCTGACCAGCTCTCACGGATCCCACTGTGTCACACTTACTAGAGGTAACAGGAGGGCTTTTTTGCCCCTAAGGACCCGCAGCTTCAAAGAGGACTTCATCCCCCTACCAGTAGTGCACCAGGAGGCACGTTTCGGAGTGGTGGAGAAAGGAGGCGTGGCCTCTGAAGACCTTTGAGCAATCCAACTGTGTGGGATTTACCGGAGGCAAAAGGAGGGATTGGTGGCCCCATGGACCCTCAGCAGTTTTTTGTTTTTTTTTGTTTTTGGCGATCTTCGCCATGGCATCATGATCCCTGCGGACACGTCACAAAAACAGAAACAAAAGCAGACACTCAATGACCACCAGCACATCCAAAAATAATATGTAGAAAAATCCATTCTGAATATTGCACTACACATATTACTATATACATACTTCTTTCAAAGCATGTTTAAACTCATATTTTTGTACTAAGTTTCTTTAAAAACCATCTTTCAGACCTATTTTCCGTTTTCGCCGGTATTCGGGAAGTCGCAATGACGTTGTTAACCACCACGTTTGCGCCTTTTTCATAAAGTCTAAAATACATATATCCACACATATTACAGTATTTCACACACTAGGGGTTTGTCACAGTATTCTCTAAAGTCATGTTTTTCTAGAACGTTTCTATAAAATCCATCTCTAAAACCTATTTTATGTTTTTGCGGTGACTCCAGAGATTGCGATGACGTCGGTAATCGCGATTCCCACGGACACGTCGCGAAAACGGAAAACAAAAGCAGACCTTCAATGACCACCAACACATCCAAAAATAATATGTAAAAAATCCATTCTTAACATTGCACTACACATATTACCATATTCATACTTCTTTCAAAGCATGTTTAAACTCATATTTTTGTACTAAGTTTCTTTAAAAACTATCTTTCAGACCTATTTTCCATTTCTGCGGTTATTTGGGACGTCGCGATGACGTTGTTGACTGCGACGATCGTGCCTTTTCCATAAAGTCTAAAACACATGTATCCACACATAGTACAGTATTTCACACACCAGGGGTTTCTTACAGTATTCTCTAATGTCATGTTTTTCTAGAGAGTTTCTATAAAAACCATCTCTAAAACCTATTTTATGTTTTCGCGGTGACTCCGGAGATTGCGATGACGTCGGTAATCGCAATTCCCCCGGACATGTTGTGAAAATGCAAAGCAAAAGTTGGAATTCAATAGCCACCACCACATTCAACAATTATAACTATATAATTAATTCTAACCATCACAGTAGACAACTCACTATATAAATAACTCTATAAAAACTTATCAGAATCTCAATATCTCTATAACAATGTGTATTAATGATTCACTGATATATTTTTTATATTCCCACCAATAGTCATCCCCACGACAGTACATGGAGAGGGGGCACGCTGGTGATTGCGGCGTCATCGCGTAAGATTAAAAAAATCAATTTTGGACACATAGCTTGTGTCAATAACACCCCCATTTCTTAAACATGGGGTCAGAGTACATCTACTCTGACCCCTTAACTTAGCTTTTTCAGAAATTTTCAGCCGCAGGAACTGTTCCCAGTCAATGAAATGACGATTGCAACTTTCTGTTTAGGTTCCTTCCAGCCAATCAGAGCATTCCCCTTGGCGCATGCATTTGCGTTTCATCGTGAAACCTCCGCAAAATATCAGCGCCCAGAGATATCACTATAATTTCCAGCTTAAATTTCGCAAAAACTACTGAACGGATTTACACCAAATAGGCAAAAGACACTTACTTGAACCAACATCTACCTCCCTGCCCAATTTGGTGTAAGTCCGTTCAGCAGTTCGGGCTGTAGGTGTGGCTAACGTTTCCTACGGGAATTAATACTACAAATGCACCCTTATTTCACGCCCCATATTCTTGGTCACTTCTGCATGGATCACCCCCAAACTCTCCATGACAACCAGAACCTACCTTGACACCAGTGGCAGCTGGTGACATTTGAAAGTGGCGAGCGAGCGTACCCAAACAACCTACGGGGGGTTCGGGGCGGTTCTCCCCCCCGAGAAAATTTTGAAAAAAGAGTGGACAAATGGTGCATTTTCAAGCAAATTTGAGGTCACAGAAACCCCTCTTGACTAATTTGCAAATGTCCACTTTCACCTCGCCAATGTTAATACCAATGAGTGGCTGAACAAAGTGCTGCGCCTGACCTGCACAATGACGCCGTCAGACCAGGCATCCTGTCTTCCGTGGTTTTACTGCCCCATAAGAACAACATTTCAAGTGCTCAGTGACAAAGGCCTGCCAGAAATGCACCATCTTCTACAGATGGGTGTCTCAAAGTATTCAGAAAAACTCCACCTTGTGACTAACATAACTGAACATGTTGGTATTGTTACTAATTGCAACCGAACCGCACTGTCCAGTGTTTCACATACTGTTTTCAATAAACATTATTCTGCGGAAGACTCGTACGTTATTAAAGCTAATAGCACTTGAAATAAACATGCAGTATAACAAATACAAAAAGCCGTCTTTGTGTACTTTGTCACCAGAACCCCTACCGTGATGGAGCATACATATCACTGAAAAAATATGATTTTTCTCTCTCCACACTCTCTCTCTCTCACACACACACACGTAAACACACAAACACCACACGCACACACTGCTAGCAAAATCTTAATTGCAGAATAAAAACGATGCTCATTCCTAAACAAGATTGAGAAAGTGAGCCACAGTACACCATCTAAACCAGAGTGCCTGGAAACAGTTGCTGGCCTGAGGGCTAGGGTTAAACCTGCCTGGGATCAAATTTAAGAGCTGACAGGTTGGGATCCTTATAGCCAATTGGAAGGCTCCCTAAGTGTAACACTTAGGGGCCGCGGTGACAGACATCATGCCTGTCCGGAGCAGTGGGAAACTGGCCTAGGTGGAAATCATGACCGTCATTTCCCCGGCCCTCCCGGCCTTTCAAAACCAAGCACAGTCGGCAGATCGTTCTATTTTCTTGTAAGCCTGAGGCAATGTGGTAACCTCAGAGCTGCTGACTTTGGAACAGAGGAACTAGGTTTGAGTCCGGTGTGAGCCACCATCCCGTGAATCTGGGTAAATCAGTTAATCTCCACGTACCTTTAAAACAACATAAAAACCTGTCCACTCAAATGTAAGAAACTGAGCTATGCATGCCCGTCCACTTGAGGTGAAAGATCTGCGAGCTCAGATATCTACCGATTTGGAAGTGTCACAGAGAAGTGCGTCTTTCCTTTCAATTACATCAAAGCGATGAAGAGGATAAAAAAAAAATCTTTGATGCTGTTAAGAGTTTGTCTGATCAGTGAGGCAGAATCTTTTCGAATGTTCTTCAGCCGAAAACATTTCTTAGGAGGTGCTCAACTATAGTCAAGTTTGAAGATAGGAAAGTATAACCAGAAAAGTTCCAATTTAACAAGAATAGTCAGACAGAAGATTATGCAACTAGTGACCTATTCACGCTACAAACTAGTTATTGGCGCTCCTAACGGCACAGAGAATACAAACTTTGCGCACAGGGTGGCAGTGGTAACTGCTAAGAATGTGCAAGCAAGGCCTCTGTTGCACCCAAACCTTTTCAAGGAGCACGAGTAGCACAAGAACCGGAGGGAGCTCGCGTCCCACTCATGGAAGAGACCCCTCAGAAGCCACAAAGCAGGACTTGTTAAAGGCAAGGACTGATCAATGTTCTATAGCATTCTGGATCAATACGCAATGATATTAATATACTACTTTGTGCATAAACGACATCGAATTTGTAAAATATTTACATTCACCCTGTCAAGGAAATTTAAAAAAAAGTGAAACCCACTCGATTTAAGTGAAATTGAAAACAACAAAGTAAACTAAACACTATATATTGGTAATTTGGAAGCGGAAGCCCCCTAAATGTCTTCTTTATGCTCAGACTAGGCGCAGTCCTCTGTTTAACGGCGCAAAGAAAGGGGGGGAGGACGGGAGCCATGGTAAACTGCATGTCCAGTTGTGATTATACCATTAATTCAGATTTTTCGTTTCAAGACAGTAGCAGGAATCTAAAGGCACAATTTACAGGCTTTCTACATGGCTGATGCCACTGGTTTAAACAAGACACTTATAACGGTAGGTAGTGACAAAAGTCTACACATGGCAAAGATTAAGCAAAACCGGCACTTTGGAAGTATTTGGGGGGAAAGGTGACATTTTTGCTCTTTGAAGAACCCTGTTACTTAGCTTTTTTCCCCATTTCCATCCGCTAGGTCTCCTACATCAACCACAGAGTTCCACAAGGGGGCTTCTTGCTGGAGGGAGAAACAGGCAGGAGAAACAATAAGGCAGGAAGAGGATGAAATATTTTGGATCTGGGAGTATTTCCTGCTGGTGAATGCCTTAATTAGTCACCCGAGGGAGCAAACTGGCATGAGTAAAGTTACACAATCCTCCACTTTTAAGGCTGACTTCGGTGATTGTCTGGAGATTAATTAAGGCACCACCTTGCTGCAGAGCTCTCTGGGCCCAGGACAAGCGGCAGGTTCATAAACGAGCATGGATATCTAAGCCTTTCATTCTTCCGAGGGATACGAAATTAGTACTTTTAATCTGGGCAATAGTGTCGCTGCTGAGTGCAACAATGATGGTTTCGAAACACTGAGTGGATACCTTATTATTAAGGAATTATCATTGTAAACAGTGACATGACAAGGGCCCTGATATATGCACGGAACACCCCGCACCCCCAATCAACATGTGTTAATAAAAAACAGCTATAATTTGGGGATGCAATGGGCCCCTCTGATTCCTGGGCTGTGGTGCCACTGAGCTTGCTGCACGTTTGATATCTACGTCTCTTGCTGTAAGGAAGGAGAGTAATGAAATCAGGAATGCGAATAATATACACCAAATCACTTTATTTATGTAAACATTGTTTTTTTACCTGGGAATGGGACAGCGGGCCGTTACATACAAAAAGGCAAGAATCAGAAAACTCTGCAGTTACGAAGCGCTCTATAAATTCCCTCACAATGGAATACAATGTTGTGGTAAATGGCGCTGTCTCTTAAAAAATTAAACACTGTCGAGACACACTGGACTTGCATTGATTAATTAACACCACAAACAATGCCGGCCGTTAACTTGTAAGACACTACGCTAATGGAGTAGACGTGGGCTCATGGATGTTCTTCGAGTGACAACAAAACACAACCAGAAACAGCATAAAGTGCCCCCCCCCTCCGCGTCCTACCACCAGAAGAAGTGCAGACAGAGAGCATGAGACGCCAGCCGTCCAGCGGCAGGACAGCCTACCCAGTCAGTAAAACACGAAACTTTCAATCCCAGTGATAGAACCCTCTCAACCAAAAACTGAAGCGCCAAATACCGCGCACAGCCAATGACAGCACGAGAAACCACCAAGGAGTGGGGAGCACCGGACCACACGCAAGCAGTGACCGGAGAACCGACAGTGTAAGTGAAAGCTCGAGAACCCACCAGAACAGGGACAGGAAGCTCAGCAGGGTGATTACAAGAAAACCCACCCAGGCTTGGAATTAAGATCCCACCCAAGCAGGGACAGAAAACTCTAGCCAGCCAGCGACAGCAAAAGAGCGGGCATCATCCTCACTACGCCGCTGCCTCCAAACAGGGGACTGCACAGACGAGGGTGCATAAGGGGAGAGATAGGTACAAGGTGTTGGACCCCCAACCCGTTACTTAACAAATATTGTACTTGTCTTAGCTTATTTGGAAGCAGCAGCCGCGGCCGGCATGCTCGGGAGGGATGCGCGGGTGGGAAATAAAAAAAATTAAAGTTACTTACTGCGCAGCCGGGTATAGCGCCACCTCCGCTCCTGGCCGCCTGGCGGGGGTAATGGTGCAGCCGGAATCGGACCCCGCGTGTTCCAACAAGAAGAAGCCAGCAGGCAGCCTCCCTCCCGTACCCTAAGCCAATCACAATGCTGCAATGGCAGCGTTGTGATTGGTGAGGCGCAGCGGAGAGCGCCCCAGCCGGGCCATTTTCTCTATGTAGGCTGCATGCAGCAGCCTACATAGAGAAAAAGGGGGAGTGCGCATGACTGCTTTGTTCGGCCCTGGGGCCGACCAAACAGTCAGTACCCACAACAGTGGGTAAGCCACTCCCCCCCTGCCCTCGAGCAGGACCGCCCGCCCTCAACCAGGCACCAGGCACTTCTGCTTTCTCGCGGTGCGAGAAGCAGAAACATAAAATGGTAGTTTTACCATTTTATGTTTCTGCCTTCTCGCACTGCGAGAAAGCAGTGGGGCGACGCCCCCATGGTGGAGCCGCCACTGCTTGACACTATTTGGGGAAATTTTCATGAAGATTGGTCAAACGACGCCAGTGTTATGGGCAAGTCAAAAACTGCTTTTCCTATGGACACTAGTCCTAACTATAACTACCTACTGGCGACTGCCAGTAGGTAATATATGTATATATATAAATATATGTATATATATATATATATATATATATATATATATATTTCTCCAATTTCCCCAAAGCAATAAGGATCGCACTCACTCTGGGTCAGTTTTCATTGCGCTTTTAATGAAAGGTTTGTTTTGCCAAGCCCTACGCGTTTCGGTCCTAACACTCGGACCTTGATCACGGGATGATTCATCATCTATTTGGGACATATTTTATTTCTTAACTTTTTCAAAAAACAGTTACTTCCTGTTTTGACTTTTGCAATGCATTCTGGTGAACGTAGTTAATAAAAATTGTGAATTACTCTGTGCATGTGATTAATTCAACCTTATTGTGAAAAAAAGAGGAAGAGAAGAGTGCCCATAGTGATGTGAATTTAAAAACTTTTTGGATGGAGAGGCTGAAGTGAAGCATTTATGATAAACATTTTGATGAATATTTCACACTTAGGGGCCGATTCCGATCTCGGCCGGTAGGGCTCCGAATCGGATTCGGCTTTACCGGATCCGATTCGGAGCCCTGTTTCCCGACCGATACGTACGCGCGTCCGGGCAAGCGAGTACGATGCGAAATCGCCGACCGACTCGTCCGGGCGTCCCGACCGCTCCGACCGACTCATTCCCGGGTCTAACCGCACCGACCGACTCGCTCGGACTCGACTCGCACCGCGCAATGGAGGCGTTCCCCGGCCGGGTAAGTACGATGCGCGCCGCGAGCAGTCCGACCGAGCCGCGCACTCCGGCTCGAAAGAGCAGTCGGAGCCGTACTTTGGGGGTCCGTGTCGGACCCCCCTGTACGTGTAGCCGCGCGAGGCGCACACAGGGGGGACCCATGGGTCCCCCCTACCTGTGCATGTACGGCGCGAGTCGCTGCGAGGCGTACCCGCTGTAGGGGGCGCCCTTGTACGCCTTGCACCCATTGAGTCAATGGGAGCCCGCGTACGCGTTGTACGACCGGCTCCCATTGACTTCAATGGGAGTCCGACCGAAACGAGTCCGGTAGCCTACGAACGCATCGTACTCGTTCGGTCGGACTGCTAGGGTCCGATTCGGTCGGAAATCTCTCCGGGTCCGGCTCGGTCGGAGAGATTTCCGGCCCGAATCGGAATCGACCCCTTAATGTTCTTAGAGGAGTCTCTTCAGTAAAGTCTTTTGTTTTTTGCAATTATTTTTTCTTTTCATTCTATTCAATTCCCGCTGGTGGGAGACAACTCCTATTTGTTCATTGAATTTCCTTTTGTGTGTTTCATTTTATTGTTTTAAACTTTTTCAGTGTTCAATTTGAATTTTGATTACTGGATATCTAGCTAATTCATTACCCTCCGGTGGGTGAGTTCTTCGTTTTAATTAGATTAGTTTATCATAAGGTTCATTCTCTTTCTGTCACCAGGTTCAAGTTTAAAATTTCATTCTTTGGTTGTTAATTTTAAGGTGTACATAAAGTTCTTCGTCTTGGTTGAGGCCTCTGGGATTTAATGTCCTGAATGTTATTATATGCTTGGACTCCTTTTGTCTCAATAGTCGTTCTCGATTTCCTCCTCTGTCTGATTGTGGTATTTGTTCTATGGCATAGAATTTCAAATCTTCCCAATTTTTATTATGTACTGATTCCATATGCTTGGCTATGGCATTAGCCCTGTCTGTATTTTTCGTTGCTCTGATATGCTCTAAGATTCTCTTTTTGAGCTCACAGGTCGTGCTGCCTATGTATTTAAGTTTACATGGGCATTCTACTATGTAGATGACATACTTGCTTTTGCATGTGATGTGTTGCCTGATTGTCCATTTCATGCCATTTCCAATTTCAACTTCCTTTGTTTGTACTCCAATTCGACAAGCCTTGCATTGTTTGCATGGCCAAAAGCCTTCCTCTTTCATCCATGATGGATGCTTTGTTTCTTTGAAATGACTGTGCGTTATTTTGTCCCCTATATTGCTTGCTCTGGGGTGTGTAATGTGTGGATGATTACCTATGATCTTTACTAATGTTGGATCTAGTTGCAGAATATTCCAATGTTTGTTTAGGATTTTCTTCAGATTGTTTGCTTCCGCACTATATGTTGTAATCAGTCTTATTTTTTGTGGAGTATCAATTTCCTTTGAATCTGGTTTCTGTTCTTTTTTGTTTGTACCTCTCAGTATATCCTTAAGTTTTTGGAGTTTCACTCTTTGCAAACTGTTATCAACAACCTTTTTGGAGTATTTTCTTTTCTCGAACGTCAATTTTGATGCTTCGCTATGTTTGGAAAACTCCTGATCAGAGGAACAATTTCTCTTTAGCCTCAAGAATTCCCCATAGGGGATGCTCCATTTCAAGGCTTCTTTATGAAAGCTTTCACCATGTAAAATGGCATTTGTCGCGGTTTTCTTTCTATGTAATGTGGTTTGTAGCATGTTGTTTTCCACATATATGCATGTGTCCAGGAATGCCACTTTTTTCGAACTGATGTCATATGTGAACTTGATTTTGGCTTCATTTCCATTTAATATTGCAAAATATGTTGCAAATTCCGCTATTGTTCCATCCCAAATAATAAGGAGGTCATCTATGAAACGGAGCCATAATATTATTTTCTCCGTAAAGTGGTCATTCTCTGTTGTCCATGCAATTTTTTGCTCAAACCATCCCATTGTTAGATTGGCATAATTGGGCGAGAAAGAAAAACCCATAGCACAGCCTTTGATTTGCTTGTACATTTTCTTGTTGAATAGGAATATGTTGTTATATAAGCAAAGTGTAATCATTTCTAATATCATTTTGTTCTGTTGTCGATATTGGATGTTCCGTTTGCCCAAGAAGTACTTGCACGCTTGTATACCAATCTGATGTTCAATGTTGGTATATAATGAAACCACGTCCATGGTGACGAGTTTGTAATTCGAATGCCACGATATTCCTTCCAGTTTTTGAAGGAGGTCACTGGTGTCATGCAGATATGAGCTAAGATCTTTTACCAATGGAGCAAGAAAATGGTCAATATAATTTGAAGTAGGTTCTAATAACGAGCCATTTGCGGAAACTATGGTCTTCCTGGTGGGTTAACTTTGCTCTTGTGGATTTTAGGCAGGAAGTAAATGGTGGCTATTACCGGAAAACTTGTTGTTAAATACCTTTTCTCTTCTTCATCAATTAGGTCTTTTTCCAGCCACATGTCCAAGAGAATTAGGAGTTGTTTTTCTATATCTTTTGTTGGATCCTTTGTCAAGCATTTGTAACATTCAATATCTGTTAGTTGCCTGTTGGCCTCTTGAATATAGTCAATTTTGTTTTGAATTATAATGTTACCGCCTTTATCGGCTTGCTTGATCTCAATACTGTTGTCCTGTTGAAGTGTATTCAGGGCATGTCTTTCCCCTGCAGTTAAGTTATCTTGTTGGTTTGTATATTTAATTTTGTACAGATCTTCTATGATCGCCTCGTGAAAGAGATCCACTTTATTTCCCGGTGGTAGGAATGGATAGAAGAAGGATTTCGGCTTCATGCCGCTCTCCCCAGCTCCCAAAGGTGGTAGAACTTCTTCCAAGCTGCTTAGATTTTCCATTTGCAATGCTGGAGATTCTTCACCCATTGTTATCAGTGTCTCTAATGCCAGATGGCCTTCCGCTAGAAGTGTACTTGCGGGATCATTTTCCTCATTTGTTCTTAGATTCAATTTGTCTGCATATAATTTGGCCAGTTTGAGTTTCCGTGTATACTTATACAGGTCTATTCTTGTTTGAGCTATGTTCAGATGTGATTTTGGACAGAAATTTAGACCTTTCTTAAGTAATGTAATTTCTTTTTCCGATAGGGTTCTGTCCGATAAATTAATTACATTTAGTTCTTGACTAGGATCCAAAGTCATTTCTTTGATTGTCTCAAACGGCCCCTGATCGTTGTGTCTGACTTCAGGTCTTCTGTTCCCCCTGTTGCCTCGTCTTGTTTTGTTCTTGTTCCCCTTCCACGTCCTCTTCCCTTGCCACGTCCCGGTTGTTTGTCTCGGTTTTGTTGTTGTAATGCCAGTCGCATTTCCGATAAAAAAGTGGACTTTTTAGTGTTACTAGAGCTGGCTTGATTTCCACCCTCCACATCACTCGCATCCGTGCTCTTAAGCGATTCATAACTGGAGAACTCTTTATTTGTTGTCTCCAGTTGTTCTCTGTTCCTTGATGTTTCAAATCTTCTTCCAAAGGTGAAAATTCTACCCTCTTCAAAATCTAGCTTGTCTCTTCGGAACTTGAATTGCTTCCTCTGTTTTACTCTATCCTCATGTTTTTCCAGATTCATTAGCATTTCATCTTTGAGTTTTTTCAGTTCCTCAGATAATTCTATTTTTTCTATACTTTCTTCAACCTCCTTTAGCTCAATTTGAATGTCTTTTAGGACTTTTTCCAGATGTTTGATGAGTATCAGAATTAATCCTGTGGACGATTCTAATAGGTGTTCACCCCACTCTTGCAATAATTCCCCACTGGTATCCTGATGACTGGGCATTAGTGTCAGGCGTAGACCCCTGGGTACTCTTTTTACTTCCACATATTTTCTTAATGTTATAAGTTCCCACATTTGTTTATTTCTTTTCTTGACAGTCTTTCCCAGTGCCTTAGTACTTCTTTGTTGTTGCTAGGCTTTCCATTATGCTGTTTTGTTTTTGCATTGAAATTACTTGAACCTGCTTCGAATACTTCCGACAATTCCGCATTCCTTTTTGCCTCTCTTTTCTCCATGGCAAATTAAGGCGTGCTGTTCGCCTATATTCCTTATCTTTGTAATTTATAGCTGTGGCGCAAGACCCAGAGTTTGCAGCAGCTGTGATTTGTTTTTCTTTTATATCGGTTTTATTTGTTCCCTTCAAATAAGGTTTTCAATTTCAAAGTGTTTCTCACTTTTGATAATCAGCTGCTTTGTTCCACACGATAATATATAGTATATTTGTCTCTTTCTGAACAGTTCGTGATACTTGTTTCTGGTGTTGGAACAGTTATTTTTGCTTTGCGAGCCCCAATAAACTATTAACCAAATGTCCCCTCGGCTTGTTTAGTTAAACTCCAAAACTCAGTGTTGCAGTACAAAGCATTTCCACACTTACTTGGCAGAATTCCGGCGTCTTCTGTCACCCTCCGGTAATGGCTTTCGCTTTAGGTCTCCCATGTGTGCGTCCCGCTGTATCCTCGCCGTATCCTTTCGTGCGTTTGAGATTCAGTCGCTACTTTGTTGCAAGCCGATTTCAGGGGTCAGGTTTAACAGCGGCTGCCTCGCGTCCCAGCGATAATGTTCCTCCTTGTAGCCCAAGATTGTGGACGCCGGCGCTCATAAGGGATGGGGGGGCGGTGCGTTTCTCCTCCGGCAGGGCCACGCCGGTAACAATTTCTCCAATTTCGCCAAAGCAATAAGGATCGCACTCACTGTGGGTCAGTTTTCATTGCGCTTTTAATGAAAGGTTTGTTTTGCCAAGCCCTACGCGTTTCGGTCCTAACACTCGGACCTTGATCACGGGATGATTCATCATCTATTTGGGACATCTTTTATTTCTTAACTTTTTCAAAAAACAGTTACTTCCTGTTTTGACTTTTGCAATGCATTCTGGTGAACGTAGTTAATAAAAATTGTGAATTACTCTGTGCATGTGATTAATTCAACCTTATTGTGAAAAAAAGAGGAAGAGAAGAGTGCCCATAGTGATGTGAATTTAAAACTTTTTGGATGGAGAGGCTGAAGTGAAGCATTTATGATAAACATTTTGATGAATATTTCACACTTAATGTTCTTAGAGGAGTCTCTTCAGTAAAGTCTTTTGTTTTTTGCAATTATTTTTCTTTTCATTCTATTCAATTCCCGCTGGTGGGAGACAACTCCTATTTGTTCATTGAATTTCCTTTTTGTGTGTTTCATTTTATTGTTTTAAACTTTTTCAGTGTTCAATTTGAATTTTGATTACTGGATATCTAGCTAAATTTAAGGTTTTAAATTCACATCACTCACATACCCACTATCTCATCAATACACCACTCACACACCCATACAGGCACTCATGCACCCACCTACTCACTCACCCATACACCACTGATGCAGCCACTCACTCACTCATACATCATTCATGAACTCACTAACTCACCCATACAGCCACTCACATACCCTTTCAATAACCCATATAGGTACTAACACACCCAGTCACTCACCCATACAGACACTCATGCATGCACCCACTCACTCACACATACAGCCACTCACACATGCACTCACTCACCCATGCAGTCACTCACGCACCCACTCACTCATCTATACACTCAATGACACACTGATAGACATAACAAGATGCATTCACACTGTTACAAACATACATATAACATATAATTTTTATTTCTTAAACCAGAATTTGTGGTTCTAACAAGAACTGTTTTTTTAGAAAACGTTTTTGGGGGGGTTTGTATTTTCTAACAATTTTGGGTAAGTTTGGTGTTTTTTTTTTTGTTTCTTCAGATGAAACTGTAAAACATAGTGCTTGTGAAGAAAAAGTTCCCCAACAACTGTAATGACAAAAAATGAAACTAACACTTATGTGTCTTGATGATGTCAAGTAGAGCAGGGATTGACTGATCCACCATGCTCAAACGTTTTGCACTTCAGGCAAAATTGATCTAGGTTGTCAAATTCAGGAACATTTGCTGAAACATCCAATGTTAGTTGAGGAGCTGATGAGGTGCCTGGTTGTGCATCGTCTCCAGCAGATGTTGCTTGCTGGCTCCTCTCTAGCTCTCTCTCTGCTCATACCAGATGTTTGGAATGTATAGTCTTGAGATGCTTTAACACACTAGATGTATCACAAGAATACTTCTTGTCTGTTCCTCTTCACAGGATCTTCTGGCAAAGATTGCACTTTACCTTTTTAGCACTGACTTTTTTCTCACCCGATGGGATTCTGAAGTATTCCCATGCAATGCTTTCCTTCTTTGGTCTTACATCCTGCTCTGACGAAGAGCTGCCATGATCCTCTGGCTGATTTTAAGGAGCAGATGCCATTTTTGTGCAAAAAAAACCAAAGTAAAAGACCAAAGCAAAACAAAATTATCTGCGAAAATAGAGAAGTGTGAAAAATCACAGCTGCTCCCCAAAGATGGAGAAAATGGGTGAGAGCTTCCTCTATTAATGATTGAAAGGTGTTTCAACCTATCAAATCCATTTGTTCCTGTTTCACATGTGATTTGCGATGATGTCGTGATGATGTTGCGACGTCATTGCGAACTCTGAAAATTTATTAAAACGAGCTTTAAAATGTTTTACCATATAATTATACAACTTTTAATACTTTATTAGTAAACCTGTTGCATTAAACAATACCTTTAAATTGTCTATATATGTGTTTAAGTGCTATAAAAAAAAACCTGGAGTCACGACTCTCCTGTGGCACCGGAAATACGTGCTGGTACGAGTCACGACAAATTTGCAACTCCCAAAAAATCCCCCTCCTAAAATACTTAATAATATAAGCAACACCTTGCTGTAGGCAGCTCACAAACACCCCTGTGTTTTCATTTACCTTGGTGTTATATGCTACAGGCAGTTGCAGTCTTGCCTTCTGCTGTCTTCTTATCTTTAGAGGTACTTACTCTGATGAGGTGAGTTCTGGGTGAGGCTCTGAGTCCCTACAGGTTACTCTGGTGAGGGTTGGGCTGTGCGAGGAGCTAGTTTCCTCATCCCATCTAGCATCCATTCATATCTCACCTGCTCTGGTGTTTCTAGAAATACCATATAATATATTGCCCCATATATTGGTTAAAGAAGCCTTTACCCATTGTACATGCTTCTAATTTGGCAGAAAAGTGAAATGAGACATAGGGAGCTAAATTAATATGCTCTGGATCACAATATATTTAAGTGCAGTAGCTGTTATTAGATCTAATAATGAACTCTCACTAGAGCACAAAGCTTTTCATTGCAACTGAATTGTACAAAGGTCTCCTATTAAAATGATTAAAAGGTCCACTTGAAGTACATGCATGCACCAGTAAAGGTGTGTTTTCTATAAAGTCACATTAGTTAAAGAATACACGCTTTGTAAGACAAATTACTGCATTACCACACAGGTCACAAATTATCATGCAGCACTAAGTTCTGCATCATGCCTCTGTGTGCAGTGTTGCCATATGAATCATTTCACTCGGCAGATAGACTCTCCCCACTGACGATATATTGCCAAGGATCGTTGCAGTGTAATAAAGGTAAAGCTTTGGTGCTCACAACATAACTCACATACCCGAACAGGCACTAACACACCCACTGACAGACAGAAAACCACTAATAGACCCAACAGAGCAACACAGCCACTAACACACCCACTCAAAGACCCATACAGCAAATTACCACTCTCCAACCCAAACAATTACTTACACAGTCACTCACATATGTAGAAACCACTCACACACCCACTCACTGAGCCCTACAGCCACTCACACACCCACTCTCAAAGGTTACAAGTTACAGTTAGGAAATAAAATTAAAAATCTTCAAAATTTACTAAAAAAACAAAGGTGGTTATGGGGACTTTATAGTTAGGAAATATTTAAAAAACCATAGAAATTCACGTAAAAAAACAAAAGTTACAGTGATGTTATAGTTAGGTTCAGATTTCACATGCACAAAACCTTAGAAATTAATCAGTTATACTACCTGAGCTAACTATAACTTATGCCCCATCAATGCACTGCTTTTGACCTCACAAATTACATCACTCATGACATGGTCAGTGACATCACTGATGAAATCTCAAATGACATCATTGATGACATCACTGATGACATCATCCACATAAGAACTCACATACCCACTCACAGCTCCATGCAACCTCACATACACCCACTCAGATACCCAAAGAACCATTCACACGTTCATTCACTCATCCATACATCCACTAACATACCCGCTCACTCATCCATACAGCCACTCACGCACCCACTCACTCTCCTTAACAGCTAGTCACACAGGTACTCATAGACACATACAGACACTCACACACCCACTCATTCATCCATACAGACACTCATACACCCATTCACACAGAGATACAGATAGTCGCTCAGTTACTCACTCACTCATACAGCCTCCGACAAACCCAGATACTTACCCATACAGCCACTGATACACCCACTTACTCACCTATACAGCCACTGAAACAAAGTTCTATGCTTGCACTTTCACACCCATTCACAGACCCACACTGACACTCACACACCCATTCACAGACCCCAGCAACAGCTAACACACCCACTCCCCCACCCACACAGCCAATCACTCACCCATATACCCACTCACACACTCACTCAACTACACTGCCACTCACACAGCCACTCATTCACTCATGTATACACCCACTCACTCACCCATACAGCCACTCACACACACTCACTCACCCATATAGCTACTGACACATGCACTCATTCACCGATACAGCCACCCACACAGTTACTCACTCACCCATACAGCCACTCACTCACACACACACCTACACACCCATATAGCCACTCACTCACTCACTCACCCACACTGCCACTCTCACACTTACTCACTCACTCACTCACTCACTTATGCATACACCCACTCACACACCCACTCACTCACCCACCCACACCCACTCACTCACTAATACAGCCACTCACACAGCCACCCACTCACCCATACAGCTACTCAGACACACACTCACACACAGATACAGACAGTCACACACCCACTCACGCACCCATACAGCCACACACACACACCCATCCACACATGGATGTGTGGATGTACACAGTCACACAGCTACTAACATATGTTAAAATATGGAATTACTAATTAGTAGTACACAAAGTTTACTAATTTAACTTTTGTGGTACCTTAGTATATATCTTTAACTCTCAGAAATGTTTACAAAACACTTATATTACTGGATGAGGCCATCAGTGATGTCACTGACCATGTCATGAGTGATGTAATATGTGAGGTTATTAGCAGTGCATTGCGAGGGCATAAGTTATAGTTAGTTCAGGTAACTATAACTGCTGAATTTCCCTGGTTTTGTATGAGTGAAATGTCAGCCTAACTATAACGTCCCTGTAACCATGGGTTTTTTCCAGTGAATTTCTAAGGTTTTTTAAATGCTAATTCCTAACTATAAAGTCGCTGTATCCTTTGTTTTTTTCTGTGAATTTCTATGGTTTTTTTAAGTAGTAATCGTATTTGCAGAGTGGTGGAGAATGGGGCCTTGGCCGCTGACCAGCTCTCAAGGATCCCACTGTGTCACAAATACTAGAGGTAACAGGAGGGCTTTTTTGCCCCTAAGGACCCGCAGCTTCAAAGAGGACTTCATCCCCCTACCAGTAGTGCACCAGGAGGCACGTTTCGGAGTGGTGGAGAAAGGAGGCGTGGCCTCTGAAGACCTTTGAGCAATCCAACTGTGTGGGATTTACCGGAGGCAAAAGGAGAGATTGGTGGCCCCATGGACCCTCAGCAGTTTTATTTTTTTTTTGTTTTTGGTGATCTTCGCCATGACATCATGATCCCTGTGGGCACATCACAAAAACAGAAACAAAAGCAGACACTCAATGACCACCAGCACATCCAAAAATAATATGTAGAAAAATCCATTCTGAATATTGCACTACACATATTACTATATACATACTTCTTTCAAAGCATGTTTAAACTCATATTTTTGTACTAAGTTTCTTTAAAAACCATCTTTCAGACCTATTTTCCGTTTTCGCCGGTATTCGGGACGTCGCAATGACGTTGTTAACCACCACGTTTGCGCCTTTTTCATAAAGTCTAAAATACATATATCCACACATATTACAGTATTTCACACACTAGGGGTTTGTCACAGTATTCTCTAAAGTCATGTTTTTCTAGAACGTTTCTATAAAAACCATCTCTAAAACCTATTTTATGTTTTTGCGGTGACTCCAGAGATTGCGATGACGTCGGTAATCGCGATTCCCACGGACACGTCGCGAAAACGGAAAACAAAAGCAGACCTTCAATGACCACCAACACATCCAAAAATAATATGTAAAAAAATCCATTCTTAACATTGCACTACACATATTACCATATTCATACTTCTTTCAAAGCATGTTTAAACTCATATTTTTGTACTAAGTTTCTTTAAAAACTATCTTTCAGACCTATTTTCCATTTCTGCGGTTATTTGGGACGTCGTGATGACGTTGTTGACTGCGACGATCGTGCCTTTTCCATAAAGTCTAAAACACATGTATCCACACATAGTACAGTATTTCACACACTAGGGGTTTCTTACAGTATTCTCTAATGTCATGTTTTTCTAGAGAGTTTCTATAAAAACCATCTCTAAAACCTATTTTATGTTTTCGCGGTGACTCCGGAGATTGCGATGACGTCGGTAATCGCAATTCCCCCGGACATGTTGCGAAAATGCAAAGCAAAAGTTGGAATTCAATAGCCACCACCACATTCAACAATTATAACTATATAATTAATTCTAACCATCACAGTAGAAAACTCACTATATAAATAACTCTATAAAAACTTATCAGAATCTCAATATCTCTATAACAATGTGTATTAATGATTCACTGATATATTTTTTATATTCCCACCAATAGTCGTCCCCACGACAGTACATGGAGAGGGGGGACGCTGGCGATTGCGGCGTCATCGCGTAAGATTAAAAAAATCAATTTTGGACACATAGCTTGTGTCAATAACACCCCCATTTCTTAAACATGGGGTCAGAGTACATCTACTCTGACCCCTTAACTTAGCTTTTTCAGAAATTTTCAGCCGCAGGAACTGTTCCCAGTCAATAAAATGACGATTGCAACTTTCTGTTTAGGTTCCTTCCAGCCGATCAGAGCATTCCCCTTGGCGCATGCATTTGAGTTTCATCGTGAAACCTCCGCGAAATATCAGCGCCCAGAGATATCACTATAATTTCCGGCTTAAATTTCGCAAAAACTACTGAACGGATTTACACCAAATAGGCAAAAGACACTTACTTGAACCAACATCTACCTCCCTGCCCAATTTGGTGTAAGTCCGTTCAGCAGTTCGGGCTGTAGGTGTGGCTAACGTTTCCTACGGGAATTAATACTACAAACGCACCCTTATTTCACGCCCCATATTCTTGGTCACTTCTGCATGGATCACCCCCAAACTCTCCATGACAACCAGAACCTACCTTGACACCAGTGGCGGCTGGTGACATTTGAAAGTGGTGAGGCGTAAAATAATTGTCGTACTGCGCTGTGGCGAGCGAGCGTACCCAAACAACCTACAGGGGGGGGGTTCGGGGCGGTTCTCCCCCCCCCGAGAAATTTTTTAAAAAAGAGTGGACAAATGGTGCATTTTCAAGCAAATTTGAGGTCACAGAAACCCATCTTGACTAATTTGCAAATGTCCACTTTCACCTCGCCAATGTTAATACCAATGAGTGGCTGAACAAAGTGCTGCGCCTGACCTGCACAATGACGCCGTCAGACCAGGCATCCTGTCTTCCTTGGTTTTACTGCCCCATAAGAACAACATTTCAAGTGCTCAGTGACAAAGGCCTGCCAGAAATGCACCATCTTCTACAGATGGGTGTCTCAAAGTATTCAGAAAAACTCCACCTTGTGACTAACATAACTGAACATGTTGGTATTGTTACTAATTGCAACCGAACCGCACTGTCCAGTGTTTCACATCCTGTTTTCAATAAACATTATTCTGCGGAAGACTCGTACGTTATTAAAGCTAATAGCACTTGAAATAAACATGCAGTATAACAAATACAAAAAGCTGTCTTTGTGTACTTTGTCACCAGAACCCCTACCGTGATGGAGCATACATATCACTGAAAAAATATGATTTTTCTCTCTCCACACTCTCTCTCTCTCTCACACACACACACGCAAACACACAAACACCACACGCACACACTGCACTTCGAAAATTAAAGATTTAGCAAAATCTTAACCCCTTGAACCCGATCGGAATTCCGCTCGTGTGCTGGACATTCCGATCGCGGGTGCGGTTGTGACGAGCTCAGCTCGTCATGCGCACAGCGCTACCGCGCAGCATGACGAGCTGAGCTCGTCACGCGCATCGAAGGGGTTAATTGCAGAATAAAAACGATGCTCATTCCTAAACAAGATTGAGAAAGTGAGCCACAGTACACCATCTAAACCAGAGTGCCTGGAAACAGTTGCTGGCCTGAGGGCTAGGGTTAAACCTGCCTGGGATCAAATTTAAGAGCTGACAGGTTGGGATCCTTATAGCCAATTGGAAGGCTCCCTAAGTGTAACACTTAGGGGCCGCGGTGACAGACATCCATGCCTGTCCGGAGCAGTGGGAAACTGGCCTAGGTGGAAATCATGACCGTCATTTCCCCGGCCCTCCCGGCTTTTCAAAACCAAGCACAGTCGGCAGATCGTTCTATTTTCTTGTAAGCCTGAGGCAATGTGGTAACCTCAGAGCTGCTGACTTTGGAACAGAGGAACTAGGTTTGAGTCCGGTGTGAGCCACCATCCCGTGAATCTGGGTAAATCAGTTAATCTCCACGTACCTTTAAAACAACATAAAAACCTGTCCACTCAAATGTAAGAAACTGAGCTATGCATGCCCGTCCACTTGAGGTGAAAGATCTGCGAGCTTAGATATCTACCGATTTGGAAGTGTCACAGAGAAGTGCGTCTTTCCTTTCAATTACATCAAAGCGATGAAGAGGATAAAAAAAAATCTTTGATGCTGTTAAGAGTTTGTCTGATCAGTGAGGCAGAATCTTTTCGAATGTTCTTCAGCCGAAAACATTTCTTAGGAGGTGCTCAACTATAGTCAAGTTTGAAGATAGGAAAGTATAACCAGAAAAGTTCCAATTTAACAAGAATAGTCAGACAGAAGATTATGCAACTAGTGACCTATTCACGCTACAAACTAGTTATTGGCGCTCCTAACGGCACAGAGAATACAAACTTTGCGCACAGGGTGGCAGTGGTAACTGCTAAGAATGTGCAAGCAAGGCCTCTGTTGCACCCAAACCTTTTCAAGGAGCACGAGTAGCACAAGAACCGGAGGGAGCTCGCGTCCCACTCATGGAAGAGACCCCTCAGAAGCCACAAAGCAGGACTTGTTAAAGGCAAGGACTGATCAATGTTCTATAGCATTCTGGATCAATACGCAATGATATTAATATACTACTTTGTGCATAAACGACATCGAATTTGTAAAATATTTACATTTACCCTGTCAAGGAAATTTAAAAAAAAGTGAAACCCACTCGATTTAAGTGAAATTGAAAACAACAAAGTAAACTAAACACTATGGGGTCGATTCCGATTCGGGCCGGAAAAAGCACCGACCGACTCGGAGCCGGAAAAATTACCGACCGACACGTACCAGTGGCGCCCGACACGCCAAGTACGATGCAAGCCGCGATAAATCCGACCGACACGTTAGGAAACCAAGCCGACCGACCGAGCCGCTCGGAAAATAGCAATCCGGCCGGAAAAACACGCGAATCCAACCGACCGACACGCATCCGGAACAAATCCGACCGAATCGTACCCGCCAACTCCAAACCGCAAAGTACGATGCAAGGCGCGAAAAACACGACCGAGTCGGACGGAGGACAAGCCGTACGACCGACACGCATACAAAACCGAGCCGAAGCAACACAATACACCGCGACCGACGCGTACGCAGCATATGAAACTGCACAAACACAGCGTGAACGAAACGGAAAACACCGTACGAGACCAATGCAGGGTCCGACTCGGTCACAAGAACGTTTCCAACATACACAAACAGCACAAAGGAAAAATCAACCAAAAAAGGCCAAACAAGCAATTACCAAGCCAATAAATACTGGGGGGTGGGGACAGAGAACAAAGACACACCCACAACTCCACCTATATAAAGGACACAAATCACTACCATGAGCCTTTGCAAATGCCATTCCACTGCCAGCACCCAAGAGAAAGCAACCACACACCCACAGCTCATCCCTCACACAAGCCACACACCATCAGCACACCAACAAATACCTACCTCACATACACCCAGCACAACACACACCCACACACCCTCACCTGCACACCAACACACACATCACCCACCATCACCACCCATCACCATGCCCCCCAAGAAGAATCCCAAGTTCCTAGATAGTGAATTGGAAGTCATGGTAGACGAGATCCTCAGGGTGGAGCCACAGCTGTTTGGCACTCTGGTCCAACAGACCCCCATGTCGCAGAAAACCAAGATGTGGGAGAGGATCATCAACAGGGTGAACGCCCAATCACCATGTCGGCGCACAAAGACGGACATCCAGAACAGGTGGTATGACGTGCGCAGGAGGGTACGGGACCTGCTGAAGATAGACTACATCAACAGCCAACACACCGGCAGTGGCCCTCCTGCCAAGCCAATATACCTCAGGCCCTGGGAGGAGAAGGTGCGGGCCATCCTTCCGCCAGTGAGCGTATATGGACTAGAGAACATCCCAGAGCCTGGTGAGTACACAACAAATGTACACAATAAACTGCCACAAAACACACACATCACTGTCAAGGGGAGAGTCAAACCATGCACTCATAGCAATTACACAGCAACTAGAACAGAATCATCCCAAAATGTGTATGCCAGTCAGATAAACACAACACATGCCATCAAAAAAGTCACATCCAACTGTGCCAACACATGTACAAACACAACCACAACTACAGCTAGGCAGTGGCACAAATAGAACTAACACACACATCCACACATGTAGCCACCACAACAACACCAACACACAGTGAAGACCACTCAAAGGAAGGAATTCTGTGTATGCTGGCCAAGTCAGTGTAGCCAATAGCATCATGGGAGTCGCAGTCACACATATTGCCCCCCCCCAACTGTCCCATCAACACCACCCTGAACCATGCTCACATCACAGGGAGTGGAGAAGGACTCACAAGATGGCTGACACTGGCTACTGCTGTGGGGAGCACAAGGCCCTGCTGGGAACTGGGCACCAACAAACAGCAGGACACCACTGACTGACATCCTGAGAGACAACTTCCACTCCCTGCAATGCAAGCTCGTTCCATGGTGGGATATCTGGCTGGCTGGGTGGGAAGGGGGACTTGCAGCACTGACTATAGTCACCAGCACCTCCCCTCACCCCCCCCCCCAACACAAACTCCACAGTACCCACCTGGTAGAATGCAATGCCCTCCATCCTAACACAAGATCCCACAAAGCACCACCACCCTGGGTTATGTTGTGTGAAGCACAGGGACACTCTTGGGACTCTTAGCCAAACAACTGCCAGGACAACACTCCCAGCCATCCTGTCAGCACAGCCAGCCCACCCCACAGGGAAGCAGAGTCAAAAGGAAGGAAGCATGGGCATGCTGGGAAGGGGGTGGAGGCAATAGCATGATGGGAGTCGTAGTCACAGACATTGGTCACCCCCCCAACTGTCCCATCAACACCACCCTGAACCATGCTCACATCACAGGGAGTGGAGAAGGACTCACAAGATGGCTGACACTGGCTACTGCTGTGGGGAGCACAAGGCCCTGCTGGCAACTGTGCACCAACAAACAGCAGGACACCACTGACTGACATCCTGAGAGACAACTTCCACTCCCTGCAATGCAAGCACGTTCCATGGTGGGATATCTGGCTGGCTGGGTGGGAAGGGGGACTTGCAGCACTGACTATAGTCACCAGCACCTCCCCTCACCCCCCCCAACACAAACTCCACAGTACCCACCTGGTAGAATGCAATGCCCTCCATCCTAACACAAGATCCCACAAAGCACCACCACCCTGGGTTATGTTGTGTGAAGCACAGGGACACTCTTGGGACTCTTAGCCAAACAACTGCCAGGACAACACTCCCAGCCATCCTGTCAGCACAGCCAGCCCACCCCACAGGGAAGCAGAGTCAAAAGGAAGGAAGCATGGGCATGCTGGGAAGGGGGGTGGAGGCAATAGCATGATGGGAGTCACAGTCACAGACATTGGTCACCCCCCCCAACTGTCCCATCAACATCACCCTGAACCATGCTCACATCACAGGGAGTGGAGAAGGACTCACAAGATGGCTGACACTGGCTACTGCTGTGGGGAGCACAAGGCCCTGCTGGCAACTGTGCACCAACAAACAGCAGGACACCACTGACTGACATCCTGAGAGACAACTTCCACTCCCTGCAATGCAAGCACGTTCCATGGTGGGATATCTGGCTGGCTGGGTGGGAAGGGGGACTTGCAGCACTGACTATAGTCACCAGCACCTCCCCTCACCCCCCCCCAACACAAACTCCACAGTACCCACCTGGTAGAATGCAATGCCCTCCATCCTAACACAAGATCCCACAAAGCACCACCACCCTGGGTTATGTTGTGTGAAGCACAGGGACACTCTTGGGACTCTTAGCCAAACAACTGCCAGGACAACACTCCCAGCCATCCTGTCAGCACAGCCAGCCCACCCCACAGGGAAGCAGAGTCAAAAGGAAGGAAGCATGGGCATGCTGGGAAGGGGGTGGAGGCAATAGCATGATGGGAGTCGTAGTCACTGATATTGGTCACCCCCACAACTGTCCCATCAACACCACCCTGAACCATGCTCACATCACAGGGAGTGGAGAAGGACTCACAAGATGGCTGACACTGGCTACTGCTGTGGGGAGCACAAGGCCCTGCTGGCAACTGTGCACCAACAAACAGCAGGACACCACTGACTGACATCCTGAGAGACAACTTCCACTCCCTGCAATGCAAGCACGTTCCATGGTGGGATATCTGGCTGGCTGGGTGGGAAGGGGGACTTGCAGCACTGACTATAGTCACCAGCACCTCCCCTCACCCCCCCCAACACAAACTCCACAGTACCCACCTGGTAGAATGCAATGCCCTCCATCCTAACACAAGATCCCACAAAGCACCACCACCCTGGGTTATGTTGTGTGAAGCACAGGGACACTCTTGGGACTCTTAGCCAAACAACTGCCAGGACAACACTCCCAGCCATCCTGTCAGCACAGCCAGCCCACCCCACAGGGAAGCAGAGTCAAAGGAAGGAAGCATGGGCATGCTGGGAAGGGGGTGGAGGCAATAGCATGATGGGAGTCGTAGTCACTGATATTGGTCACCCCCACAACTGTCCCATCAACACCACCCTGAACCATGCTCACATCACAGGGAGTGGAGAAGGACTCACAAGATGGCTGACACTGGCTACTGCTGTGGGGAGCACAAGGCCATGCTGGCAACTGTGCCCCAACAAACAGCAGGACACCACTGACTGACATCCTGAGAGACAACTTCCACTCCCTGCAATGCAAGCACGTTCCATGGTGGGATATCTGGCTGGCTGGGTGGGAAGGGGGACTTGCAGCACTGACTATAGTCACCAGCACCTCCCCTCACCCCCCCCCACCAACACAAACTCCACAGTACCCACCTGGTAGAATGCAATGCCCTCCATCCTAACACAAGATCCCACAAAGCACCACCACCCTGGGTTATGTTGTGTGAAGCACAGGGACACTCTTGGGACTCTTAGCCAAACAACTGCCAGGACAACACTCCCAGCCATCCTGTCAGCACAGCCACCCCACCCCACAGGGAAGCAGAGTCAAAAGGAAGGAAGCATGGGCATGCTGGGAAGGGGGTGGAGGCAATAGCATGATGGGAGTCGTAGTCACAGACATTGGTCACCCCCCAACTGTCCCATCAACACCACCCTGAACCATGCTCACATCACAGGGAGTGGAGAAGGACTCACAAGATGGCTGACACTGGCTACTGCTGTGGGGAGCACAAGGCCCTGCTGGCAACTGTGCACCAACAAACAGCAGGACACCACTGACTGACATCCTGAGAGACAACTTCCACTCCCTGCAATGCAAGCACGTTCCATGGTGGGATATCTGGCTGGCTGGGTGGGAAGGGGGACTTGCAGCACTGACTATAGTCACCAGCACCTCCCCTCACCCCCCCCCAACACAAACTCCACAGTACCCACCTGGTAGAATGCAATGCCCTCCATCCTAACACAAGATCCCACAAAGCACCACCACCCTGGGTTATGTTGTGTGAAGCACAGGGACACTCTTGGGACTCTTAGCCAAACAACTGCCAGGACAACACTCCCAGCCATCCTGTCAGCACAGCCAGCCCACCCCACAGGGAAGCAGAGTCAAAGGAAGGAAGCATGGGCATGCTGGGAAGGGGGTGGAGGCAATAGCATGATGGGAGTCACAGTCACAGACATTGGTCACCCCCCAACTGTCCCATCAACATCACCCTGAACCATGCTCACATCACAGGGAGTGGAGAAGGACTCACAAGATGGCTGACACTGGCTACTGCTGTGGGGAGCACAAGGCCCTGCTGGCAACTGTGCACCAACAAACAGCAGGACACCACTGACTGACATCCTGAGAGACAACTTCCACTCCCTGCAATGCAAGCACGTTCCATGGTGGGATATCTGGCTGGCTGGGTGGGAAGGGGGACTTGCAGCACTGACTATAGTCACCAGCACCTCCCCTCACCCCCCCCAACACAAACTCCACAGTACCCACCTGGTAGAATGCAATGCCCTCCATCCTAACACAAGATCCCACAAAGCACCACCACCCTGGGTTATGTTGTGTGAAGCACAGGGACACTCTTGGGACTCTTAGCCAAACAACTGCCAGGACAACACTCCCAGCCATCCTGTCAGCACAGCCAGCCCACCCCACAGGGAAGCAGAGTCAAAAGGAAGGAAGCATGGGCATGCTGGGAAGGGGGTGGAGGCAATAGCATGATGGGAGTCGTAGTCACTGATATTGGTCACCCCCACAACTGTCCCATCAACACCACCCTGAACCATGCTCACATCACAGGGAGTGGAGAAGGACTCACAAGATGGCTGACACTGGCTACTGCTGTGGGGAGCACAAGGCCCTGCTGGCAACTGTGCACCAACAAACAGCAGGACACCACTGACTGACATCCTGAGAGACAACTTCCACTCCCTGCAATGCAAGCACGTTCCATGGTGGGATATCTGGCTGGCTGGGTGGGAAGGGGGACTTGCAGCACTGACTATAGTCACCAGCACCTCCCCTCACCCCCCCCCAACACAAACTCCACAGTACCCACCTGGTAGAATGCAATGCCCTCCATCCTAACACAAGATCCCACAAAGCACCACCACCCTGGGTTATGTTGTGTGAAGCACAGGGACACTCTTGGGACTCTTAGCCAAACAACTGCCAGGACAACACTCCCAGCCATCCTGTCAGCACAGCCAGCCCACCCCACAGGGAAGCAGAGTCAAAAGGAAGGAAGCATGGGCATGCTGGGAAGGGGGTGGAGGCAATAGCATGATGGGAGTCGTAGTCACTGATATTGGTCACCCCCACAACTGTCCCATCAACACCACCCTGAACCATGCTCACATCACAGGGAGTGGAGAAGGACTCACAAGATGGCTGACACTGGCTACTGCTGTGGGGAGCACAAGGCCATGCTGGCAACTGTGCACCAACAAACAGCAGGACACCACTGACTGACATCCTGAGAGACAACTTCCACTCCCTGCAATGCAAGCACGTTCCATGGTGGGATATCTGGCTGGCTGGGTGGGAAGGGGGACTTGCAGCACTGACTATAGTCACCAGCACCTCCCCTCACCCCCCCCACCAACACAAACTCCACAGTACCCACCTGGTAGAATGCAATGCCCTCCATCCTAACACAAGATCCCACAAAGCACCACCACCCTGGGTTATGTTGTGTGAAGCACAGGGACACTCTTGGGACTCTTAGCCAAACAACTGCCAGGACAACACTCCCAGCCATCCTGTCAGCACAGCCACCCCACCCCACAGGGAAGCAGAGTCAAAAGGAAGGAAGCATGGGCATGCTGGGAAGGGGGTGGAGGCAATAGCATGATGGGAGTCGTAGTCACAGACATTGGTCACCCCCACAACTGTCCCATCAACACCACCCTGAACCATGCTCACATCACAGGGAGTGGAGAAGGACTCACAAGATGGCTGACACTGGCTACTGCTGTGGGGAGCACAAGGCCCTGCTGGCAACTGTGCACCAACAAACAGCAGGACACCACTGACTGTCATCCTGAGAGACAACTTCCACTCCCTGCAATGCAAGCACGTTCCATGGTGGGATAACTGACTGGGTGGGTGGGTGGGTGGGAAGGAGGTCTGGCTGTCAACCAAACACAATCAATGCAGACCATGTTCACACCCCAGAGAATACATAGAAATGCCCAAATAATGCAGGACAATGTGCCACACCAATATCAACCCCTGACTGTGACGACTTAGGACAATACAATGTACAGGCCCGCACCCCGAGGCACAGTCACAACTGTCAGGTGTGTCAACCACTGATGCCTGCAGAAACATGAAATACATTGTTTGTGTCTCCCAAAAACAGGTGATGATAGGGACACAGCAGCAGACGCTGAGGAGTCCCAGTCCCAGGCTCAAGAGGATGCCGAGCTCACTGGCGTCGTACAGCCTCTGTCCTCCTCGGACGATGAACAACCTGGCACATCCGGTGCAAGTCAACTTGCTGCACCAGCAGGACCACCAGCTGCAGCACCAGCAGGTCCACCAGCTGCACCCCCTGCACCCACCCCTCCAACGACTGTCACCACGAATACCATCCCTGCCGACATGGACAGAATAAGGAACAACACCAGCGCAGTGACCCTGGACCAACCTGGGGCCATGGACACCACCACCACCACCACCCCCAAGGTGGACCAGGGTTATCTGTGCGTGCAACTGCACACACTGCACATGTCAGCAGGGGTGGTGGGAGGGGTGGGAGACAGAGGTCGCTGCTTGCAGACGTTGCTGGTGTGCATGAAGACCCACAACTGGTACGCATAGCTGATGCGTACCAGTCCAGCACCGGAGAGCTCAGCCAGGTAGTGGGGCTCCTCAGAGACATCAAACAGCAGCAGGCTGCCCATCATGCCCGCTTGGACTCCCACATGTCCCACGTGGAGTCACACATGTCACGTGTGGACTCCCACATGTCCCGCGTGGAGTCCAAGTGGGATGTACTACATGAGATGACGGCGGTGCACAGGGACATTTTACAATGCCTCCGCCAGATGAACAGCAACCAGTCCACACCTCCCTGTGTGCCAACAACATCTGGTACCGAACAAACTGCAACTGCCACAGGGAGGGAGGAGGACTCTGGCGGAGAGTCCCCTGCACCGCAGCAGCCTGCACTTGAGGGCCCCCCCCAAGAAGAGGGGTCGTCCGAGGAGGGGAAAGTGAGAGGCTGATGGCCAAGCGCAACTCCCAGGAAGCCTGAACCTGTTCTGGATTTTCGCCTTTGTGCACAGACTGTTCACCCTGTTGATGGCAACACTACTCCCACACATTGCATGGGGAGTACAAGTTGGAACAATGTGTCAGACAACTGTGGCCCCGATACTGGGGATCCTGTCTACCTGGACTTTCAATTCACCTAGGAACTTGGGATTGCAAGATTCATGTACAGCACAATCCATCCTATGCACTATTAACACAGATGTATCACAATAAACACACTAATACACCATACTTGCCTCTGTCGTGATTCCAACGTGGGTGCTGTTATGGGGATGATGAACTGCAAAATTACACTGTGTATGCGAACTGCAACAGCAAGGACAACACAGGCATGTGAGTACAGGCAACGTGACACATATGAGGGAGACACACCACCAGGGCTACACAACACATACACACCTAGGCCATCTGACTCATTGCCTACACTGATGTTGCCAGGGAAGACGGTGCAATGCACAGACACCACACCCATTCCCAGTTGTAGTCAAGTAGCCCACAGGTGCAGTAAGCAAATGGCAGTCAAATGTGTGACCACAGACAACGCACATCACAAAGTGAAGCACAGGTTTATTACACAGTAGCAACATGCCGTAACCACTACAGATGCAAGGTAACCCCACCTGGTAGCGGGCACACAGTCAACAACTGTAGACGGAAGGAAGTCCATGGGTGTGGCGCACATCACCTGTAGGGACACAACAGCTACCAGCCTGGATGTGCAATCACGTCGTCGGTGGACACAGTTGACCAAACCAATCTGAAAGTACCCTGTGAAGGACAGAAATGACACACAGTCAAAAGCAATGCAGTACAGGACAGATCAGCAAAACTCATGCACAATACATGTTACAAGATACCCACCCAGAACCAAGTTAGCATGTCAACACTGTTGGGGAGTACAGCCCACCTGTCACCACACATCGCAACACACATCCTGTCAAGTAGCCCATGGACACACTCCAACAGCACCAGAGCACCACCCACACATCATGCCAACTCACATCATTCACATGACACCTCAGGATACTCACATTCAGCTAAAGAAGTTGGTGATGAGCTGTGTGCGGACATCACCATCATCATCATCATCATCATCATCGTCACTGGCATCGTGGTCCAGGCCAGGATCCTCCACAGGTGGCGGATGTTGGTCATTGTCATCCTGGATGAGAGGCAACTCCTTCCGCACTGCCAGGTTGTGGAGCATGCAGCAGACGATGATAATCTTGCACACTTTCGCAGGGGCATATGGGAGGGACCCTCCGGTCTTGTCCAGGCAGCGGAAGCGGCTCTTCAGGAGACCAAAGGTCCGCTCAATCACTCTCCTGGTCCGACCATGTGCCTCATTGTAGCGCATCTGGGCAGGTGTCACAGGGTTCCTGAGGGGTGTCAGCAACCACGGCATGTTGGGGTATCCCGAGTCACCTACGGACAGACAAGTGCACATCAGCTGACTTGGAAAAGTGGGCGGAATACTACAGATCAGATCACACACAATGGCACAAAGTCAGTACACACCGACAAGCCAGGCACGCTGGTTCTGCATCTGTACCATCAACCTGGGGATGCGACTACTCCTCATCACAAAGGCATCGTGTGCTGAACCAGGGAAACGGGCACACACGTGTGTGATGGTCATGTCTGCAAGACACACCACCAGTGCATTGACCGAGTGGTAGTGCTTGCGGTTCCTGTAGGCCTGCTCCTGGGCCTGTGGTGGTACCAAAGCCACATGTGTCCCATCAATGGAGCCAATGACATGCGGCATCCTCCCCAGGGCATAAAAGTCACTCTTCACGTCAGTGAGTCGTCGCAGTCTAGGGAAATATATGTACCGGTTCAGGAAGAGCAACATTGCCGCCAAGAAATCGCGGAGCACACGGCTGAACATGGTCTGTGACATCCCACCAGCAGACGCCACAGTATGTTGGAAGGTACCGGTGGCAAAGAAGTGTAGGGCTGCCATCACCTTCACCTTGGGGGTCAGCGCTGTAGGATACGGCCGGCCAGGCTGCAAATGTGGGGACAACTGCACTGCCAAATCCTCAATCAGCTGCCTGGTGAAGCGGTACCGTCGGATGCTGTCCCGTTCCACCATCGTTGCCAGGTCTGGGAATGGCCGATGGACAGCAGGAGCCCTGCAGTGCAGAGGAGAAGTAAGCAAGATCGTCAGTCACCCCACATATGCGGCATTGAACACACTCAAGTTCCCAACATACATCATCATGAGGCACAACTACATGAAGTATGCAGTACCGGAACGACATGTATGGTACATACATGGCCAACATCTGTCAACACGGTCCTACAGGTGGCATCAATTTGTCCCAGGTTGGCCCATTGGATATCATGATGCTGTGTCAAAGTCACCCCCCAGTGACATGTGAGGACAGATGTGCCCCAGGCACCACAGCTCAACGACAGGCACATTCCCAGGGACCCTGTAATGCCACATGGACACTGGCATCACCTGGAGTATCATGTGTACACCACAGCAAAACAAACATGACCCCCACAGGTAGTGGCCACACTTGCCATGGCAGGAGAGCCATGGACGTCTGTGACACACACGCACAACATCAGAGTCCATGCACACACAACGTGGATGTGGAGACTGTCTCCCATTGTGCACATGAAATCAGAGACATTGTAAACACTACATGCACAAAGACTGTGGAGGGCCATCACTATTGTGCCACTGGGACACCCTGGCTCAAACATACCGTCCCACATGGGACTCACGGGGTATGTGACATGACATACACAAACACCACTGTGAAATGTGACCATGACACATGCACAGATATGAACAGTTGCACATCACAGTGGTCACGTACACGTAACACCCAGGATCCTGTCCCCATGAACACGTGCACAGCCTGGGGGTGGCTGCCCACAGGTGACACCCACAGGACAACATGTACACCAACATACACACAATAGGAAATGCAGCCTTACATGCCTTATGATAAGGTTTGGACAGGCTGTCGTGATGTAGGTGTGCCCCTCACTCCCTGGGAGCTATCTGTGGCTGGCATATGTCCATCTGAGACAGGCATGCTGACCTATGCCAGTCACATATACAGTGATGCGTTGAACAGCAATGGACCGATCGGTGCCTCCGGCCGGCCCATTGCTTTCAATGTGTGCGGGTACGCGTTGTACCCCTGTGCGCGTTGAACTGCAATGGACCGATCGGTGCCTCCGGCCGGCCCATTGCTTTCAATGTGTGCGGGTACGCGTTGTACCCCTGTGCGTGTTGAACTGCAATGGACCGATCGGTGCCTCCGGCCGGCCCATTACTTTCAATGTGTGCGGGTACGCGTTGTACCCCTGTGCGCGTTGAACTGCAATGGACCGATCGGTGCCTCCGGCCGGCCCATTGCTTTCAATGTGTGCGGGTACGCGTTGTACCCCTGTGCGCGTTGAACTGCAATGGACCGATCGGTGCCTCCGGCCGGCCCATTGCTTTCAATGTGTGCGGGTACGCGTTGTACCCCTGTGCGCGTTGAACTGCAATGGACCGATCGGTGCCTCCGGCCGGCCCATTGCTTTCAATGTGTGCGGGTACGCGTTGTACCCCTGTGCGCGTTGAACTGCAATGGACCGATCGGTGCCTCCGGCCGGCCCATTGCTTTCAATGTGTGCGGGTACGCGTTGTACCCCTGTGCGCGTTGAACTGCAATGGACCGATCGGTGCCTCCGGCCGGCCCATTGCTTTCAATGTGTGCGGGTACGCGTTGTACCCCTGTGCGCGTTGAACAGCAATGGACCGATCGGTGCCTCCGGCCGGCCCATTGCTTTCAATGTGTGCGGGTACGCGTTGTACCCCTGTGCGCGTTGAACTGCAATGGACCGATCGGTGCCTCCGGCCGGCCCATTGCTTTCAATGTGTGCGGGTACGCGTTGTACCCCTGTGCGCGTTGAACTGCAATGGACCGATCGGTGCCTCCGGCCGGCCCATTGCTTTCAATGTGTGCGGGTACGCGTTGTACCCCTGTGCGCGTTGAACTGCAATGGACCGATCGGTGCCTCCGGCCGGCCCATTGCTTTCAATGTGTGCGGGTACGCATTGTACCCCTGTGCGCGTTGTACCGCAATGGACCGATCGGTGCCTCCGGCCGGCCCATTGCCTTCAATGTGTGCGGGTACGCGTTGTACCCCTGTGCGCGTTGTACCTCAATGGACCGATCGGTGCGCACCCATTGACAATGGGCTTGCCTGGCAACGGACGCGTTTTCGAATTTCGAACGAGTCGGTTGCTGGAAAATCAGTTGGTCACCCACAACAATGTTGCAAAATCATGTATGTCATGAAGTTGAAGTTTTGAAGGATGCTGTGGGCGTGTTTTGGTGCTGCTATTCCATGGATTGGCCAGATTCAGAAGATGCAAACGACTTGGACCTATCACTTTGGACACAAGGGACAGTATCTGCCTCTCCAGCACATATATATTGCTGCCTGTTCCCCTGAGAGCCCACTTGCCTGCACTACATGCTCCAGGACGACATCTGCCACTGCACTTCTGCTGTCTCTGCCCCTCTGGACCCTGCAATGGCACGTACTGTGGAGAGAGCCCCAGCCTTCAGCCTTGAGGAGAACCAGGCCCTGCTGGACAGCCTACTTCCACAGTACAGCAAGCTGTATGGGACACCAGGGGAGCAGGTGAGTGTTCTGTGCACTGCCTTTCTGAATGTGCATTTTGTCTGACTAGCAAGGCTGAGAGTCAGCACACCACTGGCTAGCAGGCTCACTGAGTAGTTATCACCCCCCATAGTGTGTAGTGACTTGCACTGGACAGGTATGGTGCAGTGACAGTGCTTCTGAACAGGGTTTTACTCCCCATGCAATGATACCATGTAGTGACTTCTGGAAAACTGTCCATGGGCAGCCGTGCACTGCCTGGGTACACCATGTGCCCCTGTGATAGCGACATGTATATGCAACTGTGTCATGCACGGATATGTTGCATGTGTAGTAAAGGCCTTATCACTTTGTCATCCTGACAGGCTTCTGCCCATCGGAAGCATGAGATATGGAAGGACATCGTCCGGGCTGTCCGGTCCGTGGGGGTCTACAAGCGCCGGATCCGCAACTGCCAAAAGAGGTGGCAGGACCTTCGGGGCTGGACCCGGAGGATTGCACGGGTCCAGCTGAAGCTGTCGCCTCCTCGCAGGAGGGGCGGAACACGGACCCTGACCCCCACATGCTCAGGATCCTGGCGGTGGTCTTTCCAGACCTGGATGGGCAGCTGAAGGCCAGAGAGCAGCAAGGAGGGGGTGAGTCAAAGACTGCACTGTGTACTCTGTCTAACATGCTATGTGCCCTCCTCGGGCCTGGTTAAACTGCCACAGTACAGCAGTCATGTTGTCCAGGAGCCATGTCCCTCTATTGTGCACTGCCCACTCCTCATCTGATACCCAGGTGTGGCCCTTACATGCAGGGAATTCTGTCACTTAGGACTGTGTCCTTGCAGTTTGCTTGACTCAAGGTGGGAGACAGCATCTGTTTCCCTGACTCTGTGGTGGGCATCATGGGTGGGTCCATTGCTTACACAATGCCTGTATTCTGACATGTATTCAGCGTGTTACTTTGATCTGTGGTCCAATTGCTGAGCTGATCCACCACATGTGGCTGGGGTACCTGGCACACACCCATGCTGCGGGTGGGAACAATGTTTGGGCCCCAGGAGTATGTATATGACGTGTGTCACACATACTTAGCCAGCTGCCTACAGTCCAGGGCTCATCCCTCATTCATGTGGGGCTGGACAGTCATGCCTACTCCAGGCCATACAATACACTCTGTACTCCCACTCCTGTGTATCAGCGGACACATTGTGCACAGTGATTTGACCCCTCAGGTGTCTGCCTCTGTGTCAGTGTGCTGTGGATTAGTCGCCAGGACTGCTGTGGAGTTTCTTGGTAGGGGCTCAGCATGCCACTGGAGATGTGACCATAGGAGACGATACTTGTGTGACACATAGGTGTCTGATCAGCTGCCCATGCAGACTGGGGCATGTAAATGTGAAGTTCAGGCAGCTGTTCCCCATGCACAGCAGAGTGTGAGGGGCTCAGGTTCAGAGGGTAGTGTCACAGGTCTCCCATATGTCCAATAGGTATGACCTGGACAGATGAGGGTTAAGAGGATGTGTTGTGGGGGGATGTACATGTGCACTTGTGCAGCTCCAGGACTTGCATTCCCCATGACCTACTATTGTGACACAGTGCATAGTGTTGTTGTCTGGCTGCAAAGTCATACATCACTGAGCCAGTGATGTATGACTTTGCAGTCATGCCTCCGCCATGGCATGTGTCTACTGATTGGTGAGCCTGCAGGGGAGTGACATGTGCTACATGCACACCATAGTGGCGCTGGCTATCAGGACATGGGTGCATCATGGTGTCTGTCGCTGGTATGCATCACATGCATTTCCTATTTGACTCTGGGCATCCCTTACATCCGGAAACCTGTACTGACTCAGTGGCAAGAGCTGTGATGTGTCCACACCGTGTCCTCTGCACTGTCCAACTACTGTGTACTTGGTGCATGTGTCAACACTGGGGTGTTGCAATCCAACAGACACCAGACAGATGGGTGCAAGGACATGTGGGATGTGAGTGCCATGCTTGGCATCAGACTGACAATTGACTTCTCCTGTTCAATTAGTGCACTTTTAGCAATGTACAACTAATGATGCCAGGGCTTGCTCTGTGATGTGCTGTGCTCACAGTGGTGTGTGCGTTATGTGCAGGTGACTGATGTCTGTCTGTTTCCCCATTGTTTGCAGATACATCCACGGCCACGGAAGGGGACAGCTCCACGGACCAGGAGGAGCCGGAGAGCCAGACTGGGTCAGCAGCCGAGGAGTGGTCGGAGGGACCCAGTGGCACGGAGGGCGAGGGGAGCCACACCGAGGAGTCCTCAGCAGCATCCACCTCAGCTGAGGACCAGAGCAACTCGGAGGATGACTCCCTTGTGGAGGCGGGTGTCAGCAGCCACCACACCCCAGCTAGTGTTGCTGTCCCCGCCACCACCAGCACCACCACCGCCCTCCCATCGGCTCCCATTCCCCAGGTCCGTGGAGGCTCCCATGTCCGGGAGCGTGTCTCCTTTGGGCCAGGCACCGCACCCCCTGCCCCTGTGTCCCCTGCTGCCCTGAGTGAGGAGTCTGTGTACCTCCTTCGCCAGCTCCATGTAGGGCAGACAGCCATGCTGAGTGTCCTCCATGCGCACACCGCGCTGTTGACTCAGCTGGTGTCGTTCATGAAGGGCATCTCATCGGGCATGTCTGACCTACAGAGGGGCAATAGGTCCATGGACTCCTCCCTGACGGCAGCAGTGTCCCTCCTCAAACGGTCCCTCACCCCTCCTGCCTCTGCTCCATCCACACTCCCCAGCACCTTACCCATCCCAGGCACACACACACCGGCACAGGCACACACCAGCACACACACATCCAGCACACTGACACACACGCCAATGACAAAACGCACACGCACGCACATTCAGGGGACTGAAGCCAGACTCACAGGGGATGGGGCCCTGGAACACACACACGCATCCACATGCACTGCGCAGTCCTCAGTTCCCTCTCCCTCCAAAGCACCCTCCCTTGCCTCACCTGCAACCCCAAAGTCACAGCAGCTCTTCCTCTGTGACCTCGGCCTCTTCCCCACCGATGAAGCTGCTCCAGCATACCGGGGGAAGAGGAAGCCCACCCACACGGAGCAGAGTGCCCCTCGCCCCCGGACACCCTCCCCCAGGCGCAGACGGACTGAGGCCCCCACCCGCAAGTCCCCCCGGAGTCCTAAGAGCAAGACCCCGCCACCGCCCTGCAGCTCAGGCACAAGGTCTCCGTCCTCCATCCCTCAGGCCCCCACTGCACAGGTGCCCCCACCACACCCTGCCCCAGGTTCCCCCACCCACAGATATACCATCCCCAAGAGGATCCGGCCTTCTCCCCCTGCCACTTGCTCTCCCAGCACCACACCCCCCGCAGCGCTTGTCTGTGCCACTGATGTGGTGAGGGTGTCCTCCCCCTCTGTCCAACCCACCTTGCCTGTTCCCCATTCTCCTCCCCTGGAGGTAGGCACTGCAGTGGAGTCCACTACCGCCCTGTCTGACTTGGGCACTGCAGTGGCGGACCTGTCCACCCCATCTGCAGGGTCCACTGCAGTTGTGCCGGCACCCACGACATCTGAGTCATGCCCCCCAGTTGTGCCGGCACACACCATGTCAGACACCTCCACTGCAGTTGTCAGTGGCTCTCCAGCACCCACCACCCCTTCCCTGACTCCCCCTGGTGAGCCCTGATCCTGTCCCTGCGGTGCCTGGCCTGCCCCCCCGGTTGCCCCTCCTAGTGGATTGTCCCTGGTATTGTGCAGGCATGCGTAGGGTGACATCTGCCAGTGTCACCCTGTTTGAACTTTGACAATGGACTGGCCATTGGCCTTTGCTCTAATTTTTTCTGGACGTCGTTATCAAACAACACATATGCTGAATAAAGCAACTTTCTTTTCTCTAGTGCTCATGCTTCAGATGTACATGTTGTTGGTGCAGCTAACCATGCCCTTGCTGCAGTGATGGTGATATCTGGTCTCATGATTATGAAGTGTTACTGTGCAGGAACCCATGTGGTACAGGGGGAATGTGTCCTATCATGTGGTGTATCCATGTCATCAATAGCAGCATCTGAGGGTGTCATGTGTTCAGTATTTGGCAATGGGTTTCCTACTTACATTGGCAATTTCATATCTGTGGCTTCCACCCCTGCACATCTGTTGTGCCTGCCATCGTTGCATTTGTCTACTTCCCTGACCGTGTTGCCATCTCCAGTGGACATGCAGGTTTGGGCATCAATGGGGAGGGACTCATCCGTGTAGTCAGTGCAACATTGCTATACAAGTGTGTTGGATCTGTGCTGATGATTCCGTTGGCACATCCATGACCAGGCTGATGTGATGGGAGCCCTCATTTGGTGCTAATTGTTGATTGTGTGACCAAGTGCTCAGCTGACATGATGGGGCCCTACTGAGGCAACATATGGCACAGCTTTCCTCACACAGGAGTGGAGTCCCCTCATGGCAGTGTGTACACGTGTGACATTGCCTGCGCCCAAGGTGTGTGTTGTATGTGCATGTCTGTGTGTTCACTTCCATTCATCTGCGCATGCTGTGATCCCTAGTGTTGTACCTGTTTGTGATGCTTGCTGACTTGAGCTATGTTCCCCCAAAGTCTTCTCCCTGTGTTCTCTGTGATGTGGGTGCATGGCACATTACTGGTCATCAGGGTGTCACCCATAGGTGTGTTTGCTGTCAGGGCAGAGTTTGTGTGCAGACGCAGATGGGTCACAGTCAGGTTTCCCTTTGGCACTTGTTGTTTGCCCCTGTCATGTGATTTCCAGTTTGTGTTATCTTTCAGTGATTGTGACACGTTGTGTGTGTGACTGCTGGCACTCCTTAGGGTCCGGGCTGCAATGTTGGTTGTTGTCTATGTGTGTTCTTTGTGGGTGACCTTGGCTTCTTCATTGGTGTGTGACTGTGGCTGGGATCCCATTGGTCGGTGTGGTATTGCCGTCATGTCCATGTACAGCGTAGTGTGCAGTGTGTCAGACATTCAGGAGTCTTGTTGAGTGTCCATGTGTGATGTGTTTCTACACCTTGGTTCCCACCCACCACCCTGGAATAGTCATGGGTGCATGTGCAATGTCACCAGTGCATGTGTACTTCACTGCTGCACATTGTTGGAGGTCGAGGGGTGTGGTCTTGAGTGTGTGCAGATGAGAGTTGTTGCCCGGCTAGTCCCCTGCCTCCATGTTGCCCTTGGCTTACTGGCCATGCTGATTGATTTGTGCTTGTGTAGGTGTGATGGTAGTTTGTTGCTCAGGACACCTGACTGTGGTTCACAGTGTGAACGACATTTAGCTTTGTCATCACAGTGGTATTTTTATTCAGCCCAGGGTCACCACATTGTGGGGGCCCTGGGGGTGGTGCTGTGGTGTGTCTGTGACTTGCTGTGTCAGTTGTTGTTCCTACGTGCCTGTGTGACATGTGTGTTTTGTGCTCCCTCTCACCTGTCAATGCCTGCTTGCCCACATAGGGGATTTGGATCCATGAGTTACCTTAGTGTGGCAGTGTATGCACATCTGTATGATTGGTATTCAGCTCTCCTCATGTGTTGTGTTGTTGCCTGGGGACACTGGCACCCCCACCCCTCACCTGCTGTGTATGATGACAGTGTTGGTCTGCCTGTTTGTGTTTGTGCATCTGCACCACTGCATTGGCATATCTTGGGTGTGCCATTGGCTGTATGTTGTTTGGTGTGTTTCCCCTGCTGTCCCTGGGACTCCTAGGTCATCGGTCAGCACAGTGATCATGGTTTGTGTGTCCCATTGCTGCCATGGTATGGTATCTGTTCACCTCACATCTGCTGTCTCCACAGGGTATCTGCATTTGTGTGCCCATTGGTGCAAATATGTGGTTCTGCATTCTGATGGTCACTTCTGTCATTGTGTCATTGATGACTGTTGACGGTCTCAGCCCCCATGGGTGTTGTTTGTCTGCACATGGCCAAAGGAATGTTTCATTTGCACTGCAGTATTTGGCTCCCCCAATTTATGTTGCAATGGGACACATACACTACTTTGCCACAGATGAGTTTTTGGTTCTGTGACCAGGAATGATCCATGCAGTTTGGCAGTTGCAGCTCTTTCTTTGTCAACAATTACCTTTTGGTCACTGTGATGATGAGGGTGTAGACCCCATTGCCACAATGGTCAAAATGTGCTTCAGCTATGGACCCCACACTTGCCTTTTGGTCACTGTGATGATGGGGGTTTAGACCCCATTGCCACAATGGTCAAAATGTGCTTCAGCTATGGACCCCACACTTGCCTTTTGGTCACTGTGATGATGGGGGTTTAGACCCCATTGCCACAATGGTCAAAATGTGCTTCAGCTATGGACCCCACACTTGCCTTTTGGTCACTGTGATGATGGGGGTTTAGACCCCATTGCCACAATGGTCAAAATGTGCTTCAGCTATGGACCCCACACTTACCTTTTGGTCACTGTGATGATGGGGGTTTAGGCCCCATTGCCACAATGGTCATGGGCTGCTTGCATTGTGGGTGCCACACACATATATGTGTGGCACATGTGCTAGGGGGTCACGTTGTATGTTCAAAGTCATGTTCGGTGTTGTAGGCATTTGACACAGCCTACACACGCTTGTCATGGTGGTGGGGGGATGTCTTTATCTTGCATTCCCTAGGTTGTGGTGTGCTGGTTGTGTCATGCATTGTCCATCCTATGAGTGGGGGTGGTAGTAGTGGTAGGCATCCTGCCCCCCTGGCTAAGGGTGGTAGTAGTGGTAGGCATCCTGCCCCCCTGGCTAAGGGTGGTAGTAGTGGTAGGCATCCTGCCCCCCTGGGTGAGGGTGGTAGTAGTGGTAGGCATCCTGCCCCCTGGCTAAGGGTGGTAGTAAAGGTAGGCATCCTGCCCCCCTGGCTAAGGGTGGTAGTAGTGGTAGGCATCCTGCCCCCCTGGCTAAGGGTGGTAGTAGTGGTAGGCATCCTGCCCCCCTGGCTAAGGGTGGTTGTAGTGGTAGGCATCCTGCCCCCTGGCTAAGGGTGGTAGTAGTGGTGGGCATCCTGCCCCCCTGGGTGAGGGTGGTAGTAGTGGTAGGCATCCTGCCCCCCTGGGTGAGGGTGGTAGTAGTGGTGGGCATCCTGCCTCCCTGGCTAAGGGTGGTAGTAGTGGTGGGCATCCTGCCCCCTGGCTAAGGGTGGTAGTAGTGGTAGGCATCCTGCCCCCCTGGGTGAGGGTGGTAGTAGTGGTAGGCATCCTGCCCCCTGGCTAAGGGTGGTTGTAGTGGTAGGCATCCTGCCCCCCTGGCTAAGGGTGGTAGTAGTGGTAGGCATCCTGCCCCCCTGGGTGAGGGTGGTAGTAGTGGTGGGCATCCTGCCCCCTGGCTAAGGGTGGTAGTAGTGGTGGGCATCCTGCCCCCCTGGCTAAGGGTGGTAGTAGTGGTAGGCATCCTGCCCCCCTGGGTGAGGGTGGTAGTAGTGGTAGGCATCCTGCCCCCTGGCTAAGGGTGGTAGTAGTGGTGGGCATCCTGCTCCCCCTGGGTGAGGGTGGTAGTAGTGGTAGGCATCCTGCCCCCTGGCTAAGGGTGGTTGTAGTGGTAGGCATCCTGCCCCCTGGCTAAGGGTGGTAGTAGTGGTGGGCATCCTGCCCCCCTGGGTGAGGGTGGTAGTAGTGGTAGGCATCCTGCCCCCCTGGGTGAGGGTGGTAGTAGTGGTGGGCATCCTGCCCCCCTGGCTAAGGGTGGTAGTAGTGGTGGGCATCCTGCCCCCTGGCTAAGGGTGGTAGTAGTGGTAGGCATCCTGCCCCCCCTGGGTGAGGGTGGTAGTAGTGGTAGGCATCCTGCCCCCCTGGCTAAGGGTGGTTGTAGTGGTAGGCATCCTGCCCCCCTGGCTAAGGGTGGTAGTAGTGGTAGGCATCCTGCCCCCCCTGGCTAAGGGTGGTAGTAGTGGTGGGCATCCTGCCCCCCCTGGGTGAGGGTGGTAGTAGTGGTAGGCATCCTGCCCCCCTGGGTGAGGGTGGTAGTAGTGGTGGGCATCCTGCCCCCTGGCTAAGGGTGGTAGTAGTGGTGGGCATCCTGCCCCCCTGGCTAAGGGTGGTAGTAGTGGTAGGCATCCTGCCCCCCTGGGTGAGGGTGGTAGTAGTGGTAGGCATCCTGCCCCCTGGCTAAGGGTGGTTGTAGTGGTAGGCATCCTGCCCCCTGGCTAAGGGTGGTAGTTGTGGTAGGCATCCTGCCCCCCTGGGTGAGGGTGGTAGTAGTGGTGGGCATCCTGCCCCCTGGCTAAGGGTGGTAGTAGTGGTGGGCATCCTGCCCCCTGGCTAAGGGTGGTAGTAGTGGTAGGCATCCTGCCCCCCCTGGGTGAGGGTGGTAGTAGTGGTAGGCATCCTGCCCCCTGGCTAAGGGTGGTAGTAGTGGTGGGCATCCTGCCCCCCCTGGGTGAGGGTGGTAGTAGTGGTAGGCATCCTGCCCCCCTGGCTAAGGGTGGTTGTAGTGGTAGGCATCCTGCCCCCCTGGCTAAGGGTGGTAGTAGTGGTGGGCATCCTGCCCCCCCTGGGTGAGGGTGGTAGTAGTGGTAGGCATCCTGCCCCCCTGGGTGAGGGTGGTAGTAGTGGTGGGCATCCTGCCCCCCTGGCTAAGGGTGGTAGTAGTGGTGGGCATCCTGCCCCCCTGGCTAAGGGTGGTAGTAGTGGTAGGCATCCTGCCCCCCCTGGGTGAGGGTGGTAGTAGTGGTAGGCATCCTGCCCCCCTGGCTAAGGGTGGTTGTAGTGGTAGGCATCCTGCCCCCTGGCTAAGGGTGGTAGTAGTGGTAGGCATCCTGCCCCCCTGGGTGAGGGTGGTAGTAGTGGTGGGCATCCTGCCCCCTGGCTAAGGGTGGTAGTAGTGGTGGGCATCCTGCCCCCTGGCTAAGGGTGGTAGTAGTGGTAGGCATCCTGCCCCCCTGGGTGAGGGTGGTAGTAGTGGTAGGCATCCTGCCCCCTGGCTAAGGGTGGTTGTAGTGGTAGGCATCCTGCCCCCTGGCTAAGGGTGGTAGTAGTGGTAGGCATCCTGCCCCCCTGGGTGAGGGTGGTAGTAGTGGTAGGCATCCTGCCCCCTGGCTAAGGGTGGTAGTAGTGGTAGGCATCCAGCCCCCCTGGGTTGGGGTGGTGGCGCGCATTCAGGCCCCTGTGTGCATATGTGGCATTGGTGATGGGCATCCCGCCCCTATGGTGCTGCTGTTGCTGGTGTAAGTATATTCAGATTCCCAGTGTATGTGTGTGATGTGTCGTGTACGTGTTGTATGTGTTTTGTGGTTGGTGTCTGACTTACCTTCTGCGCCGTACGCGTCCGTGCCTGTTCCGGTAGTAGATGTAGAATATTGGTATGATCGGGACGATGGGATTCATGGTTGGTTCATGTCGTTCGTCCTTCTCGTTGCTTCGCGTCGTCCTCGTCGCTTCGCTTCGTCCTCGTCGCTTCGCGTCGTCCTCGTCGGTGCCGTGTTCGTCTCGTAGCCGTGGATCGTGTTGTGGCGCGATTCGGAGCTTATGTGCGCCTCTCCCGGATGCTTTGACGTGCCGTGCGTAGCGACGGGTTCGGCGCGTACGGGAAGCGCATCGTACTTGTCCGGCCGGACGGGGCTGCATTTTCCCTTCCGTGCGACTCGATTCGGCGTTTCCGGATTCGCCTCGGTCGGAGAACAGGACCTGGTTTGGGTGAGTACGGCTCGGCCGGAATTTTTGCTGTTGTGCGCATCGTACTTGCTCGTTCGGTGTGCTGTACGGATCGGTCGGGAAACTGGCTTTCGCATGGCTTTTTTCACGACCGAATGGTATTGGGTGCGCCTCCGACCGAGATCGGAATCGACCCCTATATATTGGTAATTTGGAAGCGGAAGCCCCCTAAATGTCTTCTTTATGCTCAGACTAGGCGCAGTCCTCTGTTTAACGGCGCAAAGAAAGGGGGGGAGGACGGGAGCCATGGTAAACTGCATGTCCAGTTGTGATTATACCATTAATTCAGATTTTTCGTTTCAAGACAGTAGCAGGAATCTAAAGGCACAATTTACAGGCTTTCTACATGGCTGATGCCACTGGTTTAAACAAGACACTTATAACGGTAGGTAGTGACAAAAGTCTACACATGGCAAAGATTAAGCAAAACCGGCACTTTGGAAGTATTTGGGGGAAAGGTGACATTTTTGCTCTTTGAAGAACCCTGTTACTTAGCTTTTTTCCCCATTTCCATCCGCTAGGTCTCCTACATCAACCACAGAGTTCCACAAGGGGGCTTCTTGCTGGCAGGAGAAACAGGCAGGAGAAACAATAAGGCAGGAAGAGGATGAAATATTTTGGATCTGGGAGTATTTCCTGCTGGTGAATGCCTTAATTAGTCACCCGAGGGAGCAAACTGGCATGAGTAAAGTTACACAATCCTCCACTTTTAAGGCTGACTTCGGTGATTGTCTGGAGATTAATTAAGGCACCACCTTGCTGCAGAGCTCTCTGGGCCCAGGACAAGCGGCAGGTTCATAAACGAGCATGGATATCTAAGCCTTTCATTCTTCCGAGGGATACGAAATTAGTACTTTTAATCTGGGCAATAGTGTCGCTGCTGAGTGCAACAATGATGGTTTCGAAACACTGAGTGGATACCTTATTATTAAGGAATTATCATTGTAAACAGTGACATGACAAGGGCCCTGATATATGCACGGAACACCCCGCACCCCCAATCAACATGTGTTAATAAAAAACAGCTATAATTTGGGGATGCAATGGGCCCCTCTGATTCCTGGGCTGTGGTGCCACTGAGCTTGCTGCACGTTTGATATCTACGTCTCTTGCTGTAAGGAAGGAGAGTAATGAAATCAGGAATGCGAATAATATACACCAAATCACTTTATTTATGTAAACATTGTTTTTTTACCTGGGAATGGGACAGCGGGCCGTTACATACAAAAAGGCAAGAATCAGAAAACTCTGCAGTTACGAAGCGCTCTATAAATTCCCTCACAATGGAATACAATGTTGTGGTAAATGGCGCTGTCTCTTAAAAAATTAAACACTGTCGAGACACACTGGACTTGCATTGATTAATTAACGCCACAAACAATGCAGGCCGTTAACTTGTAAGACACTACGCTAATGGAGTAGACGTGGGCTCATGGATGTTCTTCGAGTGACAACAAAACACAACCAGAAACAGCATAGAGTGCCCCCCCTCCGCGTCCTACCAACAGAAGAAGTGCAGACAGAGAGCATGAGACGCCAGCCGTCCAGCGGCAGGACAGCCTACCCAGTCAGTAAAACACGAAACTTTCAATCCCAGTGATAGAACCCTCTCAACCAAAAACTGAAGCGCCAAATACCGCGCACAGCCAATGACAGCACGAGAAACCACCAAGGAGTGGGCAGCACCGGACCACACGCAAGCAGTGACCGGAGAACCGACAGTGTAAGTGAAAGCTCGAGAACCCACCAGAACAGGGACAGGAAACTCAGCAGGGTAATTACAAGAAAACCCACCCAGGCAGGGAATTAAGATCCCACCCAAGCAGGGACAGAAAACTATAGCCAGCCAGCGACAGCAAAAGAGCGGGCATCATCCTCACTACGCCGCTGCCTCCAAACAGGGGACTGCACAGACGAGGGTGCATAAGGGGAGAGATAGGTACAAGGTGTTGGACCCCCAACCCGTTACTTAACAAATATTGTACTTGTCTTAGCTTATTTGGAAGCAGCAGCCGCGGCCGGCATGCTCGGGAGGGATGCGCGGGTGGGAAATAAAAAAAATTAAAGTTACTTACTGCGCAGGCGGGTATAGCACCACCTCCGCTCCTGGCCGCCTGGCGGGGGTAATGGTGCAGCCGGAATCGGACCCCGCGTGTTCCAACAAGAAGAAGCCAGCAGGCAGCCTCCCTCCCGTACCCTAAGCCAATCACAATGCTGCAATGGCAGCGTTGTGATTGGTGAGGCGCAGCGGAGAGCGCCCCAGCCGGGCCATTTTCTCTATGTAGGCTGCATGCAGCAGCCTACATAGAGAAAAAGGGGGAGTGCGCATGACTGCTTTGTTCGGCCCTGGGGCCGACCAAACAGTCAGTACCCACAACAGTGGGTAAGCCACTCCCCCCCTGCCCACGAGCAGGACCGCCCACCCGCCCGCCCTCAACCAGGCACCAGGCACTTCTGCTTTCTCGCGGTGCGAGAAGCAGAAACATAAAATGGTAGTTTTACCATTTTATGTTTCTGCCTTCTCGCACTGCGAGAAAGCAGTGGGGCGACGCCCCCATGGTGAAGCCGCCACTGCTTGACACTATTTGGGGAAATTTTCATGAAGATTGGTCAAACGACGCCAGTGTTATGGGCAAGTCAAAAACTGCTTTTCCTATGGACACTAGTCCTAACTATAACTACCTACTGGCGACTGCCAGTAGGTAATATATGTATATATATAAATATATGTATATAAATATATATATATATATATATATATATATATATATATATATATATATATATATATATATATATATATATATATATATATGCAGCCCCACAAGCACCAACTTGTTTCTCCTCTATATTATGATTGATTGAATTACTTCATTGGAAATTTAAGTCTGGTTTCTATGAACATTGAGATGAATTTGTATGAGATTGTATATTTTGCTGCTTCTGTTTACCATTTTGCATTTGATTGATGAATTTTATTCCAATGTGGCAACATAGGGAAAAATATATCGATGAATCATGTTTCTGAATAATGTTGTGCCCATCCAGGGCAGGATTTGGCACATCCGGAAAATATCCGTGTAGGTTGTGAGTTGTGATCCATAGGAATAATGTGCCCATCCAGGGCGAGATTAAGAGTGTTGGTTTAAAAATGACCGTTTATATTAGCGGCATATTCTGTTGCATGCGTTTGTTTTCACAGGCGATAGAAAGCATAATATTATATTATGTGCTCAGTATGAGGGAGAATGAATATGAACCAATGATTTCATTTTTTGAAACTGAGAAAGCCTGTTTTAAATAATGTTTGGTAACCAACCCATTCAGGGTAGGATTATGTTCACTATAAACTTAGTTTTGAACGTTTGCACTGCTGACACTGGACTATGAAATAGGATCAAGAGGGCGGCACTTTTAGCGGTGTTATATTTCACTCGGTCCTATGCGGGTAGTCCTTTGTTTATGTTGCCACCCAGATATGTGAGGTCAATGATGCTTAAATATGGTGGTTTTGGCGTTTTCCGGCTAACATCGACAAAGGCTGTTGAAACGCGTCTGTGCCTGTGGTCCGTCAAATAAACTTCAGAACCTGCCCCCGTGAGTGCTGTCTTCCTTGGGTAACTTTGCTCGTTTGGGAGGAATTTGGAGCGGTAATATATATATGTATATATATATAGGCATATATATATATATATATATATATATATATATATATATGTATATATATATATATAGATATATATAGATATATATATATATATTTTGATACTGCTAGGCCCGAAAGCTACTGCTAGGCCCGAAAGCTTGGAGGCGCACTCGACAGATGCTGCAAAGCCAAGGCTTTAATAACATAGAGAATCAGCGTCTACATGTGAAGTCTCAAAGTCTTGGTCGACGCGTTTCGAGGCAGCAGCCTCGTCTTCATGGACAGTCTGAGATTTCCACCAGATGGCTCCAATTAGTTGTTTTAAATACATGCGCAGACCCCCAGTGGGTCATGTGTGCATAGTGCATTTGTTTAGTACAGTGCATGTTGGGACATGTAGTCCTTCCTTGGAGAATATTGTTGCCCTTAGTAGGTTTCTGTGCAGTCTCAATCATTGGACATTAACTAACCCTTAGTGGGCCTCCATATGTCACGCTGATTTAATTTACTCGCAGTTTCTGTGCTGATCGCGGCTTGGGCACAGTTCCTGAACGCCGCGCAGCCTCTCCTTCCTTTTGGTGATGGTGCTGCCTCCCACGGCAGGGCGCCGTGTAAATAATTTGATACTGCTAGGCCCGAAAGCTTGGAGGCGCACTCGACAGATGCTGCAAAGCCAAGGCTTTAATAACATAGAGAATCAGCGTCTACATGTGAAGTCTCAAAGTCTTGGTCGACGCGTTTCGAGGCAGCAGCCTCTTCTTCATGGACAGTCTGAGATTTCCACCAGATGGCTCCAATTAGTTGTTTTAAATACATGCGCAGACCCCCAGTGGGTCATGTGTGCATAGTGCATTTGTTTAGTACAGTGCATGTTGGGACATGTAGTCCTTCCTTGGAGAATATTGTTGCCCTTAGTAGGTTTCTGTGCGGTCTCAATCATTGGACATTAACTAACCCTTAGTGGGCCTCCATATGTCACGCTGATTTAATTTACTCGCAGTTTCTGTGCTGATCGCGGCTTGGGCACAGTTCCTGAACGCCGCGCAGCCTCTCCTTCCTTTTGGTGATGGTGCCGCCTCCCACGGCAGGGCGCCGTGTAAATAATTTGATACTGCTAGGCCCGAAAGCTTGGAGGCGCACTCGACAGATGCTGCAAAGCCAAGGCTTTAATAACATAGAGAATCAGCGTCTACATGTGAAGTCTCAAAGTCTTGGTCGACGCGTTTCGAGGCAGCAGCCTCTTCTTCATGGACAGTCTGAGATTTCCACCAGATGGCTCCAATTAGTTGTTTTAAATACATGCGCAGACTCCCAGTGGGTCATGTGTGCATAGTGCATTTGTTTAGTACAGTGCATGTTGGGACATGTAGTCCTTCCTTGGAGAATATTGTTGCCCTTAGTAGGTTTCTGTGCGGTCTCAATCATTGGACATTAACTAACCCTTAGTGGGCCTCCATATGTCACGCTGATTTAATTTACTCGCAGTTTCTGTGCTGATCGCGGCTTGGGCACAGTTCCTGAGCGCCGCGCAGCCTCTCCTTCCTTTTGGTGATGGTGCCACCTCCCACGGCAGGGCGCCGTGTAAATAATTTGATACTGCTAGGCCCGAAAGCTTGGAGGCGCACTCGACAGATGCTGCAAAGCCAAGGCTTTAATAACATAGAGAATCAGCGTCTACATGTGAAGTCTCAAAGTCTTGGTCGACGCGTTTCGAGGCAGCAGCCTCTTCTTCATGGACAGTCTGAGATTTCCGCCAGATGGCTCCAATTAGTTGTTTTAAATACATGCGCAGACCCCCAGTGGGTCATGTGTGCATAGTGCATTTGTTTAGTACAGTGCATGTTGGGACATGTAGTCCTTCCTTGGAGAATATTGTTGCCCTTAGTAGGTTTCTGTGCGGTCTCAATCATTGGACATTAACTAACCCTTAGTGGGCCTCCATATGTCACGCTGATTTAATTTACTCGCAGTTTCTGTGCTGATCGCGGCTTGGGCACAGTTCCTGAACGCCGCGCAGCCTCTCCTTCCTTTTGGTGATGGTGCCGCCTCCCACGGCAGGGCGCCGTGTAAATAATTTGATACTGCTATGCCCGAAAGCTTGGAGGCGCACTCGACAGATGCTGCAAAGCCAAGGCTTTAATAACATAGAGAATCAGCGTCTACATGTGAAGTCTCAAAGTCTTGGTCGACGCGTTTCGAGGCAGCAGCCTCTTCTTCATGGACAGTCTGAGATTTCCACCAGATGGCTCCAATTAGACTGCACCTGCATTGACCTATGCCATACATTTAATGATATAGTACATACAACCAGTTAGCACAAAAAGGAATAAAGTGAATGGATCTAAAAATTCAATTTTCAGCCTATATGTTTTTACCAGCTGTATGACCATTTGTTTAATAACATAAATTGCGTTGGTTTTCGAAAGTAGCAAACTGGTTCTTCCTGCGACCCTGGTGTTCAGGGTGGCGTTTGTCAGTGGTTGACTAGCTGGTGGAAAACCAGGATGATTCACAACAGACGAGTGCCTCATAGTAGGTCATTGAGGTGGTGAGCAGCAGTGGCACTGGCACTGGCAGAAAATAAGGCACAACTGAACAATTAAATTCAGTACAACCCAATAAATTCACGTTTTTATATATACCCCAGGTACCCTCCAAATAAACATAGTGTTTGGGTATACCTAGAGGTATTTTTAACATCACTCTTCTGGATCCCTGCATGTCCAGTATTGCTTTATCTAAGGACTCCCATTCCATCTATGGTTGAGTCCGCCCGGGTAGTATCATCTTACCCGGGTGTGCATAGGCGCAGATAATGAAGCATGTCACGATAAGTGAGTGAGGCATCTACTCCAATATCTTTGGATACCCTGACCTTCACAGATAAAGCTGAGGGACATTTTCTCATTCTAATCAGATTCTCCCGTTTATATTAAAACCAGAGTTCCGAGGGAGAATTCTGAGAGAAGCGGTTACTTATATGTGTTATGACAAAATAAGGCAAAACAAGGATTCGGAGACAACATTTTGGGTCATACTTACTAAAAAACATTGCACACAGGAAAGATATTACTTTTCAATCCACAAGAGGTAGAAACCAACGTTAATATAAGGAAATTATTAATAAAAAAAATCTTACGCAAGGGTAGTTTTACAGGTTCAGACAAATCACAGAATTCAACAACACACACAATGGAAAGAATTATCTCCATCTGCCTTACGCGGATATTTAAGCCATTCGTGTGTTTGCACTCAGGAGCAGCTGATGGACTGATGCAGCGCAAAATGCCGCGTGGGTACCATGTTGTTTTCATCCAGCTTGCATTTTATTGATTTTTTAGGGAAAACCTTCTAAATAAGGATATTGATTCAGAAAAAAATACAATGACCTTCCCTGACATGCAGGGAGTTTTTTCACATCCCTCGTATAAGGGGCTCTGGCAGTGAGACCTGGCGGTCTTGTGGTGTGTCAGATACTCATCAGTTCCCCACATCTAAACGAGCCTAGTATCCACAAAGTTGGTGAATGGGGCATCCATTAATCTCTAAATGACTCGCCAATTCCTCATCAATAGTAGGGTAAAGGCATCATCTTTCCAAATTCTCTTAGGTGAAAAGCTTAAATTCTGCCATCTTTGAATGAGGCTAAACTTCATCAGTATTTATTTTGTTTCGAGGAATGTGGTTTGCCCTAAACAAGATGTTATTCTTCAGACACACACAAGCAGTCTGCGTCCCTTTAGAGATTAAAGGCAGCTGTAGGCCTGGAAGAGCTGTGCATTGCTGCGGTCTAGCTTTGTGCTTTCGGGTGAAGTTATGAAACATTTTTCTTCGAAGTACAACATCAGCTTCAAAGGAACTTGAGGTCATTCACGTCTGGAGTTGCAAGGTAGTCTGTCATGTCCCCCGAGCCACAATTTCAATTTCCACGGCTGTGGGTCAGTCTGACTCACAGTTATGCAGAAGAGATACGCATAAAAAGAACATTTTTAATGAATCCCACAAAACACCATATGTTTGAACTACAGTACAGCTTATTACGTGTACCAGGGCACCGCCACAAAGCCCACATTAGCAATTGCCAAATGTTTTGTTTCATAATAGTGCAATAAATGACAATAATTAGACTTTTGTAGAGAAAATGGCAAACAGAATTGTCCCTCGTCGCCTATAGGTGGCGTCAACCTTCTTTCAAAATGTTTTTTTGTTCTTTGCCATTGATATCTGAGCTGCTGAATTTTTAAATCACAATCTCTCTCATTCTACCTTACTTTTAAACTGTTAGTAATAATTGTACCTACCCAGGCAGACCTCCTTTTTGTGAAGAAACATCTGGTGATCTGAGATGCTAAATTTTACATTTATTATTGCAGGTGGAAAGTAAAAGATTACATTGCATTTTATTTCGGTCGGAAGGAAGGGGAAATGTAACCCTTTACCTGGAACGTGCTTCTGGACTGGAAACCCTAACTAGGCTTTCTATTTAATACCAGAACTATTGTGCACCAATTGAGATTATGCCTTCAGTATGAGGCTTGGGTGGTTCTCCTCTAAAGTTTTTTGTTTTTAATAAGCAGCGCTCGATATTGCATTTTACAGTTTGATTGTCTAAATATTCTGGCCAAAAGCTCTACGTTTTACATATATGTCTAAAGAGAAACTTGTGTAATATTCCAAAATGTTGATGGTAGGCTCAATGCCTGTCTAAGGGATTTATGGGGTTACATCAGAGCCTACAATAAGGAGGAATACAACATTATTGGGTGCCCATCGAAGCATAAGAAAATGCAAGAATTCACAAAACGTAACAGGTCTTATACAGTCAAAAAAAACTTTTTGTATAAACATCAGCACCCTGTATATCATAAGATTTTTCAACCAGGCTAAGCTAATTGAAAGAAAAATATATTAAGGTACGAGCCGGTGTTTCTAAAAGAAAAAAAATGTGAATCATGACAGCCAAACATCTAAAAGTGAAATACAAAAAAGTCTAAAATTATTAAGTACTGCTTAAAATTACAATGTGCAATACAAAATCCCGGCTTTTTTCTGGGTTTTTTAAACTGGTCCACAACGTCAGTCTTTCATGTATCTTCTGTAACATCAGGAATTAAAAAATGCAGTCAACAATGAAGTGTGTGGCACAATGGCATGGTCAGTGTCAAGCCTCTTCCTTCTCTAAAAATGTTCTACAGTTAATTTTTGTGTGACTCCCCATCCGTTTCACTCAAACTAATGCAGATGAAGATCTTACTGTACAGTTTGTGCACTTTAAACCCTTGTGCGGGGTTAAGTAACATCGAAACAGCGTGGACCCCAACGCCGTGTGGCCGTGACCGAGATGTCATTCACTGAGTGATAATGATGTTTCCCCTTTTACTTTGTCACAGACAGGTTTCCACGTGGTGATATACCACCGATTTCCATAGACTTTCTTTGCAGCACCTTCTTCCCTTGTACTCGAAGTTTACCACTCAGGAAGGTACTCAATATTTACCACTCAGGTAGGCAGTGGCATAAAAGCTTACCTCTTCCCTTTCCATAATCAAATGTTATTCACATCCACAAGTATTTCATGCTTCAATTTGAGTTAACAAAAGTTAGAAACATAGCAAATGTATATTGCTGTTAGTCTAGATTACAAGAAGTCGCATATCAGTTATACTCAAAAAGATGTTCTCATTGCGGCACAAATTACTGGATCCATAAATTAGCCTTGGAACTGAGGGGGATATTTACAAGAGCTTATCACCACCAGAGCATCACTTTTTGTGATGTTCTGGTGGCCATAAGTCCTTTGCCTTATTTACAAGGAGGCGTTAGGCCACTTAAGGCGGCTTAACAGCGGCTTGTGAATAAGGCCCCCTTTCACACAGCACTTAGCGTGAAAGGGGCAGGCAATGGGTATTGCGGTGGGAGTTCTGCCGCAACACTCATTGCTTTTTGACGCTGCCCCCTATTTACAAGGGTGGTGGAAATAGGAGCAGCTCCAAAAATAAGACCAGGGAAAAGCTGGTCTTAACCTGGCGAAACAAGGAGAAATTAATAATTTCTCCTTTTTTTTGCTGTTTCTATGTGTGCTGGATTCTGCAGCACACGTAGAAAAAGCAAATCGCCACTAGTCATTGTTCATGTACAGGAAGGTTTCCCTTACTTCACATAAACAATCAATAAAAAATGACAAGTTGCAACTTCTATGTGTGCTACATAAAGCAGCACACATAGAAGTTTTAAATCGCCATTACTGATTGTTTATGTGCAGGAAGGAACACCTTCCTGCAAACGAACAATCATTTCCCGCAACGCAGGCACCCTTGCACTATTGTGCAAGGGTGCCTGCATTGGCGCTAGGCAGCTAAATTTAGCACCAGCGCTAGGGGAAACAGAGGGGTGTGCCGCATTTTTGTAAATATGGCACATTCCTGCGTTTTCAGAATGGCAGAGTGCGGCGTTACCGATCTCTTGTAAATATGCCCCTTAGTGTCCTCCCTACATGTTCAGCTCCACAGATGGCTCTTGTGAAATAGATATACTTACTTTATACATTCCTTAATTGATGAATCACGATTCAATACTTATTTGTTTCGGTATTTCCAGTGTCACGCAGAGTTTACTGTGTATCTATAATGCCTTGAACACAGCTGGTGGTTGTCGGTGGCGACCACCGGCACTCATTTTTGGGGACAGGTACTTATTTTTCCACTTTATACATTTCTCTTGAGCAAGTGAGGGACAAATGCACAAACGGGAAAGAAGAGGAAGAGAAAGACGGAAAAACCCTCACAAAGAGAGAACGCAGGAACCGGCAAGAGTGAGATAAAGGGGAAGGGAGTGCCTGGCAGTGGATTAAAGAGGCCTGAGGTGGAATCAGGACTACCCAGCCTCAGTATTCAGAGCATCCACATTCATAGCGCCGTCCGCAAGCATCTGAGCAGCGCTTTGGGCACAGCACTCATTATTTTACAAATTAAGCACTGCTTGAACAGGGAGTTTTAATCGTTGTGAAGGATTCATGAGAAATTGGCCCTTTCACATCTGCAATGAGTAGGCAGGTCTGTGGGATCCTGCTAGAATGATCTCTGTTACAGGCAGGTTTTGTTATATACTTTCTTCCACTCTTTGATCTCTTTTTAAGGTGGTGGAAGTCAGTCAGTCCCAGGAACTAACATACAAAAAAGTTCTAGTTAATATCCTAATATCCTGACGTAGATCACCACAAATTACCTTCAGGTTAAGAGTACTAACAGGAATATCACAATGTAAAGGGCGCTCCACTCTGGCAAACCTCAAACCGACCAAGATCTTTGGCTTGGATCTGTATTATGCAGAGAAAGTCTAAGGACTTAGGTGTATTCTTGCATGTTGAGGCATCTTTATCAGTTCTTGTTAACTCATCAAATAAACTAATTAAACTTAAACTAATCAAATAAGCTTTTTTTCGGCACAGAGCCATAAAAGCAAAGAGAAACACGAATCACAGCCTAAAAGGAATAAAACCAACTTCAGTAAAACATACATTAAAAATAAGGAATAAATTAATCACAATTCTTACCCCCTGTTCCATATAATAAACAAATAAAATCTCCCAAACACTTTATAGCAGCTTAACAAGTTAAACGGCATTCTAAGCAGATCCAATTCCATTGCAAATACTTCCCTAAGGGGTATATTAATGTGGACCATCCTCATTTTTAGAGAACTATGATATTATGGTTTTATGTCCCAATTACATCGTAAAGTGACCTTTGCTTAATTAACAATCCCTGTCTATTAGTCTCAGGGGCTACCACAGAGGAAATGCATCACTAATCGCAGAACTTTGCAGTTTCAAACAGCTCTCTCACATTTTATCAAAATTGATGGCATGGACTGCATACAATCTTATGATCTCTTTTCCACCATGCCGACCGTGACATTTGCCTCAATCTCTACATTCCCATCAGGAATCTACTTTAGCCAAAACCAATTAGGTGATTAGTAGCAGCGGTCGCGCAGCCGGCGCCCCAAAGGCAAGCCCCTCTGCGCCCGTCCGCACTACGACTGCGGTCAGCGCCAGCCATGCTGCCGGTGTGATTTCAACCCATCAGGATAAGATCAGTTACACACGTGATGAACTTTTACACATCGGTAAGCTGTTCACCTCTCGCCCCTTGGCTGCTAATTCTGATTCCAAAAGTAATGTTGATAAAACAGAGTCAACGTGTGTGTTGAAATGTGGTCTGGTGAATGCTAGATCCATGCCTAAATATGCTGAGGAGATTAATCTAATGCTTGACACTGGGGGGTTTGATGCCTTATTTATTACGGAGACATGGACCACCATTGAGTCTGCTTTTGACCTCGACAGAGCCTGCCCAGATGGGTTTAAAGACTTTCATAAACCCCGAGCTATCAGGAAAGGGGGTGGAATAGGTATTCTCTACAGGGATAAAAGGAACTTCTCTGCTTTCCCTCTAGAAGAAGTAGATTAAATTGAAATGCTAGGGTTCCAGTTAAAAGGGCATAAGGGGAACATGGCTGCAGGGATCTTATGTTAGAGACCTCCTAACACTTGAAGCTCCTCCCTCGCCCCCTTCTTGGACTATATAACTAACATGACGCTTACGCATGCCAACATTTTTCTATTAGATATCAACCTCTGGGCTGAAGGGGACTTACCCCCGGTATATAAGGAATTGAAGAACTACTGTGAGACCATTGGTCTCCAGCAGCAGGTACGAAGCTCTACACACATAGGGGTGATGGGGCTGAGGTTTTTCATTCTCTCCTGGCTTCGGTCCCTTTTCCTTACATGCGCTGCTCTTATCCATGCATCTAACGCCTCAAACTGTGTTGGTCTAAGTGGAGGCCGTAATGAAGTCATCACTACTCTCAACTGGTACAGTATGTCTAGTCTAAAAGAACCATAATGTGGAAAAGCCAATTCTCCCTCATTCTCTGAAATCTTATGCCAATTTTCGAGCCAAATTATGGTATGGAGTCCTACATTCGTGGCCATATAATGTGCTGGGGTGTCCTCGGGTGGTGCTTCCTCACCCACTCGAGTCACTACTCCTGTATCTCCCCTGCAAAGATCATGTAACACCTTAAAGCATCGCATTTTGAAATCAACGTTTTTCCCCCATAATATTTTCGTTTCAATTTCCTGATGACAAGCCACCAATCCCAGCGCAGCTTTACACCAACCGACCTATCGCAGCGCAGCAGACTTCGACGTCACACTTCCTCCTCACAGCGGTTCACCCTCCTTCACAATCGTTCTGTGCGCATTCACACACTTCACTCATAGAATCAAGTAACTGTCTGTCCACCAACGACCGGACAGTCACATAACCGACTGTCTGTTCACGAAACGACGAACAGTCTCACAAGTAATTGTCTGCCTCTCCTCTGGCAACTGCTTGTCCACTAGACGACCAGGCAGTTACACGTCGACTGTCTGTCCACCAACGACCGGACAGTCCTATGAACGAACCGATAGGATCCACTCTCTCAGTTCCTTTCACCCAGTGACCCACGACCTGCGTTGGTCACTCGAATTGCTGTGGTCAGCCTCTGTGCACTAGCTTTCCACACAACTCTATCAATCTCACTCACACACGGTTCCCTATCACGGGTGGGTTTGCCGATAGCGCTTCACGACTCCCACAATCACTGGTCAGACATTTACAGCACTTGGTGTCTTCTACACCTCAAATCTCTATCCCGGGATCTTAGGCTACCTCTTGGGCCTGACATCAATAATCATCAATCTTATCACATGGACTGCGTACGCTTAGCCCGAAACCACATTCACTCGACTCTCATCCCAACTCTGCAAGACATCACACAATCAAATCATGACCGCGATCTAACACACATCCCTATTCATACTCACAACACCGTGAACCGTTTTCCCCGCCGCACCATCTTTCTCCGTCGGTTTCCATCATGCTCCACCGTTCTCCGTCCTCGACTTTCTGGGCAATCATTCTCTGTGGTTTTTCGGGGCTCTACAACTAGTTTTCCCTTACGTTCTAGATTATTCTATCCCTCATTCCAATAGGAAACCATCCTCTGCTACCAACTGATGGGGCTGAGGTTCCACCTACAACTTACTCTGGAACACTCTCTGGCGGATGGACCGTTGGTTCCTGCTTGGCAGTGTAGAGGGAAGAGATACTTTGTAACCATTACTCACAAGACCATTTACGGGCCCAATGACTTATGACTCCAAAGAATCACAGACTCCGAATTCAAGTTAGTTGTTTTATTTCAAAGCCAAAAACAGCTGGACATACAGACACCTCAGAACGAGGTTGTAGAAATACATCAGAACTAATACAAAGCCAAAGTTGACTCGATGAAGCATAAACAGGATGACAATCTCCAGAAACAGAACACAGGCAATAAGTGCTCCCACGTCTAAGTCAGACTTCATCACTATGTTCAAAAGTGAAAAGCATTAGACTATCCCTACTCTATTTCTATGGTGACTTTCCTACTTAGCATTTTCTCCCCAGGCAAGATAGGGAAAAGGTGTCAGTGCTTGAAGACTTCCTAAGAAGTACACTCACATTGCAAGGGTCAAGTAGCATAGGCTACGGAGCTCGTTCTAAGAGGCTCCTCTTCTCCTCGTTTCTCCCGTCCTTCTCCTAACTCCCCCCTGGGGGCACTGTCCCTAATTCAAACTTCAAGATCACAAAACACGCCCATTCGGGTCTCCTCATAGATCCATCCCCCTGGACATCTTCTCATAGGTGAATTTCCACTTCACCTCTGCTCTCCCAGCTCCTGGCTCAATGACCTTGCTTCCCAGGCCTGTTCCAGCGAGAAAGAACACCGTCTCCTGATATCAACTTCTCATACGCTTATTGTATCCACTACTCTCCGAGCCTAACTCCTAAAACAAAAGCGTTATTCTAACTAACAATGATGAATTCACCACCTACAACGGAAAATAGTGAGAAAGAACAACTCAACATGCACATGAAATTCAACTTACACGTTTAAATCCCGCTAGAGAGCCACCAGGGTAAAATACATTTTCAGGCCCACAGACTTCGGCCAAGATAAGAAAAATGGCATACAAGCCTCATGAAACTACATATGAATAAATGCTTGCTGTGCATTGCTAAGTCAATACATTACATGAGCACTTCAGTTACGTGAATAATTGTAAGTGGCATACACAGTTCATTACGCGTTAGGCCTTTAGCTGAACATGAACTATTTTATATGCAACTCTTTCACAGTTATGTAAATGCAACTTTAACACAACACTTTCATGTTATTACGGTACATTACTAACACCATTATTTTAATACGACAAAGAATAAATGCAGGTGCAACCTACTCATGATTATAGTGAACCCCTACAAATTTAAAGAGCACATTTGCGCGCTATCAGTCGGTGACACCCTCGACCTTATATTCTCCACAAAAGGTTTGATATCAGTCAGGAAAATCACTCCTTTGTGTTGGACTGATCACTCATTGGAAAAGCATGTGAACGGAGTAGCTGGGAGCTGCTTCGCCTTGATTCGGGGCCTCAGGAAATTGTACCCAATGTTAACTGCCCAAGCAAGATCCCTGAATTCTAGAGGCGTAATACTAAGTAGACTGGATTATTGCAATGCCCTCCTTTTGGGTGCCCCTAATTATCTAATAAAGAAATTGGAACCCTAAATTAATGCTAAATAGCTCTCGGAATTCTGCCTCTGGTGCTCTCAGAGATCTTCACTGGCTACCCATTAAACAGAGGATTATTTTTAAATCACTCTGTATTGTTTTTAAGGTGTTGCATAACAAAGGACCAAAGCCACTGCAGGCCAGATCAAGGAAATATACCCCCAGTAGGTCTCTTTGTTCTTCCACACTTAATTATGTCCATGAACAGAGATTCAATAAAGGACGGCAGGGTGGATGCACCTTCACTGTGAAAGCGGCGCAGCTATGGAACAAGCTACCAGTCTCAGTAAGATCCCAATTCGATCTGTTTAAGTTTAGAAATGCCCTTAAAACTTGGCTCTTCCCTCATTAACTACTGGGCTGAAACTCTGGTTCTCCGATTGCAATACCTTCTTTTCATCACCTATGTCCCTACTGATGAGTCTTCCAGCTGACTAGCGCCAGGATACCATTCTGGTCACTGTGCGCTCTATAAATAACCAAATACATACATACATACATACATACATACATACATACAGTATCGGATTTGAGCATCCTAGAGTCCTCTTTGTGTTCTCTGACCTCCAGGGTTCAGCACAATGGCATAATCCATCTTTTCCTGCAATTAGTATACAGGGGGCAAAAAAACAAGACATGTTCAACCGTTTTTTTTTGTACACCACACATTAGGCACTGTACATCGTGGGCCTTCATGGGATGAGTCCACCTAGCCATAAAGAAGCCAAGAGGCAAGATTTCATATTCCGGCAATAATATCAGACCATTCTGCGGTTGTACTATCTTTAAAGTATCGTCTTCCTGAGGAGTCCAGAAGGTGGACCCTGGATAGGGCAATTCTTTTAGATGAGAAGGTTATTGAAGACTTAAGGGATAAATCAGAGAGTTTTTTCAGTATCAATAATGGTTCAGCCGAGGAGAACATAGTCTGGGATGCTTTTAAAGCGTATCTAAGGGGGCTCCTAACTTCTAATATGATAGGGAAATATCGAGCTGAGAAGCAAGATAGAGAAAGGGCTATCCAAGATATTAAGAATAAAGAGGGTGAGTTACAGAAGGCGTCCATGGAGGATTCAAATAGTGTGGGGGCTCTAAATAAAGAACTGGAGGGGTTACAAGCTGCATTTAGGGCAAAAATGGATAAAATATCTTTGGATAGGTGGAAGGAGAGCAAACTCCAACATTTTGCCTACGGCGAAAAGTGTGGCTCGCTATTAGCCTGGAAAGCTAAAGCAGATAGGGCCAGGAACACAATACGAGAGCTAATCAGTGGCGAAACGAAAGTCCTTTTGAATATTAATTCAGATATGTGTAAAGAGGCTTGCAGATATATGCAGGAGTTATATAAAGAGGATACTGCACCTAGCCAAGTGGAAATAAAGGAGTGGCTTATGTCAACAACCCTTCCTCGGCTATCGTCTGAACATGTGAAAACCCTTGAAGGAGAGATTATGGAGGGGGAGATAAGGGCTCAGTGTAAAAAAATGGTTAAGGGAAAGGCAGCAGGGCCGGATGGCCTCCCCGTAGAAGTATTTCTCTGTATTATAGATATTGTAATCCCTGTTCTTCAGGTTCTATTCAATAAGGTATATTTGGGTGGAAAAAGGATCCCCCAATCCTGGTTAGAAGCCACAGTCACTATGATCCAGAAGCCTAATAAAGATCCACGAAAGATGGATTCTTACAGGCCGATTTCACTATTAAACACAGATTATAAGATCTTTTCTGGGATCATTGCAGCTCGGCTGGCTAGAGTAATACAGGAGGTTATCCATCCTAACCAAAGGGGCTTTGCCATTGCTTGATGATTTACAACAATTAGTGAATGAAAATTACAATACAAGCATAACGACTGGTTCAGCAAGTGGTAATAAAAATGACTTTACTACTCCTTTCAAACCTAAATCCAAATTCAACCCTATTAGTCCAAGAGATTCAATTGACATTTTTCAAGAACAAATAATAAATGGTATTAAACGATTGAATCATAAAGTGCAAAGAGCAAATAAGCGTAAAAATAACAAGAAAGAACTACAATACCATATTTTGATGAAGAAATTAAAATCAAACAATGACATAATTATTCGAAATGCAGACAAGGGTGGGAACCTTGTCTTGTGGAGAAAGAAGGATTATATTGAAGAAGCCATGAATCAATTAACAGACACTACATGTTACAGGAGAAGTGACTATCCGGAATTAAAAACTACATATAATACATATAGTGCAAAATTGATAGTGTGGAAAAATGCTGGGCTTATATCTTCCCAGGAATACAAATACTTAAAAAATATTAATCCTGTGACCCCGATCTTATATTTTATCCCTAAGATACATAAAGACGCAAACAAACCTCCGGGAAGACCGATAATTTCGGCCAGAAATAGTCTCTTAGAAAAAACATCACGATATGTAGATTACTTCCTACAGGAGTTTGTTCAACAGTTGCCGTCATATATTAGAGATACGGGCAATTTCCTTACAAAAATACAGAACATTGTTTGGCAAGAAGATTATCTACTCATTGCAATGGATGTGACTTCGCTATACACCTCCATCAACCATAAAGATGGTGTTCGAGCACTACAACATTATTTAGGAAAAAGGACTCCCGAATGTGCTCAACACAATAAGATGCTTTTAAGTATGGTTGAATTTTGTCTTGATAATAATATTTTTTTATTCCAAAATGTTTTATACAAGCAGCAACGAGGGGTAGCAATGGGAGCCAGCTTCTCCCCCAGTTATGCCTGTCTCCATATGGGATGGTGGGAGGAGCTGGTACTAATGAATGAACATAAGACTACAGTTATATCAAAAATCAAATGTTGGTTACGTTTTATTGATGACTTGTTTTTAATATGGCAAGGTTCAGCAGATGAAGCAGAACAGTTTATTGGAGAATTAAACAAAAATTGTCTCAATCTGCATTTCACAGCTTCGATCAGCGCAACAACTATTAATTTTTTAGATGTTGAAGTATACATAAGAGATGGGCAACTTGAAACAAAACTGCATAGGAAGCCAACTGCTGGCAATTCGGTATTGCATGCAGGCAGCTTCCATCCCCAACATCTAATATACAGTATCCCCTATGGGGAAATGTTACGTCTTAAACGTATCTGTAGTTGTAAAGCTGATTTAATAATAGCCCAACAAGAATGTGCTGCAAGATTTCAGGCAAGGGGATATTCACATGACTGCATTAATCAAGCCATAGAAAAAAGTAACAAAGTCCCAAGGCAAAATCTGATTAATCATAATAAGCAGAAGGAGGTGATTCAAACACAAAATTACTCTTCCCCCTTCAGATTTATTCTAAAATATAGTAAGCAAGACAAGGCAATTAGAAAAATCATCAGAACCAATTGGCCTCTTGTTTTAGACGATCCTGTCATTGGGCAAAATCTACCTAAAAATGTGTCTATAACATACAAACGATCAACCTCTATGAGGGATGTCTTGGTCCATAATGATCCTTTTGCTCAAACTAAGAATACATGGTTGTCCCAAAGAAAGGGATTTTTTCGCTGTAAAACATGTAAAGCATGTCAATTTGGGATCAACAGAACCACCTATGACACTCCATTTAGTGACCAAGTTAAACCCATATCTAAATCCTTGAGTTGTAAAACGGACCATGTGGTCTATGTGCTGGAGTGTCCATGTGCCCTAAGATATGTGGGTAGTACTATACTACAGGGGCACAAGAGGATACTCCAGCACATTAGAGCAATTAAAAACAAGGATGCTACCTACCCTGTAGCTAGACATTTTGAGGAAGCACACAAAGCGGATCCTAAACAACTCACTTATTTTATTATTGATTCCATCCCATTATGTAAAAGAGGAGGGGATAGAGAAAAAGCCCTTAGACGTCTAGAAACCAGATATATTCTAGACCTCGATACAAAGCATCCTAAGGGTCTTAATATCACAGAGGAATTACATACTTGCCTCTAATAATGAGTGATACAATCTTCATGAGAAAGAGAAAAAAATAAATTAGGGATACACAGATACTGAGAACTTTAAAGTAAACTTGAAAAAACTTAGAAATGTACTTCACCGCAACGCCTGATCAACATTTTTTACAACATTTTTTATACACTATTTTGTACACGGTTTTAGATGGGTTTTAGAAATTTTAGAACACTCTTAATTAGCGTATTTTGCACAGGATTTTAGATAATTTAAATTATGTGATAGAGTAAAGATTGTAACTTATTTTCTCAATTAGTACTGTATTTGTAGTGACATTTCAAATATTCATTTGTACAGAATTGTTTGAAGAGGTATTTAAACCAAGATAGAAAAAACAAATGTCTTGATTATGTTTATATTTATTTATATTTATGCATAACTATGTGGTATTTATACCTGAACAATTTAATTATGCCAATAATCAAAATACCGGAATTCACTATGCATTTTGTTTATGTCTATACTTTGCTTTACTTTGCACATAAGGCACATGTCACTTTAACATAAAAAGAGTAAAAAGACTAAAAAATCAGAAAGAAAGAAAACCTAAAGAAAAAAGATGTGTATAAATTACCCATACACTGTTGAGCGCGTCATGTGATCAAGGCTCCTCGGAGCCGAAACGCGTTATGCTGCTGGTGCTTGTGTGAACAATAAACGAAAATTTGCACCTATCTGTGGTCCGTGCTCCAGTGATTCTGTTTGGTCGAACGAAGGAATGGAGTAATGCGGATACATACATACATACATACATACATACATACAGTATCGGATTTGAGCATCCTAGAGTCCTCTTTGTGTTCTCTGACCTCCAGGGTTCAGCACAATGGCATAATCCATCTTTTCCTGCAATTAGTATACAGGGGGCAAAAAAACAAGACATGTTCAACCGTTTTTTTTTGTACACCACACATTAGGCACTGTACATCGTGGGCCTTCATGGGATGAGTCCACCTAGCCATAAAGAAGCCAAGAGGCAAGATTTCAAATTCCGGCAATAATATCAGACCATTCTGCGGTTGTACTATCTGTAAAGTATCGTCTTCCTGAGGAGTCCAGAAGGTGGACCCTGGATAGGGCAATTCTTTTAGATGAGAAGGTTATTGAAGACTTAAGGGATAAATCAGAGAGTTTTTTCAGTATCAATAATGGTTCAGCCGAGGAGAACATAGTCTGGGATGCTTTTAAAGCGTATCTAAGGGGGCTCCTAACTTCTAATATGATAGGGAAATATCGAGCTGAGAAGCAAGATAGAGAAAGGGCTATCCAAGATATTAAGAATAAAGAGGGTGAGTTACAGAAGGCGTCCATGGAGGATTCAAATAGTGTGGGGGCTCTAAATAAAGAACTGGAGGGGTTACAAGCTGCATTTAGGGCAAAAATGGATAAAATATCTTTGGATAGGTGGAAGGAGAGCAAACTCCAACATTTTGCCTACGGCGAAAAGTGTGGCTCGCTATTAGCCTGGAAAGCTAAAGCAGATAGGGCCAGGAACACAATACGAGAGCTAATCAGTGGCGAAACGAAAGTCCTTTTGAATATTAATTCAGATATGTGTAAAGAGGCTTGCAGATATATGCAGGAGTTATATAAAGAGGATACTGCACCTAGCCAAGTGGAAATAAAGGAGTGGCTTATGTCAACAACCCTTCCTCGGCTATCGTCTGAACATGTGAAAACCCTTGAAGGAGAGATTATGGAGGGGGAGATAAGGGCTCAGTGTAAAAAAATGGTTAAGGGAAAGGCAGCAGGGCCGGATGGCCTCCCCGTAGAAGTATTTCTCTGTATTATAGATATTGTAATCCCTGTTCTTCAGGTTCTATTCAATAAGGTATATTTGGGTGGAAAAAGGATCCCCCAATCCTGGTTAGAAGCCACAGTCACTATGATCCAGAAGCCTAATAAAGATCCACGAAAGATGGATTCTTACAGGCCGATTTCACTATTAAACACAGATTATAAGATCTTTTCTGGGATCATTGCAGCTCGGCTGGCTAGAGTAATACAGGAGGTTATCCATCCTAACCAAAGGGGCTTTATTCCCGGGAGGCAATTGAATGAGCTTACCTTCCAGTTATTAGGAGCTATTGACCTGGCAGAGGCTCGGAAACTGCCTCTAACGATAGTGGCAGTGGACGCAGCCAAGGCCTTCGACCAGGTACATTGGCCCTACCTATGGGAGGCCTTGCAAAGTTTTGGCTTTCCAACGAATATGGTATCGGCAATTCAGACTTTATATCATTGCCCTAAAGCTAGAGTCCTAATAAATGGGAGGTTGTCAGAATGGTTTGAAATTTCTAGAGGTACAAGGCAGGGCTGCCCCCTTTCCCCGCTTCTCTTTAATATATATATCGAGCCGCTAGCAAACCTGATTAGGTCTGACTTGGCTATTACCCCTTTCAAATCGGGCACTTTTGAAGTTAAGTTAGGGCTTTATGCTGATGACATGTTGCTTTATACAAATAACCCGCATGAGGCAATCCCAAATTTGATGAGGAAAGCGGAGGTCTTTGGCTATATTTTAGGGTATAAAGTGAATCCGGGGAAAACAGAGATTATGGACTGGAACCAGGGGGTGGTAAGTTGTGGGGCAAAGAACCAAATAAGATACCTTGGAATACAAATAAACCAGAAGATGAAAGATATCATAAAAGTAAACTGGAAGAAAGTTAGCAACGATGTAATAGGTTTACTCTCTAAGTGGGCGAACTTACCTTTTAATATCTATGGTAGGGTTAACCTTATTAAAATGATCATTCTGCCAAAAGTGTCATTCTTATTTAACACTATCCCATTGACGTTCCAAAAGAAAGACATAGCAAAACTACAGGGGAGAATAGGGAGTTTCATTTGGGCATCTAAAGGCCCGAGGATTTCCTGGAAAAAATTACATAGGAGATTAGACAATGGAGGATTGGCATTACCAGACATTTTTGCATATTGCTACGCTTTCCAATTCAAGAATGTTCGTATGTTGGCCAACAAAGTAGACAATTCATCAATAGGCACGCTTTTTGAGGCTTTATTGACTGATGTACCGGATGGTCAAATTAGTTTTCTTTTTAAGTACGGAGACCCAAATTCTTTTTTAAAAGTGCGGCTTAAGATTTTAAAGTCCGCCCTGAAAACATGGATGTACGCCCGAAAACAATTGAGAATTCCTTATTTTTCAACATGGGCACCAATCTGGGACTCTCCTGGTACACCTGAGTGTCTGAGGGATCAACTGAGTCAACCCCTTATAAGAGGTGGTATTTTTCGCTGGGCAGACCTTAAGGTTGGTAATAACTTGATGAGCTGGGAAGCATTGAGTGATTGTACCAACGGCTTGCTGACTAGGTTTAAATATTATCAACTTAGTGGCAGGTGGGTAAGGCAAGATTGGGCAGAGAGGGAAGATGATAACTCTGATCAAGTAATGAGAACCGGACAATGGCGTAAGGAAATATCATTTTGGTATTGGGTTTTTGTGGAGGCGGACAGAAATATCGAAACCGAAGTTCATAAATTGTGGGGTGAAGAGCTGAATAATCGAGACTTGATGCAAATGTGGGGCAATTCATATGTCACACTGCGTAAAGTGGTAAAGTCTGCACCACTAAAACGAAATCATTTGTTTAGTTCTCATCGGGTATATTGGTCTCCTGAAAAACTATCGAAGGTTACTGGCAAGGTATATACATGTCCCAGGTGTGCGAAGACGGAGGCGGACGATATACATTTGTTTATGTCATGTTCAAAAGTTGTTTCTTTTTGGAACGCGATTAATGCTTTCCTGGATGAAATTATCGGAATACAACTAAAAATAACAATTAGTTTAATCTTTTTGGGATCTAGTTTGGATCAAGAAATGCAAATTTCTGCAGTAGAATCCAATTTTCTATTTTATGCTGTCTTGTTAGCAAGACGGGAAATTTGTAAATTATGGAAATCTGGGAATTCTCCGAATTTTTCTGAATATTTGAAGAGTGTTATTTATGTTAGTGAATCAGATATGGCGTGCGATCAAAAAAGCAGAGAGAGAGTGTGGGCTCCGTTGGTAAAGTGGAGAGAAAAAGAAATGTGAGTCCGATGATTATGCCATCTACTCTGTTGGTCATATTATCTCCTTATTTCCAGGGTTGGTCTAGTGAGTGCGGAAATGGAATTGGAAACAGCAGTATACTTGTGGGTGATGGCGCAATGGTCTAGTTCTATGGTCTTCGGTCCAGTCCCCCAAAACAAGACATAGGAAGACGAGAGTATCAACCCATCAAGTTATTCGGCAAAATGAGGACACACAAAAAAAAAAAAAAGAGGCAAGGTTTCATACCAGAACTGTAAATACAGTAGTCTAGCTAGTGGTGGGTGCATCTCATCCAGGAGATCCTCTCTCCTCTATAAGTCCTTAACAGTAGGAAACGTTTCTGTCAAAGAGCCATAATCTCGCTGGGTATGTAACAAAGAATCTGTTGCACCAGAACGTCAGTTTGAGCAATGACTTGGAGACTGCCCTTGGTGGACCAGGAAAACACTACAGGCTAGAAAGTCCAGCCTCCAACAGGGTGGCCCAAATATACCGTAGCCAAGGAATATCTAGAGAACCAGAAATAGACAAGATTTCTTTCAGACCTCTGCGATAGGAGATAAGCTCTGGGGTGAACCAAATTCTCTGCCAATAAAGTAGGGGATATGACCCCACTTTGTCAGAAAGAGATCTCATCCCAAGATCCAGCCTAAGTAGGAGCAAGGGTGTACTTACTGGGAGCCCTATCAGGCTACTGCTATGAGGGAATCCATTCTAAGGAGTCCCAAAATTAGGCTCCATAGCAGGCTGTCCCTAGCGCTTGAGAGTTATAAATTTCTAGGGCAGGGCTAATCGGTCGGAACTGAGATCTTAGTAGCCTCTTAATAATTCCTCCCGCACCTTGTTCCAATTTAAGCCTGCGATGTAAAAGATGTGTATGCCCCACCAGATCCTCAGTCAGTGTCACAGCCAGGTAGTCAAATGTGGATACAAGCTCTAGTGTATTTCCTCCTAACCTGGGGTTTGACCTATTGTATGTCCCTGGGTTCAGAATCATAAGTTTCATCCTGTTCACGTTGATCTCTAAGTCCCTCTTTTTGCAGAAACTGTTGAAGTGACCCAGCAGCCTCTGAAGCCCCATAGGGGATTTAGAGAGGCGCAGGGTATCATCTGTGAACATGAGTGCAGGGACCCTCATATTTGCCAGCCTGGGGGCATCATTATCACACCCACCAAGGTAATCAACAAGACCATTGATAAACAATGAATAGTGTGGGAGCCAGAACACAACCCTGCCTAACCCCTCTGTTGACTGGAAAGGGTTCCGTTAGTTCACCTGCACTACCACATCTTGCCTGTGCGTACTTTTCTGTGTGAAGCCTTACCAAGATGCCAAGCAGGTAGGCAGGAACCCCCATCTTGGCAAGGACCTTCCCCAGGATCTTTCTAGGAACTAGATCGAAAGCCGAGCGTAGGTCCACAAACACAATGTATAATCAGCCTTTGCCCAGAGTAATAACTTTCCAATACAGCATTTGGAGTCGAAACACCTGGTCTATAGCGCTAACAGACTCCGTAAATCCTGCCTGCAAAGGGGTTAGGACATCGTTAGAAGCCATCAATTCCTGCAGTCTGCCCTGATTTATTTTGCTGAAATGTTTCTGTGCACTGTCGATAAGGCTTATAGGCCTATAATTAAGTGGGGATTCCTATGGGCCTTTTTTATGAATTGGTATAATTTCGGCACCAGCCCACGTGGGGAGAATTGTAGCCCCTTTCATAACAGTAGAAAATATTACTGAAAAATGGGCACTCCAAATACTTGGTTCACTCAGAAACAAGTCACCAGGGATCTTATCGAGCCCTGGGGCTTTATTTAGGACAATCCCTCCGATAGCATCTAGTACTTCTGGTGCTGTAATCTCAAGGGGGTCACAGCCTTGTGAGAAAACAGTAGCATATGAAGGACCAGCTGCAGAGTTTGTGACCTTTTTCCCACTGTCGCTACAGGCCATTCCTAGAGCCCCGCATTCTGCAGCGCTGGGTGTAGGGGGGACCCTGTTCCCATTTCCAGAGTAAAGAGTTCAAAAATGCTTGACCCAATCGCTGGTTGCAATATTACTTTCAATGACGCCGGACCCCTCCTTGCTTCCAGTTGCCACAAATTCCAAAAGGAGCGATGGTCTTTGTTTCTCACAGCCTCAAGAAGGCCCTCCCATTTTTCCCTCTCCACATCTTTTTTAACATCCAAGAGGGACATCTCCGTGTCTTGATCTCTAGCCAATCCCGTGCCTTCACTGCCTTGACCACTTTAATTCTAGCTTCGCTGCATGGTAAATTGTACCATGAGCAGGGCCTCCTCCCCCCTCCCCCCGGCGCAACCAACTTCTTTGTAGAAGTACATGTCCTTTATATTCGAAAACAGCTGACAGTTTGCTACCACTGTAGCCTTCAAAGATGCCCCAGGGACCTCAGTTAAAGCTATGGTAGACAGTTCTTCCATTAAAAGAGAGAAGCTTCCTTTGGGTTGATTCTAGTAGTTCCAGCCACTTGGAGATCACACAATCATCTTATATTCCTCACAAACCATACATACAAAGGGGATTCAGTAATAAACCCAAGGTCAAAACTAGAAAGAAAGTTGTTTGTCAAAAATATATCAATTTATTCTTCTAATTAAAAACAAATACATAGAAATATCTTTACACACTGTAAAAAGTTCATTTAAAAACTAATCAATGAGCTTTGGAAATACAATAGTTAGAAAAGAATATTTTTCCGTTGCATGAAAAAAATTCACACGCAATATTTCTTAATAACACCCAAGGCAACACAGATACAATACCTCTGGGCAGTTCGTATACATGGGCAGACATCACAATAACACACAAGAGAATACACACAACAGACAGTACAATTTGTCATAAAAAGATACACATCCGTGTTCCGCACATTAAAAAACTGGAACTCGATAATATGTGCCCTAATAGTTATCTGTAGTTCCAGTTGTGACACGGATTGTGTGAAGGGCGTCGACGTGTTTCGATGGAAAATTTCAATTAGACCATCTTTCTCAAGACCAGTATTGCGACTCTCATAAAACATATAGGTTGCCAGAAACGGATAAAAATACCCCCAAACCTCCTTTTGCCAACTTATTTTCTTAATTAAACTTATTGGAGGTGGTTGAAATCAGCCAATGTCAAAGAAACAGATGTGGGGTGAGAACTCCCTTCCACTATCGTTTCATCCTAGGTTCAACCTCAGGACGTCTCTTCTCATCGAAAGATTAACTCCATATTTTCTTATTGTATAAATTCCTTAATTAGTGGGTTCTCTCAGGAAGCAATATAATGGAGCAATCACCCTCCATTTCTTCAATATATCCTTAGTTATCTTGTAGTCTGTTTATTGGGGGCCTGTCCCACAACCCTCCTAAATGTACGGCACCAGGCTGGTTTGGTTGCAGCAGAACCCTTCATAAATTGGGTCTGTCGAAATGCTAAAACATCGAGTGTATTCTTCCCGTAGTATTGCCAAAGACAGTTCTTCCAGACAGTCAGCAACCAGACCATATATCCCGCTAATAGACTCCTGTGAGTAGGACACCCTGCTCCACTTTACCCTACGTCTATTACTGGCAACTAGTAGTCTCCTATCTAAATTTGCGTCAAGAACGGTGGCATTAGCTGTAGCAAACACATTCAATTTTTAGGACAGAGAATTGTGATCGGTGTCATAGCATGGGACCACTACCATGTCAACTAAAGTGGACCAGAGTCTGACATCTATCAATATATAATCAATCAGACTTGTATGGTCTGCTTCGTTAAATGTTGTGCCCCAGATCTATTAGAGTTGGTTCTGCCGTTGCACGCGTGCAGCCCCTGATTGAGAGTAAGGGCATTAATTTGTATTGCAACTGTTGACCATTTCTTAATAGGCGCAATCTTTAGTTCTGCTATATTCCAAGCGATATCCTCCTTAGAGAAGAGGGACCGACTGTCTACACTGAGGGGTTCAAATTAACAATTAAAATCGCCACCTACTACCTTTCTTGCTAGGGGCGGAATAGTAGACAGATGGACATTCAGGGTATCTAGTACTGTTGATTCTTTTTTAAGGCCCACAGACCTCGAGTAGATGTTATAAAAACATTATGAATCGCCACCCGGAAGGGTTAAACATACACAAAGTAAGTCTGCAGAGTCCACTACACCTCTTGCAGCTGGTATATAATGCAGGTTTTTGCCCATGTCGGTATACCTCCGGAAGGCCTACCCTGCCCAATAGAGGGTGCCAACTTTGAGAAGTTTGCAAATCCAGGGAGGAACAGGGGTGGCATAGCCCAGGTCTCTTGAAAGAAACAAATATAATAACTTATGAATGTACACCATTCTTGGTCAGTTAATTTTGAGCCTAAGCCAGCCATATTCCAAGAGATTAACTTGAGGTAAATATCTTGAGCAGGAAAAGGTAGTGCACTATCTACTCCGCAAGATAACATACCACAAACAACATTAGACGGGGCAGTCAGATCTAGGGGATATTACATTTTCTACAGAAAAGGTACAGGAGCCAATTGTGCTAAGAAGAATGCTTGGTCCCCGTGCTTTAGATCTTTGCAATTTAGAGAGTGATGATTGCAAATTTATTTTTAATAGTCAATCACCTCCATCTAATGATTTGAATCGATTATGGGTTGGAATTGCATAGGTGTCTCACCCTCCGTACTGAACACTACATGGACGGGTAGTGTATGATGTGAGCCGGCATAACTGCTGACAATTAGTTGTGAAGGAGCGGCTCGGAGGACTATAAAAATACCCACAAGGGGAGTGGGTTAATACAACTATTTTGGTCACGGATATTTCACGCCTAACTAGATAGTACCTGGCGAGCCAAGTGAGGGAACCGAAAGTTAATAGTATTACAGTCCCCTTTGTGATCCACCCGTTGGGTAATTAAGATGTTGTAGGCCTGCTCCATTGGAAAATCTCTATGTTTTACGAGCCAATCCAGTGTTTTATTAAATAACGTTTCATAAGACTCATCTTGTTCATCATGCAGCATCGGTACTCCAATTTGAATTGCAACATATGGGCATGATGCTGGCGGGAAGTTTACCCTTGCTAGCCTTACCTCCCTTGTACAGCTTCCCGCACCATGCTTTCCCAAAGTGGGGATGTCCTTACAATTTGCCCTTGCCTTGCCTAATTGTGAAGTACCCTGGTTAGGAAGGATGGTAGGTAGAGGATGGGCAGTTTCCGCAATAACATAAGGTCGATATGAGTTGGCTACAAGAGCTGCCCCTACAATCTGTTGATGACTAGTTGAAGGTCTAGTACTATTAATACTTTGCTGTTCCCCTGCTGTATGACCTAAAGCAGGTGTATTGTCTCTGGGGTCCCTTACGCTTCCTGTTACTAGATGAATACCGGCACCCTTGATAAGGGCCAGTTCTTTTTCCATTGAATCAAGACGGGCGAAAGAGGACTAAGTTCAGCTCTGATTAGGTATTTTAAGTTAGTCATACAGTCAGTAGTCAGTGGTGGCTCCTTGTAGTATATGGAGTTTTTGGTAAGTGAATGTCCTCTTGCTTATCCACCTTTTTACCTCTTGTATTTTGCATTCATTCCATGTTAGAGTTTCTTCAGAGTTCTGTATTCTATATTCTGACTACTTGCTTCCTTGATGTAGAATGTTAATTCATTCATGACTGAGCCTGCCCAACCATCAACTTGTACTTTCCCTTACTTGATTGGAAATAAAGCTCGTTAACCTATCTGGATTGGATTGATTACTACCGCTATACTACATCAATTTGGCGACGACCGGGATACGCATGCCCCGCAACTGAGATTTTTTTTTTTAAAAAGGAGTACTTTCTTTATCTTTTTTTTCTCTTCCACTACGGAATACAGCCACGGATTTGTTATCTATGATGAACTAAGTACTTACTACTCTACTACTTTTTAGCATCAGCTAGATCGCGCACGCTGAGTTTCATGGAATCTACATCTATGAGCCTGCTTTGACGACGTACATTTCTGCTGAGTGAATTTTACTCCCGGGAGCTACATTCGGTGAGTTTTTGCTTTATTTCTTTACGTGAGTTCTGGCGAGCATAAAATTATATCTCTTAAGATATATTTAAGTTACGCTCGCGCCACTCACCAACGGTTCTTTTTGAATGTTCATCGTCCCCGGCTCCAACGGTCCAGTTACCTGGATACTTCTTCAGCGCGTTCCTGCTCAGCGCGTCCTTGCTTTGCTAAGCATCTTGGGAATATCGTGACGTGTAAGGTCACGCAACGCAACCTTTACGCGGCGTACGTGCCGCCATTTTTTTTTACATTGAGTGTAATCCTACTACTGTATTTAAAAGTACTCCGTTCAATCCAAGATTACCGATCCACTGTTCGCTTTCAGTTTTCAACAAGTACGTTATTTTCTTTTCAATTTTATACGATCTATTTACATTTTAAATGGATACCAGTTCTAGTACCAGTGGCAGAGCAACTACTGCTTCCAACTCTAATTCTGGCATTAATTTAAGCAATCCGAAAGAGTTTCTCACTGCGCCTGGTGAACCCATTATTAAATGGGTAGAGTGGAAGGAATATTTTTTAAATTATATAGCTGTAGAAGAGGATAATGCAGGAAATTTGTCTCCAGAAAGGAAAAAGAGAATTCTTCTTCATTGTTTGGGTCCAGAAGGTTTAAGAGTATATAATCAAATGCAAAAACCTGAAAGATCTGGTGATATAGACGTTTTTAAAGCTGCCATTCTAGATCTTACTGAACATTATTCACCTACAGTTTGCATTGGTGTCACCAGACGTGCTTTTTTCAAAAGAAAACAATTACAACACGAGTCTGTGGAAGAGTATGTCTCTTCCTTAACAACGTTAGCTGCATCTTGCAAGTTTGGTGTTTTACATGACGAACTAATACGAGACCAAGTAGTTGTCTGCACAAAAAACAAAGGCATCCAAGATAGATTATGGATTGAAGGCGATTCTTGTTTAAAAGACGTCATCGCCTTAGTTAAAAAAGCAGAACTTTCTGACAGAAGTTCCAAGGCTTTGTCTGAACAGAACGAATCTTCCACTACAGTTAATAAAATTTCTGTGCCTAAAAAAGGAAAAGAATTTTCAGGAAAGAACAAGTACAGTCAAAATAAATCCTTCAATTCCAGACATTTTTCTCAATCCAAAGTTAATCAATATGATCCATCTACCTTTGCATGTTACCGTTGTGGGAGCAAAAAACACAACGCTAGCTCTGAGAATTGTCCAGCTAGAACAACCAAATGTTCGAATTGTGGGATTGTAGGACATTTTGCCCAAGCTTGCAGAAGAAAGTTAAAACAAAAACCCAAAGTCACAATTCTCACAGAGACTGATTCAATTTCATCTGATTATGATTCTGATACTCAGTGTGAGCCAAATGTTACAGAACAGAAAAAGTGCAATTACGTTCTCAACATCGGCAATACAGATAGGAGTAAACCGTTATGCATAGTAAAGTTTGGTGGTGTTCCTTTGCAGGTTGCCGCTGATTCCGGTTCCCCATTTACCATAATTGCCAAAAGTGTGTGGGAAGCGAAGTTAATTAGTGCTTTAGGCTCGCATTTAGAACCAACTGATGTTGTTCCTGAAAGTTTCACAGGTGACAAGATTGATATGTTGGGTTATCGTTCACTTGTATTTAATTTTAAAAATCGTACAGCTTTTTGTAAACTTTACGTTGCTACTGAGGGTCCATCTGTTTTGGGCTGGCAGGATCAAAGGGCCTTGCATATCATTCTTGATCCAAACAGTCCACAACAGGTACTTGTTGCCTGTGAAAGCGAAAGCACGAAAAATTGGGTTTTAAAGGAATTTCCCAACGTATTTTCAGGCAAAATTGGGAAACTCAAGGGATTTTCTCACCGTATTAGAGTTAAAAATAATTCTATACCCAAAATACATAAGGTAAGGAGTGTTCCCATGATTGTTAAAGAAGAAGTGAAAAAAGAGTTACTCAAGCTACAGGAATCTGGCATTATTGAACCTGTAGAAGCTTCCGAATGGATTTCTCCATTGGTTATTGCTAGACGAGCCAATGGAAAAATCCGTCTATGTGTTGATTTAAGAAGTCTCAATGACAGTATAATTGTGGATCAATTTCCTTTACCTAGGATAGATGAAATGTTATCCCTTACTCATGGAGCTCATTATTTTTCCACAATCAATTTATCTTCAGCGTATCACCAAATTTCTTTGCACCATTCTAGTCGAGATTTAACAGCATTCTGTACTCCTTTTGGGTGTTTTCGTTTTCGCCGCATGCCCTTCAGTTTAGCATCTGCGGCTGCTGTCTTTCAACGACTTATGACGCAACTTTATGGTGATATGCCTGGCATCACATTTTTTCAAGATGACATCTTAATTATGGGACGTGATTCTCAACAGCATGATTCAAGACTGAGAAAAGTACTTGAGGTTCTCAATAACAAAGGACTCACTGCTGACATTTCTAAGTGTAAGTTTTCAGAAAATAAGGTAATCTATTTAGGTCACAAAATCAGTGAACAAGGGATTAGACCTAAAACTAAACTTGTCAGGGCTATCATTGATGCTCCTGCACCTAAATTGAAGGATGAGCTAAGATCATTCTTGGGATTAGCCGAGTTTTACTCAAAATTTGTCAACAATTTTTCTGAGAAAACTCATCCCATGAGAAATTTACTTAAGAACAAAGTCACATTTGAATGGTCTGAGGATTGTCAGCAAGCGTTTGTTCTCATTAAAAAAGCTGTTTGTTCTGCACCCAATCTTCAAGGTTTTGATCCTTGTGCTTCTACTTTCGTCACTACTGATGCGAGTTCAAAGGGCTTGGGTGCTGTTTTGACTCAGTTCACAGATACTGAACAAGAAGTTGTTATCGCTTTTACGTCTAGATCTCTCACTCCTACAGAAGAGAAGTATTCTGTTATTGAAAGAGAAACGTTAGCAGTTGTGTGGGGTTTAGAACATTTTAGAAAATTTTTATGGGGCAAAAGATTTATTGTCAGAAGTGACCACCACAAACCACTTACTAAACTTCTCACCACCGATGGTCTTCACAGAGCTACTGCTAGGATTGCTAGACTTTCCATGCGTCTCCAAGATTATTTATTTGAATTACAGTATGTTCCTGGAGCTAAGAATGTTATTGCTGATTGCCTTAGCAGACTTTCATTGCCGTTGACTGAAATAGATTCTAACTCTTGGAATGATTTCTCTGTTGCTAATGTTCTTTTTGATGATAATCTTAAAAATTGTATTTCTCAAGAGCAATGGATGAAAGCTGATGATGAAGACGTTCTTTTAGCTGATGTTAAGTCAAAGGTCATTGATGGATGGAACATCTCTTGCAAGAAAGATCTTTGTGATAATTTGAGAGGCTTCTGGGAAGTCAGAGATGAACTTTACGTCAGTGATCATTTACTGTTAAAGGCTGACAAAGTCATTCCTCCTGCCTCCTTAAGAGAGCAGATCATACATTTATCTCATGAGGGTCATCCTGGAATATCTCGCACTAAATCTAGGGTCAGAGACCTTTATTGGTGGCCTGGAATTGATAATTTTGTAGAAACAATTGTAAGATCCTGTGTAAATTGTGAAACTGCTGACAAATCCAAGAAAACATTCAATCCACCTTTGGGTGTTGTTCGTTCTCCAAATTTACCCTGGGAAGAAGTAGCATTAGACATTATGGGCCCAATTTCCTGGTTTGATAGTACTAATAAGTACATTCTTGTTCTTGTCGATTTGTTCTCCAGATGGTTTGAACTTAAAGTTATTGATAAAGTAGACACAAAAACTGTTATCGAATTCTTAGATTCTATTTTTATACATGAAGGTTTTCCTGCTTATGTATTAACCGACAATGGCGTACAATTTAAATCGAAAGAAATGTTGAGTTTTCTTACTACAAACGGGATCAAACAAAGATTTACACCTCTTTATCATCCCTCCAGCAATGGCACTGTTGAGAGGCTAAATAGAGTTATCAAGGACACTTTGCAATTGTGTAGGAATTCGAAGTTATCATGGGTAAGTGAATTAAAGAAAATGTTGTGGGCTTATAGAATCACTCCTCATTCCTCATTAGGGAAAAGCCCTTTTTCTCTTATGAGATGTAGAGTTCCATTTTCTAAAACTAATCCTGGTTGGATGAAGCCGAACAGTATGTCGTTTTGCAATTTGAATGATGTCAAAACCACTTTAACTAATTCACAACAAAAAAATAAGGTATATTACGATACTAAACATGGTACCAGACCTGTAAATTTACAAATTGGTCAATGGGTTTGCATTAAAAGTGCCAGAAAAATACCCAAAGGGTACAGTAAGTTTAGCCAACCAAAAAGATTTTAAAAGTTCACTGTAATACCGTTACTTTAGATAATGGTGAAACTTGGCACATGAGTGACTTAGCCTTGGCTCGTTCTGTTGAGACAGGATGTGTGCCATTTTCTCCTCAAAAATTGTACTCTGGATTCAAGTCACCTTCTTGTCATCCTTTTTGGTGTTATGAGGATATTTGTAAGAATTTTGACTCTACTCCTGTAGTTGTTTCCAATGATGTTAATGACAATTCTGATGTATATAATGAAGCATCTAGTCATTCTAGACCTTGTTCTAATGTTAAAACTTCTTTTGGTAGAATTGTTAGAAAACCTGAAAGGTACAATAAATTTATTTGTTATTAAGTTTTTTGTTTTTTATTTTATTTTATTGTTTTTTTTTTTTTCTTTAAGGGGAGGATGTGTAGTATATGGAGTTTTTGGTAAGTGAATGTCCTCTTGCTTATCCACCTTTTTACCTCTTGTATTTTGCATTCATTCCATGTTAGAGTTTCTTCAGAGTTCTGTATTCTATATTCTGACTACTTGCTTCCTTGATGTAGAATGTTAATTCATTCATGACTGAGCCTGCCCAACCATCAACTTGTACTTTCCCTTACTTGATTGGAAATAAAGCTCGTTAACCTATCTGGATTGGATTGATTACTACCGCTATACTACACTCCTCCGCTAAGGCGGAGGGGTGTCGCCCCACTGCCTCGATGCAGCAAAAGAAAGGAAAAAATAAAATGATAATAACGTAATGTTATTACCATTTTATTTTGTCCTCCTGCTGCGGCAGCTTGCGTAGGGGGCGGGCGGAGCTGCAGGGGAGGAGTGGTAGGACACTCCTAAGTGCGCAATGACTGTTTGGCCGGCCCTCTCGGGCCGCCCAAAACAGTCATGAGCACTTTCCCTGTTCTCCATGCAGGCTGCATTACAGCCTGCATGGAGAACATGCCCACCCCTCCAGCCCCACTCGGCGCTCAGACTAATCACAACGCTGCATTGCTGCGGGGAGCATGGGTGCCCTGGTGCTTCCTGTTTCTCCCATGAAGCCAGGAAGAGGACGGAATGCAGGAGAGGCAGCGGCGGCCGGCCAGCCAACCGGCAGGTAAGTGATTTTTTTTTAACAAGATTCCCCCCTTTGCCTTCACCCGCCCCACTGCTGCCGCCAGGTAACAGCCGTGACTGTCAGTAATAAGTTGCTCTACCAAGGCTGGTTTGTTCACATTAGTGTCGTTAATACTAGCCTCAGCTGGGGGAACATCAGTATTCTTGGACCTACTTATAGTAGGAGTGGCGGTCACGGTAGATTGTTTCAATAGCGGCTTAGCGCATTTTGATCTCCCAATCTGCTTTTTGGCTGGACTAATAGATGGAGGCCCGGGGATAGATGCAACGATGGGTAAGGAATCCTGACAAGTACAACTATAAGAAGATGATACTGTATTGTGCTGGAAATTGCAGGGTAGTGGCATTGAACTTGACCCCGATGTGCACCCTTCCTGAAGGGATAGTCTTCGTTCTGTAAGTTCAATCTCTGTGCTAAGTACCCCCACTACCCTATGGAGCATCCTATCTATAGAGGTGGTCTTGGCTGGGGGTGCAGGAGTGAGTGTAGAATGGGTGTCTAGGGCTTTACGCTTACCCATCTTATCTGTCGAATGAGGAAAGGAGAAGATTACTTAGAGGGTACTAAGCAAAACCTCGATTCACGGGGTAGAAATAGTGGCCTTGAGTTTACGAATACACACCCCTTGCCTTGCAAAAGAAGCAAAAAATCTCTTCAGTAGCTGCAGGACGTTGTGAACTCAATGGATGACACAAATATGTCTAGAGATTAAAAAGAACATAAAAATCCACCCCAATAGTTCAACCTGTGTGTGCGTAAGATTCAGACTTTGCGGCAGGCATACCAGTTAGCCAACCTCAAGATTATCTTGTTAGTTCCAACATGTTAAGAATGTCAGTCACCGCACCAGGGGCCAGATGTACGATCAGTTTTTGCATGCGCAAACGGGTCTGCGACCTGTTTGCGCATGCAAAAACCCTACAGGGCCATGTACAAACGCTATTTAGCGAGTCGCAATTTATTTGCGACTCGCTAAATAGCGTTTATGACTCGCAATTAGGAAGGGGCGTTTCAAGGGCGTCCCCCTTAATTGCGACTCTAAGCCCTATGTATGACTGTTTTGCGACCGCAATTGTGGTTGCAAAACAGTCGCAATTTACCACCTACTTCAAGTAGGTGGTAATGCAGTCGCAAATGGGATGGGGTTCCCAGGGGACCCCTTTCCCTTTGCAAATGCATGCGAAAATATTTTTTAAGGGCAGGCAGTCGTCCCAGGGACCACTGCCTGCCCTTAAAAAATGAAACAAAAACGTTACATTTTTTTTTTTTTTTTAAATGCATCCCGTTTTCCTTTAAGGAAAACGGGCTGCATTTTTTTTAAAAAGCTGCTTTATTTAAAAGCAGTTCCAGACATGGTGGTCTGCTGAGCCCAGCAGGCCACCATCCCTGGGAGGGCCAGCCATTCTCAATGGGGTCGCAAAATGCGAGTGCCTCATGAATGTTGATGAGCCTCACATTTTGCGACCCCATTGGGAATCGCTAACAGTGTCTCTGACACTGTTGTACATTTGGAATTGCGACTCGCAAATTGCGACTCGCTATTTTTCGCAATTTACGAGTCGCAATTCCAAATGGTCGTACATCTGGCCCTAAAAGAGGTAGGAGTTAGAGGGTTGGCCCAGCCCAACCTTGTCTCTAGCCGTGAACGGGCGCAAACGGGCCCCGCCCTTGGCCAGGGCGTGTCCACGGTGCGCTGAAATAGCGCTCAGCCTTCTTGGGATTGTTTGCAAGTGTGAGCGGTGGCAGGCATTGTGGGACAAGTAGTCCACAGCGGCTGCCTGGTGCAGTGGCTCTCCCCGCTCCTCCTGGCAAGTTTTTCGCGTGGGAGGGGTAAAAGCAAGCCCCTCAAACACCTCCTGATGTTGGCCTCTCAGTGGCCCCAACTGTGCCTCCAACTCCAGCAACAGTCGCCACTGGATTACTTTATTGAGGTTGACTGAAGGAATGCCGAAGAGCGCAGAAGGCAGCCTTTGAGGCAATCGCCGGGCTTCATAAACTAAAAAAAAAAATCACATTTTAGCATTCCGTAAGGCATGACACTGAACACTGGTAACATACCCTTAACTCCAAATGTCGAAAATAGCAGACGTCAGACTAGTTGGCAACAAAGATTATTATCCTAATTACCAAGCCGGAATTTAAACAACAAACACAAGTCGCACCTAATGGTACTTAACTGAAAGCTCTTCACTGTCTCCTGCTTGAGACTGGGCCCAAGCACCTGGGCATCTTTACTGGACTCGAGGCCCTCCCCATTACAGATGACTGGGAAGAAAAAGTTGAAAACTAGTCTTTTTCGACTATGAGTTTTATAACAAGCTCTGTGTACATTTTTCTATCAGAAACACGCTTTTCATTTTGGAAAAAATAAACAACATTTCTCCAAATTGCTTAGCAGTGCTCACAAAAAAATAATTGCATTTATGAATGTTGGAAGGCACCATCAAACTTCACTTCGCCTGGAGCAGATTTTAGAGGACATGAGTTTCTATGAGAGAGCGAGAGAGTGGGTGGGGGAGGGAGGGAGAGAAAGAAAGAGGGAGAGCGAGAGAGCTACAGACAGAGAGAGCTAGAGAGATATCCACCTTGAATCCCGCCTTGCTAAAATAATTTTAACTCATCAGAAATTCAAGGCAGCATTGCAAAAATAAACATTTAAGAAATCGTGAAAATCAAAGGAATCGTTGCTTAAAAGAACTGAAAATAGTAATGTTTGGGTTAAATATGAGAGCGTGTTACCCACAACATGAGTTTTTTGATTGGTTTTTCATTCATATTCATTTGGAAAGCTGGATTTACCATAATAACCATGATAGTCATGAGAAAATCTGAAATCTTTGCAAATGCTGTCCCTGGTAAGAATTATCACACTTAGGGCGCATTATAAGTAAGACTGCATGCTTTCCTTTTTTACTGTTTTCACAGATAAATACGAAAACCATTTATTTTCGCTATTTATTTTTAAATGCGATAAAAAAGGGAATTAGGGATTTTTTGCTGACTGTAAATACTGTCAATCATGACTGGCAGGACAAAACCTGCGTGGATTAATACCTAAGGGGGTTAAAAAAGACAGACATTTTAGTAATGAGGCTTAAACAGAAGTAGAGATGCACAAGGCTGTTACTAAAATTTGCATGATTCATTTAAGTGTATTGATTTACCATCTGTGGATGTTCATATCAATTAAACCATCAAGGCATGCAAGTATGAGGGTACATTTATTGTTGAATAAATATGGAAATATAGAAGTTTTAGCTTCTTTTTTTCACAAAACCAAAAATATATATGGATAAAAACAGATAAAAGTAGCAACAAAAAAAGTATGGATAAATACAGACGGAAATGTCAAAAAAATAACAAGTAGGCTGAGATTCACCCTACCATTCATCTCACCCCCTGAATCACCTATAGCACAGGTGCCATCACAAATAGTCTTGATTGCATGTTTGTAGCATAACAAGAATCAGTCTTTCCCCACTGATTCTTCCATCCATTTTTCCAATACGTTTCACCCAGACAGTTCAAATGCTTTCAATGGTGAGATGTCCAGGTGAAAACCATCTTACTTGCCGTGTTCCAGCATTATTTTGCCACCCAGACATGACTGATAATTCTCTTTACCAGGGAGACTCACAAAAAGGCCCTATATAATTAGCAAACAGTTATGAAAATAATCAGTCATATTTTTTAGGTCTTTGTGGACAAATTTTGTTCAATTAAATTAGTCATGAAACTTACAGTCTAGTTATACAAGATCCCTGTCCCTTCAGACTCAACTCATACCAACAGCAAATGCTGTACCTAGCCCCTCCCTCCACCTCAATGCCAGATTCCCTCATCTTGGTTTGAAATACGTCAGCACAGACGGCAGCACGAGCAGCAGCTGCCTGGCAGCACTCCTGCTGGGTCGAACGAAGGCTATCAGGGCCGAACTGGCTGTAGCGGGCATCAGGTTTTTGCCCGGGAGTCTGGAAGGGTGGGGTCCAGTTTTGGAGCGGTGGGGGCCGGTTTTGTTCCTGGGGGCCGGTTTTGCAGCCATGCTGCAATATCGGCCCCCGGTAACAAAAGCAGCAGTGCTGGGGGCCGGTTTTGTTACACAGCAGTGCTTCACGCTTGCCCCCCCCCCCCGGGGAGTGGGGGCCGGTCCGACAAAATTGCCAGGGCTGGTTTGGATTCCAAGTCTGGCCCTGAAGGCTATGCTGCTGTGCTTCAGATGAGCTACTGCTGCAATCCTGCTAGGCCTTGGTCACCCCTACACTCTGTACCAAGAAACTGAGAAGAAAGCGCAGCAGCAGTATCATAATCTCTGTAGCTGGATCAGCCTGGAGCCAACCTATGGCCAGTCCTAGCTGTGACAATGAGGCCTAACCCAGGGTTGCTGCCCGCCATGGTCAGGCTTCCTGGCCCCACAACTGCCTAAAATTTCGCAATAGAAGTTGGAAACAGGGGCCTAGTTATCAATAGTGCAGCAGGTGCACTGGCACCGGGGTTCAGAAGGTGAAGGGGGCCACTAAATCTATTTATTATTACATTTTAATACCAAACAACATTGAGAGAGGCCCATTTTCTTTGCTCCCACTAGGGCCTACGGCACATGAGCTACTCCACTAGCCGGGGGCCAGCCCGACGGACAACACGACCCAGGCCTTTATTGTGCTTTGGGGTGTTTTCCAGCCAGGGATTGGTGTGGCCACTGTTTCTTTATTCACAGTCATAACCAGTAAGACGGTGCCACCCTCGCACACTTAAACTGTTTGCTCTACTAAGTCACACCCCCTCCATCTTGCATGAGCTAGCTGTAACAAAAAATATTATGCATTTGTTTGCAGGCCACTGCTTTGAGCATTTGCAAGCGGACTGTAGGTGGCCTGTGAACAGTCCCACTGCAGCAACTCAGGAATATTACTCTCTTGTCTCTATGTCAAACAGTGCCTGTGCAGTAAAATTGTGCCAGAGTTGAACACCGGGAATATAGAGCGCAAAATGTGAACTGCTACAGCACCAGCCTCTGGAGAGATTTCCTCTCTACCGTGTACACTCTGCAGAATCCCACTCTCAGAACATTACAGCTAAAGCTGACTGCAGGCACACTCATACATCCAAATGGCCAATGTGCACAGCAGCAGCTACATCGTGCACATTGAAGCCACTCTCATGTTGCATTTTTTTGACAACTACAGTGCCTTGTGTAGTTCTCCCACATACAGGAGTCAACAAGAGCATGCACACAGAGAGAGCCAATAGAGTACTCAAAGAAAAACAAAAAATAAGGGCCTTGAAGGTGACCAGTAGAAGCATAAGTCATTCAATGAAAAAGGTGATAAGCTATTCTTCAGGTGAGGAACAAACACAAGAGGAAGGAAAGCCATTGAATAAAAAGCAAGAAAATGAGAGTGACAAGAAAACTAACTACTGATAAGCAATTGACTAGCTCGAAGCCCACTGTAAGGTTATTTGTAAGGTCCACAAGATGTCTTTTGACAAAGCTGTCTGTAGATGAAACCTAAAAATATGACCAGGACAACAATCCCATTGGGAACTGCATAAAGTGGGGGCAAGTTGACCTCTCTACCTGTGTTTGTCTGCCTGGCCACAATCTGTAGCTGTTCCTAGAGATTTCTTTGGCCCTAGTAGGAGTTTTTAATTCTTCAACAACCCTTTCTGGCTTCTCAGCTAAAGGGCCTTCAGCAGCTGACAAACACTCTACATGATCATTGACACCGCAGCTCTATTTGTAAGGAGTTTTAACTTCTGTATCCACCCATGAGCAACATGCACGTGCATGATTATTTTCACTAATGAATGTACTTTTTTTTATATCAATAGCACAAATAATGTCAAAAGCAGAGGCAGTACTAGCTTAAAAACAGTTTAGTCAGCCAATGAAACCATCCCTCAAAGATGTTTAATAACCACAGACTTATTTTGACTTGTTTTTAGTGTATTCAGTTGTTGACTTTGTATATCCGCGCCTTCTTATTGTGCCCTGCTTCCAGTGTTGAAATGCCTGATAAATGCTGGGATAAGTGTAGGATTGGCGAAAATGGCCAAGGAGATGTTTTCTTTTTCTATTTTACATTGCATTCGAATGTTTTTGTGGCACGTTCCTAATCATTACTTTAAAAAGGCTTGCCTGCAAATGAGTAACACAGGAACTGCGTCAATAAAAGGCTGTCAGAAAAGACTGCCTTGAGCAACATAGAAATGCAATTGTACAAGAGTGAAGTGGCACCCATCCACTTCCCCCACCCCCAACAGGTCCCTGGTTTCCAGGGAAACCAGAAAACCCTTAACAATTAAAAATCATTTGCAGTCTGCTTTTTAAAGGATTCGGAGGCACTTAATTCAAAGCAACAACACGACCGCTGAAAAAACACCCTGAAAGCACCGTCTAGTACTGCTCTACTCTCTGAATAAGTAACTCACCTCATGCTGGCTGAGATCTACCTTTTCACTGCTTTTAAATCTAGCTCTTTGTTACATGAAATCTGAAACAAACATAGGCAGTGTCCCACTGATAAATGTTATGCACAGTCCAATTGTTTAAGTGTTGTAATGTGTTTGCATTTTCCTTAGCTTGATTTTTGTGTAAAGCGGTATTTGAATTTTTTAAAACCAGATTGTTAGAAGTTTGGATCTTTTATATACTATAATATCAAGAACCACAATGTCATCCTACAGGATTATCGACTGAGGAATATTGACAACGACGGTATTGTTTAGGCAAGTGTATTTAGCTAATCATAGATTTACTATTCTGCATTGAAGATATATATATCATCAAAGTACGTAGATGTGGAGCTAAGAACAGTAAATCTGTACTCACCTACACATACTTATATTGACAATGTAGTAGCAGTCGATAGTCTGGATTCAATATTTTTGCAGGGCGATATTAACAACTCGATATTATGGTAAACATAGTCTTGCCCATCGATGCTCCCCCTTCGAATTACCCCCGGAGGCTGCCATAGATTTTCAGCACCCTGGACAGCTCCAGAGAGAGCCCTGATGGCGACCTTTCATAGGATGCATGGAGGGTTGATTGGATTTCCTACACCAAATTGCGGAACATTGACAGCCCCATATGGCTTACTGCGGAGCACGTCCCTTCCCTAAATGCTTATTTAGACTATTATATAGCATTTGAACCGTTAGTGCGAGAGACTACTGCTGTGCTTTTCAGTTTTTAACCGTTCTTCCAGTGTTTAATAAAGAGTTGTTTATCTTCATGCAATTTCCCTACGAGGATATACACGATTATTGAGAGTGTACTAATTATGTTACACTGTCTCCGGCTCTACCTGAAGCCTATCTCCCACGATCTAAGGCTTGACTACTCGGTCACTCTATCCAGGAGCCTCTCGAAGGCTTCGGAGCCTCAATATTCCATCTCTGATCCAGTACCAAGCACCCCGAATAGCAGGAGACCCATGCAGACTCAACTTGATGCTGGTGAGTTTCCCTGAAACCTCTTGATCAATTAAGCAATCAGTAGATTTGTAGAGTGCTTCTTGTCATCTGCGAGGGTATACAGGCGCTGATGGCACTGTGGAAAGGGAAGACAGGAGGAATACTTAAACAGAGACAGGTGCCTCCTTAGACGCAGCTATTAGTAGTTTGTTACCAATATGTTGCTAGTTGCAACCCCTGTTACCCGCTTTTAAACCGATATGAATTAAGTAACCTAACAACAAAACTTGCAGAAGCAGGATCACCTTCACCTTTTGCTATGTGTAGTAACCAGTTGTTTGAGACTGTTATCAATCACTGTTTATTAATATGTCCCAGCTTCGAGTTTTCCTGAAAGTTTCTTTTAAAGGTCTCTCGTGAGGGTCGTAATTCGCATGAATCATTAGTATCATATTATCAAACACTCCATGTTTTGATACCTTTAAAGGGTCCAACAGAAAAGAACATTATCTACAGTGTGGGATTGAGAAAGCTAACACACTGAATCTTCAATGTGTTTTATTTTGGGTCAAACCAATTAAAGGTATAGAAACCTGAAGTGTTTTGAATTTGACCATCCTAATATTTTCCCTTCCATTGCACACTGTGATGTCATTCACAGAAGAAAGATCTTTGCTCTGACTGCAACTGACCCTACAGTTCTAATGACATGACCACACTCATGTTACTTCGTTTTTCAAGACAACTGTTAACATATTCCACAAGAAGAGCGTGCAAGTTAAGAATTACACCTGGAATTTCCAATACAATGTAAACAATATCGGGTCTGATGCAGTGCTTGAAGCCACAGTTTTGCTGCTGCGTTGTAATGTGCATAAAATACGATAACTCTTCACTGCCAGTAGTAATTCTTTAATTGACAATAGAAGAATGAAAGGTTGATTTAGTATCAACATGTGACCTACTGAAAATGTATCCACCTGCTTATTGCTAGATCTGCATCAATGGGAGTTTAAACCCCGACATGAGTCCGAAGTCGCCTACAGGTAGTGTTGTGTATGAGTTCATGGGTGAGGACTAGTTGCCCATATTAACTTTCTAGACTGATATGGCCAATCACCCTACCTTGCATAGCCACCTCTGGGAGTAGCATGTGGAAGTTAGAAGGCATCAGAGTGGTTTCGCTTTTACACAGTAGCCGACAATGCATTAGGTTGTCAGTGTTTCTGTGCCCACTTGACTTGGGGTGTTCTAAAAGGGTCACTTCAACACAGATTCTAGCGAACATATCAAATTAACCGACACTGGATATAATCATGAATGACAAACACAGTTCTATGCCAGCGACAATCTGATTATCCTTGGGGTATCTGGATGTACAAATCAGTTTGATCATCTAGTGATCTGTGGAGGTAACATGGAAGCTTGGATAGGACAGAGCTAGCAGTGACTAAACGCGAGGATTGTGGTGGCATGGATTCTCTAAACACATACCCTACTCAAGAAAACCCAAATGTACTTTCTGCTGTCTAACAAGATTTTGAAGGAAATCATATCTTTTCGCTTTGTTTAAAATTTCTTTGACGTCAGAAAAATGCATCAAAACTTGTAAACAGTACCACATTCATCCATCCACTAGATGGCTTTACACAACTTTTACCATACCAACTGCTTCATGTGGACCAGCAAAGTGGGAAATAATCCTTTAGAACAGGCTTGAAACCGCAGAAGCAACTCAACTCGCATCACCAATCTATGTGACAAAAATATAATTAGCAAAGAAGACAGAAGGGGCAGAATACATTCTGCTTGGGCCAACATAGAGGTCTTGAGTGGTGAGAGACACACTGCCTGACCCAAATTGGAAGCCCAGAGGGGCAGAATACGCACTGCCTTAACCAGTACAGTAGGCACAACAGGCAAAATGCGCATTTTCTGGGCCAGCATTAAAGACTGTATCTAGCATTAAGTCTGCTAAGACTTCAGCTCTTGTGTTCTAAATCGAGCTTCATGATGCCTGGCACACTGTGCATGTATGTGCGGAAAGTGCACTTCAACACTACGGCTTGTGCTTCGGCCCTTTTCCTGGGCCACAGCACAAGCTGCAGTGTTAAAGTGCACTTTCTGACCGCCAGCCAGCGGTCCCATCGTAATTGGGTGGTCAGACTGCCGCCTGCTTGAATGGCGGTCTCTTGACCACCGTGATAACGGACAGCGGTCCAACTGCCCACTATCATAATCAGGGCCTAAATGTTGGAGATATAATTCTGCACAGCTTAAAGACAACAAATCTGTTGCGTTATATACCATGTTTGTTAGTGAATTATTACGGCTTAATCCTGTCCTTCACACATGTATACAGATTACATGGATACTTTAAAAGCATTATCAAGAGATTTCAGTATAAACTATGTTGCTTGTAAGAAGACACTTAAGGACAACATTTCAAATCTATGTTAAATATGAAGAACGTGGAACATTTGTATTTTACATCTAACTCTCAAAAAAATGTAATTCTAAATTGGCAATAATATAGGCATAAAATTAAATTACATTTGGAGGAGGAGGTTAAAACTAAATTGGACACATTAATTATAAATTGTTCACCTTTACACCGTTCTTGGTTGGATAGATTGGACACTATAGGAATGATACTGTCACTTTTAGTCCTTTATTTGATCTCCATGTTGTCCATTAAGATTGCAAAATCCTTTTTTAAACATATTGATAAGATACCTTATAGTTTTCTCTGGATGAACAAGACATTGAGCATCTTGCTATCCAAATTATAGAATTTCCAAGAACAGGAAGGAGTCAGTTCTCTGGATTTTAACTTTAGTATACCATCATGCTTGGTTCTGGTATGCAGATTTGAATATGTTTGATCTATCAGATTGGGTCAGCTGGGAAAGGGAGTTTATATCCCCCTTTACATTCAAAGAAGTTTCGTTGATGGCTAATCATATCTCCGAATCTCTCATCTGGTCCCTCAGAAGGAAGCTAATTTTTTACGTCCTCATTGTGGAATAACAAAAAAGACAAAATAAGCAATAGAATTGTATACTGGAATGACTGGAAATATTATGGTACTAATTAGGTTCATAATTTATTTGAGGATAGCTCTTTTATTTCCTTCTCTCAGGTAAATGATACTTAAGCTACTTAACCATTCTTTTCCCCAATTTATCAAACTTTAATATGTTTTGGAAAATAACACCACTCCATCTGGTGTTGGGATAATTGATGTTCATGTGGGCTTGAATGTTTTCTGCCTGTCCTCTAAATGTCCTAAATTTGCAATGATATATAAAGCTTTGGCTCTAAACGTTATTACTCATGGAAAATCTAACATTGAAAAACAATTTGAAAATTATCTTAATGCTGTTTTGCAAGTTCAATTGTGGGTAAAATATGATTAAAGGTTCAATCTACATCTAGAGCTACAAAAACTACGTAAACACTTTTTACATATATCACAGGATGTTTTTACTCTGGTTTTGATTCTGTGAGTAATACATAACACCTGTCATCTGGTTTAAAACAAATGCTGGTTGAGTTAACACATCAAAAGCTGACATTTCAAATATGTTATATAGCAGTGAGTTGAATTCTCATTTTTGCTTCAAATTTGGAATTTTATTAAGATTAATATGAAAACTAAAGTTAGTTTATCTTTCTGCAACATAATCCTAGGATGTTTGTGTTCAGGGCTGGATGCTTATCCAGATCCGGGTATTCCTCTGCACAAGGTAAGGGTGAGTGTTTCCAGTAGCCACAATGCCACCAAACACTGGAATACGTAGGCAAGTGCCTTTGGGAAGCTGTCAGCTTCTTAGGAGGAAGAGGCCAAAGGTGTAATAAAAACTCCTTGTTGATGAAGCCTTTACAGGATGGAGAAAATCAGGAGTCAGAAATGCAGTCGAGGAAGTCCCAAGAACAAAGAGTCAGAATCAGAAAGTTGAGGGAACAAGAAAACAAACAAAGGAACACTGCTTAGTTGTGACACACACTCCAGCCAGACTGAGGCCTTTACATAGTAAAAGAACAGGAAAAGGAATTTACATTAAACACCGCATGATAGGAAACATAATGGATAGGAAATTAATCCAAATGGACATATAAATCTTCATCAGAATTGAAGCCATTAGGGGATTTTGTATTTAGGACAAGTATGTAACATAATTTCCTTTTTCATAACCGGGCTACTCTGTCCCCACCTCTGGATCGATCTCAACTCTTTCTATGCCAAAAAAACTCAACTGTTTGCAGTCACTAAAATGATATCATATTCATTTGTTAAGGTAGCTGTATATTAGAATATGTGTTGATATGTCCTTAATGGTCAATTGATATCTAGTTTTTTGTAATCAGAAGTATTTTTAACGTGTCTGATGGTTTTTTCTGTTTTAATTTCAGGGAGGAGAGGAAGGGACCCTCTACTCCTGGCTTCGCTGGCGTTACAAGAGGATGCCCCAGCTGGGACACCCTACCCTACTCTTCCACAGTGTGATGCAGGATGAACACAGGATGATATTATTTTCCGAGTTTTGCACATTTTATTTTAGCCTATTTTCTTTTCATGTTCGATTGGAGACTGGTGTAATAGAATTTGCCCACTTGGGCTTAATTCAGGTATTTTGATATTATGCTGACTGGAGTATATTAAGTCACAATCCCAACATTATTTGTCATGCGAATGGCATCTGTGATGTACATATGGATTTGCATTTGCAATGTATAGTAATCGTTATAAGGGCACAACATTCTGATATTTATTGCCATTTACATTGTGTTTTGAATTGTACTATTATGTAATTGTTTTTCATTTTTTGCAATACTATAGCAGTCCTGAACATTAGAGTGTCAATTCAAAATGACGTCTTAATTTGGCCGTATATGGGCTAATACTGGTACCTTTAGGTATAGTCCTATTTCCTCAGTGATCTGTATGGACGTGGCATTACTAGAATGTATGTACAATTATACTTGGATAGTGACACCAATTTAGACATTGTGATTCAGTATGTATTCGAATTGAAATGCCATCATGATATAATATTGTACGTGAACACTCTGCTCTCTTATGGTGCCCAATTTGTATTTGGCTTGTCAGTCCTATTTTGATTGTTAGCACATTGCACTTTATTTTAAGGAAGGAACTGATATGCATGAGCAAGGCCTTCTTGGCTGAAACGCGTTGCAGGGTCTGGTGATATTTGGATAATAAATGACGTTGATTCAACCTCCCAGAGTGGCTTTCGTTTGTGGATTTAAACATTTAGAACTGTATATTGACAAGCCGGGTACCATGCCTGACACCACGCAACACCTTCGTAGGGCAGCGCATCCAAAGTGGATGCAGTAATTCATTGTATATATATATATATATATATATATATATATATATATATATATATATATATATATATATATATATATATATTAAACAAACACAGAAAAGGATGACAATGGTGGTCATATTGCTAGCACATACATAAATTCAGGAAAGTTTAACATTCATATGTAGAGTTGGCGTGCTCAATGAAAGCAGGGACACTATGTCATCCAAATAGTGTCATATGTAGGGGGAAAGCCATACACATAAATTTGAAAGAATGTTCAGAGCACCACCACAACAAGAAAGTATCAAGGTCCGTGGATCTATTGGGTCCTTTCAATTGCGTTCAGCAGCATGCCGCAATGAGTACATAGAGACAAAATGATAGTTCCATATTCTTTATTCCAAAAGTCCAAATTAGTCAACAGCCGACAGGTGTTTTGTCGTAAGACGACTTTTTCAAGGCTGCAAATTAAGATAAAACTTGTAAACAAGAGTAGTACTGTCTCACAAACCATAGACAGATGTATTAATACTCATGGTGAACTAGCCATGTGCACATGCACACACCGGTTAGTGCAAAAAACCTGTACACCGACAGACACCCTCTGTGCAAGTGTCAAAAAGAGAAGGGCCAAAGAAAGAAAAAGAAGAAAGAGAAGGTATCTACACATGCATCACAAAGAGAAAGCAATTGAAAGGACCCAATAGAGCCACGGACCTTGATACTTTCTTGTTGTGGTGGTGCTCTGAACTTTCTTTCAAATATATATATATATATATCAATTTTCAAATATCTTGTTAAATTTTCTAAATATGATTTATCTTGCATGGTAGGCTGTTTATTTCTTGTTATTGCTTTTATCTTTTAATGTTATGGCATACCTGTGGAATACCCTTCCCTATATCTTTTTTATTTTAATTTTTTTAACTTTAAAACAAAAATAACGAAATCACATTATCCCACTCACTAGCAGCACCTCCTCATGGCTAATGTAATTTAAAAAGTTACTAATTCACCACTGTCAGTCCAGCTAAAAAAACAAAAATACACCATTTAGCTCCTTATCTAGAATCTGCATTGAAAACTATCTGGAATGACTTTCCTCTTGAACTATAATGATGGAAGTGAAGATGGTCATCTCTTTTACGCTCATCCCATTGCACATCAGGCTGTGCGGTGTAGTTTTCCAGTGGCCCTTCATATACGCCAGCACCTTGAGTGATCCTCACTTAAATTCAGAGGTGAGATTCCCCACTTAGGGGCGTAGCTTCCATTGGTGCACAAGGTTGCACTGGCACCGGGGTCCAGAGACTGAACCCTGATTTTTGCTGTATTTTATAATTCCAACAGCAGCCTGTTTCCTTCCTTGCACTAGGGCTTATGGCATGCTGGCTATGCTACCGCTCCTACCTATGTACACAATAGCATGCACTACTGGGAAAATGTCAGGCCCTCATGAAGAGGACATGGTTACACTTGTGAACTAAGTTGTTAACATCAAATGCAGGCTGTAGATATTGAATGAGTGGTTTTGTTTTAACCCCTGAAGATAGATTGTGCTTGTGGGAGCTACATGTCACTCAAACAAGGCATCCTTCAATAATCTTACCCTTTATGTAGATCCTTTTAAAATCCACTAACAAAATATGGGATTCAGGGAGGGTTTGAATGGACATCTTACTCTCCAATTCCAATTCCTCTAAGTTAAGACCCATAAAATAATTCATCAATGAGACTTTACCCCTAGTAACAAGTCCTGCACTCTGCACAAGGTAGCAAGCATTGCTCGAGTGACCCATACAGTCGCTCAGCAGTGAGAATCTCTGTATGGTAGAAAGTCCCTTCATTTGGTCGAAGTGACCCAGGAGATAATCGAAGCAGTGAGGCTCTGCGCCTGGTAGCTAGTCCGTCCATGGACTCAGAGTGACTCATGCCATAACTCAGCAATGAGACTGCGCCTTGCAGCAAGTGCTGCCATAAGATCAGAGTGATATGATAAGTCAAGTAGTGAGACTCTGCGTCTGGTAGCCAGTCCCTCCGTGGACTCAGAGAGACTCATACAATAACTCAATAGTGAGACTGCATCTTGTAGCAAGTGCTGCCATAAGATCTGAGTGTCCCATAAATAGGGTTTCCTATTTTTAGAGTTTTTTGTTTTTTTTAACATCCAGTGGGTATTTTTCAGTGGTTTCCCAACTTCTGAAAATCAATGCCTATCCTTGTTAGTACACAACAAACATTCGCTGCAAACAGTGTCTGTACAATACATTGTATTGTATTGTAGCACTTGTATATCGCTTTCTATACCGCTTGTTGAGCCGCCAAAGCACTCTGGAGGTGAGCGATTTGGTAGCACCCAATTTGGACTGATAGCAAGTTTATATTTTATAATGTGCTTGGAGGATCACAGTCAATGAAAATACATCTTTCCTGTTGTCGGAGGTCCCTGGAAATGTCAATGTTCTCCTGTTCAGCAACTTTCTGCTTTAGGGATGGAGAGAGGCTGAGTGTGGTAGCAAGAGATTGGTCTGGTGATGTGCTTAGAGGCACCATATATCTGTTCTCACTTTCAACTGTTCTTTTTTAGCAAGAGGGCAGTCACCTGCATGTTACACCCGTGTCACTTGAGCGGATGTTCGAGGACTTAAATACGTGTGCATTGCCGAGTATGATCTAGTAAAGATCATTATTTAAATAAAGCAATATTTATTTTGCCCACTTTACATTGAAAGAGGACTGGATTTTATGAACAGCCTCATGGCACTAGGTAAATAAACAAACTGCAGTTAAGATTTGCCCTTTCATACATTTTTTGTTTACATATTGTTGAGACGTCAAAGTCCTTGCTAAGTTGTTATAGCTGGAGTGCCAGGTTTGCTCCTCTGAGGCGCATTTACTAAATGTTCACTCAATTCACTGCAACAAGGCACCATATTTTTAAAGATATGGGGCTGTTCAGCTCTCACCCTGCGCTGGTGCACTTGTGGCTGCCTAACGCCAACACAGGCACCCTTGCGTCATATTGCAAGGGTGCCTGCGTTGTGGTGTGTATTGTTTTTGTGCATGAAGGGATAACTTCCTAAACAAAAGCATTCTTCAGAGGCATATTTCTCTTTCCACATGTGGAAAGAGGAAGTAACAAGGAGAAATTAAGATATTTCTCCTTGTTATGCCTCTCTCAAGTAGATACACCATTTTGATGCAAACCCAGGTTTATTGACTTTAGTAAATCTGGGTTTGCATCATAATACATGGATGGATACTTGAGAACACCCATGCTCCACCCATGTAACACCTACCCAACGCAGTGTAAAGCAATGCAGCACAAGGCCCTGCTTTGCATTACCTTTTTTTATAAATGCCATACAAGGCATCACAAATTGGCCCTTGTGTGACTTTGTAAATCTCAACAAGCATTTTGCGTTGTGTCTGCATCAAAAAAGCGGCACAACCACAATACAAAAATGTTAGTAAATCTGGGCCATAGTGTTTTGTGAATGAGGCAGGGGTGTAAAAACAGCAGCTTTCAGCCCTGCTGACTTCATATCCAAGCCAACACTTGGCCCATAATAATTTTTGGTTATCATGCAAATATAAGAATTGTGGGAGGAGAGAGTGACCACAGGGACACAGGAAGCAATGTAAAAAGAAAGCAGAGCTTGGCTAGCTTTAAATGCCCTTGGGAGCAAATGGTCTCCAAATATTTACAGCAGGACTGAAGTCTGCTTAGCATGATGGGAATTGCACTCCGGCCAGAGCTTAATTTAAAACGGTGTTTGCTAGTGGTCGACTCGTGGCACTTATTTGTAACCACCATCATGTACTTATTAGAATCATTCACATGGTGGTGCTGTGTGTGTATTTTTAGCAGAGTTGGTTAGTGCAAAATGCAGCTATTCATTGTACCTTAAAAATGATAAAATTAGGATTTAAACCTACAGCCTAAGGTGACAAATGAGTGGTGCCAGCTGCAGTGGACTCGTGTGAAATATCTTGGGCCCTGGTACTTAATTTTCTATAAATTAAGCAATGGTACTTGCCAACCGCAATGTCGGTCCCACCAAATTGAGTTCCTCCTCGTGGGTACTTAGGATTGTCCCAGGTCATGCCCCAATGCTTTTTTCGGTTCTCATGGGATTCATGGCATATAAAAAGTAACAATAGCATGCAGTGATCCTGGTGCTACTGAAATTTGGAACAAGTTATTTGGAAGAAATACCAAGTATCCTCCATCAAAGGAACCGTGGCTAATAAAATTTCGCCTGTGCTCTACCACTGTATTTTCTTTAACAATTTATCTAAAACCTATGGTATGCATGCCAGTGGACAGAATCATTCAACACCGGCTCCCATCCACAAACAAACAAACAAACAGAGAATTACAGCCTGATACTCGGGTGCATGATGCACATCTTGGTAATGCAGACGATTAAGGCAGTGACACTGTTGTAATTTAAATGAGTCCAGTAGTCCAGGTGTAGATTAGGTAAGATGGTTTATTAAGAAGTTAAGATCAAGAGCTATAGTAAAGAGCCCCACCAGGAGCAGCCTTCCTGCTGCTCAGCCCATACTCCAACTGACTCTCTCAGACATCCAACATTCCATGCATCACCAGGTCCTCACCTGTGTCACTTCGTACACACCTGACTCTAATAGGATCAGAAACATCATTAAAAAACATTGGGGTATCCTCACAACAGGCACCCTCCAATTGCCTACACCTAGGTTTGCATTCAAGTGCACAAGTAACCTTAAAGACATGCTTATACACACGAGACCCAAAGCTCAGAAAATCAACTAACTGAGATCTCTCTGGGACCTACCACCAGTGATGGGACATTACCCATGTGGTTCGTGCGCTGTCTGTCCTCTAACTGAACTAACCAAGGAAATAGTCTTTTCTAATATATTCACTTGGAAGTTAGGAAGGCATACCAATTGCAATACTGCTAATTGCATTTACATGATCACCTGCCCCTGTAACCTCCGGTACATTGGCATGACCACCAGGATGATCAAAATACGCATCACGGAAAACAGGAGTAACATCAGATGTCACCGTGTTAACACGAAAATGTGCACACATTTTGAGGCAGTCAAGCATTCACCAGACACCTTGCGCTGGATCATCCTCGAGGCCCACCCACAAATAACGGCAGGAGCACTGTTCAGGATGGAACAGAGGTGGGTACACCGCCTAGCCACTGACAAACAGGGACTCAACGAGGACATTCCTTGGAGTACATTAAATAGATCATAGCCCTTTGATTCTGACTCCTTGTCATCCACCCCTCCTGCTACACCACCGGGGGCCACAACACTAGTAACTTCGGTAACCCACCCATGCGGAGTGAATGCCACTTACAATGTTGTTACCGTGTAGATTCCACCGGCAACATTCTACCCCCGGCATTAGAACCTTTACTGTACTCGGCCTCCCTTTGACAAACACAAGATTCTGTCCTTTTTGATTCAACCCCTCTTACACTGAACCTGGTGTTAAGAGTAGTGTCATTCCAATTGTGGTCATAACCCCACATTCCAACATGGCAGCCATAGAATTTTTATTAATAATTATTACATCCATTATGGCGGCCACATTAACATCCATCTTCGGGGGGTGAGCGCTCCAGGACTGCACGCTGACAATTGTTTCCCCCTCCCTTTACTGCACTCCCTTAGACAATCACATAATTCTGTCCTTTTTTGGTTTCACACCTCCTGGCACCAACTCTGGTGTAACGAGCTTTGTAATTCCATTTGTGGTAACAATCCCACACCCCATCATGGCCATCATAGAAGCTCCTCTTCCCTATTAGAAATTCTTGCACCCAACATGGCGGCCACATTTAGTTTCCCCCCCCCCTTGGGGGGTTAACGCTCTAGGGATTGAACGCTGGTAATTGGCGGCCCCTCCCACCAGCTGCCGGGTTCCGGGACCACATCACCGCCACGAGCAAGATGAGCAGCACCTCCCAGCCCCGGCAGCGTGTGGGTAGGTCATCCGCCAGCCTTGCGGTTCATATTATGTGAGTACTATCCTCCCCCTGTATGTGGAGCCCATGGGGATTGAATTGCCGGGCCCCCACCAAGAGGTGAGTCCGCGTGTGTTAATAAAATGTGACAGCAGACACGCCCAGTACCGTTGGGGACCCCTTCATCCTCCAGGACCCGGGATACAGTATTGACGTGTCATCCGCTCTCCGGGTTTTCTCAGATCCCTGGTTCCTGCATTTGATTGAGACATGGGACTGCCTGATTCTGGGAGTGAGATACGTACCTTTACGTGGGCCTGGGGGTCGGGGCTCTCTACCGATTACGGCGCCCCCCTGACTAGACCCGTTTTTAACCAGCCTACCGCCTACTTGTGAGAGTCTGTCCATTTATCTTTGTGGATCTGTACTGATTAGCATACCCTTACCTCAGGTGTATGATCGATTGACTTGATTTGCACCATTTGTCAACCCTATTTACATTCTTTAGGACACTGGAAAGTCCAGGTGTCTTGACCTGCCGGGAGTTGATGGTGCCAATCACCAATAGATTTTGGGTGAGTTCGCTGTTCTCTTGATATGTCAGCCACCATTTTAATACGGGATACTTTATCCGGTTGTGTTTTTTAACTTACCTCATATATTTCCTCACAAACACGTCATAACTGTAGGACGCACGTTTTTAGGCACCACGTTTTCACTGTGTGTGGCGCACCTTGACCTGTGTGTAGCGCACATGGTGATGCTTACAAGGGAGATTGATGTTGAAGAAGCTATCACAGATAATTGCTACTGTTTAACCAATTTCTGATTTTATCTCAATAGGTTGGCCATCGCATTTACAGGTACCACATATTTAGGTGCACTGCGTGATATATCACGGTTAGTAAACCAGAACACCACTAATAGTGTAGATAGACAGTCTTTTCTAGGTCCTGAAGAATTGCCGCCAGATCATTCTGACACATAGGCAAGAAACATGTTGACCGAATGAAGTTGAGCGCAATATCCTGACACATTATATCAGGAAGGCGCCACTTTATATATTTTTAATCAGGTTGGAAGCCAGATTCATTAAAATTATTCTGGTTGGACTTCCATTTCCTGTTTTATTCTCGCACGGTCTATTGACCTTCACTTTAGCACATCTACACTTTTAGGGCCCTTACACCCACGGCACCATACGGCAAGGAATAAAAGATCTCCGCAAAGAGCCCCTCATAGGGTGCCCGTCAGGTATTGCAGCGCTGACCTGACGAGGAGCAAGCCCTGTGATGAAGCATGACACCCAGCTGGCTGGGTGTGTGAAGGTCCTAATTCTGAAAGGAGGGATCCCCCTTTCCCTCTTTTCCTAAGGGACAACCTTCTCTTCTCCTCGGACCTCGCTCCCTTTGCCTCATTAGGAACTGCATACCCTCTTGTTTTTTGATTCATTATGGGCACGTATGCTGGACCTTAAAAAGCCCTTAGTCCCCTTCTTTTGGATGAAATGAGTAATTTAAATGAGTCCAGTAGTCCAGGTGTAGATTAGGTAAGATGGTTTATTAAGAAGTTAAGATCAAGAGCTATAGTAAAGAGCCCCACCAGGAGCAGCCTTCCTGCTGCTCAGCCCATACTCCAACTGACTCTCTCAGACATCCAACATTCCATGCATCACCATGCACCAAAATTCCACTCGACACTCACACTGGCTGAGCAGCAGGTCTAACATATCTCCCTTCTTTATAAAAGCTAGAATAACACTTGCGACTACTCCATGCATATCTACAAATAGCATGACAAGAGACAAGAAACGTGCATGGAAATATCAGGTGGAAAAGTCGCACATATACTGCAGAACTCAGAAAGCAAACATATTGCCAATATAAATATAAAAATGGTACACGTCACAATACTAAATGCAATCAGAAACATGCATGTAACTTATTAATTGCAAAAGTAGTAAAGGACCATGCATGCAATCAGAATAAAGAAATCAATAAAGAAATCAATACTAAATGTAATCAGAAACATGCATGTAACTTATTAATTGTAAAAGTAGTAAAGGACCATGCATGTAAATCAGAATAAAGAAATCAATAAGTAAATCAAACACACCTCACTCATCTTCTCCCTTTCCATCAACAATAACAAATCATACACTCTGCCACACCACACATCCTCTACCAAACCCCTAATGCCACAAACATACCAGCTGGCCAGGCTGACATGAAAGACAACAAGCAGGGAACCAACCACCAAAGGTGCAGTAGAGACAAGCCAACAGCGAGAAAAAAAAAACATCACAGGTGGGTTACACCCTCACAATCATACCACACTAAAACATCACCATTGCACTTATAAGTGGGAGATTCGCTTATGACCATCCCACAACCACACAATGGTGGTAGACCTGAGTGACTTCACCAAGAACAGCCATCTCAAACACAACACCAACAGTGAGTGATTTACCTATATCATCCCACAACCACAAAATAGCGGTAAACCTGAGTGACTTAACCACGAACAGCCATCTCAAACACAACAGTGAGCGATTTAATGCCAATCATCCCACAACCACAAAATAGTGATAGACCTGAGTGACTTAACCACGAGCAGTCAAACTCATAACACAACAGTCCTGCCTACTGTACAACCTAGAAATGGGCGACCAACTCAGAAGCACCCCACACGTCAGCAAAAATAGGTGACTTACACTATAACAGTCCTTCCAATCTCAACACCCGGAATCTCAACACCCTAAAATAACACTGCATGAAAGCAACATACATTAGTACCACCAACCAAGATCACAGTAAGCACAGAGCACCCAACACCACACACACCTGTCACCATGAGAGCCGTACGTAGAACTCACATGACACAATTTCATGACTCAAAACATTGACGATACCCACTCTCTAAGGTATACAGGACAACCCAAAGCTTCCACACACGCACTTTCATCACATGCAGCACTACATCTGTCATTTGCTGGATTAACCCAGAAGTCAGTCCAGCAGCATCCAAGACAACAAAGGCAGCTTCTGGCTCCAAGGCAGCACTCCCAACTAAACACAAGAATTTCCCCAACTGATGGCTGCAAACAGATCTCCAGAGTGCCGTGGGCCCTGCCCAGCTGAGACAGTTTACAAATGCATAAAGTAGGGAGAAACACTATAAGTGCCATCATGGGCAATAGACAATGTCTCGATAAACCACCAGTGAGCGAAATCTCACTTGAATTAAACAACCCCAAACGTATCCAGTCTTACCAGCCTGCCATCATAGAGAAATGAATCAGCAGGAACATCCATGAAATTGTCCATACCGCTCCATTCACTTTCAATATGAATGGCCAATAGAGCTGAAACTTTCCCCCGTTCATCGCGGTGACAAGCTTAGGAGAGACAACACACTGATATAGGCTCCAGCGCCAGGGACTCTACCGCACCAAACCATCAGGTGCTGGACATGACTCAAAGATGGCATCTCCCGTTCAGTGCAAAGCCATGCAGAGGAAACGGACAAGTTGGCGCTCCAGTTTCCTCAGGATACTGCTGCCTCGCTACCGCAGACGTCAGAATGCACACGTCATCACATACGAGAAGCACATCGTTGGACTTCAGTGTGGCTTCAAAGGTTCCTGCCAACTTGCGGCCGCAAGCACACGCTTGCAGTGTGCCCAAGCAACCGACCAGGCATTTTCCAATGCCGCATCCACAGTAAGGATCCAACACGCTCAGCACACGCGTACTGCGTAGTCCCCTCCACTCGTGGCTGCGCATGGCTTTTCGAATGGCACACAATGCCATTAACGGCAACACACAACCCTCCGCCACAGAAATGCGGTGAAACTCACCCAAAACATAGGTTGGAAGCCTTGTATCCAAACACGCTGTCAAAGTACTTCAGTAAGGACACATTTCTTGTGAGTTCCGTAAGGCTGCACAAACTAACCAGTATGCTGCTGGTTTCTCTGTGTATCCTTTCCAAACAGACTCTATTTAAATCAATAATGATGTTCAATAATCAAACACGCCTTGGCTTTGAGATTAAAATAGAGGCAATCAGATATGCACCCTGTCATGCGCTGTCTAATGTGGCAAGACACAGGTGGGGCTGCAGGGCTTTCTGTATTTCTCTGTCCTTGGCTTTTTAGTCTAAGTAAGTTCCAGTTAAAGTTTTCCTTTCTTCTTTTTATTTTCTTCAGGCTTTAATTTCTTGCTCTCTGTAGTCATGAAAAAAATCCTTCATTCCTCCGGATCACACACGTCTCCTTAGTCAAATCGTCGCCAAAATGTTGTAATATAAATGAGTCCAATAGTCCAAGTGTAGATTGGGTAAGATGGGTTTATTAAGAAGTTAAGATCAAGAGCTATAGTAAAGAGCCCCATCAGGAGCAGCCTTCCTGCTGCTCAGCCCATACTCCAACTGACTCTCTCAGACATCCAGCATTCCATGCATCACCATGCACCAACATTCCACTCCACACTCACACTGGCTGAGCAGCATGTATAACAGACATCCATAAAGTTACCACTTTTGAGCTCCTTGTGGTAGGGGGACTAGTTATCATATGTAATTCACAATTGACGATATTGGAAGTGATATCATAAGTAGTTAAGTCATGCTCTTAGAATAACCCTTACTTAAAAGGTTAAGGGGCTATTTTACAGAAACAACAAATTAACATAATCACATAAAAAATATGAAAAGTACATTTTTGGTTTTTACTTTTTATAAATCACATGTATTCTTTCCACATATTAAAGTTGTTGCTGAACTCAGAAATGGCTGTCAATTGCATTATTTTTTTAAAGACGGGTGGAAACCTGTATATTCCAATTTTAAACTGCTTTTCTTGCGTAAACAAAATGTGGTAGGTGTATCTTTTAAACACTAAACATGCTGTTAACGCTCCCTTTATGTAGCTCTTAAGCACAAAAGTGCTTCACGTTTGCAGTTTGAAAACAATAGAATGTTTAATTGCGTCAGGTTCTATTTTCCTTAGAAAAGGGGTTTAAAACATAACTACCTACTTGGCCATTACTACAAATAAAGGGGATGATGCAAGTGGAATGGAGATGTACAAACGGCCTGAAATGATGTTACACACTTACAGCGTTTACAAATACAAGGAAATTCAGTGCTGGGGCATAAATTGACACCTCGGGGACAAAGGAGAAACGGAGTCCCCTTTCTAGAAATATTGGAGGGACTCCTTTCACCCCCTCCACCACCCGACTTCTGCCGTGAGTTGGGCGTCTAGTAGTTCTGATTCCAGCAGATTCCACAACATATGCAGTGCCTAGAAAACTTTGCACCACTTGCACTGGAGCACTTCTGGATTAAGATTGCCGCCGCCGCCACCTTCCAGGATAGAAATCTCGGCATGGTTTATCCAAATGGCCCTGCGATTTCCAGATCAAGCCTCGTATCCCAAAACCACGCCCATTGAATTATGATTGTTCATGCTGGTGCCAGGTGTACAAAATTGTCCAATTCGGCCTTTCATTCCATCAAAGGGAGTGGCCTAGACGTGTTTCACACTTTGTCCTCATTCTCCAAGGGCTCTGACCCCTACCCTTCGTGTTCATCTGCACCAGATTCCTGGAGCACCATCTGGGGTGCAGTCAAGCGAGGATGGTGGGCAACAAAGGATGTGGCCTAAGGGCTAGGGCGGTCGAACTGGAAGCTGGGGAACCGGGTTCGAGTCTCGGCAGGGACGCTCAACATCCTGTGATTCAGCGCAAATCACTTAATCTCCCCGTGCCTCAGAAATGTGAATGTGTCCGTCTGTAATGTAACTGGTGCTCATGTAAAGCTCCCTGATACCTTCGAGGTTAGTTCGCGCTATATAAAGCTCAACAAAATAAAATGCGAGCGAGAACACCTCTGTGTTTTTTAGGCATACATAACGGCATTTTACACTATTTCCCTACAATATCCAGCAGGATTTTGTAACACACTGGTACTCTGGTGCCACATAATTGCAGCATATGAAGATGTACAGTGCTTTAAATGGAATAAAATATGTGCAGGCCCGCATCAAATTGAGGTCAGGCTGGGGGCGGGGCGAAGGTCGGAATATGGGTGGGCAATGATGATACAAAGAGATTTCTGCAATCTGCCCAGTATTCTTTTTGTCCTTGCATTGTCCTTATTAATCGTCTCAGATTGCACACAGGTTCAGACTCCCTGTGCACATACAGTACAGGACATGTATAGTCAATTAATAACCAGCTGCTCTGACCCTCTAAAATTTCTATGCAGTGTGGTATGCATTCTATTTCATTTAAAAGAACAGGTTGAATTGAAAAATCTTTTCTATGCCACAGGAGCTTAGTACAAATTTGGCAGGTCCAGAACTCTGCACAGTGGCCAGCATGGTCCGCCATTAGGCCTGGGTTCACCACGGCAATACTCTGTTTGTTTTTGGGCCCTGCTGTGTGATCCTGTGCCAGCAGCATTTGATTCTTTGTCAGCACTGTGTAAGCTTAAAGTATTGTTGTGTGGTCTTTCACAAGTGTTGCTTAATCTCAGGTTAGCGCAAGGCACTATTGGGCTAGCACTGTAGCGCCCCGACTGAACGCTGTGTGACCTTTATTCCCCACGGTGTGATGTTTTCCGCATCCTCAACAGCACCAGCAAAAGTGAGCCTGCAGATCAGGAGTACCGGTACTCTCCTTAGCAATGGAGAAGGACAGTCCTCAGAGGGAAAAACTAAGAAGTACTGGTGCTGCGAGGGGGCTCAACTACAACAGGCCCTTGTGCCCTGAGGGGGCATTTACAATCAGAGGCGCTGGAAGTAGGCGTGTGGGGTGCTGCAGCACCCCCAAAATAACTATGCTGGAGTTCTGAAGGTGAATGAGCATTAACGATTACTTTAATTGTGTTTATCTTTTCACATTTGCTGTATTCAAAGGTCAAATGTCAGTCTAGTCTTCTGACAAATTTCTGCTTACTTTAAACATGGAGACCAGTGTTGACTTTTCTTTGTCTTACTACAAAGTGTGAGGATTTTGCAAAGTGAACTTTGTGACAATCTTGCTGGTGGAAAGGAAAGGCTGTGGGATGCAGTTTCTTCTAGCTCACAACAAATACATATAAACGAATTGCACAAATATTACAAAATAAATAAACATTTAGGAAAAAGCACTTTGGGGCCGATTCACAGAACTAATCTGAGACAAAATCCTAAACTTACTACTTCTGGTATTCACAGAATGCACTTATGATTTTTGGTATTCACAGAAATCACTTACGACTCCTAACTTTACGTCCGCACTCGGGCCGGAATTTCCGCACGCGGAGCGGAATTTCTACACCAGGAGCGGATTTCCGCACCAGGAGTGGGAATTCCGCACTTGTGCCGGAATTTCCACACTCGGGCTGGAATCTCTGCTTCCAGACCGGAATACCCACATTCTCGTGTTAATTGACTTCATCTGATGCATGGTGGGGGATGGTAGGTACTTGGACAGGTGATTAGCATTGAGGAAAATGCCTAACCGGCCAGAATGCGGGTATTCTGGCCCGGAAGCGGAGATTCCGGCACAAGGGCGGGATTTCCGCTCCGGGTGCGGAAATTCCGTCCCGAGTGCGGACGTAAAGTTAGGAGTCGTAAGTGATTTCTGTGAATACCAGAAGTAGTAAGTTTAGGATTTCGTCTCAGATTAGTTCTGTGAATCGGCCCCTTTGTTTCGAATTTTGAAGAAAGATTTTAGTAGGTTCAAAACAAATCAAGATACTTTACTTGATGATGTGCATATGACAATAGCTGAAATCCAATTTCCACACATTATTGTTTGTGTGTATGTATAGTTTTGTCAGTAAAACTGTGTGACTGTGAAAATGTAGTGGTCATTTCAAAGGAAAAAGTCCTATCTGTAAGTGACAGTGTGTTGCCACACCTTGCTTTGGTCATAGATTTGTGACAGTGTTCTCCTAAATGCAATACCTGCTCCGTTCTACATCCTTGCCCCTCTCCTGCTGAATGGGCGTGGCTCATTTGCAACACTTGCTCTTTATGGGATGTTTGGATTTTTCAGAATCCCTATGAGTTCAGTGATGTAACATGGGGAAGTATAAAGATCTGTGGGGCCCGCATCACTGGCCGCCTGAAATGGGTGTACTTCCTAAACCGGTACAAACTGTACGTAATTTGGGCATAGTGATTGACGATAAGCTGACTATGAAACAGCAAGTAGCGAAGACCACTTCTATTTGCTTCACTATTCTCAAATGGCTCCGTAAGATATTATAGATGATGCCTGAATCTACTCAAAGAACAGTCATCCAGGCCCTAATCATGTCGAGGCTTGATTATGGCAACGTCCTTTATCTAGGAGCAAATAGGGAATTAGTACGCAAGCTGCAGGTGGTGCAGAATTCTGAGGCAAGGCTACTTCGTCAGGTACCGAAAACATCCTCCATCACAGGCTCTTTGCGTGATCTCCATTGGCTCAGGGTTGAGCAACGGACGAAATTTAAGGCCTTATGCTATATGCATAAGATTAAGCTAGGTACAGCACCCCATTACCTATGCTCCCTAGCCCAGACATATCTTCTGCCCCGTCTACTTCGCTCCGCATCCCAAGCTAACTTCATAGTTCCTAGATTTAAACTTTCACGTATGGGCGGACGCTCCTTCTCGTACCTGGCCCCAATGTTGTGGAACTCACTACCTTCCCCCCTTCGCCACGAAATTAGCCATAAAAGCTTCCGCAAAGGCCTGAAGACCTGGCTTTTCAATCAGTAAAAAGCTTGTCCGATTTGTCTGCAATCTGTCCTGTGCGCCGGGAAACCTCCGGGTAGCTGTGCGCCTTATAAATTTAATTTAATAATAATAATAATAATAATAATTGATGGCAGCTCCCGGCGACTGAAAATTGTTCCAGTACCAGTGCCCAATAGGGCCACAGGAGCTCTTATAGCACTGGGAGCTTGCTTTTACCACCATCTAACTACCTCTGCTGCAGGCGTCAGACTACAAGCAGCAGAATTCACTGATGCACCTGTGGAGGCACTGTGAAGGCTTCATTGCACGTGCACTGAATGGCTGAGCAGTGCGCATGCTCATTTTTGTAAATGCAGATTGTGCCATTCCGCCCTGGCTGCCTGCTGCCAGCAAAAATCCAATGCATCTGCATGGCTTATGAAGACAAGACAGTCACAGTAATCACTGCATTCAGCCTGAAAGGTGGAGGGCAGACAGTGGCAGTTATTAAAAGAACACAGACTTACATAGAACAGAGTGCTGGAACTGGTAAATGAATTTGAGCATTGTTTGCTTCATTTCATGCTAAAAAATGGACAGGAAATTTTAAAACAACTTCTTGGGGTTGCTAATGCACAATTCTTCCTTATTAAAACCAGAAGTAGGAATAGGTATCCTTCTGAGACACATGAAAACCGGCCAGAATCTCGGAAACAAATATATTGCTCCCCAGAGTGAGATACTGAGAGAGGGGCAACTTGAGTAACTGTTAGACACTGTACTGTAGTAAATCGGCGAGCCAACAATTTAACAGGGAGAACGAAGTCAAGCGCATGTCTTGGTTCTAAGAGCCTATCTTGGATATAAGAGCTGAGGCACCAACTGAGCCATGGGAACATTTGGCATAGAAATCGTGAAACAAATAGTATGTAAAAATATGACAAAGTGTCTTCAAAATGTTTTTAAAAGTAGATTTTTTTAACAGGCATTTCACATCAGTACATCGGATTATTTTACTGCATTAAGCGGCATTTATTAAAAGTGATAGTGTTTAAACATGAACTTTGAAACATTTATGCCTCCACCCCAACAACAATACCATTAGTGAACTAAGAGGCAAGTCAACTACCATATGCACTATACGTGAGCTATATTCTTATTTTAACCGGAGCAACATTATAGTCCATGAAGTCCAATACTAAAAGAGATTTTTGTTCAGCACACACCCTCAGGTATTTCAATAATTTCTCATATGCAATAATGAAAAAATAGGAGACATGATAAAATAAAATGCCTAGGATAACGCACTTTTGTCAAGTGGCCAAGCAGGGATTGAAATACTGCTCATTTGTTGTATCTAATGGGAGGCATTAAATGGTGCGGCCCAGTGTCACATTTGTTCCATGTTTTTGAAGGAAGATTGCACTGGCCCTGCAGTGCCACACTTGTTCAATGTCTTTGAATGAACCTTGAACTGGTCGTACAGTACCACATTTGTTCAATGTCTTCGAAGGAAGCTTCCACTGGCTGGCACTTCAGTATCACACTTGTTCCATGTCTTTGAAGGAAACTTGCACTGCCCCTGCAGTGCCACACGTTCCATGTCTTTCTGGAAAGACTGTGTTGCTCTTGACCAGTGCTGTATATCTTACGCGTGTGGGCCAAAGAGGGCTATGCCCCTGCTCCCTTTGCGCTATCTGTTTTTGTGTGTTTTAGGTCTCATCACAAGGCTGCTTTAGCTGTCTCACATGCCTCATGTTTTATAACAAATAGCATATAATCTTGCTTAGAGAAAATGGGCTTTGGGTAAGCACATTTCAGCTATTCGTGAGACAGTGTCAATTACATACTGGTTCAGGACGCCAGAACAGCATACATACAACTGATCAATGGATCAGTCCTCTGCAGCTATTGGCTTTGTTCGGAATATTTGGCTCTGCCTAGTAGACAACCATTGGTCTTTAGGATGTCAGGTAAACTGAGTAACAGTATTATGCCTGGTTACTCTGCATCTAGAGGAGTCTGACCTCAGGGATATTTCCTTTAGTTCATCCCCCAGCAGCTCGCCAGCAACTGCAGACTAGTGCTAATTGAGTAATGAGAGTACCAGCAGCTCTGCTGCCATTGCTACTGGACTACAACCAGACATCCCTGATGCAAGCTTTAAATCCATGCCGACATCTTGAAACAGTATTATGCATACTCCATAATTTTTCATTGTTCCAAGATAGCAGGCCAGTGTGAAGCTTTACTTTAAAAAAGGTTTAATGAAGAAAATTCCCTCCACATTTTTTTCATTTTTCCCTTTCTTTATTTTAATATAAGTTTGCACAACAAAGAAAACCACAACCTTGTTTTTACAAGGCAAGTGGGACATTTGTGATGCCAAGATTCTTCTCTGCAAAAGTCCACAAAGATCAGACTCACATAGTCTGCAGAGCTGGTCCAAGAGTGACTGTTGGGAGATTAGATAACCTCAGTGGACATTCAGGCTTCAGTGTAGCTTAACTCAACAGCTTGGAATTGTTCTAGTGTACTAGTGCACCAGACACTCAACCTGTGCCTCTTATGCCACCATCTGTCCCAACCCTACTCTTTCCTAATGAGCGGTGACCCTATGTGTGAGCAGTGTGCTTGTGTGAGCGCAGATTAGATGCCATGTTTTGAGAGTGCATTGTGAGGGGTGTGTCTGTGTGAATGCAGGATGAGCATTGTGTTTTGTGAGTACAGGACAAGTGGTCTACAAGTTGCAAGTTGTGTCTGTGTGAGTACTGAGTGAGGCATGTGGCTGTGTGAGTGTAGCGTGAAGGACATGCCTATGTGAGGACAGTAGTGTGAGGTCCCTGAATGCTATCTGTTTGTGTGTATGCACTTTACAAGGGCCAAACCTATTGACTTTGGTAATGCTTTTTAGGGTTAAGACTTGCAGCAATGCAGTGCCGGGAGTGGAAATACAATAGTGTGTCCTCTGGTGTAAAATCAGCAGTGTCTGGTTACAAGTCCAAGCAGTGTCTCAAATCATGGGGTCACAGCCCCTGTACTTATACTCCCAAAGTCTTTGTTCTGGGGGCACTTTAAACAAACTTTAGAAGTGCACAACACCCCCATTCAATCCCCAGCCCTGGCTCCAGACACACTACAGGGTGGCGGAGACATCCTTGTGAAAGTCAGACACAGACACAGCCCTATTCAGGTGCAAGTGACAACTTCCCCTACCACTCTAAATCCAGACCAAGTCTATTCAGCCTGGCTATGAGTCACCCAGGAAAGGCAGGACATACCTCAACCCCCCTTGTGACTGTCTAGAGTGAATGCACATCCTCTGCTTCTGTCAGTCTAAACCAGATGTTGAATACACAACCAGGCAGGGCACAAAGAGTCATAAGCACACAGAAATGCCCACTTCTAAAGGTGGCATTTGTAAAATAGTAATAACAAATCCGCTTTCACTCATAAGCAGGATTTATCACTACTATTCACAAAATACAGAACATGGCCACGCTACCCCTTTCATGTCAGAAATTACCACTGAAACATGTATCAGGGAATTCCAAATGCAAACCTATGAGAGGAGCAGCCTCACAGCAGTGAGGAACCAAATAGGCTGTTTGTCACTACCAGGGCATGCCACACAACAAAGGAACATGTCCTACCTTTTACCTACACAGCACCCTGCCCATAGGTCTACCTAGGGCCTACCTTAGGGGTGACCTATTTGTAGTAAAAGGGGAGTTTCAGACTTGGCAAACACTTTAAATGCCACGTCAATGTGGGAGTAAACTGGGCACGCAGGCCCTGCAGGGCAGAGGCCTGAGACAGGTTTGAAAGGCTACTTCGGTGAGTGGCGCAAGCAGCGTTGCAGGCCCACTAGCAGCATTGAATTTACAGACCCCGGGTATATAGGATACCACTCTACAAGGAACTTACAGGTAAATTAAAGAAGCCAAACAGGTGTAGACCAATCTTACCAGGTTTACAAGAAAGAGCACATGCACTTTAGTACTGATCAGCAGTGGTAAAGTGTCCAGATTCAGAAAACCAACAAAAACAGGTCAGAAATAATTCAGGAGGAAGGCAAAAAGTTTGGGGATAACCCTGCAAAAAGAGCCAGTTCCAACAGTGTGCCTATGAGAATGGTAGTGAGTTTTGATATGGGAGATGCAGACTTGGTTGAAGGAGGTTGAGGCGGTTTGGGGGTAGCCTCCAGACTGGGAGGTCACTCTAGTGAGAGGGCCCAGTTACTTTCCTTACACTAGGGCAAATGGCAACCTAGCTGCAGGATTCAACATAGGAAGATTATAATTCACGCTTGAATACTGGACGCACAAAGGATTTCTTGCTTGTCTGGTCCAGTGATCAACACAGCAGCAGCAACTCTCCTCCTAGCCTTTCCCACCAGTACTAACTGCTGTGCACAAAATAGCATAAGCAGTGCTGGAAGGAAAATGTGGGAGAGGCTGCTAGTCGATCACATTGCACAGTCTTTGGTGCCTTCTAGAGGCAATGTTTGGCGGCATCCTGTTTCAACCAAACAGCCACATTTCAGTCTGGTGGCTTTTAACTGGCGGTAATCGATTGAAACCAAAAACTGGAAACCATGATACCTATAAAATAATCCAGCAGTGAGAGTGCCTCTAGTAGCCAATACTGCCATCAGCTTCAAATTGGAATCCCTAGGTGCCAACCAACATGAAATCAGCCCCCTCGGTTGTTTATGACACCAAGAATCAAACACACAATTTTCCAGGAGCAAGAGGCTAAGTGAACCGGAGGGAAAATTTCCAACATGACAGAGTCTTTGTGAAGCATCTGTGGGTCAGGCAAACCCCAAAGTCCCTTTCACCTTATGTGGGAAGGGTGGGAATACCACTTTAGTTATGTTGGTTCATAGTACAGAAAACACAAACCCAGTTTTTTTCCACTTTTCATATCTGGTCAATTTCCTAATATCGACCTAAAGGATGGCAAACTACAACCCCACACAAAAGGTACACCATTGGAACATCTGCCAGTCGATTTTCTAAAAAGGATGACTTCCTTTCAAGATGTTATGATCACAACCACAATAAACTGTAAAGTTAGAGGCTGTATGCCATATTCGTAAACAAATATGCAACTGGAAGTTAATCCTCTCAATTAGAATTATTGGAATCAACAAAGGTTTCCTAGAAATGTCCTAAAGATTCAAGAAGTAATGGTGCATAGTGTATAATTCACATTTAACAAATTGCAAAAGTTAATTTGAACTCGTAAATTGAGCCATTTCCACGTGTAAATTCTCGTTCCTCCCACGGACAACAGCTAGGCTGAGGCTCCTCATGCTATCAATACGGCTGGACTGAGAATGCAAACCAGCCCTGGCAATTAAGTCGGACCGGCCCCAGTGGGGGTGGGGGGTGCTAGTGGGAAACACTGCTGCTGCTTTTGTTACTGCTGCAAAACCGGCTCCCAGTAACAAAAACGCCCTCCACTATTCTAAAACCAGCCCCCACCCTTCCGGCTCACCGGGAATACGCCCGGTGCCCACTACGGCCAATCTGGCAATGGTTCTCAATAATGAAAGGCTCAGTCGGACTGACCACACATAACCAAAGAACACATGTTGCTGGGAGACAAAAACTACAACTGGCTCAAAGTGAGCAAACAGTTCAAGACGCAATGACAACAATTCTTGTGAATTATTAGAGACTTCATCGTGACTGTCACTGAAACTATCACCACCTGCTTTTGTTTTCTGTCTACAATGATTCTTCATTACTGTTTTAGCATTCTCTGTAATTTTTCTCTCAGGTTTGACATTTAAAATTTCTCATCTTTATTTTTCTTTTATCAGTCAATTTATCTTCCCATAAGTGAAAACGTCGTCTGATTTATGACTACTTGTCTGCAATTAAATTGCTTTTTGCAAATATAGTGACTCGGCCAATGAACGTTTGCTTTAATATGTGACCATAATTGTTTATGGTAATTTACTTGTACTTATTTTACATTTTAGTGACTGAACCAGTAATTTGTGAACTATTGTTTTATATTATCATATCACTAGGATTGTGCAGCACATAATGCGTCAAGGTTATCTAAATTTCCCTTCTTCGAAGTCTGCAGTAAAAGATCTCAGTATTTGGATTGACAGTGGTCTGACCATGGACCTCCAAATTAAAAGGCCAGTTGTTATTTTGAGCCCCATGCCACCTCATTTTGCACCCAGCCCTATGCAAATCACTCTTAACCCTACTCCAATATGAAAAGTCCAGCATGAACTGCCATGCTAAGCTGCACCCGATTGAAGAGCCCCCCAACTAGGGTTTAACCAGACTTGGATTGCTTGTGTTGTGGTTAATAAAGGACCTGGCTTAGCAGTTTGGCTAGACTGTTCCTAATGGAACAAGAAAAAAGGTCACAGTGGCTAGCTGATTACAGATTCATGTACATAGAACTAAATTCAAATGCATTAAAAAATTCAAAACGTCACTGCACAAACTGATGATTTCTTGTGATTTAATATTGCATCACAGAAATAGAAATAATCAAAACATATGAATATGAGATTAATCAACATTGGTACACATCGGTGCTCAGAAAGAGAGGGAGGGAGTGAGTGCTCAGGGAGAATTGAGTGATTGTGCGAAGGAACGGAAAGGTAATGTGGTTCATGTACATCCAAGCTGTTTAGAACCAATCCGGTCTTTAACTTGACAAAACAATGTAAAAATAAACATAACAATCTAGGCACAGATAGACATGTCTCTGTTGCCTACATTTGATATAAATACAGATATGTCAACGTTTCGACCCATGTTATCATAAAGGTTGCTTCATCCTTATTTGGGGGTCTTCATCAGGACTCAAAGAAATAGTGAAGGAGGGGAAGGAGCACCAATAGAATGTGTACTCGTGGCACCCATCTTTCAATCTTACTGGAATTAGTTTCCATTTGCAAGAGCTAATGAGCCCGCATTTTGAAAATACAGCTGAATTGTTCGTGCTGTCTTCTAATGTCCCTTTACCAGACCTGCTCCTGATACCGTGGTGCCAGTACATCTTTTCAGGCTGAACCATGAACTTGTAAAGCTATATGGCAATACAGCAAGATTCTGTCTCCTCTGCCATTCTGATATTGTTGTGGGAGAGAGAGATATGACTATCTATTGTGAGCTTGTCATGGCTCACCAGGGTCCTCTCCGCCATTCTCAGTTCCTGTTTTATTTGTTCTCCTCCTGTTTTCTGTTGAGACTAGTGTTTTGGTTGGTCATGTTGACCTTGTACAAAAAAAAGCTTCCAGAAAACATCTTAAGAAAAAAGTTAATGTCAGAACCAACCAAATGTCTCAAAAGATAAAGAGCTTCTACCAATATTAACCATACTTTTTCAGACATCAGAAATAATAAATTGTAGCTAATGTAGAGGTAAATGGTAAGTGTTAGGTAAGTTTAACATATGCCTTACAGTGGCTTTATAGTAGATGGTAAGTTAATAATAGACTACCACTAGAGTGATATTTGGTGTATTTAATAAACATAACACAAAAGTCAGTCCATCATTGCTTTCCTTTATATGTGGTTTTAGACAAAACTACAATTTTCTGTCATACTACTATGTCATCATTTTGGACATTTACAATTCAAGCTGATAACATGATAGTAGTCATCATGAATGTTTATTTTTTAAGGACTCTACCAAGTTCTTGGCATGTATCTGTATTTAATTTTAAGTATTTCACTTTGTTATCATACTCCACATGTAGTGACAGTGGACGATGTAAGGTAATTCCTTTGATGTTGTGTGCTGCTAAACCAGTAGGAGTACTAATTGCACAAGATAAATTAGAGCTAGTAACTTAATTCACATAAGCAGTAATTACTTTGATAAGAAAGCTTTTCCTTGTGCCTTCTTATCCACTTATATTCTGTAATATTGGTTTATAAGTTGCACATTCACATATTCCATTTTCATGTTGAAATCCATCCCTGATTATTTTATCTCTTTGCAAATTTCTAGTTGTTTACTATGTAACTGAGGTACTAAGTTATCTAAATTATGTATGTGATCCATTGCATTTTAAACATCATCCATAGCAACCACAGCTTCAGTATCAATAACTGGTACTCCAAATGGGTCAGGAGTTCAGGAAGTAGAAGCATTATTAGTATATGGAGCAATGTGTTGAATTTCTGCATTATTATTGTTTCCCTCTTTTATTTTTTTTATTGAGCGTTTGTAAGTATGTCTGAAATTCAGGCAAGCAATGTCAATTTTATAAGCATTAAATGCATTTTCATAGCATTGAAAGAAACCTATAATTCTTATTCTAAGGCGCCATGATTTGAAATGTTGAAGAAGTGCTAAACAGTAAAAAGCTTTCTTTTCTCCTGTGTCACAGCTTAGTTTAAGATGATAAATAAGAGGAGGTTTACTATGACCAATTAAACAACAATTGGAACCTTCTAATTTAAATCTACCACTGTTCATATGTATATCTTTGAGGATGAAATAGAGCTTTTGGCTTTCCAACAGTCAGCAGAGCCTCTATGGTTGTTGGTGGTATTTAGTAGTATTGGGCTGTATTTTTAGCCCACTTTGTTTGTTTTATTAACCAATCACATAATGCTTTACTTCCTAATTGTATTTCTTATCTAGTTTTGTATTCATTTTCATTGTCATGTGACTACAAATGCGTGTGTCAAATGCCTTTGTAATACTTGTTAAATGTCATTGCTGCAGACTAGTTTATTTCCTTACCTCATTTTCGTTTTTGGTAGTATTGTGTTACATTAGAAGCCCAAATTACATTTAATTCAATAATTGTCCTCCTTTCAAAATTAAATTCTTGATATGATGTAGTTTCCTAATGGCCAATCATCTAATTCTTTAAATATTTGTTTGTCTGTCTCCTTGTTCCTTATTCTTGTATGTCAGTGTACGTGCAAGATTGTTAGGGTATTGTTTGTTGGGCACCGTTTCTTTTTTTGTACGAGACAGCATGCTAAGACAGTAGGGGGCATATTCCCAAGAACGTGTGATAACTACTGCAAGTGTAGCTTAACGCAGCCCCTCAAATCGCAGTCCATCACGAGAAAACAACTCCGTGTTAACGTGGTATTCATAACACGGCGGTACCATGCGATAGTCACAAGATAACGCGTCAAATGACCGCGTTAAAATCAACGCAACGCCTCAAATATGCGAAACACGAACGCGAATAAAGTTGCGATGAGGCCAACCGCGATACAAAAATCAGCGAAAACCAGCGACAGGCCTGCAATCCCCACACGCCATGCGGAAAAATGCACTATAAAAGCTGAACAAGAAAAACACACCATAAACAAAATAAACTGCGTAGCAACATGGAGGCACCCGGAACGAGTGCCCAGGTCAACGCGAACCCCACAAGCCCCACAGACCGCCAGCAAGGAACCTCGGGGTCGGGGAAGGCCAAGGAGAAGAGGAAGAGGAAGACGGGGTACAGTCCGCATGACAACCTGATCGTCGTCACGGAGGTGACAGAGCACCAACAACAACTGTCCGTCACCTCCACAGTGTCATTGGCAACACAGACGGAAAAATGGCATTCCATCGTGAATGCAGCCGGAGTGTCGAGGAGGCCAAGATGCGCTTGCACGATCGGAAAAGCCAAACCAAGCAGAAACCCGCTGCCAACAGGAAGGCAGCAACGGCTAATGGAGGTGGGAGTCCTGCGCCACAAGAGGAGCTGGAGCAAATGGCGGCCACAGTCATCAGTTTGGAGACGGTGCAAGGAGTCGGGAGTCCGGACACTGCTCGACATGACATGACACAACAGCAACAGGGTGAGTAACGAACAGGGACGAATGAACAGGGACTGTGGGGACGGGGGAGGACGGGCACAATGGCACACATGCACAACGACGTGTAGCACACCGCACACCCACAATGACCCTGGGTCATGTCCCTGATCCCCGTGGCACACTGCAGCACACATACAAACATCAAGTAGGCCCCCGCTCACCATGTGCCCAAAGGGGTCCCACCCCACACATCACCAATCACACAACACACACATGCACCCGTGCGAAACACAGCAAAGATGCGTATGTGAGAGCCACACTGACAATGCAAGTGACACCACATGACCAGCAGCATGGCTGGAGTACAATCACCATGACACTGTGCATGCCACAAGACTGAGGTGGCTGAGTGTGGACCACATCCAGAAAGGAGCAGGTCACACTCTGACACATCCACCTGCACAAACAACCCCTGACGCCAACAACACATCTGCGGACAAACCATGCACAAGAGTACAAAAACCGTCCAAGAGCACAAATGACCCAAGTCGCCAACATCACAGCACCTCAAAAGCACAAAAGCCAAAGGCACACCGCCTCCAAGGGATAAGGGGCAGCAAAATCACAGCTGCAGGTGCGACTCCCACAGAATGCAGCACACACACATAGCAATGACAGCACACCCACATTGGCGACAATGTGGTACACAGTCCAACACCTACACTGCAGAACAGAGGACACAACTGGGTCCGCCTGTGCGTAGAAAATGGCCAATCACATCTGACATAGCAGGAAACTGTGAGATGCAAATGTACGTGTACAACCTCACCTACGTCATGTAGTCCAAATGTCCACTGTCCCGCATCAAATAGTCCGCCCCTCCCAAACAGTCACAATGTACATTGTCATGAAGTCTGTATGTAAACTTGAACAATGCGGCAACATACATGCCAACACAATGTCAACAAGCATCTCCCCTTCACATTGCAGAGGGACATACAACACCTCCAGCAGAGCAGACCAGACAACTCTACAGTGATGCTGAAGAGGACCACCACACTTCCGACACCTACGCCCCACAACTGTCCATGGACATCTTAGGCAATCGACCTCCAGGAGCAGGGCAGCACCGCTGCATCGAGGATACCCCACCCCCTGCCCAGACAACACAGCTGGACGCACCCACCACCCCGGCTGGCTCCCAGCAGCCCACCCAAGCACACATCGCATTCCAAGGCCAGGTGTCAGACTGCCGGAAGGGGGTGGCCGAACATGTGCGGGTGGGGTACTACCTCATGGAAGCCGAACTAGATCACATACGTGGGTGTCTAAGTCCCATCAGGGCCCATCTACACTCCCCAACGGAGACCCACACTGCGACAGAGACACATGCCTTTGCACATTTCCAGTACTGAACCACACCCAGAGCCACGGGATGATCATCCACACCCCCACGCTGGACTGGCGTACGCCGGCCCAGTACACTCCTCTTACGTACTGAGTGGGGGACGACAAAGCTGCATGTGCAATGTCCCACCTGCTGCCTGCGGTGACATGGCTGCGTCCTCTGTACACGGCACAATGTTATTTTGTAGTGCCCGGGGCACAAATGCATACATCCTGAGCACACGGACACACTCAGATAGTTCGTAGAACTGGCTACGGGCACGTGCGCTCGACACCTTTATTGGCATGGTCACATGTACAGTGGCGCATGTGCTGGATGTGTGTGGGGTGAGGGTAAACCAGCCCTCATGGAGTCGTTGGTGCTGGCAACAATTTGAACAGTGATCACAATTAAAGCGGAAACAGAAAACACCAGCATAACAGACACAACTGTGAAGCATCATGGTGGTCGCCGGAGAAAGTACAGTGTCCACCCAACATGCAAGCAGAATGGTCCATGATTTGTGGTGCACTGACTTAGTGGTACCTGAAGAGCTGAGCAGGGAACAAGCTGATGATGGCACCCACGACTGGTGTGAGCAACTCTGATAGTCTGGCAGTAAGACACTTACGACTCTGGCACCTGTTGTTTGGAGTTGGTCCTTGCGGTGGTGGCGTGTGCATCCTGCGGTGATGCGACGTCCGGGCAGGCGAGGACTCGATTTGATGTGTGAGCCCAGGTGGGCCGCAGTTGAGGCCGGAGGCAGCGGACAGCACAGGGCCACAGACACATGGCGTTGATGACCCCCAGTCCATCGACCCAGAGGCCATCCAATATGCTATCAGACAGGGGCCATGACTTGAGCTGCACAGAGTTAGTGGCCCCGGATGCACTGCGGCCGGCACAGGCACACCGCCACGGGACGGTGACTTGCGGTGCAGTGAGATAGGGCCACGCGAGGTGAGCGGGTCCTCGTCGATGTTGAAGGTGAATGTAGCGGAGGTTTGCGGGGGACAGTGGAAGGTGTCCTCCAGGGCATGATGCAGAGGGCAGACACCGGCCGGAAGCGGCAAATGGAGGAGTGGAATGGTACAGCCTCGTTTTTGCCACAAAAGTCAGTATCACCGACATGATGATGAAGACAAGCCCCAGGCCATGGACTCAGTCGCCACCAAAGTTCAACCAGAAAGTGTCCATGGATGTCGGGGAACAGACTTAGTGGCACCGGAGCTGAGAGGGGATGCAGTCTGCGATGATGCCAGTACAATGATGTCAAGTCCGCCATAAATGATTCATGACTGAATCCCCAATGTGTGACCAACTCGACCGCAGTGTAGGCCGAATGCGTAGTCATCAAGGGCCCACAGACACGTGTGGTTGGGATGCCATGCACATACTTTGTGTCACCACATCGAAGGGAGTTTAGTGATATAAACTCAGCCGTAAAGTGTGTACTCGGCCATTATGTAATCAAGACTCAGTTCCAAATGTGTGACCTACTTGACCGCAGTGTAGGCCCGAGGCAGCGGTCAGCAGGGGCCCACAGCCACGTGTCGTTGGCCCGCGATGCACAGAGTTAGTGACACCAGAGCAGTTGTCGGCAGTGTTCGATCACCTCCGTAACGATGATCCTTTTCTCCTCCGGTCTGAACCGCGTCTTCCTCTTACTCGTCTCCTTGCGTACAATGATATGAACTCCGCCATTGTGTAATCAAGACTCAGTTCCACATGTGTGACCTACTCGACCGTAGTGTAGGCCAGAGGCAGCGGTGGAGTACGTCAACGAAAAAGGAGTAAAGCAGGCCTGTGTCGCGGAGGCCGTGATGGTCTGAGGAGGCTGCCAATGTCGCGGGTTTCGGGCTTGGAGCTTGCGCCGGCACGTGGTGGGCCCTCTTTGACACACGCCAGTGTTGGCAGGTGAGCAGTGAGGCCTGGCTGCGCAGGGGCGGGCATGACGGGTTCGGGGACCAGCGGCCCGGGGTGCAGCAGGCGCACAGGATCGCAGGCCACACCGCTCAAGGCGACGGCGTCGGCCTCGTGGCGGGGTGGGAGGCGCCGCCCTGGCAGACACGTTGGGCATTCCGGAAGAGAACCACGCCCAGTGCTACGTGCTTTTTATTCACACCCCTACGCTGGCCTGGCATATGCCGGGCCAGCCCACTCCGCACACGCTTACAGGGGGGGACGTCACAGGCTACATTTCCTTGGGCCTCCCCACTGGCTGGGGTGACATGGTTGCGTCCACTGTCCACTACACTCCAGACACCAGCAGTGCATGTAGACATGGATATGTCTGTGGTCTGCATACTGGAGTCTGTCCAGCACATCTCCGCCACACTTGGCATTGTGTACATTCTCATTCATGGGTGACTTGCCTCCTTCGCACATGCCTTGGTCCCACCTCTCCCCACATTCCGGTATTGTGTGGCTGGGGTGCCATGCCGTTGATGGCTCATGTACATGGCTAACCAAGGTTGCCACAGTAAGTTGTGCTGTCGTGTCTGGTGGGTGGGCATGTTGTTTGGCATGTTGTATGTGATTTTGTGACGTGTGCAGTGCCAGAGTTGTGAGTTGCATGATTGTGGAGTTGAGGGGTGTGGTGTGTTCATTTGGTACTTGCCAACGTGCAGTGCATTTCCATAGGTGCCATCCTGGAAGCGCTGGTTGATGTTGGACTGTCGGAAGATGAAGGGATCATGCACACTGCCTGGGTAGTTGGCTACGACATTGGTGAGGAGTCCCCTGTGGTCCACTATTGCCTGCACGTTGATGGGATGCGTGTGCTTTCTGTTGCGGTACTTGTGTGCGGTGTCGGCAGGGGGCACAAGTGGGACATGTGTGCAGTCAATTGCCCCCAACACGTGCGGGAATCCAGCTATGGCGTATGGTCCTTGCTTAGTCTCCAGCTGTTCCTGCGCATTGTGGGGGACGTATAGGTACTAGGGTACCTAGCTGATGATGGCATCCAGAACAGGTGTGGGGAAGTTGGATGGGGCTGGCTGTGCGACTCCTCCGCCTCTGGCGGTTGTTGGTTGGGAGGTACCAGAGGCCAACAGGTGCAGCACAGCCAGCAGCTTTGGGTGCGGAGGGATGTGGTTGTCCGCTGTGTTGGTACCGTCAGCCTGTGGGCAATGATGTTCAGGATGCGGAGGATGGTTGTCCTTTTGAGCCTGTAGTGGGCATTGACGTTGTCTGGTGTCAGGTCTGTGAGGCTGGTTCATTTCCTGAAGGTCCGCTGTCTTTGTCTGCGCTGCCTCTGTGGTGGCCCGGGGGGCGGGGGGGTCGGAGGGCGGTCCTCGGGGTGGTGGCTGTGGGTGTTGTTGCCCTCTCGGGGCTCCGGGATGCATGGTGAGTGGCTCCATGGCATCTGTTGTTCTTCATGTGTGGCTCTGGGCTGGGCTCCCTTTGATGGTGCAGGTTGTCGTCCGACTTTACACCAGGTCGGAGCAGGTGTTAATTTTCTGCTGCTAACGCGCCTTATCGCCTGTTTTGTGGTCTTACCGCCGATGTGGCTGGTCGTTGCGAATGTTGAGGTGTGGTGTTGTTGAGGCTTTTTGCTAGGAAACGCCTAGTCTGCATCTCATTAGCGATAGTTGCCAGGGTCATCTGTGGCGATGTTTTTTGCGGATGCTTTCGCAAGTAAACTGGTGGTATTGGCTGTTTGCACCAGCTTGTGAATGGGGCGATAATTTTATCGCGGATTTGGCTGCGATGAAGTGCCGATAACTCGGCGATAGCTCCTTGAGAATATGCCCCTAGATAGGTGTTTAAAATGATTTAGGTTTGAAAGTAGTTGAAGTCACATGGATTGGTTAAAGAGGTTTGAAATGGAAACAGTTACTCCCTCTACTTTCCACTGTTACTAAATGTGACCATCCCGACTTTATGGTTATCTGCTGTGGTGACAATATTATAGGATACTACCCTGGAGTTAGATTGGAAATTAAGATGAAGTAGACATTTTCGATCCTAGTGTCTATGTTTCCAAACACACATTTTGTGTTCTCAAATATTTGTCAGAGACAAAAGTGGAAGTGGTTAACTGTAAATGCTACTAAGTTTGAAAAGACTCAAAGACATGTGAAGAGAGCAGTGTCACCATTTCTTCGTGATCCTAAAATGTCTTCCATTTTTTATCTAAATATAAAATATGGCAATGCAACACTGTATCATCCTGATGGTGTACATTACTCAACCTATGGAAACCATATTTTCATTTCTAACCTAAAAACTTGGCTTGACAAACATATATAGATGTGTTTTGTAAAATAAATAAATAACAAAGGCTCTTTTAAGAGCTACCCTATAGTATGTCTAATTTTATTTTGTCATATTTTTTGTTTTTTTATTTCATGAAGGTCCGAAGTACTTTCCAGATAATTTTGAGGAAGTACCTCGGTACATCAAAAACTATGTACAAATATGTATAAATCAATAAAAATACTTTCCTCTAACTCTAAAGACTTTGCTAAACTGCCTCATTCCTTCCAATGCATTTCAAACAGAGTAATTAGCTATATTTCACCTTAAAACACAGAACAAAGGCTAAGTGTGGTCTAAATGGCATGGCTGACTTTTTATTTTACAAGGGCTTTGATTAAGCAATAATATTGTGATTCGTCATCGCCATGTACCAAGGTATCCTGGAAAGGTACGGCGGTATACAGCAGCACAAAATATCACTGAGATTTGTCCCTTATTACTTAAAAACAACTGAACAAATTCAGATCAAATAACAAAAAAGACCCTTTCCACACCATAACCTATATTCCTACCAAATGCCAGCTAAATCCATTTAGCCATTTTACTGCTACATCTGTTTAAAAAATCTATGGACAATGCATTGGTGGAAAAAATGTGTTTCGGGACCACCATTTTTTCTTCCCCCCCCCCCAAATAATCAAAATGAAAATTTGCCTAATCAGGCAATGTAGAAAAAAAGAATAGGTCTGCAAAGTTTCGTGAAGATTCTTCAAGCGGTAACACAGTTAATAGGCAAAAATCTGAGGAATTCCTATCCCTCAAAATCCTAACTCTACCTATTGAGTGGTTACTGCCACTATGTAATATATGTATGCATGTATGTTATATATATATATATATATATATATATATATATCCACAAATAATCTGTTGATTCAGCCAGATCCTTTTTTGACTCCAACTAAAAACCACAGTGCTGTGGCTCCAATAAATCAACGTGTTTATTCCAAACAGGCAACAAACACGTTGATTTATTGGAGCCGCAGCACTGTGGTTTTTTTGTTGGAGTAAAAAAAAAGGATCTGGCTGAATCAGCAGATTGTTTGTGGATATTAGGGGTTCGCTACCCCGCCGCGTGGCTCACCGCAAAAAGCGGCTTGGCCTCAAGCGAAGTTTTTCGAGTGGATATATATATATATATATATATATATTTATATATCCAACAACAAGAGTTGCCCCAAGGAGGTGCCTGCACACAGGTAAGTTCAGCTTAACAGATTTTAATGGTGGCTGCCGCACGAGTGACAAGGACACATCACAGCTGCAATTTTCCAAGCCTGACGCGTTTTGTGCTCCCCGCACTTTCTCAGAGGCTTTTTGTTACATGGATTTGCATGACGTTCAGTGCACCTGTTTAAATAAAGATATCCGGCCTCAGTGGGCGTTGCCGCTCGCACAGCCTTCTGGATTCTGTAGTGTCACTCAGCTCCGTGTGAGCTTCAGTACATTGGCAGCACGAAGTTATCTGTACACAAACACATTTTGCAACACCTTCGTGCTATATCCAACCAAGATAATACATATCCTGTGGCGCGACATTTTAGGGAGTATCACAACAATAATAATGAGGGTCTCAAATACTATGTGGTGGATGCAATCCCACCTAGTAGAAGGGGAGGCGACAGGGAATCTAAACTGCGCAAATTAGAGACAAGATATATTCTCCAGTTTGATTCCAAAACCCCAGGGAGATTGAATGCAACGGAGGATTTGCACACATGTTTGGGGTAAATGACAACTTGGGTATTTTATCTATCTATAGATTGTAATGTTTGTTGTATATTTTTATGTGATTGGAGCTCCTTTTAACCTTATACTTTTGTACTCTGGATTACCTTTTTAGCTATATACATTAAGTCTTATATGTATAGTGATGAGGTACCATATATTTGGTTTTTATGCATTTCTATATTTATGAATTTATATTTCTATATTTATATTTATTTATATATTTATATGCAGGATAGTGTGACAATTTCAAACCTGTGCACAATTTTACATTAGTACGACAGAAATCCACACACTACAAAGGTTAAACTGGAGAGAATAGGTTAGAGGGGGATATCGGGGTCTTATCGCATGACATATCCCAAACATTTAAATAAGTCATTTCTAGAAAATACTGAGGATTCGGGGTGGAACAGGATAACCCTCCGTGTGAACCCAGATATGGATTTGTATAACTAATATCCGCCTTAGGTTGCCCTGACACTGCAATGAGGATAAATCAATATAGTGACTATCGTTGAAGACTTTTCCAGTCTCTTTTTTTTAACAGATACATGTATTAGGTCAAATTCATCACAGAGGATAGTCTTTACACGCACATTTGGAGGCTCTATAGACATATATAAATATTACCATATGCAAGAAGCGTTAGAAAACGGATTTAACCCTGAACATAGCAATTGATTGCTCTAATAAGTGTTACTTAACATGCAAGTGAATTTCATGGTAATGGCCAAAAACCACAAGTGAGTCAATAGGGGTCCTATTCTATAAATTTAGGGATTCTTAGATTTGGACAATATACTAGTTCTTGCTTTTATAGAGGGAGGTTGACCAACAAGTATAAGGCATTTATGCCAATATCAACTGAATTCGATTTTAGCAGCAGGTTAGCATTATTTTGCACAAAAATCTTTTTGATGTAAATATGATGTCATTTTTACCGCTGTTTTTACCCTCATGTCCTTATTTGTATTTTACATTGATTTTACAGTACATCAATATTTAAACTTGCTAATGGTTTTTAACTCAACATATGTAATGTCATTGAACTACAAATTCTTTTATGTCTATGAGCGCCACACTCACGTGTTTGATTGAGAACTGCACTGGTCACTTTAAAAACGGAAGTTCAACACGAGTACAATGTCATGTGAACAAGGCTCGGACGAGCCGAAACGTTATGGCGGCATTGAGGAATAAATAACTATTTGCACTAACCATTTTGGTCCGTGTCCGTTGCTGCAGGGAAGAACCTTCAAGTCCAACGCGGAAAGCAGTGATATATATGTATATATATATATATATATATATATATATATATATATATATGTATGTATATATATATATATATATATCTATATATCCACAAACAATCTGTTGATTCAGCCAGATCCTTTTTTTGACTCCAACTAAAAACCACAGTGCCGTGGCTCCAATAAATCAACGTGTTTATTCCAAACAGGCAACAAACACGTTGATTTATTGGAGCCGCAGCACTGTGGTTTTTTTGTTGGAGTAAAAAAAAAGGATCTGGCTGAATCAACAGATTGTTTGTGGATATTAGGGGTTCGCTACCCCGCCGCGTGGCTCACCGCAAAAAGCGGCTTGGCCTCAAGCGAAGTTGCCCCAAGGAGGAGCCTGCACACAGGTAAGTTCAGCTTAACGGATTTTAATGGTGGCTGCCGCACGAGTGACAAGGACACATCACAGCTGCAATTTTCCAAGCCTGATGCGTTTTGTGCTCCCCGCACTTTCTCAGAGGCTTTTTGTTACATGGATTTGCATGACGTTCAGTGCACCTGTTTAAATAAAGATATCTGGCCTCAGTGGGCGTGGCCACTCGCACAGCCTTCTGGATTCTGTAGTGTCACTCAGTATTACTCATGTGAGCTGTCAGGCAATCCATAAATGAAAACAACGTGTTACCACAGTGGGTTGCTGTGCCATCCTCATTGAACTCTGCAAGCACCTTTCTGCCTCCATTTCCAGCACTTGTCCCAACTCGGGCATCAACCGATTGGCGATGCCGGGACCGCTTTCCGCAGCGGGGCTTCCTCCATGGCTGGGTCAACCGTTCAATATCCAACAACAAGAGTTACCCCAAGGAGGAGCCTGCACACAGGTAAGTTCAGCTTAACGGATTTTAATGGTGGCTGTCGCCCGAGTGACAAGGACACATCACAGCTCCAATTTTCCAAGCCTGACGCGTTTCGTGCTCCCCGCACTTTCTCAGAGGCTTTTTGTTACATGGATTTGCATGACGTTCAGTGCACCTGTTTAAATAAAGATATCCGGCCTCAGTGGGCGTGGCCGCTCGCACGGTCTTCTGGATTCTGTAGTGTCACTCAGTATTACTCATGTGAGCTGTCAGGCAATCCATAAATGAAAACAACGAGTTACCACAGTGGGTTGCTGTGCCATCCTCGTTGAACTCTGCAAGCACCTTTCTGCCTCCATTTCCAGCACCTGTCCCAACTCGGGCATCAACCGATTGGCGATGCCGGGACCGCTTTCCGCAGCGGGGCTTCCTCCACGGCTGGGTCAACCGTTCAATATCCAACAACAAGAGTTACCCCAAGGAGGAGCCTGCACACAGGTAAGTTCAGCTTAACGGATTTTAATGGTGGCTGCCGCACGAGTGACAAGGACACATCACAGCTGCAATTTTCCAAGCCTGACGCGTTTCGTGCTCCTTGCACTTTCTCAGAGGCTTTTTGTTACATGGATTTGCATGACGTTCAGTGCACCTGTTTAAATAAAGATATCCGGCCTCAGTGGGCGTGGCCGCTCGCACGGCCTTCTGGATTCTGTAGTGTCACTCAGTATTACTCATGTGAGCTGTCAGGCAATCCATAAATGAAAACAACGTGTTACCACAATGGGTTGCTGTGCCATCCTCGTTGAACTCTGCAAGCACCTTTCTGCCTCCATTTCCAGCACCTGTCCCAACTCGGGCATCAACCGCTTGGCGATGCCGGGACCGCTTTCTGCAGCGGGGCTTCCTCAATGGCTGGGTCAACCGTTCAATATCCAACAACAAGAGTTACCCCAAGGAGGAGCCTGCACACAGGTAAGTTCAGCTTAATGGATTTTAATGGTGGTTGCCGCACGAGTGACAAGGACACATCAGAGCTGCAATTTTCCAAGCCTGACGCGTTTCATGCTCCCCGCACTTTCTCAGAGGATTTTTGTTACATGGATTTGCATGATGTTCCGTGCACCTGTTTAAATAACACATCCTTTAAAATTGCTCCCACCAAGCGAGAGCAAACACGCTATGTCCTGGGAGGAAGCACCCTAGGACATAGCAGGAGCCTGGCCCTGAGGAAAGGGGTTCCCAGGGCCGGTATTGGCTCAGGAAGGGGGGCCACGTGGCCCCCTCCATTTGGATTGTACAGCTGGGCCCGCGGAATGGGGTCCCCGGGGCAGAAATCAGACCGGGTAGGTGGCTGCACAGGCACCCTTCCAGTTTTCAAAATTAGCTGGGCTCTGGGGGGTAGGGCCCCCGGGGCCATAATCACCCTGGGGAAGGGGGCAATGCGCACCTCCCTCCCCCAATTATATTAATAATACAGCTCCAGGATCTGGCCCACCCGGGGGCCATTTAAAAACACATGCACGAGTGACAGTGCTTGTTTTTTTTTTTTTGCCCCAGATTCACAGATGCACCCTGAAATATGGCAAAAAAAAATTGGAACGTTTTGGGCCATTGGCAGTGTCCCTTTGGATGGCAATTACAGATTTACAAAGGCTGGGTGGATGAAGAAAACTGATCTAAAGCCACTTATGGAAAAACAAATCACTTTCTCATTTTTAAGAAATTCGATTTTAAGTAATTCTTTCTCTAAAAGTTATCTGTAGATCTGGGAAGAGTAACTCACCTCAGGGACCGAGCATGGCAAGACTTTTAATCCATGGACACTGATTCGCCAGACTTCCAACGGGGTTGGAGTGACATAACACCAGTGTTTAATTTGTAAAAAAATAAGTGCTGGGGCTTTCGTCAGGAAGCAGCTTGTACCTGCCCATTTCTCCTCTTAGCGGTGCCTAAAACAAAACCAACCACCAACCATAAAAGTGGGAAGAGGATGTGACGTAATGGCCAGAGCTGCTGACTTCGAAGCTGGGGAACCAGGTTCGAGTCTGAGCTTCGGCTCAACATCCTGTGATTCAGAACAAATCACTTAATCTCCCTGTAAATGAATGTGTCCTTAACTGGTGCTCATGAAAGCGCGGTGTTGATGATTAAGTGCTGGTGCTGAGCACTTGAATTCACTGGGTAAATTAAGCACTACATGACACACTCTTAACTAAGGATGTACTCTTTTTTATTGCACAAGTGAAGGTCTACATACAATCTGGGCCTCATTACAAGGCCATTGCGCCGCCGGTGCATCACTTTTTTTTTACGCACCAATGGCGCAATGTGCCTTCACATATTTACATAGCCACGTAAACTCACCCTGCGTGACTTTTCATGGCCTTGTAAATATGGGCCCCTTTCATGCATTACTCTGCATGGAAGGGGTGTTCCATGGATTTTGCTGTGGGTGTTCACACGCAACATCCATGGAACCTGACACACTCCCAGATTTACAAAGTATTGTAAAACTGGGAATGCGTCAGAATCGTACGCCTCCCCAGAGGAGGCATAGGAATAGCGCGAGGAGAAATACTTTTATTTCTCTTAGTTTTTTTCCTCTTTCTATATGTGCTGCATTTTGCAGCACGCATAGAAAGAGGAAAATGCCACCAATTATAGTTTTTGTGCAGGTTCCCCTTCCTGCACCAAAACATTTCATCCCCACAACGCAGGCATCCTTGCAACATAATGCAAAGGTGCCTGCACTGGCGCATGTCAGCCAATTGTGCGCCAGTGCAGGGTAAAGCACACGGATGCATCAGTATTGTTAATACGACGCATACCTGTGCATTTAAAATGACGCAGCTCAACGCAGCAAAAAGGCTTGCTATGCCACACTGCGTTCAGTGGCGTAGCTAGACCTTTGGCCGCCGGTGGCGGTCCCTGCATTTGCCGCCCCACGACGGCCGCAGTCAACTGCATTTGCTGCCCTGCGACAGCCGCAGGTAAGTAAGGCAGAGGGATGCCACCGCCCCCAAAACTTGTGCCACATGGGGCGGACTGAATGTACTATTTTCACACGACTAAGAATTAAAGCAGGTTTCTTCTCGAATATGAACCGGGATGGTGGTTGAAAAGCTTTTGTTTTAGACACAGACTGAATGGGACCAAAAAGTCCTTATTTTAAAATGAAAACCCGAGTGTAAACAACTCAGTGAGCTAAAGTTAGTAATTGTAGCTATAGCAAAGTAGTAAATTATGAAAAAGAAAAAAGCATCTTTGTACATCCATGCCTTGGGCCGCCAGCGAAGATACCTCAGAACAGGCTCCTTGTTCTAGGCCTTTATCGAATGCAGTGACGTAGCCATGGTGTCACGGGCCCTAGTGCACGGATAGACATGAGCTCCGTGGTCGTTGTTTGAACTGTGAAATACAGCAATGTTCAGGGCAGGGGCGTAAGATAGCACCCCCTTCCCCTCAGCCTTTGTAAAGACGTGGGGGCCCCAACCCTTCAGCAAGCCCCCAATCTTCATGCCCCCAAACTCCCTTCAGCCCCAGGTCGAAGAATATCCGCGAAATATGCGATACTCAGGGGGTCCCCACATTACATTCTGCAGAGGGGGCACCGTTTTACATTACGCGACTGATTCAGGGTTCACTGGGCCATGGTGTCACTGCACCTGCTGCACCAAGAGATGCCTCGCCCCTGAATCCAAGCCCAACGTAATAAGATACGGGCGGCTAGCAGTGAGGCGCGTGACGTTCTGCAGACCTCGCCGCGAGCTCTGAACACGTGCGCCAACATTCCCAGGGCCGACTGGAGAGAGGAAACTGAACGGACGTAGTATGGAAGGGATCAATTTCACCCCTCCCAGCGTTTTGCCCTGTGTTTGTGACATGTTTCGGAATGTGTTACCAGGGGGTAGGGCGGGGAGGTGGAATGCAGCAGTGTGCTTGGAGCCATGTGACGAGAGGTGAGGGGGATCGGGAAGAGCAGGCGGGCGGCTGTTTTGGGTGCACATGTTAGCAATAACTTTGCATTTTATATGTGATGTATGCCTGTTGCAGCTGGTTCTCATTTTCTCTGCAGCCCCCACCCTGTGAGACTTGGAATTTTAAATGTGCATAGCAACACACACACAGAATTATACACATATTTGGTTGCACGCGTGCCAGCACGCATACTTGTTAACACACATACCATATACGCATTCGTGTGCACAGTTGCAAGCAAAAGTAAACACCAACAGCCACACAACCACATACATACGTAAGCCCACCCTTGCACCACAGAACAAAAGAACAAAACATGCAAACTCGGTAGCCCGCATGCAAAATCACACACAATTTAAACACTTTCCATACCAGCAAACAATTAAACTCAGGTACTCACATGACAGCAACCGGGTCGGACTTGGACAGAAAATAGGCTAGGGCATCAACATAAAAGTGGTCCCCATTTGCAAATCAAAAAGAGCCCCACATTTGCAAATCGGGGTAGTTGTAAACTTGTTAAGACATGATGTATAGTATAGGTGTTTTGCACGGTATGGGAGGCTCCATGCATTTGTGTTTGCTGCAGGCAATGTTTGTGGTAATATCAGGAAAATCAACATTAGCCAGTACCTCCTCCCTAGTGTTCCTGATTCCAGCGGCATTGATGACTGCTGGGAGGGAGGTGATGATAGAAATAAAAGTGATGTCAAGTGGGAATCTGAGGCTCGCCTTAGAAATAAGGAAATATAGAGGAAATGAGTAATTTGATTCCCATTTCTTCCTAGTATTCCAGCTAAGGCTCTCCCTGCTTTCAGCAGACAGACACTCAGCAAGCATCAAGTGGTAGTATGCAGTTTGTAGAGTTCAGGAAAGGGTAGCATTAAAGAGTAATAAGGCAGTGTTGGGGTTCAGGAAAGGGTAGCCTTAAGGGGTAGTAAGGAGCTTTCAGGGTTCAGGAAAGGGTACCACTTAAGGGTAGCAAGAGCTTTTTAGGATTCACAGAAGGTACCAATATGGGGTAGTAATGGGTTTTTAGGGCTCAAGGGAGGCTAACGTCAAGGTACAGTTACGATTTTAGAGTTCAGCAGTGGGCAGCATTAAGGAGTGGGAAGTGTTTAATAGAGTTCAGGGAAGAGTAGGGCTAAGGGGTTTGTGGGGTTCAGTGAAAAGTATTGTTAAAGGGTAGTATGGGGAGTTTAGGGTTCAGAGAAAAGTAGTGTTAAGGATAGTAAATGGTTTTAAGGTTCAGCGAAGGGTAATATTAAGGGATAGTAAGATGTTTTAGGGTTCAGGAAAGGGTAGCATAAAGTGGTAGCAAAGGGTTTTTAGGAGTCATAGAAGATTAGCAATAAGGGGTAGTATGGGTTTTAGGGTTCATGGATGGGTAGTGGGTAGTAAGGGTCTTTATGCTCCAGGGTTGGGTAGCTTCAAGGGATGGTATCAGTTTGTAGTGTTCAGGGAAGTGTAGCATTAAGGGGTAGTAAGGTTTTTTAAGGTTTAGGGATGGGTAGCCTTAAGGAATAGGAAGGGTTTTTGGGGGTTCTGGGAAAGGCAGCAATGAGGTGTAGCAAGGGTCTTTTGTCATTTAGGGAAGGGTAGCATTAAGAAACAGTAAGATATTTCTAGAGTTCCATGGATGGGTAGCATTCAGGGGTAGTAAGGGGTTTTCATAGTTCAAGAAAGGGTAGTGTTATGAGGTAGTAAGGATTGCTTACAGTTCCTGGTGGGATGGGTAGCGTTAAAAGGTAGAAGAGGTTTGTAGAGTTCCAGGAAGTGTAGCGGTGAAGGGTACTAAAGGATTTGTAAGGTTCCGGCATGGGTAGCTCTAAGATGTGGTGTGGGCTTTTAGGGTTCACAGTAGGGTAACGTTAAGGGGTATTAACAGTTTTTAGAGTTCAAGAGTGGGTAGCATCAAGGGATACTAAGGCTTTTAGGGTTTAGCGAAGAGTAAGGTTAAGTGGTAGTGAGGGTTTTTTAGGATTCAGGGATGGGTAGCGATAAAGGATTTGTAGGGTTCAGGAAAGGGTAGCATTAAGGGACAGTAAGGGTTTTGAGGGTTGAGGAATGGGTAGTGTTAAGGGGTAGTAAGGTTTTCAGGGTTCACGGAAGAGTAGCTTAAAGTGGTATCCATGGCTTTTAGAGTTCAGGGAAGAGTAGCATTAAGGGGTAGTAAGGTTTTTTTAAGGTTTAGGGATGGGTAGCCTTAAGGAGTAGGAAGGGTTTTTGGGGGTTCCGGGAAAGGCAGCAATGAGGTGTAGCAAGGGTCTTTTGTCATTTAGGGAAGGGTAGCATTAAGAAACAGTAAGATATTTCTAGAGTTCCAGGGATGGGTAGCATTCAGGGGTAGTAAGGGGTTTTCATAGTTCAAGAAAGGGTAGTGTTATGAGGTAGTAAGGATTGCTTACAGTTCCGGGTGGGATGGGTAGCGTTAAAAGGTAGAAGAGGTTTGTAGAGTTCCAGGAAGTGTAGCGGTGAAGGGTACTACAGGATTTGTAAGGTTCCGGCATGGGTAGCTCTAAGATGTGGTGTGGGCTTTTAGGGTTCACAGTAGGGTAACGTTAAGGGGTATTAACAGTTTTTAGAGTTCAAGAGTGGGTAGCATCAAGGGATACTAAGGCTTTTAGGGTTTAGCGAAGAGTAAGGTTAAGTGGTAGTGAGGGTTTTTTAGGATTCAGGGATGGGTAGCGATAAAGGATTTGTAGGGTTCAGGAAAGGGTAGCATTAAGGGACAGTAAGCGTTTTGAGGGTTGAGGAATGGGTAGTGTTAAGGGGTAGTGAGGTTTTCAGGGTTCATGGAAGAGTAGCTTAAAGTGGTATCCATGGCTTTTAGAGTTCAGGGAAGAGTAGCATTAAAGGGCAGTAAAGGTTTTAACCTTCAGGATGGGTAATATTAAGGGGTATAAAGGAGTTTCAAGGGTTCAAGGAAGGAAGCATTAAGCAGTAATTAGGGTTGTTAGGGTTTAAGGAAGTGTTAATGGTTTATAGGGTTCAGGGAAGGGAGTTTTATCGGGTTGTATGGTTCAGGTAAGGGTAGCATTAGGGGGTAGCAAGACGTTTTTAGGGTTTAGGGAAGGGTAGTATTAAGGAGTAGTATGTGGTTGTTAGGATTTCAGGATGGGTAGCACTAAGCAGTAGTAAGGTTTTCCAGTTCAGCAAAGCGTAGCATTAAAGGGCAGTATGGGGTTTTGCGGGTTCAGGGAAGGGCAGCTTTAAGGAGGTATGTGTTTTAGTAGTAAATATGGGAGGAACAAGGTGGAGTGGTTGGAAAATGGCGAATATTTAGTACTAAATAGGAGAGGATTAAGGTGGGGTAAGGAGGGGTTTACGGAGGGATATGCAAATACAAACACCCACCAACAAAAGAGTATTTCCATATCTATTCACAAACAACAATTCTATTATTATAACAGCCGACCAAAACTAACATTTGAAAATGTACTCCATCCCAGCCTTGGAGAACGTCGTGCACCACATGGCCACTCCCAGGGACTCTAACACACTCCCTTAGAAAACAGTGGAGGCATTGACTTCCTTGTTAAATGTTCCAAAAATAAAGTATTTTGAATTTTAATTTACATACGTATATTTTTTAAGTGTTAAAAATTGTAGTTAATTTTAAATTATTTTTTATTAAATAAATTCATGATTAAAATTTTCTTTAAGAATAACTGAAAGCATTCAGTCTTTAATAAGAATATTAAATGACTTAACCTAATATGTTTTAATAAAATGTAGTAAATAATAATTATATAAAAATAATACTGAGAGTGGGATTTTAGAAAATATATTTTAAATAAGAGTTATTAATTACATTAATATCTTGTTATTGAGTTAATTATTTGGTAAACATTTAATTAGATGAGTTAATGTACAGTAATACTTTAATATTTTAGTTCTATGTTAAAAATAATTATCTTAAGATAATTTACATTTTTATTTTACGTTAAAATATGTTGATTTTTTTTAATTGAATGAATCAATAAACGTTATGTTTCTCTGTACCTTACCTTAGAGAGAGCTCTTAGTCAGTGTTGGAAACCTCCGCCTACATGTGAAAAGTTACTTCTAATAAATATACAGTCTTAAATTCAGTTCTAGCATGCTCCACCCCACTGTTTAAAGGGGATGGTAACATGTATTTCTATACCAAGTAGTAAATTTACATTCAGAAATGGGGACTAGCAAAAATGTCTAAAGCTACTAATAGGTTCATTAGTAAGTTTACATGTGAATAAATCTACATTTGTGAATTTTCCTTTGTGGATACAACCGTTAGCATGATGCAAAGACAGCAATGCACAAAGACAAGCAGACGTGCGCTCACAATGAAACACACATTAATTAATTCATGAACAATTACACCCAAGGGGTGATTCATAAATTGCATTTTGTAGTAACTAAAGTAGGACTACCGCTATAAAATGCAATTCAGAAACCAACAGGTGGAAATCACTCCTATTTTTTCTATGGCGAGAGATCCACACATGTAAGGTTACTACTAAGGGGTCGATTACGATGCCGTTCAGAAGGGCTCCGAATCGGATTCGGGTTTGCCGAATCCGTTTCGGAACCCTTGTTTCCGACCGAATCGTACACAGTTCCCAACGACCGATTATGATGCATGGAAAACGTTAGGGCTGTCCGAATCGGTTCCCAAAGGCATTCGGACAGGTTGCGTCTTTCGGAGCCGAATCGTACCGCTCTATGGACTCGGTTTCCGAGCAAGCGATTACGATGACCGATTCGGACAGCCGATCCGAACCGGTTTCTCCAGAACTAATTGGCTGCTGGAATCTGTCTCTAAGGGCCCGTAGCAGGCCCCCCTTCACCCGGGGCATTCCGAATGGGGCATGTGGGGGTACTACTAGAATTATGAGATACTGCTGTCACAGAATTTTCCCCATAATTATGGATTTGCAACATATGACACATAATCCGCTGTATAATTTCAAAATAATGAAGTAATACAATCACATTTGAGCCACGTTATGATACATAGTTTGGCTTTTCCTGTCTCATAATTTAGTCAAACCTGCCACATAATATGGGCCTCCCTTGTCGCAAAATTCTAGTGGCCATGCTTATAGGTAGCAGTAGTAAATGTACTGCTGCCTTGAGGCACCACACATGGCCACTCACAGGTACTGCAACACACTCACTTAGAAAATAATTACACTTTTAAGCTTTTATTAAAATTTATTTAACCTAATTCAACACAACAAAATGTAATACATATTAAATAAAAAATATTACTGTGGGTCTATACAAAGTATTATTTATATATGAAATAAATATATTAGAATAATTTAAATAATACAACATTTAATATACCAAGTGAATGTGCTGTAACATTTTATTTTATTTATTCTATTTTAATAGTGAACTTTTTAAAAAAATTTACATTTATATTAAATTATTATTATTTTTTTCTCAAAGAATGATACTCGTTAAAAATGCATTCTTTAGTTTGCTATGATTTTCCAGGGGCCTCAACTAGGGGGTGTGACATGAAATCTGCACTTAAATCTACACTTGGAAATAGCACAAAAGTGTAAATTTACACTAAGGTGCAGGGTTAGATGTGCCTATGAATAACTTATTTGTGTAAGTATACATTTGTCAGAAGATCCAATACATTCCACATGTGCCACAGTACACACATCTAAACCCAACATCCTGTACGCAAGCACAATTGCACATAAAACACGGATACAACCACAACACAAATGCTAAAGTACAGTTGCACAACAAAATTATACACACTGCATAATACACATTAACACACCCTACAATTATAAATTACCAATACATCCAAACTTAGTTCCACAGCTAGAAACCCCCCCCCAAAAGTATGTAAATACCACCTCGCAAACAATAACACACACATCAACATAGAAAGAGACATATGCTGGCCTCTATACAAGTACTCACATGCCAAACTTTGTACCAGAGCACACATGCCAAACTAGACAAACACACATTCCAACATTATGTCTATCCACATATAAGTACACACGTACCAATCAAGTGCACACATAACACACACAAATATACACACATACAACTTTCACACAAGTAGAGAAACTCTAATCCAAAGTACACACATAGCAACCCCACATGCAAAAAACAATCACATCCCAACTGGCAAGTACACAGAACAACCCATTGCAAATTCACATAACCAAAAACACAACCAAGTAGGGGTATGTATATTCAGAAATACACACATAACTGTACACACGTACGAACAATCTAGTACGGGGATACCAGACACACATCTAGCCTGGTTCTAGAGGTGGGGATAGGTGGCCAAGCCCCCTCGAGGGTGCCCCCTGGTCCAAACAAAACCTTTCACAAATGGATGATAGATAGATAGATAGATAGATAGATAGATAGATAGATAGATAGATAGATAGATAGATAATGATGATGGATGAACATTAATTTGTGTATTTTAAATGCTCCATGTCTGCTTGCAGGCCCTGCTCTCTGCCAACTTGCTTCACTTGCATGACATTTAGCAGTGACTTGGGCTACTTAACGAGTCTCTGTGACATGCAAGTCACAACTGGAGTGCAGCCAGGTCCATTATCCTCAGGCCTAGGAGCCATGTCTGCTGGGGTTCTGTTATAATGAAAACCAGGCCCTCTCTGTTTGCTTGAGGGCAGTGAATAGCAGATGCTATGACCACTGCAGCCTACAATCAGACCTGGGACACAGGGGGTGTCGCTCCTGCTGCTTCAAGAGCTCAGAAAGAAGCAAAGGCACATTTTTGCCATAAGCTGAGAGCTATCACAGGTATTTGTAGTTGCTGACGAGGGTGGAGCACTCTGAGGTCAGCACGGAGAAGAGTTTTCTGTGGCTATAGTTTATTTTGTACACTGACGATGGACAAGGGGTGTGACAGGCTGATCGGGCTGGATCAGAATCAGTCCCATTAGTGAGCATCTTGATTATAATTTTGCCCAGATTGCGACTGAATCCACCCCAGCCCTTCGCCCAACCATAGCAACCAAACTTTATGTCTCCCTATTTCTAAGTTCATTTTAAAATCATTCACTGTTATGCTATTTCCTCAAACCCTACTATGTTATTGTCACCCCTGCTGCCCACGTTAAAGGTGCAATGTCTAGTTTTTAAGTAACTTTTTCCCAAAACTTTCTTAGTGTGGACCCGTCTCTCCTATAACTAGAAATCCACCCATTAGAAGGCCTTTAGGAGCAAAAGACATTAAAATGTGCAGTGGGTATGGCCAAGGTCGTGACGATTGGATCAAACCAGTGCTTAATTTAAGCCGGTGGTTGCCCTCAAAGGGGCGTGGCCTATATAATTAAGGGCGTCGCTTAAAAGACTTACACTAAAAACCTGTGCTTAGCATAGTGTGCCGTCCGGCTGGTGTTTTGCTGTTTCTGTCATTGCATCCAGATATATAATACAGCAAGTAACATTATACCTACAAAAAGCCAGGACTATTGGCTTTGTTACTGGTTTTTAGTTGCATAAGATAACTAAACAACAATTATGGCTTCGTTGTTTATTGAAAATGCTTCAGTTCTGAAATGATGAGACTATGAAAGAACTGCAAAGAGTCTCTTCGAAGTTACATCAAAGGCAGTGAAGGGTTTTACTGCTGCAGGGTTAAGATTTTTTTTACCCTGAGGGTGAGGGCAAAAATGGAGAGCCCGATAGGGACCCGTCTCAGCACCTGCTTTTTAGAACTGCTGGTGCTGAGCATCGTCAGGACCCGGCCCACTTAAAGCCCTGCGAATATCCCCAAGTACACAAATACAGCTGCTCACAAAATTAAACACATAGCGGTCACCTCAAGTCTATCTCTTACACTCAAGCAAACCCATCCCCCCAGACACGCGCAAGCACGCAAACATGTTAACCTGGGAGGCTTATTTGCCCGCTTTCCTGTGACATTTAGCATTTTTCATTTGCAAGATATCATAAAACAGACGAGGCTCCTCCCATGAGCAGTTAGAAAGTTTGACTGCGTGCTGCCAATTTCTAAGAGGTACGTTTGCCTTTCCCAGTAGTATTATTATGCTTGATTGTGTGACGTCAGGATGTCTGACACGCTCACCTGTCCCACTTTCCCAGGTTAGAATCTTTGAACGTGTGATGTCATAATGACTAGGAGGTTCCTTGCTCAATCATTGTACGGTTTGAATGCTTGATTGTGTGACGTCATGAAGATTAGCAGGTTCCTTTATTTTCTCCACAGCATAGCTAGAAGCTTTGACTATGTGATGCCATAAAAACGAGGATGGGCTGCTCTGCTTTCTCTATCGCACAGTTAAAATAATTGTGTGATATCATATGCTTATTAGGCTATTCTGTCTCCTTCCATAAGTAACTAGCTGTATGATGTCAAAATAAACTCCAGTTTATGAAATGGCAAGTGAGAAGAGACAAATGTACATAAATACTGGTTTAATAAAAAAAATACCAAGAAAGCTCCTGTTTTCTCCGAGGTTTTTTTACTGCAGCAGCTTCTAGGTATTTTATTGTATTGTAATTGTATTTATATAGCGCTTACTACCGCTGATGAGGTGTCGAATCGCTTTTTCGGTGAGTAGCACGCAACTCCGGAACCCATAAAGGATTAGTGTTGAATTAGTATAGTGAAATATGAAAGTAATTTGAGTGGTGGATATGTTAGTGAGTTATTTGGATTGTGAAACATAGTGGAGAGATAGAAGAGGGAAAAAGGTTTGCATTTATATAGCGTTTGCTACCCCCGATTAGAGGTGTTGAAGCGCTTTTTCGGCGAGTAGCACGCTACTCCGGAACCCATAAAGTATTAGTGGTGAATTAATATAGTGAAATATGAAATTCATTTGAGCGATGGACATATTAGTCTGTTATTTGGATTGAAAAGGATAGTGGAGGGACAGAAGAGGGAAGGATTTAGATTTTGTTTTTGGGAGCTACAACCTAAGGTGTAGCTATCACAGGGCAGCAGGTGCTGTGGCAACTAGAAGCCCAGGATTTGAAGGGCCCATGCTGCCCTAAATATTTTGTCTTTTACTAGCCACTGTGGACCATTTCCTTTGTTGACATTATGGCTCATGGCACCATTACAGCACACCTTGAGTCAACATGCTGAAGAGCTGTCCATGGTGTCTCAGTGGACTAATGCATTTGTTTCAGAGGTTGACCTCATTGTCAGTCACACGTGTGAACTCTGGTGGGTCCACTCAGCCTTTCATCATTCTGAGGTTGACAAAATGAGTACCACCGAGTTGGGTAACTGTAAACATCTGTTATCTGTCAAAAGCAGCACGCGAGCTCTTGGGGGGGGGAGGGTTTGAAGTTGTGCTCTACAAATGCATGTTATGTAAGAGAAATACATTTCCAAAGAGCAAGAAGGTTTCAAACATCCAGGCAGATCACCTCAGATTTCTGGCAGTTTGAGTCACATCCCCAGTCTCGTGCAGAGATTGCAAGCTGAATCGCGACCCAGGAGACGACTCGAAACCACTTCCACATGGCATTTTTTCCACGTACGGCCAAAGAATGGAATGTTATTATTATGATTCTTTTTTTGGGTGCATGCACATTGTCAAACTTCTCCCGGGGCTGCTGATTTAAAGCTCGGTAAGCCCCCACAGAGCTGATTTTTAATTGCTTCCGAGGGATGCAGGTCAGATCTCCAACGTGAAGTTAGCCGCAGCGCCTTGTGGTTGCAAAACCCATTCGGTGGCTTTTACTTGCATTTCGAAAACATTTTTCTTTAAACTTATTAATGGCATGTAGGTAAATCATTATTTTTAATAAACGGAAGAGAAGCCTCGGGTAGAGGAATGCCGTTCACAGAATTATGCTTTAAGGTCCGACTTAAAAGCATTCTTTCATCGTCACATTTTTTTTAATAAGTTTCCATAACCTCGGCTAAACGAGCGCTCACAAACCTTTCCCTCTCCATTTTTAAAGAGGACTCGAATTTCCCTTCCTAATTGGCTCGAACCATTGATGAGGCATTTCCTATTTTATAAAAAAACGTCTCATTTAAATAGCTGCGCTTCGGTTGAATTTGTTCTCGAAATTTTGCAATCGTAAAGTGTAACACTAAAGAAAAATGTTAATTACTCGCAGGACGGCTGTCAATGCCGGAATTCGCCCCCGTGCGCCTTGAGGTGGCAGGAGATGTAAGTCGCGGCCTATGCATTCATTTGCATCTTTCACTGAAGAATCTTTCAGAGCTCCCACAAAGGGTCCTTAGCTCGCTTACCGTGTCACTGTTCTGTTGCCTGAAATGGTTTTTAATTGAGGGGGAGATTTTGAGCGCAAGAGGCAAAGGGTTGCTTGTTTCAGAGCGCCTTACCCTTTGTGTGTGTGTCGGTTTCATCCACACCCTTGCGCGCAATTAAAAGGCCGTTAAAGCGCTATTTAATTGGAGCAGGGTGTTCGGGGGTGCTCCAGATGTTTGGCCCCTCCCAGAGGCTCTCCGGGGCACGAGCGCGTTGACGCACAATAGGTAAATTCATGGTCGAGAATGCAATGGGGTTTGCGAATGGCCGCTGAGGGGCGGCAGAATGGCCCCCCTCGGTCAGGCGGGAGGCGCGGAAGTTCAAGGCTGCCGTGGTCTCAAAGCCCGGGGCGAAGCCAGGCCAAGCGTGCTATTGAGCGCCAAAGAACGGAGGAAGTCACCCGTGCCAATGGACTCCTTTGCCGGCCATCCAGGCGGAAGGACTGAGACGCCGCTCACAGTGGATGAGAAGAGGGAAGGGATTATTTTGGTCAGACTCATCCTTGAGCTTCGATCGCTCACATCATGTGGTCATCCCCAAATGGGGCCGAATTTACATATATGCCAAATATTCTGGTACCTGGTGCCTCATAGAAAAGGCTGGAAGGGCTTGGGGGTGGGTGATCTAAATCATCCCGAGGCTCTCTACTGCCTGACATATAGACTCCTACGACTATCGCTCATTGGTTAAAGGGACCATCAATTGAAGAGAAAAAGTAGTGCCCATTACCTCCTCGTCCGGCTTCCCGCCCCATTCCTTAACAGTGAGCAGCTTGTCTGCTCCCCAGAAACCTTATACCTAGCAGAGTTTTTAACACTTCCCCCAATATGGCGCCACCTATCAGGTGAGAATATAGAGGGAAGTGCGTCACACTAATATCCTGTTCGTTTTTTTCTGACTTCGTCAGTTACTCTTTGCCTAGCAGTGCGGTTGGTCGGGTAAGTGTTGTTCCCTTCTTTTTTGTTTTTTGGCGGCCTGCTGTAGCGGCCGCCTTTTTCAGTTCTCTCTGTTTTACATTTATGTTTACGCGGCCCGCTCTAGCGGCCGCTTGTGCCTGTTTGCTCGCTTCGGCGGCGCGCTTGTTGCAATTTCTACAGCCTTGGTGAACGTAGTGTTGACCGCTGTGCAGCGGTGGGTTGTACTGCGCACTTACTTGGCATTTCCGTACGCGGCCTGCTCTAGCGGCCGCTTCTCGCTTGCCGGTGCCTTCACGCCCTGCTTTAGCGGGCGCGGAACCTCTGAAGATAGCTTGCGGCGCTGAGCGTACTCCTGGTTTTCCTGCCTCTCTTAGGGTGTTTTCCATGGCTCATTTTTATGCTTCCGCCCACTTCCTGATTACACGAGAGGTCGGGTGCCTCGGGACTTCGTTTTCTTTTTAAACGAGTCCTTTTTCGGTTGGTCCCCGACCTCTGCTGGGTTGATTTACGGCGCATGTTCTTGACTGTTGCTCTGTTCTTGCGCTGCCATGGATCAGGGTGCGTCTGGCTCTGCTGCTCCTACTTTGGATGCCCTGCGCCTCATTGTAAATGAGGCTGTGGCTGCTGCTTTCCGGGCTCAGGAGGCGGATGGCCCTCCTGCCAAAGTGCCTCGTGGGTCCCTGAGTCAGCCTGGTCCCTCGGCTGATGATGTGGGGGTCGAGGAGGATTGTGTGCGTGGTCGTTTTGTTCAGGGGCGGAGCTCTCTGATTTGTTTGTCCATGTGCGGGGCAATTTGGGTTTCGCTCTTCCTGTGCCAGATGTCCTGGAGGATGACTTTTTACTCAGTATCACCAGCCAGATCCTGAGTCTTTGCCCTTGCACGGCGCAGTGCGCAAAGTGCTTACCGATGAGTGGAAGGATGTTGATAAGTCAGTTTTCCCTCGCTTTTTGATTAAGCGTTATCCGTTGGAGGGGTTTTCTGCTGAATACCCTTAGTTGGTCAAGGTTGACAATTTGATGGCTGGCCTTTCCACGCAGGGCTTGGTTCTGTCGGATGATGCCCTTCTTTCTGACGCTGTTGATAAAAGGGTGGAAGGGGCGGTGAAGCGTTCCTACGCCGCTTCCCATTTTGCTGTCAGGGCCACGACCTACTCCAACTATATGGTCCAGTCCCTGCTAAAGGATTTCCAGGGCTTCTGTTGCAGGAGGGTGAAGATGCCTCCTCTCTCTTGGCTCTGATGGAGCTGCAGGCGCGCTATTTGTTGGACATTTCTTTTGATAATCTGTGTGCTGCGGCAGCTGCTTCTGGGGCTCCGATTGCTGCTCGACATCATATCTGGATGCAGTCTTGGAAGGCTGAGTCCTCCCAGAAGTCGGTCCTGCTTAAGTTGCCTTTTGTGGGTTCCAAGGTGTTCGGGCCCCAGCTGGAGGATTTGGTCAAGCATTCGGCGGAGAATCGTAAGCTTGTGGCTCCTGTTCGCCCTCCTTCTCGGGGGCGTGGGTTTGGATACTGCCGTGCCCTTGGCTTTCCTTCCGCCAGGGGTGCTCCGCAGCCCTTTTGTGGCAGGGGTCGTGGCCGGGGGGGCCCCTGGTAGTGCCAATTCCCGAGCCCAGGCTGGTGGTTCTGCCTCCGCTCCTTCTCCAAAGCAATGACTATCTGCCTTTTCCGGTTGGGGGTCGCCTTCGCTTTTTTGTGCATCAATGGTTGAGTCTTCCAGATGCCTGGGCGGTGCAGACGGTGTCTTCAGGTTACCGGATCGAGTTTTCCTCTCCTCCCCCTCCGGTCTTCCGGGGAGACTCCTCTGCCTCGTCATCCTATGAGGCGGGCGGCCTTACTGGAGGGCGTGTGGCTTCTCTTGGAGAAGGCGGCTATTGTGGAGGTTCCTCCTCTGGAGCGAGGCCAGGGTTGTTATTCCATCCTTTTTCTGTTCTCCAAGAAGGATACGGCGGACCTGCGCCCTGTTTTGGATCTGAAGAGGGTCAATCTCTACATTCCTCGTCGTCCTTTCAAAATGGTGACTTTGCTGTCTATACTGCATCTGGTGCTGCCGGGGTGTTACCTTGCCTCACTGGACCTGATGGATGCCTATCTGCATGTGCCTATCCATCCTGCGGATCAGCGGTTTCTCTGTTTTGCTGTTGACTCCCGGCACTTTCAGTTCCGGGTGCTTCCTCTCGCCCTTTCATCGGCGCCAAGGGTTTTCACGAAGCTCTTGGCCCCTCTGGTGGGTATCCTCCATTCCAGGGGTCTTCAAGTTTTTCCCCACCTTGATGATTGGTTGATTGTTTCTCCTTCTTTCTCTCAGGCTCTGTCGGATGTGGACCAGGTCTGTCGCCTTCTGGAGTCCTATGGATTCCTCATCAATCACAGGAAGTCTTCCCTGCTGCCCTCCCAGACTCTGAAGTTCCTGGGGGCTCTCTTCCGTATGGATCTGGGGATGGTGTTCCTCTCCCAGGAGAGACAGTTGACTTTGTTCCGTGACCTTTCGTGGGTTCTGTCCCAGTCCCAGGTGTCTGCCCGGCTCTGGTTGCGGAGTCAGGGGGAGATGGCTTCCACTCTGCATCTCCTCCCTTGGGCCCGTCTCCATTTGTATCCCCTCCTGCATCACGTTCTGGCCCACTGGGATCCTGCCTCTCAGGACTACGATGCTCTTATTCCTGTTACACCAGGGATTCGGGCTGCTCTCCAAAGGTGGTTGTCCCCTCAGTCTCTTTCCCGGGGTTTTGACCGTCTTCCTCCTCCAGCTGTGGTGGTGTTGTCAACCCATGCCAGTGCCATGGGTTGGGGTGCGGTGCTGGGTGCTTCAAAGGCTCAGGGTCGGTGGTCCTGGTTCGAGTCTCTCCAGACGTCGAACTGGAAGGAGTTGCGGGCGGTTTGGTTGGCCCTTCTGTGGTTTGCTCCTCTCCTTCTGGGCCGTGCTGTCTCTGTTCAGACCGACCCCCAGGCTGTTCGGGCTTATGTGAATCGTCAGGGGGCATGTGCCGGTCTCTGTTTCTCCTTTCCAGGAGGATCGGTCTTTGGGCCGAGTGGAATCTCCTGTCTCTGACGGCTGTCTATCTTCTGGGGAAGGAGAATGGGCCTGCGTACTCTCTGAGCAGGGTATTTCCTTCCTCGGTGACCATGTGTCTGTCCCCTCTTCTGTTCAATCAGATCCTCCTCCGGTTTGGCCTTCCTTGGCTAGATCTGTTTGCCTCGGAGGATTCTGCCCTTCTTTCTCATTTTTGCAGCCTCGTTCCTTCTCAGTTGGCCTGGGCGATCAATGCTTTCTCCATTCCGTGGTCGCTGGGTCTCCTGTTTGCCTTCCCGCCCTTTGCCTTGATCCCCCGGGTCGTCCGGAAGATTCGGTTGGATCGGGCGGAGGTTCTTCTGGTGGTGCTGGAGTGGTCCCGTCAGCCTTGGTTTCCCCTTCTTCTGGCCTTGTCAGTGTGCCCCCATTGGCAGTTTCCCCTGTGTCCCTCCCCGCTGCAGGCTCCTCTTCTCCGCATGTCCTCTCTGCGCCGCCTCCGGCTGGGGGTTTGGCACTTGAGAGGTTGAGTTTGTTGGACCAGGGTTGTTCTGTCAAGGTGGCCCAGAGCATCCAATTGTCTCGACGGCCTTCCACCCTGAAGTTTTATGACCGGCATTGGAAGAACTTCTACTCCTGGTGCCTGGGGAAGGGTCTGTCATCCTCCTCCTGTGCGGCTGTGCGGGCACTGGACTTCTTGCGGGATGGGTTTGTACTGGGGCTCGCTGTCTCCACTCTCCGTGCTCAGTGGGCTGCCATACTTGCTTTTAGGGGTTCTTCTGTGTCTTCTGTCTCCCCTTTGGTAGCTCGCCTTTTGCAGAGTTTTTTGATTCAGTGTCCTGTCTCTCACTCTCCTGTCCCGGCCTGGGATCTCCCCCTAGTTCTGCAGGCCTTGACTGGTCCCCCTTTTGAGCCTTTGCTCTCTGTGGACCTTAAGTTCCTTACGGCTAAGGTTCTTTTTTTGGTGGCCATTTCTTCTGGGCGGCGGGTTGGTGAGCTTGGTGCTTTGATGGCTTCCCCCCCTTTTTTGCGTTTTTGCTCTGACAAGGTGATTCTTCGTCCTAGTCAGTTTTTTCTGCCCAAGGTTTTGTCTTCTTTCCACTGTCAGGAGGATATTGTCCTCCCTGTCTTTTTTCCGGACCCCTCCTCCCCGGAGGAAGTGGTTTTTCATTCTTTGGATGTGTTGAGAGCTCTCCGCATCTATTTGGATCGGACCAGTGCTTTTCGGAAAGTTGATTCCTTGTTTGTTACGTACGGGATCTCTGGGAAGGGGCTTCGTCCTTCCTTGTCCACCTTGACTCGTTGGGTGAAGTGTGCTGTTGTTTTGGCTTATGAGTCTGCTCACTGTCCTCTCCCTTCTTCTGTCCAGGGTAGGTCCACCCAGGGTGTCTCCTCTTCCTGGGCCATGTTCAAAGGTGTTTAACCACAAAACCTCAGGGAAGACCTGGGGAAGGGAACTAGAGGCACGGGGTGCTAGGAGTAGGCAGCCTCCAAACTATAATGTTTAACACAAAAGAGCCGCTCCTAGTGTGATGACCTAAGTGCTATAATGTAATAGTGTTACCTTGTGAGTGCAGGCATCTCACAAAGAGTAAAAGCCTGGTCTCACACACCACCTGGTGTCATGCTTCATCATTGACCAGTCCTCGCCCTCTAAAAACTTGGTTTGATAGAGGGCGGGTATGCACCTGAAGACAGGGATGCACTTCTAAAACTAAGTGGGGGCCCTTACAAAAAAAGGTGAAGTTAAAAGGCCATTACAGATGTCATACTTATTTTAATATAACTGGCATCTGTATGGTGATTAAAATGAAGTGGTCGGTGTGTTGGGGATTCTATTGTCCCCCCCACCGTATTATAAGTGGTCAACATGTTTCTGCCTGCTGGCCCCGAGGGGTCCGTGGCATTCATCAGGACCTATACTGCATAAACGGGCTCCGCCTTACCGTGTAATTCTGGTGAGGGTTCCACTTGGTGGGGTGAACACTTTCACACACCACCGTGTGTGCGGCTAAAATTAACGCCTGTAGAAAAAGAAAACAGAAGTGAAGTCCAGACACAAGTACTATAGTAACAAGTCTGGTAAAGGTCATCTGGTATGCCACATACTCATGCAAAATATAAGTGCGTGGCTATAAGTGCATCAAGTTGTGACATTCATCTGTGCACTTAAAAGAAAAAGTGGGGAACACGGTTCCCAATGCTTACCCTAACTGATGGGACCTACTAGCCCCATAGGAGAGTGAGGAGGGAGACCCCTTTGGTCAAGCGCTAGATAAGGAGGAGAGAAAAGGAAAAAATCCAGGTGGGGTCAGACATGTCCCAGGAGTGTTCTGGGTACTGTTATGCTCAAAATGATGCCAGACACTAAACATACGCCTGGAGTATGTTACCAAAAGGTTACCGACACATTCATACCTCCCATACATGCTCTTACTGTAAATGGGGAAAACTCCCATCACTGCACCTACATCCGATCTCCTCGCTGGTAAATGAGGGGCATAACTGCGCGCTATTTATACCGTTAAGCATCGGTACGCCAATGCTAATTGGGACTAATTGGCGAGGATCCGGTGTCAGGACGCCGTGCAGGGAGAATGGTGCCTGACCTGCCTGTTGCTTGTTAAAGAGCAATACGGCCCTTAAAAAGACATCCGCTGTCCTAATAGTGGCTTGCCTGAGTGATACGGCATGGCGAGGGGCCGTCATAGCTGCTAGCGCTGTCTATTTCTGACGCTTGCGCACTAACTCACAGGGGAGAGGGCGCGAGCTTGTAACTAAGGCATCTGTCTCAGAGCCGCGCATGCGCACCATCGTGCACTATTAAGGGAGTGGTTGTGAGCTGCCCCGCCTGATGTAGCGTGTTTGTTCAAAAGTTGATTATAGTCAAGTGAGGTATAAACGCAATAAAAACAACAGCGCCGGCTGTGAATAAAGTGTCATGTTATAAGGCCTCCAGGACAAAATGGTAAATAAATTTTACCCAAAAGCGGCAACTCATCCATACACTGCTAGCTGTTATGCCTAATGCAGCGCGTATATTCAAGGAATAGTTAAGAGAGTTAAAAAAGCAAAAAACCAGAAAAACACAAAAACACGAAAACAGTTAAACCAACAGCGCCTGCTGTGAGTAAAGTGTCATGTAATAAGGCCTCCAGCCACAGGTGGCCATTGCACTCACCCAAAGACGGCAGTTTATCCATACATGCCATGTTAAAAGGGGACTTTGGAGATGACATTACTACCAGAAAACACGAATGAACCCAAGACAGTGCTCTTGGGTAACAAAGATGTAGATGACACATGTGATCAGTGTGATTTCTTGATGGATTCTAATAATAGATTCTGTGTATTTGTTTCTCTGGTCAATGTGAAATAAAGACAGAGTGGACCACTGTGAGGTCATATAGATCACTGGGCCAATTGGAGCCAAGGGATCTCATCGTTGAGTCCCTTTTCCCATGTACGAAGCCTGTAAACCCACCTCTGTTCTCTGATGTGTAGTGGTTTGGTGAGTTCAGTTTTATGTTTTTTCATGACTTCCAGGATTACCCATCTCAGGTCGCTATCCTTATGATTAGATTCCAGAAAATGCCTGGTGAGTTTGGTGTTAGTTTTTTACACCGTATCGTACTGCGAATGCGATGTTCATTAATGCGAACCTTAATCTTCCTGGTAGTCATGCCCACATACATGAGATTGCAGGGACATGTCAGGAGATAGACCACATTTTTGGTGTTACAGTTGCTGAAGCTGTTGAGTTTCCATGGGTTCCCCGTGCCTATGTCTACTTCTTTAGTGGTTATGGTGAGTGGGCATGCCATGCAGCTTCCACAGGCGAAATGACCAGTGGGCCTCTGTGTGTTCCATAAGGTGACCTGGTTGTTCACTGGTGTTGGAGAGTCTTTAGCATGTACTAGGACATCTCGGATGTTTTTACTCCTTTTGAAAGCGAACAGCGGGGGTGCCCATTGCTTGTCGGCTCCATCCAAAATGTGCCAGTACTTCTTGATAATCCTTTGTACACTGTTCGAGATTGGGGTGTATGTTGTTACACACACAATGCAGTCTGATTTCTCCTTGTTACTGTCCTCTAACAAGGCCTCTCGATTGTTATTCCTGGCTCTCTTTTTGGCTTTCTTTATCATCTTCCTAGGGTAATGTCGGTTCAGTAACTTTTTTTCAAGTTCCTCTGCTTGTATAGTGAAGTTCTCTGTCTCTGAGCAGTTCCTGCGTACCCGTAAGAATTGACCTACTGGCAGGTTATCACGCAGCGCTTTAGGGTGGTAGCTCTCGTATAATAGGAGGCTGTTCTTGTCCGTTGGTTTATTATGTACTTTGTACTTATGCCCCCTTCCGTCATGCTAATGTCCAGATCGAGAAAGATGGCATGATGTTTACTAATAGAATGGGTGAATCTCAGGTGACTATCTTTTGTGTTCACCCAGTCTACAAAACTTTTTGCTGATTCCTCATCCCCTCTCCATACGATGAGCACATCATCGATATAGCGCTTCCATGTTTTCATTTGTTCAGCGAAGGGGTTGTTGGTGTTGAAAATGTAGTCCTCCTCGAATTGGTGCACGTACAGACACGCCAGGCTAGGGGCGAATGTACTGCCCATCGATGTACCTGTGATTTGATGATAAATATCTTCTTCAAACTCGAAAAAAAATTCCGTAAGGGCAATGTCTGCACACTCCATGATGAAATGTCGGGGAGTGAGGAAATCCCATTCCAAATTCAGCAAGATTTCCTCAACTACTGCCAGGGTCCGTCTTTGTGGGATGCTCGTGTACAGGGCCTCGATGTCCATTGTAATAAAGATATCTTCTGTGCTATTAATTTGCAGGTCTCGAAGTAGACACAATACATCTTTGGTATCTTTAAGATAGGATGGAGATTTCTGCACTATCGGTTTTAAAAACCAATCGCAGAATTGCGAAAGTGGCTCCAAAATTGATCCAATGCCTGAGACTATCGGTCTGCCCGGGGGTGGCATCCTCCCTTTGTGAATTTTAGGGAGTGTATAGAATCTTGGTGTTCTTGGGGTCTCATTGATAAGGAAATCAGCTTCCTGTTTTGTAATCCAATCATGGCAGAGTGCTTCATCCACCATGTTTTTGATTTTGTTAATCAGACGTGGTGTTGGGTTTTCTGTGTGGATTTCATAACTGGTACCATCTGAGAGTAGCCGGTTGCACTCATCCCTGTACATGGTTTTGTTCATCAGCACAATCGCACCCCCTTTGTCAGCTGGTTTGATCGTGAGGTCTGAGTTGTTCTTCAGGTCTTCTAGTGCTTTCCGTTCTGCTCTTGTCAGGTTTTGGAAACCTTTTTCTTGTCCAAAATTAATCTGTTCCACTTCCTTCAGAACTCGTTGTTCAAAGGCCAGTATGTGGCATGGGATAGTCTGAGTGTGGGGTACAAATGTGGATTTCTTCCTAAGGCCTGTATTTCTCGCCTCTGGCTGCTCTCCTCCTTTGTCCCCAAAATGGTTGCGAAGTTTGATCTTCCTAAAAAACTGTGCTAATTCGGTACTAAGAGTGAAGGGGTCGTTCAGTGGTGTGGGAACGAAACCAAGGCCTTTGGAGAGAACTGTTTCCTCGTCTTTGGACAGGTTGTGGTCACTCAGGTTAACAATATTCGTTACTCAAGGCTCGTCGATGGGCCTTTCCCTCTCCCTCTGCTCCTTGTTCCCATGGCGACTGATGATTGGTCTTCCCATTGTACTCTTGTGTTCAGTTTTTTCTTTCCTCTTCCCCTTCCACGGCCTCTGTATAAAAAAGGCTGTGGGCCCTGTGGGAATCCAAAACCTGTAGGAAAATATGGTTGTTGCCAGAGCCCGAACTGAGGCATGGATGGCTGCATCATCGGGTTATGATAGTTCTGCTGTCGTCTTACTTGATGGCCATCAGTACTCTCATCACTGCTGCTTCCGCTCGTGCTCCTCTCATCTCCTGAACTAAAAGTCCAGTTTTGTGGAGTGGGTCTAAACCGTTGTGGTTTCCTGTTCTGATGTTGTTGGGGAGCTTTTTCATAGTACTCATCCGTAGTATAGGGATATACGGTCTCCCGGCTAAATTTCTGGACATCTTTCTTGAGCTTTGTTAATTTTGACTGGGTGAGGTACTCTTTGTAGTCAGTGTGGTCTTTATTTATCTCATCCAGCTTTTTCTTAAATACTGTTATATGCACCATGGTTTTTAACCTGCTCTCACTTTGCTGAATTTCTACCAGGAGCGCATCCGCCAATTGCCTGGCGGTATTGATGATAAGGACTAACCAATCCTTAGTGCATTTCCACGCAATTCTAGACCAATTGGTCCGGAATTCCTTATTGTTAAGGAAAAGTCTTGGCTCGTTAGTACCCACTAGACCTCTAGGGGCACTGTTCTTTCGCAGGTACTCTGTCATGAATGCTCCATGCAGGGCCGTTCTAATCTGCTCTTTCTTTTTGCGGTGAGTGATTCCCACTCATCCGAATTCTGGACTACTTGTGACACCACCGTTTCCGCTAATAAAGACGGTGTTCTTAGGATTTCTGCATAGTTCTCCTCATTAAACGCTAATTCGGTATCCATGTTCTTGACAAAAAAACGGGTTCTGGTTTCGTTTGGTTCCGGACTCCGGGTTGGGCCCACAGTTGGGTCAGTAATTCACCCCTACGAGTATTCCCACAGCTATCCGCTATACAAAAGTGTTTAACCACAAAACCTCAGGGAAGACCTGGGGAAGGGAACTAGAGGGGTGCTAGGAGTAGGCAGCCTCCAAACTATAATGTTTAACACAAAAGAGCCTTAACTCACAGCAGGCGCTGTTGGTTTAACTGTTTTCGTGTTTTTGTGTTTTTCTGGTTTTTTGCTTTTTTAACTCTCTTAACTATTCCTTGAATATACGCGCTGCATTAGGCATAACAGCTAGCAGTGTATGGATGAGTTGCCGCTTTTGGGTAAAATGTATTTACCATTTTGTCCTGGAGGCCTTATAACATGACACTTTATTCACAGCCGGCGCTATTGTTTTTTTTAATTTTGTTTTTTATAACTCTTTTTATTAAGAAATTGGCATATTAAACAATAAGGACATAGCATTCTACAAGCAGGTAATGGTATACAGTGCGACAACACATTAAAGATCTCTTCACCACAGTGCAGCATGAGTGTATTCGAGGATACCACATTATTCAATATTGTCAACCCCATCTCCTCGACCCCCGGCGGCTCACATATTTCCCCCGGAAAGTATTCCAGGGCCCCCAAATTTGAGACCACTTCTTCGGGCATCCCCTGGAAACATAAATAGGAATCTCCGTCACCATACACCAATCCATGTCTCTGGCCCAGTCCGCAATGCTCGGCAATGTTGGAGCCTTCCACAGTCGTGCAATATTCCGCTTGGCCACCTTGTAGCCTAAAGTGACCCATATCCTCTCCTTGGCCTTAAGGTCAGTGGGGTCCCATATGTTTAACAAAATCAATTTGATATTGCATTGCAATTTGCAATTTGATATTGCATTGCACCTGTTGCCCCAATACTTCCTCCAATACTTCCTCCATCATTAATACCACCCGCTCCCAGAATTTCTGAACCATCTCACATTCCCAAAGTGTATGGATGAAGGTGCCCTCCTGCCCACAATGCCGTGTACAGCCGCTATCTTGGATGTTTCCCATATGAACCAACGAGGGGCCAGACAAGTACGTCCTATGGAGGATTTTTAGCTGAACCAGTCGGAGTCTGGAGGAGATGGCAACCTCGCGGGGAGAAGCCACTGCGGCTCGCCACTCCTCGTCATCCAAACCTGCCACATCGTGGTCCCATTTGCCTCTTAGCCGAATTAGGGGATCGGTCATATTATTGATAAGTTTCTGATATATGAGGGATATGGCTTTTTCAGGCAAATCGCCATCTAGAATCCTGTCCTCAAGAGGAGAGGATTCTGGGAGGTCCGTTCCCTTGGGGAGAGCCGAGAGCAGCGCATGTCAAATCTGGAGATAACAAAACTGTTCAGAGCTGGCCATTTCAAACTCGCTACTGAGTTGGGAGAATGGTATGACAGATCCGGATTTCCAAAGGTCCCCAATTCTGGGAATATCGATGGTGTCCCATTTGTCGAACCCCAAGGAGTGCGATAACCGACCCAACTGGTCACAATGCCAAAGTGGCGTAGCCCGCGTAAGTCTGCCCTCCCACCCCAGGCTTTTAGTAGCGTCTTTCCATATTTGCATGGCGTGCTTGGTCGGGCCGGACAAGACATTTTTCTGAGACTTTACATACAGCGCTCCCTCAAACCCACCCCCAGGGAGGCGCCATCGGTCAATCCGAAAGGCCGGGTCGTCGTGCCGCCTATAGGTGCATTGATTAATGGCAGCGAGCTGCGAGGCCCAGTAATATTTTTTCATGTCGGGGAGTCCAATGCCCCCGTCGAACCACCCCAGTGTGAGCTTATGTGTGGCGATGCGAGGTGGCTTGCCTTCCCATAGCAAATCGCGCACAATGCTCTCTAGTTCTTTAAAGTACGATGCCGCGACCGGAAGGGGAGTGTTTTGCAACACGTACAGAAGGCGGGGGAGGGACATCATTTTGAATAGGGCAGCACGTCCCAGGAGAGTCAAAGGGAGCGATTTCCAGTGCTGGACATCAGATTTGAGGCGCGTTAGCGGTGGCCGGAGGTTGGTGTCATAAAATCGAGTCAGATCTTTAGATACCCAGATTCCCAGATACTTGAAGCCCTCACCGGCCTCTGTGAGCTGGCAATTCCGGGGAAGTCGAGGTCTCTGCCCACTTAGAACGTAGAGCACCGATTTGGACCAGTTGATCTGGTAGCCCGCGAACTTACCAAAGACATGGAATATATCCATCACCACATTGAGAGACGCCGCCGGGGAGGCGAGATAAAGCAGGATGTGATATGCGGTCCTCCCACCCAAATGTCCATTTAAGGCCCCGAATGGCGGGGCTCTGCCGGATCCACGCTGCATGGGGTTCTAAGGCCAAGGCGAAGAGGAGTGGCGACAGAGGGCAACCTTGCCTGGTGCCCCTACCGAGAGATAATACTGGAGATTTCCGATTGTTTACGACCACTTGCGCCAATGGTTGGTGATATAAAAGGCGCACCCATTTAATAAATTCCGGACCAAATCCTAGTTTGTAAAGCACCGCGAACATGTAGGGCCATTCAATGGTGTCAAAGGCCGAAGCGGCGTCCAGAGACACCACCACGGCATCTTCGCGTATTGTATCTGCCCTGCAAAGCACTGCGTGCAGTCGACGGAGGTTAAGAGACGTATTTCTTGCCGGCATGAACCCGGACTGGTCCGGGTGGACCAAGGTGGGAAGAACTCGTAACAAGCGAGTGGCAAGGACTTTTGCAAGGATCTTAGCCTCGCAGTTGAGGAGCGAGATGGGCCTGTATGAGGAACACAAGTCGGCGGGTTTACCCGCTTTAAGGATAACAATAATATTGGCCAGTCTGTGATCCTCGGGAAGAATTCCTAGCTCTTTACTTTGTTTATACATAGCAGTGATAAAAGGGGCGGTCATGCCTGCCGTTAACTTGAATAGTTCTATAGGGATCCCGTTTGGGCCCGACGCCCTCCCTCCCCGCAGATCATGGATGGCCCTTTCCACTTCAGTGACAGTGATATCGCGGTCTAGGTCGAGACTCTCCTCCTCCGTAACAACTGGCATCCGTATGTCACGCAATAGGGAAGAAGCCTCTTCTTCTGTAGAAGTCGTGCTGGAGGAGTACAGGGAGTGGTAATAACTACCAAATGCGTCTGCGATATCTTGCGGGGCCGTGATACGGGATTGAGAATCAGTGGCAAGTTCAATCACAACGCGCTGCGCCCCATCTCTGCGATCCAGCCAAGCCAGCAGTTTGCCCGCCTTATCACCTACATCATAAACCCTGCTGAGGGTAGCCCGATGTAGCGCTTTAGCCGCATCTGTGGCCAGGTTCAGAAGCTCCTTGGTTTTAATACGGAGCTGCTGGCGCACTTCTGCCGAGTCTTGCGATCTAACTGCGCGTTCCAGTTCTAGGATCTCCTCCTCTATTCGCGTTATGGCAGTGGCCTTCTCCTTAGGTTACCCTGCGATTTGTCCCAGGACCACCCCTCGAATGACAGCCCTATAGGCCTCCCAGAGTGAGACTGATGAGCTAACTGACCCCAGATTTTCTTGGAAGTACAATTCGGTTTCGGACAGAACCCTGTCCCTTATGGGGGGGGGTCGTGAGATACCACGAGTTGATTGGTGCCACCCTGCCGACCGAGGGTTCCCCAACCTCCAATCTGCACAGAACTGGGGAGTGGTCCGATATGCCCCTGGCCAAGTGACGTATGTCTTTGACGGTGTAGAGATGATGTGTAAGTGTGAGCACATAATCGATGCGTGACATGGTCCCATGGGGACCCGAGAGATGTGTGTACTGAAGGTCCGCTGGGTGCAGACACCTCCAGACATCCGCCAGTCCCATTGCACCCAGAAAACTATGGATCCGTTTCCGGGATAGTGGCAGGTCTTTCTGGGGCCAGCGGTCCAGGGAATCTGAGACAATGGAGTTAAAGTCCCCCCGATCAATAACCGCCCATCCGGCAAATCCAGGAGTAGGTCGCTGAGATCAATAAAGGCCTGTGTATGGAGGCCCGGTGGAATGTATACTGAGACCAAGTTGAGGGTGGCTCCCTCCCAGGCTCCAGACAGAGCTACGAATCTACCCAGTGGGTCCGTGCGGACCTTATTAATTGTTAAGGGGAAGGATTTACGAACGAGAATGCCCACTCCCCGAGAACCGGAGCCAAAAGCAGAGTGAGCCACCAACTGAAACCCCCATCATGACAGGGCCCTACAATCATTGCCCAACAGGTGGGTCTCCTGCAAAAACACGACATTCGGTGAATGTCGTTTTAGAAATTGGAGAACCACCCCTCTCTTTATTCTGTCCCCCAGCCCATTTACATTCCATGAAAGCAAAAGAAGTTTCTGTCTACTCATAGTACCCATCACTCTGAATTAAAGGTCTGATATGCCCCGGGGAGGAGCCCGTCGGGGGGAAGACAAAGGAAGAGATCATTACATTTCCCAGCACTGTGATCCACCAGAGCACAGCTAACGTCGTGCCTGCTGCTGTTAGTATCTGCATCCGACAGGAGAGCAAAGTGAGTGTCGGACTACCCATAGTACCCATCTGCAGATTCAAAGGTATGAGGTAACCCAGAGAGGAGCACAACCTGTGGAAAATGAGGAAGGATTCTGCGACATTCCTAAGCACCGTGGACCATGAGTGCATTACGAACACTGCAACTGTCGCTATGTGCATCTGAAACCAATCGAATATGCCATGTCTAAACAAAAACAATACTAAAATCAAAACACAAACGCAATCCCTTCCCACCCACCCCGCAAACCCAAAATACTTTCCCCCCATCCCCCTCCCTGCCTCCCTGCTCGGCGGTAACAAAACCTCCTGCCCCCCAAACTAGCAGAGTGCCTATCGCCCACCCTTCCAAAAACGTACGGGGTTGTGCAGTCGAACCGAGCACCTATCTGTGAAAAGTTTTGTTGTACCGACAATAACATTGATAATCAAACATGTTTATATTAAGAGCATCAGCTAGGGCCTAAAATACGCCCCACTACGCCCACATGGTCAACCGGGAAACAGGCAAAGTTCGGGGAGATCAGCCCAGCCAGGACAGATGTGACAGAAGAACTCAATATAACAAAGTCTGACGCCTCTGACGGAGGTGACTCTATCCCCACAGCTCTCCGGCTATCTGGACCATTCCAGCTTGCAAAGGGAAAATATACAGACCAGTCATTCAGCATCTCCTGCCGCCTCATTCAAGTCCTGCTGTGGCGAGCCGCCACCAGAAGCTCGGGCGTCTTCGTCCTTCCTCACGCCACGACGAGGGCCGCGGCGGCGGCCCGCTGCACGCCAGCCCTCCAGCCAGTCCCAGGTCTCCTCCGGGGTGGTGAAGAACCAGGATTTCCCCTCCGATTCTACTCTCAGCTTGGCCGGGAACATCATAGCATATTTCAAGTCCTTGTCACGGAGCGCTTTTTTCACTTACAAGAAGCTGCGCCGTTGTCGCTGCACCCTGAGGGTGAAGTCCGGAAAGAAAGTGATGCGACTATTTTGGAAGTCCACTGGCGGAGCGGGCACATTGCAGGATGACATCCCTGTCGCGGAAATTGAAGATCTTGGCAAGAAGTGGTCGCGGGGGGGCTCCAGGCCTCGGCCGGCCGCCTGGCACCCGGTGCGCTCTTTCCACTGAGAAGAAGTTGGAGAGTCCCCGCGGCTTGAGGTAGGTAGTGATCAGATCTTCCACGAAAAGGTCCGCCGATGGCCCCTCTGCTCGTTACGGCACCCCAATGATGCAGACGTTGTTGCGCCTGGAGCGCCCTTCATAGTCATCCAACTGCGCTTCCAGCTTCGCAGCGTGTGTTTGCAGGTCGTCCACTTTTCTTTGCAACGCGGACGTGTCTTCCACTAGGGAGGTCGCCTTGATTTCAACATCTTTCAGGCACGAGTTCATTGAGCGCATATCTTCTCTAATGAGGGACACTTCTGTCAATATGCGACTCCAAGGATGTGCGAACGGTGGTGATGGCTTCCAGAATATCCTGCAACGTTGGTTCCTTTTGCTTCCCGCCGGACTCGAACTTGTCGGATACGGCTGGTCCTCCTTTGGGGCTTGCGCCGGGGCCACCCTCCCATGCGTATTTCGTCAGTTTGGTCTGGAGCGCTGCCTTTGAGCTGCGACCCCCCGCCATGATGTATATTGATCCCTCCGATGGGGCTTACTTGCGGTTGGTTCGGGGTACTGTACGCGGCAGAAGCAGCGATGCCACCAACGTCTACCCCGCTGTGCGATATAGTCCGTCAACAACTGGAGCACGTGCCTCAGGTTACCCACTTCTGATATCCTCCAGTACTAGGGTGTTGTTACGTGCGTGCCAGGGCCGCTCCGGAAACACGTCTCGGCCGTACTTCAGAGTTAGCGTTGAGAGAGTGAGGGACTGCGCCGCGGGGGCTACGCAGCGGAGATAGGTGTCTATTTGCCCAACAACTTTTGAGGCCAATAGGGCAGGGCAGCGATGCAATGTTGGTGGGCAGCTGCGGGGGGTTACAGCAGCGTCACAGCCAGCGAGCCCTTATGTGTCGCAGTCCAAGGCAAGAAGTAGTTCCAAATCACCGTCGTCGTCTATCATAGCATCCGTTGCGGGCGCGCAGCTGTGTGTTGGTTCTTACAGCGTGGCGGCACCGCAATAATGGTCCCGTGCTGTTCTGATGCACAGGGCACAGAGTCGCTGGATATCCTTCCAGCAGCTCAGTGAGAAGCCAGGCTGCGCACTTCACTCCCGGCCGGAGCGGGGCTGCCACCTCCCCTTAGCCCTCCGCAGGTATTATGCGCCGCAGCAGTGGTCGATGTAGTCGCAGGTTCTATGCCTGTCCGACCGCTCCGATCCTCACACGGCTTCCAGCCCGTCCAGGCGCCGGAGCGTCGGCGGCGCGTCCACAACAGATCGCGGCCCGTAGATGGTGGCAGCGTGGTCCAGGGTTCCCCCGCCCGATTCGGCGTAGTGCCGCTATCGAAACAGTCTGGCCTTCAGAGGCACTTTACCTGGGGATCGCACGCTGCCAGGATTACTCCCCGCCACCAGGCTGCACGGCCGCGCCCTCGTCTCGATGGCGCTGACGTTCAGTATCTCCTTCCCGGCCACAGGAGGTATCAATCTGCTCCGCAGCTCCTCCGGTTACAGATTTTTGATATTAGAGCCCCAGTCTGGGCAAAATTGATCGGATTTTCGGTGGATTTCGTGCCCGGTCGGCGGAGCCGACAGCTTAGGCGGCCATTTTGTTGCTCGGCTTAGCCACGCCCCCCGGCGCTATTGTTTTTATTGCGTTTATACCTCACTTGACTATAATCAACTTTTGAACAAACACGCTACATCAGGCGGGCAGCTCACAACCACGCCCTCACTAGTGCACGATGGTGCGCATGCGCGGCTCTGAGACAGATGCCTTAGTTACAAGCTCGCGCCCTCTCCCCTGTGAGTTAGTGCGCAAGCGTCAGAAATAGACAGCGCTAGCAGCTATGACGGCCCCTCGCCATGCCGTATCACTCAGGCAAGCCACTATTAGGACAGCGGATGTCTTTTTAAGGGCCGTATAGCTCTTTAACAAGCAACAGGCAGGTCAGGCACCATTCTCCCTGCTCGGCGTCCTGACACCGGATCCTCGCCAATTAGTCCCAATTAGCGTTGGCGTACCGACGCTTAACGGTATAAATAGCGCGCAGTTATGCCCCTCATTTACCAGCGAGGAAGCGAGGAGATCGGATGTAGGTGCAGTGGCAGGAGTTTTCCCCATTTACAGTAAGAGCATGTATGGGAGGTATGAATGTGTCGGTAACCTTTTGGTAACATACTCCAGGCGTATGTTTAGTGTCTGGCATCATTTTGAGCATAACAGTACCCAGAACACTCCTGGGACATGTGTCTGACCCCACCTGGATTTTTTCCTTTTCTCTCCTCCTTATTTAGCGCTTGACCAAAGGGGTCTCCCATCCTCACTCTCCTATGGGGCTAGTAGGTCCCATCAGTTAGGGTAAGCATTGGGGACGTGTTCCCCACTTTTTCTTTTAAGTGCACAGATGAATGTCACAACTTGATGCACTTATAGCCACGCACTTATATTTTGCATGAGTATGTGGCATACCAGATGACCTTTACCAGACTTGTTACTATATCACTTGTGTCTGGACTTTACTTCTGTTTTCTTTTTCTACAGGCGTTAATTTTAGCCGCACACACGGTGGTGTGTGAAAGTGTTCACCCCACCAAGTGGAACCCTCACCAGCATTACACGGTAAGGGCGGAGCCCGTTTATGCAGTATAGGTCCTGATGAATGCCACGGACCCCTCGGGGCCAGCAGGCAGAAACATGTTAACCACTTATAATACGGTGGGGGGAAAATAGAAACCCCAACACACCGACCACTTCATTTTAATCACCATACAGATGCCAGTTATATTAAAATAAGTATGACATCTGTAATGGCCTTTTAACTTCACCTTTTTTGTAAGGGCCCCCACTTAGTTTTAGAAGTGCATCCCTGTCTTCAGGTGCATGCACGCCCTCTATCAAACCAAGTTTTTAGAGGGCGAGGACTGGTCAATGATGAAGCATGACACCAGGTGGTGTGTGAGACCATGTTCAAAGGTGCCTCCTTGCATGACATTTGTAATGCTGCCACGTGGGCCTCTCCCCATACCTTTGTTTCCCATTACCGTCTTCAGTTGGGGATGGCGGCCTCGGCTGCCTTTGGTGCCCATGTTTTGTCTGATGTACATGGTTTGTGATTTGTACTGCTTTCTTTTTGATTAAATGGACCTGTTTGCTGCATTTCCTGGTCTTTTTTCTTACAATCACCGTGTGCTTGGGTATGGGCTCACTGTTAAGGAATGGGACGGGAAGACGGATGAGGAGGTAATGCCCGGTTACTCACCGGTAATCTTCATTACTCCGAGTCCTAGTCTTCCCGTCCCATTCCTGAGCCCTTCCCTCCCTCCCTGGGTTTTCTTTCTGGTGATTGTTTTTGTTTCTGGGTTTCTTTGGTATTCTCAGGATATTGTGTGACGCACTTCCCCCTATATTCTCACCTGATAGGTGGCGCCATATTGCGGGAAGTGTTAAAAAAACTCTGCTAGGTATAAGGTTTCTGGGGAGCAGACAAGCTGCTCACTGTTAAGGAATGGGATGGGAAGACCAGGACTCGGAGTAATGAAGATTACCGGTGAGTAACCGGGCATTACCCACTCTGCATCCCTATCACCAACAATAGATGTTTTAGAATGCCGCTCTCTATGATGACATCAGTTTGGGGTTTGAGATGCATTGTGATACCATTCACTGAGTGGCCCTTTAATTTGTGCAGGTGGTTGCTGGCATGGGGTGCCAATATTCAAAGGTGTATCAGGTGAGCTGAGGCCATAATGCAAGTTTGGAAAATGGGCTCCACCTTTGAGCTCACTAGAAGATTACATCCTCAATTCGAGTGCAGTCAAAGGTATCCCTACTCTCTACGTCTTTAGTAACTATTTCATACAAGAATTACCTGCCCGTCCAACTGAAATTCACCATAATACTATTGGGTTCAAAACTAGCAGCCACAGCGGGGAGGGGCCCCTCCTGTAGTCACACATTCATCAAGGCTCAGGTCCCCTTTGTTAACCTAAGGGTGCAGCTGGTGTGCTCCTTTGCCTGAGACCTATTCTTACCTGCATGTATGGATTAGTTACTAAATACGTACAGAGAGGGGTACCTTTGACTAACCTGATGAAGGCCCTAGACCCTCTTATGAGGGATTTTACTGAGGCCGAATCATGTTGGCATAAGAGAAGTAGAAAGGATGTTCGAGACATAGATTCACAGTAACATTCCCCGGTGTTTTTAATCCAGCCTTGTGCAACCCAAAATAAAGGGAACGCCTGGGCTTCACACAAAGGTTGGGCTATACACAAAGGCTGTTTATATAAAATTCGGACCCCATGTAGGACCAGAAGACTATTTATTCTGATTTCCCTCCCCACAAAGTCGAGACCACCATGTTGATGTCATCGTAACATGGTGGGACTAACTGGTCAATGATGACGCATGCCACAAAGAGTGGGTGAGGCCTTTCCGTCCAAATCTTTTTCACTTCCTGTTTACCTTTAAACATGATTCCGCTATTCTGAGAAGTATACAGGAATAGATAATTTGATATACTTTAGTGTGATTTTTGTTTTCGTGCAAGAGGGTTTACATCAGCCAGACTTCTATCCCTCTATTTGTTTGAGTTATTGGTGTTATAAAAACTAGGCAGCCTTGGTATACATCAGCCCAAAAATTAGTCAGTGCTGTGGTGGGATCCTGTGAATTTATTTGATTTTTTCACAAATTGAGCACTACCCTCACTTTCACAAGTGACTTTGAGGCCAAGCCCTAGACCAAACTTTGAGTTACTACAAACCATTGCCTTGCTTTGGACAGATTATTCATAGATAGATGGACAGACTCATAGTGAAAAAGGTCCCCTTTAATGAACATACCTCGATCCAAACACCAGGTGCGCTCTAAGCCTGGTGGACTTGGTCACAACCCTTTCTGGTTACCATTTCACAATGTGATCTGGCAGTGATTTGAACAGCCTTGCACACACCCTAGATGCCATTGGTGCACACCATCTGAACACCTTTATCACCATCTGGTTGTTGCATTTATTCATTGGGGGCTCATATTCCTCTCCAGAGGTGACCTGATCTGGCAGTTCGGGCTGGATTGTTCTTATTGAAGCAGAACCAAGGCAGATTTGCATACGGTCAGTATGTCTAACGTGGCACAGTGGGCAAAAAATTATGAACCATAATGAGGCTGAAGTAATTAAAAGAGGCTGATTTTAATTCAGTCATTCCAGTCAACATCTCTTTGGTTTCCTCTACAGGAGTGAACACAGAGCAAGACCGACTTTTTCACAAATTACCCCGAGACTGCCTCAGTGGCCTGCATACAGTCTAAATGAGCCATTTAGTGCCTCATCCACTCTACCCCAAACGCCCCAAGAAGCCCAAAAAGTTAATGTACTGAGGCACTTTGGAGAGCATCATACCAGTTCTCACCCTTCAGCATAGCGCAGATTCCAGTGGATACAGCTAACGTGCAGTGTAAGACAACACTATGCGATACAGAGGACCAATCAAAGCACCTGTTGAACTAAAAGAAACGAGCTACTTTCTAAACCTCCAAGCTTTCAGTGGTGCAAATGAGGCCAACAAAAATTTCCTCTGAAGGGCTGAAAAATACTTTAGAACCAGAATCTGACCACGAATCAAGCTCATCCAGCAGGCTATCCAACTATTCACTACTATGCACATTATGCTTACTCCTGGCTCCATGACAGTGATACAAAACTCAGCTGCACTGACCTGCCACCCTGCAGAGACCACAGACAGGTCTACCACCAGTAACCATTGTTGCCACTGCTACCACGTCAAAGTAGATACCCTGTAGAACCACAAAAACATCTACAACTACTCATCAACAGCACTGCTTTTATCTTAAATTACCCTGCAGACACCACAGCCAGGTCTATCACCAGTAACCAGGGTCACCACTGTTCACACCTCAAAGTAGACACTCTGCCAAACCCACAGATAGGCCTCCAACTACTCATTGTCACAACTTCTCCAGTCCAAAATTAGACAGGTTTGCCAGTAACCATCATCACACTACTTCCATCTGAAACTAGACACCATGCAGAAACCACAGTGAATTCTTGAAGTACCCATTGTCACCACTGCCGTCACCTCAAACTAGACACCATGTAAAAACCACAGATGGGCCTGCCAGTAGCCATCATCACCACTGCTTCCAATTAAAACTAGGCACCAAGCACTGATCACTGACAAATCTGTCAATAGTCATTATTACCACTGTTTCCACCTTAAACGGAACACCATAAAATAACCACAGATAGCACCCTTCATCACTATTGCTCCCACCTCAAACTAGATGTTTTGAAGAGACATGAGGCACCACACAGTCCTAAAACTGTATTCTTGAAGGAATACCTTACCCTACTTCTTTCTTCCGCTATTTTAGCAAATATGTCGAGAAGTGCATCATGCACTACCTGTTTCTAAAGAGATCCAACCGTTGCTTCGTTGACATGAAGCCAGTATACGCCTATTACCAACTAGAGCCAGGATACCCCCACGGGTTACAGTGCGCTTTACAAATACACATAACATAACATGCAGTCCCTGTCCACGTCATTTATTGGATAAACAACAAGAAACTGTTGACATGCACACTCACATAAGTGCATTTTAAAAAAAGTTTTATATAGCGCAAACTAGACCCGAAGGAATCAGAGCGCTTTACATGAGCACCAGTTGCGTTACAGACAGGCACATTCATTTTTGTTAGGCACGGGAAGATTAAGTGATTTGCCCCGAATCACAGGATTTTGAGCGTCCCTGCCGAGACTCAAATCCCATTCCCCAGCTCTGAGGTTGGCCGATCTAGCTGTTCATCCTCTCCATATAGACCATCTAGTCTAGGTTGAGACCTTGGGACAGCAGAGAACCCTGGAAGTAGAAACTCTTGGGTAACCTCTATCAAGTGCTGAGGCAGGAAGGTGCTTGGTCTCTCCTGCTCAACACAGTAGACCACAAGACCGTGCGTCAGGGACAACAGAGCATGGCAGAGAGCAAGAGCCCACCTCTGCTGTAAATTGCGTGGTTCCTCAAAGGCCAGCTGCAGATGGCGGCTCTGGTGGCAAGTGGTCGCTTCTGCATCCTCTGAACCACTGTTCTTCCATTGTTCCTGATTCTCTGTGGGAGACATAGGGAAGACAATGAGTTGACGACTCCAGCGGGATATTGTCATCATAACCCACCTCTACTTGGAAGTCGCTGCTAACCAGCAAGCGAGCCAGCCTGATATCTCCATGTAACCATGGCATAAAGCTGTACTGTGATGACTTAATGTAAACCTCAGATAAACTTTATATTGTGTATACCCAGCATGTTTATTTACGTTTCCATGCGACATATTCTGGACCCTTGGTACACGTAAACTGTGAATCTCTGGAAGGCACGGATCCCCTTGGTGGTTTAGGTAAATTAAGCACAGAAGTTTGATGTTACTGATTCTGAGTTTCACCAGAGGAATTGCCACCAGCAAGGGCACAAATCGTGAATTTCGGATTACTGATGGAAGAATACAGATTTTCTTGGATAGAGGATCTCAGTGGTGATAGTGGAAAGGAAGTGACTGAGTAGTTTTAGAGAGTGAAGACTGGGGCTCTGATTACGACGTATGTGGAATTCTATGTGGCGATTCCAAGTGGCCTGAATTATCATTACGGGCCAGCATCTCTTCTTGAAATTCCACTTATTATGAGTTAAATCCCCTGAATAGGAAATGGAGAATAAGTGTACAAACACACAATTACCATGCAGAATTCCATACAGAGATTTTCAGAGGTGGAATTGCTGTTACCAGCCCGTATCCCCGTATGGAATTCTGCCTAATACAAGTAAGACCACTCTGAGGAGGTGTTGAATGGGAGAGGTGGCTTCTCACAGAGCAGGGGTGGAGGGAGGTGGGCTAGGGGGGCTTGGGTAGGAAAGGGAAGAATAGTCTTGGCAGGCTCCTTGCCAAAATAAAACTTTGTCAGCGACAGTAGAACAAGGCGTGGTTACCGTTGCTGCTAAAGGCTCGTGTGAGTTTACCAGAAATAATTACTGGTTGGTAAAATTGGATCAGGTGTTGCCGCACCCGGGAAATCAGTGTAGGAACACCGGGCAAGTTGTGATCAGGTGGAGCAGAATTCCATATGGTAACTCCGCTCTGTTTGACTCACGATCAGGGCTCAGAGTGGTGTGGGTAACAGGCAGTTGTATATTTTGATTTTGTCAGGGGCCATAGCGCTATTGGGTTTACTCTGTCCCCTCATCTCTGGTGGTCAGGATTCAGTTGAAGTGCTGTATGAACAGTTCTGGTTTCAGGTCTTTCATTACGAGGATATTTGCTTGCACTTCTAAGGGTAAGGGTAAGGCCTTGTACAGCTTGGGCACTGAACATTTAACGTTCTACATCTACACCTTGTTTTTTGTGGTTTGTCCTTCTGTAGCTAAATGGGACGTGTGTCGTCCGACTGAAAGTTTCTGGACACTACTTTGATGATGTATTTTTAGGGGTACACCAGCAGATATTACATACCCTCAGTTATCACCAGTAATGTATTGTGTGCTTGTGCCTTCACATGGGTTTATTGAGCAGTCCTATTACTATGGGATAATAAGACATGTCTTCTCAGTCCCAGAGAGGGACTGGAAATGAGGAAAATGGAGTAGGGATGAGTAATCAAGGGTACACCAGAGGTGTGGCACTAGAACCTGAGTCCTTGGTACATACATTTATAAACTCCAGGGCATTTGGAATACTAAACCGGTCTCCTGATAGGCCTCTTTCTTCTCTCCAAGCAATGTAGAAACAGGACCTATAGCAAGTATAACATTTAATAACTCTGCAGGTGCGAGGAACCCATTTCTTTACCCACGTGGTCAGTAATATACACAAATGTGCACAATGACACTTGGGGTATTGTGAAATATGCCCATTGCCCAGTTGGGCCTGTTCAATTTCGGTGGTGTTAGCAGTCCAGATTCTACAAGTTTTCTCTGGTTTGCGATTGGCAACTCATTGAATGGATGGGTGAATATTTGCCATGAGTGTGATGTTACACTCGCTAGTATGGTTATGGGTGGTTTCGCTGCACCTTTAGAATGTGCTGTGTTCTTGTTGAGTAGTAGAAACCTGGCAGCAGGCAGCCTCCTGGTGTCAGGTGGTGCTTAAAGGGCTATTGGAGCAAAAATCAGAGAAAAAGAGACCCCCGGATGTGGAAGCTGGAGTTCTGACCCGGAAGTGAGGCCTAACACTGGCGCTCTGACCCGGAAGTGAGGCCTAACACAGGAGCTCTGTCCTGTCTTTGCACTCCTCCCGGCTCTTTATCGTCCATGTCCCAGCTACATGACCAGAGTGAGGAGAGGCATGCCCGGCGTTGTGGGCAGAGAAAAAAGGATGAACAGTGAAAGAATAAAGATGCAACCGCAAAGCCCATTCGCCTGCTGCTCACCCACTGCCTTTGGGTGTCCAAGCAAGTCTTAGCTTCTCTTTGTTTTGAAGCGTTAACAGAGCATTCCAAGTAGGTTCTCTTCTACACCTTTTTGATGCTTTACTTTTAAAATGCATAGCTTAACCTTTATTTATTTATTTTAATTATTATTGTTGTTTTGTTAGTGTTAGTGCATTCTAAGGAGGTTCACTCCTGTGCTTTCGGGCTTGATGTTTTACTTTTAAAATGCATAGCTGAACCCTTGTTTATTTATTATTATTATTGTTGCTGCTGTTTTTTTTATTTTTATTTTTACCAAAGATTACTTTTATGTTGTTCTTTGCAGACTATTCTACTAGAACGAGGACTGCAGGACAGAGGTAGACCTCTTGGTTAAGAGGGGCAGTGGCGGCTCGCAGAGGGAGTGCTGCGGGGCGGTGAGGTGGGGCGGGGGAGGGGCTGGGTGGGGGGGTAGTGGAGTCGGACATACGACGGGCAGGAGTAAAGTAAGTAAATAAATAAATAAAACTATTTACCTTGCGCTCGCTGCATTGCCAACTTGGCGATGCAGCAAAATAGAGGAGAGCAAAGAGGATGCGTTGCAGAGGGAGAGAGAAAATGGTGGACTCGGTGAGCTACAAAGTGAGAGAGAGGGGACGTGCTTGAGGAGAGCGAGAGAGAAGATTCATTTAGCGTGTGTAGTTAGTAGACTCGGTCCAATCTCAGAAAACTCTGTGGGTAAATGCACCTACAGATGAGTCTGTGTGTAGCCTGCAGACGAGAGATTCTGATACTAATGAGAAAGCTCATTGGGTTAATGCACCTATTTTAAAGATTTATGTGCGACATATTGGTCAGAGGGTCCAATAACAGCAATATAGGTCAGTGGGCTAAAGCACCAACCACAGAGGCCTGCACATAACCTGTACCACAGGTTTCAAACCTAGAAATATTGCTCCCTTCCAGGAATGCAGCTCCTGTGATTCTGTAACTGGTGATTAGAAATAGTAGACATGCTTAAATGTCAGCATTGTTACTGAAATAAATAATAACCTGTTTAAGAATGAGTAGGTGTATAGTTGGACCACGTTTTATATATGGAGTGACCTGTAAGTGAAAACCCTATCAAATAACTACAATATATTTTGCTCATATTAACCCTCTCTGACTTCACCCCCACACCGCAATTGGCCACAGCGACGGCTGCTCCATTTGAGCAGAGGAGCGTCGCCCCCTGCTGTGGGCACAGCAAAAGTTAAAAATATAATGGTAATAAAGTGACTTTATTACCATTTTATTTTCTGCTCTGCCAGCTACCGGAGCTCAATGTTAGGGCATTGCAGGGCGGGGCCAATGTTGCTGTGCAGTCTGGGAGCAGTGAGGAGTGTTGCCTGGCTACTCCAGTTTAAACTGTGCATGTCGCTTTGGCCCGCTGTCTTGCGATGGCCAACCTGAGATTCACAGTTTAAGCTTCTCCAGCCCGAGTTGGCTCTGATGTCACCACGCCATGCTCGGAGCCCTATACACATCAAATACGGGTTGTAAGGATTCTCTAAAAATTAAAGTGTGACATGGAAGGAAAGGGTTTTGGGAATTGGCAAGGAGCAGCTGCAGTGCTTGAAAACCGGGGCAGACTCGTGATCCAAGAGCACGCAGGACGGCTGCTGTGTTGAGCACTGTGACTGGCGGCCAAGGAAACTGTATTGGTTAATGCTGGGTTGACATCCAAGTCACCTAGTGGAATTCGCGGAACCATTGTCTCGTCCCATTCTGGGCTAGAATGTTTAAGGCTTTGTTTCGCTGTCAGTTGCTACAGAGTCGTTTACTCTTCGACACTGCTGCGCAGTACCTGTACGATACCATAAATCTTTACATCGATTTAATTGCATTTGTAGTCACATACTGCAAATATGTTGGCAACCGCTACAGGTACTGTTGAAACCACGTGCAGTTTCTTCATTAAAGCTTGTGGAGATCGGTGTCCGGTTTCCCTGGTATAAGACTTCAGCGTTGGAGGATCTTCATCTCGTCGTGTCGGACGGCAGCGGAGCCCAAAGGCAACAGTGGGTGTCGGGAGCAGTGCTTGACGGAGGAAGGCACTGCCCATTAAAGCAAATGGTTGGTCAGTGTGCATGCGTAGGGCCATGGAAGTGGCTCTGGTGATTGGTATGCATTCTAGTTGATGCTGACGGCCATTTTGGGATGATCTAAACATAGACATTCAACGCCGTGTGTTTGACGCTCCTCACGCAGGGCCCATTTTGGAAGTCGTTATTATGTCTGCATGCTAGCTTATATCACCGCTATCTTGAGGGAAGTTGATGAGAAACAACCCACGTTGGGTGCATCGCACGCTCTAGCCAGTTTGAAGGTCTGAGCACGATTCGTCTTGCGTTCTTGCATGTGCCAAAGGCAAAGATTTTACAGTGCAGGTCAGGCGGAAGTTCTTTCTTTGTTTCACTGTGCGGTGATGAGTACACCGATATATACGTGTCCAAGGTGCATTACCTGCCAAATCATGGTACAGTGATATGCACACCACTTTGCAGTAGTCCTATCATCTGTTTGGGGTGCAACAGGAATCCGATGTGGCACAGCGCGGTGACGCACACACCTTCAAGGTTCACTATTCTTGTTTTTTTTTCTCTGATTATTTGTTTTGGTTTTAAAATACGGTGATACCCACACCTTTGTTGTGTAACTTGGCTTTAGGTGCGTGTTGATCTAAAAGTTGATTTTTCATGTTTTGAATTCTGACGCAACAAGCAGCTGTGTTGGAGAATTGTGTTTTTATATAACTGTTAACGTTATTTCTATTAACAGCTTTGTGCATACTTGTATTTCAGACAGTTTTGTTTAAGGTCTTAGCAGCTGGGTTTGTAGAGTTTGTGGGTAGGTGCTACAATCAACACATCAATTCTGGTCATCCTTTTGCCATGCAGTTAGTAACACCACCGCCAACTTTTTTAGAAGTGCCATGTAATCCACCTATTGCTTGGAAAAAATGGTATGACGCATTTGTTACTTATTTACCAGCCATAGGTGCATCCAGGTACCATCCTGAAAGAAAAAGATATTTACTGCTACATTCGTTGGGTTTCGAGGGCAGATCAATTTTCAAGCACTTGCCACCTTTAGTGAGAAACCAAGGAGAGAAAGACTTTGATGAATATGTTGAAACAGTAAAAAAACTAGAATTGCATTTTGATGTTCAGCCCAGTCTAGTTGTCCTTCGTCACAAATTCTTCAAAAGAGAATAATTGACAGGAGAGGATGAGGACACGTTTGTTTCTGCACTCAGGGGATTGAGTGCAGATTGTCAATTTGAAGGTTTTACTAAACAATTGTCAGAGACCAGTATATATGTAAATGTTCTGACAAAACTATTCAACAAAAATTATTATCTATGGTGAATTCGTCATTAGAGGTAACTATCCGTACAGCTAACAGCATTGAATTGTCTAAGGCGTCAATGAAAGAGTTAGAAAACAAGAACGATGGGGGGGCGTGGCCAGCAGCCGAGAAGAATGGCAGCTCACTAGCGCGGCTCCGGAGCCCTCACCCGCCAATCCGGCATATATCCTGATTATATTTACAGCTTTGATCCCGTAAATAGTGGGACCGCAGCCATCAAGCCGTGGGGCACCCGCATACCTGGTAATCCCATCCTTGGCGGCCGGGAAGAGGTGTGTGCGATTCCGACCCAGCGGCGGAGCGGGGACGAAAGATGGCGGCGACGGGACTGGCGTAGTCCCAAAGACTGGCGATGTGGGGGATTGGCCTGCCCAGACGGCCTGAAACCATTCGTAGACCCGCAGATGGCATCGGAGGCACTCGATGACCGACGAGCCTTAAAGTATTGATCATCACACAGATCTGCCTCGTAGGACCGGGGGCGGGCTTCCACCCGCGCGGTCCGACTCCTGCCTGCGGAATCGGGGCGACGGCCCCGTGTAATTGATTTTGATCAGGCCGAGAGGCGGAGCTGCGGGGGAGCCGCGGGAGGTCCGAAGACTGCACCCGGTCACTTGCGGTGAGTGAGAGAGCTCATACACACGAGACACTCTTCAGTGGGGCCCAGGAATTGGTGCATGCCCGGCCAGGGGCATGGGGGAAATGACGAAGGTGAATCCTGCCCAAGATGGACCTGTGGGCTGTGTGGAGTATCGGGACACTATCTAGAAGGCCTGCTCCACGTGGGCTGGGCTTTTGCACTGGCAGCTTGAGCCCAACGGCGGGGCTTCAAAGACCTATACTGTAGAAGGCCAGGATTTGTCCCCTGAGTGGGAGAGAGGGGACGAATTTCCCAAAGGGCGTGTAAAAGAACTTCTGGAGAGGTACTGCGGTCCCAAGACATTGTGAGTGGTGGCAGCTCTTCCCATTGGGCTGGGCAATCTACGGAAGAGGTCTGCATGGGATCATGATAGGGGTGGCCCCCCCAGACACAGTGCTTCTAACCCAGAATAATGAGACCCCCCAGAGGCTGGTAAGAAAGGGACAAGGGGGCATCCAGACACTGCAGGCAACAAGCCAACTCCGGCTCCGGGAGTGTCAAGTCAAGTGAGGCTGTTGTGCAATTCCTTTGACTCAAGCCAATGTAAAAGGGACAGCAACTCTATCCCGGGAAAACCGACAGGCCGCTAGCGGCCCGTGGCCCCTAGGCAGGCGGCGGGGAGTACCAAGTTGTGCCCTGCACTTCTAAATCCTTCCTTGCTGGAACGGAAGACACTCCAGGATGGCTGGGGGAAAAGGACCCAAATCTTCATTACAAACTAAACTTGACAAATATGCCTGGAATAAAAATGGCGAGGAGTCTGACACTACCAAAGTTAATGACCCGGAGAAAACACAACCAACCCCTACGCAGCCTGATCCAACACTACAAGACATCATGGCCGCCATCAACGGGGTACGGTCCTCCCTGGAGTCGCGGTTGGACTCCGTGAACACTGAGGTCTCCCTCATGCGGGCCGATCTCCGGAAGATGGGGACGAGAGTTAAGGAGGTGGAGGAAGCCACCAAACAAATTACTACGGATACCTCCCAACTCAAGCGTCAGGTACAGCAATTGACCGAAAAGCAGGACAAAATGGAGGCGCAACTAGATGAATACGAAGGCAGAGCATGTCGCAACAACGTGCGCATCCTGGGGGTGCCGGAGTGAGCGGAAGGGCTGGATGCGGGCCTCTTTGTTGAGGAATTGATCGCGAAACATCTATGTCCAAAAGGCCTTTCTAATTTCTTTTCAATTGAAAGGGCCCACCGGGTTCCTGGGGGACGCCCCAGACGCCCCAGACCAGGGGCTCCGCCCTGCCCATTAATTGCTAGAGTCTTCAATTTTCGAGACCGGGACAGCACAGACCACCCCACCACTATCGCTGGAGAACAGTCAGATATCCTTCTTTCCGGATTTTACAATGAAAGTCCAGAACCAATTGCGGAGTTTTCTGGAGGTGAAGAAGGCGCTTAGAGAAAAGAACATAAAGTACGCCATGCTTTTTCCGGCCAAATTGCGCATCAAAGCTGTCGGTAAAAACTGGTTCTTTTCCTCCCCGGAGGAGGCGTGGGATTGGCTGGCTGCAAGTAGGAAAACCTAGCAAGGACAGACACACCGGAGCGAGAGGAACCAGACCCAACAACTCCTGAGGGTCGAGCAACAATTCACCTGGGGGAGGAGCGGACGTGGCCCACGGCAGCTGAACTGACAACATGAACTAACTGCCTGTGATGGACTTGAAGTACAGATAAGTGGGGAGGAGAGGGGCTTTTGGTTTGCTGGGGGGTAATTAATGATACCTAAGGGGTCGTCCTATGGGACCCAGACTGAGACAACGCCTTATTACTTAGAGCAGAAGGGTGCATTACCAATCAAATGCCAAAGAGGTCTAGATGGGTTAGGGCGGTGGTCCACATTTACGAAATCTGTAACTCTAGACATGTGGATCAAACAAGGGACGTGCAGGTGGGACAGAGGCTGCTTCCCATGCACCTACTTAATCTGGGCGGGGGGGCGACGGGCACTCTGCAACGTTGGGGTGTGGGTAGTTCGAAATCCACTGGCATGGGGGCAGGGAGGGGGGATCAGTTATGGGTAGGGGGGTTTGTTCTGTTTGTTTTTTCTACTAGTCACTCAATACCATTCACATACACCAGACATCTCGCGCATCTCCACCCGAGGCCTTTACGACCCAGCAAATATCAGGGTGAAAGACGTCCTCTTGACGTAGTGGAAGGGGGGCGGGCTCACGCTGTTTATGGGAACCTTAGCGATCGAGGGTCAACGCTCGGCCTTATCCCTTTGGAAAATGAGATGGTTACACAGGTAGCAGATACGTCATTGGCGATCCTAACCTGGAATGTCAATGGGCTGGGCGATAAAATAAAAATGGGGGATTGTCCTGAAATAACTCAAACGCCAAGCTCCCGATATAGTCCTCTTACAAGAAACGCATCTGGTGGGCAACAACTGTAAGGCTCTGACCAGATGGGGGTACAAGCTCATGGTCCACGCGGGATATACATCAGGATCCAGAGGTACAGGCATTTTAATCAATAAATCCCTTGCGTTGACCCCACATCACACACGGGCGGACCCACTGGGTAGGTTCGCGATCTTGGAGGCTAGCTGGGAAGGGAGGCGAGTTAACATCATCTCAATTTATGCCCCCCCCCGGCTTTAGGTAAGGAAACATTGGTGGACCTGGGCAAGATCATGCTTGACCTACCACTTGGCACCCTGATCCTGGGGGGAGATTTCAATATGACGTTAAACGACCAGTTAGACAGACAACCTGCGCGCCCCTCGCCGAGGCTCGGGGGGCATATGTTGGAGTTTCTGGTCGCCAAGGGCTTCACGGATATATGGCGCCACTATCACCCTGATTTGGCACGATTCACGTATTACTCTAATTCACATCGTAGCCTTTCCCGCATAGACTACCTTTTGACCCACTCAGCAAATGTGGGGAGCTTCCGAGATCTGCGCTGTCTTCCACGCGTTATCTCGGATCATTCCCCGGTATGGGCTGAACTCTCATATAATAAGCAGCGCCAGAGAGCTACATAACCATAAATCCATGGCTACTAAAAGTTCCAGATATTAAAGAATGCTTACAAGAACATTTGGAAAATTACTTCAAAGAAAACGTGGGTTCTGTGGATTCAGCGCAGACGATATGGGAGGCATATAAAATGGTGGTGAAAGGACAGGCACTAGCTATTAAAGTGGGGCACATCAAGACACAACAGGTACAGATAGAACAAGTGGAAGCTAATCTCCAGACTCTCGAGATGGAATACACACAATCCCCTACTGAGGATGCTCGTCATAAATTACAGGTCAAACAGCTGGAATATAAAACTATGGCGCGCGAACGGGCCAGGGCCAAGTTACTGGCAAACCAACATAGACTGTATGAGCTTGGGGATAGAGCGGGGAAGCTGCTTGCCTGGTTGGAACGGAGGGAGCTGGCTGAGCGATGGGTTCCCCATTTAACCGTTGATGGTACCCTGAATATAACGAATCCGCAAGAGATAGGGGAGGCATTCGCAGATTATTTTGAACAGATCTATACTCCCTCGGCGGTTACCACAGCTGAAGATTCCCGACAGTTCTTTGAAGATGTGCATCTACCGGTCCTATCCCCCAGCGAACGAGAGTCGCTGGAGGACGATTTTACTGATGAAGAGGTCCAAAAGGCGATAGGGAACATACAATCCGGGAAAGCATTGGGTCCCAACGAGATCCCTATTGAACTCCTCAAATCTACTAGCTCCCTCATAGCACCCTATTTAAAAGACATGCACAACGAGAGCTATGAAAAAGGGTGCTTGCCGGAGGATCAGAGGCTTGCTTCTATAGTAGTCATTCGCAAACCGGGGGAACCCGGGAACGAATGCAGTTCCTACCGGCCGATCTCCTTAATTAATGCTGAGGCCAAAATTCTAGCAAAATTACTGGCTACCCGACTGGCGCGGCTCCTTACCTCACTCGTGCATGCCGATCAATCCGGCTTTATTCCGGGCCGCAGCACAGCCCTTAATCTCCACAGGCTCCATAATGTGATCGGTCGCCAACGCATCTTTGAAGAAGACGCCATAATCTTATCTCTGGATGCTAAAATGGCGTTTGACTCGATAGAGTGGCCATACCTCTTCGAGGTGCTACAACGTTTGGGATTTGGACCAAAATTCTTGGGATGGATTAGGTTGCTATATACAGACATCACAGGACAAATTAAAGTCAATAACCTTGCATCCCGGGTGTTTCCGCTGAGGAGGGGCACTAGGCAGGGATGCCCTCTATCTCCATTGATTTTTTCTCTGATACTGGAGCCTCTGGCGCCCTGGGTTAGAGGGGATGTAGTATTAAGGGGATTGAAATGGGCCGAGGGTGCAAGAAGACCCTGCCCCCGCAAAATCACTTCACAGAATATTAAATATCTTCGCAAACTTCGGGAGATAATCGGGATACTCAATTAATTGGTCTAAATCCATGCTTTTCCCACTACACGGGCCGGTTCCCAGACTCCCTCTCGGGTATACAGTGGAGGTGGCGGAGAATGGATTCCGCTATCTGGGAATCTATATCATCCCGGATCCTACCGTATTTTATACGAACAATCTTGTAGCCCCCCTAGTTCGACTGAGGAACGATGTGAAACACTGGAGAACTTTGCCTCTCTCCTTAGTGGGCCGCGCAGCTCTTTTAAAAATGTTGGCGCTTCCCCGCTTCCTATATATTTTACAGAATTGCCCGATTAAAATACCAGAGTCCTATTTTAGAAGCGTTGAGAGTGAGGTGAGGACCCTGTTGTGGGATAGGAGGGGCCCCCGTATAGCCCTGCATAAGCTGACTAGGAGTTGGTACAACGGAGGCATTGCTCTCCCGAAAATACACCTCTATTACTGGGCCTCACAGCTAGTGGTGGTGAACCACTGGATATACCGTCCCCCGTTAGACCCTGCCTATCTCCTGGATAACTAGCAGATGGGGAAAGAAGGCTACCTAGGTGCTCTCTACTCCAAGGCCAAGAGAGGCCGTTTCTTTGGCCCTACGGCTCAAACCATGCTATTTGGAAGCAAGCCAACAAGAAACTTGGCTGGCTGGATACTCTGACTCAGGCCACCCCACTGTGGACGACCCAAAAACTTGGGATGCTGTGCCATCAACCTGGTTTTGATAGATGGGATACCATCTGTATTTCTACCGTTGGTCACCTTTGGAAAAAAGGGAAAATGGTATCATTTACACAACTAGCAAAAGACTATGCTCTGGCCGAAGGGGAGCTCTTCCGTTATTTGCAAATCCGACATGCTCTTACTGTCGCCCTCTCCGCGATTGGGGAGATACCAGAATCCTCCCCTCTGGAGGATAGGTTACTCTCGGAACCACTGATGAAAAAAGCAGTATCATTAACTTATCGTAAGTTATGCAATAATCTTCTGGACCCACTTAAGAGCCTTATGTCTCAGAGAGAAGCAGCTATCCCACTTAAGTTCCGACTCATCCAACTGAAGGTACTGCACAGATCGTATTTCACCAGGGACACACTTCTGAAACTAGGGCACAGGGAGGATGCAATCTGCCTTAGACAGTGCACAGAGGAGGCTACCCTATACCACACCTTATGGGAATGCTCCCACAGCAGGGTTCTTTGGGAGGAAGTCACACGACATATGCACATGGCCATTGGGAAGGATATCCAGCTGACACCGAGACTGGGGCTATTGAATATTTGGGAGGCCACAGATCTTACTGAAGTGGAACAACAATGGGTCACTTTGGGCTACACACTGGCCAAACGGGCAATTGCTATGCATTGGGGGATTGCTGATGTGCCGAAGGCAAGGGGATGGGCTAAGGAGCTAGACAAATGCATGATTGCTGAAAAAGAGGTGTTTAAATCTAGAGGATGCCCTAAGAAATGGGATAAAAATGGGGCAAATGGAACATTTATCGGGGGGAGATATGCGTCTCTCCTACTGTGGAGATGGAGATGCGAGAACAACAGAGAAATGGCCATGTTTGAATGCATGTATGTGGATGTATTAATACTATATGACGACTATCATGGTAATATATGAAAAATTTCTTCTCTGCCACTGATATGGTGTCACTGGTGACTGTTCAGTTCTACAAAAGAAAACAAGAACGATGAAACTATGGGTGCAGTTCAGGGCAAGGATCTCAAATCTTATGTGGTACCACGTTCAGATAACAAACCCCTTTTCAGGCAATGTAGCATTTGTTTTAGATGTGGAAATGCTGCTCACACTAAGAGCACCAAGTTTTTGCCCAGCAAAGAATGTCATGTGTAGGATTTGTGGCAAACATGGTCATTTTGCGAAAGTGTGTCAAAGTGGAAAGCATGGTGGAGTGAGTGTTCAAGTGAGCAGAGGTCAGGGCAATACGTCCAATGTAGCAAATGTGAAGGAATTTTTTCACAAAGACCCTGAAAAAATGCAGAATATTCAGGATGATTTGAGGGATATGGTATTGGTTGTGAGTGAGGAGACAGTTGTGGTTGGTGACGCATCAATTTGTGTGGATCCTTATGTTGAGATTGGTGTTGGAGACAAAAAGTTAAATTTATTAGTAGACTCCGGGGCAAGGATTACCATGATCACACAAGAATTGCTCGAGGAAACGTGGTGTGATTGACCTTTGGAACCTCCTGACAGAGCTCCTGTCTCTTATGAGTGGCGTAAGATAGAGTTAGCTGGATTTTTTGAAGACATATTGGAATTTAAGGGGAGGAACATTCTTGGTAAAGTCTACGGTGCCATCAAGTGTTTGTCAATCTTGGGGTGGTTTCACCAAGGATTTTTTCAAATGGTCCTTAGGCCTGTTGCTAAGGAGCAGGTTAGTGTGGTTGACTCTACAGATTACATGGAGAACATAATTCAGCAGTTTCCCACAGTGTTCAATGGGGGGCTTGGAAAAATCAATGGTTTTGCTCATGAAATAAAGGTGAAAGATGGTTATATTCCTGTAAAGCATAAGCTTAGAAGTGTGCCTTTTAGTGTAAGGGAACGTTTGGAACAGGAACTTAAAGAACTGTGTGCTAAAGGCATTATAGAAACCATCGAGTCATCCTTATGGCTTTCACCTTTGGTAGTAGCAAGGGAAAAAAAAATGGTGATCTGTGCGCTTTTGTAGACTTATGTAGTTTAAATAAAAACTTCTGGGTAGATTCACATCCCTTGCCCAAAATTACTGAATTACTGACGATGATAAATGGGTCCAAATGGTTCACTAAGTTAGATCTCGCTTCAGCGTACCATCAGGTGGTTCTGGAACCATCCTCTCGACATCTAACGGAATTTGTGTCACCAATTGGTTCATACCAATACTGTAGGATGCCATTCGGGTTGGCGTCAGCAGCTGCAGTTTTTCAGAGAATCATCAATCAATCAATCACAGAATTTGTAAAGCGCACTACTTACCCGCGAGGGTCTCAAGGCGCTGGGGGAGAAAAAAGGGGGGGGGTGCTGCTACTGGTCGAACAACCAGGTCTTGAGTAGCCTCCTGAAGGTCAGCAGGTCTTGGGTCTGTCGTAGGCTTAGTGGAAGGGTGTTCCAGGTCTTGGCGGCGAGGTGGGAGAAGGATCTGCCGCCGGTGGTGGTTCTTCGAATGCGAGGGACGGTGGCGAGGGAGAGGTCGGCAGAGCGGAGTTGGCGGTTGGGGACGTAGAAGAGGAGTCGTCTGTTGAGGTAGGCTGGGCCAGTCTTGTGGAGTGCCTTGTGTGCGTGGATGAGGAGTTTGAAGGAGATTCTCCTGTCGACGGGGAGCCAGTGCAGGTTCCTCAGGTGGGGGGTGATGTGGCTGTGGCGTGGTACATCGAGGATCAGGCGTGCGGAGGCGTTTTGTATGCGTTGCAGTCGCTTGATGAGCTTGGCCGGGGCTCCCGCGTAGAGGGCGTTCCCATAGTCGAGTCTGCTGCTGACGAGGGCCTGGGTGACTGTTCTTCTCGTGTCTGTCGGGAATCATGAGTCATATATTGAAAGGAGTCAGTGGGATTGCCTTTTTCGAAGATGACGTTTTGTGTTTTGGGAAAACTAGAGAGAATCATGACAATGCTCTTATCAAGGTTTTGAAGATTATGCAGGACAAAGGTGTTGTGTTGAAAAGGGAAAAGTGTCTGTTACTTAAAGACAAGGTTGAGCATTTGGGGAATGTTGTGTCCCAACATGGTGTTGAACCAAGACCTGGTTTAGTTAAGGCCATTGTGGATGTTACTGCACCTACTGACAAGAGTGGTTTGAAATCTTCCATCAGTCTTTGTGAATTCTACTCAAGGTTTGCACCAGATTATGCATACCGAATTAAACCTTTCACTATCATTTTTTTAAAACATGGCATTTCAAGGGGACGCGAGCTGTCAAGATGTGTTCGAGTGGATCAAGTCTCAGTTGGTGGGCTCTAGAAATCTCAATTCTATTGACCCAAGAAATAAATGTACCATCACTGTCGATCCCAATGGATTTGGATTGGGGGCAATTCTTACTCAAGACAACGAAGGTACCGAAATTACTTTAGGTTATGCTTCTAGGGTATTGAGAGGAGCAGAAACTAATTTTTCGGTCATTTAGAAAAAATTGTTAGCCTGTTGGTGGGCCATCAGGAAATTCCATCCCTACATCTGGGGAAACCATTTGGTTCTGCGCACTGACCATAGTCCATTGGTTTCTATACTTTCCAGTGAGAAAATGAAAGAGCACACTCCAAGAATCGCCAGGTTGTCTACTAAGCTGCTGCAATACGATTTTGAGGTGGTGTATCTGCCTGGAAATAAGAATGGGAGAGCAGACTATTTGTCCAGGTTCCCAGTTGTTTAGACTGCTAATGATTCACTGGATGAGGAGGTTGAGGAGGATCAGGATGATTGTTTTATAGCCTCTATTGATGTTGAAAGAATGTGTGTGGTGAGTGAAATGGAGTGGAGGAGAGAGTTGGCCAGAGATGAGGTACTTAGACAGGTCATGAAGTATGTCAAGGAGGGCTAGCCAAAAAAGAAGTATGTGGCGTTGCAGTTTCAAACGTATGTTAAAGTTTCGCAAGAACTTTCTGTTGAAGATGGCATTTTGATACGTGGAGAAAGATTGATACCCCCTGAAAGATTGAAGAACAGAATATTGTGCGGTGCACATGTAAGCCATTTGGAAAAGACTTTTGCCAAACGGAGAGTGCAAGAAGTGTTCTGGTGGCCCCAAATGTATAAGGAAGTTGACGAGTTGGTTGAAAAGTGTGTGGTTTGTGGTGGTGATGAAAAGGGGTTAAAAGTAAGAGTTCCGCCCATGGAACCCATAGACTATCCCAGTAGACCTTGAGAGAAAGTGGGTATCGATTTGGTTGGACCTTTCAACTCATTGCCCGTTACGTCCAGGTTTGCGGTCGTGGTCATCGACTACTTTTCCAAGTGGCCAGAGGTTCGGTTCATAGGAGATCCCACTTCTAAAAATGTTATTGACTTTCTTAAAGACATTTTTTTAAGAGAGGGGTTTCCAACGTCCATTGTTTCTGACAATGGTGTACAATTTGTGAGTGCAGAATTTCAAAAATTCCTGCAACAGGGAGGGATTGACCATTGCAGGAGTTCGTTATATCATCCACAAACTAATGGGCTTGTTGAACGCATGAATAGAGTTTTGAACAACTGTGTGCAATGGGCTATTGCTAGCAAGTGTGTGGTACAGAATGCGGTGCGTTCAATGCTTTGGTTTTATTGCTCTACTCTGCAATCTTCAACCAAAGTGTCACGTTATGAGTTATTGAGAGGGAGAAAACCTTCAACAAAAATATGTCCAGGTTGGATGTCTAGGTGGGTGAAGATGGATGTCATGGAAGACATGGATGATTTTGCAAGATCGAAGGCTGGTAAAGCCCAGGAACACCAATAGGAATATTTTGATGCGAGAAAAAGGGTGGTCTCACATCAAATTAGGGTTGGAGATGTGGTATGGGTTAAAGTTCCTGTTCACACTAAAAAGGGCTGTGTGAAGTATTGTGAACCTTTGACTGTGGACAAGGTTTGTGGCAATGCCGTAAGAGTGAACAAAAAGAATTGGTGGAACATGGCCAGGGTAGTAAGGTGGAAAAATCACCAAGGACTTAAAGAAAATACCAGCATGGAAAGTGATGAACGTACAAGGAATGTTAGTTTTGGTTCTATGTCCAAAACAAATGTGGCAATGAAGAGGTCCTCGTTGGGACACATAGGAGCAAACGACAGTGTGATGTTCCAATAAGATTTTGCTGAGTTTATATCCTGGTTTTACTTACAGGTTTCCTGTGTCTTTTTGTACAAATGTTTGGTTTTATTCAATCGTATTGTGTGAATCCAGCCTCGCAGGATTCATTTTGTTGCTAATGGTTTTTTTTCAAAATCTATAGTTGTACTTAATTTTTTTTCATTCTTTTTTTAAGTTATTGATTTTGTTGTATTTCATTTTCTTAAGATGGTGATGCTTTTTAATAAAGGGAAGGGATAATGTAGTGGTTAATGCTGGGTTGACGTCCTAGTGGAATTCGCAGAACCATTGTCTCATCCCATTCTGGGCTAGAATGTTTAAGGGTTTGTACCGTTGTCAGTTGCTACAGAGTCGTTTACTCTTCGACACTGCTGCGCAGTACCTGTATGATACAATAAATCTTTACGTTGATTTCATTGCATTTGTAGTCACTTACTACAAATACTGAAGAGAAGGAGGCGCTAAGGATGCAGATGGCGTCTCAGCACTCACCGGAGTCCATAAACTGCACATGACGAGTGGCCATTCTGCTTCATAAATAAGGCTCCCTGTTTTCCGTTTTTACTGATTTTTACAGATAAAAACAGACAGAAAACATTTATTTTCTTGTCTGTATTTATTTTTAAATGTGGATAAAAACGGAAATTTGGTTGTTTTTTGAGTAATTCTAAATACTGTCTGCCATGACTGCCAGGCCAACTAGCTGAGTGAATTGATAGGTGAGGGGGTTAAAAAAGAAAGGAATTTTAGTACAGAGGCTTTAACACCAGTAGATATGCACAAGGTTGATACTGAAATGTGCATATTTTCATATAAGTGCATTGATTTATCTTCTGCGGGTGTTCATATCACTGAAATCTGGCAGTAATTCAAGCATGAGTGCATATTTATCGGTTAAATAAACGTGGAAATATACTAATTTCAGCTTCATTTTTCCACAAACCCCAAAATAAATATGGATAAATACAGATAAAATTAGCAAAAAATAAATATGGATAAATACAGACGGAAATGTCAAAAAAATAAATACCATATATACCAATACCCTATTCATAAATCCTTGCCTGTTAAAATCATTAAAACCTGGATTATTCCAGAAGGCAGATACATTTTTGCAAAGCTTAAAATAGGAGACAAGATCCTTTGTGTGGGTTCCATATATGCTCCAACAGGAGCCAAATGCTCCTTTTTTCTCATTTTGAATCAACTATTGATAGAAATAGGCGCATCCAGATATATCATTGGTGGTGACTGGAATCTGACCCGTGATCCTTTAATTGACCGAACAGGCCCCCTTGACAAATGTAATGAGGGAGATAGAGCTTTACTGGGAGACATAACGTCAGATCATGGACTAGTAGACCACTGGCGCCTTTGTCACCCATCCGATAAGGAGTATACTTTTCTTTCCTCTACCCATGGTACTCAGTCCAGAATAGACTATTTTCTTATTTCACATCTGGTAATTGCTACCACTACAGATTCTCAAATCCTGGAAGCTGCAATATCAGATCATGCACCTGTTCTTCTTGCCCTAGAACTAGGTTTAACCTCTCCAGGTCGCAAACCATGGCGCATGAATATTCAAAGGTATCGTCCGCCTAAAGGTAAAACCCTACTACGCTCCCACCTCTCTGATTATCTAAGCATTAATAAATTATCAGTCACCTCTAATAGAACTGTTTGGGCAGCTGCAAAAGCAACTATCCGTGGTCAATTAATGAGAGATGCAGCAGTGACCAATAAATCGGCGTCACTTCGCCGCATTGAACTGGAGACTCAAATCACCTCCCTAACCCATCAATATTCATCTCATCCTACAATACCCAATCGCCGTAAGCTAGAAATTGCTAAGATGGAGCTTAACAACTTATATACTTCTAAAGCTGAATCTGCTCTCCAACGCATTAAGGGTAGGCATTATGAGCAAGGTGAGAAAGCAGGTCGATTACTTGCAGCCCAGCTGAAACAACGTGAAGCAGCTATGGCTATTCCTGCAATACGTGCAGAAACGGGTGAGATTCTTACAAAATCGCAAGAAATTGTAGACGCTTTTGCATCCTTCTATAAACAACTTTATACCTCTGAGATGTCGAAAACTGAAGACCAATTAGTCGCCTATCTTGCTGACGTTAACCTTCCTTGCCTTACAGATGAGGGAAGAACTATGCTTGATGGGGTTATCACTAAAGAAGAAATAGCTGCAGCTATTACCATTTTACCTTATCATAAATCTCCTGGGGAAGATGGTTTCCCTGCGGAATTTTATAAATGGACCGGAACGGAAACAGTTGATACCTTATTTTCTGCTTTCCAAGAGGCCGTTCAAGTAGATTCACTTGGTCCTATATCTAACAGAGCGTTAATTGCAGTCATTCCAAAACCTGGTAAAGACCCGCTTGTTTGCAGTAGTTATCGACCCATCTCACTAATAAATACTGACGTTAAGATCTTCGCAAGTATTTTAGCAGCACCCCTTCGCAAAGTTATTCCTTCTCTTATACACCGTTCGCAGGTGGGTTTTGTTCCAGGACGCTCATCTAGAAACCACCTTCGAACCCTGGCTCTCACCTTATGGACTGCATATGAGTTGACAGAGGATGCTGTTGCCCTCTCATTAGATGCAGAAAAAGCATTTGACCGAATTGACTGGAGATACCTATTTGCAACCATGAAGCGCTTTGGTCGAGGTGATTCATTTATTTCCAAAGTTCGTCTTTTATATGATAACCCCATAGCTCAGGTTAACTGTGGTGGCTTTCTTTCAGACCCTTTCCCAATTCGCAGAGGCACTCATCAAGGTTGTCCCCTTTCTCCCCTTTTATTTCTATTAGCAATAGAACCTCTTGCCTCATTAATTCGACACTCACCACAAATACAAGGCATACCTGTGGCAGATTGTGATTCTAAACTATATATGCTGATGACATTCTTCTTACGCTTAAAGATCTCCCATGCTCTTTACCAGCTTTACTTGAAATTATTGACAGTTTTGCAATCCATTCTGGTTACAAAGTGAACTGGGATAAAAGCGAGGCTCTCCCACTTTCTCCTGGTACCACAAAAGCCTCAATTGATGGTTATTCCTTTTGTTGGAAATCATCACAATTAAAATACCTTGGAGTTCTAGTTAATAGAGGTCTATCCAATATGGTTGCGGACAATCTCACTCCCCTTATTACACAAATGGAAACTGATTTTGCCAAATGGTCTCTTTTAGGTTTCTCTATGTGGGGAAGGGTACAGGCTGACAGGATGGTCACCTTACCTCGCTTTACTTATATACTGGGAATGCTTCTTATAGTTATTCCCTTATCTACATTACGTCGAGTAGACGCTCGTATTCGGTCTTTTGTCTGGGGTTCTTTGCGTCCACGCTTAGCTGCTGCTAAATTAATGGCTCGCCTCTCTTATGGTGGTTTGGGTTTACCATCTCTGGAACATTACTCCTCAGCCTTGCACCTTTCACAATTAGTTTATTTACTCCCAAACACTACCAACCCTCCGCAGTGGGTTAAAATAGAACATTCTCTTCTCAATTGAAATGATGGCCTTAATTTTCTCTATGGTATTCAACATCCACGCTCTTCCCCTCCACATCCGGTAATGCAAGCTACTTATCAAACCTGGCATCGAGCACATCGCCTTGTACAAACTTCTTACCGTTTGCATTATAAAGCTCCACTCTGGAATAATGAAAGTATCCGAATAAATAGTAAAGCACTCCAATGGTCTAGTTGGATATCATGTGGCATTCAAACACTTGATCAGGTCATATCAAATGGAGAGCTAAAACCCTTTGATCTGCTTCGTGAAGAATTTGATCTCCCATCACACCAAATATCACAATACTCATAGCTACAGCACTGTCTAAGACGATGTTTAGGTTCTCCTCCCTGGACACTGAACCCCTCACCAATATTAGATTATCTCCTTACATGGGGACGACACAAAGGAGTGATGTCAGGCTTGTATGGTGTTTTAACTCTTCACTTATTTTCATAACCACTTGCTAAAGCTCTTCAAATGAAATGGCAGGAACGTCTACACATTACTATTGAAGATAATGTATGGTCGGATATATTGGAAGATCTTGACAAAGGCACTATAGAAGCTCGCTTGAAATTCTGTCTTTTTAAAATTTTACATGATTGGTATTGGACCCCTCTGAAATTGCAAAAAGCAGGATTATTGTCGCATTCTAAATGTTGGAGGTGCTCTGAAGCTAATTGTGATCTTCCCCATTTACTTTGTGATTGTCCTTCCATACTGGATTTTTGGACTTTCATAGGGGTCACACTACAGAGAACTATTTCATCACTCCGTCTTCCCCTTACCCTTTCTATTACTTTATTACATGATTTTAGGACTCTTTCTTCCATTACACGTCCGCAACGTCGTCTTCTACACACTGCACTCTCCACCATTAAAATATGTATCCTAAGACATTGGCAATTGTCTAACCCTCCTTCGAATGAAGAATGGCTGTAACAATGGTTCAAACAGCGTCCCATGAACGTATTATATATCGACTTCAGGATCAAGAGGAAATTTTCCAACAAGTCTGGGCTCCCTTTCTTCAAGATCCCTAAGCACTTTCTTCCTTCTCTCATATATTGTCTTTACCCTTTACCCCCTTTTATCCGGACAAGGAGTCTATATCTATATCTGTATCTATACCAATATCTATCTATATCTACATATATCTATATTTACCTATAATCAGCTTTATATTTTTCTATATTTATCTTTATTCTTTTCTCTATTTACCTCTATATTTTTCTTTATTTATTTATAAACTTATATTTATATTGATGTCTATCTATATATTCTTCTACTTACTTATATACTTATTTATTTTTTACCCTTACTTTTACTGTCCCTATCTATGTGTATGTATATATTTCCTTATTTATTTATTTTTCTATTTATTTTTATTTGATTTTCTAACAACTTTCCTCATATCTTTCAATATTTATCTCACTTTATGCATTTTGTCTCATGGATCAATTGTAACTTCTTAATTTTATATTTATGATTATTATTACCTATATAATGAAATATATGTATTTATTAACTTGTTATACATTGTTCTCTTTCATAATCTCTTCTACATATCATATAAGATCCCTTATGTAATTCTTACTAACTGCTTTTTCGTGATAATAATATTCTCTGAGCTTAAAATGTTAAGTTATAATCTTATGTATTCATATTTCTGTAATCATTATAAATTTTTCTAAATAAAAAATTTCGGCACAAAAAAAAATAAACTGCACATGACAGAGCAGCTTCACTGATTGCCACTAAACACCCGCTAACTGATCGCAGCCTGTAGTGGCACAGCTCTGCATGCTCGAGGCGCTAGAATCCTTTGAGCATGGATGGGTTGCTTGTGGTCTCCTTACTGCGTGATTTCACTGGCCATGTTCTTGGTGTGCTCTCGCCTCAGTCTCATCTCCGAGGTGAGCTCATTCTCTTGGACCCTACCACTACAACTAGGGGGTCAGGGAATTCCTACCATGCCCACTTTTTTTTTTTTTTTATGTTTTTTGTGGGACTCAGCTCAAGCCGAGTTCCAAGATGGCTGCCAACACCCTCCTTGTTGAAGTGTTGGCAGCCAATCAGATTACAGCACGGGGACTTATCGGCGCCCATATTAATCTATATTTTTTAACCTCTAAAACTACTGAGCAGATTTACACAAAATCACCAAAATATGATCTCCTGAACAAAATCTACCTTTCTGCCAAAGTTGGTGTAATTCTGTTCAGCAGTTCGGGCTGTAGTCGTTTTCAAAGACCCTACGAGAAAATGCATTTGGAAAACTTGTTTTGGGACCCCCTTTTTCTCAGCCCCCGCTTTACGGATCATCCCGAAACTATCTACACAGCAGCTGAACCAACTAAGGTATACGTTTTGAAAATTTTGTGAAGATTCAGCAAGCGGTGCCAAAGTTATTGGCACAACAAAAACATGCTCTTCCTATGGAAACTAGGTCCTAACTATAACCACCTACTAGCGACCGCCAGTAGGTAATATATATATACATATATATATGTGTGTGTGTGTGTGTGTTAAATAAGTGTGGAGATGGGTTAGCATTGGGCTATGACACCGTTCATCATTTGTTTAGAATATTTGGGAGCCCCAATCAGGGATCTTTGACTGTGATTAGGTAAAAATTATTACATCCAAACTAAGGCTGTGCCTGAGACTCCTATCCATTCTCTAAGCCTGTTTAGTAACATGTTACGATCTACTGTATCACAGCCTATGTACAAGTAATTAAAAATCAGAGCTGTCTTTGTAGTTTTCCTCCAATCTGATAGAGAGATCTTTCAGTTGGTTACTGTTGCACTTTCCCTTGCTCTTATGAGTCTAACTGGTCATTGTGGAATAGGTTGTGTTGTTTCACAGACTTCTGAAATTGCCTTCTGAATTATTTCTCCATGATCCAGGCATCTCTAGCAGCAAACAAGCACGTGTGTATAGTCAATGCATCAGGCAAGAGACTCATTGAAAAGACTTGGCGTTTGTAATGACTGCACCCTGTCCGTAACCAAACAGACCAGCCTGGACTTTATGTTTTGGGCTTTACACTGAGAGACCAACTATGGCTGCACCCCTACTTGTCCACACCAGATAAGCAATTGTGGTGATCCCACATTTCCCCTATTTGTGATAAGTAACACCTTGTAGCTGGGTCTTCAGAGGAACTACAAGTCACCCAACAGCAAGCACCAATTGATATACCTAGTTCTAGGCATCTTCAAGGCTCACATGACAATAATAAAGAAGGCCACGTGATCTGTTTAGGCGATCTCATGGTTTAGCTGAACTTATTCTTCCACCTGCAGTTCCCACCAGCAGAAAGCGGACTCCACTGGATCTCCAGTTATGCATTTGTACTGGAAAAATCGTGCCTTTGTTTACCCGTGCTTTGGCTTTTGATGCTTCATAGTCCTTAGAGCCCTAGCCCACTAGTTCTACCAGCATTGCATATTTAAATAAATACATTCAAAATGAAATAGGCAGATACACTGAAAGAGGTGATTTGTAGAGAAGTCGAAGGGTCTAGACAACCTCAGAAACCTTTATTTGGCATTTGTCGTTGAACAGGAAAAGGGGTGCTGATGTGAGTATGATGCAAATGGACCAATTCAGTCAGCATGTGGTGAAGACCAGTGAATGTGGCGTGTAGTTTGGAGAGGAAAGTAATTTGATCATGCATTTTCTAAGCAAGGAAATAAGCAAGGAAATAATCTTGGGGAAAGAAAATGGAATGACTGAAATTTGAAGAGGTGCTGAAGTAGAGGGGGAGGCTAAACATTAATTTGGAATTTTTCAGACATATTCCTGCTGAGTGGCTCAATCAGGACCCTCTGATCAGGTGCCAGGATATGTTACTGTCAATTTCACACTTACTAAGACTTGAAGAACTGTGGTGCAAGTGATACCCCATTATCCAATGGAGGAGTCTCAGCAACACCATATCCACCACTGCTGCAGATACAACTGGCGCGTCAAACAACCAGCAGTCAGCAGGGCAACTATTTACACATCAAAGTGAGCAAGATCTTCCACCGCCTACACACAACCACAAGAGGAGCACTTCAAGTTGTATTGTTCAGTTTTTAGGTAAAGCAAGACGAATAACATGCTGCTTATATGATTCATAACATTTACTTATTTCTTATTAAGTAATATGGAGGTGTAACAGCAGTAACGTAAAGCAATGTGTAAGGATTAGGGGGCAATTTAGAGTTTGGTGGGCCAGGAGCATCGCTGTAAATCGAGGGCGCACTTTCTTTGCCAAACTTGCGGTTCGTCCACTCCGTTTCGAGTTAGGGGAAGGGCTGGTCTCTGAACCAATGGCCTGTCTGCCAGAGTGGGTTCAGGTCAAAGCGACAGTGCCCTGCTCTATAGAGGCAAGGGTGATTGTCACTAGATTTCCCTGCCTGGGTCTGTAATGTGAGGTATGGAGGAACCAGGCATGCAATTCACTCGTTGGCATCCATGTTCAGCTGGAAAACTCCCTCAGCATCGGTGTCATTGATTTTTTGTTTCTCAGGAATAAACTCCCATTTTGGGAGCTTGTTCTCGAAAAACAATACATTTTGCTGAGTCAGTGCGTCAAGCATGCTGCCATCTCCGCAAAGCTCACTGACTTCAATGGAGCCGCTGCACTGGTGACTCCACTGAAGGCAGCGAGATCCCTGTCTGTGGAGTGAGGATCTCTAAGTATGATGGCAGTCTCACGCCAGGGACACAGAGACCACAGCCACCACTGACTCGGCAGACTGGTAGACTTTGACTACCCACTATCTCTAAATCAGGCCCTAAATCTTCATTTTGCCATTTTTTTCTAACACAAGTATACTTCGTGGGAAAGGGATGTGCCTTCTATTAGCCTTGTTACTAAAGTTACAGAAAAGCACAAAGATTTTGCAAACTTTCTCCACGTTGATGGTGCGGTTACCCAAGGAGGCATCGAGCCACTGAATGAGAAGTCCAAGAGCGTGCATTTACGAAAGTGCCATATTATTTTTAATTTCTAATGCAGTTTACAGATTAAGAATGAAAGTGAGCCGACAAGCTTCACAGGATACACACAGTCTACAGCAAAGATGACAACAATTAAATTATATTCAGGTACGTGCGCTAGATCTTTCCTATGCCAAGTGTATGACAACAAATATTATTTACCATCACAATGGTTTAGAATGTTTTCAGGGAACACAGATCTCATGTAACTAGGTGCACATCTGATCATAATTAAGACATCTGACATTGTAATGTCATATATACACATTTATAGAAGAGTTATGTCTATTGAACAGTCAAGCTTTAACTCTAGATGGAATAGGGTATTCGTTTTTTTGCTGCTTTATAGACTGCAACTGTATTTGACTAACTCCAGAAAATTTGCATTGCAGTGTGTGAATTGCAGGTTGGTTTTCCAGCCCATCTGCACTGCTCATTATTTATTTGCTTGCAACATGCAATGCATGGGTGCAGTGTAAGGACCTATTCACATTGGGGGAATGCTGCCAGCATATACTGGGATATGATATGAAACATATAAAATGTTATTAATATGAAAGGAGTCGCACTATGGCATCTAGAACAACCACAGGGCGTGACAAAATATTGGCTGTGGTTTAGCAGATACTAAGGGGTCGATTCCGATCTCGGCCGGTAGGGCACCGAATCGGATTCGGCTTAACCGGATCCGATTCGGAGCCCTATTTCCCGACCGATTCGTACGTGCGTCCGCGCGAGCGAGTACGATGCGTGCGTTAGCGAAATCTCCGACCGACTCGTTCGCAGGACCCGACCGCTCCGACCGACTCGCACGGGGACGACTCGCACCGCGCAATGGAGACGTTCCCCGGCCGGTAGCATACGTGCGCATCGTACTCGTTCGGTCGGGCTGCTAGGGTCCGATTCGGTCGGAAATCCCCCCGGGTCCGGCTCGGTCGGGGAGATTTCCGGCCTGAATCGGAATCGGCCCCTAAATCAACAAGCCATCGGTAAGGCATTGGTACTGGCAGAACTGTCAACAATCGACACAGTGCTGGCTTGATATTACTGCGTGGTTCTAGGTCCGTGCAAATTGTCCACAGAGCATCCAGGTCGTCTAAGCATCTAGTCAGTGCACCTTCATGTCTGCTCCCAAGACACATCAAATAGAGGCACTCTTTTATGACAGATCATATCCTTTCTAGGTTTGTTCTCAATGATACCCTCTGCTGGTGCCTGCAGCAGTGCATGGTTAAACATGGGCACACAACTATTGGCACTGTAAATGATGTTCTTTGATTGATGCTTCAACACAGGTGCATCTTGCAATATCAGCATCAACTTCTTCAATTTGGTGCACCTGTGCATGTGCCGTGCCACCTACAGAGAGGAATGCTATGGTGTTCCTGTGTAGCTGTGCACATCCGTTTCATCTAAAGAGACTTGCGGTGGTGTTGCAAATGCTTCATTTCACCAGTACTGCTGATGTGATGTCTGTTAAGCCCTCCAAGCTGTGCTCACCACCACTGTTCCGTTATGCTCCTCATACACTTGTGAGCAGTGTCCTTATGTATGCCTGTTGCTCTGTCCTGCAGGCAGTGGTGGCTGATCATCACAGCCTCTGATAGCCAATGGTGGTGGGAGGTCGACATTGGTGATCAATGGTTCTCAATGGTTGTCTACAGTGGTGTACGGTGATCAAAGGCAATGTGTGGTGGAACTTAGCTGTCAATGGTGCTGAGATGAAGCTGCCAGCCTTCTAGCAGTGTTGCTGGAGTCTTGAGACTTTGGGAAGAACCACTGTTTCGAAGACCTGAGATTGCTGTAGGTGGAATTGATCAGCGGACATCAATGGTTCTGGTCACCGAGTTGCAGCGAGTCTTGATGCAAATGCGCAAAAGGAATTATTCAATCTCTTGACATATGTGAAATATCACCTCAACTCTTTGCAAAAAAGCAGGGAGTGTATTGGAAGCAGGTAGGTCTTGCGGAGTTGGTATCCATTTTGGCATGTATGGTTGTTACTGAAAGTGGGCAGAAGAGAGAGAGCTCAGGTTAAGGCAAGAGTAGAATATGGAAGATTTAGGAGATGAGAAGTAGGGGTAACAGCATGAGCAAGGAGCATAAAGGAGACAGCCTGGACCTAGTGAGGACAGGCTGGAAAGACAGTCGATGTGAGATTTATGCTTCAGGCATAGGGGTTTTATACTAGTATACCCATAATAAACGCACAGTGTTAACGAAGGTGGGGGAGGTTAGACATTTAAGGGGATGGTGATGTATAGGGTGGAAGAATGGGTTAGAGTTCATTTGTTAGTGCAGTATAAGGACCTTTTAGTGGGTGCTGAAGGTTGTGGTATTCTCATCTCTGCTTGCTTATGAATAAAGGTGCTTTTTCCACAAAAATGCCCTGTCGGCAGTTGCTTTTTTCCAAGTGTGTTTCATATGTTGTAGGCTGCGGGGAGTGGGGGTGCCGTGATGTAATAAACTCACAAAGTACCTCGAGGTAACCTGGCTTTCCTATCGGGATGTACGCACTTTCAAGACTGGCATCGAACACCTCTAGATTCAACAAGTGACCATTTAATTAAGGGTGGGCGTAGTTCGCGAAGTAATGCTTCGCGAAGCTACGCAAAGTGCAGTTCGCGCTACGCAAGCTTCGCGTAGCACTACGCGAACTGCGTAGCGCACTGTTCGCAATGATTGCACAGTGCCGGATGCTTGTCCGCACTGTGCAATCATTGAAAACGGCAACTTGCACAGTGCGAGCTGTCTTTTACTGCCGCTCGAGTAGATTTTTACTCGAGCGGCAGCTTTCTCAACGCGGACTGGTAGTTTCTCATCGCGAGCGGTCGCGAGCATACGCGACCACTCGCAATGAGAAACCTGACCTCCCCGCGTTGAGAATCTCGCCGGGAGGTTTATTTTCCACGCTCGCGATCGGCAACTTGATGTTGCTGATCGCGAACGAGAAAAGTCTCGCCGGGATGTCATTTTGCTTGCTCGCGGTCGCCAACTTGACGTTGAGGACCGCGAGCAAGCAAAAAATGACCGCGGCACTACGCTACGCTACGCTACGCTACGCGTGTTCGCACTGTGCTACGTGCAATTCGCGTTGTGCGAAGTAGCGCAAACTTTGCAAACTACGCGAGCGTAGCGTAGCACTTCGCCCAGGGTTACATTTAATATTGTAGCAAGCAAGGGGAGGCGGTATGTATAGGGGGGCTTATTTACAAGGCCCTTGCGCCACTTTTGCGTCATTTTTAACATGGGAAAAGTGACGCAAAAGTGGCGCAAGGGGCTTGTAAATCTGCCCCAGGATGTATATGTATAGGTGGCCACGTAGGTCAGTTACGCTAATTACACTGCCTTGCTTCCACCGCGCACTTTGAACAATTACAGAAAAACTATAAAATAAGGTTGACCAAATTCAGACTGGCTGGTGCGGTTGGTGTTGCAGTGTTTGCAGGCTGTCAGAGAGAGCCCGCAATTTCTCTCACATGAAAGGACGCACACACACACACTCTGTGTCGCGAGAAATCAAGTTCATTGTGTGTCCTCGCCTCGCACCCTCCTGGCGCGCCCAATCAGCGTCCGCTGAGCGTTAGTTAATATTCAATTAAAAAATAAGGGTTACATTCGCATTGAGGTCGGGCATTAAGCCACACAGACAACAGCCCCATTACACCGCTCTCATTCAGCCGTCACCCCACTTTGTGCCCCGTTTAAAGCTAACCTGACAGCTTCTCAATGGCTCCCCGCCATTCCGCTCTGGACTGAGCCTTCATTAGGACGACAGCCCCCTTTTTTGCCTTTAATAAAGAAATACTAAAATGTCTTATTTCGCTACAACAGGTAGCTTGTTTCTCAGTGTTTAATTCTGTATTATCAGGGATTTAGAGCCCTGTATAGCGGCACTAATTCTCCCCCCGGGCCTCTCTCCCTGCGATTTAAATCTGGTGTCAATAGGTTCTTTCACGCATCAGGGAATATCGTCGGGTTAAATGCTTGTAATTGACAATTTCGTCTGTCATAGCCCAGCCTGAAGTCCTTTCTCGCTGATAATGTGATCCTAACACAATCGAACATTCAAATCAAAAGCTGCTTTGCTTCTTAAATTTCGCTTGAAGGAGTGTGGTAGAACCTGTCTTAAGGTTTGTTTCTTAGCCAGTGCTTAATTTGGAAAAAAAACACAGTGCACGGGCTCAGAGTTTTTCTGAGGAACCTGCCACTGGCGCTTGAGAATGCCAAGGTGGTAAGTGGCAAGACTGCCAAGTCTTGATTCCACCTCATGTCTCCTTCTGCCATCCCATATTTCTTGTGCATTTATCTTTATCCTGGAAGCACTTTTTCATCCATAATTGCTCCCTTTGTCACTATTATCCTATATTTCTCATCCTCCCTCTTTCTCCCTTTTCTGCCTTTCTCTCTTTTGCTCTGTATCAACGTCTGAAGAAGAAAAATAAGTCCCTGTCCCTAAAAACGAGTGCTGGTGCCCACCCATTGCACCCACTGGAACAAATTAAGTATTGGGTCTCCCGCTTGTACACCCTGATGTGCATGTGAGACCTTCCTGTTGTGTAAAGCTGTTATATTGATTGCTTTGCTTTTAAAACATAAGCTTTAAATTGAATAATCTCTGGGCCTTATACAAAAGACCCTGCATGGCAGACCTTGATTGTGCCTGAAAGAAAAGTCAGGGGTTAGAGGCGGATGTGATAGGAATTTGCACTTCAGAAGGGTAGATTAGTGAGTTGGAAACGAGGGGGACAGTGACAGAGGCACATGGGGCCAGGGGCGTCATGTACCCCAAATTTAGCAGCTTGAGCTGGGGTGGATGTTAGTGGACAGTTCAGTGTCACATGAAACATTTAAGATGCTATTTATGGCTCCATTCACCTTAGTCTCTAAGGGGCTTATTTACAAGCTCCTTGCGCCGCTGGTGTGTCACTTTTAGTGACACACCGGCGATGTATTTTGGAGCCCCATATTTACAAGGACAGTAAAAGCCACCTTGCGTGGTTTTGTCTGTCCTTGTAAATATGGCCCCTTTACACGCAGCACTTTGCATGAAAGGGGCGTTCCATAGGTGTTGCTGTGGGTGTTCCCACGCAACACCCATGGAACTTGACACATTTCCAGATTTATGATAAATCGCAAACCTGAAAATGAATCTGAATGCTACGCTTCCGCAGGGGAGGGAGGCATAGAGAGGCGCAATGAGGACAAATGTATTCATTTCTCCTAGTTTTTTTTCCTCTTTCTATACGTGCTGCATTCTGCAGCACACATAGAACAAGGAAATCACCTCTTATGATTGTTTCTGTGCAGGAAGGTGTCCCTTCTTGCGCATAAACAATCATTAAAATAAATTTCATTTTACAAGTTCTATGTGTGCTAATGCTGCACACATAGAAGTTGAAAACTGCCATTTCAGATTGTTTATGTGCGCGGAGGGACAACTTCCTGCACATAAACAATCATCCCCGTGACGCAGGCATCCTTGCATCATGGTGCAAGAGTGCGTGCATCGGCGCATGGCAGCTAATTCTGCGCCGGCGCAGGGGAGAGCAAAGTGATCCGCATTATCCTTGTAGATATGGCGCATCCCTGTGCTTTGAAAGTGCTGCAGCGTGGGCGCAGCCAAAGGGCTTGTGTTGCCGCGCTTCGGCATTTTCTTGTAAATGAGGCCCTAAGAAGCTAATAAAGGTGTTCTCTTGGAGTGGAAAGTCATAATTAGAAGTATGCTGAGAAGATGGATGGGTGGATGAATCAATACAGAGATGGAAGGAGTGATGTTGGGTGATGGATGTATGGAGAGAAGGATGGATGATGGATAGAATGTGAGAAGGATGAATAGATGGAGAGAAAAGATAGTAAAGGATGGAAAGAGGGAAGGTAAGATGATGGATGGCGGAAAAGGAAAATAATTAATGAGAGAAGGAAGGATAGATAAAAAGAAAACCATTGAGAGAAGGATGAATGGATGAAAAAGGTAGAAAGATAGATGGATTCAAAAACGGAGAGAAAGGAGGGAAAGAAGGAATGAAAACATGATAGAAAAAGACAGAAAGAAGAATGGAGAAAGGAAAGACAAAAGATTGAAGGAAGTATGCAGAAAAAGAAGGACCAACATTTATGAATTTTAGAAATCCCTAATTGGGGCCAATAGCCAGAACAACTCTGGGTTCACTTGCCTCACCCACTCACTCAGAGCTATTTGGGGCACAGTTGAAAGTGGTGGGTATTTTATTTTCCTGGCAACTCCTGGGCTGACAATGATTTAGAAATAGGAAAAAAAAATGTTTGCATTTATATAGCGCTTACTACCCCAGTCGAGGCGTCGAAGCGCTTTTTCAGGGAGTAGTACGCTACTCCAGAACCCATAAAGGATTAGTAGTGAATTAGTATAGTGAAAATATGAAAGTAATTTGAGTGGTGGATATGTTAGTTAGCTATTTGGATTGAAAAGGAGAGTGGAGGGATAGAGGGAAAAATGTTTGCATTTATATAGCGCATACTACCCCTGACGAGGCGTCAAAGCGATTTTTCTGTGAGTAGCACGCTACTCCAAAACCCATAAAGGATTAGTGGTGAATTAGTATAGTGAAATTTGAAAGTAATTTGAGTGGTGGGTATGTTAGTTAGTTATTAGTTATTTGGATTGAGAAGGATAGTGGGGGATAGAAGAGGGAAAAAGGATTGCCTTTATATAGCACTTACTACCCCTGACGAGGCATCGAAGTGCTTTTTATGCGAGTAGCACTCTACTTCGGAACCCATAAAAAATGAGTGGTGAATAAGTATAGTGAAATATGAAAATAATTTTAGTGGTGGATATGTTAGTTAGTTATATGGATTGAGAAGAATAGTGGAGGGATAGGTTTGCATTTATATTGCACTTGCTACCCGTGAAATAGTGTTGAAGTGCTTTTTTGGCGAGTAGCACGCTACTCCAGAACCCACAAATGATTAGCAGTGAATTAGTATAGTGAAAATATGAAAGTAATTTGAGTGGTGGGTATGTTAGTCAGTTATTTGGATTGAGAAGGATAGAGGTGGGATAGAGGGAAAAACGTTTGCATTTATATAGCGCTTACTACACCTGACGAGGCGTCTAAACGCTTTTTCAGCGAGTAGCACACTATTCAAGAACCCATAAAGGATTAGTAGTGAATTAGCATAGTGAAAATATGAAAGTAATTTTAGTGGTGGATATGTTAGTTAGTTATTTGGATTGAAAAGGATAGTGGAGGGACAGAGGGAAATATGTTTGCATTTACATGGCACTTACTACCCCTGACGAGGCGTCGAAGCACTTTTTCTGTTAGTAGCACGCTACTCCGGAACCCATAATGGATTAGTGGTGAATTAGTATAGTGAAAATATTAAAGTACTTTGAGTGGTGGATATGTTAGTCAGAGTCAGTGAAAGGATTAGATTGTAACTGAGAGCTATACGTTAGTGGGTAACGCTCATAGGAACTTGGGTCTGCTAAAGAGTGACCTGATGACTTCTTGTTGACAAGACACCCTGTTTCAATTTCTGGCTACTCTATCGGTGCTTTCTGAAAGTTAATGTCCTTTTCAGTGGATGCTAATAAAATGGAGGCATTTAATTTGAAACCAAGATTACTCACATAGAGACCCATACCAGAGAAATACCCACTGCCCCTGAGCAAAAAGAATTGACCTAAAAGAGAAAGCATCATAGTGGCCAGGTTTCCCAGGTCCATGCGTAATGTTCTGCTCCAGTCCAAGGTAAGCTTTTTCCTTTGAATTCTGGGACTAGTAGTACTTTTTTATAATGAACTAAACAAGACTAAAAGTCCCAGAATTCAAAGAAAAAACCTGAATAGCAGCAGCATGTCATGCATGGAACTGGGAAACTTAGCAGTGCTGAAGAGTATTTGACTTCAACCATACGCACTGCAATTCCAGAATTTAGCTTCAGGCAGGGACTCCATATCCATTTTTGCAAATCCAGTATAAAAGCTTGACAATGCAGCATCTCAGCACCCACATCTCCCCCAACCTTATAGGTAAACCTATACACTTTTCAGCTTTGTCAGCAGCACCGCCAAGCTTTACAAGTTTCTGCAAGATTAGCTGTTCTAGTTCAGATTTTTCCCAGTAGTCCTGGTTTTATAATAGGATAAATAGGACCACAAGTCCCAAAATGCAAAGAAAAACCTTGACTGACAAACATGGTTGGGTTGGTGCACACCCAATTAATTCTAATCATCTGCAATTCCAGATTTTCTCAATTGTAATAAATATCTTTCCACCCCCACCCATAAAAGTGTTCAGATTACAAACTCATCCAATCGTTAGCATCTCTCCAGTGCGCACATAGGGGCACATGCATCAAGGTAGGCTTTTGCGATTCCTTAATTGCGATTATTAAGGAATCGCAATTAAGGAATCGCAAAAGCCTATGCATGTAGGAATCGCTATAAAAATAGCGATTCCTAAACATTCCTTAATTGCGACTCGCTAATTGCGAGTCGCAATTAAGAATACCTCCCCATTAATTCCTATGGGCCTAGAGGCCCATAGGAATGAATTGGAATACATTCTCAATTAGCGATTCGCAATTAGAGAATCGCAAATTGAGAATGCAATTTCAAGGGTGCCAGGGTGTCAAAATGACACCCTGTTGCACCCCTGAAATTGTGATGTGCACCCATGTTGCGACACACATGCCCCAAGGGCATGTGTGTGTGTAACCTAAAACTTAAAAAAATGCATTTTAGAGCATTTTTCGAAGGTATTGCAAATTACAGACAAGTTTGATTTGTCTGTAATTTGCGGTCCCAAATAGCGAAATCGCTATTTGAAAGTGCTTCTAGCATTGCATTTAAGGAATCGCAAATTGCGATTCCTTAAATCTGTCATAATTTAAGATTCGCAATTAATTGCGAATTCTTAAATTACGCATAGGAAACTACTTTCATGCATCTCCAAAGGCCAATTTGCGATCGCAAACGGCCGATTTTTGCGATTCGCACCGTTTGCGATCGCAAAAACCTTTGATGCATGTGCCCCATAGTCCCAGATTTACAAACATTTCACACAAGGCAGTGCAGCAAGTGAATTTGCTGCACTGCATTATGTGAAGAGGTGAGAGCAGAATTGTGTCATTTTTTCAAAGAAATGGCACAGTTCTGCTCTCTCCCTGTGCTGGCACACTTTGAGCTGCCTAGCGCCAATGCAGGCATCCACGAGCCATTGTGCAAGGGTTCCTGCATTATGTTCAGGATAGGCTTTTTCCTCCTTGTATGTGTGATGTGGAATGTGCTGCATAATGCAGCACACATGCAAAGAGGAAATAACAAGGAGAAACAAAGATATTTCTCCTCATTATGCCAGACTCAAGCAGGCACACCATTTTGGCACAAACCCATGTCTACAACTCTTTATAAATACGGATTTGCCTCAAAATCCATGGGTGGATACACAGGAACAGCCATGCACCACCAACGGAATGCCCCTTGATGCAAAGTAAGCATTTTTGTACTTTACAATGCACGAAAATCAACATTTGCATTGCTTAGTAAATACCCAAATGGATTTTACAAAATCTTTGTAAATCAGGGACCCAGTGATGGTCACTTACATACCATTTATAATTACCAATTCTGGTTATTTACAACAAAATCATTGCTATAACTAATTTACATTAAACTTTTAACAAGCACTCACAAAGCCAGTATGTCTGGGTTGTTTTAGGCATATGTTTGTAGTTGTGTGAAATGTCTGAATTCAGTAGCAGAAAACTCACAAAGAGGCACCTAAGTGCTGGTCAGCAGAATGCTGTGTAAAGCAAAGAATTGCAGTTCACATGGTTTAAGCCATACCCATAATTAATTAGGCCACAACCCTTCCAAAGTCCCCCCCCCTCCTTTTTGCCTCACTTACAGCACTGTGGGTCACAATAGGCCTTTGCCTACAGACTGCTAACAACTGTCTCATAGGTGAGACCTAAAAATTGTGATGCTGTAAAACCGTGGAGTCCTTCGAGCCAAATCTAAAAATTGTGGAGCAGAAAGAAGGAGCAACTGCTTTGCTTCCCTCTGACATCCACCCTGCAGCATCTATTTGAGGGTAGAGACACAGCGGGTGTTAGACGTCAGAGGGTGGAGTCATACACTTCAGTGAAAGAAAGCAGAGGGCCTGGCCTCCTCGACCATGCCGTGATTGTAGGCCACAGGCCCCTTGGGGCCAGCACTCCTCTTTAAAGGGGCCAGCACTCCTCTTTAAAGGGGCCAGCACTCCTCTTTAAAGGGGCCAGCACTCCTCTTTAAAAGTGGAGCTGGGGTATTTGTTCCTCTGTCAAGTTGATCCAAAAGTCATGCAGGTCATTTGCTCTCTGGCAAAGATGATCCAAATATCCTCAGCTTTTCTGTGGAGTCAAACACAGAGGGAGTAACACAGGTGAGAAACAGCAACCTGGTGTGTAGGCAGAAGCAAAAGGAAGGTGGAGGTGGGGGAACAATGAAGGATGGGGTAGGTGGGAACAACAGAAAGGTGGCAGAAGTTACACAGAGGGTGGGGTGGAAGCAACACTGGGGAATCTGTGGGGGAATAATACAGAGGATGCAGGGAGGGAAGCAAACTAATGGGGAGAGACAGCAACATGGAAGGGGAGAAAAGTAAAAGGGCAAGCGAGCGGAGCAGTCCGGGGAGAAGTACATGGGCAATAGAGAGAGCGCAACACAGAGAACCGAGGAGGGAAAAGAATCACACTTGGGAAACAACTAGAAAACACATGTATTCTTGTGGAGTGCCTAAATAAAAACGTAGCACCTAAAAAATGAGCAGTGGAAGGACACAAGGATTGCGTCTAAACTCCAGGAGAAGATCAATCACAAGCAGGGGAAGAAAACCCACACATGCTAATGAATAAGAAGCAAGAAAATCAGAGCGACAATGAAGCGAACCAATGGTAAGCAATGGGCGGACTCTAGCCCAAAGTATGCTAACAATACATCTCGCAACAGACATCGCATCCGCTATCTAGTAGGGGATACATAAAAATGGAGGTAAATGATTGTGAAACCATAGCAAAATATATGAAATCCATTATTTTAAATCATTTTAGTGCCATATATTTCAAGAAGGAAAAAACCTGAGCCATCAAAAAATGGAGTTAGCTGATTTTCACTTATGATGCTTTCATTATAAGAAATGATAAGAAATGGGTCAAACTTGACGTCATTTTCACATTCAAAAATATGTACATAGTATTATGTCCTGTTATCTTGTACGCAAGCAACAAAAAATGTGGAAAAAATATTTGCTTCATTTTTTGGCAACAGTTCCAAGTTTACACAGTCGGTCTCTTAAATGCAAAGTGGAGTGAGTTTAAGGGGGCCATTGGGTGAATGATGTTACAATAGTTCTCGAAACCCAAACTAACATCATGAAAGAAAGGACATTTCTGGAATGTCTATTAGCGTTTTGCCGCTGAACTAAGTTCTTCGTAAAGGAGCTTATGGTGAGAGATGGAAAAGAAGGATAAGGAGAGAGGAAAGGATGGGGAAACACAGAATGAAGAGGGGCCCTTGTGGATGGAGCAGTCTTCATCAAATGTCACCAGATGACATAATAGGCATTTTGGGCAAGGAGAGGCAGAGAGAAGGAGAGAAGAAAACAGTGAGATCAGCGAAGGAGGAGAGAGAAGGGGGGGAGAGAGACCTAAACAAATGGATACAGAGAATGGAGAGAAGGTTGGAAGCAGGGCTTTAATGGGGCCGGGTCCTGCCGGTGCTCAGCAACGGCAGTTCTAAAAAGCAGCTACTGAAACAGGTCCCTTTTGGGCTCTCTATTTTTGTGCTCACACACAGGGTGAAAAAAAAATCTTAACTCAGCAGCAGTACCACTCTTCACTGCCTTTGATGTAACTTCAAAGAGACTCGGGGGGGGGGGAGATTTACCAACTTTACATGTAGCGCACTGCAGCAGCCACAAATGCTGCCCTGCACTACATGAAAAGGAGAGAGAAGGAGAGCGCCCTATTTACTAAAATAAGGCACTCTCCTCCCCTCTCACTAGCGCCGGCGCTGAAATCAGCTGCCCTGCGCCACGGAGACACCTTTGCGCAATGGTATCTCTGTGAGTCTAGTGCTGGAAGGGAGCCCTTTCAGTACAAAAAACTATGCTGAAACTCACTTCAAACCTTTTCCCTCTTTGTATACGTGCTGTACAGTGCAACAGACATGCAAAGACGGAAAAGGAAGGAGAAATTAAAGCATTTCTCCTTCCTTGCGCCTACTTTCAAAGGGTGCAGTTTTCTCACACTAAACCCTGTTTACTTTGTTTAGTAAATTGGCTTTAGCATGAGAAACCTTGGGTTGTTGCATGGGAACGCCCATGCACCACCCTTGGAATGCCCCCATGGAGCAAAGTAATGTGAAGCAGTGCAATGCGCTGCTTCGCATTCCTTCTCAGTTATTTCCAGCACTAAACAAATTTAGTGCTGGAAAGTAAATTGAGAAAAAAAGATTTTGCGCCATTTGCGTCACTTTTGTGATGCAAACACGGCGCAAAATCTTACTAATTCTCCCTCTCGGTGTAGTTCTTTCAGTCTCAACATTTCAGAACTGAAGCATTTTCAATATTATCTACAATAAATCCATAGTTGTTGCTTTGTTTTCTTATGCAACTAACTACGATTGACAAAGTCAATGGTCCTGGCTTGTTGTAGGTGTAATTTTACTTGTTGTGTTATATGTCCAGATACAATGACAGAAACAGCAAAATAACAGTTGGGCGGCACACTCTGCTAAGCACAGATTTTAGCTTATGGATTTTTTAAGCCACACCCTTAATTGCATCAACCACGCCCCTTTCAGAGACCCCTCCAGTTTTTTCATCCCACTTAAAGCCCGGGTGGAAGGCAGCAAAGCTGGTTTGAACATTTTTGACAGGACTGTTTTTCATTCCCAGTAGCCAGCCTTATGCATCTGTTCAGCAAGTTGGGATATACTGAGCAGGAGAGGTAGTTAGGACTAGAAGAGAGGGCCTGATGAAACGAGGGAGGGAAGAAGTAGATGCTGAGGCTGAGAGGAAACAGGACGTGACAGAGACCTAGACATTAAATGTTGGAGTGGCAGCAGGTCAAACAAGCAACATTTTACTCATAAGCACCGTACCAAAAAAGGTTGGCATAACTCCATCAAACCTCATAATCATCGTCCCTACCGTAGTCCATTGACGTAATTATGATAAATATTTCTCTTGTGCCTCACAGCCCTATTGGAAGATTTTATGAAAGCATCTCCTCTTGTCACTCAAGTAAGAGATCTAGCTATGACTGCTCGAAGAAATGGGGAACTGAAAAAAGGTACCCTGCATTAGTGTTTTTAACTTCATCTCTAGGCACCAAAGCCATTAATCCCCATGGCAACAGACAGAGTAGGATGCTTGCTGTCCATCAACCAGCGCAAACACTTGCAATACAATACCTGTGACAACCCAGTCCCCCCTCCTGCTGCAGGCACATTTGTCTCTTCAGATTTGTCTCTTCAGATTCACTGAATACACGATGGCTGCTATCAGTTAGTAAAGCAGCTAAGTGGGTTGACGCACCTGCTGCGCAAGTCTGTGAGTTCAGGTCAAAGATGTGAATTTTGACAATCTTTGCAATAATCTGTTACATGTGGAACCAGACCACCCGATTTCTTAACTTCACCTATTTGTTTTATTTTGGACAAATCACGTTACTTCACTGTGCTTTAGGGCCTTTTTCTGCAAAGATTGTACATGGCCAGAAACAGGATGAACCCCATTATTAATTGCTGTATTTAAAAACTGGACACTTCATGTTTTTACCTGGTGAGATATCCAACGCTACCTAAAAATATCCTCAACCATCGACATACAGCGATTCAAATCCTGCCTCAAACTCATTCATCTTGGATATCAACTAACTTCCTGGAGCTAAGCCCCACATACACTAAATTCTTCATGTTTGTCAACAGCACCACACAATCCCAGATTCAAATAGGGCTCACCAAGTCCAAATGATTGAATCTTCCAGAGTGCCATGACTCTTATCCGGAAACTCTGTTGCTCTCCAGCTAGGTTCAGGATACTCAAATGCCAACACATACATACATTTGTGCATACATATCTGAGAGTTATTAACTCAGTTTCAATGGGCATACAAACAGCTGCTATTAAAGCTCTTTGTAAAGAGAAGAGTGCTATGCAAAAAAGTATTATTATTGCCTACTTGAAACTGTCTGACTCAAGAGTTTGAAGACATTTAACCACACCACCACCACGTTAAAAGATGTACAGTTGCTCCACTTTCCAGCCCGGATCATCTTCAAGACCAGCTGCATCACTTATAAAGCCTTCAACAACAAGACCACAGCTTACCGGGCAAACGAAGTAGCCAATTCTGTGGACCATGCCAGACAAAAAGCTTGGATATCACCAGTCTGTAGACAAAACACTGCAAGAAGTAAAAAAAACAGAGCACAAGACATCTCTGTTCATGCTCCCAGGATCTGGAACAACAACACAATCAACATCAGATCAGCACCAACTCTCCTACAATTCAGAAAGAAGCTGTTGACACAAATCTTCAAGGAGCGGTACCTCAGACCCAGACACAGTACCCCAGATCCTATAGTCCACCCTTGACTTTCCCTCAATGATTGTATCTTCCAGAGGGCCATGAATCTTTTTTCGGAAACTCTGTTGCTCTCCAGCTAGGTTCATGATACTCAAATCCCAACACATACATACGCTCATGCATCCATATCTGAGAGTTATTAACTCAGTGCCAATGGGCATACAAACAGCTGCTATTAAAGCTCTTTGTAAAGAGTAGAGTGCTATACAAAAATGTATTATTGTGGCCTACTTAAAGCTGTCTGAATTAAGTGACATGATGTTTGCTCCTCAAAGGTTATGTATTGACCTAACAGTTCATGTTCAACACATCCCAGACCACGGCAGGGTGTCTGGCAGTGGGAAGAAAAAGATCCAGCATACTGAAGTCAGAGGGACCTCATAAGCTTGCGCTTTACGCAAGGTGAGTATAACGAGCATTTCACCCCCTAGCATAGGAAACCTTTGCAAGATATCATATCTGCAACTTGGCGCTGTGTGAAACTGAGATGCTCAAAAGTTCAAAATGTTGCTTCGTTTAGAGCAAAACAATGCCTGCAAAGTGCGAAGCTTGGCTAAGTTAAAACAAGCAGATAAAAAGAAGTTATGTGTGACCGCGCGTAAGGAAAATGGTCCTAGGCGCACGGCTGTTAGATGCCCCTCCACAGCACCACCACTTCTTGGATTTTGAATCTAACGGGCCACCACTGTATTCCCTGCCACTGGAAGTCCTACTTTTTAGGGTATAACTTTCAAAGGGAGCGGAATGAATGGTGTGGGGTCTACACGTTCCCACGGCTACCTGAGGCTAATGGCAGTCCTGAGCAATAGCAAAGAGAAACTGTGGAGGCAACTGAGTGCAGCGCGACATCCTCACACGTCTCGGGATAGCCTGCAGGGAATTAAATGTAAACAGGGCTGGGCTGGGTACCCAAACCAGCCCTGGCAATTCAGTCGGAATGGCCCTGGGAAGAAGGGGGGTTGCTAGTTGAAGCACTGCTGCTGCTTTTTTTTACAGGGGGCCGATATTGCAGCACTGATGCAAAACCGGCCACTAGTAACAAAAACAGCCCCAATGCTCCAAAACCGGCCCCACCCTTCCAGCCCACTGGGAAAATGCCTGATGCCCGCTACAACCAGTCTGGCCCTAAATATAAACTTCAGCTTGGTGATGCAGGCGTTGTTGGGAAACTTCACCAACACTGATGAAAGGCGAAGTGAAAAACTTCTCACATCCCTCGCCAGCTTACACACAGCACACACTACCAACTGCAGATCATACACAGGAAACCCACCTGGATTACAGTCACCTTGAAGAAAGACCTCTGGCAGCTCTGTCAAAACCACTTTGTGGTGACAGTAAAGGGCCCATTTTAATGGGCTGCATCTACATTTGTGTGTCAGATTTTATTTCACTGCACTGTCAAAGACGTAACCCCCTTTGCACAGATTTTACCTTTCAATGAACACTGAATATGTATGCAAAAGGGAAAATTTAATAATAAAAGAATAAAAAAAATAAAAAAATGAACACTGAATAGCACTTCCTATATAATTTGTACACAGTGTTAATTAAAGCACGCATGTTACCCTGCACAAGAGAACATACTCATCAACCGTCTACCGCCATCTCCCCAACACCAAGGGGCAGATTAACTAAACTTTGAAGTGGCACAACACAGCCAGGGAAGGTGCTGCACTGTGCTGCGTTGTGTCAAAGGGAGAGGGCAAAAATGTACCATATTTACTAAGTTGTAGGGCAGTTCTGCTCTCTCATAGCGCTGGCCCACTACTGTCTGCCTATTAGCAATGCAGGCACCCTGGTGCCAAAACGCAAGGACTCCTGAGTTGTGGTCAGAATAGTTTTTGTGCAGGACGGGACACCTCCCTGCACAAATACTTTTCTTAGAGGCGTATTCCTGTTTGTATTTGTGCTGTTGAATGCAGCACACATGCAAAGAGGAAGGGAAAAGGAAAAATAAAGATATTTCTCCTTGTTACGCCAGCCTCGGGTAGGTGCATAATTTTGGAGCAAACTCATGTTTACTGACTTCAGTAAGGATGGGTTTGTGTCAAAAACCCTGGGTGAATGGACAGGAACCCTCATGCTCCACCCATGTAACACCTCCCCACCACCAGGTAACACAAGGCAGCATTATGCATGATTTTTTTTTTTCCTCCAAAATCACGCAAAGTCACGCTTATCATGCTTTGTAAGGCTTTGTAAATACCAAAATAGATTTTGCATCGGGCTGCACCAAAAAAGGGACACAACCCCAACGCAAAATCTTAGTAATTTGAGTCTAAGTACCCAGTGCTACGTGCTTGCGGACATTCTATTGCACAACCACCCGACAGGAATCCAATGGGTTTTGGCAAAGATGACAATGGTGACTTGGGGGGAAGACAGTAGATTGCCAGAGCACATTGAGCGTGCCACTTCCACTACCGTACGCGAGGACACAAAGGCAATTCTTCTATGGCCAATGCACATCTCACACCCAGCCGGACAATGTAGCCCTACCCACTACAGCCTCAGCCTGAAGGTGAGGCAGCAGTTGAGCCTTGACAGTGGCAGAGAGCTCATGAAGATCACCTGCAAGGTGTCTTGTTTCCAGGACCACATACACCAAGCCATGAAAGAGGAAAGCCAAAAGACGAGATCATAGACACTGACTATGCAATGAACCACCATGAGCCATGTGACATCATCGAGTCTGACTATCAGCTTCCAGGCAGCACATTAAAATGATGTTCTGGAAAAGTCACAGGGAAGTGATTGAGCACATTAGCTGAGCTCCTGGACCAGTAGGAGATAGCTCTGTCCCAAAGACCTCCTACTATGCCAAGGACACAGCTACATCAACCACTGTGCCATTAATATTCCTGCCCCGTTCATCCCAACAGCGCCTACCCCGGCCCAAGCGGTGTTGAGCAAGCATGGCTGTTATCGCTAGCATCCAAGGAGTCGAGTTTGGTTGTCATGGCAACTGCAGACTATTGTAGGCAGCACAACAGGCACTTCAGCAGTTCAAAGGCAATTTTCACATAGTAGCAAGTCCGGTAGTTTGCTTTTTATCTCTGCTCGCGGGCACTGGGAGGGGTCAGCACCCACCGCAGCAGGTGGTATGTTGAATAACCCATAACTTTAGTGTGTTAGACCTCACATGCACCCATTTGCTGTGCGTGTCTGTGTTGCTACGCATGTGGGATGAATTAGGAAGACCTGGGCCCATAGTACTCCATAAGACAGTGGTTCTTGGCCGACAGACATGCATCACATATTGTGGCATTGCTGTTTTGACACAGGTGTAGTGTGCATGGGAACACACATGGTTACTTTACTTTGTGGTGAGCATGTGCATGTGGTGGACCCGGTGTTGCCATGTGGCTGAGTCCGTGGCGTAAGTATGGTTTGAAAACGCTTATGATGAAGTCATAAGTGTTTTTGCTGTGATCCTGACAGATATTGTGCATGGCCACATGTACTGTACATTTATATTTCCATGCTTTGAATGTCATGATATTGTCACACAGACACTGGGACCTGACTCTATACTATTCACGACTATAACAATTACTGGTTTTATATAGCACCTTAAACCACACTTTTAGTGCTTTTAAGAGCCTGGAAGAGATGTTGCTCTTACCCAACATATTAGAACTCAATTTATTTACCCTGGAAATACAAAAGGCTGAGATAACTAAATCAGGATTCAAAGTCATGTCCTCTAAGTCACATCAGATGTCAGCAGCAAGTGCTTAATTGACTGAGTCATCTTGGTGTCATGTATGTTCATTGTGCGATTTGGTAGCATGCAAGTATTTGTATACTGGAAAGGTAGCCTGGGAGGTCAATGGATGTACCATATGTACTTGGGAAGCAACTCATTGAAGGTCCAGTGTCCCCATGGAGTGCGGTATTTGCTTGTTTCTTAGGACCATCACGTCATAGATCGAACTGAGCAATCGGATGGGGGGCTGGTCCATATCACACATCATCTGCATGTTCAAAGTATGGTATGGAATTTTGAGTATGGAATCGTGCGGTTCCTGTTCACATGCTCCATGGCTCTTTCTCATTAGGGAAACCAGCAACAGCCGAACATTTGGCCCTCACTGGATTCGCTGTCTGTCAGCCAATGGGCAACATGATATGCTAGGTTACACTTTTCAGCTGTGAATGCACAACCAATGGCAGGCTAGATCAGAGGAGTCTAGAGAACTAGAAGCAACTAAACTTATAATTCCCCGTAACTAGTAATGATTGTAGTCCCTGGAACCTCAGGAACCAGATACTACTACAGACTCACTTAATGCCATGAAGCTCCTAAAAGACTTTCACTTGATGGTGTAGCAGTAGTGAACAGCCAAAGTTTGATCTTCAAGTGTAATAAGATTAGAGCGCTCTCATACAAGTAATGCATGAATGAATGACATTAAATATACTGCCCAGGGATTGCTTTTTCACAGTTAATGGTTAAATAGCACATCACAGGGATGTATTCCTCTTTGGGCCTTATTTGGACTTTGGCGGATAAGATACTTTGCCAAAACCATGCCTGATGTCCCGTCCACCATATTACAAGTGCATTATAGTCAATGGTTCTCAAACTACAGCGGACAGGACATCCATCAGGCTTTCACGAAGTACCCTGTTTGCCAAACTCCAAAAAAGGTCCATGGGCCGAGATGTACAAAGCATTTTTGAGATCCCAAACAACCTGATTCATGGTAAGTTACTTCAACTTTGTAATCATGGACAATCTGGATTTCCTAAATTAGCAAGAGCAACTGGTGTGCATTTACACTAACTATGTCGGCAAAGTTCAGGTTTTTTATCGTTCTGTACATGTATAGTTTCTATTCTGCAGAGCTATGTAAGCTAGAGTTCCTTGAAGGCAATCATTAAGTTTTGACTTTCACAAGGGTGGATGTTTGAATCTTTCACAGGTTGCGTTTGCTTCCATTGTATGTGGGCACATTCTTATGCGTGTGTGTCAGTTTCGGATATATGCAGTGAAGTTACTGGTGAGAATCAGGTGTATGCAGTCATGTTCTTTGTGTGACATGCAGTGTGCAGAGTGATCATTGTAGTGGGGGAGGTGCTCAAGTTGATCCATGTTCTGGACTTTTGCAGCCTGAGTCCTTCTGGTAAGGACGCAGCAGTAGTATACTGCGCAATTGAGATGATGAACAAAAAAGGAGTTATGCAAGCTTCAAGGTGGTAAAGAAACTTTCACGAGCAGCAAGGACCTTTCTGGGCAACATGCTGGAGTGGCAAAGAAGTTTCACATCGTGGAAGACACACGTCTGTTCATCCCAACATTGTCATCAGCTCTTCTCTCTCACTCTTAAGACCGCCTGATGGTGAGATCGCCTGCTTCAATTATGTCATCTTGGATCTAAATCCAACCTCCATAAGCTGACCAGCCAGAGGATCGGACCAGCCTCAAAGGTGGATCTAAAGCACAAATTCCTCAATAGCATTCCAGAAAGATACCTAGAGGGGTAATTTAGGAAGACTTCTATATAAATCATGTCACCAACTCAGTCAGAAGGAAAATGCCCAGCTGACTAAAAGTGTGCAGAGAGGATCCTACTTCTCTCCACAGAAAACATGGAGCACTGTCTTGCTACTAGAATAGTGACCTGACTACACAAGGAGAAAAAGGACCTAAAAAGATCTCATCCCTTGAGATGTAAGAGAAACTTATAAAGGACACTCGACAACTGAACGTCTTCTTTGAGAACATATATATATATATATCCCATAGTCCAAGTCCTGGAGAAATCTTCTTGGTTGAAACTGAAAAACAGTGTAAATATAATAAACACTGCATGATCTTTGATATCCCAGCCTACATAGGTAAGCCATGCTCTCATGCACACTTTTCTGCAGTCCTTCAAGTCTGCCCTCAAAGTACCCTGTAAGGATAGACAATCTTCTCAGCCTGGGCACAGAGCCTATGTTGGCACTAAAGACGAACACTTATCCTGGTTCACAGTGCCACTTTAAATCCTTAGAGAGCGGTTGTTGGTGGGAATCAATCAACCACTTAGGATAGGTACAGTACTTAAATATTTAGAGTGGTTCCATTGAGGTTGAAGTGCATCCTGCTTAACGTTGAGTTCAGTCTCTTAGCAACTAGCATCACTTAATGTTCACAAAGTCAAAGCCCCGTGGTGAAGAAGGACATCCCATAATATCATAACAACACCATGTTTAGCAACTGAGCTCAAAAGGCTCTTCTCCAAGGAAGGTATTTGTTACTGGGCCTCTATCTATCGTCTTCTTCCAGAGTTTACTGCTGGAGGGAGGTGTGGGAGGGATTGGAGCTCAGCAGATCTCCTATGTCCAGTACTACTCAGTCCTTGTCCTTGGCGAATGGTGATGCTTCCCTCCATGCCACAAGTTGACCTATGCCAACTGGCCATTTCCAGTGGGGCAAACACAAAGGATTTCTAATTGACTACAAGGCCCTGACCACAGAGGCAAAGAGGTCTGTACATTTGGGACAGGCAATGCGATAGAGCAGAGATCAATCTCTGTACTTGTGCTGTCTCATGCTGGAATTCCACCTTGTCGGGTCTGCACATGTACTGGGGACCAAATGCCTGGGGTACGTATACCACTTATGTAGATCTCATCCATGATACATACATACACTCTCACGTCCGGAGAAACTGAGGGATCCCAGTTATGACGAACTACACCCGGGTGCCAATAAGCATCCTCCCAAACGGGGTGCAGGTTAAAAGGCCTGTGCTCTAAGACTATGTCATCACCAGCTGCCACCAACTGTTATTCTTGTCATATCCTCAGCCAGGGGACAGTAATCAACAATAATAAAAGAAGTACCACCGCAAGACAACCCCATCTACAGCTCCTGGTGACCAACACACTTGGCTAAAAATACTGTAAAGTCCTTGATCAGGGACTTCAGACCTGAATCTCTTATGACAGAGAATAAAGCAATCAGGAGTAGAGTAGTCGTCTGCACGAGGGACTTTCAGCTTTACAGCCGGCATCATGATATGGGACGGTCACTGCCACTATGTGATGGAACTACACACTTGAACAACAAGCATTGGCAATGCTCTTTGTCCAGCAAAAGTCCATTCTGCCTAACGTATTTAATTTATGACTTCAAGACTGCCCCACTTGTTTCTAAACAGGATGTTGGGTAGAGGAAAAGAAGTGAAAAGAGATAACTAAACTCAAAAAAGAAGCAAAGTGCATTACATTCAGGAAGAAGGTGTGCTGTAGGAAAAAAGAACTAAGTATGTGATAGGGACTGGAAAGGTTCTAATGATGACGATGGGTAAGCCAGTCTTTGACGCTTCTAAATACTGAATCAGACCTAACTTCTATACAAACAGTAAAGAACACTGGTGCCTAGGGGAACAGTAAGTGGTGTGCTCATTATGAAAGAGAAGTTAGGTGGCCACTTCATTCCATGTCATCAGCGATAGTGTGGATACAGTCCTGCAATTTGTTTTTCAATACATTGCTATTGGGTAGGTCAATGGAAGCAAACTAGCATCATAATATTAAGAATGCATAAGGATGTCACACAAAAGCACTGGACTAGAAACAGTGTGTCTGTGAAGGAGATTGCAGTAGATGAGGCTATGTTGTTGATCATTATGTATTTATTTTTATTTTTAATTAGGGTTTATCTTAAGTGCTATTACCTACCCCATTTACTGGCCTCACAGCTCTACGTGAGAGGTATTGGCTCTGTCAGTGTGTTTTTTAACCATGTTGTACAGCATCACCACTGGTGTGCAGCATGACTGAAACAAAAAAAAACCTCTATGACTCAGAGAAAAAGAAAAAATCTCCCTGGGTCATTAGTTTTTTGTTTTTCAATAACAGACTCCCACTTTGAGAGTTTGTTTTTAAAAAATAGCAAGTTTGATAAGGTTTAGTGGATGACCATCAAAACTAACAGAAGCCAACCACCAAACTTCTTGTACAGTCACACGAATTGCCATGACGGCAGTTCCTGTCAAGGTACAAAGATCACTGCTTGGTCAGTGGCTCTCTACATTTGGTGGATGGTAGTCCGTTAAGGTCATGGAGGGCAGAGTACCATCTGTCAAACTCTAGATTTGTCCCTTTGTCTCATCCACAGAATGTTCCACCCTTTTAATCTAGTGTGGAGCTTCCTGCTGTCCGACTCGGCTCTTCTGTTGAACATCTCTCGTGTCAAACTGACTGGGGCAGATTTGAGATCATTCATGTCCTCGGTCGAAGGATCTGGAACGATGTGCCTCTAGAACGCTATGCCATCTCAACATTTGTACACAACACTGCAATGGTAGCATACCACTTCTATGACGGCCTAATTCACACAAATGTTATTTGCAGCAAATTCAGCGATGCCCAGAGCATCTAAGATGTAATCGTGTACTGTAGCTTTCCACCTGAGAAAAATTAAGATTCGAAATTGCTCAAGTGCATTTTGAAGATGGAATCCATCTTCAAGATGCACTTGAGCAATTCTGAATTCCATTCACATATGAGTATCTCTCATGAGAGCATGAGCTCTTAGCATAGCCAGAACTGATCTTCATGAATACGATAAAAGATAGCTGGTGTTAATTTGAAATGCGCCAGTCTTCTTCGAATTTACATATCATTGAGAATCAGACACTCTGTCGCATCTGTTGCATGTGATTTACTTGCAAAGTTGGTTTGGTTGCTGGTTTAGCAGCGAGGGTATCTTGCATATGGGAGTAATGGGACCTTTTCCAAATAGGAGATAGTCACTTTCTAGAGTTTCTGACCCTGGATAGATTTTTTCATTACAGCCTACCAGTGAGCCACAGTATTTTGCACCTGCAATTAGATGAAGTAATAATTCTTGTCAGTTTGAGCGTTTGGCAAAATGGGTTCATTATCTGGTAAATTACACAGCATTTTGATTTCCGCATTGCTCGCCAGTAGAATTCTGGTCGAAATTAGTCAAATCGGTGGAAGAGGAAGTGTAATGCCCCCTCAATAGTCCCAGGCGAGTTTGGGGAACACTCTTTGGAGCCTCACAGAAAATATCCCAGAATTAGAACAGCATAACAGGTCCTAAATGTGGGGAGTTTCCTTTTTTACCTCCTCCAAGACTGCAGTGCCAACCTTAATTAAAATGTCTGCAGAGAGGTGGAAGCCACAATAATATGTTTCAAATCCACATGCAAATGTGGCCAGGGTAGAGCCGCGAGAGCATTCTTATCTCTATCTTCTACAGCAGAGATACTGCAGTGCACTATTTACTGAACCACAAAAAAAATGTAACAAGAGAGATTCAAATCATGTACCAAGATTAAATTATGTGGTAAAGGACTGGCATGAAACATTAACTTGTGCCATAATATGTCATTTAAGGCAATTTGTGCAACATATTTGGGGGTACAATGATTTAGCTATGTGGCTATTGTCAACGTTTTAATATAAATTGATTCAAACTATACAAAATACTTGAAGGTCTAAGAAAGAAAACCGTTCTCATTAACAGAGCCCATGTACAATGTTATTTGCCAGAAATTTTCATGAATAGTGAAATAAAATATTTTCATGACAAAGGAGGAATTATGCTTCGAAGCATATTAAGTAAAATATGTAAGATTACTGCTTTTTCTGTTTTTACACAAAAACACCTAGCACCATTCTATAAACTTGGAATTTCAACTACGTGCTGGCAAAATTCAAACCTCTTTAATGCCTGAATAAAATAATCAACAGCTAAAATGTGGCAGGATATTATTTTGAAAATGTTATATGTTGAACTTTGATATTAGTTTTTTTATTTAATTTTGATCATTTGAGTTGAACCACTAAGTTGGACTGTGCACAGTGGGGGTTCGGAACAGAGCCTACATTTGTCCAGGCCCTGCGCCCAACCGACTGCTGGTGTGCATGACTTTTGGCCCCTGCAGTGAGTTACGAGGCTTTTGTGTTTGTTTCAGGTTATTTGGCAAGTTTGGTGGTAAACTGCCACTTACAAACTTTGTAGCTATTTTTTTTCCTATTGATGGAATTTGTTGTAGTGTTTTTCCACTTGAATTCCAACCCTAGGATTCTTCTCCTAGCACCAGATATTGGTTTTGCACTCCATGCAGTGGAGTGCAAAGATGCTGTCCTGCAGCACATCGGGGGGGGGGGGGGGACATTTTCAGTGGCGTAGCTAGTGTATCATCGGCCCTAGTGCAAGGGAAGGAATTGGCTCCCTGGCTGCTGATTGAACATCAAAATATATCACTACATGGCACCTGGTGTTGCTTTTTTAATCTGACCTCAAGGAACAGCACATACTCTTTTTTTGTGCTTCAACTTGAGATGTTATAGCAATCCTGAAGCTCTCTGCCCCCTCCTTAATTTTTGGTTGCAAAGCTTGCATGGGACTCTCCTGCCATTTACTTTTCTTTTCTCCAGGGAGGTGTGTTAAAAAATCCCAGGCAACAGAGTTTTTTTTAATGTTTTTTCATCCTCTATCCAGTGTAGATTGCCTCCTCATCCTCCTCCTGAGTTTGTGAAGAAGTTCCAAAATCCCTTCCCACTAGTGCCAGCCATTCCTGAATCTTGCAAACAGCACTGCCTATATCTGTGAACTGCAAAGGTGTCCTGCTTGACAAAGGAAAAGGCATTTTTTTGATGTAATAGCTGGTTACCTGAACCTTCAGACACCATAAACATCCGAATGACCTTTTAAAAAGTGAAGAAGTCACTAACTCTGCTGCAGGTCCACAGACTTCACAAGATGTCCCGCCCTCGTTGCCAGGCATGCCGGGTATGTGGTCTTGAGTTCGAGACCATGGATCCCGCACATTTTAAAAATAGTTGATTTCTAAGGAGTGAAGTTCACTATGAGCGCCCCCTCTAACATAGAGTCTAACACCCACACCTAAAGGGACAATTTTATCCAGGAGGAGTCCATGGACCCCGCTACACAATTACAATATTTTTTCTCCTTTTTTAAACTTTGAGGGGAGCCTTTGGGAGTCATCCCAAGGCCTAGGTTTCAGAGGATTAAGAGGATTCCCACCGTGCGTCTTTATGTGGTTTGTGGAATTTTTCCAGGACGCATTGCCCTTACTGCAAATCCTGTAATGGCAGTCGCATTTTTGTCTTGCAGCCAGAAAATCAGAGCATTCGGGTCAGTGAATCCAACTTAGAATTTGTGCACTTCAAATAGACAACAGAAAAGCATCCCTTGTCCAATTAAATGTAATTATTTTTTAAATTTGCAAACTATCCTTGAACCCAGGTTTGAGGCCCATTCATGGACTACACCCCAGATAATTTTTTAGCACTTTCGAGCCCACATGATACATTTTGTAAATGCTAAATTCTTGAAAAAAATCAAACCAAGCAAGGACGTTTATTTAAGTAAAGTTCTAGTTTTATGCCAAGTTTGTTCTTAATAGTTCAGCTTTTTTTCTGCAGTGGAAAGCAAAGATTTCTATGGGAGTAAAATGGTTAATGCCACTTTTTCGACCCCCTCTGGATGGATCTGCGTAAAAAGTGCCATGCACCATTCAAAGAACGTCCACAAAGTTTTCCCCAAAAAGTTTACTCAATGGAATTACAAGCGTAAATACACCAAATGCTATTTGAAAGTAGAACTTTTTTTAAGGAATTGTCTTTGCTTGCTTTAGTGTAAATCTTGCAGTTTTTGAGAAGTTACTGTTTAAAAATGTTTCAGGGTGGGCTTTCAAAGTAAAAAAAAAATACTGATACATAGACTGCTTGTCTGTGTATAATCTGCAAACCTGGGCTCCTGGAACATCTGCGCAATAAACTTAAAAAAATAAACAAATTGTATTGGGCAAGGGAAGTTTTTCTCTTGTCACTTAATTTGAGTTCCTGGACCTAAAGCTATCTGTGGCCTCCATTACATGCTGTGAGGCTACATCCCCCACTGTACAATGAAGTGAAAAAAAACAAAAGTAATGGAAACGAGCAATAATGCGGCATGGGTAGCATCTCTAAAAACACCCTGGCTCAGGTAGAGGGGCCCAAAGAGACTTCCCATCAAGTCAAAATTAAAAAAGAATACATTTTATTGTGGGAATCATGGAGCCTTAGGCATGGTTCACAGACCCCAGCAGCCTTGCTAACCATAACTTGCTCACCAAATGCAATGCTCATGGCTTCACCTTTAATGAAACAGATGCAATTACAAATGCTATAAATCAAATTGCAGATGAGATTACATATCACATTACACTTGCCACTTTCACACTGATGACTATAAATTCTGTATCTTTAATTGGTTTTATTGTTTCTTGTAAGTTAACTAGATTTTGCTTCAAGTGTTGTTATTTAATGCTATAAATATTGTGAGCTCATAAGTATTGCATTTTGTGTGCCAGGTATGGTTTGCAAGGCTGTTGTGCGAGTTAAGGATTGTGCTCGTAATCATTGCTTTCAATTATTTTTCGGTTTTAATTCATAACCATAATTGCACTCTGACTGTGTTTTTTCAAGTGAATTTCTTAAGTTTTTCTCAGGGGACTTCTGTGTTTTTTGGATCATATACCATATCCAAGAGTTCCCTATACCCAACCTTTCGTGGGTGGACAACCCCCAAAGTCCATGTGCACCGGAGTTGGGTCAGAGCCTGGCCTCTGATCAGCCATGCTCCTAACCCTCTGTGAGTGGCAAAACCCCACTGAGCAAACTCTTTGGTCATGCACAGTGAGGGGTTGGAGACACGGCCTACCCACTGCAGGTTGCATACAGGGACTGGTTTTTGGTTGGACCGTGCTCCCTATCCTCCACAAGCAGCAAACTGCTGCAGTGCATGGCTATCAGCGATTTGCAGCAGGGTTGGCTGCAGTGCCTAGCCTTCAGGCTTTGTGCTCTTCCTTCCAGAGGTGACCAACCCCCACTGCACATGACCTTCAGACTTCTGCAGTGGAACCGAGTGCAGGGCTTGACCTCCCACTCTGCTTTACACCCAACCCTACCGACATGAGCACCCACCACTGTGCATGGCATTTGGCCTCCAGCCAGTCCATGCGTCCTACCCTCTGCAGACTGACAACCCCTGTTGTGAACGGCCTTCAGCCATAAGCAGCAGGGTTGGCTACAAAGTTTTGACTTCAAGACGTATGCCCATCTCTTCACTGATAGCCAACCCTCACTGCGCATGGCCTTTGGCCATGCCTTTTGCTGAACACTATTCAGGATGCCAAACCCCTTGGCTATATGCATCGGAGGGTTAGTCACAGAGCCTGCACTGTGGGCAGGCCATACTCCCAACCCTGCATGAGCGGCCAATCCCAGTGCTTAATTTGTAAAAGAGTGTCTGTGCTCAAATTTCTGCTCAAAAGCCGGTGCAATTAAGTGTCAGCACTCTGAATACCAAGGCTGTTTAGTACTCAATCCACCTCATGCCTCTTTAATCCACTACCAGACACTCCCAGCCCCTTTGTCTCACTCTTACATGATCCTGCTTTCTCCCTTTGTAATTGTTTTCCATTTTTCACTTTTTCCATCTTTCTGCAGGCCAGGCCCTGAGGGCAATGCCACGGTTCGCACGACCAAAGATGCGGCAAGGGTTGGTTGGCCGTGGGAAAGCAGGTGCCCAGGGTGGACTCCAGGGCACCCACCCTTTACTGGCTAGGCCCCAGAGGGTGGGGTCCCCGGGGCCAATAACAGCCCAGGGAGGGGAGACTGCATGCTCCCCTCCCAATTTATAGTGTGGCCAGGCCCCGGAAGATGGAGTCCCTGGGTCCAAAATTGGCCTGGGGAAAGGGGCCACGTGGACCCCTCCCCAATTTATAATTTGCAAGGCCCCAGGGGATGGGGTTCCCTGGGCCAATATTGGCCCGAAGAGGGAGACTGTGTGCCACTCTCCGCCTTCCTAATATGGCCAGGCCCTGGGAGATGGTGTCCCTGGGGTCGAAATCAGCCCAGGGAGGGTGGATGCATGCCTCCCTCCCCCACAAATTAAGTGATGGGCCCTGGGGGATGGGGTTCCTGGCGTCAAATAGGGCCCAGGGTGGGGGGCTACGTAGACCCCTCCCCATAAAAAATGGCCAAGGTGTGGGATTGGCTGCATGCGGGGGTAGGCTGCAGGGCCTGTCCACAGGCCAGGCCCTGTACCCAACCCCCCGCTTCAGCCTTGTGCTGCATGGAGTTAGCTGAATGCAGGGGGTTGGCTGCAGGGCCTGGCCGGAGGCCAGACTCTGCAGCCAACCCCCCACGCTGCGGCGGTAGGATGAACGTATATTGACTAAAAATTACTTTTAAAAAACGTTGAAATTCACGGAAAAAAACAAAGTTTACAGGGATGTTACAGTTAGGAAATAGCATGAATAAACTGTAGAAATTCACAGAAAAAAACAAGGGTTACACGGACGTTCTAGTTAGGAAATATAATTTAAAAAATCCTTAGAAATGCACTAAAAAAACAAAGGTTTCAGGGACGTTATAGTTAGGTTCAGATTTTACACACACAAAACCATAGAAATTCTAGTGAATTTTCAAAAAGCATCATGAGTGAAGATTCCAGTTGAAATGTGGAATCATTGCAGTCCTGAGATCCATTGAGATATTTAGTAATCAGGTGGTATTGTCGGTGATGTTCAGACCATCTGGATGCAATGATCTTATATGGTACATCGGGAAGTGTTCACTGGAGTCCAGTAATTCTTCCTTTAAGACATGTTCCACAGGGAAAATCTTAAGATCTGAAAGCAAATGGTCAACAAGTTTAAAATAATTGGCTACAGGCTGGTCAAGTTTTTATTAATTATCACTGATTTGAGGCTCCTGAATCGTGTACGGAGGTCATGTAGCGTGGCTCACGTGTATTCTCCATTTTAGATTTAACTCTTTAGGTTGACATCTCTTTCTCGTTGTGCCCTTTGCCACACTTTCTGCTAATGCATGAATGTGTTGAATGTGCATCTCTGATAGGCACTGACTCCCTGTAGCCTGTACAGTTAGTTCCAGGGTCGTACATGAAGAATACGATACTTTTGTTTTTCTTTCTTTCTGTGCTCATTAGGAGACACTTCATTTTCGGTAGACGAAAGCAAATGAGCTGCTCTGCACCTCTGCCACAGTTGAAAAGAACAGTACTATGTTATATATACAACTTCCGTGCTAAAGCTCTTTGAGAGGAGCATTTCCATGCTGGGATTATCACGGAACCTCTGTGAGCTGTGACTGAGATGCAGCCCTGCTAACTCCCACCTCCATTCTGCTAACGAAGATAACCTGTGTACTGCGACCGGCTTCGTGACACCTAAGACCAAGTTATGGGGGTTTGTCTATCCCAATTGATCTGGCAGAGGGTACTCCCGCTATGCTCTTTTTAGAATAATATTAGCTACAGATAGGAATGAGAAAACATTAGCAACAATTAACATGGTTGAATTGTTCATATTGTTCACAACTCTAATAATGCTGATCACAGTCCCATGTCTCATCTTTCTAAGAATCGCAGCTCATGCTTTCTTTACAAGATTACGATTGTTTCAATACATGCCTGAAAATAGATTGTCATATCTTTCTTGTGTTTATCTTGGCTGAAATTAAAACTCAACTGGTGAGACCATGTTCCTCTGAACCATCTTCGGGAGCTGGGTGGTTGATACTGCTTGCTCACAAGCCTTAAAAAGCTTACACAATGCATTGAGGGCGACTCCCAGAGACAAGAGTTTGGTTCGGAGCCTACGTGCGCAGTATACGGAAGCACAGACGTTGAGGTTAAGAGGCCTTAAAGAAAATACCTGCGAGAATTGGAGATAGCAGCACTACAGAAATATAGTAGGGTATTTTGGAGTTTGATCAAAGCCCCTTTTTTGAAAGATGAAAATGATCTCTCAACAGATGTCAATGTGGAGAAGAAACCTGGGTTGAATACTTTTCGAATATATTTTGGTTTGTAGGTGAGCACTTAACCTCACTTCCCATTCAGAGGCAGATAGGACAACGGGGCAGCCTGGTCTTTGATTTGGCCGAAGTTGGGTCGCAAAGTGGCCAGATTGATTTTATTCACACCCAAAACACATTAGCGCTACATTACAGAGTTTGCCAGTGAAGCGCTACTTTTATTTTCTCTTCTTTCTTTGAACAACATTGTTTTCCCAGGGTGGGGAAGTGCACCATTCCTGGAGGTACTGCAATACCTGGTTGATTGGAAAATAAAATGCGTACCACGGCTCTGTGTTCACGGATGTGGTCTTTTTAAACCATACTGCTTATGATTTGTAAGGATATAAGTAATGAACATTGAAATGGGTCCCTTCTGGGCCCTGTAGTCATGTCCTTAACTTTTCAGGCAAAAGCACTCACTGATTTCTGAATAATAAGTGCAAAAGCGTTAAGGTAACCATGTTGTTCCTTCCTACACATGTGTTACTTAATCTTGCATTCCCTATGAGTGTTTGCTTTTTCCAGGATGTTGTTACTTTTTTAGGTTTTGCCTGAGCCAGCGCTTAGCGCTGCTCTGGGCGAGAGTTTTAGTAAGCGGGTTTTGGAAGTGCAAACAGCAGTGGCTTTTGCTGGCGACCAGCTTGCGTTCACGCGAGCGTGCACGCGCGCAGCCGCCATCTGTATTTCCTCCGTCACGGGTCATTAAGTGCATCGCGATCACTTTCACTTTCACGGCTTTGCGGCCGCGCGGCCGTGCCAATGCTTGTTTCTATTTGTTTACTTTTGCTATAATCGCGGCACCCGCGCTTTACTTTTAACATTAAAAGTAAAGCGCGGGTGCACGACTATACAAAGTAAAGAAATAGATTATTTTCTATTTCTTTACTTTTGCTATAATCGCGGCACCCGCGCTTTACTTTTAACATTAAAAGTAAGCGCGGATGCCGCGATTGTAGCAAAGTAAAGAAATAGAAAAATAATCTATTTCTTTACTTTTGCTATAATCGCGGCACCCGCGCTTTACTTTTAATGTTAAAGCGCTTTACTTTTAATGTTAAAAGTATAGCGCGGGTGCCACGATTATAGCAAAGTAACAAGCAAATGGTGTAGCCAATAGGTCTCGCTTTTGGGACCTTATAAGTATTTAGTTATGCAACTGTTGCATGGCTAAACACTTATAAGGTCCCAAAGGCAGACCTATTGGCTATGCCAATGCTTGTTTTTTAGGCAGCATATTACTCTTAATTAATCATAATTTTGAATTGTGTCACATCCAGGTGTTTATAGCGAGGCACAATTGGGTTGTAGTTGAAGGCAGTGCGAGTTTCTCTCAGTGGGGCAGTATGGTGTTCAGGGGGGGAAAGGATGTGGCACTATCGTCAGAGCTGACGAATATGGGACTGGGGAACCAGGTTCAGCCGTCATGACCAGTCTCCCAGACCACTCTCTTGAGGGAGCACATTCCTGTGCTAGACCTTAGAAGGTCCTGCTAGACTAAAGAAGCACTGGTGTCTTAGCACCAGCAGGTGGACCATAGCGGTGGCAAGTGTGGGTTAACCTTGAAGGCCTGTCCACCACAATCCATACTGAAGTTCACCTCCAGTCTTGCGGGCAGGCCTATGAAACAGCACACCCTAAAACAGCAGTGACCCTGTCACTGAGGTCGCAGGACCCTTGAGAAGGGCTGGCTCTAGGGCAGTGTGACCGGTGCGATCGCACCGGCCGCTGACTTTGGGTGGAGGCAGCATGTTTGCAAGTATATTATGTTTTTAAAAGCACTTGCTGCCTCCTTCCTGGCCTCCAGCAATTTTCGGCAACAATAAAAATGTCATGATAACTCCATTGATTAATGTTCTCCTTAGAGAGAGATGGAGTTTTGTCAAGTGGAAGTTTTGACTCCTGAAAAGTAAGCGCAGAGGGTTAATGTGCTTGCTGCATAGAACATGTACCACGCAGATCACAAAGTGCACATAATGTAAATAGGTCAGTGGGTTACTGCTTTTGTCAGTGAGATCCTTTTGTTACTTGCAGTTTATAAGTCAAAAATCTTAACATAGAACAGTGAGCTATTAACTGTCATCTTAGAGCTGCATGCAAACTACAAGGTATAAATTAGAGCATTATGGTTATTTCCCCAGTCTTTGATTAGCCTAATGTTGCAAAAAGGGTTCATTTGGATAGAAATCAATTCTGGTTATTAAAGAGAACCCCCAACCATGATAGTACGTTCTAAATTCATAGTTTGTGTTTCTCCAGACCAATCACTATTAAATTATTCTGCTTACTAGTATGATTGTCATGTGACTCCTACACCTTGTAGTCCTTTGTCTTATGAGATCCAGCAAACAATGATGGCCAGGGGAACGTACTATCGCACAGACTCGTGTAGTATAAATCTTCAAAAGGACTCAGCTAGTTTGAAGTTGCCCACCTCAGAATATGGTTTGCCACCAATAAACCACAAATATTTAAACATCAAACAAAAAACTCTGAGAGGCAACACAAACAAATAAACAGATGTAGGCAGCACAAATGCTAGACACATGCACATAAGACGAGAGGATAACTTTGAATTTCTGATCCTTTATTCAAAAAATGTTTGAGATAAAAAGCCAATACAGCCAACGCGTTTCACCCGTGGCGGGCTTCTTCAGGGCATCAAAAGAGGAGAAGAAAGCTCCTCTGAAAATACAAGTACCGTGACAACAGTGGCCGTCGTGGAAGGTAAATTGCCCACTTTATGTACCAAGGGAGATATTAAGTGTAGTCCAATCCCAACCAAATGATTTTACGAAAGTGATGTTTTTCCAATGTGGAACATCAAAATGGTGCAGCAGATAAAACCGGTTATTCAAACGGAGAGCCTGTTTCGGCTAGAGTAAGGCCCAAACAATATCAAAAATGTGGAATCGTCCTCCACATCTTAAAGCACACCCGTATCGTTCTCGGGCATCACGACGCGGCAAAGTCCATTTCAAAAGTGTCTTATCTAACATTTCCTATACAGTGTTTTACATACGTATGATTGATTGCCTCTGTGTAATGTGTGTAATGTAAAGTGGTCTGACACCCTACACTGGTATCAGTGGCGCTGTAGATCAAATTAAATGCATCTGAGCTAGAATGTGGTTGCGGACGCTTGATGGGAATCTGTTGAGGGAATCTGTGGCAGAGGGAGTCATTGGAGGGCACCAACAAACATTGTCGCACAGGGCTCCACCAGCACTAAAGCTGGCCTCTACCACTTCCTACAGTTCCAACACTAAATCAAAAACATTGATTTGAAAACCCCTTGAATCTGCAGCATACCTTCAAGTCAATGTATATTTAGTAGTGGTCTCGGTGGTTCTAAGTATTTTTTTTTATTTATGTACAATCTTTATTTGTTTGCAATGGTGTCTTGTATTTTTGTAATATATGTGTTGTGTTTTTGTACTTAACATAATTCTGGCGAGTAAAGAGCCCACACACAAAAAAGACTGTCCTACGAGTCTTAGCATGTGCGAATGGGATACTGGTGAGAGGATTTACGTTAAAACAACTTACTAATGTCATACTAAGGTGGCACAATAATGGTACAGAAAGATAACGGAGCCTTTTGAAATTTGTGTTCTAAGTATTTTTTTTAATTTATGTACAATCTTTATTTGTTTGCAATGGTGTCTTGTATTTTTGTAATATATGTGTTGTGTTTTTGCACTTAACATAATTCTGGCGAGTAAAGAGCCCACACACAAAAAGACTGTCCTACGAGTCTTAGCATGTGCGTATGGGATACTGGTGAGAGAATTTACGTTGAAACAACTTACTAAGTATTAAGGTCATACTAAGGTGGCACAATAATGGCACGGAAAGATAATGGAGCCTTTTGAAATTTGCGATTATATCCATGGTGTGAGGGTTTTTGTCTTGTTTAATTTTATATTTTGAATGATCCCACCCCTCATTACCTCAACAGGATCTCTCCCCTTTATGAGACAGAACTGGAATTTTTATCATGCACTCATCTGAAAACAATCATGGAATCTGGAAACATGGAGTAAAAAATATCCATCTTTTTGAGACCTGCACCTAGCTTTTCCATCCAATGTGACAAATGTAATCCATTTAATACAGTCTTCAAATATATGGACTTATTTCACTTGTATATTTATCTTTTTGTCCATGTTACTGATATCCACATTAGGTCTCTTCAGTGATGCCAAATAAGATCAATAGTCCTGCGATGTCACTTTCTGTGATGTCACTTCTTGTGATGTTACATGCAAATTAGAGGGGCCTCACATCTTCCCTCTCGCCCGGGGCCCCAGAAGTTCTAGGACCGGCCCTGTGTCAACATAACAGCCCTTCATTGTCAATTGCTTCCACTTACATCTACAGAATAAATGCTACAGGAGATTTGGTACAAATACCCAATATACCTGTACTGTAGATTGTCTCCCTCCTCTTCCTCGTTAAAGGGGCCTAAAAATCCATTTTCAGAACAAAAAATAGGTCTAAAAGTCATTGAAGAGACATCTTTGAACGAGAGTGGAAATTAAGGTTTGAGGGCACAAGAGGATACATATGTAAAAGGAAATGGAGGGTCATTGATGGTTACCAGTGATGTGATGTTCCAAGCAGAGTGATGCTGACTATTGCAGCTTAAACACCATGGCTTCCAACAAGACCTTAGGGAGGCAACAAAGTCAGTCAAATCTTCTGTGCACCAGACATGGGATGACTCTGTCCCTGACCAGCTCATCTGTAGGCTCACCGTCACTTCAGGGCTCTATCAATTTCCCTACAGGTTAGTTGAGCTTTGATAATGGGAGAAGGTAGAAGAAATAGAGAAGAGAGTAAGAGGGGCAGAAAAGAGAAAAGTACAGAAGCAGAGGACAAGTGACACTCTTGTTTCAATAAAATATTTCATTTAATCATATTGTATGATTGGTATAGTGCCACTACTGAAAATCAGAGTGCTTCTATGCAGGTTTGTGAAGTGTTGGGTCTCAGTCCATATGAAGAAGCACAAGCATAGGGGATACTCACAGTTCACAAGTACTTCTCCTATCCAGAAAGCCTTCCATTTTGGTCTGATGATCTTGGTCCTATTTAGAAGAAATGGTCCTTTCCCAATCAGAGGTGGCAAGTTTCACATTTCTGAGGTAGGGATAGGAGGGGGAGGTAGAGGAGGCAGTGGAGGCCAGTGGGGCGCTAAGTCCTTAAGGTACAACCTTACAAGTCTGGTGTGGTGCAGTCTACATTGTGCAAAGAATGAGGAGGGCGGCCTTTGTCTGGGATGAGGCCCAGGTTGTTGCATGTCCAACAAGACAGCTGACAGCATCCTGAATCCCAGAGTCTCAGTTTTTACCCTCTTCCACCCCATTAGCACAGCAGACAGGTTTTCTCAGTGCCAGGCTCATAAAGAGGTCACAATAACTACATACGGGCCTAGAAGGTGGCAGATTGAGGAAAGGTCAAGTGCAGGGGCATGAAAGGGAACAAGAGCAGCTGGAGAGGCTGTCCAGTAAATGGAGAACAACAACCTGGGCCTGCTGCAGCACTTTTTATTTAAACAACTACGACTACACCCATGCACATTCCACATTTCTATCTGCCTTTGTAAGGTATTCTTACTTTACCAATACCTCATCACTTAAGGTTTTCACTGAAAATAATTATAGGTTTTTATAAAATATGTAAGCATGAAACTGGGTAACCTCAGACCTTTGCCTCATAACTGCCACATCTTCCAAGGATTTCACCTAATGTACACCAGTGAACTGAATACTGGGTCATGCATGGTCGCAAATCACTGCACCAACCACTCAAGCCAGGCAAGCTTTATTGATGTTCTGCACTGATTTAAAACGTTTTTATTATTTTTTTTAAGTTCAAATGTGTTTTTGAATAAGGGTTTAAGGGGTACATGCAGCAAGCTAATTACCGGTCGCAAAGGGGCCGATTCACAGAATCGGCCCCTTTGCGACCGGTAATTAGCCTTTTGGGATGCATCAAGCCCAAAGCCATTCGCAAAATAGGTAATCGCAAAATTTGCGATCACCTATTTTGCGAATGCAGTTAGGAATCGCAATTTGCGATTCCCTAAATGCAATGCAAGAAGCATTCTGAGAATGCGACTTTGCATTAAGGAATCGCAAATTACCATCAACTTCAAGTTGATGGTAATTTGCAATTCCTTAGAAAAATGCTCAAAATTGCATTTTTCTAAGTGCTATGTGACGCACACACATGCCCTTAGGGCATGTGTGTACGCCACATGTGCACTCATGCCATTTTTGGGGGTGCATCATGGTGGCCTTTTGCTCTCCATGCCACTGGAATCAAGCTATCCTGGCTGAAGAGGGGTGAAACCCCGAAACCAGTCCTAGGATGCTTGTTTCCAGTCCAGGGAGGACCTGGCTTGGCAGTTCGGGCTGGACTGTTCCCATGAGGCACAGGGTCAAGACTGATTTGCATATGGCTGGGTCCAAACTGGAATGGCATGGTGAGCAAAAAATCGATGGATTTAGGCCCAGATCTCTGTACTGGGGTGAATGTATGACATTGTTCTGCATTCTGTCCATCAACTGTTGTTTTTGCTTTTGGCCCCCTAGCACCCTTGAAATTGCATGCGCAATTTGCGATTACCTTTTTGGTAATCGCAAATTGCGAATGGTTTCCCATTCATTCCTATGGGCCTCTAGGCCCATAGGAATGAATGGGAAGGCATTCCCTATTAGCGAATCGCAATTTGCGATTCGCTAATAGGAAATGTGTAGGAATCGCAATTTATTTAGCGATTCCTACATGCATAGGGTATTGCGAGTCCTTAATAGCGATTCCTTACAAATCGCTATAAAGGAATCGCAATTCCTTACATTGATGCATGTGCCCCTAACTTCCTTAATTGCTAAACCTTCCATGAGAGGTTTCCCACACAAGTAGACTTGGAGATAAAATTCTTCCTTTTAGTAGTTTTGAAGTACCTAAGAGACAGAGAATGCTGTCCCAGTCTTGCCTTTTGAGCTTTGTTACGCAGAACATGTTTCTTGGGAAAAGGCTGAGCTTGCCGTCCTTGAAAGTAACTAGTGCCTTAAACCCCAGAGATATTTTCCTAGAACCAGTTATGCCAGTGTAAGCAAAAACAAGCAGGACTGCAAAAGCGGGAGAGTTACACAGTGGCAGTCTCGATTGTGTAGTTATACCATAGGAAGAGCATTTTTTGTCTTGCTAATGACTATGGCGCCATTTGGCAAGTAGTCATGAAACTTTCAAAACAAAGATCATCCACCTCAGCTCCTTACTGGAAATTTTCAGCCTGGTGGGGTGGAAGAAAAAGGGATGTCGGATCCAAAACACTTTTTTCCCCTTTGAAATTTCCCTAGGGAATTTTAGACAACAATACAAAAAAACAGGTGAGCAGAATTACACCAAATTTGGCAGAAATTTAGGGGCCTATTAGCAATAACCGGCGATAATTATCGCTAAGCGCAGTTAGCGCTTGGATAATTATCGCCGGCTATCGCAGGTTTCTATCGCGGAGATAGCGTGCTATCAGCAACGCTTATCTCCTAAGCGATAGAAACCCTGAAGAACAGTGTGAATATCGCTTGAAAACAAGCGATATTCACACTGTGACCAGTGTTAGCTAGGTGATAGGGCGAGGGGGATTTAGCCATGTAATCCACCTCCCATTGGATTACATGGCTAAGTCAGGTCTGGACCAGGCGTTAACAAACCAGCGCTAAACGTGTTTAGCGCTGGTTCGTCAATCACCTCCCTGCCTCGCTAATAGGCGATAGCGAGCTTAGCGACTTTTTCCAGTCGCTTTTAGGTTGGGAACGCCTACTTTGCATGCCATTAGCGATAAATATCGCTGGCATGCAAAGCGGCACCCAACCCGGTCGCTATCGCCTAGAAGCTGTCGCTAACAGCAGTTAGCGACAGCTTGCTAATAGGGCGTTAGAATTATCGCCGCTTTAGCGGGAAAAAGTCCCGCTAAAGCGGCGATAGAGCCCTTGATAATATGCCCCTCAGATCTTTAACAAGAAAACATGCTTTTTGGGATTTGGTGTAAATTTGTTTAGCCATTTTTGAGAGACTATGGTTAAAAAAATAGAGATATCTGGACAGTTGGTCCTGCGGTAGTCAGTGATGTCATCAGTGATGTCATAAAGGATGTTCTAGAACATGTCATGGGTGATGAAATATGTGAGGTCATAATCAGTGCATGGCGGGGCGCAATAACAGGTGAATACTTGTGTTTTTTTTAGTTCAAAACATTAATGCTGTAACTGACATATTCACCTAACTATAACGTTACTTTAAACTTTGTTTTTTCCAGTACATTTTTAGGGTTTTTCAAAGTAAAGTAATATTTTATTACCATACATAAAGCCAACACCCCACCCCACCGCCTGCGGCCAGGCCCCGCAACAAACTCCCAAAGGCTGCCAACCCTACGCTGCACACGGTCTTTGGCCCTGCACAGAAGGGGGATGGCCACTGGGCATGGTCTGCAGCCAGGCCCTGTACCCAACCCACCCAAAGGCATCCAACCCCCCACAAGGCAACCAACCCCATGCTGTGCACGACCTTTCATCACATGCAGCATGGGGTTGGCCAAAGGACCTAGCTTGCAGACAGGTCCTGCGTCCAACTCCCCGCAGGCAACCACCCGGGAAAAGCAGGCCCCACACAGCACATGGCCTTTGGTTGTGTGTGGCATGGGGCTAGCCACAGGGCCTCTCTTGTAGCCAGGCCTTGCTTCCAACTCCCCGTAGGCAGTCAACCCTATGCTGTGCACACCCTTTGGCCGTGTGCAGCGGGCGTTGGACACAGGGCTAGGACTGCCACCCGGCCAAACACCTAGCAGTCTGCCAGCCCACACTGCCCACAGCCTTTGGCATGCACATCATTGGGTTTGCCTTCGGGCCCCGGGTACCCCATCCCCTGGGGGCAAAACATATATATTACGGGAAGCGGACATGCAGCCCCCTCCCCGACCCTTAATTGGCCACAGCGACCCTACCCCCTGGGGCCAGTTTCAATAAAAAGGGGAGGAAGGGCTGCATGTGGCCTCTCTCCCTAAGCCTTAAAAGGCCCCGGGACCAAAACAATTAAACAAGGGAGGGGGGTGCAACCCCCCCCCATCCCCAAGCCTTGAGAGGCCCTGGGGAATCCCCAGACCCAAAGACAATAAAAATGGGAGGGGACTCCGTGACCCCCCTCCCCAAGCCTTGTTAGGCCCATGGGAACCTATCCCCTGCGGCCAAACCAAGAAAAAGGTGGAGCGGGAGCATCTGGTCAACCTCGTCGAGCCTCCCTAGGCCCCAGGGACCCCGCCCCCTTGGGCCGTTTTATGTTTAAAAAGGGAGAGTGGCTGCACAGCCCCCCTGCCCGAGCCTTATCAAGGCCTGGGGACACCATACCCAGAGTCAAAGGCAAATAAAAAGGGGAGGGGGGCATGCAACATTACTCCCGAGCCTTTTTGGGCACTCGTGCCCCCATCCCCTAGGGCAAATTTAATAAAAATAGAGGAGGGGGTGTCTGACACCCCTCCCGGAGCCTTATTAGCCCTAGGGGCCCCCATGCCCCGGGGCCGAGTAATTAATAAAGAGAAGGGGCACATGGCCCCCGTCCCTGAGCCTAATTAGACCCCGGGGTCCCAATCCCAGGGACTGAAATGTAAATAAAAGGGGAGGCGGGCCGTGTGGCCCCCTCCCTGAGCCTGTATAGGCCCCAGGTACCCCATGCCTTGGTGCTGTCCATATTTAAAAGGGAAGGGAGCTGTGTGACCCCCCCCCACCTGAGCCTTCTTAGGCCCCAGGAACCTTATCCCCTGGGGCCACGTGTTTTTTCAAAGAGGGGAGTTGGGGCCATACAGCCCCCTTCCTGAGTCTATTTTGTTCCCATGCACACCATCCCCCAGGGTCTCCATTTTAAATAGGTGAGTGTCCCAGTGCCCATCCAGGGCACCCACCAACCACACTTTGGGAGCTGCAGGGGAACCCAAGTGCCCATTTTTTTACTGCTTTCTCCTTCCTCTCCACTGTTTTTCTGAGTTCTTGCTCCTGCTTTTCCCTCATTTTTTACTGCTTTCTCCTTCGTCTCCACCTTTACCTGAGTGCTTTCTTCTGCTTTTGTCTCACTTTTCAACGCTTTCTCTTTCCTTCCCCCCCTTTTTCTGAGTGCTTTCTTCTGCTTTTGCCTAATTTTTCCCTTCTTTCTCCTTCCTCTCCCCGTTTTTCTGAGTGCTTTCTCCTGCTTTTGCTTCATTTTAATTGCTTTCTCCTTTCTTTCTCCCTGTTTTTTTCTGAGTGCTTTCTCCCGCTTTTGCCTAATTTTTTACTGCTTTCTCCATCCCTTCTCCCCGTTTTTCTGAGTACTTTCTCCTGCTTTTGCCTCGTTTTTACTGCTTTCTCCCTCCTCTACCTCTTTTTTTGAGTGCTTCCTCCTGCCTCATTTTTCACTGCTCTCTCCTTCCTCCCCCCATATTTCTGAGTGCTTTCTCCTGCTTTTGCCTCATTTTCAGTGCTTCTCCTTCCCTCCCCCCATTTTTCTGAGTGCTTTCTCCTTCTTATGCCTCGTTTTTGACTACTTTCTCTGTTTTCCCCTGTTTTTCTGAGTGCTTTCTCCTGCTTTTGCCTCATTTTTCACTGCTTTCTCTACAGAGCAGCTAGCAACTCCAGCACCTTGAGACCCTCACAGGTGATTTGCTGTGCTTTATAAATCCTGATTGATTGACTTCAGGACAGGGAACTAAGCCCCTGAGCCCTGTAATGGCTGCCAGCATAATTTTTCTCATGTTGCTGGCAGCCAATCAAAGTGCTCACTCCCACAGGAGTCAGACTCCCTGCAGCCAAATCCCTAGCAGGCAGCCAACCCCACACTGCGCTAGGGGTAGTAAGGATGTTTTTAGCGTTCAGGGAAGGAGAGTGTATAAAAGTATTAGGTAGTGTTTAGGTTTCAAGGATGGGTAGTGTTTAGGGGTAAGGAGGAGTTTCTATGGCTAAGGGATGGGTAGTATTTGGGGGTAGTAATGTGTTTTAGGGTTCCGGGAAGGGTAAAGTCATGGGATAGTATGTTACTATTAGGATTCAGAGATGGGTAGTATTTAGGGGTACCAAGGGGATTTTAAGGAGTAGAGTTATGTAGTGTTTATGGCTAGTAAGAGGTTTTAGGACTCAGGAATGGATTGTGTTTAGGGTTGGATTGGTTTTCTAGGTGTTAGGGATGGGTAACATTTAAAGTTAGTAAGAGGTTTTTAGGGTTCAGGGGTGGCTAGAGAGTAGACAAAATGGTAGCCTTCTTAGTTGGAGGGGACTTTGACTTCACTAAATAATTCTGAAAAATGTCACCTCATTAATCAATATGTCCATTTCCTGTTCCTCCTGGCAGAGGTCACATTATACCTTAAATATATAATTCATTTTTGTTGGTTTGCGTTGTCACACTATACACTTGTAAATAACCACCATAAAATTTGTCCTGCCCAATAAATCCTCTACACAAGTGAGTCTGTGTCAGTGTTTAGGGCCCGGATTGGTATCATCGCCCCATGAGTGCATATTGCTGTCAGGCTACACCTCAAGTCATACTGAATCCCACACAGATTAGTTATGGCATTAGAAAGACACCACAGACTTGTCACACAATCCTTGGACTGTAACTCTGTTTAACAGAGGACAGTTCTATGCACAGTGTTCCTTGTAAAGCCCATGAGCAAATCTTGTTCAAAGCTATCACAGGCCTGTGTGCTGAGTTATACACTTCCTCGTCTTTTGTCTGGTAAGGACTAATGGTTATCAACACACATTGTCTCAAGACATTAACCTTCTCAACCATGGTAAGGGAATGAGTAGGAGTGACACAACTGATTTAAAACATGACATTTACTCATGTGTCATGATGAACGCTAGTACTGATGCTGGCATGAGGCCACTGTAGGCAGGGATTAAGGTGATAGGTTTCACAAGAGTTGGAGTGGCACAGTCATGTAGTGTTCTACAACACCAGTACCAGGAGGCACACATTAACACTGTGATGGGGTGTCAGCTCATGCATTGTGAACCATTGTTGTTCTTGGAGTGACCTTTTCCATGCATCTTGCTGCTAAGAGGACAATCACCCACCTATACTAACAGTGCCATTAATTGAAACTATCATCAAGCAATTAAACAATACGGAATAAGATGCAAATGATGACAACATTAAGGGCCCGATTCCGATGCGGTTAGGAAAGCATTCCCACCTAGGGCACGATTACGATGCGTGTAGGAAGGCCTCCTAACGGCATTTGCTCCTTCCGAATTGGATCGGGAACGTGTCTTCCCGACCGAGGGCCAGATTACGATGCGGTTAGGAACATAGGCTCCCATAGAAGTCAATGGGAGTCCAACCAAATCGTATCTGGAAGCATCCGGATGCATCATACTCGGTCGGTCGGACTCTCCCGATCCGAGTCGGTCGGAAACCATTTCCAAACCGATTAGATCGAGAAGATTTCCTAATCGCATCAGAATAGGGCCCTAGGTAAGGAAATCTAAATGTGTTACAATATTATAAACCCACAAAATATACGGATCCCTACCACCTTCAACAAGATACCCACTCAACTGCCTGACTACACAATAAAATTCTGGGACATATTTATAAAGGTTTTGCATCGCCCTTGCACCACTCAAGGGCCCGCAAAAGCGATGCAAAACCTAAATGGGATTTATCAAGCATGGCTTAAAAATCTAGAGTAACACAAGGAAGCACAAATCGCTGCCTTGTGTTATTCTGCCCCAGGGAGGCATGCGAAGGGTGGAGCATGGTTGTTCACAGGCCTCCACCCATGGATTCTGACACACTCCCAGATTTACCAACATTGGTAGACCTGGGAACGCATCAGCATTGTATGCCTCCCACACCAGAGGTGCAACGGGTGGAAATATCTTTATTTCTTCTCATTGTTTCCTCTTTCTAAGTGTGCTGCATTCTGAAAATGCTTCTGAAGATTGTTTTTGTGCAGGAAGGTGCTCCATTTCGCATGTAGTGTGACAGATTATTTATATTTCATTTTCATTCACACATATTTGTAAACATTGTCTGACTGTATCCTACAGTATGTGGCTGGATGTTTGTGCATGACAAACATTTGTCATTGCTTACAATCTGTCAAGTAAATTAAAAAGTTCAGACGGCACCCTATTTCCTCCCAAGTTGCATTCTACCTCAAACAGTTAGGTTATTCAATGTGCAACACACAACGATCATATCACAGAGAGTCTTGTGGCAGTATACAGTCTCCCCGGATAGATCTAGAGAGCAAAATCTAGACACAAAACAGAGTTTGATGATACCATGTGTTCACTGCTGTGGCTAAAAATGTGTCATCATCCATGGTCTCAAAACGCTGCTCTGGTCACCTGCCGAAGGAGATGACATATATGTCAACTGTACTGCTTTTCATAAGTCATCGATATTTCAATATTAATGGACATGTTTTTCATACTTACCTGCCATTAGGCCCTATCTCTTCTTCAGGATTGAGTAATGGTAGAGGGTCTGAACATGTGAACTGTCTGTATAATTGGCTACTGCATTGCTAAAGTAGTATTTGGCATCACAGACTGAAACACAACAGTAAATATACATTTAGTGTGTGCATATGTTTTCAGTTTCTGTATATGTGGGCCATGTCAGCAGGCGGTACCAATTTGACTTGTGTGCAGTCAATGGCACCCAGCATATTTCGGAAGTTGGCAACTGCAGAGAAGCCTGTGTATATTTCTTCTTGACTCGTTTGTGGGTTTGGGACCATGAGATTATAAGGTTTGATTGATATGATTGCCTCCAACAGACGTCACAGGAATTGATACAACATTCTGGGACACTCCAGCCACTTCAGAACATGTGCTCAATTGGTAATGAGACAGAATATCGAGGTCAAAAAATTCGAACTACATGAATATCGAGTTGGAAATATTGTGGAGTGGAAATATAGAGTGCAAGAATATCGTTGTCAAGAAGATCGATTTGATGGCAAGTAATATCGAATTTAAAAATATAGAAGTCATTAATATCGTTTGCAAAAATATAGTTGTTTAAAATATCGATTTCTTAATTAGCGTTATGTATTTCAGTATATATTTTAAATGTATGTGATGTATTTTTTGTATAAGAATTGTTTATGTTTTTTAATGTATGTGTTACATTTTTAGTACTTATCAATTTTATTTTAATTAGCTTTTGCGTTTTTTTGTTTTGTAGCGGGTTGTGGGTTTATAGGGAATAGGGTGGGAAGTAACTTAATTATAATAAATTAATGATTATTTTTTATTTATTAATATTAATTTAATTCAGATATTATAATGTTTTTTATTTATTTATTTATTTATTCAGTGTTTTCAATGGTGACTAATGTGCTTCTCACCCACATCATGATTGCTGACCAATGTAACACCTTTTTTCTTTTTTTCCGCTGACCAAGGGTATGCACTGATGCCATGGGTGATGAACCACTCAAGTAACCAGAAACCCAGGCACAGATGACCTACAATGTAGCTCTTGGTCGCACCAGGTCAATTGTGGAGTGGACTTTTGGTGTCCTCAAGTCCCGATTCCGCTGTCTGGTTGTATCTGGGGGTCCATTGTTATACTCCACACCCCTGGTCTGCAAGATCATCCTTGTATGTTGCATCCTCCACAACATATGTGTACGGACAAATGTACCATTGCCAGAAGACAATGTCGATCTGGAAATTCCAGGGGATGGAGAGGACGGTGAAGAGGAGCTGAGTCAACCTGCTAGAACATCAACAGCAGCACGGCGGAGGAATGCTATAATCTAAAATTTCTTAACAGGCTAACATCTTGTAAAATTGTTTTATCATATTTGCACATTACACTTCTGGCATACTGTTTTTGATCCACTCATGTCTGTCATACAGGCCAATCATCTAGCAGAGTACAAAATGCAGATAGGGCACCATTGGGAACTACTATGTTCTTGGTGTGTTGTGCCCGATGCAGCATCAGGTTCATCACTGGGTGGAATTTAGGAGTCCAGATATCCTGCTTCCTGTGCATAGATTTATCTGGGGGCAGACTGCTTTACTCACTGCCAATAGTGTGTAAAATCATCTTGGTGTGCTGCATCTTACATAACATTTGTGTGTGGACAAATATCCCATGGCTACATGACAATGGTGAATGGAATCACCTGGAAGATGGGGAGACTGAAGAAGAATAGGATAATGTAGCCAGCAATACAGTGTAGGGACAACATCATTCACCAATTCTTCACATAATGTCCGGTGTTGCAAATGATACTTCCACTAAACCGCACACATGTGTCACTGTAAATATATGTTGTAAAATGTTTTGAAATGCAAACACTGTGTATGACTCATCTTTCCACACTGTACTAACCTTAAATTGTCCTACAACACTCATCGCAAACACTGAAACATAGGTTATCCATGTGATAACTGAGAAAGCAAAAGCGATCACTAATGTGTACCTTGCCCAAATAGGATAACAATGCAATGATGACCATGTGTGGATGTCCTATGGCCACCACCATGATGTGCAATGGCACTCAAATGTGATAACAGGCGCTATCCTCATCACATCACACTTACTGTGTGTGTTACTCCACAAAACAAGGATACCAACAAGCATGGCCAATACATGCAAGGTGACATACAACTTTTTACACCCTCAAAGGCAAATACAATGTTGTTACAAATATCCAAAAGCAAATGGTACCACGATGAAGAGGCATCACCCAGCTCAAAAATGCAACACAACCAATTTAAACATTGATAGGTTTATAGATGTAATCCAGGTACTTGTTAGCAGCACTCCTGTCAACATATCCATATATTTTTCTGCATAGTTAAACACAAGTAAGAGCATGCACTCCTAGGAAATTGTCATGTCACATAGTATTGTGTGTCACTTGGAATCTGCACAAAACACATAAACACACACAAATATCATATGGGTGTGATATCATCCTATATCACCATCTCCCCACACAGCCATACACATATGGGCCCAAAAACATGGTGGGACATGAGCAACATGCAGGACACAAATCTACTTATTTCACTATGTAAAAGGACAAGTTTAATCTGTGGAAACTACTTAGTGCCATATTTACCAGGGGATATCGTCACCACAACATCACTTTTAGTGACGTTCTGGTGGCAATCTCCCCTTCTCTTGATTTACAAATAGGCGCGGCCGGTTCTGGTAAGAGGGGTGGGGCGGTGGGGCAGGGGCAGAGCGGGTGGGGTGGGGGGAAGTCGACAGACGACGGAATGGGGAAAATAAAATGAAAAAATAAATAAAACCACTTACCTTGCACTCGCCGCATCGCCGGCTCAGCGTTGCAGTGAGAGCATGGTAAGTGGTTTTATTTCTTTTTTATTTTATTTTTCCTATTCCGTCGTCTGTCGACTTCTGCCCCACCGCTTTTACCTGAACCGGTCGCGCCTGTTTACAAAATGGCGTTAAGTCACTTAAAGTGGCTGAATGCTGCATTGACCTTTAGGCACATGTACATGCTCCACTTAGCGTGAAAGGGGAGTGCAATGGGTGTTGCAGTGGGTGTTCCACTGCCACACACTTATCCTCATGATGCTGCCCCAGATTTACAAGTCTGAGGCTGCGCCAAAATATGCAATGCCTATGAAAAGGAGATTTAAGAATGGCGATACGAGAATAAATCATTGCATTTTCCTCGTAGTTTGCTCTTCCAATGTGTGATGCATGCTGCAGCACACATTGAAACAACAAATTGCCCTTCAGAATTGTTTGGGGTAATCTATGAAGAAAGGTTTGAGAGTGGTGTTAAGCAAAATTTGGTAACACTGTGCTCTGTTTTGTCTTAACACACAGGGATGAGCCATATGTACTATATTTACGGCGCATCCCTGTGGGCACCCTTGTGTTGGTGCAAATATTTCTGGGCAGTGCCAGCGCAGGTACACGTGCTCCATGTTTCTAGGGTGACCGAGCTGCAGGGGTGATTTTTTTGGTGCGTGAAGGGACACCTTCCAGCACAATAATAATCTTGCAAGGGGAATCGCCTTATCCATGTGTGCTGCAGAATGCAGCACATATGGAAAGAGCAGAAATACAGGAGAAAGTAATACATACCTCTTTGCCTGTCTAACATCACCTTTTCAGAGGTGTAAAATTTGGCACAGCCCCAGACATGTAAAAATGGGGCAGCATCAAAAGCTGTGGATGTTGCGGTGGAACGTCCAACCCAACACCAATTGACCGCCCCTTTGCTGTAGGGGACTGCTGTGGTAAGGGTAATATGAACAAGGTGGTGTTAATCCACGTTAAGTGGCTTAGCACCAGATAGGCACACATACAACATATGGAATATGGTATAACTTGGAAAATTGCATGCATTGCCAATCAAACATTGTGATGTATGGCACAGCATGAATCTGTGCAGGATTTCATGTTGAGAGCCTAGTCAATTTTAAAACCAATGACATCTGACCAAGGTAAGCAGCATACACAACAGATGTCACATGCCATAGCCATAGACTGTTGCCAGGCAGGCAACAGCTACAAAAATTGTACAATTTCATGCCAAATACCATTTAGCGGAAAATTATTGTACCGCACTACACGTTAGCGTGAAATTTTTATAGCGGAAATAAAAAAAAACGCAAAGTATATGAGTTGTCAATAGAAAATTGACTCTAGACCGTTAGCGGGAAAACAATTCATGCAAACTCCAAAAACTTGCCGCAAACGCACAGGAAGTGATCTAAGTATGCATCCTGTACTCAGGTATTGTGCTGTATACTTTCACTTTTCCTCACACAGTTACTGTACTTTGAGCATAGTGGTTGTGTGTGGAGTTGACTGGTGATTGTATGTGGTTAAAGTCTAGTTGTTGTCCATAGTCTGCTGTCCCAACTGTCCCTGTCACGTCCTGTGTCACATATTTGTCGTGTAATTTGCGTTTGTACTCTTGTATTGGCAGGTGTCTGTCTACTGGATGTATAGTTGTTCATGGGGTAGTTAGTATAGGTTTTGGGTGTGTTTTCATTTCTTAGAGTGCAAAGGACTGTGGGAGAAGATGTTTGGTGAAGGAAGGGAGGTGCGGATGTTAGAGGATGCATTTGGGGCATTCCTCTGGCTGGTCAACCTTTATCTCCACAGGATGGTGGAGAGTGGGGGACGTGTGACGGTGGAGTACCCCGTCAAGGTACAGAATGTGGCCTGGGGTTGTATCAGAAGCCACATGCAGTGCATCTTTGGATTGGACAGAACGGCACACCAACTCAATCATCGCTGGCAGGATTGCGTTGGGCAGGAGGGCGATCTCCTGGACAACGTAGGCCTCATTGTTGGCAGACAAGGTGGTAAGTATAGAAAAATTGTGTCTGCCTTCACACTGTGTGTCCCATATATACAACATATTACAATGTTGCTATGTCAGGTTGGAAACAACCTGAAGACTCCATGTCTACTACAGCTAATAGATATGTGCAACATGTTGTGGCATGTCATGCTGAACATAGGGGCATATGTATCCAAAATTCACAGACTTTGGAGCTGTGCCAAATTTGCCAGTGCGCAATGTAACATTTTTACAGCACAGGGATGCACTGTATGGATATGAGAGAAGATACACCCATGTGCCTCCCATAGGACTAGTGTCAGGTTACCTGACTAGCACCTGCACAGTCACGCTGCTGCCATGTTCAGAGGGTGCATGCTCTCCAGGGGTGATTGTTTTTGCGCATGAAGGGACACCTTCCTGCACCAAAACAATATATCACTATGATTTCATGCTTCTATGTGGGCTGCTGAATGAGGTCCGCATAGGTAGAGTACAATACATGGCGTAATGTAAACATTACTCCTTATATCGCCCCCCCAATGCCTCCTTCTTGGAGTTTTTAGATTTGGGGTTGCCTCAGTCTTGCAAATCTGGGGCCGTGTCAAAAGCAATGGGTGTTGTGTTTGAATGCCCAGACCCAAAACACATATTGCTCTCCCCTTTGCTGTAGCGGACTGCAGTGGTAAGGGCCATATTTATAAGGTGGCCCAAGCCACACTAAGTGGCAGTGCACCACCTTTCGAATATTAAACATGATGCTTTGCCACCCGACCATCCAAAAATTAGTGCTCCATTGGCAATATGGGGATTGTTGAAATGCACCAAAGTATGAATAGCATGGTGTAATGTCCATTTCTCCTTCATTAGTACCTAACACTGAAGTATGTAACTCAACCAAACTACACCCTGTCTAGGTTATGTACCAAATATGCTTGAGGGACTGACAAATTGGGAAAGTGTCTTGGAATTGCCCATGTGACCACAGTGCAATTCACAGGCGTATGTGACCACGCATCCCTGATAGCAAAAATAGTAGACTTCTCATCATATGTCTGGTAATTTACACAAGTAAGGGCAAGGTATGTCAGAGATGACAACATATACCTGGTACAAGTATTTCCATGGATGTGAGTGTCATCAATGGCCACAGTTTACCACACATGACACACTTTACAATGTGAGTTTGAACACATGCAAACTGAACATGTTGGTGACATGGCAGAAATCCACATAGTTCTGGGCAATGCTAGACTGATGTCCCAGAGTCTGATGTGCTTGTGAGATGGAAAACAGCAACACTTTGCAGTGGTTGAAATACAAGGGATGTAGGTTAGGTGTCTTCTGACACTCAGCTGTCAATAGGAGGTTCAGCGATTAATGATGTGACTACCACTCTCTAATTGTAGTCACAAGAGAAGCACATATTGTCCCTGGATTGTCATGTACAACACAACCTGCATTGAGCATCTGTTGTGTGTGAGTCTGTCATTTCTCACCCCTTCCTCTATGCAACATGAACCTACACATGGTTGAAATTACTAGATGTTGTATATAGATAATTTGTGAGGGCGCATTAATCATGTGCTTCGTGATGACTGATCATTACTCCTTTTTCCTGTTTTGTAGCTGGGCGCCCATTGTTCACTCAAGGGGACATTGATGCCTTCAAAGACCCCCATGCCACTGGTGAGTGACTTAGTCCATGTATGTTTGATCCGCAAATGAGTGTTTGCAATGACTGGTCCTGTAGAGTGTTGATCCCACACTGTGTGTGCGTAAGATGGATTTTACCTCACACACAATGAGGCATATTCATGAGAAGAATTTGGAGCGGGGAGCTGCAGCAAAATTTGCAGCGCTGCACTCTAACATTTTCAGAATGCAGGGATGCCCCATACGTACATTGTTACGGGGCACCCCTGCGTTTTCCCAAGCACCGGTGCCATATGTACCTGTCTTGCCCCAACGCAGGCACCCTTGCACTAAGGTGCAAGGGTGCCTGCGTTGGCGCTAGCCAGCTACATATGGCACCGGTGCACCATGCCATATGTAGCTGCCTAGCTCCAATGCAGGCACCCCTTCATTATGGTGCAAGGGTGCCTGCGTTGGCGCTAGCCAGCTACATGTGGCACCGGCGCTTGGGAAATGCAGGGGGACCCCGTATTCATGTAAAATCCTTGAATCCATACATTTTCTGAATGTTGAAGCACAGCATTATCAATTTTGGCATGACACCACACTCCTCCATTTTGCTGAAAAGATGCCTCTGTATATGTTTGCACACAGATATTCAGTACTATGTCACCCATTGGGCCCATCCTTCCACATGACAAATGATGCTGTAACCTGATGGTGCAGCTACAGATCTTGATTCTGTGTTCACTTGTACCATGTACCTACAATGGATGTAGTGTTGTGGAAGTCAACAGCAACATCCATTGCTAACCCCTAGGCAAATATGCTTGCTTGGTAGTGTAGCATGTGTACATGGCAGCATTTGTACACAGTGGATGGCTACACATTAATTACTACACATGGTGTAGGCCATTGTGACTCAGGGAGTATGGTAACCTTGTAAAGTTCCTGTAGAGCTATCACTTTGTATATATGGGCCACAGGTCTGTCTGACATCTGCCTCTTCATCTGAGTTTCATAGTGTATATACATGCAAAAAAAATACAATAAGGGATGTTGGTGATGTGTATGACCGGACAGGGGTGCCATGTACACACTGGCAGGATATGGGGATCACTGAGGATCAGAGGATTACAGCTACACTTGTCAGTGATAGTGATTGATACAATGAGCATGTCTTATTCACTTGTTGGGACCTGTCCTATATCTAATGGTTGGATTACTGGTCCACCCCAGACCTAAAACAGACTGGAATGGATTTGTCTTGTTGTACATTGTGAAGTGTCCAACTACCCGTTTCACCATTGCACCCTGTAATACTTCCCATGTGCACAGTTGTTTTAGCAATGTGGGACGCCAAGCTGCCTTGTGACATACAAGTACTCACATGCTTCTAGTAGATGAGTACAGGAGGAACCGTGGATATGTAGCTGTGGAGACAATTCCAACTGTGTAGTGTGATGTAGCTGGCAGATGAGTGACTTTTGTACAGTTGAAACCCTTTTTGCGCTTAGTTGTATGCCCCTAGAACACCCAGTGCGTCCTATAAGTCTGGGTAAATGTTATGCCCCGGGGAGACAAGGGTCCTGTAAATCGGTCTCCTTGTATACTTTTCCCTGGTAGTCTCAGTCGGAGTATATGTTTAAGTCATTATTTCACTTAGGAGACCATACACTGATGTTGTAGAGCCCTGCCATTGCTATGTGCTATTCCGGTTTTTACCCTAAAGTTCTGAATTTAATGTTGTGAGTTGACATAAACTAAACATGTGAGTGGTCCCACTAAGCTTCAAGTTGAAAAAAGTAGCAACAGACTGTTACCTTCCTGTTGGTGTAAACTTGTGATGTGATGGACTTGTTATCCATTGGTGTTTGTCCAGTCTCTTACATCTTGTCATGTGATGTTACACCTGATGTAACCAAAGCATTCAAGCTCAGAAAGGACAGGTATCGCCATGTCCGGAGGGTGGCCAATGGGTATCGGGCTATGCAGCAATGGTATGAGGAGGAAAAGGTAGCTGGCAGATGGCACAGTTTTCCCCAAGGTGCCCCAAGAGCTGCCACGAGAAGGGAGTCTCCCACTGCAGGACAGGACACTTTTACAGACCCTTTGCCAAGCACCTCTGGTACCCAACACCCTGCACCACCTGCCACACCTGCCACATCTGCCCCACCAGCCGCATCTGCAACACCTGCACCAGCTTCCACTCCTGCTGTACCTGCAGTTTCTGCCCCACCTGCTGCACCTGCCCCACCTGTTGTGCCTGCCCCACCTGCTGTGCCTGCCCCACCTGCTGCTCCTGCCCCACCTGCCGCACCAACCCCACCTGCCCCACCAGCACAGCCATCAGCTTTCAGCAGGGAGGACAGGAGAGAATTCTCCAATTTGCATTTCAGGATGGCAACACTGGAACATAAAATGGACCAAGTCCTGGCACATTTGGAGGACACTAAGGGAGCACTGGGCCTCCCGTTATAATGGCTCATCTGAATTGGGGCCTTAACCCGTCCCCCAAATCCTTTTTTTATAAAGTTATAGTTGGACATTGTTTTTTCATGTAGTGAAATGTTATAGTTAGTGTAGGCTTAGATTAGTGTTAGGTGTAGATAGTGTTTTAATGTAGGCTAGATTGTTGACAGTGTTATGGGTTAAGTTTCCTTTTCGTTTGGGTGTGGGGTTGATGTTTTAGCAGTTGTTAAGGATAACAAAATAAAAAAAATAAAAAGTATTCCAAAAAAATACACACAAAAATATATATTTGTTTAGGATATATGTGTAGGTAGTCCATGTTTAGGTATAGTTGTCTTTGTCCTGTCTTCACATGTGCCTTTAGGGGGGCGGGGGGTTGATGTTTAATATTTGTTGCTAAGTGTGTAGGCTAAGATATGGGGGCATATTAGCAAGACCCACGTTAAAATTATCGCCGTTTTAGCGGCAGGAAACTGCCGCTAAAACGGCGATAATGGGCTTGCTAATATGCGTTATGGAATTCCAATAGAAGCCCAGGTTAGACGTCCTACACATCTAACCTGGGCTTCTATTGGAATTCTATAACGCATATTAGCAAGCCCATTATCGCCGTTTTAGCGGCAGTTTCCTGCCGCTAAAACGGCGATAATTTTAACGTGGGTCTTGCTAATATGCCCCATGGTTTGTTAGGGGAGTGTTGACACTAATTAGGATAAGGTACGGTAGTATAGGTTAGGTTAGGACTTCAGCATAGGGTAGATAGGCTTAGATTTAGTTTGTTTCATATTAAAATAAACGTATATCTTTTTCTACATTGTGGTGTCAGTAATGTTTAATGTGTATCAGAGATTTATTGAGCAAGGATTTATCTACTTTTAATCTGTTATCCCAGCTTGAATAGTTGCACAACATGTGTGAGTGGCTTCATTATCTAGGGACAGGGCACTGTCGTACAGCCTATTGATTGACATAATCAGACATGCATACAATGTAGAATTCAATATGTGCCTTTTCTCATTGCATGGGGATAGGCTTCTAAATATGTTGTCCTATACAAGATTATTGTGTGTTACAAAAGCATTAGGTCTTGGAGGAATGGTGTGCCCTCTGACTTCTGTATGTAATGTTGTTATGTTGTGTGGCTCTCTGTTTGCTGCCTCGTGACCTATGGCAATCACTAAATTTGCTTGTCACCCCAATGAGGTGTTTTCACTGGTTACCATGTTTGGACATGACACTTGTAGATAGACAGTTTTTTCCATACACTTTGAGGGCACGTTATCAGTTAAACAATATTGTGGCCAACTTCCTTGTGGGGAACATATCATGGGACATGTTGAGGATTCGGAAATTATCAGTCAGGAGGATGATCACAGTGTCATTGGGGACGATGGGCCACATTGGCAGTGCACAAATGTCCAAGGGGAACATGGCAAAGTCAAGATGAGGACCGTGATAGATGATGTTTCCAAACATGTTGGTGAGCACATGGCTATGCAGAAACTGGACATTTGACACAGATGAATACTACCACTGACTTTTCCTTTGGAAATATGTACCATCCACATCTTCCTCCTCTGATGTGTGTGGTGTCTCTCATGAGGGTGGTGTTGTCCATGCGGCAGGCGAGGGAGACACAGACACATCAGGGGCGGAAGATCTGGATGCCGTGGCTGCAGCAGCATTCATCTGCACCAACAAATGAGGCATCACTACAGCGAGGAGGATCTGCTGCTTTTGCAACACAGCAGCAATGTTGCGGTGGTAGGCAGCTATGGCAGCCATGTGGGAGTCCTCATATTTTGCTCTCTCTATGTATGCGGCATTCTCCTGACATAGAACATTTTCTAGGGAGTCCGAGCAGAGCTCGAGCGGCTGCGTTCTGGACTCGCTGGAGACGGTTTACTTCGGCCTTGTTGGCACCTAACAGTAAAACGTTGGCATAATCAAGTCTTGATAGAATAGTCGCCTGGACTATCAATTGACGTGTAGCTGGGTCGAAAAACCCCAGAATAGGCCTCAGCCCCCGTAGGAGACCGAAGCAGGTGCTGGCGACCTTCTTAGTATGATCCTGGAATCCAAGAGTGGAGTCGAGCCAGATCCCTAGATTCTTAACCAACAACTTAGGTGTTGGGGCATGGCCCAAGGATGCCGGCCACCACTGTGTACTCCAAAGCCCCTTATCATTCCCCACCAATAGCACCTCAGATTTGTTGGCGTTGAGCTGAAGGCAGTTTGTGGTCATCCAGCGTGCAACCGCCTCTAGACCGTTCCGGAACTGTATAGCGTCCCGAGGCTGGTCATCAGAGAGGGCTACCACCAGCTGAGTATCATCAGCATAAGAGACCATGGTCAAGCCATGGTCCCGCGCCACTCCTGCCAGGGGTTGGACATAGAGATTAAACAAAGTGGGGCTCAACGCCGAGCCCTGGGGAACACCCTGTTTGATGGAGTGGGCATGAGAGAGAAAGGGGGGGGCGGAGACCTGGAAAGATCTGTCGGACAGAAAAGACCGAAACCATTCCAGTGCCGAGCCGACTACCCCTGCTTCCTCTAAACGGTGCAGGAGGATCTGATGGGAGACCGTGTCAAACGCGGCACTGAGGTCAAGCAGTATCAGAGCCGCCGTTTGACCCTCATCCAGAATGGTCCGCAGGTGTTCACTCACTGCTAATAGTGCTGTCTCGGTACTATGACCAGAGCGGAAACCATTCTGGGAGCGGTCTAAGATACCGCTGTTGTTCAAAAAGTCCGAAAGAACTTTATTAGTATGAGCCTCCGCGATTTTAGCAACCCAAGGCAAGAGAGAAATGGGTCGAAAGTTCTCCGGCTTGGTGGGGTCCAATGAGGGTTTCTTCAGCAGGGGATCACCTAGCCTGCTTCCATGCCAGAGGGACCATTGCTGTAATAAAAGAAGAGTTAATCGACTGGCATAGGGGCGAGAGAAGTATAGATAGACAATCTCTAAATTGGGCAGGCCTCATTGGGTCCAAAGGGAACCAGATTTAACCTTAGTGCTTAATATAAGAAGCTCATCCTGAGTTATAGGGGGAATTGCTACCAGGGTAGCAGTCGGCCAGGATGCTATTGGGGCCACAGGGTCCGGGAGGCACGTGGGGAAAGATTTATAGATATCTTCTACCTTCTGGACAAAGAAGGTGGCCAAAGCCTCACATTGCTGCCCAGATACAATTGTCGGGGTAGGAGGGTCCTTCCTGCTCTTAAAATCTTTGAGAATTTTAAAAATGCACTTCGCAGGGTTTTTACTGGACTTAATCTCATTGGTGAGATAGGCCGCTCTTGCTAGGTGTATAGCCTTATGATATCGTTTGACGGCCTCCTGGTACCTCTTTTTATCTATAGGGTCGTAATCCTTTCTCCAAGCCCGTTCTAGATGTTTACGAGTGGTACGCAAGGCAGCCAAAGAGTCATTGTACCAAGGATTAGAGCTAGAGCAACGCCCTTTGGACCATTTAGCAGGAATAAGGGTGTCTAATGCCCGTAGTATCCAATCACAAAGAGCTTTATACGATTGCTCTGGATCAGTGTCTAGGATAGGAGGGCAAGACGCCAAGTAGGCAAGAAGGTCATCCAATTTAAGTTTGTGCCAGCAGCGTCTTAAGGTGGCTTTGAGGTCAGCTCTAGTCACTCCCTCGGACGAGGGAAGGGAAATAGAAATAAGGTGGTGGTCAGACCAACACACTGGACTAGGGGTATTGACCATAAGAGAGGAGATATTAGAAAAAACAGGGTCAAGTAAATGCCCAGCAGTGTGAGTAGGACCCACCACCAACTGTCTTAATTGACAGGCGGAAACGTCCGCAAGTAAGCTGCTAATTTCTAGATCGGAGGGACGATCAAAATGAATATTTAGATCGCCAATGAGGGTGAAGTTCGCGGCTCTCAATGCCAAGGAATTCACCGCCTCAATAATGGCTGATCTAAATTCTGAGATAGGTCCAGGGGGGCGGTAGACTAAAAGGCCGGTAATAGAGGAGTGGGCACTAAAAGAAATGACAAAGCGGGCGCATTCGCACCCTGCTACGTCTTCCTTGACAAAGGTACAGTGAAGGTGAGATTTAAAAATAACAGCTATCCCCCCCCCTCTAGTCTCTCTATTAAGGGTCCGAATGCTGAAGCCCGGAGGTAGTGCAAGGCCTGGTTCCGCCACTGTGGCATCAGTGAGCCAGGTTTCAGTTATAAAAAACACGTCAGTCTTCCCCTTGGACTCTGGCTGGTCATCCTGGCTGTTGGTGGGGTTGGGCGGGTTGTTGCCCTGTTGAGCTTGGTCCTGGCTGCTCCATTCAGGTTTTTTTCCCCCGTTAGCGGCGTATTCGTAAGTGCTTTTTCCCGCTAGACGCTGAAATGTGACGTTAGGCTGACTAGCGTTATCTTTCTTGCCTCAAATAGGCCAGTCAGCACTTTTTTCACGCTAACGTGTAGTTTCCTTACGTCTTGATGCCAGTGTAAGTGTAATTTTTTCTGGCTGCTAGCTGTTCCTAACACCACGTAGCGCCGGATTGTAAATACATCGCAAACATGGCGTTAGGATTGGCGAACTGCAATGGTAAAAAAATGTACGCTAAGCAGCGTGAAAACGGCTTAGTGACAATCCTTGTAAATATGTCCCTCAATGTTTTAAAGCACCTTTTCTGCATATTATGTTTCACTTACGAGTTAAAAACTTTGAGTAGGAGATATTTACTGCACTTAGTAAATACCTCAGTGGTGAGAAAACCAGAACAGAAGAATGAGGGAGAGATACCAAAAGATAAAGAGATAGACATGTTATCAGTGCATGTGTGTCTATTAGGCAAGGTAATGCAGCCTTCTGTTGGTGCCATCAGCAAGTAGTGGCAAAGGGAGTTATATTGTAGCTGCAAGTACAGTCCACTTACTAGGAGGTGGGGGTTGGGAGGCACAGACTACTGGTATAAATAAAGTTTATCATACGTGCCTCAGTACTTATGCAGCAGTATGCACAGAGCAATCATGTGGCTGTCCCTTCATTCTCACATAGATAGGCCAGGAAGCATCACTGGCAATGAGGACCGTCAGCAGCCCTGTGAAACTGACCCCCTTTGCCTCACCTCGATCTGCACAAGCAGCCCACTCACCTACAGCCGCTTTCACCAGCTTTGGCCAATCAGGCCTGTAGCATCCTTCCCAGCCCAGGAGCAGGCAAATAAATAGACCACACATAGAGCTCTGGATTGTATGTCTTTATTCCTCTGCATACAATCTCACTCTGCTCTGTGATTATGACATAACCGTTAATAACCACACCTTAACACCTCCCAACCAATTACGTACCTCCTCTACAGAGTCCACCCAGAACGGGATGGTCCTAGCACACACAGTCTCACGACAATACATCTCCCCCTTTGTTAAATAAAAAGTACAAATGACAGCTACATTATATTTCTTCAATGAGTCGTCGAGGTGCACACCCCAGATGACCGGATCGAATGATAGGGAGTGGTTGAGATGCACTCTGTTGAGGCACCGATGGTTCAGGTTCTGATGCTTGATCTGGACTGTCCGGCAGGACGGCCTCACCAGTAGGTGCAGGAACTGATGAATGCAGGGGTAGGTGTTTAAAATGTGACGAGCCCCTTCTGATGGACTGTCCGAGACTGTGCAGTCACCATGTGTTCATTGCAAGTAACAACCCTCAGAGAATCGACGGCAAATGGAGCATCTGTTTTGCACTTTCACTTCTGCCTAACCAGGACTAAGTCACCTTCATGGAAGACTGTCTCTTGGGCTCTTCAACACTGATCAATGTATATCTTCATGTTGTACTGTTGAGAAGTGTCGGTGACACGAACCTTGTCAACACTTAAGGATCGCTTTGCTGTCCATTGCAGCAGTTTGGTTCCAATGGCTCTTCTAAAGAGCAAAGTGGCAGGGCTTTCCCCCGTTGTAGCATGAGGAGTTGAATGATAAGCACGGAGGGCTTGACACTGGGCTTGATTTAGTTTCATCCCGTCAAGGGATGCTCATTGAATAACCATACCTTTTGAGGGTTCCCACGAATCATTCCATGACGTCATTTGTCAAGACTGATTTGCATATGGCTGTGTCCAAACTGGAATGGCATGGTGAGCGAAAAAACGATGGATTTAGGCCCAGATCTCTGTACTGAGGTGAATGTATGACATTGTTCTGCATTCTGTCCATCATTTGTTCTTTTTGCATTTGTCACCCCGAGTGGGACGGGTATGCCCAGACGTGGGTCCCGTACTCTCCATGCCACTTGAGTCAAGCTATCCTGGCTGATGAGAGCTGAAAGCCCGAAACCGGTCCTAGGATGCTTGTTTCCAGTCCAGGGAGGACCTGGCCTGGCAGTTCGGGCTGGACTGTTCCCATGGGGCACAGGGTCAAGACTGATTTGCATATGGCTGGGTCCAAACTGGAATGGCATGGTGAGCAAAAAAACGATGGATTTAGGCCCAGATCTCTGTACTGAGGTGAATGTATGACATTGTTCTGCATTCTGTCCATCATTTGTTCTTTTTGCATTTGCCACCCCGAGTGGGACGGGTATGCCCAGACGTGGGTCCCATGCTCTCCATGCCACTGGAGTCAAGTTATCCTGGCTGATGAGGGCTGAAAGCCCGAAACCGGTCCTAGGATGCTTGTTTCCAGTCCAGGGAGGACCTGGCCTGGCAGTTCGGGCTGGACTGTTCCCATGGGGCACAGGGTCAAGACTGATTTGCATATGGCTGGGTCCAAACTGGAATGGCATTGTGAGCAAAAAAACGATGGATTTAGGCCCAGATCTCTGTACTGTGGTGAATGTATGACATTGTTCTGCATTCTGTCCATCATTTGTTCTTTTTGCATTTGCCACCCCGAGTGGGACGGGTATGCCCAGACGTGGGTCCCGTGCTCTCCATGCCACTGGAGTCAAGCTATCCTGGCTGATGAGGGCTGAAAGCCTGAAACCGGTCCTAGGATGCTTGTTTCCAGTCCAGGGAGGACCTGGCTTGGCAGTTCGGGCTGGACTGTTCCCATGGGGCACAGGGTCAAGACTGATTTGCATATGGCTGGGTCCAAACTGGAATGGCATGGTGAGCAAAAAAACGATGGATTTAGGCCCAGATCTCTGTACTGAGGTGAATGTATGACATTGTTCTGCATTCTGTCCATCATTTGTTCTTTTTGCATTTGTCACCCCGAGTGGGGCGGGTATGCCCAGACGTGGGTCCCGTGCTCTCCATGCCACTGGAGTCAAGCTATCCTGGCTGATGAGGGCTGAAAGCCTGAAACCGGTCCTAGGATGCTTGTTTCCAGTCCAGGGAGGACCTGGCCTGGCAGTTCGGGCTGGACTGTTCCCATGGGGCACAGGGTCAAGACTGATTTGCATATGGCTGGGTCCAAACTGGAATGGCATGGTGAGCAAAAAAACGATGGATTTAGGCCCAGATCTCTGTACTGAGGTGAATGTATGACATTGTTCTGCATTCTGTCCATCATTTGTTCTTTTTGCATTTGTCACCCGAGTGGGACAGGTATGCCCAGACGTGGGTCCCGTGCTCTCCATGCCACTGGAGTCAAGCTATCCTGGCTGATGAGGGCTGAAAGCCCGAAACCGGTCCTAGGATGCTTGTTTCCAGTCCAGGGAGGACCTGGCCTGGCAGTTCGGGCTGGACTGTTCCCATGGGGCACAGGGTCAAGACTGATTTGCATATGGCTGGGTCCAAACTGGAATGGCATGGTGAACAAAAAACGATGGATTTAGGCCCAGATCTTTGTACTGAGGTGAATGTATGACATTGTTCTGCATTCTGTCCATCATTTGTTCTTTTTGCATTTGTCACCCCGAGTGGGACGGGTATGCCCAGACGTGGGTCCCGTGCTCTCCATGCCACTGGAGTCAAGCTATCCGGCTGATGAGGGCTGAAAGCCTGAAACCGGTCCTAGGATGCTTGTTTCCAGTCCAGGGAGGACCTGGCCTGGCAGTTCGGGCTGGACTGTTCCCATGGGGCACAGGGTCAAGACTGATTTGCATATGGCTGGATCCAAACTGGAATGGCATGGTGAGCAAAAAACGATGGATTTAGGCCCAGATCTCTGTACTGAGGTTAATGTATGACATTGTTCTGCATTCTGTCCATCATTTGTTCTTTTTGCATTTGTCACCCCGAGTGGGACAGGTATGCCCAGACGTGGGTCCCGTGCTCTCCATGCCACTGGAGTCAAGCTATCCTGGCTGATGAGGGCTGAAAGCCCGAAACCGGTCCTAGGATGCTTGTTTCCAGTCCAGGGAGGACCTGGCCTGGCAGTTCGGGCTGGACTGTTCCCATGGGGCACAGGGTCAAGACTGATTTGCATATGGCTGGGTCCAAACTGGAATGGCATGGTGAACAAAAAAACGATGGATTTAGGCCCAGATCTTTGTACTGAGGTGAATGTATGACATTGTTCTGCATTCTGTCCATCATTTGTTCTTTTTGCATTTGTCACCCCGAGTGGGACGGGTATGCCCAGACGTGGGTCCCGTGCTCTCCATGCCACTGGAGTCAAGCTATCCGGCTGATGAGGGCTGAAAGCCTGAAACCGGTCCTAGGATGCTTGTTTCCAGTCCAGGGAGGACCTGGCCTGGCAGTTCGGGCTGGACTGTTCCCATGGGGCACAGGGTCAAGACTGATTTGCATATGGCTGGATCCAAACTGGAATGGCATGGTGAGCAAAAAACGATGGATTTAGGCCCAGATCTCTGTACTGAGGTTAATGTATGACATTGTTCTGCATTCTGTCCATCATTTGTTCTTTTTGCATTTGTTACCCCGAGTGGGACAGGTATGCCCAGACGTGGGTCCCGTGCTCTCCATGCCACTGGAGTCAAGCTATCCTGGCTGATGAGGGCTGAAAGCCCGAAACCGGTCCTAGGATGCTTGTTTCCAGTCCAGGGAGGACCTGGCCTGGCAGTTCGGGCTGGACTGTTCCCATGGGGCACAGGGTCAAGACTGATTTGCATATGGCTGGGTCCAAACTGGAATGGCATGGTGAACAAAAACGATGGATTTAGGCCCAGATCTTTGTACTGAGGTGAATGTATGACATTGTTCTGCATTCTGTCCATCATTTGTTCTTTTTGCATTTGTCACCCCGAGTGGGACGGGTATGCCCAGACGTGGGTCCCGTGCTCTCCATGCCACTGGAGTCAAGCTATCCGGCTGATGAGGGCTGAAAGCCTGAAACCGGTCCTAGGATGCTTGTTTCCAGTCCAGGGAGGACCTGGCCTGGCAGTTCGGGCTGGACTGTTCCCATGGGGCACAGGGTCAAGACTGATTTGCATATGGCTGGATCCAAACTGGAATGGCATGGTGAGCAAAAAACGATGGATTTAGGCCCAGATCTCTGTACTGAGGTTAATGTATGACATTGTTCTGCATTCTGTCCATCATTTGTTCTTTTTGCATTTGTCATTTGCTTGGGGCCACAGAGGGGTACTCTTTATATGCTTGATATTCATTCTGACTAGAAACTCTCCGAGTGATTTACTGTTTAATGGATGATTATTTTCAGATTTGAGAATGGGGGATACCTCACGCTGAAAAGATATTGTCCAGCTGCTCAATGACCTTGTCATGGGTTGTTGATGATAACTCCTTTACCAAAGGGAAGTGTGACTATTCATCAGTGACTACCATGAGATTATGTCTGTTTCCTTGGGGGCAAATAAATCAACTGCAATCCTTTTTCAAGCCTTTGTAGGAAGGTCAGACATGGCCAGTGGATGTTGAGTCACTTTGGGGAAATGCAGTTGCAAAGATGACACGCGTTCCCTCTGAACCCGCTCATCTAGGCATGGGGACCACACTCGGTCTCTCAGGGCTCTTTCGGTTGATACAATACCACAATGTGCTTCATGGGCTAGTTCAATGACCTGTTGTCTTAGGCTCTCAGTTATGACAAGTCTTGAGCCTCTCAATACAACACCTTCTTTGGTTACAGACAGTTCATCCTGTACATTTTTGAATTTTTGAAATCAACATCATAAGCAAGAGGTCGAACACTCTTTTTTCAGGATTGAACCAGGATGATGTCTTTGAGAATATGCATGTTCTTGCCAGCATAAGTGGCCTCAATAATCTGTTCGATCGATATGGCTGCTGGCGTACTGGACTTCACAATGAAGTTGATGTACTCCTCAGCTGTCTTGGATATCAAATTGTGATGATTTAGTGGTACTGGTGAAAAATAATCAGCAGGGTTCTGGTCTTTACCTGGCTTGTGTACAATTGCATAATCATACTCTTGCAGTCTCAGAACCTACCTCTCAATGCTAGAGGGCATCTTGGCTTTCAGATTTCCAAAGATGGTGAGTAGTGCTTAGTGGTCTGTGATAATAGTGAAACACAGAAACATATGAAAATTTTGCAGGCCCAGACTACAGCCAGACTCTCCTACTCTGGCTGAGAATAGGCATGTTCTGTGTCAGACAAGCTCCAACAGGCATAGGCCACAATGTGCCTCTGAGCATTCGGATGACCATTATGTTGAGCAAAAATGCCCCTAGCACCACTGGGCTCGCATCCACTCCGATCTCAGTATGTAGTTTGGGGTCAAAGTAGGCCATCTCAGTTGCATTCTCAATTGCATGTTTTATTCTTTTGAAACTTTGATCACATTCAACAGACCATTGAAACTGGTCATTCTGTTTTGTCAACTCTCTCAAAGGAGCACTTACAGTAGCAAAATCATGAATGTACCATGAGTAATAACTGGCCATACCTAGGAAGGATGGCAGCATGGTGACATTTTGCCGGGGCATGTAGCTGACAATGCTTTTACTTTATTAGGGTCAGGAGTCATTCCCCCATTAGAAAAGACATGTCCAAAGAATTTGAGTTTGGTCTTGTGAAACGCACACTTTGCTGCGTTCAAAGTGAGACCTGCATCAGTCAGTATTTGACACACTTATGTTAAAGCTTTGTCGTGCTCCTTTTATGTCGCTCCAAATACCAATATGACTTATTCGATGTATAACATCCTGAAATAGTTCTGCAGCTGATGACAATGCAAAACTCAACCTTTTGTATCTGAACAAATCAACATGAGTTGAAAAAGTAGAGATGTACCTGCAATTCTTTTCCAACTCGAGTTGCTGTAATCCCTTGTTCAGGTCAAGATGGGAGCAGTTCAGTTGTATGATCATGACTGCTACGTATGGACCAGGATGTCTTTTTCTCTCGATTGTTTTGTTGGCCTGGTGATGTTAATCAATGCACCACTGTCTATAATTAAAGTTATGGGGCAACCTTAGACCTTTATTGTAATCTTGAGAAATGTCCAAATGAGTTTTGTTGTTTGGTTTGGTGGTTTGCTTTTGTCACTCGGTTTTGCTTACAAGCAGTCAGACCTCCATGTGCCCATCGTTCAATGGTCGATGCCATCAGTGCACATCCATTTACTTCACTGGCGCTCAATGAAGACATTGACGAGCCTCTGCAGGATGAACTTGACGATGATCAGCTCTATCTGGTTTCTACTTGTCGTAACTGGTGTTGCCTTTTTGTTTTGTGGGTGTGGCAAGAAGGCTTCTGAAACTTTCTTGTGTTCATTTTCTCTTCTTGCTGTGGCAGTTAGTTTCTCTTTTGCTTTCAAACCATTATGAAGTGGTTCTCCTTACCGCAATCTTTGCAAGTTTGACCTATGGCTAGACAATTGTCTTCATGTGGACATGAAAACCCACATCGGAAACACAACCTTATTTTCTTTTAGATGGCGACTTGCATGCTTCTACTCTGTGTTTGTCCTTACTCTTCATGGCCAACACTGATTCATTTTTCGACCTTCCAGCTTCCATGTCAGCCACTTGCCGATCCGCTCTTTCTTCAGCCCTGGTGGCCTTTAATACATGCTCTAAGCTGAGAGTCTCTCTCAACATGCGTCTTCTGAAGGAGTCTGAAAGACAGCCATCAATGAGTCAGAGACGTATAGCTTCTTCATCATTAAATTCAGTAGATTTGCAATGTTTGATAAGCACATCAAGTCTTACTTGTCTATCATTTCACCAGCTTACTGTCATGCTTGAATGAAAATGTACCTTTCATAGACGGTGTTCGGCATCGGATTGAACTTGACATCCAATGCTTCCTTGACTTGACAGTATGATATTTCGTCAGCTTGTGATATTTTTTTCATCAATTCTTTTACCCCATCATCAGCAAGGTTATTTAGGTACTTAATTATTTTCTTGTCATTTAACTCTTCTAGGGCATCTATGAAAAAAACGAATGTCTCGAACCATGCAGTCCATCCAATGCCAATATTCTGCTTCTTGGCGGTGTTGAATGGTGGTGGTGGTTTCAGAAATGCAGCTGCATCATACGTTGTGCTCTTTTCAGTAGCTATTGAAAAATGTCACAATTTTGAAGATTTTCACGGCATCTACAGGAAGCTGTACCTACACCAAGCACAACCCCCGTGCTTGCACTTGGGTTGTTTCACTTGATCTTGAGGTCGTAAAGCACTTTGTCTGTTTTTACCAGTAAGTGGATCTCCGTCTCTGGTACCTGGTTATTACTGCCTTGAGTGCTTGTTTCATACCTGGTTGTAGTTGACTTTAGTTTTTCGCTTTGTATCGATGATGACTCTATGTTATGTGCGTGATGCAGTATCTATTCTGTTGGCCTTACCTGTGAGTTTCTGGCTGGCTTTCGAAAGTGCTCCTCTACAGGGCCTTCAACTTCTTCGAGAGCCATATGTGGGCTGGAGTGGGGCTTAGTTTCTCCACACGCCAATTTTGAACTGCTTCTTATTGGAAAAAAGAGCACATGGCACACACAAGGAGTTTGCTGTAGCTTTGCAAACTTCCAGGGAGAGCAGTCTTGTTTCTACATGGCACAGATCCCGCACTCATCGCAAGTTGTAGTGCCCTCTCCAGCCCAGGAGCATGCAAATAAATACACCACACACGGAGCTCTGGCCTATCCTGAAGAAAGCTACACCGGACCCCACTGAGATGAAACACTACCGCCCAATATCGTGTCTACCACTACCGACCAAAATTCTAGAAAAAGCCATTAATATGGAACTCACTGACTACCTAGATTGTAACCACATTCTAGATTCCACCCAACACGGCTTAGGATCTCGACATTCCACTGAGTCTGCCATGATCATGGCCACAGAAGAGATCCGGAAAGTGATGGATGGGGGTGGAAGAGCAGTCCTCATCCTGCTTGACCTATCAGCAGCATTTGATACCGTTAACCATGCGGTATTGTTGCGGAGGCTGGAGGCAGTAGGTATCAGAGAGACGGCTCTAACCTACCTATCATCCTTTTTGGCATCCAGGGAACAGTTGATCCACTGGGATGGTCTTAAGTCAGGAAACCTCTGCCTCCCGTATGGAGTCCCACAGGGGTCAGCATTGTCACCGACGCTGTTTAATATATATGTCACCCCTCTGGCAAGATTAATCAAAGATCATGGTCTTACCTTAGTCTCATATGCTGACGATACCCAGATAGTGGTATCGGTTACGCAAAGGGTGGACACCACAGCGGTCAGTTTTTGTAATTGTCTTAACTCAGTTATGGCCTGGATGAATTCAAATTTTCTAAAACTCAACACTGAAAAGACTGAGGTCATCGAGTTTGGGCAGAGTCCTTCTGTATGGAGCCAATTATGGTGGCCCTCCGAGGCTGGGAAATGTCCTGTTCCTGTGACTAAGGCCAGGAACCTCGGATTAATGTTCGACAACGAACTAAAGTTTGCAAAACAAATCAATCAGTTATCTTCCGCTTGTTTCTTCACTTTGAAAGTTTTGCGCAAAATTCTGCCGTTTATCCCACTAACTCTTAGGAAAACGGTCATAGGAGTTCTTGTCCTTTCAAGAATCGACTATGGCAACACCTTATACCTGGGAACAGATAAAGGTCAGACTGCCAAACTACAGTCCTTGCAGAATGCGGCAGCTCGCGTGCTGCTTGATCTCCCTAAACATCACCCCACGTCTGCCAGGATCAAACAGCTTCATTGGCTCCCAGTCCTTCAGCGAGTAGAATTCAAAGCCCTCTGTCTTGTACACAAGGCTCTATATGGAGGGGGAGCCATGGATATTCAAAAATTATTTTCCTGGTACTCGCTGCGGCATAGTCTTTGGTCAGCCAATACAGGACTGCTATTGGTCCCTAAGATAAAAAAAAGCCAGATGAGGTGGCAAGAGCTTCTCCCACCGAGCGGCCAAACTGTGAAATTCCCTCCCGACCATGATCAGACTATAACCGAATAGGTTTCTCTTTAGGAAACTGGTTAAGACCTGGCTTTTCCCCTAAGCTCTTAGATTGGCGAGCCTGTGCATTGGTACCAACTCACCTTAGCGCCAAGACGCCTCGGCAATCGAGCGCTTTATAAATATATCAGTCAGTCAGTCAGTCTTTATTCCTCTGTGTATAATCTCACTCTGCTCTCTGATTACGTCATAAGCATTATTAACCACACCTTAACATCTCCCAGCCAATTAGTACTTCCTTTACTGGGTCTGCCCAGAACAACAAGGATCCTAGCACACACAGTCTCACAACACTACAAGGCCTTCCGTTAGACAAACTGAGCTTCAGAAGCTAGAAAGAGACTAGAAGGATGGATAGAGAAAGCCAGGCTGGATGGAGAGACGGTGGATGAATGGAAGTGTGGATGAAGAGAGGGAAGGATGGATGGCGAAAATGAAAGATGTAGAGAAAGATGAACGGAAGATGATCAAGCTCATTGTTAATTCAGGTGTAAATAGTACCATTTGGGCACATTGTTTTCGAAATTTTCTTGGGGAAGCAACTAAACAAGTGCAGGACTTTCTCGCCTCACACACTCACTTAGTGCCATTCATAATATGGTTAAAAATGGGATTTAAAAAAAAAAATTCTCTCTACTCTCTTGATTCCCTAAAGAAGGTATAGAAAGCCAGCCCGTTCAGTGTTATGCTGAGCAGTATGGGCAATGCGGGTAGGCTTATTGACTTGATTAAACAATGGCAATCGTGATATCTGATGTGAACATGGACTTTGCACGCTTAAATGATGGTCGAACTTCACTTTTTTTTAACATTATGTTGATCAATCCAACGGTGCCTATGAGCGCTACAAATGGCTGGCCGCCAATGTATACTATAATACTCACAAAAAGTAACCGGATGTTGTATTAACTATACCTAAATGTTACAAGGTTGCGAAATGGTTGAAGAATGGGAAGAGAATTATATTTGTAAAGACGAGAACCCTCACTCACCCAAAGGTGACATGCTTCATCATTGGGTTCTCTCTTGCACACTGCGACCGCAAGGTACGCAGTGTGGGCTACAACTCTCCCGCAGGAGAGGAGCGTGAGGTGTTTTATCATCCAATGCGGAACTGAGTGAGGGGCAGAGTGCAATATAAATCAAATAGTGAATTAAAACTATCTCCTCAGAGGACAGATAATTTTAATGATTGTCCTCTGTGGATAAAGCTAAAAAACAGTGTGAGGAATAGGGATATAGATGTTCCCTATCAGACTAGGTCAACATGTTTCTGCCTTGGTGACCATAGGTTCATGGCATTCATCAGGACCAATATCTTGTCACTCTGCTGTCAATGTGAATAAAATAAAATTGCCATACTTAATTTGTAAGACTAATCATGGAACCAGCTGCAGTCTGGTCCGTACTCTGTGAATATAAACATAATAATATGCTGTTAAGCATCCCATTTATACAACCAATACACACCAAATATGTGCAAACCAGTGCATTTAATAACCACTCTGCACACGTGGAGATGGAACTGTATCATCTCACCAATTTAAGCTCGATCAACTGCTTCTTCCTTAGCAGGTCTTTTTATGCATGAGTCACAGGAATCTAAAACGATCCAACAAAATTAAAAACACAACCATATCTATCCCAAACATGTTGTTACACTGTCCCTTACATAACCATTGCATATGTAGAAGACCAATGTATTGCTCTGTATTTAAAACAAATAGGTATACTGGAATAATCAAACCCCGTATCTCGAATGTTAAAATCTGGTATTTTCAATTCGGTAAATGTCAGCGCCATTACACAAACAGCCCCCATCATACATCATTATACCGATAGGTCTAAGAAGGAGCCTGCATATCGCTCGTATATCACAAACTCTAGGCGGCTTATATCTATAACGGTAGCGTCCTTACCAACAATCCCGGCTCCTCCAGCAGTAGCATACAAGCCGAAAGGGAACGAAAAAGCAGTCGCATCCATTTCTTAATACGCTCCCAATTGCGCATGTCCTCTCACGGAAGTGGAACCACTTCCGGTTCACTCACAGCGTCATTACGTGCCGCACTTGCGTTCAAATCTGTGCTACCAAATAGTTGGAAAATGTAGTTTCAATCACGTGTATATGAAAAAAACTACATGAAAAAACTACAATGCTGATGGAAATCATAGTTATACTGGTAGCCGGTGTGTATAAAAAAACGAGATGTAAGCATTCTGACTTGAACTACCAGAATACTGGGAAATGTAGTGCCAACGACGTGTGTTCTTGCGAGGTCTACAAAGAAAACTACAAAGGTACTCAAAATCGTAGTTTAAATGATATCCAGTGTCTTAGCAAGCAAAACGTAAGCCAAGCAACACAAGCCTACTAAAACTAGTTGACTAATTAATTCCACCTAGAGTGAAATATAATGTGGTACATTACATCTATGTGCATATATATGTGTGAATATACATCGGAACACCCTTTTATATATATTTTCCGGAAAAACTTTAGAGGGCAAATCTTCTCAGGGGCATCCTGCTCAACCGGAACAAAATGTAACTACCATATCTCTATGTATGTCTCTAGACTGGTGAATAGTTATAATGAACACCATGGAATATCCTCATTTAATCCTGTCACATGACTTTTAGTACGGAACACCCATCTCTGTTCACGCCGAAAAAGCACTCGGTCAAGGGGCCCCATGTTCACCTCATATCTGGGTTTATCAATGACAACCCATGAAAAATCATCCTCAGTGTGGCCCATCTCGACATAGTGTCTGGTCATGCGTGTATTAGATTTTTTGCAACTAAAAGCACTTCTGTGTTCAACCATTCTCTGTTGACTTTACGGGTAGTCATCCCAATATATACTAATGAGCACGGGCATGTGATCATATAAATTACCCCACTCGTATTACAATTGGTATGTGAATTCAGTTGCCATGGTGTTTTCAAACCCATATCTACTTGTGTCACGTGTTTAGTAAATGGACAAACAGAACAAGCACCACATGGGAAATGCCCTGTCACCGATGAGGCCCCCCATAAGGTGCTCTGTCTGGTTCCTTGCTGTGTCAATCTCGGTCTCGTATGTACCAATAGATCTCTAAGATTACTACTCCTTTTGAGTGCAAATAGTGGTCTTTCCAATGTCAGTGTCCCTGTATTGAGAATATGCCATGATTTATTGATGGCCTTCTTGATATTGTCAGTCATATTACTAAAAGTAGTGACACAAACCATTCTCTTATTGTCCGGCTTATCATAGGACTCAAGGAGCGCTTCTCTGGGGTTGTTACGTGCTCTCTTTGCTGCCCCACGGACCAGATGGACAGGATAGTTTCTTGCCAATAATTCTTCACTCAGATTTTTGGCATGTTGTTTGTATCTGGCAATCTCACTACAATTCCTACGAAGCCTTAAAAACTGACCTATCGGTAGATTGGACAATAAAGCACGTGGATGAAAGTTATGATAGCTAAGCAGTGAGTTTCTTGCCATGGGCTTTTGGTATAGTTCTGTGTGAATCATCCCATTTTTGGGGTATAGCCTAAGGTCCAGATATGAAACTGCAGTGGTACTGGCCTCCCCAGTGAACTTGAGATTGGTATCACAACCATTCAACCAATTGGAGAATGCATCCAGAGATCCCTGGTCACCTTCCCAGATGACCAGGATATCATCTATATAGTGTCTCCACAGTTTGAGTTGAGTACAGAATGCATTAGTACTGGAATATATGCATCTTGTTTCAAAGCCATGCATATAGAGATTGGCCATACTGGGGGCACAGGTACTGCCCATCGAAGTTCCAGTCGTTTGCCAGTATAGATTGCCTTCAAAACTAAAAAAAAATTATTTTACGGCCAAACTGGCACATCGCATGACAAACGTATTAGGTGTTTGGTCATCACGCGGATGACACTCAAGCAGTCGTTCTATAATTTCAAGAGTGTCATCTTGTGGAATATTGGTGTACAACGATTCCACATCATATGTCACCATTATATTCACCATCGGGTCAAATGGCAAAATTTCCAGGAGAGAGAGGACATGTTTAGTGTCCTTCAGGTACGAGGGCATAACTGCCACTGTGGGCCGGAGAAAATAATCCACAAACCTTGATAGAGGTTCCAAGATGGAACCAATTCCAGATACAATAGGTCTGCCAGGTGGAGGTCTTTGTTCCTTGTGGATTTTAGGAAGAATGTAAAAAGCCGACACCTTAGGATGTTTTTGGATCAGAAAATCTGCCTCACTCTTAGTAATCCAATCCGCTACTCTCCCCTCATCAACAAGAGCTTTAATCTGTTGTTGTAACCTAGGTGTAGGATCCTGCATGATGCGAGTATAGAATCTAGCATCATTCAGTTGTTTCAAACATTTGTTACGATAAACCTCAGTGTCCATTATTACAGTGGCACCACCTTTATCAGCCGGTTTAATCGTAATGCTAGCATCATTGCCTAGTTCTTCAATACATTTCCTCTCAGCATTAGAGATGTTACAAAAAGATTTTTTGGGATGATCCACCATAGACTCATATTCTTTAATTACAGCTTTTTCAAAGTTATTGACTTCAGAAGGCACTTGTTGAGATGTTGGTAAAAAGGTAGATTTATTCTTGAGGCCAGTACCATGGACAGGATTCATATCGTTATTATTAAGATTCGCAAAGAAAAAATGCAATCGTACTTTCCGAAAAAACTCCGACAACTCTTTATGAATCATGAAGTCATCACCATGGTTGGTGGGAACAAATCCTAGACCTTTAGACAGCACACTGTGTTGTAAAGTGATGAGAGTTTTAGCGCTAAGATTAACAATTAGATCATCTTGTCGCTTGTAGACGCAGTCATACTCCTGGTTACCCTCTGCTCTATTGTCGGATCCCAACTCACTTGTTGTTGGTTCCCTATTGTACGATCCCTGTTGTTGCCTCTCCTGCGTCCTCTTCTTCCTCTGTCCTGCCCAAAAAAAGGAGGGGGATAACTTGGGCCTCCAAAAGGAGGACAGGAATTAAAGGGATATGGTGGATATGGCCAAGGTTGTGGTGGCCACCATGTTGGCTGTTGTGGAAAGAGATGTGTGTTACCTCGTCCTCTTCCCCATTTACCAAAATTGTGGGATACATGATCTGAATCAGAGTCATTCGAGTCACTCCACTCAAAAGAGTTGGAGGTCCATTCATCTGTGACTTTCCGCCAACCTCTAGTTCCTCTTTTATTCATCTTTTTACTCAAAGTTATTTGATACCCATCAGCTGTATAGGGATAAACATTCTCCAAAGTAAATCTATCCAGGTCCTTCTTCAGTTTATTTATTTTAAATTTGACAAGATCATCCTTAATCTCATTAAGATTCTTGGAGATCTCTTCAAGCCTTTTCTTATAAACCGTGACCTGGATCCCAACCTTAAGTTGATTTTCTAGCGCTTGTATCTCAACCACCAGGAGATCGGCTGTTTCTTTGGCTGTATTAATTATCAGAACCAGCCAATCCCTGGTACAGCGTCAGGCAATTTTGGACCAATTTGTCACAAAAACTTTGTTCTCTAAGAAGAGTCTAGGGGCATTAGACACAATTAGCCCAGGAGGAGCAATGTTCTCTCTCAAATACTCTGTAAGTATAGCTGCATGTAATATAGTTCTCACATGTTGTTTCTTAGTGTTACTAAGTTTTGTCCATTCTTCTGTATTTGTTAAGGACTGTGAGATATGCGTATCTAAAATACTAGGGGGCCGATTCCGATTTCGGCCGGAAGGGCACCGAACGATGGTCGGAGCCCTTCCGACCGAATCGGAACGTGCCGCTCGGATTCCTTACCGACCGAGCCATTCCGATGGGCTCGGTCGGAAAAGAATCCGACTCGGATTTCCGGATGGCTCACGACGGGTTCGGAGAGCCCGTCAGCCATCCGGAAATCCCTCTGTACTCCCCCGGCTGCCTCTTTGCGACCGAGGGAGTACGATGGCAGTTTTTCACTGCCTTCCGTGCCGGTCTTTCCGGCACGAAAAGGCAGTCGGTCACTGTCTTTGGGGGCCCCCAGTGGGACCCCCATGGGTGCAAGGTCGCCGAATGGCGGCCTGGAGGCACCTATGGTGCCCCTCTGTTGAACCCTGCACCCGGTGGCAGGCACCTTGGGGTGCCGGCCACAGGGTGCAGGGTTGAACTGCACCCCTGCTTTCTCCAATGCCAGCATGCATTCCGTCCAGAATGCATGCTCCCATTGTGGGAGATACGAGGGCGACCGAACAGGGTTCGGTCGCATCGTACTGCCTGGGCCGTAACCGACGACAGCAGGTCGGTCGGTTACGGCTCCGGACCGATGTCGGACGGACCTGAGTTTGTCCGACATCGGAATCGGCCCCTAGGTGTTTGAAGTATTGCCTGCACCATATCCTCATCAAAAGCCAATCCTGTATTTTCCATAATGCTAACTTTGTGTAACGAACAAAAGGTTGTGTATGAAAAAAACTTCAAATAAAATAGTAAAACGACCCACAGCCCACAGCTGTGCTCACAATAATCTCACAACAGGGTCAAAAAGAAGGAATTGTATCGATCCACGGTACCACTCCACAATATAATACTCACAAAAAGTAACCGGATGGTGTATTAACTATACCTAAATGTATGTTACAAGGTTGCGAAATGGTTGAAGAATGGGAAGACAATTATATTTGTAAAGACGAGAACCCTCACTCACCCAAAGGTGACATGCTTCATCATTGGGTTCCCTCTTGCACACTGCGACCGCAAGGTATGCAGTGTGGGCTACAACTCTCCCGCAGGAGAGGAGCGTGAGGTGTTTTATCATCCAATGCGGAATTGAGTGAGGGGCAGAGTGCAATATAAATCAAATAGTGAATTAAAACTATCTCCTCAGAGGACAGATAATTTTAATGATTGTCCTCTGTGGATAGAGCTAAAAAACAGTGTGAGGAATAGGGATATAGATGTTCCCTATCAGACTAGGTCAACATGTTTCTGCCTTGGTGACCATAGGTTCATGGCATTCATCAGGACCAATATCTTGTCACTCTGCTGTCAATGTGAATAAAATAAAATTGCCATACTTAATTTGTAGGACTAATCATGGAACCAGCTGCAGTCTGGTCCGTACTCTGTGAATATAAACATAATAATATGCTGTTAAGCAACCCATTTATACAACCAATACACACCAAATATGTGCAAACCAGTGCATTTAATAACCACTCTGCACACGTGGAGATGGAACTGTAGCATCTCACCAATTTAAGCTCGATCATCTGCTTCTTCCTTGGCAGGTCTTATATGCATGAGTCACAGGAATCTAAAACGATCCAACAAAATTAAAAACACAACCATATCTATCCCAAACATGTCATTACACTGTCCCTTACATAACCATTGCATGTGTAGAAGACCAATGTATTGCTCTGTATTTAAAACAAATAGGTATACTGGAATAATCAAACCCCGTATCTCGAATGTTAAAATCTGGTATTTTCAATTCGGTAAATGTCAGCGCCATTACACAAACAGCCCCCATCATACATCATTATACTGATAGGTCTAAGAAGGAGCCTGCATATCGCTCGTATATCGCAAACTCTAGGCGGCTTATATCTATAACGGTAGCGTCCTTACCAACTTTCCCGGCTCCTCCAGCAATAGCATACAAGCCGAAAGGGAACGAAAAAGCAGTCGCATCCGTTTTTTAATACGCTCCCAATTGCGCATGTCCTCTCACGGAAGTGGAACCACTTCCGGTTCACTCACAGCGTCATTGCGTGCCGCACTTGCGTTCAAATCTGTGCTACCAAATAGTTGGAAATGTAGTTTCAATCACGTGTATATGAAAAAAACTACATGAAAAAACTACAATGCTGATGGAAATCGTAGTTATACTGGTAGCCGGTGTGTATAGAAAAACGAGATGTAAGCATTCTGACTTGAACTACCAGAATACTGGGAAATGTAGTGCCAACGACGTGTGTTCTTGCGAGGTCTACAAAGAAAACTACAAAGGTACTCAAAATCGTAGTTTAAATGATAGCCAGTGTCTTAGCAAGCAAAACGTAAGCCAAGCAACACAAGCCTACTAAAACTAGTTGACTAATTAATTCCACCTAGAGTGAAAAATAATGTGGTACATTACATCTATGTGCATATATATGTGTGTATATACATCAGAACACCCTTTTATATATATTTTACGGAAAAACTTTAGAGGGCAAATCGTCTCAGGGGCAGGATGCTCAACCGGAACAAAATGTAACTACCATATCTCTATGTATGTCTCTAGACTGGTGAATAGTTATAATGAACACCATGGAATATCCTCATTTAATCCTGTCACATGACTTTTAGTACGGAACACCCATCTCTGTTCACGCCGAAAAAGCACTCGGTCAAGGGGCCCCATGTTCACCTCATATCTGGGTTTATCAATGACAACCCATGAAAAATCATCCTCAGTGTGGCCCATCTCGACATAGTGTCTGGTCATGCGTTAGCTCTAGCCACAGAGGACAATCATTAAAATTATCTGTCCTCTGAGGAAATAGTTTTAATTCACTATTTGATTTATATTGCACTCTGCCCCTCACTCAGTTCCGCATTGGATGATAAAACACCTCACGCTCCTCTCCTGCGGGAGAGTTGTAGCCCACACTGTGTACCTTGCGGTCGCAGTGTGCAAGAGGGAACCCAATGATGAAGCATGTCACCTTTGGGTGAGTGAGGGTTCTCGTCTTTACAAATATAATTGTCTTCCCATTCTTCAACCATTTCGCAACCTTGTAACATACATTTAGGTATAGTTAATACACCATCCGGTTACTTTTTGTGAGTATTATATTGTGGAGTGGAACCGTGGATGGGTACAATTCCTCCTTTTTGACCCTGTTGTGAGATTATTGTGAGCACAGCTGTGGGTTGTGGGTCGTTTTACTATTTTATTTGAAGTTTTTTTCATACACAACCTTTTGTTCGTTACACAAAGTTAGCATTATGGAAAATACAGGATTGGCTTTTGATGAGGATATGGTGCAGGCAATACTTCAAACACCTAGTATTTTATATACGCATATCTCACAGTCCTTAACAAATACAGAAGAATGGACAAAACTTAGTAACACTAAGAAACAACATGTGAGAACTATATTACATGCAGCTATACTTACAGAGTATTTGAGAGAGAACATTGCTCCTCCTGGGCTAATTGTGTCTAATGCCCCTAGACTCTTCTTAGAGAACAAAGTTTTTGTGACAAATTGGTCCAAAATTGCCTGGCGCTGTACCAGGGATTGGCTGGTTCTGATAATTAATACAGCCAAAGAAACAGCCGATCTCCTGGTGGTTGAGATACAAGCGCTAGAAAATCAACTTAAGATTGGGATCCAGGTCACTGTTTATAAGAAAAGGCTTGAAGAGATCTCCAAGAATCTTAATGAGATTAAGGATGATCTTGTCAAATTTAAAATAAATAAACTGAAGAAGGACCTGGATAGATTTACTTTGGAGAAAGTTTATCCCTATACAGCTGATGGGTATCAAATAACTTTGAGTAAAAAGAGGAACTAGAGGTTGGCGGAAAGACACAGATGAATGGACCTCCAACTCTGATGAGTGGAGTGACTCGAATGACTCTGATTCAGATCATGTATCCCACAATTTTGGTAAAAGGGGAAGAGGACGAGGTAACACACATCTCTTTCCACAACAGCCAACATGGTGGCCACGACAACCTTGGCCATATCCACCACATCCCTTTAATTCCTGTCCTCCTTTTGGAGGCCCAAATTATCCCCCTCCTTTTTTTGGGCAGGACAGAGGAAGAAGAGGACGCAGGAGAGGCAACAACAGGGGTCGTACAATAGGGAACCAACAACAAGTGAGTTGGGATCCGACAATAGAGCAGAGGGTAACCAGGAGTATGACTGCGTCTACAAGCGACCAGATGATCTAATTATTAATCTTAGCGCTAAAACTCTCACCACTTTACAACACAGTGTGCTGTCTAAAGGTCTAGGATTTGTTCCCACCAACCATGGTGATGACTTCATGATTCATAAAGAGTTGTCGGAGTTTTTTCGGAAAGTACTATTGCATTTTTTCTTTGCGAATCTTAATGATAACGATATGAATCCTGTCCATGGTACTGGCCTCAAGAATAAATCTACCTTTTTACCAACATCTCAACAAGTGCCTTCTGAAGTCAATACCTTTGAAAAAGCTGTAATTAAAGAATATGAGTCTATGGTGGATCATCCCCAAAAATCTTTTTGTAACATCTCTAATGCTGAGAGGAAATGTATTGAAGAACTAGGCAATGATGCTAGCATTACGATTAAACCGGCTGATAAAGGTGGTGCCACTGTAATAATGACTGAGGTTTATCGTAGCGAATTATTGAAACAACTGAATGATGCTAGATTCTATACTCGCATCATGCAGGATCCTACACCTAGGTTACAACAACAGATTAAAGCTCTTGTTGATGAGGGGAGAGTAGCGGATTGGATTACTAAGAGTGAGGCAGATTTTCTGATCCAAAAACATCCTAAGGTGTCGGCTTTTTACATTCTTCCTAAAATCCACAAGGAACAAAGACCTCCACCTGGCAGACCTATTGTATCTGGAATTGGTTCCATCTTGGAACCTCTATCAAGGTTTGTGGATTATTTTCTCCGGCCCACAGTGGCAGTTATGCCCTCGTACCTGCAGGACACTAAACATGTCCTCTCTCTCCTGGAAACTTTGCCATTTGACCCGATGGTGAATATAATGGTGACATATGACGTGGAATCGTTGTACACCAATATTCCACAAGATGACACTCTTGAAATTATAGAACAACTGCTTGAGTGTCATCCGCGTGATGACCAAACACCTAATACGTTTGTCATGCGATGTGCCAGTTTGGCCTTAAAAGAAATTTTTTTTAGTTTTGAAGGCAATCTATACTGGCAAACGACTGGAACTTCGATGGGCAGTACCTGTGCCCCCAGTATGGCCAATCTCTATATGCATGGCTTTGAAACAAGATGCATATATTCCAGTACTAATCCATTGCGTACTCAACTCAAACTGTGGAGACGCTATATAGATGATATCCTGGTCATCTGGGAAGGTGACCAGGGATCTCTGGATGCATTCTCCAATTGGTTGAATGGTTGTGATACCAATCTCAAGTTTACTGGGGAGGCCAGTACCACTGCAGTTTCATATCTGGACCTTATGCTATACCCCAAAAATGGGATGATTCACACAGAACTATATCAAAAGCCCATGGCAAGAAACTCACTGCTTAGCTATCATAGCTTTCATCCACGTGCTTTATTGTCCAATCTACCGATAGGTCAGTTTTTAAGGCTTCGTAGGAATTGTAGTGAGATTGCCAGATACAAACAACATGCCAAAAATCTGAGTGAAGAATTATTGGCAAGAAACTATCCTGTCCATCTGGTACGTGGGGCAGCAAAGAGAGCACGTAACAACCCCAGAGAAGCGCTCCTTGAGTCCTATGATAAGCCGGACAATAAGAGAATGGTTTGTGTCACTACTTTTAGTAATATGACTGACAATATCAAGAAGGCCATCAATAAATCATGGCATATTCTCAATACAGGGACACTGGCATTGGAAAGACCACTATTTGCACTCAAAAGGAGTAGTAATCTTAGAGATCTATTGGTACATACGAGACCGAGATTGACACAGCAAGGAACCAGACAGAGCACCTTATGGGGGGCCTCACGGGTGACAGGGCATTTCCCATGTGGTGCTTGTTCTGTTTGTCCATTTACTAAACACGTGACACAAGTAGATATGAGTTTGAAAACACCATGGCAACTGAATTCACATACCAATTGTAATACGAGTGGGGTAATTTATATGATCACATGCCCGTGCTCATTAGTATATATTGGGATGACTACCCATAAAGTCAAACAGAGAATGGTTGAACACAGAAGTGCTTTTAGATGCAAAAAATCTAATACACGCATGACCAGACACTATGTCGAGATGGGCCACACTGAGGATGATTTTTCATGGGTTGTCATTGATAAACCCAGATATGAGGTGAACATGGGGCCCCTTGACCGAGTGCTTTTTCGGCGTGAACAGAGATGGGTGTTCCGTACTAAAAGTCATGTGACAGGATTAAATGAGGATATTCCATGGTGTTCATTATAACTATTCACCAGTCTAGAGACATACATAGAGATATGGTAGTTACATTTTGTTCCGGTTGAGCAGGATGCCCCTGAGAAGATTTGCCCTCTAAAGTTTTTACGGAAAATATATATAAAAGGGTGTTCCGATGTATATACACACATATATATGCACATAGATGTAATGTACCACATTATATTTCACTCTAGGTGGAATTAATTAGTCAACTAGTTTTAGTAGGCTTGTGTTGCTTGGCTTACGTTTTGCTTGCTAAGACACTGGCTATCATTTAAACTACGATTTTGAGTACCTTTGTAGTTTTCTTTGTAGACCTTGCAAGAACACACGTCGTTGGCACTACATTTCCCAGTATTCTGGTAGTTCAAGTCAGAATGCTTACATCTCGTTTTTCTATACACACTGGCTACCAGTATAACTACGATTTCCATCAGCATTGTAGTTTTTTCATGTAGTTTTTTTCATATACACGTGATTGAAAGTACATTTTCCAACTATTTGGTAGCACAGATTTGAACGCAAGTGCGGCACGTAATGACGCTGTGAGTGAACCGGAAGTGGTTCCACTTCCGTGAGAGGACATGCGCAATTGGGAGCGTATTAAGAAACGGATGCGACTGCTTTTTCGTTCCCTTTCGGCTTGTATGCTACTGCTGGAGGAGCCGGGAAAGTTGGTAAGGACGCTACCGTTATAGATATAAGCCGCCTAGAGTTTGCGATATACGAGCGATATGCAGGCTCCTTCTTAGACCTATCGGTATAATGATGTATGATGGGGGCTGTTTGTGTAATGGCGCTGACATTTACCGAACTGAAAATACCAGATTTTAACATTCGAGATACGGGGTTTGATTATTCCAGTATACCTATTTGTTTTAAATATAATGCAATACATTGGTCTTCTACACATGCAATGGTTATGTAAGAGACAGTGTAACGACATGTTTGGGATAGATATGGTTGTGTTTTTAATTTTGTTGGATCGTTTTAGATTCCTGTGACTCATGCATATAAGACCTGCTAAGGAAGAAGCAGATGATCGAGCTTAAATTGGTGAGATGATACAGTTCCATCTCCACGTGTGCAGAGTGGTTATTAAATGCACTGGTTTGCACATATTTGGTGTGTATTGGTTGTATAAATGGGATGCTTAACAGCATATTATTATGTTTATATTCACAGAGTACGGACCAGACTGCAGCTGGTTCCATGATTAGTCCTACAAATTAAATATGGCAATTTTATTTTATTCACATTGACAGCAGAGTGACAAGATATTGGGCCTGATGAATGCCATGAATCTATGGTCACCAAAGCATAAACATGTTGACCTAGTCTGATAGGGAACATCTATATCCCTATTCCTCACACTGTTTTTTAGCTCTATCCACAGAGGACAATCATTAAAATGATCTGTCCTCTGAGGAGATAGTTTTAATTCACTATTTGATTTATATTGCACTCTGCCCCTCACTCAGTTCCGCATTGGATGATAAAACACCTCACGCTCCTCTCCTGCGGGAGAGTTGTAGCCCACACTGCATACCTTGCGGTCGCAGTGTGCAAGAGGGAACCCAATGATGAAGCATGTCACCTTTGGGTGAGTGAGGGTTCTCGTCTTTACAAATATAATTGTCTTCCCATTCTTCAACCATTTCGCAACCTTGTAACATACATTTAGGTATAGTTAATACACCATCCGGTTACTTTTTGTGAGTATTATATTGTGGAGTGGTACAGTGGATGGATACAATTCCTCCTTTTTGACCCTGTTGTGAGATTATCGCCAATGTATACTGACAGACACCACATTCACAGCGCTTATATTATCATCGGCTATGTCATCTGCTTCTAATGGGGGTGGTGTTGATTTGACTGCACATATTGTTTTGGATTGTGTTGTGACCCTTGGTGGGAGAATCAAAAGGCAGTGGAATGAGAAACCTTGGTAAAGAGGTTGAGTTTCTTGTATGGCAAGCATTTCTTTCCTTGGTCAGGGCACCCACCTAGGGTCAGAAACATTCATCCACTGTGATCATATTGTCAGTTCTTAGGTAGTTTTGGAGTTTATTTTCCTTTGGTAGCTGTTTCGTACATCAGGCTGACTGGTTCTGTTTTAATTGAGGTGCACAATAGCTCCTCCATGTGTGATGCTTTTTAATTGGACCTTTCAAGAGAAGAGTGTCCAAGTGGGAGGATGTTGCACCAGGGCTTGCCTCGTTCGCATAGGATAAGCTGCCATAATTTCCCCGAGGCTCAACCCTGTATTAGCTGGGTGCATATTTCTTTAATTTTGCCATGCAATGTAGAACAACTAACAAGTTCTTTGACTGGTCCATAAAGGTTGCCAATTGACTCTCCCTTCTCTCCATCCATCCATCTAGCCATCATTCTCTCCCTGTTGAAAGGATTCTGCGAGATCACAGAACTATGCTTGGTACCATAGAACCTTAGTAGACAAAGACTGGGTTATCCTACCCCCTTAGTATCCATGAGCCTGGGACTGACTAGCTATAGTGTCTCACTTGCCATCCTACTCACTCACACAGGAACAAGTCCACAATAAGATCTGACAGAGACATGAGAACAGTTTAAAATATTTATTTTAACTATTGTGCTCTAGTATGCAGTTTACGTGCCACAATAAGTAAGAAGATGCCTAACACAAATACGGTTAGCATAGTAAGTAATCCATAAATCATAAAAGGAGTTATTATATAAGACGGTATACTGGCCTCCCTCTCCCCTTCTACAGAAGCAAAGTGATTATATATCAGAAGATCTCTGGGTGTTTGCAGCAGACCCCGTACCTTATAATGCACAGATGAAGGTTCTACATCTCAGGTGTAGTCGCGATCTCGTCTGTGTATTTGCCTGTCTGTGCATACTGATATGACAAAGTGTACGTGTTCCCTAACAACAGCTGCATGCGTGTGTTTTGTCTTTGTGCTAGAGCTTGACCAAAACAGAATGACAAGGGCATTATTGTTGGACCTTGTCTACGGTGTTCAGACTAAATCCCAGGAAAATATAGAACACAAAATAACGGTAAGTTCTGTGCGAAAATATAGAGTGGCACAAAGCAAAATAAGTGTGTATAGTAACGTGTGCAAAGCAAAGTAAGGACTGCAGTGTGCTCATGCTAACATAGGGAAAATGGCAAAGGGTCTGCACGGGCCATATGACATCCCTCCCTCCCTTCCTTTCTTGGTCTCTTGTTCCATTTGCTCCATGACCCCACAACTCCAGCATGCTATCTTCTTGCAGTAATATTTGATATTCTAGTCTCTGAAGTCGATGAAGTCAGTTAAAGGTTTTATGTTACACAAACCGCTCAGTGGCAGCACATTCCCCCGCACCTGCCCCCACTCAACCTGCTAAAGTGGGACGGTTCTTGATGGCAGGGGCGGCCGGCATGGCTCGCAGGTGGGGGGCCGGCGCAGGAGTCGCAAGGGGTGGGTGCATGGGGGGTGAGTGGGGTGTCACGCTGGGGATGAGGGGGAAATAAAAAAAACAAAATTAAATTTACCTTGAGGCCGGGTCCCGTGTCTTCTCTGCTGCTGCTCTCCTGCCTCCGACAGGAATAGGAAGCAGGCAGCTAGGCTCCCTCCCCTAAGCCAATCACAACGCTGCAATGCAGCATTGTGATTAGTCTGAGCGCTGTGACACAGCGCTCATCCAAGGGCTGGAGGGGGTGGGCATTTTCTCCATGCAGGCTGTATTGCAGCCTCCATGGAGAACAGGGAAGTGCGCATTACTGTTTTGGGCGGCCCGAGAGGGCCGACCAAACAGTCATTGCACACTTAGGAGTGTGTAAACCATTCCACCCCTGATCGCAGAGCAGCACCACCCACCCACCCTCCTGCAACACAGACAGACACGAACCATAAAATGATAATAATTAAGTTATTATCATTTTATGTTTCTAAAGTTGGCACTGCTGTGAAGCAGTGGGGCGACGCTCCTCTGCCATAGCGGTGGAGCCGCCACTGCTTGATGGCCCTGAAGGGAATACCACCAAAGCCTCCTCCTGACCACATGCTGTACAGTGTTCTAACTGTAGATGGGGCGGGTCTTGCATCCGCCCCAACATTCTTGTGGATTCCAGCTACACTGGAGCAGGCAGCTGTCTTTGCACACAGGAAACAGAAAAACGATAACACTAGTACCTCCCGCCAAGAAAGACCTGCCTCCATTACCAGGTAGATCAGATCAGTCTTGGTATTCTCTCAGATGGAACCCCATTCCATCTTAGAAGTACAAAGAGTTTGTGCAGTAACTTTTTTGAAATTTCACGACCATCCTGAATGCAAGCAGTATTGAGTTGTTGAATATCAAAGTGGAACTCCAGACTTAATAGATGCACTTTATATATGCACAGCAGTTGCAGCAGCATGTATTGTTTATATCCCTCTTATATTCTAAACGTTATATATCAAGAGTTGATGAATTGATTTAATTATTGTTTCCTGAGAATTAATTTGTATGTTGCATGTTTTACATTTTTTTCAAATCATTCTTGAAACTGTTTTAAAATTCTTATTTGTGATATAAAAAAGTTTTTCCTTTTTTAAAAATTGTTGATCTCAATTGAGGTCTGAACCAATCAATACATTTTTTTGACTTTGAGTTGCTGAATAATTTGTTTGTGTTTATTGAAGTGAAGCAACCTCTGCGCTTGCACAATGCATGTGAATTCTCTAGTCCATGTCCCCTTGCCCTGTCAAGGGTAACTGGTTTCACGCATAACGTTGGCTATTGGTATGAATAAAGTTTGTCACATGCGTGTCAGCACTTATTAGACGGAATGCACCAAGCAAACCTGCAGCCCTTTATTCATGCTTACACTGTTAGGCCAGGAGGCATCACACCCATCACATGCCCTATCGCCTTATCTGCATATATACAATAATCTTTCTTAACCTAGAGTTTCATGGTCTCATAATTACTTCTTAAGATATATTTACCACATTAGTTGTGCAACTGTTGATCACTTTTATATTTATTGCACCTCAAAATGTATGTCTTCTTTTTGAGCTTTCGCACTCATATTTAATTTTTAGGTTTTGTCTGCACAGCGCTTGCGCTGTGCTCGCGTAATCTCTTTTTTCAAATTAAAAAAAAATCTTAAAAGGGGCTTCAAACCCACCCATTATTTACCTCTAATTCCCATTTTTTGACTCCCCCATCTCTCTCATTTCATTGCTTCCTATTGGTCAGCGCTCCTCCTGGCCTCTGGCTTCCTACTCCTGGGCTTGGAGTCTTCGTCCATGCCGTGGAGCTTGGACCAAGTACTGCTTCCTGTGGCCAGTGTCCTTACACTGGGCAGCAGGTTCCTGCAGGTACTATTTTTTTTATTTTATTCACCAGCATGCATAGAGAGTGCATGCATTTGTAGTCCCTTTCCTTCATCCTTGCCCTTTTCCCTCTCTCTGTGTAGTTGAGTGGCATTCAAATCGTGGCAAGCAGAAAAAGTACTAGATATTGCAGGCATTCTGACACCCCCTCCAAATGATTCCCTGAGGCAGCTGTCTAGAATGACCATCATTAAGAGCTGTGTCATTAAATGAGAGAAAGAATGAACCCAATAGAAAGGGCGAACAACGCAGAAATGCCAAATTAAGGGCAATCAGAAGAATCAAAGCAAGAAAGAAAATACATAAATTAGGCAAGAAAAAGAAATGACTAGAAATAAATGAAAAGGGAACCAAAATGAAAAGGAAGCAAAGAACAAGAAACTTAAAAAGTGAAAGAAAATAAAAAGAGAAAAGAAGTAAACATTTCTTAAAAGAACATCTTATTTACAACAAAGGAGAACTGTCAAGTAAATTCTTGATGGGCATAGACTACATTGTGAGACGATAAAGAGTCCCATTTATCTTTCTTTCTTGAAAGAAATTGGATTGGGGACACTAGCAAATAAACTGTGGGATAATAACCCAGCAAACATCAGCATATTCAGACAAACCCTGGCTTTGCCACTAACTTCACTATCCCTTTCTCTTACAGCACTTTGAAAACCCAACCACACTCTGCGGTTTGCTGTCTTGGCCTCTACATCGCCCACAGAGCTTTCTCTGTTACTCAAACCTACTAACTCTTCTTTAGCTCTATCTGCCCATTTTAGCATTCAAACCTGTTAAAACCTTACTTTAACATCTAAGGTACTACACTGCCTGACCTCCTTATTCAACCAATTATTTATTTTAGTATATATGTCTCATGCTTTGAAACAGTGATGGTTTTATTCTCACTGATGAACATTAACAGACCCTGCCTTCCCTCTAACTAGTGCACAGTTACTCAACTTCCTTTCGAATCCCCAAAAAGTTACATTTCTAGTCTTTAGCCACCATTGTTACCATGAGCTCAACCCCTTCCAGCCATTCTTGCGTGCTCTCCACTCCACTGTGACACCCCTCATGCATGTAGCTGTCTTCATCACCTCCACTCACCTCAACAATATATCTTCTGCTCTCATGCAGCTTGATCTGTCTGCAGCTTTGACAGCACACCCACACTACTTTATGTTGCACCCTAAGCAGCCTCGGCACTTCAGACTGTGCTCTCAACTGGTTTCCCCACTACTTCTCTGACCGGTTCCTCTCTATCGACTGTCACTCCAATAGACCACCTTCCACTTCATTACATGCTGGTGTCCAACAGGCTCTGTCCTGGATTCTCTACTCTTCTCGCTCTACACCCACTTTCCTTGATGACATCATTTCGTCTTTTGGTCTATTTTACCACCTATATGCAGCCAACCCACTCATTTCTCTTGCCCTACTTTCTCACCCTTTCTACAGTAACAAATAACTGACTGTTCTACTGCTTTTTGCCACTGGATGAACATTGCCCCCCTTCCTGAACTCATCTATGATGCTATACTTTCACTCCTTCTCTACGACTACCTCTACTCCTCACTATATGACCACCACAGCAAATGGAAAAAGATGTCAAGTCCTAAATACATGCAAAATCTGCCCTCATCCCCTTCCACAAAGCCCTGATTAACTCATTGCTTCTCAACAAACTGGACTATTGCAAAGTAAGTCAGCATTTGAAGATTAAACACTCGATATATTGATTCATTACTTTAGAGGTTGTGCTTAAGGGAGAATCCAACCCGTGACAGGCCTGTGGTTGGAACCCCTTGGGTATTGCACTATTGCCCATATGACCAATCTTTATGATGGTGCCTTGCAAAAGAGGCATGGAGCTGGTGGGACAAGCAGAACCTGTCAATCATGAGGGCATCTGACTGGCTCTGCAGCTGCAATTGTCCGACTGCACCCCAGGGTATGCCACCGGGTATATGTTGCACTTGACAAGTTATCTCATTCATTCATTCAGGCACTCAATGGAACTTGATGAGGACTGCCGGCTGAGCCACCAGGCCTAGGAAAGTAAATCAGGAGGGGTGAAGAAGCTTTGAGGGGCGTGCTTGTGCATGTCTCTGTGTGTATGAGAACATGAACAGATGAGAGCGGCTTTATGTGCGGGTGTTTGTGGGAAAACCAAGTAGGACCACGGATCTGGAATATGGTCAGCAGGTGGGGGCTCACCCTGTCATAATGGTGCCCTAATGTCCCTTACCGGGCTTATAGTCATTATTCTTAACAGCTTTTGGGCTATCCCTGGCATAAGAGTGGCCCATTAATGGCAGCTTGTGGGCATTCTTGGCAACAATCTGTCTATTGCTTCCATAACCGGGCCACTCTCTTGACATATGGCGCGCGTTGTGTATGACCAGCTCTCTATCAGTGGCAGAATAGTAGCAGATTCTGCATTTATAATGGAACTTTTTTTTAAAAAAACAATTTTTAATTGTATCTCGCATAATCGTAATGAAAATCCCTTCTCTAAGATGGACATCCCTAGAAGCTGATGATCATCTTACGCAGGCGTGAAAGGCAGAATCTGTCCATGTGTGAGAGCGGTATCTGTGGGCTCTTGTTGAAAATGAACGATTCATTCTGGGAACAAATCGGGTATTTACTAAACATGAAAATCTGGTACTGTTTATGTTCATGTAAATGCCGAGCTTCTGTTCGGGAGAATTGAACTTACGTTTCTGAAATGGAAATGTTGAATTTCATGTAAGGGTATGAGAAGTTTCTGAACTTATTCTGAAATCATTGAGAGTTTTTGTAAAATTTGCAACTTTGCAATGTTCGTAATATTTTAGACTTTGGTACATAACCGTGAAAATCATGACAATATATGCGGCAAAACGTGAAGTTGCAGGGAAACATTCTGCAGACATTTCCCATTATTCAAAGAAAGTCCAGATGTGTGGATGGACGGGCACAGGAAGATGAAGGATCGGGTTTTGGGGGGGAGGGGGCTTGGAGGGGGTCGTTTTAAGGGCTCGGGTGAGATTTTTTTCAGGGCTTGGGGGTCGGGGTTGTTTTAGGGCTCAGGAGGGTCGGGGTTGTTTTTAGGACTGGGGGGTCGGGTTGTTTTTTTGGCTCAGCGGGAGTCGGGTTGTTTTTAGGGCTCTGGACGGGAGGGCTATGGTGTGATCTTTACCACACATATCCCTTTACCAGTCATGCCTTTACCATGAAATTGCGTGGAAAAGGCATGAATGGTAAAGGCATGTGTGGTAAAGGTATGCGTTGTTAAGACACATTTGTTGTTCAGGCAGCATTATAGAGGCACGTGTGGTTTATGCGTGCCTCTGTTATACAACCATCAGGTACATATGTGTTGCACAGGAAGACTGATGTTGGTATCTCTTCTAACGATCTCAACTGACACCCAGAGTTTCCCATTATAGAATACACACATTTTGGAGAAATTAGCTGAGAAATACACTAATTCACTACTATTATTTCCGTTTTCTTGGTGAAGATTCAGAATCCATCTTCATGGGAAGGCTTGCATGGCACACGCACAAACGTCCTGAACTATTTAAATACTGCCTTTAAAAAATATCTCGATTTTTAGCCAATTTTTGCCAAAATTTGGATATTGAGACATAGAATCCACCATTTGGTCCTGTTTTTTCTGAATGTTCTCAGGAAGACTTTCCATCAGAGTTCCCGAAAAGGAAGCTGCTTGCTCTGTTCAATACAAGGCAAAGTTTTACACCACACCACTTTCAAAGTTCACCAGTCATCACTAATAGATCATTCAGCTGTGGAATTCTTTAGTTTGCTATTTTAACCAAGAAAATACTTCTCAATTAAGGGAAGCTCTCATTATGGTGAATGATACATTTGTAAATTAAGTCAACATTGAAATATTAGTATGCATTGATAGTCTAACAGATAGTACCAATTGAGTCAAATTCCTTTGACAAAAGTGGACACTCTTCTTTAGAAATGATTTGTTTAAATTCACAGTTTTGTCCCATTTTTAAAAGATGTGTTGCAGAAGTGGTGCTTTTGAACCATGCTCGATCACTCCAGGCAATAGAGGGAATTCTATTGCAACATTTTCAGTGGCGGCTCCTCCGCTAAGGCAGCAGTGAAAAAAGAAAAAGAAAATGATAATAACATGACATTATTATCATTTTCTTTTTCTATGCGGGAGTCGGGCGGGGCTGGCTCCATAAGCCCAGAGCAGGGGAGGAGTGGTTTGCGCTCCTCTAAGTGCATATGACAGTTTGGCCGGCCTTCTAGGGCCAGCCATACCTTCATGCGCACTTGGCATGTTCTCCATTGGGCTGTGTTACACAGCCCCGTGGAGAACATGCACAGCCTCCTCAGGCACTACCTGAGCATCCAAACAGAACGCTCAGGCCAATCACGACGCTGCTCCTGCAGCATCATGATTGGCTGGGAGAGCCCGGAAGCCTGAGTGCTTCCGGTGCTTCCAGCAGAGGAGGAGAGGCAGTGGTGTAACAAATGCCCCTGCAGCCCCCACAGTGCAAGGGGCCCCGAGCTCCAAGGGGCCCCCTCAGCACAGTACAATGGCCTGAGAGCTCCGGAGTGAGTCCGGAGGGGGGCCCCTTCCATGTACTTTGCAGGGGGGCCCAATTAAGTTTCGTTACACCACTGAGGAGAGGCATGCGGCGGAGAAGGTAAGTTTTTATTTTTTATTTTTGTTTAATCCACCCACCCCACCACCCCTGTTCTGAGTGAGCCACCACTGAACATTTTCCCGGCTGCTGTGGGTTTCTAGCGTGGCCCATGTTACAACCCTTCTGAGTGGGTGATGGGCGGTTTTCAGGGTGGTTGGTTCCTTAGAAGTTGAACTGTAGCGAGGTGGGGTGTGAGCCTAGCCGGGCAGCAGCTTTCCCAGCTTCCAGGCACAAGTTGTGCTGCATTGAGATTGGGGCTTGAACTACAAAGTCTGCAAGCTGTTGTCGCTTTTACACTGACAACAAAATCCCTGACAATATCTCAGAGATGTTGGTTAAAAAATGGCACACAATTTCTAATTTCAATTAGGCTGTAGGAGCAACCCATGATAATTTGGACAACCAGCGATCCCAGCTTCTGAGCTCACTCTGGACAATCATCATTTGCACAAGGCCACTCGTTCTGCAAGAATCTATTTCTAGTCAGCAGATGGTAATCATGTCTCCTCCTTGAAATTCTGTATGCTTAGCAGCTGACAAGTTCTCTTCATTCAAGATAAATGCTGGAAAATTGGTTGTTAATTAATACCTAACCGAGCCTGGTGTAGAGGTGCCGAAATCATTTACAGCAAATTATACTTACAACTATTATGTTACTCGACTGTCTTGAAAGGGCTTTGGTAATAAAGCCCTTTAGAAATGTTACAATGCTTGTTTATTGGCCTACACTCCATCTCCATATCTCCTCCATCCGCACTCACTAGTGTAGCAGTACTTTCGAGCTGCTCTAGTGAAAAGAAAATCCCACTATGTTGCTTCCCCACCAATATTTATGCTTTCCAACCCCGCCCACTTTCCCTACTTCCGCCCTCAGTTGTGCCTACACGATGACCGTGACATTAGACCAGGCGGAACCGTTCCTAGAATCAATTTAAGTCGAGACAAGAGCGCAGCGCTCTTGTTTGTCTCGTGCGTTTCAAGGAGAGGCCTTTTAATGCGAGGAAAATGCCCAGAAATGACATTTTTTATGAAAAGGGATACGAATTTGCCGGTCAAACAATGTGTTTTTTAATGTATTGAAAATGCGAGACAAGCTGGCAGGCCATGAAGCGAGCGCGAAAAACAAAAGCCCGCGAAGAATGAACGCATGCGTAATTGGCTGGTAATGAGAGAACCGGGTTAAAAGCATGTAAGCTCTCGTAGGGCTTTGTGTCCCCAGGCTCCTAGAAGCTGCTATTCACAGGGAGCTGGAAGAAAAAGATGTGCTGCATGTCTGAATTCAGTCTCGTAAATGGCGCGCAGAGAGGTTATTAATAGCAAGAGGTTTATGGGTAGGGCAGCGACTGAGTTAATTCGTGAATTCTGCAAACCAAAGTGCCTGTTGGAGGCTATCCCACAGGCTACAAGCCCCTCCTCCACTTCAGCTCCCAAGTCATCAGTGGCCTGTTGCAAAAACTTAATGGATTTCTTTGATGAAAAGTTAGAAACATCAATATCTCTCTACCCACCAGCGACTCCCTAGCCGACCTGGAATCACAATGTGTGATTCTCAGAAACTCTGGGATTCTCTTCCACTGCTACGCTGACTTCACCCAAATGTACATGAAAATCTCATCCCCAGAAGACGCTGCCCTGCTTTCAATCAAGCTCTTAAAAATTTAAAACTGGATGTCTAACCACTATTTAAAACTCAACCCAACTAAAACAGAATTTCTTTTGATTGGAATGGATGGCTAACTTTCACGCCCTGAATGGCTGCCCTGCCATTGTCCAGGGTGCCAGATCACTTGGTTTACCCTTGACAATCATCTCAATCTTCACAGCCACATCACAGCCATGGCCAAAAGCGCAGCACACCACCTTATGCACCTTTGGGGCATTAGACAATTGAGCCCGGAACAAGACCTCAAAACATTGGTACAGTCTCTCGTTCTCTCCAGACTAGATTATAGATTTGCCCTTTTCTCTTAGTCATTCTCAAAGTGCACCTAGGCCCACGAAGAGCAACACTACATTCAGAAGTTCGCTTCGTCTTGGGTTTCAAGAAAATCAACCACATTTCCCCTACCCTGGTAACCCTCCAATGGCTTCCCTTCAAAGTGCAGGCCCAATTCAAAACCGCCTGCATTACCCACATGGCGCTGCACTCCTCTTCACCCTCCTGTCTAAACGAGAAACTGATAATCTCTTGTGCAAATAGGGGTTCCAGGAATGCCCAATCCCTGCTCCTGGAACCCCTCACCTTCAGTCGAGGACGATACATGAGCCAGTCATTCTGTGGTAGTGCCACATGAATCTGGAACTCTCTGTCTCCCTCCCTCTGCCTAATCACCTGCCTAGTCACCTTTAAAAAGGACCTAAAGCTCCTCCTATTGACAGACAACTTGGTTAATCACCCTCAACCATACTTAAGTACTCTCTCCACCAGGTTCTGTACTACCTTCGTTATGTGGCCCCACCATGCAAATCGATGCCTTAACTGTGTGCACCCTTTGACCAACTGCTGAAATTGTCTCATGTGGTAACTCCTACAACATCTTCCGATGTAAACGTCTGAGTTTAATTACTGTAACTGTAACTCGCTGTAGCCCATGTATCCTGCACTCTGATGTCGCCGGGCCATGTCCATGCTATATAAAAAATTTAAAATAAATAACTAAAGGCAGTAATCTAAGAAGGGAGGCACTTTTCTCAACAAAGAGGGAGTTCACAGATAAACATTTTGGGATTCATTTTTTATTCTTTTGAGTGCATCCCACAAGCCCACTAAGTTGACCCCATCTCTTGACGGAAGACTTATCCATGGTATCAAGCGATCCCCACCTGCCTTATAGGGATCTCTTTGTCTTAAGTACACCTACCGGTGTGTGCATCTGCCATTGTGGCTGATGCACTTAATGCCAAGCTGAATGCTGAACGAGCACCATTTTGCTTTTAATCGCTTGGCATTAATTTTTTGCATTTTATGAGCAAAGTCCTCTTTGTGAAATACAAATTATCAATGACCTTGATGCGCAGCGGGATTTTTCTCCGTTGATTACTTTCTTTGTACTTGACCACAATACCATGTTCCTAGGCAGGGAAATCTGTGAAAGTTACCCTGCCCTAAGAACGGCAGGGTAACCGCTGCTTTGACCTGGCATTAATATGATAGACGGACCGCTGGGATAAGGGCTTACGATGGCAGAGTCAGCTGATGCTATGCTGACAGAAACCCAGTGGCTCCCCACCCCCAAATTAAGCAGCAAACTGTGAAGTTGGCAGACAGAGCAACTGCTATTTCTTTTCCGCAAATGTCCTGCCTGCATCAGCCTTTTAATAACTCCCTCTGTAATGCAACAATAAGTCACTGTATGGAACCAAAGTTCATACTAGGCGTTACTTCCTATCCTAGGTGTAGCTACTCTTGGTGAAAAAATTATTTGCTGTTGGTAGCTACCACAGCAGACTGTGTTATACGTTGGATATTATTATTGTTGATTTATTTCTGAAGTTCTCAACCATCAGAAATCCTTCTTGGTGCTGAGACAGTAAAGACTTGATCAGTGGTAAATATGTGAAATGCTCATGAAAAAAACCCATAATTAATTTTTTTTTATGTTTTAGTAGCTTTCTTAAGGTACTAGGGGCCATATGTATCAAGCCTTTTTCCCGTTTGCAAACGGGCAGATTCTGAGAATGGGAAAAAGCCTTAAGGGATGTATCATCCCAAAAGGCCATCGCAAAATAGAGAATCGCAAAATTTGCGATTCTCTATTTTGCGAATGCAATTAAGGAATTGCAAATTGCGATTCCTTAAATGCAATTCTGGAAGCACCAGAAATTTGCTATTTGGCCTTAAGGAATTGCAAATTACCACCAACTTCAAGTTGGTGGTAATTTGCGATTTTCTTTAAAAAACACACTTTTGATTTATTAAAAGTGTCATATGTCGCACATACATGCCCTTAGGGCATGTATGTGCGCAAAATGTGCACACATGCATATTTCAGGGTGCAACAGGGTGTCCTTTTGGCACCCTTGCAACCTTGAAATTGCATTCTCAATTTGCGATTCTCTAATTGGTAATCGCAAATTGAGAATGTCTTCCCATTCATTCCTATGGGCCTCCTAGCCCATAGGAATGCATGGGAAGGTATTCCTTATTTGCGAATCTCAATTTGCGATTCGCAAATAAGGAATATGTAGGTTTCGCACATTTTTTAGCAAATCCTACATACATTGCATTTTGCGATTCTCTAATTGCGATTTGCTAAAAATCGCAATTTGAGAATCACAAAACTCTTTTTTGATTCATATGGCCCTAGATGATTCTCTATTTTTTCTATTTTTCTTAGATCCAAGGCAGATTCTTCTAGAATGTTTGGGCCAGATGCTGGAAGCAGTGCCCTCAAGCACAGCAGCACAAGCATAGACTGTCTGAGTGCAGGTACCAGGCTAGGATGTATGGATGCAAGGGATTGACAAGCTTTGATTTTTCAGGCTCATAAAACACTCAGTGGGTGAGGCAGAGGCATTTACAACAGACTTTTTTTTGTGCAGATTTATATTGTGCAAACTCGACCCGAAGGTATCGGAGCACTTTACATGCGCACTGGTTGCAGTAGGAGAAGACTTCGGGCAGCATTTTCGGCACCCCCAAAATTAATTGCGGCTCTCTACTGATGACGGAATGAATCCAGGTACATGTGTCTAGAGTTAAACAGCACAAGCTGAACCAGCAAGGGTAAAATTAAATACTACTATTGAAGTAAGTGTTATCATGCACTGCACTTACTATGATGCATTGGGGCAAATTGAGTGCTGGGATGTGAGGCACTGTCCTCCTACCCTCCTTCTGTTTGAAAAAGATCCCTTGATCCAGCAATCTGATGAGCTTGTGTTGATGCAACTGCACTCAGTGAATAGTACAGAGACCTGAAAAGACCTTGGGCAGCATTTCCAGCACCTCCAACACCACTTGAAGTTCTCTACTGATGAAGGAATGAACCCAAAAACACGTGTCTAGAGTTACACAACACAAGCTGCACCAACAAATGTGAAAAATTAAAGACTACTAGTGAAGTAAGTGTTATCATGCACTGCATTTACCATGATGCATTGGGGCAAATTGAGTGGTGGGATGTGAGGCAGTGTGCTCCCACCCTCCTTCTGTTCGAAAAGGCTTCCTTGAGCTACTGAGCTGACAGGCTTGTGTTGATGCGTATGTGTCTAGTGAGTACTACAGAGACCTGAGAAGACTTTGGGCAGCATTTCCACCACCCCCAAAACGACTTGTGGCTCTCTACTGATGAAGGAACGAATCCAGAAACACATGTCTAGAGTTGCACAGCACCAGCTGCACCAACAAGGGTGGAAATTAAAGACTAATACTGAAGTAAGTGTTATCATGCACTGCACTTACTATGATGCATTGGGGAAAATTGAGTGGTGGGATGTGAGGCAGTGTGCTCCCACCCTCCTTCTGTTTGAAAAGGCTCCCTTGAGCTAGTGAGCTGATGAACTTGTATTGATGCAACTGCACCTAGTGAGTAGTACAGAGACCTGAAAAGACTTTAGGCAGCATTTCCAGCACCCCAAAAATGACTTATGGCTCTCTACTGATGACGGAATGAATCCAAAAACATGTGTCTAGAATTACACAACACAAACTGCACCACCAAAGTTGAAAAATTAAAGACTAATACTGAAGTGTTATCATGCACTGCATTTACCATTATACATTGGGCCAAATTGAGTGATGGGATGGGAGGCAGTGTGCTCCCACCATCTATCTGTTTGAAAAGGCTTCCTTGAGCTACTGAGCTGACAAGCTTGTGTTGATGCACCTGCGCCCAGTGAGTGGTACAGAGACCTGAGAAGACTTTGGGCAGCTTTTCCAGCATCTCCAAAATGACTTGTGGCTCTCTACTGATAAAGGAATGAATCCAGGTGCATGTGTCTAGAGTTAAACAGCACAAGCCAAACCAGCAAGGGTGAAATTAAATACTACAATTGAAGTAAGCATTATCATGCACTGCACTTACTGTGATGCCTTGGGGCAAATATATATATATATATATATATATATATATACCAATCGAAAAGAGCTCCACTTTAGGAAATGCCTCACGCAGCGTGTTTTCTTTCGTTTCTTTATTGGCAGACTGCAGAGTTACACTAACAGCAGTTCAAGCAGTCAGTCAGCCCAATGTCACCATACGCGTTTCAGGGATGTTCCCCTTGTTCACTGGCTTGGGCAGCAGAGGTCCGGTAAGTAACAGTGACGCCGCTCTTGCAGCGTGATTTTTAAATGCAGCCTCAGTGGGCGTGTTCATCAGAGCATTCTGGATCTTGCAGTCCGTACTTCTCCTCAAATGATTTTAATTCCCAAGTGGGTTTGCTTGTAACACACCGCTGAGTAACTCCACCTGTTCATAGTCCACCAACCACTTCACGTTGCTCACATGGCACCACTTCAATCATCGGTGCCATAGACTCGCACTGTCAGCAAGGGGGCATTTCCGCGACCTAGAGCCGGCCGCATATATACCAATCGAAAAGCGCTCCACTTTAGGAAATGCCTCACGCAGCGTGTTTTCTTTCGTTTCTTTATTGGCAGACTGCAGAGTTACACTAACAGCAGTTCAAGCAGCCAGTCAGCCCAATGTCACCATACGCTTTTCAGGGATGTTCCCCTTGTTCACTGGCTTGGGCAGCAGAGGTCCGGTAAGGGGAACATCCCTGAAACGCATATGTAGCTAGACATTTTGAGGAAGCACACAAAGCGGATCCTAAACAACTCACCTATTTTATTATTGATTCCATCCCATTATGTAAAAGAGGAGGGGATAGAGAAAAAGCCCTTAGACGTCTAGAAACCAGATATATTCTAGACCTCGATACAAAGCATCCTAAGGGTCTTAATATCACAGAGGAATTACATACTTGCCTCTAATAATGAGTGATACAATCTTCATGAGAAAGAGGGAGGAAAAAATAAATTAGGGATACATAGATACTGAGAACTTTAAAGTAAACTTGAAAAAACTTAGAAATTTACTTCACCGCAACGCCTGATCAACATTTTTTACAACATTTTTTATACACTATTTTGTACACGGTTTTAGATGGGTTTTAGAAATTTTAGAACACTCTTAATTAGCGTATTTTGCACAGGATTTTAGATAATTTAAATTATGTGATAGAGTAAAGATTGTAACTTATTTTCTCAATTAGTACTGTATTTGTAGTGACATTTCATATATTCATTTGTACAGAATTGTTTGAAGAGGTATTTAAACCAAGATAGAAAAAACAAATGTCTTGATTATGTTTATATTTATTTATATTTATGCATAACTATGTGGTATTTATACCTGAACAATTTAATTATGCCAATAATCAAAATACTGGAATTCACTATGCATTTTGTTTATGTCTATACTTTGCTTTACTTTGCACATAAGGCACATGTCACTTTAACATAAAAAGAGTAAAAAGACTAAAAAATCAGAAAGAAAGAAAACCTAAAGAAAAAAGATGTGTATAAATTACCCATACACTGTTGAGCGCGTCATGTGATCAAGGCTCCTCGGAGCCGAAACGCGTTATGCTGCTGGTGCTTGTGTGAACAATAAACGAAAATTTGCACCTATCTGTGGTCCGTGCTCCAGTGATTCTGTTTGGTCGAACGAAGGAATGGAGTAATGCGGATATATATATATATATATATATATATATATATATATATATATATATATATTACCTACTGGCGGTCGCCAGTAGGTAGTTATAGTTAGGACCTATTTTCCATAGGAAATTCACAACATTCTATTTCCAATAACTTTGGCGCCGGTTGATGAATCTTCGCGAAATTTTCAAAACTCGTGGGGTGCTCCGGTCCGCTCCTATCCTGAAAGTCTCGGTGTGATTCATCAAGTGGGGGCCGAGAAAAAAGGGGGGTCCCAAAACGTGTTTTCCCCATGCAATTTTCCGAAGGAACCTTTAGTCGCAGCTACAGCCCGAACTGTTTAACGGAATTACACCAAATTTGGCAAAAAGGTAGCCCTTGGTTCAGAGTCGTGCCTTTTGGTTAAATGGTGTAAATCCGTTCAGTAGTTCCTGAGAAATTTGAAAAAGAAAACACATATATATCTGGGCGGAGCCTAACCACACATGTCATCGTGAGATCTGATTGGCTGTCAGCACTTCATCCTGGAATTGCTGGCAGCCATCTTGGGACCAATATAAATGATAGTACCCCATTGAAATGCATTGTAGTGAATCGAAGATTTTGAGGGTTACCAATAGGAGACCTATAAAGGGTGATAACAGACTTTCGTTACATTAGAATTCATTTGTTGATGGTACCATACTAATTTCAGGAATTGTGGTGTGTTCTAAGTTGATTTTACCCTGTGAAAAACCTTCTGCTGGGATATCATGAATCATGTTTGAGAGAAAACTATTTTCACATGCTTGTCCCATACAGTTTTGGAAGGTGCTCCAGAAGCTAAAATGAGAGCATATTTTCTGTAAATTCACATTATCTTTCTCAGTCATGTGAGAATGAAGTCTGACATTCTCAGTAAAACATGTACATCCAACAAGGGCAGAGACTGTCAGTTGATTCCTTTGTGTTCTACTGCAGCTTCCCAGAGTGTTCTAAAGAACAACTAGAGTGCTAACAGCCTTACTTATGACAAAAGTAAGGCACACCTGAAAGCCATCTTGATTGGAATAAACTGGTAACACTTAAAACATTTAATTTAAAAAGGAACAAAATGATGGGGTTCATTTTGTCATAGAAATTATGGTTAGTGCTGTAGAAAGAAAAATTAGGACATGTTTCAAGTGTGATCTCAAATATCTTCCGGTTATATTTCAACAGGAGCAGTCTGTCAGTTGATGCCTTTGTGTTCTACTGCAGCTTCCCAGAGTGTTCTAAAGAACAACTAGAGCGCTAACAGTCTTACTTATGACAAAATTATGGCACACCTGAAGCCATCTTGATTGGAATAAACTGGTAACTCTTAAAACATTTAATTTAAAATTAACAAAATGAGGGGGTTCATTTTGTCATAGAAATTATGGTTAGTGCTGTAGAAAGAAAAATTAGGACATGTTTTAAGTGAGATCTCAAATATCTTCCTGTTATATTTCAACAGGAGCAGCCTGTCAGTTGATGCCTTTGTGTTCTACTGCAGCTTCCCAGAGTGTTCTAAAGAACAACTAGAGCGCTAACAGTCTTACTTATGACAAACGTATGGCACACCTGAAGCCATCTTGATTGGAATAAACTGGTAACACTTAAAACATTTAATTTAAAAAGGAACAAAATGAGGGGGTTCATTTTGCCATAGAAATTATGGTTAGTGCTGCAGAAAGAAAATTTAGGGCATGTTTTAAGTGAGATCTCAAATCCTCTTCTATTTCATTAGAAAATTCTGACATGCAGACTGAAACAATCACTTTCAATACCAGCAGTAGACTTCCAGTTAACTCCCTGGTGAGCAGTAGCTTTACTACAGTGATCTAATGAACAACTAGAGTGCTAACATTCTGAATTTATGGCAAATGTGTGACACATCTGAATGCCTTCTTGATGGAATCAAAGTAAAAAACTGAAAGCATTTCCTACTGAGGAGACTGCAGTAAATGACGAAATTAGGAAACTTCATAACAAATAAGTCTCCCAAGATGGCCACCAGAGAAAAAAGAGCCCAAATGTAGCACAAATATCACCCAGATGTAGCCCACATATAGCCCAATGACAGAAGTGTGCAAAACACTTTTTATTTTTAGTTTTTCTGCAGTTTTATATAGTGCAAACTAGTAAGGTTTTGGAGCGTTACATCTTACTTGGACCCCTTATTGCGTATTTTGCACAAAGTACATGAGATTGATCTTGCGAAACATTGAACTTTACGATTCGGTTAACCTGAAGTTGCTCTGAACCGGGCTTTGTAACACCTGTTTTTACCTACTGGTTTTAATTAATTCTCACTGTATTGTATTAGGAAAGAGGATTTACTGTTTTTATGTACACTTTTATGATCTATGTTTCTAAATCAGATCAAATAAAGTTGAATGAATTCTATGGCAGGACGGAGACGAGGATTATGCATATCTTTCCTCACTTTATTTGCATAGCAGTTCAAAGAAAACGTAACACAACAATCATTAAACAAAAGACTACACAACCCATGAACCATTAGGGGGTAGTCTCCAAGGCAACTATAGTCCAATCATATCACAGTCCATCGTATATAATATCGTGACGTCCCTTCCGCTTCCTCTTTCTTCACTGCTCGTCAGTTAAGTGCATTCCTTACATTCTTGGCTTAATCTGACGTTGTTGCTGTTTGTATAGCGGTTTCTTGTGCACGTTATTAGCATTATTGCCTTGGTATTGTTTCATATTCCCTGCGCAGCAGGCTCTTGCCCAGTGCGTTCTCCCCCTCGCAGTTTCTCCCACTGTGTGCTCTGCGCGCGGTGAGATCCTGTCAGGCGCGTCTGGTCCGAGCGAGGCAGCTCCGTCGAGCGCTCCCGCTGGTCTTTACGCGCGTTTGGGAATCCTGTCACTCCTTTAGTGTCCGCTTGATTCCCGACCAACCCTCGCCTAATTTTGACACCGCTACGCGGTGATTTCCCCACACGGCCACGTTAGTGACCAACGCCACCTGGTGGTGGTAATTGGTATTGCGCCTCAGTCTATTCTTATAACAGCTTCGGGGAAAGCCCAGCTGTTGGAGCACCGGCGAGGGGCTGTCTTAAGGATTTTAAGGGCATTTGTTCTGTGCTCACACCCTCTGCTATCATGTCTTCTCCAGAAGACCATTTTTACTCCTCCTACCAGGAAGTGGAGGAGGAATGGCCCCCCAACTTCTCCCTCCGGCAGTGGACCAAGCCCTCTCTCTGGCTATTTCTAGGGCGCTGGCTCCTCTTAGGGATCAGGTTGATAAGCTGGCGAAAAGCATCCCTGGGGTGTTCAGTGACCCAGATCTGGTAGTGGCGGGTCCAAGTAGCTCCCAGATGGGGAATAAAAGGGCCATTAAGCATAACGCGGGGCACTTGGAAGGATTTGATAAACTTACGGAGACCTTCCTCAAGAGTGCACGAACGCTAAAACATGCACCCTGCCGGGAGGAGGAGGCACCCGGAGAAAATTGCGACACTGTCCCACTCCTCTCAGTCCCCGGTTGGGGACGGGGTCCACTCGGACATGTTCGAGCCTACCCAAATTTACCATCCTAGGTCGGCAGAGTGGACACCTGACGCCAAAGTGGCAGAGTATGTGGTGGGGAAAATCCATCAACCCCTTGAAAGGGAGGTCAGGAATAGGATGAGGGTAGAATGCCCCAGGCCCTCACTGAAGGGGAAGGTGGCACACACGCCTGAAATTGATGAGAAACTATGTACCTTTTTCTCCAAGTATATGAGGGATCCCAAGAAAGGAATTGATAGGTCTTGGACGTGGTAGGGCCCTTGACCCAAATTATTCAATTGACGGAGCGTTCCAAAGAGTCAGGATCCCCTTTGTCCACGGATATTGTGGCTGGTTGGGTGCACTACCCTAAACCCTAAAACACTACCCCCTCCACTACCCAAACACCACTGCACTACCCTAAACCCTAAAACACTACCCCCAGCACGACACCCTACACTACCCAAACATAACTGCACTACCCTAAACCCTAAAACACTACCACCAGCACGACTCCATACACTACCCAAACACCACTGCACTACCCTAAACCCTAAAACACTACCCCCAGCACGACTCCCTACACTACCCAAACACCACTGCACTACACTAAACCCTAAATATACCCCCAGCATGACCTCCCACACTACACAAACACCACTGCACTACCCTAAACCCTAAAACACTACCCCCAGCATGACCCCCTACACTACCCAAACACCACTGCACTACCCTAAACCCTAAAACACTACCCCCAGCATGACCCCCTACACTACCCAAACACCACTGCACTACCCTATACCCTAAAACACGACCCCCTACACTACACAAACACGACTGCACTACCCTAAATCCTAAAACACTACCCACAGCATGACCCCCTTCACTACACAAACACCACTGCACTGCCCTAAACCCTAAAACACTACCCCAGCACTACCCCCTACACTACCCAAACACCACTGCACTAACATAAACCCTAAAACACTACCCCCAGCACAACCCCCTACACTACACAAACACCACTGCACTACCCTAAACCCTAAAACACTACCCCCAGCATGACTCCCTACACTACCCAAACACGACTGCACTACCCTTAACCCTAAATCTACCCCAGCACGACCCCCTACACTACCCAAACACCACTGCACTACCCTAAACCATAAAACACTACCCCCAGCATGACCCCTACACTACACAAACACCACTGCACTACCCTAAACCCTAAAACACTACCCCAGCACGACCCCCTACACTACCCATACACCACTGCACTACCCTAAACCCTAAAACACTACCCCCAGCACGACGCCCTACACTACTGCACTACCCTAAACCCTAAAACACTACCCCCAGCACGACCCCCTACACTACCCAAACACCACTGCACTACCCTAAACCCTAAAACACTACCCCCAGCACGACCCCCTACACCACCCAAACACCACTGCACTACCCTAAACCCTAGAAAAGAAACCCCACCCCATGCCCAATCCCCTTACCTCTCACTCCTCATGGTTCCTCTCTCCTCGTGGTTCCTGCTTCACGTCATCTCTGAGGGACGGTGCACGTCGTTGTGAGGAAACGGAACAGCCTCTGTTTCCTTACAACGACATGGATCGTCTACATGTTTTAGAACGCATGGTCATTTACCATACATACCTTTACAACAAAATTCGTTGTAAAGGCATGCGTGGTAAATGACCATGCGTTCTAAAAATGCGTAGTAATGACTTCGTGATGTACAACGCATGCGTGGTAATGCATGCGTTGTAATGGTATCGCAAAGTAAAAAAGTCGTTGTAACGGCTGTTTACCGATCGAAGCTGGCCCCTGTTCTTCAGTGAGACGTTTATTTGATTAATTAGGAGGAAGGAATGTGGTTTTTTTACCGAAAAGTGCATTCCCGGCTGTTGTATTGTGAAAGTGTCCACGTGGCTTGGTTTCACTTCCGGTGAGAGAGTGGAAGAGTCTGTTTGGATCTAAAGGAGTTCTGTTGTTGGACGGGGCCGGCGCGACATGTCATCAGAAAACATAGCTAATGGAAAGCGTCCTCCCTGAAGTATGGAGCAGTGCCATGAGAGGTCAACGAGTGTGCGTCCCACCGCAGTATGACCGTACCGCGTGACCCATGTGCCGCCTCCAGGGTACAGGAGGCAGAAGCGGCATCGCAGGTCCTCTTGAAGACCGTTGTAGCACTAATTCTACATTTTGGTACTAGGGCATTTTAACTTCGTTGTTCCTGCCAGATACAAAGAGAAGATCCTGTGTTATTCAGTGCCCTTGTTACCTTTTTTGTGGGTTGTGGTGCTTGTCACTTCGCTGCCCCGCCGGTGCACACGACTGGGCACCCCACCTCGTGTGCCATCTGCAGGGCCTCTGCCCTCGGATCACTGGTTTCGGTTTCTGGAGTGGCAACATAAACAGTTGCTCCCAAAGGACTAGCCTGAACACTTAGGTGAATATCCCCTGCACCAGCATTCCACGGAAATTCTTTCCTAGCTCTCCCACGTCAACGAGCACGGCTCCGCTCGCGACACCGTATGACGTCATCGGAGCCATAAGAGGACCTCGTTGGTGTGCTGACGTCAGTTCCACCCATTTTTTCTGTGCCACCGAGGCAAACAGGGGACCGAGACATTTTCACATGTATACATAGTATAATAAATATATATATATTCACTGAAAAAACCATAGGTTTCAGGCACGTTATAGTTAGAAATTAGCATTTAAAAAACCTTAGAAATTCACTGAAAAAAACATAGGTTTCAGGCACGTTATAGTTAGAAATTAGCATTTAAAAAACCTTAGAAATTCACTGAAAAAAACATAGGTTTCAGGGGCGTTATAGTTAGTTGGACATTTCACTCGTACAAAACCATAGAAATTCCCCGTTATAGTTAGTTCAGCTAACTATAACTCGCGTGCTCCGCAATGCACTGCTGATGACGTCACATATTACATCACTCATGACATGGTCAGTGACATCACTGATGACATCTCAAATGACATCACTGATGACATCACTGATGACATCATCCAGTGAATGTGTGTTTTTTTGAAAATTAAATATGTTTTATATATGTATATCTCAAGGTCGATGGAAGAATAAATGGGTATATAAGTGTCTAAATGGATGATTTTTTTGTAAAATTGATTGTATAACTGACTAAGTGTATCCTAGTGAATACATGGGTTAGTGAGTAATGTTTAAATATGAAAATATCTGTATCAGTCTCTCACTTTGTGTATAAGTGGCTGCATGGGTTGGTGAGTAGCTACATGAGTGTCTATATGGGTTATTAGTTGGTTTTTTGAGTATCAGTATGAGTGTCTGTATGGTTCGGTGGGGGTATTACTTAGTGCATAGATGCATGAATGAGTGACTCACTGTTTGTATGTGTTGAAGACAGCATGTGTGCAGGACTGTATAGGTGGATGAGTATGTGTATGGGTGTGTTAGTGAGTGAATGACTGTCTCAATAGTGTCTTTATGAGTAACTACATATGTTTTAAACTAGTATATGTGAGTATTGGTGTATATAAGTGAGTATATGTGAGAGTGAGAGATTGGAAGAGTTCCTGTACAAATAAGTAGGTGTTTCTATAAGTGATTGTTTAAGAGAGTAAGTATGTGTAAGTTTCTGTAGAAGTAAGTGTGGTAGTGTGTGTATAACTGTATATGCAAGTAAATGGATGTTTGATACTTTGTTTGCATGTGTGAGTAATTCTATGGATGAGTGGCGGTGTGTAACAGGATGTATAGGTGTATGAGTACATATGATGAGTGAGTACATGTATGAGTGACTGTATAGGGACTGTTGGTGAATGAGTGGATGTGTGTGTAGATCTTGGAATTACTGAATAGGTGTGTTGTAACTGGTATTGGTATGTCCATTGTTTTGAAAATGTTAGTTTGTATTTTTGAGTGTGTGTATCAAAGGTTATATTAGGGTGAGAGGAGGTCTGCCACTCCATCACAAGGATGATGTCATCAGTGATGTCATCAGTGATGTCATTTGAGATGTCATCAGTGATGTCATGAGTGATATCACTGACCATGTCATGAGTGATGTAATATGTGACGTCATCAGCAGTGCATTGCGGGCGCACAAGTTATAGTTAGCTGAACTAACTATAACGGGGGAATTTCTAGGGTTTTGTACGAGTGAAATGTCCAACTAACTATAACGCCCCTGAAACCTATGGTTTTTTCAGTGAATATATATATATATATCAAGTAGCCCCAATGTATCGTATATATATATATATATATCTATCAATTAGCCCCAATGCATCATATATATATCTATCTATCAATCATGTGCTGCACAATTAATACTTGACTTTGAAACATTAATGGAGGAATGCTGGCAGGTCTGTTTACTCTCCAGTCTGTTTTTGGGGCAGCGCAAGGCTGTAGCATGTTATGTTATGTTATTAACTTAAAATTCCAAATGCGTTCCTGTTCTCCAACGTGCTCTTAAATTCTACTACCCTAAGTCCAAACTTAGGTTATAGGCTTAGGCTGATAGAGTCTGGCAGATGAGACACACTTGGCAGATAATGGATATCCCATCCGCGCAGTGCAAATAATATAAATGATGAACTGTAGTGCAGTAAACAGGATATTTTATTTATCACAGAGTAGCCCATCTGCCAAACTCTAAATCAGGCCCTTAGTCTCACATTACACCCAGGCCTCCAACACAGATTATTCACAAGAAATATCTTCACTTGGTAGTGGGGAACAGAGATAAGCTACAGAGATTGGGCTAGGTAGAGGTTTAGCTATGGATGGTTAGGTGGCACTGATCATGTACTACTCTTTTTGATGGGAGGAAAATAATTTAAACCGTCAATCCATAATGGAAGCCATGAAATATGACTTCATTTGGGCATAGAAATGTGGCACAGACATTACATGTTGAGATAGAATTTACTTTTATAGGTAGGCTGGGACAGAAAGACAGAACAATGAAGTGAAGTACTAGTCGGCACTGGGAAACGCACCTTGCCTTCGGTTTGTGCATTGCAGACTTCCGTTGTGCCGCAGCCGATGCACATGATTTCTCTGCCTGCACTGCAGCACCAAATTAAACTGCGCTGCAGTTTTAGGTTGAAAAATGCTGAGGGCAGGGACTGGACTATGGAGGTGATGGGCGGGATATCTGCCTCGCTTGACAAATACAGTATTGTCCATAAGAAAGCATGGTGACCTACCACTTGTCGCTGCCACCACTGAGACTTCTCCCCTCCTTCGAACGGCTAGACCTCGTTTGACGTCTCTGCGCTTGTGATAGCACTGCTGGTGGTCTGTGCGCCTAGAGAAAAAACATAACACACCCATTTTGGATACCAGATAGCCACCTAAGTATTTATTTTTGCACAATGTACAACAGCAATACCTCACTACAGTTAGATTAGCTATTTATCAGTATCTTCTATTGAAAGTAATCACTTTCTGAGGTTTATGTTGCTTTGTTTGTTACTTGACAAACGGGTAGTCATTGAGTCAACCAAAACCTTTTTCTCCAAATGGAGGGATATTAAGGTAAGGGCATATGGTAAGGCTACAAAAGGATAAGGTGTAAAAGGCAATGCAAAGTACATATGGTATTGGTTGTAGTATCTCATTCCTGCGATGCTGCACTGTTATGGAAACTGCTAGTATAATACAACATTGGAGGTCCATGACCATGATGACCACTCTATCTCTGCCCCTGTACTTTTTGACTGTTTGATCAAGAAAACCACCAACATGTCTGGTGACTAGAGTACTTTGGCCTGGCTGTGCAGTCTTCTTTACGTTTACCAAAAATCTTTTCCCCTCTTTGTACTGCCCAACAAGATATGTAAAAGAAGGGTGAGAGAAAGTTTACGAAAACAAAGAGCAGAAGAAAGCTGCAGACAGGAGAAAGTCAGCTGCAGAAACAGGAAATATAGAAAACACAGAAACAACATCCAGTTGGAGTAGAAAAGAAAACTAGTAAGTATACAAAAGGGCATAATTTTAGTAGTGGGAAACAGAAATGACTTACAAGGGGCAGTAGAACCATCTGCTGCGGCGCTGGTCGTCACCGCGGTCACACCCGCCATGGCAGTGGTGGCAGCCGGCCCAGGTGCTCTCTTGCCTTTGGGTGCTTAAGAAAGTAGATAAAAAACAATGATTGGTGGTACTTTGTGCAAAACAAATTGACAAGCACAGCATTGCACTTTTTAAATCAGATAGCCTATTCCTTGTGTCATAATCCTAACCCTCCAAAAATAAAATTTTGAACTATGCATGCATTCTAAAGAATTATCTCTGCTTCTCTGCCCCCTTGTGATGATTCAAGCTGGTCTCCCTTTGCAACTGCCATCTGGGAGATTGGGACTATGAGCTACATAAAGCCAAAGAGAAGAACGCAAGTTATGCAACACCCCTGATATACTACCATTATAAAAGTGAGTGACATAATGAGTTGACAATCATGTCTTAAACCAGCCCAAGCGAGCAGCACCTGCAAAGCTCACACTGGCACAGAATCCTGGCACTAACATTCACTAAACTTTCACTCTACTCCTACGTTCTTAACTTCCTACATCCTTTCCATCAGGCTGGCACCATGCACCACTACTCCATCAAGGGTTTGTGTTGCCCTTGCCTCTAAGGATTGTTTTTGTGCAGGGAGGTATCCCTTCCTGCACAAAAAATCAAGGGTGGCGTGCTGTGTAATGAGGCACCCTTGCACCATCATAGCGCAGGGGTTGCTGCATTGGCACACTAGGCAGCACTCAATGGCAGCTCAGGGAGAGAGCAGGAATTAGATATCTTAATAAATAAATGTCACATTCCTGCCCGCTCTCTTTGACACAGTGTAGCGAGTTGTCTTGCTGTCCTGCACGACATTTTGATAACTCTGGGCCCTGGCCAATGATGGACCAAGCACTCTATTCATGCTGCTTGAAAACTAAATATGAAAATTTTTAGAAAACAAAAATATTTACTCACCGAGTCCCGCAACCTCGACACCCAGCAGGTCGAGCAGGTCCTGCTCCCTGTCCAGGATATCTGCCCCGTGGTACGTCAGCTGCTGCTGGGTGCGTGCGAGGCCAAGGCTGAGGTGCACACATTGCCGCACTCTCCCCCAGAGCACCCAATGCTCCCGCAGGGAATACCCCTTTCTGGGCCTGCGTCAGAGGTGGCACTGCACCCAGAAAATGAGTGCGGCCACCTCCGTCTTGCTGAAGATGTCCACCTGCATTACCCACAGGGGGTGCTGGTGGCACTGCCTGCTTCTGCTGCCATAATGGGGAAGGAGGATTGAAGAGGATTGGAGTCGGGAGAGGAGTCGAACGGTAGAGAGTCTGACTGGCATGGGAAGGACAGGTCAGGAAAGTAAAAGTAAATACAAAGTAAATACAAAGTACAAAAAAGTCACAAAAACACAGACCGAAACATAAAATAAACACAGCGAAAGTGAGACAGTAACACAAACAAGTAAAGAGAACTTGGGATTGGGTTGTATACAGACTGGCTGAGTGCAGGTACCAGGCTAGGATGTATGGATGCACGGGATTGACAAGCTTTGATTTTTCAGGCTCATAAAACACTCAGTGGGTGAGGCAGAGGCATTTACAACAGACTTTTTTTTGTGCAGATTTATATTGTACAAACTCGACACGAAGGTATCGGAGCACTTTACATGCGCACTGGTTGCAGTAGGAGAAGACTTTTTCGGCACCCCCAAAATTAATTGTGGCTCTTTACTGATGAAGGAATGAATCCAGGTAAATGTGTCTAGAGTTAAACAGCACAAGTTGAACCAGCAAGGGTACAATTAAATACTACTAGTGAAGTAAGTGTTATCATGCACTGCACTTACTATGATGCATTGGGACACATTGAGTGCTGGGATGTGAGGCACTGTCCTCCCACCCTCCTTCTGTTTGAAAAAAATCCCTTGATCCAGCAATCTGATGAGCTTGTGTTGATGCAACTGCACCCAGTGAATAGTACAGAGACCTGAAAAGACTTTGGGCAGCATTTCCAGCACCTCCAAAACCACTTGAAGTTCTGTGCTGATGAAGGAATGAACTCAGAAACACGTGTCTAGAGTTACACAGCACAAGCTGCACCAACAAATGTGAAAAATTAAAGACTACTAGTGAAGTAAGTGTTATCATGCACTGCATTTACTATGATGCATTGGGACACATTGAGTGCTGGGATGTGAGGCAATGTGCTCCCACCCTCCTTCTGTTTGAAAAAAATCCCTTGATCCAGCAATCTGATGAGCTTGTGTTGATGCAACTGCACCCAGTGAATAGTACAGAGACCTGAAAAGACTTTGGGCAGCATTTCCAGCATTCCAAAACCACTTGAAGTTCTCTATTGATGAAGGAATGAACTCAGAAACACGTGTCTAGAGTTACACAGCACAAGCTGCACCAACAAATGTGAAGTGGAGCAGGCAGCTAGCAAGGAGAGAGGAACAGAAGCAGGCAAAACAAAATGAGCGCACCCTTGCATACCGCGTGGTGCCGTTTGTGCTAATTTTTCAGCACAGAACGTGCTACTGATATCGAAAAAGCAGCCAGAACGGCTGGACTAGCATTTTCTGCCCATTGAAGGAATTCCACAGAATCTCGCAAAGTTTTTTGTAACTCTGCTGAATTGCGCGGAGTGAAACTCCACGAGCTCTGCCCAGGCTTAGTAAATATCTGTATAGGAGTGATCAAATTCTGTCCAAATGTCTTCCAGTAGTAGATTGCAGCAGGTTGGTGATTCGGTAAAGAGGGTAACAGTGTTAACATAATAAGAAGATGTGTTTTCAGTCAGTGTAGAAGTTGTTTGCTATATTTGCCATGTTTGATTATCTGGACACCTTCTGAACATCAATTTCTTATGACATCAGCAGACACATCATACATTACAGACCTTTTTGAACCTCTTTTGAGCTGCATCATTTGTCATTCAAGCGGGGTGATTGAAGTAGGGCAGTCAGACCTGTTTTCTTTTGTACACTATTTGTACGCACCCCAAATTCAAAAACTCATTTTAAACTTTAAGTTCTTGACCAGAGCGCATCAAACATCACATGTCCAACAACGTGTGAAATCCAGGATGCGGTTTTAAGATTTCGTGAACTTTGGTTAAAACTTCCACGCACTATATGCTGCAATGCAAATTGGAAGTTGTGAGCAAATGATAATATCCCAGTTTCTATTGTAAATACAAAACGACCTTGACCATAATGGGGCTATTGTGTAGTGTAATAAATCCATTCATATGTTTTTTTTTACGTGCGGGTTTACAATCTTTTAGGGAAAGTTTGAAGTGTAAATTAAACTTTGCCCGGAGTGGAGGACATGAAAAAAACCTCACCACAAACTAAGAATGGGCTGAATGGAGAAAGGGCTGGGTTAATAAAGTTAATTCCTCACTCCTTTGTGAGCCACAACAGTAAGCTTTGTCTCAGCTTTTGCAGCCAAATAAAAAATATAATTAAAAAATGATATTTGAACTGAGCCCTATTTCCAGGCATGTGTACACCGCCCTGTTCCCACGTTGTATCTGCAGGTATGTGACCAGGCTGTCTTTGACATTCATAGTTAACTGCAAAATATTTCCTTTTAAAAGAGTGCACTGCCTTTGGCAGACAGTAATTGGATACATTTGGAAAATCAATAAACCCACAGGTATGTTTTTATAGACCACATATTTTCCCCATTGAAATCCAAGCTCCATGCCTTCAGAGTTCATGTGGAGTTTGTTGCTTCTGGCTCCTGAATTTGCAGTTTGAATCCTGGCACAGCCCCTTGACTCACAATGTGACATGACAGAAATCATGATCTATTTTCTTGTGCATCTGTCACTCAGTAGGGCATGGAGGTGGACGGAACAAGGACATAGAAATAGTGTTTATTCATTTATCTGATTTTTGTTTAATTGATTGATTTTTATACTGACGCGCAGTCTCTCACGGCTGATGCAGCACCTACTGCACCAGCACGGCCTATTTTGTTAATAATAATAATTACAAAGGGTCAATATTTTTCTTAGGAACTCACCACTAGCGTTGCAGAGTTTAAGGGTTGTCAAATACCAATGATCCTTAGACTTGATTCCACCTCATGCCTCTTTATTCCACCACCTTTATCTTACTCTTTCTGTATTTTTTTAGCCCCTTATCTCTTTGTCATGGTTTTCCTTCCTTCTTTTCATCCTTCTATCTCCCTTTTCTTCTTTGCTCTGAGTCAGAGTCTGATGATGAAAAATAAGTCCTATGCCTGTCACCACCACCTGCAACCACTGGCATAGATTAGGCAGTGTGCACCAGACAGTGTCAGACAGGGTCATACTGGCTAGTTATCTTCTGGAACATTTTCCTGGGGGTCATCTGCCACTGGAGTTCAGTTCTGAAGGCCTCTCACTCACAGGGGTTTAATGCAGTAGACACAGCAGGGGCGTGATCAAAAGAGAGGGAGAGAAAGAGAGCGACAGAAGGAATGGATGGAAAGAGGGATGGAAAGAAAGGGCTGTTTTGAGCATTTTTGCCATGACTGTTTACGGTTCCCAATCTGGCCCTGATTGTCGATGCAGATATGAGATCCTCTTACAGGAGATGTTCAATGGGTTATGCTGACTAATGTCCGGTCCAACAGCGTATGCTTGGCGGTGTTGCGATAGGCTGCTTTGTAATCGTAAGTGGAGGGGACAGGCAGCATGACCCTTCCAGGCTACGCTTTGCATAAGTCATGGCCCCTCCCCACACTCAACAATGAAAAATTGCATATTACTCTTTGCGCATCTGCATATATAATACAGGCGACAATAGTCCCCGCATAGTTATGATTGTTCTATCAAAAAGCAGTTTATTGCTTTCTTAATAACTCTGGTGCCTTTTGATGAATCTGCATGAAATTTCTGAAAAAAGGTCATCTAAGTTGGATTTAGCACGGAAAGTTTCATGCAGCTCAATAAAAAGGTAAGCAAAAAAGGGGATCAAAAGAGTGGCATTTCCCTTTTAACTCCCATCTGTGCAGACAAATCAGTTGTACAGAATTACACCAAACTTGGCATGAAATTAAACCTTTCCTCAAGAAAGGGCAGTTTTGTGAGTTGGTGTAAATCCCACCAGAAGTTCATCTTTTGAGAAATTAGCATTAGAATAGTGTCTGTGGAGGACTTCAAATTCATGTGGCCTAAGAATGAAGTTAGAGTTATGTTAATCATTTGTCAATGGATAGTCCGTGATCCTGGGTTTGTGGACCCAAATAAAAAAAAAATCAAATCTGATGGGACAAAGTACCTTTCTTCATCACCCATTTCATGTTTACGGTCCAAACCGGCACAACTTGAAGAAAAATATTGTGGTTGCCATTACAGGACGTGTGGACTTGCTCCCTAAGTGAGCAATAAGGGGTAAGTGGGGGGCATCCCCTGAAATCCTACCTCACACACTCTTCACCTGTGCCCAATATAGATGACCTTCCCAGTTTTATCTGTGACCTTTTGCGATCCCCCTAAAAAATCTCTCAAAGATACCACTGTTGGTACATTGCATGGAGGAATCCTGCCACAGCCAGTTTGTGGCGGTATTGAGGGGGGTAATGAACCCATGGCCATGATAAGTTGTAGATATTCCTAAGCAGAACAAGATGAAAGCGTGAGCTGTTCTTGTTCCCACTTGGTCTATGACCATCTATGCCTCATGATGACTTGTTTAGTGTGTTGATTGCAATTTTCTAACAGTTTTTACCCGATATTTGCATTGACCAGCTGGTGCAAAATGACATTTTTACAATGGTCAGCCAGTGCAAATTTTGGCCCAGATTTACTTCTTTCGCTCAGTGGAGTGCTGCATGAAAAACTGACGGACTTCTTTGCACAAAGGACAAACTGTAGCGCAGAAAATGGTTTTGCAAGAGTCTCGCTAAAAATGGCTGTTCTGCATGATGTTCAGGCTTGCACCGTGACACAAATTCAAGTCAGCGATGTTTAGGCAAGGATTTGCACTCAAGGAACATGCTATGTGTAGATCACACACAGTAGTCAGACAGGTAAGATGTGTGCTTTCATGAAAAGCAGATATGTAGGTTCATCAGGCAATATACCACCTGACCCCTTGCTTGAGCTTGGTGTCAAGAATTAATGGAAAGCCAAATCACACTGCTCTAGTAGATCTGGCTTTGCACCAAAACCTCAGATTTGTGCTCTTATGTCCCAAACTTGTACCCTTTACATACATTAAAGGAGTTTGCAGCAGAGCCATTTTAGCGCCGCACGAGGATCAACTTTCAATACAGAAAAGTCTTTCCGTATAAAAGTTGATTGCCATTGCTGTTTGCACGACTTCGTGCCACTTTGTGTTGTGTGTAGGCCTGGGTAAACCTTTAATAGACCTAGGAATTTAATTTTGCCCTGGGTATCAATGCTCATGTGAATGCAGAATTTACAAGTATAGATGCAAATACTACCAGAACCCAGTCCAAAATCGCCACTAGCAGTGATCTGATGTCATGTAGCCCAAGATGTTTTGTCACCCATTTTCATATTTTTCAAAGAAAATTCTTTAATTTTGTTAAAATTACATATCCTGCTCCACAAAACATTTTATCTGTGTGTTTATTAGGTTTAGTTTTGATGACCTTGCAGGGACAGAGGGCCTCATTTAAATCTTGGCGAATGGCCCAACCACAAAGGTGCCGCCAACCAAATTTAGAAATGTCCACTAGCCCAGACATTTCTAGCAAAAAGGGGGCGGGGGCGCAGTCCTCCCCAGGCGGCATGAGTTTTGGGGGCCGCGGCCTCCCCCCGCTCTTACCTGCGACTGTTGCTTTGCGGCGGCCGAAGGAATCGCCAGCACCCCCCGCCCTGCTCTTACATTCGCCCGCGGCGGGCAGCAAATGCAGGGGCCGCCACAGGCGGCATAAGGCCTAGCTAAGCCACTGATTTCTAGCATTATCAGGAACTACTGTCAGTGCATTGTAAGTTTGCCATACAGCTCTGTCAACATGACAAAGCTGTATGGCAAACGTATACGTTGTATACTATTTTCAAGCAGAGCAGCATTTTCTTTAAATAAAAAAAAAACCAATGTCCCTCTCCCCATGGATGTTTTCTCTCATGGCGAGGGGGGCATTGAGCACTTTTCAATGCCTCTTACTGTAAAGTTTTCCTGGCAGTGACGGGCATTGGAAAAAGCTGTATGCCCACCCATGTAAATTAGGCAGATGGCCATTTAGCCAAACCTCCAATGCCTGGGCGAGTGTTTAACCTTGGTGGAGACAGAGTAGTCTCTGCCGTCGTCAAACTAGGGTCTGCACGAATTTAAAGCGGGTAGGCGGACCATAATGTAGGTGTGGAGGGAACTCCGTCACCCTTGTAAAAGAGTTCCCCCTCCACCAAGATTTAAATTATGCCAAGTGTCCGTTTTAATGCGGTTATAAATGTCTACTAAAAAGGATCGATACACCTGAACAACTAGAGACACTATGACTGTCTATCAGTTCTAATCGAGAATGAACCTTTTCCTGAATTTAAAGATATTATTTAATGCAGTTTTTATGTGTTTTATTGATCATTGCTGTTTTTATATTGAATTTTATTCATGTTATGTGTTACATGCTTTTTATGGCATTTTGCCGAAATAAAGAAAGATGCACTGACTATGACTATCAGTCTGTACCTAAATTGTGCAGGTACTGCATTGAAACATATTAACTAGCAAGGCATGGTGATACTGCTATGAAAAGCTTAATTAACTAGAGCACTGCAAAGGAAACATGGCACTCTGGAAACCAACCAATATCCACAACTTCAAACAGACGTACATGCACCACCAGCACACTAGCACACATCATCAAACACGCACACTAAGAATCACACTACAACTGCAGCACACAACACTACAGTCTAGACACAGGCTAACTCTGGGGCATATTAGCAATGCCTGGCGATAATTATCGCAAAGCGCAATTAGCGCTTGGATAATTATCGCCAGGCATCGCCGGTTTCTATCGCGGAGTTAGCGTGCAATCAGCAATGCTAATCTCCAAAGCGATAGAAACCTTGGAGAACAGTGTGAATATCGCCTGAAAACAGGTGATATTCACACTGTTCCCCAGTTCTGCTTGCTGATAGTGCGAGGGGGACTTAGCCATGTAATCCACCTCTCATTGGATTACATGGCTAAATCAGGGTGGGACCAGAAGGCATATTAGCAAGAAGAGGCGATAATCATCACTAACCCTGCTTAGCGTGATTTTTTTTATCGCCGGCTATCGCTGGAATATATCGCCACGCTAACGCTGTATTAGCAGCGATTAGCGCTATGGCGATGAATATTCCAGCGATAGCGGAGAAATAGGCCAACATCGCTGAAAAGCCAGCGATGTTGCATGGAAGAAGGGTGAACACCTTGCTGATACGACCCTGTGGTCGTATCAGCATAATCCACCCCCATGTTAGGTATGGCTAACACCTGCTAATTGCAGGTGTTAAATAAATGGAGATGACCCCGGTTAGCGCGACTTTTCACGTCGCTAACTGGGGCCATGGCCACCTTGCTAATAGGCGATAGGCCTGTTAGCGAGTGTTTCCCAGGTTTGTTCGTTGGGAACGCCCACTTTGCATGTCATTAGCGATAAATATCGCTGACATGCAAAGCGGTAAAACGGGCGCTAATGCCCGCAAACTGTCGCTAACTGCTGTTAGAGACAGTTTGCTGATAGGGCGATATAAATATCGCCGCTTTAGCGGCAAAAAGTGCAGCTAAAGCGGCGATAGTGCCCTTGCTAATATGCCCCCAGGTGTTAGCAAACCAGCGCTAAACGTGTTTAGCGCTGGTTCGCTAATCACCGCCCCTGCCTCGCTGATAGGCGTTAGCGACCTCAGTGACTGTTTCCAGTCGCTGTTAGGTGGGGAACGCCTACTTTGCATGCCATTAGCGATAAATATCACTGGCATGCAAAGCGGCACCCAACCCGGTCGCTATCGCCTACAAGATGTCGCTAACAGCAGTTAGCGACAGCTTGTTGATAAGGCGATAATATTATCGCCGCTTTAGCGGGAAAAAGTCCCGCTAAAGTGGCGATAATCGCCTTGCTAATATGCCCCTCTGAGTATTAAGTGTTGTGTAAAAAAAAGTGGAAAGTTACATTTACTGCACGTCTTCGTTGGATGCACCAGAAGCGAAGTCATTTCATATTTCTGACATAGGCCTCTTAAGAGGCAAATAAAATACTTGAGAATCGATTTCTTCCCCTACGGAAACACTTCGCCGGCTTCCAGTCGGAGCGTGCATACACTAGAAGGCTTTCTGCTCAGTGCACACTTGTTCCTTCCGGTCCAATAACCATCTCCTCTAAGGCCTATACGAAGGCTTGTCGCCAGCCCCTGTCCTCTCAGATCAGCATCGTACACTGGTGTCACGCCCGGAGAGCCCATTCGGCCACGAGGGCAGGGACATGTCCAAGTGTCAAGGTCATCTCTTCTGGAATTTGCCTCCCCATCGCCAAAATAATCAATTATAAATCAAAACTTTTCATTTCTTTTCACTCATCGTAACCTCTTGCTCCCTTGTTTAACGTAAGTGATCTGTTCTTTCTATTTTATAATGGATCATGGTTTTATATTATATTGCATTATGTTACTTTATTGTGTTTGCCGAGCTATTTCGCCTGAAAGTTCCAACTCGTTTCAACCCGATGTCCATCGGCATAGCAAGCGTGCCATGGGCTCTAGAGCAAGCATGCAAAATAAACCCTTGAGGGTGTTACTGGAGGGCCAGTTTTGTTGGGGGTGGGGGTCAATGTCGGCTCCCAGTAACAAAATCAACAGGCCAGCATAATCCACTGAGCACTCACTTTAGTTTCCAGCCTCCCTGTGTTTTAAAATATTCTATAGTTTTAAAAGCACCCCAGTAGAGTTGTTTGCATATCCAGCACTTTTCAGGGACGATAAAAATGTCAAGATATCTCTGGTGATTAATCTTCCTGATGGAGTGAGCTGGAGTGTTTTTTAGTAGCAGATTTGCTCATCTAAGGTAGCGCAGAGGGTTAATATGCCTGCTGCAAAGAATGTGTACCAGGCAGGTCACATAAGTGTATTTTATGTGCGTAGCTCTGTGGGTTACTGCTTTGTTTTGTCACAGAGATCGCTTTGTTACTGTGCAGTTCATCAGTTATGATAGTAATTTAGCACAGTGAGCTATGAACTGCCATCAAAGAGCTGCATGCAGACTGTATGGTACAGGTTAGAAAGCTATGTTTTTTTAAAAGTCTTTCTTTATTCTAATGTTGCTAAAAGGGGGTTGTTTGGTTAGAAATAAAGTCTTATTAGTAAATGTAACCCTAACCACTGTCTTACATTTTGAATCCTGAGTTGGTGCCTCTCCAGCCCAAGAACTCTTAAAAAATGCCTACACCTCGTAGTGCCCTTTGTCTTATGTAAAAGTTTCTATACACTGACATACACGCATATAATTAATTGTCTCTATGTGGGTGTGATGTAAAGTGCTCCAACACCATAATCCGGTATGAGAGGCGCTATAAAACAAAATGAAATTCATGTGCGTGAGGGGCTTTGGAGAGATGAGGTGCACTGTTGGAAGGTGATAGTGAGGAAACCATTGAAGGGCCCCAATAAAGATTGTTGTATCCTGATGCACTGTAAGCCCATCATTTACTATGTTTTAAAAGCTAATACAATTGAATATATTATGAAAAATGTGCACCATTTCTACCATTTCTTCACAAATTTTATTGGAGGAAGGATACTTTCCAAACCCTCCTTGTAGTGGTCGAGCTCGATTGCTGCGCTTGCTTGCTATGCAACACTCGGGGGCTGGTCTGACAAAATCTGCCAAGGCTGCCTTGGGTTCCAGGTCTGGCCCTGTTTCAGTGGACCCCTGAGGCCTCTGGGCTCCTGATGTAACTGTGCCTGCTGCACCAATGATAGCTACCTGCTAATACTCTCTGATCCAAGAGACCATCATGTTGTCAGCTCTAGAGGGCACTCCAAACAGTGGTGGAAGTGAAAAAAAATGGAAGCCGTGCTTTAGAACACAAAATTGTGGTTGGAGGACATTGTACGTGGGAGTGATGTGTGTTCAGTGGGGCGGGGTAAGAGACGTGGCTATGAGGAGAATAATAGCCAGACTTTAATAGAAGATGGCCTTTCAAACATCAGTGTGCATGTCCACTTAGTATACAGAAACACATTAAATGGTGTAGTGCAGAGCCCCCTTATGGTCAGTTCTGTGACTGCACTTTGTAGCCTAAAAATGTTAAAAAAGACTCGATGCGTTGATGGTTTTGATTTAATGAAGCTTTATTCATTTTTTTAAGGACACTATGATTGCACATTGAACTGTGTGAAATAATGAAAATGTACATTTCATTATAATTAATGGTAATTTTCTGACAATACATGTGCTTTATATATGTTGATATTCTGACCTATTCATAAAGCCAGTAGGCTCACTTTTTATATTTTGGTATTTTGACCCTTTGACAAAATCAATAGTTCTGCCTTACTTAAAATGACACTCCTTACATCCGGACATACGTGTCCATGGGAGTTTGAGCGCTAAGCCCTGTGCCCAACCTCCTCTGTGCATGTCTTGTGCACAACAGTGGTGGGTTGGGCGCATGTCCTGACCTTTGGCCAACCCCACCCCGCACATGGCTGAAGGCCGTGCGCAGTGTGGGGTAGGCTGCCTGCTGGGGGCTGGGGGCTGGATGCAGTCCCTGCAGCAACATCATGCTGAGCACGGCCAAAGGCCGTGGCCAGTGTGGCATTGTCTGTTCTCGAGGGATTGGTCACAGGGCAGCCCATCCCACGGCAAAGGTCATACACGGCATGTGGTTGCCGTTACGTGTGGTAATAAAATTATATATATACATATATTCATTGGAAAAAACAAAGGTTAAAGAGATGTTATAGTTAGGTGAAAATGTCAGTGAAAACATATTGTTTTAAAAGACCAAAAGCACTGGAATGTCCCAGTTATAGTTATCTCAAGTGACGATAACTCCATAACATGCGTCTACACCATGCACAGTGTTGTCACCAATTATGTCATTTCAGGTGTTTCAGAGATGTTATCAATGATGTCATAGAACATTTAATGAGTGATGTAATATTGGCGGTAATTAGCAGTGCATGGCGAGGGCGCAAGCTATAGTTACTTTCCAACTCACGTAACATTAAAAAAAATGTTTGGTTGTGCCGCTGCCCCTTCTAGGGACACTACCAGAATACATGTATATTAACAAAAATCCCTTGCAGGGCATTATGAGGCGCTACTTGTGTTGAGCAGTGAATGATAAATGACAGCTCCTGCCACTCATTTATTATTCATTTTTTTATTTTAAAATGTTCTTTGGGTGCCCTGGTGCCCACCTTGGCCACCCACACCTTTCTTTCATGTTGGGGGCCATGGGTGTAGCCCCAAGGCCCTCGTGTGCTGGCCAGCTTCTCAGCCTCCACTGTGGCAGGAGTAAGCCTTTTTTTTTCAAGATGGGTGCCCCGGTGCCCACCCGGGGCACCCACATGTACCAAAATGTTGGGAGGTACAGAGGAGCCCAAAGGCCCCCACGGCCACAGTCGGCTCAATAGTCACCACCATGGCGAGAGCCAACCATTGTTTTAACAAATAATTGTATGTGGGAGTCCCCCCAGGACACCCACATTTACCTAAACACTGGGGGCTGTGGAGGGAGTCCCAAGGCACCCATAGCCCCTGTCGGCTCCCCAGCCAGCATCCATTGTGGTGCTGGTGGGAGCCGGCACCATTCACTTCTACTCCCGCTGGAGCACTTCTCTTTATGCTACTGCCCAGCAGGAGCAAAGTTGTGTTTCCTGCCCAAGAGAGTGCAGCGATAATGCTTGTATCGGGTCCAAGGGAATGGCCCATCTGTGGCTCAGGGAGGGAGGCTACATGCCCCCTCTACTAAAATTGCTAACAGCCCCGTGGGAATGGGTCCCTGGGCCTCATGGAGGCTGCATGCTCCCTTCCCTCAATGTTAAAGACAGCTGATGGGGATGGGTCCCTGGGGCTCGGGGGGGAGTGCTCTCACCATCTCCCCTAATTTTAAACAAAAAGCCCTGGAGGATAGTGTCCCCGGGGCCTCTAAAAGGCTCTGGGAGGTGGGCCGCACACCCCTCTCCCTCAAACACATATCTGCACTACACCCCCCTTCTGCCTGGCCCACCCAGGGGGTATTTTAATAAAAGGTGGGAGACCACCATTTTTTTTAATGGGACTATGGGTCTGTGGATCCTCGATGGCGCTGATAAAAAAAATTCAATTTTTACCCCCAGGAGTTCCTTCAGGCCCCCCCAGCAGGCCTAGGTATCTCTTCCTTGCTCCCATATATTTATTTCACTTTTTTCAAGGACAGAGGACTGAGTTTCAGAGTCCTAAGATGGCTGCTGCCACATCTTTCTTGATGTTGTGGCAGCCAATTATATCTTATCTAGAGATGTGTCGGCTTAGTGGATCCTCTGTGCTGTGAAATTTAAATTTTTTTAAAATCTTAACTACTCAAAAACTTCTGAATGAATTTGCACCAAATCACAAAAAGCACACATTCTGGACCAAAATCTAGGTGCCTGGCAAATTTGGTGTAATTCCATTCATCAGTTTTTTGTGGTATCACTGTTCAATTTTCCTACGGAAAAATAAATGGGGAATATGCATTTTGGGACCGCTCCTTTTCTCGGCCCAAGCTTGACAAATCACCCCAAAAGTTTTCAGGAAAGAGCTGAGGTGGATGAGACTTTTTTGGGAGAAAGTTTTGTGAAGAAAAAAATTGTTTACCCCGGTCCCACCCGGGCCCCCATCAAAACCTTTCATGTTGAGGCCTCAAGGCCCCTAAAGCCTCACCCGGCATCCCAACCAGCACTGATCCTGGATGTTGAGGGAGGTGGCTCTTTTACTTTTCTTCTACCTGGAGGGAGCAGCTTTCATTTCTGCTCCAGGTGGGTGACAGCAAAGCTAGGTTCCCTGCCCGGGAGAGTGCGGGCAAGGAATTAGACTTATATTTCCTGCCCACACTCTCCCTGACAGGGAACAAGTCAGTGTTCCGGGGGACAGGGCCTCAGAACCCTGCCTCCCTTTGAACCCTGTGGGATGCCGTCCTCAGTGCTGTTCGATGCCTCGGGGAGATCAGCGTGATGCCCCCCCCCCCATAAAAACACAAGCCCCAGGCAATGGGATCCCTGGGACTTTCCAAAGGTTCAGGGAGGTGGGCCGCTTGACCCCTTCACATAAGCCTTACTTCTTCCCCAGGGGAAGGGCCCCCCGGGGACTTCCATAAGCCCCAATGTGGGGAACCCCCCTCCCCATAAAGATCAAATTGGCCCCAGGTCTGGGGTCCCTGGAGCCTTAAAATAGTTCAGGGGGTGGACACTCCCATCCACAAAAAAAGGAAATTAACTCAGGGTGATGGGTGAAAGGGTCCCCAGGGCCTTAATGTGGCTTGAAGAGGGGTGCCACATGCCACCCACCCCATAAAAATGAAAGTGGCCCCAAGGGATTTTGTCCCCAGGCCTTAAAATGGCACAGGGAGGTCGGTGCATGCCCCCTCCACAAAATTGATAGTTTGGCAGACCCCCCAGACCCTGGCCCACGGCGGGGGGCTTATATTTGAAAACAATTTCTGCGGATCTGTGGATCCTCTGCAGATCTGTAAAAAAATGTAGTTCTGGCAACAGGGGCATTTCTCAGGGACCCCTCCACTAGGCCTAGGGAGGTTAGGGTATTCCTACTCTGCCACCCATATGCATCTTTTACCATTTTTTCAAGACCCAGGGATTATGTCTGCAAGTCCTAAAATGTCTGCCACAACATTTTTGTTGATGTTGTGTCAGCCAACCAGATGTTATCTTTTCATCTCTTGGGTCCGCGAATCCTCCACGGAATGAAATATAGATTTTGAACCTTAATCGCTCAGAAACTACTGAAAAAATTCCACCAAATCACAAAAAACATGCCACGCTATATATATAGGTTTCAAAGTTACACCAAGTTTTCCGAACTCAGGACGGGTGCCTCCGTCACGTAAGGGTGGACCTACGATATATCATTTAAAGTCCCAAAGGAGCATTGGCGGAGCACTCACGGAGTTAAACAAATCCCTTTATTGCAAGTCAAACGTGTTTCGGCGTTCTGCCTTTATCAACACTTGTACCAAGTGAAATAACACAGCAATATTTTGCGATTTAAGCACAGATGGTGTATTCTGATTGGAGGGATATTTAATGAAAAACGAGAAAGGACTGCTGCCATCCTGATGTCAATATACTGTCTCTGTCAGCAATATAATGATGGTTAATTTCTGCATATTCACAATATCGGCACCTCCATTATGCCACTCATTAGCTTGTACAGTCTCAATTGGCAAATGTATTATTAAACCTCGCACAGGTACAAAAACTCAGAAGTGCATTTGACTTCATTACCCTCGATATGGCAAGCAAAATATACAGTTCTTCTTCGCAGGTAGGTGTCACCACCTGAGGCCATTTAAATGAACAAGCTTGCAGGGGACAGTGTAGAGCACAGGACCGGTGGCTCGTGTCGGCCTCTGAAGAAAGGGATGGATTCCCTGAAACGCGTCAGGCCAGGGGGCATCAATGGGGGTGAGAAGCATTCCGTTTCATGAATAAAAGTGGTGACACCTACCTGCGAAGGAGTGCGGCCTCATCTCTGGGGAAAATTTGTCAAAATACAATCACGGCGCTTCCAGGCCGTGGAGGCGACGCACCGCCCTTACAACGTCTTGGGTCTGCGCGGAGAAAATGTGTCTCCGTGATCGGCGCAGCAGGTAATGAGAATCAAACGGACTGAGTTTCACCCGGGCTTAATGGAGAGCTATACATCGGCCCCTGAAAGGAGACACGAGCACCCAACCCACTGGAGGGATGCAATTGGTGCAATATTGGACTACAGGTCCCAGCAGGCAATGAGGAAAAAAACGGACTACTAAAGAGGCACACCTGAGGCCATTTAAATGAACAAGCTTGCAGGGGACAGTGTAGAGCACAGGACCGGTTGCTCGTGTCGGCCTCTGAAGAAAGGGATGGATTCCCTGAAACGCGTCAGGCCAGGGGGCATCAATGGGGGTGAGAAGCATTCCGTTTCATGAATAAAAGTGGTGACACCTACCTGCGAAGGAGTGCGGCCTCATCTCTGGGGAAAATTTGTCAAAATACAATCACGGCGCTTCCAGGCCGTGGAGGCGACGCACCACCCTTACAACGTCTTGGGTCTGCGCGGAGAAAATGTGTCTCCGTGATCGGCGCAGCAGGTAATGAGAATCAAACGGACTGAGTTTCACCCGGGCTTAATGGAGAGCTATACATCGGCCCCTGAAAGGAGACACGAGCACCCAACCCACTGGAGGGATGCAATTGGTGCAATATTGACTACAGGTCCCAGCAGGCAATGAGGGAAAAAAACGGACTACTAAAGAGGCACACCTGAGGCCATTTAAATGAACAAGCTTGCAGGGGACAGTGTAGAGCACAGGACCGGTTGCTCGTGTCGGCCTCTGAAGAAAGGGATGGATTCCCTGAAACGCGTCAGGCCAGGGGGCATCAATGGGGGTGAGAAGCATTCCGTTTCATGAATAAAAGTGGTGACACCTACCTGCGAAGGAGTGCGGCCTCATCTCTGGGGAAAATTTGTCAAAATATATATATATATATATATATATTCAAAATAAGATATTCTTTCAGAAATAATCGTCCAGCACTCCCAGGCGGGTTCAATCACTCAGTTCTTTATTCGAACGACAAACAACATCAACGCGTTTCAGCAGTCTCAGCTGCCTTGCCTTGCATATATATATAGTCAATGAAAAAAACAAAGGCTCCAGGGACGTTATAGTTAGGCTCAGAATTCACTCGGACAAACAACATGAAATTTGGCAGGTATAGTTAGCTGAGCTAACTATAACTTACGCCCCCTGAATGGACTGCTTATGACCTCACATATTACATTCATGACATGGTCAGTGACATCACTGATGACATCCCCCAGGGCCCGGCCTTTTTTACAATTTTTTTTGTTTATATTTTAAAAAGGACTGATTTTGGCCCCGGGTACCCCATCCTCTGGGGCCCGGCTGTTTCCTTTGTTTTTTTTAGAAAATAATGGGAAGGGGGCAACTTGGCCCCTTTCCTGGACTGATTTTGCCCCGGGGACCCCATCCCCTGGGGCCAGCCTCTAGTATGGGTGCCCTGGTCCTACCCAGTGCACCCACTTGGCAATATTGGGGACCGCAGGGGGAGCCTCTAACAAGCAGCTCCCTCTCTGTCAAAGCAATTGTGCTTGCTTTCATCAAGTGAGAGCATTTTCAATGCTCTTGCTTGCTGAAAGCGAGCACAGTTTGCTATGGCTTGGGGGGAGCGGAAAAGCTCCCCCCAAGCCATAGCAAACAGCTACCTCCCGAGGGTGGGCACCTTGGGAGGTAGCAGGAGCCGGCTCTGGGGGGTGGTGGTCCCCAGGGCCATCTATGGCTCCAGGATGGGGGCCAAGCTGCCCCCCTCAATTATAGAACACAGCCCTAGGGAGGTGGTGGTCCCCGGGGCTATGGGGGGCCGCATGCCCCCCCACTGTAATTATAACTATTTGCTCCAGGGAGGTGGCGGTCCCCGGGGCTACGGGGAGCCGCATGGCCCCTCACTGTAATTATAACTATTTGCTCCTGGGAGGTGGCATTCCCCGGGGCTGTGGGGTGGGGCAGAGCCCCGGGCATTAATATTTCATTTAGTCCCGGGGAGGTGGCTGTCCCCGGGGCTGCCCACATTCAATCATCATTTGCCCTGGGGAGGTGGCGGTCCCCAGGTCATTAAGGCTCCAAGGAGAGAGCCCCGTGGACCTCTCTCCTATATATATTTCACATGCCCACAGGATCTGGCCCACCCGGGGGGGATTACTTTTTTCGGCAGGAGTCACAGATCCAGTGCAACTCTCGCCGGAAATGTTTAAAAAATGCTTTTTTGGCGCTTAGGGGACCCTATAGGACCCCCCTAGAGGACTAAGGGGTCAGGGTGTTTCTACCCCGCCCCCTTTACTTTCTTTTTAATGTTTTTTATGTGACTCGGTTTAACCGAGTCAAAAGATGGCTGCCAACACTTTCTGATTTGAAGTGTTGCCAGCCAATCAGATCTCAGCACGAGATCTCGGGAGGGGGCGCAGATACTCCATATCCCCAGTTGTATATCTGAAAAACCTTTAAATTACTCCACAGCTACTGAACGGATTTACACCATTTAACAAAAAGGCCACTTTCTGGACCACCACAGCTACCTTTCTGCCACATTTGGTGTAATTCTGTTCAGCAGTCCAGGCTGTATCCTTGTCTAAAGTTTCCTATTGAATTTAACATGGGAAAAACTTGTTTTTGGACCCCCCCCTTTTTCTCGGCCCCCCTTGATGGATCACCTCGAAATGTTCAAGACAGCAGCTAAGTGAGCGTCCAACTAGTTTTGAAAATTTTGCGATGATTCGTCAAACGATATTGCAAAAAACGGGTTATGCCCTAATCCCCCATGGAAACATCTGGGCAAAAGCAATACACAAAAAACACAAAAAGGATGTCCAGGGATAAATATGCACGAGTGACTATCGCAATAAGACAAACAAATTAGTCTCATGCAAGGGAACCCAATCCCCAAATCAAAACTTGTTAACTATTTGAACACTCACAAGGGCGTCCTTAATTCTTTTGACAAATCTTTTCCTTTATTTTAGATATGGGTATCTGCACAGTTACACATCTTACACAAAGCAAAAGACAATATAAATATATATATACAAACACAAAATCACAACCATAAGTTGTTCAAGCTCTTTTGTAGTACCCATCCATTTTAACCCGGTTGCACACAGATGCAAGTATCACAGCAATCCAGGGGGAGGTAATCCTTTGACACACTACCTAAACAGAGAGAAACTCCCTCTCTATTCAATTACTTATATAGCGTGTAATAAAAATATTTAGAAGATCATATTTCATTTAGGTGGATTCCTCCTCTTCATATGTCGACGCGTTTCAGCCCACTGAGTCGGGCATCCTCAGGACCAGGGTAACACAATTCAATACAAATTCTACCTAAAAAACAATATAACGCAAATAAAAACCTATACACTTTGTACTCATTGTGAGCAAGATGCCGTGTATTACCCATGCATAGGCACATGCACATGCAGGGGAATAGACTCAAACGTATAGTGATCACCACAGAAAAACATAGTACAATTAAAAGCCAAGTCGAGGTGATAATACATCCATTAAAGCCACCATGTGTGCCTGTACATAGTGATACCACTCAACAACAGCAAGCATCTCTTTAATAATGACCATGCTTCGTGTCAGTGCTCCACCTCAGGGAATCCACATGCAAAACCTGCCCAGTTCTTAAGTTCACACACCTCTACACAAACCTACTTTGGTTGAGTAAAAGCAGCTTCACCAGGCGCGGTCGGTGGTAGGAGTGCCGGTCGGGCGGTGATGTGGGGCGGGGGAGGGGCAGGGTGGGGGGTAGTAAACTACGGATTAAGGCCGAATACAGGTAAGTAAACATTTAAATGAATAAAATGAATTTCGTTGCGCGCACTGCATCCATTTCTCCCCCACAAGATGCAACTATGCTGCAATCCTTCCTTGGTATGGCCAGTTACTGTTCAAGGTACCTACGTGACTTTGCCACTGTAAGTGCCCCATTGAGAGAATTAACAAAACAACATTTTCCATTTCGATGGTCACATGAATGTGAACAAAGCTTCAAGAAAATCAAACATGCGATTGAGAATGCCACTGAAATGGCATACTTTGATCCGAAACTACAAACTGAGATTGTTGTTGATGCCAGCCCAGTGGGGTCAGGTGTCATACTTGCCCAGCACAATGGACATCCTAATGCACCAAGACACATTGTGGCTCATGCTAGCAGACTTTTCTCACCGACGGAATGTGGTTATTCACAGCCTGAAAAAGAAATCCTCACTGTGGTGTGGGCTTGTGAGCATTTTCATGTGTTCCTGTATGGAAAGCACTTCACGGTTGTCACCGACCACCAAGCATTACTCACCATTTTTGGCAAACCTAAAGCCAAGATGCCTCCTCGCAATGAGAGGTGGGGGATGTGACTGCAGGAGTATGATTATATGATTGTGCATCATCCAGGAAAAGATCAAAACCCTGCTGACTACTTCTCACATGTTCCAATACCGTGTCATGGCACCACTTCTAAAGCGGCTGATGCTTATGTTAACTTCATCGTGAAATCCAGTAAGTCATTTGAGATGTTATGTTATGTTAAGAAGTTTTATTAAGTGCTCGAATGCCCACGGGCGTCTTGGCGCTAGCTGAAAGACCATATGAGAGATACCCCCGAAAAGATTAGCAGGACACCGAAGAGCCAGATTTTTAGTGATTTCCTAAAAGCCAGCAAATTTGGCATCGATTTGATGTAGAGAGGAAGTTTATTCCAGGCTTTAGAAGCACCAACGACAAAGCCTCTACCACCTCAGGAGGCACGCCTTTACCTGGGTATGGATAACAATTTGGCAGAAGCAGATCTTAAGGATCGAGAAGGGGAATACAAGCTAAAACTGTTTTTAAAGAATTCAGGACCTTGGTTATGCAAGGCCTTGTAGACAATGCAGAGAGCCTTAAAAAGCACTGTCTGCCTCACAGGGAGCCAGTGTAGCTTTTTGATGGAGTCTACAACAGTGTGAGATCTCGGGATTTTCAAAAGGGTCCTTACTGCCGCATTCTGTAATGTTTGCAATTTGTTTAAGACCTGCTGATGGGCATTTAGGTATAGGCCGTTCGCATAGTCAATTCTAGACATCACCAAGGAGGTGACTACTGTTTTCTGTAAATGTTTAGGTATAAACGGAAGAATCTTTTTAATTAGTCTCAAGGTATAAAAAGCAGCCGAGTTGACTGATTTGGCCTGATCTAAGAAAGAGAGTCATTTATAAATACTCCCAAATTTTTAGCTTTCCTCACCAGGAGAGGGAGAGGACCTAGCTCAATTGGCCACCATTCCAGGGACCAGAAGGAAGGTGAAGAACCGAAGATAAGGACCTCCATCTTACCTGAATTTAACTTCAGGCAGTTCCTGGCCATCCATGAGCTAACAGCTAACATGCATTCTCTGATTCTTGTGCCATCAGTTGCAGCTCCACTATCCAATGAGATAACTATCTGTGTGTTGTCAGCATAGGAGGTTAAAGTGAAGCCATAAGATTCGATTAAATCTGCCAAGGGGGTAATGTACACATTGAAAAGTGTGGGGCTAATTGCCGAGCCCTGGGGAACACCACAGGGCTGCGAGAATTCCTGAGACGAAAAATCACCAAGTCGGACTGACTGTACCCTTCCATGGAGAAATGAGTCTAGCAGCTTCCAGGCCACCTTAGTTTCACCAATCCTGCGCAACCTCTCCATCAGCAGCTCATGATTCACCGTACCAAAGGCCGCTGATAGATCTAGCAGGATCAGGGCCGCTTTACCCCCATTATCTAGAGAGCTCCTAATTTCCTCTGTGGCTTTTAAGATGGCCAATTCAGTACTGTGCCCAGCCCTAAATCCGAATTGCAGTTGAGTCCGGTAAGTTGTTAACCTGAACATGGCTAACCAGTTGCTCATTCATAATCTTTTCAATCAGTTTGGCAGGAAGTGGAAGGCAGGATATCGGGCGGTAACTGTTGGGGTCAGAGGGATCTAGAGAGGTTTTTTAATGAGCGGCAAAACAAGTGCCTTTTTCCATTCTGATGGGAACTGACCCCAGCAGCACATACAGTGATAATTGCTGTGATCTTAGGTGCAATGGTGTCAGCCTACTAGGGCTGCAATTTTGGGCGGACACTGGTCGCAACGCGACCCCGATTTAGCTAACCTGAGCATATCTGCAACTCTCTCGGAGGAAGGCGGAACGAAGCAACTAAGAGTACTTTTCAAGTGCGGACTGAAAAGAACCTCAGTGTCAGATGACATGGACCACTGGGATACAAAAGGGGATGATGGACGGAACGTTTGAGCCAATCAAACACTCACCCCCAGTCAACTGATCTGGGTTTAATCCATCATCATTCTTTAGCTCACTCCACCACCCCAGTTCAGACATGGCCATATGCAAATCAGTCTGACCCTGTGCCTCATGGGAACAGTCCAGCCCGAACTGCCAAGCCATGTCTTCCCTGGACCGGAAACAAGCATCCCAGGACCGGTTTCTGGCATTCCAGCCGTCATCAGCCAGGCTTGCTTGAATCCAGTGGCAAAGTGAGCAAGGGACCCACGTCTGGGCATACCCCCGCCAACTTAGGGCGAACAAAGCGATACAAAAGGGGATGATGGACGGAACGTTTGAGCCAATCAAACACTCACCCCCAGTCAACTGATCTGGGTTTAATCCATCATCATTCTTTAGCTCACTCCACCACCCCAGTTCAGACATGGCCATATGCAAATCAGTCTGACCCTGTGCCTCATGGGAACAGTCCAGCCCGAACTGCCAAGCCATGTCTTCCCTGGACCGGAAACAAGCATCCCAGGACCGGTTTCTGGCATTCCAGCCGTCATCAGCCAGGCTTGCTTGAATCCAGTGGCAAAGTGAGCAAGGGACCCACGTCTGGGCATACCCCGCCAACTTAGGGCGAACAAAGCGATACAAAAGGGGATGATGGACGGAACGTTTGAGCCAATCAAACACTCACCCCCAGTCAACTGATCTGGGTTTAATCCATCATCATTCTTTAGCTCACTCCACCACCCCAGTTCAGACATGGCCATATGCAAATCAGTCTGACCCTGTGCCTCATGGGAACAGTCCAGCCCGAACTGCCAAGCCATGTCTTCCCTGGACCGGAAACAAGCATCCCAGGACCGGTTTCTGGCATTCCAGCCGTCATCAGCCAGGCTTGCTTGAATCCAGTGGCAAAGTGAGCAAGGGACCCACGTCTGGGCATACCCCCGCCAACTTAGGGCGAACAAAGCGATACAAAAGGGGATGATGGACGGAACGTTTGAGCCAATCAAACACTCACCCCCAGTCAACTGATCTGGGTTTAATCCATCATCATTCTTTAGCTCACTCCACCACCCCAGTTCAGACATGGCCATATGCAAATCAGTCTGACCCTGTGCCTCATGGGAACAGTCCAGCCCGAACTGCCAAGCCATGTCTTCCCTGGACCGGAAACAAGCATCCCAGGACCGGTTTCTGGCATTCCAGCCGTCATCAGCCAGGCTTGCTTGAATCCAGTGGCAAAGTGAGCAAGGGACCCACGTCTGGGCATACCCCCGCCAACTTAGGGCGAACAAAGCGATACAAAAGGGGATGATGGACGGAACGTTTGAGCCAATCAAACACTCACCCCCAGTCAACTGATCTGGGTTTAATCCATCATCATTCTTTAGCTCACTCCACCACCCCAGTTCAGACATGGCCATATGCAAATCAGTCTGACCCTGTGCCTCATGGGAACAGTCCAGCCCGAACTGCCAAGCCATGTCTTCCCTGGACCGGAAACAAGCATCCCAGGACCGGTTTCTGGCATTCCAGCCGTCATCAGCCAGGCTTGCTTGAATCCAGTGGCAAAGTGAGCAAGGGACCCACGTCTGGGCATACCCCCGCCAACTTAGGGCGAACAAAGCGATACAAAAGGGGATGATGGACGGAACGTTTGAGCCAATCAAACACTCACCCCCAGTCAACTGATCTGGGTTTAATCCATCATCATTCTTTAGCTCACTCCACCACCCCAGTTCAGACATGGCCATATGCAAATCAGTCTGACCCTGTGCCTCATGGGAACAGTCCAGCCCGAACTGCCAAGCCATGTCTTCCCTGGACCGGAAACAAGCATCCCAGGACCGGTTTCTGGCATTCCAGCCGTCATCAGCCAGGCTTGCTTGAATCCAGTGGCAAAGTGAGCAAGGGACCCACGTCTGGGCATACCCCCGCCAACTTAGGGCGAACAAAGCGATACAAAAGGGGATGATGGACGGAACGTTTGAGCCAATCAAACACTCACCCCCAGTCAACTGATCTGGGTTTAATCCATCATCATTCTTTAGCTCACTCCACCACCCCAGTTCAGACATGGCCATATGCAAATCAGTCTGACCCTGTGCCTCATGGGAACAGTCCAGCCCGAACTGCCAAGCCATGTCTTCCCTGGACCGGAAACAAGCATCCCAGGACCGGTTTCTGGCATTCCAGCCGTCATCAGCCAGGCTTGCTTGAATCCAGTGGCAAAGTGAGCAAGGGACCCACGTCTGGGCATACCCCCGCCAACTTAGGGCGAACAAAGCGATACAAAAGGGGATGATGGACGGAACGTTTGAGCCAATCAAACACTCACCCCCAGTCAACTGATCTGGGTTTAATCCATCATCATTCTTTAGCTCACTCCACCACCCCAGTTCAGACATGGCCATATGCAAATCAGTCTGACCCTGTGCCTCATGGGAACAGTCCAGCCCGAACTGCCAAGCCATGTCTTCCCTGGACCGGAAACAAGCATCCCAGGACCGGTTTCTGGCATTCCAGCCGTCATCAGCCAGGCTTGCTTGAATCCAGTGGCAAAGTGAGCAAGGGACCCACGTCTGGGCATACCCCCGCCAACTTAGGGCGAACAAAGCGATACAAAAGGGGATGATGGACGGAACGTTTGAGCCAATCAAACACTCACCCCCAGTCAACTGATCTGGGTTTAATCCATCATCATTCTTTAGCTCACTCCACCACCCCAGTTCAGACATGGCCATATGCAAATCAGTCTGACCCTGTGCCTCATGGGAACAGTCCAGCCCGAACTGCCAAGCCATGTCTTCCCTGGACCGGAAACAAGCATCCCAGGACCGGTTTCTGGCATTCCAGCCGTCATCAGCCAGGCTTGCTTGAATCCAGTGGCAAAGTGAGCAAGGGACCCACGTCTGGGCATACCCCCGCCAACTTAGGGCGAACAAAGCGATACAAAAGGGGATGATGGACGGAACGTTTGAGCCAATCAAACACTCACCCCCAGTCAACTGATCTGGGTTTAATCCATCATCATTCTTTAGCTCACTCCACCACCCCAGTTCAGACATGGCCATATGCAAATCAGTCTGACCCTGTGCCTCATGGGAACAGTCCAGCCCGAACTGCCAAGCCATGTCTTCCCTGGACCGGAAACAAGCATCCCAGGACCGGTTTCTGGCATTCCAGCCGTCATCAGCCAGGCTTGCTTGAATCCAGTGGCAAAGTGAGCAAGGGACCCACGTCTGGGCATACCCCCGCCAACTTAGGGCGAACAAAGCGATACAAAAGGGGATGATGGACGGAACGTTTGAGCCAATCAAACACTCACCCCCAGTCAACTGATCTGGGTTTAATCCATCATCATTCTTTAGCTCACTCCACCACCCCAGTTCAGACATGGCCATATGCAAATCAGTCTGACCCTGTGCCTCATGGGAACAGTCCAGCCCGAACTGCCAAGCCATGTCTTCCCTGGACCGGAAACAAGCATCCCAGGACCGGTTTCTGGCATTCCAGCCGTCATCAGCCAGGCTTGCTTGAATCCAGTGGCAAAGTGAGCAAGGGACCCACGTCTGGGCATACCCCCGCCAACTTAGGGCGAACAAAGCGATACAAAAGGGGATGATGGACGGAACGTTTGAGCCAATCAAACACTCACCCCCAGTCAACTGATCTGGGTTTAATCCATCATCATTCTTTAGCTCACTCCACCACCCCAGTTCAGACATGGCCATATGCAAATCAGTCTGACCCTGTGCCTCATGGGAACAGTCCAGCCCGAACTGCCAAGCCATGTCTTCCCTGGACCGGAAACAAGCATCCCAGGACCGGTTTCTGGCATTCCAGCCGTCATCAGCCAGGCTTGCTTGAATCCAGTGGCAAAGTGAGCAAGGGACCCACGTCTGGGCATACCCCCGCCAACTTAGGGCGAACAAAGCGATACAAAAGGGGATGATGGACGGAACGTTTGAGCCAATCAAACACTCACCCCCAGTCAACTGATCTGGGTTTAATCCATCATCATTCTTTAGCTCACTCCACCACCCCAGTTCAGACATGGCCATATGCAAATCAGTCTGACCCTGTGCCTCATGGGAACAGTCCAGCCCGAACTGCCAAGCCATGTCTTCCCTGGACCGGAAACAAGCATCCCAGGACCGGTTTCTGGCATTCCAGCCGTCATCAGCCAGGCTTGCTTGAATCCAGTGGCAAAGTGAGCAAGGGACCCACGTCTGGGCATACCCCCGCCAACTTAGGGCGAACAAAGCGATACAAAAGGGGATGATGGACGGAACGTTTGAGCCAATCAAACACTCACCCCCAGTCAACTGATCTGGGTTTAATCCATCATCATTCTTTAGCTCACTCCACCACCCCAGTTCAGACATGGCCATATGCAAATCAGTCTGACCCTGTGCCTCATGGGAACAGTCCAGCCCGAACTGCCAAGCCATGTCTTCCCTGGACCGGAAACAAGCATCCCAGGACCGGTTTCTGGCATTCCAGCCGTCATCAGCCAGGCTTGCTTGAATCCAGTGGCAAAGTGAGCAAGGGACCCACGTCTGGGCATACCCCCGCCAACTTAGGGCGAACAAAGCGATACAAAAGGGGATGATGGACGGAACGTTTGAGCCAATCAAACACTCACCCCCAGTCAACTGATCTGGGTTTAATCCATCATCATTCTTTAGCTCACTCCACCACCCCAGTTCAGACATGGCCATATGCAAATCAGTCTGACCCTGTGCCTCATGGGAACAGTCCAGCCCGAACTGCCAAGCCATGTCTTCCCTGGACCGGAAACAAGCATCCCAGGACCGGTTTCTGGCATTCCAGCCGTCATCAGCCAGGCTTGCTTGAATCCAGTGGCAAAGTGAGCAAGGGACCCACGTCTGGGCATACCCCCGCCAACTTAGGGCGAACAAAGCGATACAAAAGGGGATGATGGACGGAACGTTTGAGCCAATCAAACACTCACCCCCAGTCAACTGATCTGGGTTTAATCCATCATCATTCTTTAGCTCACTCCACCACCCCAGTTCAGACATGGCCATATGCAAATCAGTCTGACCCTGTGCCTCATGGGAACAGTCCAGCCCGAACTGCCAAGCCATGTCTTCCCTGGACCGGAAACAAGCATCCCAGGACCGGTTTCTGGCATTCCAGCCGTCATCAGCCAGGCTTGCTTGAATCCAGTGGCAAAGTGAGCAAGGGACCCACGTCTGGGCATACCCCCGCCAACTTAGGGCGAACAAAGCGATACAAAGGGGATGATGGACGGAACGTTTGAGCCAATCAAACACTCACCCCCAGTCAACTGATCTGGGTTTAATCCATCATCATTCTTTAGCTCACTCCACCACCCCAGTTCAGACATGGCCATATGCAAATCAGTCTGACCCTGTGCCTCATGGGAACAGTCCAGCCCGAACTGCCAAGCCATGTCTTCCCTGGACCGGAAACAAGCATCCCAGGACCGGTTTCTGGCATTCCAGCCGTCATCAGCCAGGCTTGCTTGAATCCAGTGGCAAAGTGAGCAAGGGACCCACGTCTGGGCATACCCCCGCCAACTTAGGGCGAACAAAGCGATACAAAAGGGGATGATGGACGGAACGTTTGAGCCAATCAAACACTCACCCCCAGTCAACTGATCTGGGTTTAATCCATCATCATTCTTTAGCTCACTCCACCACCCCAGTTCAGACATGGCCATATGCAAATCAGTCTGACCCTGTGCCTCATGGGAACAGTCCAGCCCGAACTGCCAAGCCATGTCTTCCCTGGACCGGAAACAAGCATCCCAGGACCGGTTTCTGGCATTCCAGCCGTCATCAGCCAGGCTTGCTTGAATCCAGTGGCAAAGTGAGCAAGGGACCCACGTCTGGGCATACCCCCGCCAACTTAGGGCGAACAAAGCGATACAAAGGGGATGATGGACGGAACGTTTGAGCCAATCAAACACTCACCCCCAGTCAACTGATCTGGGTTTAATCCATCATCATTCTTTAGCTCACTCCACCACTCCAGTTCAGACATGGCCATATGCAAATCAGTCTGACCCTGTGCCTCATGGGAACAGTCCAGCCCGAACTGCCAAGCCATGTCTTCCCTGGACCGGAAACAAGCATCCCAGGACCGGTTTCTGGCATTCCAGCCGTCATCAGCCAGGCTTGCTTGAATCCAGTGGCAAAGTGAGCAAGGGACCCACGTCTGGGCATACCCCCGCCAACTTAGGGCGAACAAAGCGATACAAAAGGGGATGATGGACGGAACGTTTGAGCCAATCAAACACTCACCCCCAGTCAACTGATCTGGGTTTAATCCATCATCATTCTTTAGCTCACTCCACCACCCCAGTTCAGACATGGCCATATGCAAATCAGTCTGACCCTGTGCCTCATGGGAACAGTCCAGCCCGAACTGCCAAGCCATGTCTTCCCTGGACCGGAAACAAGCATCCCAGGACCGGTTTCTGGCATTCCAGCCGTCATCAGCCAGGCTTGCTTGAATCCAGTGGCAAAGTGAGCAAGGGACCCACGTCTGGGCATACCCCCGCCAACTTAGGGCGAACAAAGCGATACAAAAGGGGATGATGGACGGAACGTTTGAGCCAATCAAACACTCACCCCCAGTCAACTGATCTGGGTTTAATCCATCATCATTCTTTAGCTCACTCCACCACCCCAGTTCAGACATGGCCATATGCAAATCAGTCTGACCCTGTGCCTCATGGGAACAGTCCAGCCCGAACTGCCAAGCCATGTCTTCCCTGGACCGGAAACAAGCATCCCAGGACCGGTTTCTGGCATTCCAGCCGTCATCAGCCAGGCTTGCTTGAATCCAGTGGCAAAGTGAGCAAGGGACCCACGTCTGGGCATACCCCCGCCAACTTAGGGCGAACAAAGCGATACAAAAGGGGATGATGGACGGAACGTTTGAGCCAATCAAACACTCACCCCCAGTCAACTGATCTGGGTTTAATCCATCATCATTCTTTAGCTCACTCCACCACCCCAGTTCAGACATGGCCATATGCAAATCAGTCTGACCCTGTGCCTCATGGGAACAGTCCAGCCCGAACTGCCAAGCCATGTCTTCCCTGGACCGGAAACAAGCATCCCAGGACCGGTTTCTGGCATTCCAGCCGTCATCAGCCAGGCTTGCTTGAATCCAGTGGCAAAGTGAGCAAGGGACCCACGTCTGGGCATACCCCCGCCAACTTAGGGCGAACAAAGCGATACAAAAGGGGATGATGGACGGAACGTTTGAGCCAATCAAACACTCACCCCCAGTCAACTGATCTGGGTTTAATCCATCATCATTCTTTAGCTCACTCCACCACCCCAGTTCAGACATGGCCATATGCAAATCAGTCTGACCCTGTGCCTCATGGGAACAGTCCAGCCCGAACTGCCAAGCCATGTCTTCCCTGGACCGGAAACAAGCATCCCAGGACCGGTTTCTGGCATTCCAGCCGTCATCAGCCAGGCTTGCTTGAATCCAGTGGCAAAGTGAGCAAGGGACCCACGTCTGGGCATACCCCCGCCAACTTAGGGCGAACAAAGCGATACAAAGGGGATGATGGACGGAACGTTTGAGCCAATCAAACACTCACCCCCAGTCAACTGATCTGGGTTTAATCCATCATCATTCTTTAGCTCACTCCACCACCCCAGTTCAGACATGGCCATATGCAAATCAGTCTGACCCTGTGCCTCATGGGAACAGTCCAGCCCGAACTGCCAAGCCATGTCTTCCCTGGACCGGAAACAAGCATCCCAGGACCGGTTTCTGGCATTCCAGCCGTCATCAGCCAGGCTTGCTTGAATCCAGTGGCAAAGTGAGCAAGGGACCCACGTCTGGGCATACCCCGCCAACTTAGGGCGAACAAAGCGATACAAAAGGGGATGATGGACGGAACGTTTGAGCCAATCAAACACTCACCCCCAGTCAACTGATCTGGGAACAGTCCAGCCCGAACTGCCAAGCCATGTCTTCCCTGGACCGGAAACAAGCATCCTAGGACCGGTTTCTGGCATTCCAGCCATCATCACTGGATTCAAGCAAGCCTGGCTGAGTGTTTGATTGGCTCAAACGCTCCGTCCATCATCCCCTTTGTATCGCTTTGTTCGCCTCTAAGTTGGCGGGGGTATGCCCAGACGTGGGTCCCTTGCTCACTTTGCCACTGGATTCAAGCAAGCCTGGCTGATGACGGCTGGAATGCCAGAAACCGGTCCTAGGATGCTTGTTTCCGGTCCAGGGAAGACATGGCTTGGCAGTTCGGGCTGTACTGTTCCCATGAGGCACAGGGTCAGACTGATTTGCATATGGCCATGTCTGAACTGGGGTGGTGGAGTGAGCTAAAGAATGATGATGGATTAAACCCAGATCAGTTGACTGGGGGTGAGTGTTTGATTGGCTCAAACGTTCCGTCCATCATCCCCTTTTGTATCGCTTTGTTCGCCCTAAGTTGGCGAGGTATGCCCAGACGTGGGTCCCTTGCTCACTTTGCCACTGGATTCAAGCAAGCCTGGCTGATGACGGCTGGAATGCCAGAAACCGGTCCTAGGATGCTTGTTTCCGGTCCAGGGAAGACATGGCTTGGCAGTTCGGGCTGTACTGTTCCCATGAGGCACAGGGTCAGACTGATTTGCATATGGCCATGTCTGAACTGGGGTGGTGGAGTGAGCTAAAGAATGATGATGGATTAAACCCAGATCAGGTGACTGGGGGTGAGTGTTTGATTGGCTCAAACGTTCCGTCCATCATCCCCTTTGTACCCCCCTTTGTATCGCTTTGTTCGCCCTAAGTTGGCGGGGGTATGCCCAGACGTGGGTCCCTTGCTCACTTTGCCACTGGATTCAAGCAAGCCTGGCTGATGACGGCTGGAATGCCAGAAACCGGTCCTAGGATGCTTGTTTCCGGTCCAGGGAAGACATGGCTTGGCAGTTCGGGCTGTACTGTTCCCATGAGGCACAGGGTCAGACTGATTTGCATATGGCCATGTCTGAACTGGGGTGGTGGAGTGAGCTAAAGAATGATGATGGATTAAACCCAGATCAGTTGACTGGGGGTGAGTGTTTGATTGGCTCAAACGTTCCGTCCATCATCCCCTTTTGTATCGCTTGTTCGCCCTAAGTTGGCGGGGTATGCCCAGACGTGGGTCCCTTGCTCACTTTGCCACTGGATTCAAGCAAGCCTGGCTGATGACGGCTGGAATGCCAGAAACCGGTCCTAGGATGCTTGTTTCCGGTCCAGGGAAGACATGGCTTGGCAGTTCGGGCTGTACTGTTCCCATGAGGCACAGGGTCAGACTGATTTGCATATGGCCATGTCTGAACTGGGGTGGTGGAGTGAGCTAAAGAATGATGATGGATTAAACCCAGATCAGTTGACTGGGGGTGAGTGTTTGATTGGCTCAAACGTTCCGTCCATCATCCCCTTTGTATCGCTTTGTTCGCCCTAAGTTGGCGGGGTATGCCCAGACGTGGGTCCCTTGCTCACTTTGCCACTGGATTCAAGCAAGCCTGGCTGATGACGGCTGGAATGCCAGAAACCGGTCCTAGGATGCTTGTTTCCGGTCCAGGGAAGACATGGCTTGGCAGTTCGGGCTGTACTGTTCCCATGAGGCACAGGGTCAGACTGATTTGCATATGGCCATGTCTGAACTGGGGTGGTGGAGTGAGCTAAAGAATGATGATGGATTAAACCCAGATCAGTTGACTGGGGGTGAGTGTTTGATTGGCTCAAGCGTTCCGTCCATCATCCCCTTTGTATCGCTTTGTTCGCCCTAAGTTGGCGGGGGTATGCCCAGACGTGGGTCCCTTGCTCACTTTGCCACTGGATTCAAGCAAGCCTGGCTGATGACGGCTGGAATGCCAGAAACCGGTCCTAGGATGCTTGTTTCCGGTCCAGGGAAGACATGGCTTGGCAGTTCGGGCTGTACTGTTCCCATGAGGCACAGGGTCAGACTGATTTGCATATGGCCATGTCTGAACTGGGGTGGTGGAGTGAGCTAAAGAATGATGATGGATTAAACCCAGATCAGTTGACTGGGGGTGAGTGTTTGATTGGCTCAAACGTTCCGTCCATCATCCCCTTTTGTATCGCTTGTTCGCCCTAAGTTGGCGGGGGTATGCCCAGACGTGGGTCCCTTGCTCACTTTGCCACTGGATTCAAGCAAGCCTGGCTGATGACGGCTGGAATGCCAGAAACCGGTCCTAGGATGCTTGTTTCCGGTCCAGGGAAGACATGGCTTGGCAGTTCGGGCTGTACTGTTCCCATGAGGCACAGGGTCAGACTGATTTGCATATGGCCATGTCTGAACTGGGGTGGTGGAGTGAGCTAAAGAATGATGATGGATTAAACCCAGATCAGTTGACTGGGGTGAGTGTTTGATTGGCTCAAGCGTTCCGTCCATCATCCCCTTTTGTATCGCTTTGTTCGCCCTAAGTTGGCGGGGGTATGCCCAGACGTGGGTCCCTTGCTCACTTTGCCACTGGATTCAAGCAAGCCTGGCTGATGACGGCTGGAATGCCAGAAACCGGTCCTAGGATGCTTGTTTCCGGTCCAGGGAAGACATGGCTTGGCAGTTCGGGCTGTACTGTTCCCATGAGGCACAGGGTCAGACTGATTTGCATATGGCCATGTCTGAACTGGGGTGGTGGAGTGAGCTAAAGAATGATGATGGATTAAACCCAGATCAGTTGACTGGGGGTGAGTGTTTGATTGGCTCAAACGTTCCGTCCATCATCCCCTTTTGTATCGCTTTGTTCGCCCTAAGTTGGCGGGGTATGCCCAGACGTGGGTCCCTTGCTCACTTTGCCACTGGATTCAAGCAAGCCTGGCTGATGACGGCTGGAATGCCAGAAACCGGTCCTAGGATGCTTGTTTCCGGTCCAGGGAAGACATGGCTTGGCAGTTCGGGCTGTACTGTTCCCATGAGGCACAGGGTCAGACTGATTTGCATATGGCCATGTCTGAACTGGGGTGGTGGAGTGAGCTAAAGAATGATGATGGATTAAACCCAGATCAGTTGACTGGGGGTGAGTGTTTGATTGGCTCAAACGTTCCGTCCATCATCCCCTTTTGTATGGACCACTGGGAGGCAGAAAAATTATTACAAACAACCTCAACTTTCTCCCTAAATTCAGTTGCTACATACTCACAGAAAACTTGACTGTGGTCTTTGCTATCTTTAATGGTGACCGAGGTAAGTTTCTGGACAGTCGCAAACAACTCTTTAGTTGAATTAGACGCTTCTTCTACTTTAGAGGTGTAGAAGGTAGATTTTTCCTGGACAATCAGGGGCATATTATCAAGGGCAGTATCGCCACTTTAGCGGCACTTTTTGCCGATAAAGCGGCGATATTTTTATCGCCCTATTAGCAAGCTGTCGCTAACAGCTGTTAGCGACAGCTTAATGGCGATAGCGGCCGTTTTGTTGCCGCTTTGCATGTCAGCGATAATTATCGCTAATGACATGCAAAGTAGGCGTTCCCAACTAAAAGCAACTGCAAACAGTCGCAAACACAACTTCCCCTATTATCAATGCCCGCGAAGCGATAAGAAAAGTCGCGCTAACCGCGATTATCGCTGGAATTTAACACCTGCTAAAAACTTAACTTAACCATCTAGTCAATGGGAGGTGGATTGTAAGGTTAAGTCCTCACCTGCCTATTAGCAAGCTTTCCATTAGCGCAGTGAATTTATCGCTGGATTTCTCGCGCTTTTGCTGGGTTTCGCCACTATCGCTGGATTTTTTATCGCCTTGGAGATACGCGTTGATAATAACGCGTTATCTCCGCGATGAAATCCAGCGATAGCCGGCGATAAAAAAAACAGCGCTAAGCGCGCTTTGCGATAATTATCGCAAATCCTTGGTAATATGCCCCTCAGTTTTTTGTAGTCAGCTATACATTTTTTATAGGTGATCTTCTCCTCCAAAGAGTACAAGGCTCTCCATTTTTTTTCCTATCTGCAACAGCACTGCTTAGCTGCTCTAAGTTTATCTGAAAATCACGGTGCAGATTGTTTTTGCCTTTTTATTAATGACCTTTTAACTGGTGCCAAGGCATGAGCAGCTACATCCAACCAGCGCGTGCACTGCGCCACTTCAAGAGCCAGCTCTTCCGATTCATTAGTAGTGGAGTTTTGTAGCAGAGTGGCCAATTCACCTGCTCAGATAGTATGCCACTTACACGAAGAGATCCATCTGGGGCGGCCTACTGCTGTCTGACTAGAGGAAAGGTCGCTAATGTAAAAAAAAAATTGCCCTATGATCTGACCATGAATGCGGTAGTGCAGTGATATTACCTAACGTGGACAGTTAGAAAAAATTCCATCCAGCATATGGCCCGCTGATTGCGAAGGCCCAGTTACCCTCTGAGCAAGGCCGAGGGCCTCCATATTCTGAAGTAGAGTGAGTGTGTCGACATCAGAGGGCGTGTCCAAATGAAAGTTTAAATCCCCTAGGACTGTGAAATTGTTAAGCAAAATATTGGCTTCTAGCATACTATTCAGTTCGCCAATGAAACTAGCACGGGGACCTGGGGGGCGGTAAATCAGCAAGTTATTAAACGAGAAATTGTCTGTTAGGTGTGCACAAAAAGTGAGGGCTTCACAAGATGTGGGAGTGAGGGCTTCACAAGATGTGTCATCAGTGATGTCATCAGTAATGTCATTGACCATGTCATGAGTGATGTATTATGTGAGGTCCTAAGCAGTCCATTGCGGGCGCAAGTTCTAGTTAGCTCAGCTAACTATAACTGCTGAATTCTCTGGTTTTGCTTGAGTGAAATCTGAGCCTGAGTATAACGTCCCTGTAACCTTTGTCTTTTTCAGTGAATTTCTAAGGTTTTTTTTAATCCTATTTCCTAACTATAACGTCCTGTGAACCTTTGGGTTTTTCAACGAATTTCTCTGTTTTTTAACTAGTGCTCGCATTTGCAGTGTGGTGGAGAAAGGGGGGCGGGGCATACGACCAGCTGGGAGCAATCCTGCTGTGTGGGACTTACTGGCGATAGCAAGAGGAGTTCTTGGCCCCCAAGGACCCTTAGCATTTTTTTAAAAGTAGGGGAGGGGGTGCCACGCAGCCCCCCCTCCCAGGTCGATTTTGGCCCCGGGGACCCCATCCTCCAGGGCCAGGCCTCCATTATGGGTGCCCTGTGAATTTCGTTGGGGCGCGGGGAGCCCCTGCGGTCCCTGCCGGCTCTCCGCCTCCTGCGGAGGCCGGTACTGCTTTCACACACAGGAAGCTGCTGGAAAGGCAACTCCCTTTGTGTGAAAACAATTCTGCTTCACTTCCAGCAAGCAAGGGCATTTTTAATGCTCTTGCTTGTTGGAAGCGGAGCGTTTGCTGTGGCTTGGCGGGAGCGGTAAAGCTCCCGCCAAGCCACAGCAAACAGCTATGTCCCGGGAAAGGGCACCCCGGAACATAGCAGGAGCCAGCCCTCACGGGTCTCTAAGGGCCACGCGACCCCTCGCATTTACTTACTATTATTTGCCCCGGAGAGGTGGTGGTCCCCGAGGCTGCGGGGGGGACGTGTAGGCCCCCAGCATTAAGTTAACAATGTTTGCTCCAGGGAGGTGGTGGTCCCCGGGACTGTGTGGGGGCCCTGCATTAATTTACTATTGTTAGCCCCGAGGAGGTGGCAGATCTCGGGGCACAGGGGGTGCTGCATGGGCACGCCCACTTAATTACAAAGCAGTGCCCCCAGGATTTGGCCCACTCAGGGGTTCCCTGAAAAGAAGCACTGGTGCCAGCGCTTCTTTTTTTCAATTTTGCAGTGGATCCACCAGTGATTTAGCGGCAAAATTGGTTTAAAAAAAAGATTTTAACCCTCAGCGGTGTCCGTGTGGGACCACAACACCAATTCTAGTGGGTCAGGGTAGTCCTTCCCTGCCCCCCTTTCTTTACTTTTTATGTTTTTGGTGGCACTCCGCTGAAGCCCAGTCCCAAGATGGCTGCCAACACGTCCTGGTTCAAGTGTTGGCTGCCAGTCAGAATACAGCAGGGGGCTGTTGGATCCACAGAGGATCCACGTCCCTATATATACAAATTTGTTTTCCAGTTAATATCTCCCAAACTAATCAACAGATTTACACCAAATCACAAAAAGCACGATCTGCATACTAAGATCTAGCTTCTTGCCAAATTTAGTGTTTTGTCCAGCGGTTCCGGCTGTAGTCGTGATCAAAGGTCCTAGGGAATGAACATGGCCCCGGCTTAATGAATCACCCCAAAAATTTCCAGGCACCAGCTAAAGTGAGCGTCGTATTAATTTTTAAAAACTTTTTGTGAAAATTCGTGAAACAACGCCAAAGATATTGGCAAGTCAAAAAACTCTTTTCCTATGGAAACTAGGTCCTAACTATAACTACCTACTGATGACTACCAATAGGTAATATATATATTATATATATATATATATATATTACCTACTGGCGGTCGCCAGTAGGTAGTTATAGATAGAACCTAGTTTCCATAGGAAAAGCATTTTTTGATTTGCTAATAACTTTGGCGTCGTTTGACGAATCTTCGCAAAATTCTCCCAAAAATGTTTCATCCAGGTCAGCTCCTATCCTGAAAGTTTGGGGGGATTTGTCAAGTGGGGGCTTGAAAAAAGGGGTCCCAAAAGTGTTTTCTCCATGTTAATTTCCATAGGAAACTTTAGCCAAGGCTACAGCTCGAACTGCTGAACGGAATTACACCAAATTTTGCAAAAAGGAGCGCTTGGTTCAGAAAGCAACCTTTTTTTAAATGGTGTGAATCCGTTCAGTAGTTGCTGAGAAATTCAAAAAATAAGAGTCAAAAAATCAATTTCCCATAGGAAACTTTTGCCAAGGCTACAGCCCGAACTGCTGAACGGAATTACACAAAATTTGGCAAAAAGGTACTGCTTGGCTCAGAAAGCGACCTTTTTAAAAATGGTGTAAATCCGTTCAGTAGTTGCTGAGAAATTCAAAAAATAAAAATATCGATATCTAGAGGCACGGAGGATCCGCGGACCCTCCCGACCACGAGCTTTATTCTAATTGGCTGTCAACACTCTAAACCAGGAAGTGTTGGCAGCCATCTTGTGACTCGGTAGAACCGAGTCACAAGAAAACAGTGAAACAAACGCAAAAAACAAGAAAAGGGGGCAGGGTAGAAACACCCTGACCCCTAGGCCTGCTCAGGGGGTCCCACAAGGACCCCCAGGGCCAAAAAAAGCATTTTTGTTTTTTAAAAATCGGCCGAATTCGCGCTGGGGTCGCGCATCTGCCCGAGAAAATTTTTAAAAAACGAAGCGCGGGCTCCCGCGCTTCGTTGTATTGAAGCCCAGGGTGGGCCAGGTCCCGGCGGCACTGAAAAAAATGTGTGGGGGGGTCCAATCCCCCCCACACTGCCCCGGGGACCGCCACCTGCCCGGGGCTTGATTTATGAGTTGCGGGGGGCACACAGCCCCCCTGCAGCCCCGGGGACCGCCACCCCCCGGGGCTAATTTTTAAATGTGTGGGGGGCCTCCAACGCCCCCCCAAGCCCCGGGGACCGCCAACCCCGGGGCTTTTATTAATTATTTGCAGGGGGCACACGGCCCCCCGCTGCCCCGGGGACCGCCACCCCCCGGGGCTATTTAAAGAAGTGAAGAAACCTGTGTGGGGGGGCTCGAGCCCCCCCACACGCCCCGGGGCCCGCCACCTCCCCGGGGCACTAACATGCAAATGTGGGGGTCTGTTACGGACCCCCGAGCCCCGAGGACCACCACCTCCCCGGGGCTGTGCACACGATGGGAGGGGGGCCGTGCGGCCCCCCTCCTGGAGCCCTTGATGGCCCTGGGGACCGCCACCCCCCAGGGCCGGCTCCTGCAGTGTCCCGGAGTGCCCACCCCCGGGACACTGCTGTTTGCTATGGCAGGGCGGGAGCCGTGCGGCTCCCGCCCTGTCATAGCAAACTGTGGTTTGGATTTTGTAAGCTAGAGCAGGAACCTGCTCTCGCTTACAAAACCCAAACCACATTGCTTTTCCACAAGGGGAACTGCATGTTAGCAGCTCCCCGTGTGGAAAAGCAATGCCGGCTCCCGCAGGAGGCGGGGAGCCGGCGGGACCGTGGGGGAATTGGGGCTCCCCCCACGGTCCCCAACGAAGAGGCCAGGCCCCAGAGGATGGGGTCCCTGGGGCCATGAGTGGCCTAGGAGGGGGGCCACGCGGCCCCCCTCCATCAATGATTTAAAAAAAAAAAAGAGGCACAGCCCCGGGGGATGGGGTCCCCGGGGCCACTTGAGGCCGAAGGAGGGGGGCTACGCAGCCCCCCTCCTTTAAAAAGATTTTTTTTAAATAAAAAATGTGGCCATGCCCCGGGGGATGGGGTCCCCGAGGCCAAAATTGGCCTCGGGAGGGTGCCGCGCGGCCCCCTTCCCGTTTTAAATTTTTTTTTTTTTTTTTTTAAAAAGCAGGCCCTGGGGGATGGTGTCCCCAGGGCCCCAAATAATTTAAAAGGAGAGGGGCCACACAGCCCACCTTGATAAAAAAATAAATAAAGAAAAAAGCCGGCATCGCTGCGGAGGCCCCGCCCCCTAACTGCAGCACTCAGCAAACGCGCCCCCTGGCGCGTTGTAGGTGCGGGAATTAATTTCCCTTGAATACTGAGGGTCCCTGGGGGCCAACTAGCCCACCAGGTACCTCCAGTATGCGCCAGGGAGCTGCGTTGCAGAGAGATGTTCAGAGGCCACTCCCCTTTTTACACCTCTCTGCAATGCAGCTCTGTGGCACTTACTGGAGGTACCTGGTGGGCTAGTTGGCCCCCAGGGACCCTCAGGACTCAAAGGGAATTAATCCCCCAATTTACAACGCGCCAGGGGGCGCATTTGCACATTGGTGCACGGAGGGGGCGGGGCCTGACATACCAAGTGTGCAAATGCACCCCCTGGCACATTGTAAATTGGGGATTAAGTCCCTTCAATCCTGAGGGTCCCTGGGGGCCAACTAGCCCACCAGGTACCTCCAGTAAGCGCCAAAGAGCTGCGTTGCAGAGAGGTGTAAAAGGGGCATGGCCTCTGAACACCTCTCTGCAACGCAGCTCCTGGTGCATACTGGAGGTACCTGGTGGGCTAGTTGGCCCCAGGGACCCTCAGGATTTAAGGGGACTTAATCCCCTAACTTAAAATGCACCACAGGGCGCATTTGCACACTTGTCACATCAGGCCCCGCCCCTCCCTGCACCACTGTGCAAACGCGCCCCGTGGCCCGTTTTAAGTTGGGGATTAAGTCCCTTGAATCCTGAGGTCCCTGGGGCCAACTAGCCCACCAGGTATCTCCAGTATGCACAAGGGAGCTGCGTTGCAGAGAGGTGTTCAGAGGCCACGTCCCTTTTTACACCTCTCTGCAACGCAGCTCTTTGGCGCTTACTGGAGGTACCTGGTGGGCTAGTTGGCCCCCAGGGACCCTCAGGATTGAAGGGGACTTAATCCCCCAATTTATAACGCACCAGGGGGTGCGTTTGCACAGTGGTGCAGGGAAGGGGCGTGGCCTGATGTGACAAGTGTGCAAACGCGCCCTGTGGCGCGTTTTAAGTTGGGGAATTAAGTCCCCTTGAATCCTGAGGGTTCCTGGGGGCCAACTAGCCCACCAGGTACGTCCAGTAAGCACCACAGAGTTGCGTTGCAGAGAGGTGTAAAAAGGGGTGTGACCTCGGACCACCTCTCTGCAACGCAGCTCTGTGGCACTTACTGGAGGTACATGGTGGGCTAGTTGGCCCCAGGGACCCTCAGGATTCAAGGGAATTAATCCCCCAAATTAAAACCCGCCAGGGGCGCGTTTGCACAGTGGTGAAGGGAGGGGCAGGGCCTGATGTGACATGTGTGTACTTATGCAATCACTCCACCAACACCCAAGCACTTATAAATTCACCATGCACTCTCCTTGCAGCACTCTAATCATCCAGTCACTACCCATGCACTCATGCAATGACCCATGCACTAACTCATGCACTCCTACAATACCCTGAGCAGTACCCATGCAGTCCAGCCATTGCCCTGTCACTACCCATGCACTCCTCCAATCACCCAGCGAGCACCATGTACTTATCCAATCACTCCGCCAAAACCCAGGCACTTATAAATTCACCATGCACTCTCCTTGCAGTACTCTAATCTTCCAGTCAGTACCCATGTACTCATGGAGTGACCCAGGCACTAACACATGCACTGCTACAATCCCCTGTGCACTACCCATGCAGACCTCTAACCACCTACACAGTACGGATTCACTCCTCCAATTACCCAGGTTGTACCCATGCACTCCAGAAATCCCTCTGTCACTACCCATGCACTCCTCCAATCACCCATCCAGCATCATGTACTTATCCAATCACTCCGCCAAAACCCAAGCAGTTATAAAATCACCATGCACTGTCCTTGCAGCACTCTAATCATCCAGTCACTACCCATGTACTCATGCAATGACCCAGGCACTAACTCATGGCAAATACAGAGGAGGTCATGCTCATTACAGGGGTACCCCAACGCATAGTGTTCCCTAGTGTATGTATGTGTTTTCACTGTATTCTAAGTGTCTTTTAGCATAGCACTGGCTCCGGTCCTGGTTAGTCAGAGTCAGTTACCACCAGTACCCGTCACTAAAAGTTGGGGGCACAGGAGGACTTTCTGCTCCTCTGTTGATTCTTTCTGCACATCTCTTGCTTCTTCCTGCACTTTTCTTCGTCTTTCTGGACTTCTGTTGCCTCTTTCTGCATTTGTCTTGCTTCTTGCTGCGCTTTTCTTCCTCTTTCTTCACATGTCCTAACTTTGTAGGCATAGTTAGAAATTAGCATTTAAAAACCATTGAAATTCACTGAAAAAACCATAGGTTTCAGGCACGTTATAGTTAGAAATTAGCATTTAAAAAACCATTGAAATTCACTGAAAAAACCATAGGTTTCAGGCCCGTTATAGTTAGAAATTAGCATTTAAAAAACCTTAGAAATTCACTGAAAAAACCATAGGTTTCAGGGATGTTATAGTGAGTTGGACATTTCACTCGTATAAAACCATAGAAATTCCCCGTTATAGTTAGTTCAGCTAACTATAACTCGCGCCTCGCAATGCACTGCTGATGACGTCACATATTACATCATTCATGACATGGTCAGTGACATCACTGATGACATCACTGATGACATCTCAAATGACATCAGTGATGACATCACTGATGACATCATCCACGTGAAAATCTGATGCACCTCCTCACACTCTAATATAACCTTTGATACACCCACTGTAAAATACAGACTACCATTTTCGAAACCATCGACACACCAATACCAGTTACTACATACGCACTCACTGATTCCTAGGTCTACACACACATCCACTCATTTACCCATACAATCACTCATACATACAGTCACTCATCAATACAACACTATCATATGCACTCATACACCTATACAGACACTCACACACTGCCACTCATCCATGGAGTTACTCACACACCTAGTCAGTCATGCAAATAATCAATCACACTCCCATTTCCTCAGCTATACAGTTATACACACACCACCTCACTTATTCAAACATATACTAACACATACTTACTCTCTTATACAATCACTGAGACAAGTACACACTCATCCATACAGCCACTCTCACAATCACTGACTCTCACATATAGTCATTTATATACTCCAACTCTCGCATACACTGCCTTTTACATATGTAGTTACTTGGACATATACCACTGAGACATCCAATCTCTCACCAACACACCCATACACACACTCACCCGCCCATACAGCTGTTTCCACATGCAATCTTGAACCCATACATCCAGTGAATCAACCACTCACACATCTATGCACAGAGTCACACACCTCCCACCCACCCACACACACACTCAGTCTCCCATACAAATACTCAGGCAACCAATCAATAACCCATATAGACACTCATGTAGCTACTGACCAACACATGCAGCAGCTTACACAACAACAGACATACTGATGCACACATTCAGACAGTTTAGTCACTAACGCATGTATTCAGTAAGACACATGTAATCACTCACTTATACAGTCAGTCACACACCTACTAAATCCTTCATCCAGACACTTATACACCCACTCATTCTTCAATACACCTTGGCATATATATAAAACATATTTAAACTTTACAGAAACACACAGTCACTGGATGATGTCATCGGTGATGTCATTTGAGATGTCATCAGTGATGTCACTGACCATGTCATGAATGATGTAATATGTGACGTCATCAGCAGTGCATTGCGGGGCGCGAGTTATAGTTAGCTGAACTAACTATAACGGGGAATTTCTATGGTTTTGTACGAGTGAAATGTCCAACTAACTATAACATCCCTGAAACCTATGGTTTTTTCAGTGAATTTCTAAGGTTTTTAAATGCTAATTTCTAACTATAACGGGCCTGAAACCTATGGTTTTTTCAGTGAAAATATATATATATATATATATATATATATATATATATCCAAATGAAGACGCTCAGCATTGGAAGCATCCACTCACGGCATGTCAACTTTCTTTATTGTTAGCAGGAGCAGAAGGCAAAGTAACTTCACTGTGATTGTTCTTTACGCCTTTAGGTCCATACGCGTTTCGGGCGTTCCGTCGCCCTTTATCACTGGCAAGGCATCACAGGGTAGAAGCGGCAAACAGTGGTATCGCTGTAATGGCAAATTCTTATATCCCGCCCGGATGGGCGTGTCCACCATGTGCATTATGGTCTCCGTAGTCACATCATTTCCTTTAGTAGGTACCGCTACATTATCCCCTTCGTATCAATACTTAACGTTAGTGCCATGTTGCTTTTTGGTTGCTAACAAAACATGCCGTTCCAACAGCGCCTTATTAGTGAAAGCGCTAGAGCTGCACCGTCAGACGCTCAGCCTTCTGCTCCTGCTAACAATAAAGAAAGTTGACATGCCGTGAGTGGTGCTTCCAATGCTGAGCGTCTTCATTTGGAATTTGTAGCGGCCTGCTCTGGTCGCGGAAGCACCCCGCTGCTGACGGTGCAGCTCTAGCGCTTTCACTAATAAGGCGCTGTTGGAACGGCATGTTTTGTTAGCAACCAAAAAGCAACATGGCACTAACGTTAAGTATTGATACAAAGGGGATAATGTAGCGGTACCTACTAAAGGAAATGATGTGACTACGGAGACCATAATGCACATGGTGGACACGCCCATCCGGGCGGGATATAAGAATTTGCCATTACAGCGATACCACTGTTTGCCGCTTCTACCCCGTGATGCCTTGCCAGTGATAAAGGGCGACGGAACGCCCGAAACGCGTATGGACCTAAAGGCGTAAGAACAATCACAGTGAAGTTACTTTGCCTTCTGCTCCTGCTAACAATAAAGAAAGTTGACATGCCGTGAGTGGTGCTTCCAATGCTGAGCGTCTTCATTTGGAATTTGTAGCGGCCTGCTCTGGTCGCGGAAGCACCCCGCTGCTGACGGTGCAGCTCTAGCGCTTTCACTAATAAGGCGCTGTTGGAACGGCATGTTTTGTTAGCAACCAAAAAGCAACATGGCACTAACGTTAAGTATTGATACGAAGGGGATAATGTAGCGGTACCTACTAAAGGAAATGATGTGACTACGGAGACCATAATGCACATGGTGGACACGCCCATCCGGGCGGGATATAAGAATTTGCCATTACAGCGATACCACTGTTTGCCGCTTCTACCCCGTGATGCCTTGCCAGTGATAAAGGGCGACGGAACGCCCGAAACGCGTATGGACCTAAAGGCGTAAAGAACAATCACAGTGAAGTTACTTTGCCTTCTGCTCCTGCTAACAATAAAGAAAGTTGACATGCCGTGAGTGGTGCTTCCAATGCTGAGCGTCTTCATTTGGAATTTGTAGCGGCCTGCTCTGGTCGCGGAAGCACCCCGCTGCTGACGGTGCAGCTCTAGCGCTTTCACTAATAAGGCGCTGTTGGAACGGCATGTTTTGTTAGCAACCAAAAAGCAACATGGCACTAACGTTAAGTATTGATACGAAGGGGATAATGTAGCGGTACCTACTAAAGGAAATGATGTGACTACGGAGACCATAATGCACATGGTGGACACGCCCATCCGGGCGGGATATAAGAATTTGCCATTACAGCGATACCACTGTTTGCCGCTTCTACCCCGTGATGCCTTGCCAGTGATAAAGGGCGACGGAACGCCCGAAACGCGTATGGACCTAAAGGCGTAAAGAACAATCACAGTGAAGTTACTTTGCCTTCTGCTCCTGCTAACAATAAAGAAAGTTGACATGCCGTGAATGGTGCTTCCAATGCTGAGCGTCTTCATTTGGAATTTGTAGCGGCCTGCTCTGGTCGCGGAAGCACCCCGCTGCTGACGGTGCAGCTCTAGCGCTTTCACTAATAAGGCGCTGTTGGAACGGCATGTTTTGTTAGCAACCAAAAAGCAACATGGCACTAACGTCAAGTATTGATACGAAGGGGATAATGTAGCGGTACCTACTAAAGGAAATGATGTGACTACGGAGACCATAATGCACATGGTGGACACGCCCATCCGGGCGGGATATAAGAATTTGCCATTACAGCGATACCACTGTTTGCCGCTTCTACCCCGTGATGCCTTGCCAGTGATAAAGGGCGACGGAACGCCCGAAACGCGTATGGACCTAAAGGCGTAAAGAACAATCACAGTGAAGTTACTTTGCCTTCTGCTCCTGCTAACAATAAAGAAAGTTGACATGCCGTGAGTGGTGCTTCCAATGCTGAGCGTCTTCATTTGGAATTTGTAGCGGCCTGCTCTGGTCGCGGAAGCACCCCGCTGCTGACGGTGCAGCTCTAGCGCTTTCACTAATAAGGCGCTGTTGGAACGGCATGTTTTGTTAGCAACCAAAAAGCAACATGGCACTAACGTTAAGTATTGATACGAAGGGGATAATGTAGCGGTACCTACTAAAGGAAATGATGTGACTACGGAGACCATAATGCACATGGTGGACACGCCCATCCGGGCGGGATATAAGAATTTGCCATTACAGCGATACCACTGTTTGCCGCTTCTACCCCGTGATGCCTTGCCAGTGATAAAGGGCGACGGAACGCCCGAAACGCGTATGGACCTAAAGGCGTAAAGAACAATCACAGTGAAGTTACTTTGCCTTCTGCTCCTGCTAACAATAAAGAAAGTTGACATGCCGTGAGTGCTGCTTCCAATGCTGAGCGAGAGCACCCGGTTGACAAATTCCCAAAATCCGTATCGCCAAGCGAAGTAAATACACTCTCAGGAAACAACGACAAGTATATCAGGAAGTTTATTATGCTTCCACGCTACGCGTTTCGGCAGTTACGCCTTGCTCACACAATGGAAGTGAGATTGAAATCACCCATATGTACTGACCACGGTGATCGCCACGTACATCATAATAATGGAAAGAGGACTTGCAGACAAACACAGAATCATGTTGTATAGCGGCCATATTGGAAGGGAAGTAAATCGCCCAATACGATATATATTATAAGTAATTGGCATGTGAAAGGACTTTACATCGCATCGCCCTGTTGTTAAATGTGCATCATATTCTCATCAAGTAATTAATCATGCTAGAATAAAATTCCTGATATACTTGTCGTTGTTTCCTGAGAGTGTATTTACTTCGCTTGGCGATACGGATTTTGGGAATATATATATATATATATATTACCTACTGGCAGTTGCCAGTAGGTAGTTAGGACCTTGTTTCTATTCAAAAAGCGTTTTTTCTTTTGCCAATATCTTTGGCGCCGTTTGACGACTCTTCACGAAATTTTCAAAACTAATGGTTCACTCAGGTCAGCTCCTATCTTGAAAGTTTCGGGGTGATTTGTCAAGCGGGGGCCAAGAAAAAAGGGGGGTCCCAAAACGCGTTTTTCCCTTGTTAATTTCCATAGGAACTTTAGACACGGCTACAGCCCGAACTGCTGAACGGAATTACACCAAATTTGGCAAAAAGGTACCTCTTGGTTCAGAAAGCGACCTTTTTTTAAATGGTGTAAATCTGTTCAGGAGTTGCTGAGAAATTCAAAAAATAAAAATATCGATATCTGAGGGCCGAGGAGGATTCGCAAACCCTCCCGAGCACAAGCTTGATTCTGATTGGCTGTCAACACTCCAAACCAGGAAGTGTTGGCAGCCATCTTGTGACTCAGTAAAACCAAGTCACAAGAAAACAGTTAAAAAGAGGGAGAAAAACAAGAAAAGGGGGCAGGGTAGATACACCCTGACCCCCTAGGCCTGCTCAGGGGGTCCCACGAGGACCCCCCAGGGCCCAAAAAAATCATTTTTTTTAAATAATTTCGTCCGAATTCGCGCTGGGTGAAGAGGTCCTCTTGTGTCCTGAGGACATCAGGACTAAAGTGGACTTCCTCCCCCGAGCAGCAGTGCGCCAGGAGGCACGTTTGCAGAGTGGTGTAAAAATGGGGCGTGGCCTCGGACCACTCTCAGCAATCCAGCTGTGAGGGGCTTACTGGAGGCACCTGGTGGGCTAGTTGGCCCCTAGGGACCAACAGGAAGCAAGAGGACTTCATCCCCCAACCAAGAGCGCGCCAGGAGGCACGTTTGCAGAGTGGTGGAGAAAGGGGGCATGGCCTGTGTCCACCTCTCAGCAATCCCACTAGCTAGGGCTTACTGGGGGTGTCAGGTAGGCTAGTTGGCTCCTAAGGACCCCCAGCAGCGAAGGGGACTTTAATCCCCATCCAAGAGCGCGCCAGGAGGCGTGTTTGTAGAGTGATGGGCAAAGGGGGCGTAGCCTGCTATGAGAACTTACCAATCCTGCTGTGTGTGGGACTTACTGGAGGTAATAGGAGGGGTAGTTGGCCCCCAAAGATGTCCTTGTGGGCCAACTACTCCTCCTGTTACCTCCAGTAAAGCCCACACAGTGGGATTGCTAAGAGGTCTTCGGAGGCCACACCCCCCTTTCTCTACCACTGTGCAAACGCACCTCTTGGCACACTACGGGTTGGGGGATGAAGTCCAATTTACTCCCGAGGGACTTTGGGGGCCAAGAAGCTCTCCTGGTACATCCTGTAAGTCCTATGCAGCGGAATTCCTGAGCACTGGTCGGAGGCCCAGCACCCTTTCTCCACTACTCTGCAAACGCGACTACCAGTTAAAGAAGCATTTGTAATGTAATAGGCCTTGCATTTGCAACAGTTAGAGTTATTGGCATTGTAAATGTAAACGTTTTTTACTAATGTTTTTTGGAGTGGAGTGGATGTACGTTGTGTGTAGTGGAATTATGTGGTATGTTGTGCAGTGAAATTATGTGGATAGGAAGTATGTTGTATTTAGTGTATAGGAATTATGTAGATTGGGATTATTTGTTATGGAGAGTAATTATGTGGTATGGTAGTGTGTGTTGTGGAGTGGTAACCTCAGGTTTAGTCTTCCTCGTTTCCATAGAAGCTAAACTATGAACTCAATGAGACAAAAAAAAAGAAGGAATCACTGAGGAGCACTTCTGGACCTAGTCAGAGGTATGAGCAGGGCCACTGGAATTATGCGACTGTTTGCCTGCACCGACTTTTGCACAATTATACATTTTCCGCATTAGCCACATAATCCATCATCTGCTGCCTAATCTGCAGATTTGAACAAAAAGCCTTGTTTCTAGCTCAAATGGCTCAAACGTTACCAAAAATGCAGCAACAAGTGTTACAGCGTGGTGGAAGGTCCTTTGTAAACCTAGAATGGTCACCTGTTACTTATTGCTAAATGTGGGTGTTAAATTGATACTAATGGTGTGCAAGCCACTCTTGCTTCTTTCTGCGCCTCTCTTGCCTCTTTCTGCATTTCTGTTGCTTCTTTATGCACCTTTCTTTCTTTTCTGCACTTTTCTTGTTTCTTTCTGCAAATCTCTTCTACTTTCTGCACCTCTTTTCCCTCTTTCTGCACCTCACTTGCTTCTTTGTGCACCCCTGTTCCCTCTTTCTGCACCTCTCTTGCCTCTTTCTGCATCCCTCTTTCTGCCCTCCTGCCTCTTTCTGCACCTCTGTTCCTTGTTTCTGCACTTCTTTTGTTTCTTTCTGCACCTCTCTTGCTTCTTTCTGCACACCTCTTGTCTCTTTCTCCACCCCTCTTCCCCCTTTCTGCATCTCTGGTGCTTCTTTCTGCACTTCTCTTGTCTCTTTCTCCACCCTCTTCCCTCTTTCTGCACCTCTGTTGCTTCTTTCTGCACCTCTCTTGCTTCTTTCTGCACCCCGTGCCTCTTTCACACCCCTCTTCCCGCACCCCTTTTGCCTCTTTCTGCACCTTTGTTCCTTCTTTCTGCACTTCTTTTGTTTCTTTCTGCATATCTTTTGCTTCTTTCTGCACCCCACGTGCCTCTTTCTGCACCCCTCTTCCCTCTTTTTGCACCCCTCTTGCTTCTTTCTGCACCTTTGTTGCTTCTTTCTGCACTCCTCTTGCTTCTTTCTGCACTACTCGTGCCTCTTTCACACCCCTCTTTGTGCACCCCTCTTGTTTCTTTCTGCACCTCTCACTTCTTTCTGCACCCCTTTTTCCTCATTCTGCACCCCTCTTCCCTCTTTCTGCACCCCTCTTGCCTCTCTCTGCACCCCTCTTGCCTCTCTCTGCACCTCTGTTCCTTCTTTCTGCACTTCTTCTGTTTCTTTCTGCAGCTCTCTTGCTTCTTTCTGCACCCCCTTGCCTCTTTCTCCACCCATCCACCCTCTTTCTGCACCCCTGTTGCCTCTTTCTGCACCTCTGTTCTTTCTTTCTGCACTTCTTTTGTTTCTTTCTGCACATCTCTTGCTTCTTTCTGCACACCACGTACCTCTTTTTGCACCCCTCTTGCCTCTTTCTGCACCTTTGTTGCTTCTTTCTGCACTCCTCTTGCTTCTTTCTGCACTCCTCGTGCCTCTTTCACACCCCCTCTTCCCTCTTTGTGCACCCCTCTTGCCTCTTTCTGCACCTCTGTTCTTTCTTTCTGCACTTCTTTTGTTTCTTTCTGCACATCTCTTGCTTCTTTCTGCACACCACGTACCTCTTTTTGCACCCCTCTTGCCTCTTTCTGCACCTTTGTTGCTTCTTTCTGCACTCCTCTTGCTTCTTTCTGCACTCCTCGTGCCTCTTTCACACCCCTCTTCCCTCTTTGTGCACCCCTCTTGCCTCTTTCTGCACCTCTGTTCTTTCTTTCTGCACTTCTTTTGTTTCTTTCTGCACCTCTCGCTTCTTTTTGCACCCCTTTTGCCTCTTTCTGCACCCCTCTTGCCTCTTTCTGCACCTCTGTTCCTTATTTCTGCACTTTTTTTGTTTCTTTCTGCAGCTCTCATGCTTCTTTCTGCACCCCCTTGCCTCTTTCTCCATCCCTCTCCCCTCTTTTTGTACTCCTGTTGCCCCTTTCTGCACCTCTGTTCCTTCCTTCTGCACTTATTTGTTTCTTTCTGCACGTCTCTTGCATCTTTCTGCACCCCTCGTGCCTCTTTCTGCACCCCTTTTCCCTCTTTCTGTATCATTCTTGCCTCTCTCTGCACCTCTGTTCCTTCTTTCTGCACTTCTTTTGTTTCTTTCTACAGGTCTCTTGCTTCTTTCTACACCCCCTTGCCTCTTTCTCCACCCCTCTTCCCTCTTTCTGCACTCCTGTTGCCCCTTTCTGCACCTCTGTTCCTTCTTTCTGCACTTCTTTTGTTTCTTTCTGCACGTCTCTTGCTTCTTTCTGCACCCCTCGTGCCTCTTTCTGCACCCCTGTTGCCTCTTTCTGCACCTCTGTTCCTTCTTTCTGCACTTCTTTAGTTTCTTTCTGCAGTTCTCTTGTCATTTTCTGCACCTCTCTCGCCTCTTTATGCACCTCACTTGCCTCTTTCTGCACTTCTCTTGCTTCTTTCTACACCCCCTTGCCTCTTTCTCCACCCCTCTTCCCTCTTTCTGCACTCCTGTTGCCCCTTTCTGCACCTCTGTTCCTTCTTTCTGCACTTCTTTTGTTTCTTTCTGCACGTTTCTTGCTTCTTTCTGCACCCCTCGTGCCTCTTTCTGCACCCCTGTTGCCTCTTTCTGCACCCCTCTTGCCTTTTTCTGCACCCCTCTTTCCTCTTTCTGCACCTCTCTTGCCTCTTTCTGCATCCCTGTTCCCTCTTTCTGCACCTTTCCTGCCTCTTTCTATACGTCTCTTGCCTCTCTGTACCTCTGTTGCTTCTTTCTGCACTTCTCTTGCCTCTTTCTGCACCCTTCGCGCCACTTTCAGCACCTCTGTTGCTTCTTTCTGCACTTCTCTTCCTTCTTTCTGCACCCCTCCTGCCTCTTTCGGTACCCCTCTTGCCTCTTTGTGCACCTCCCCTACCTGTTTCTGCACCCCTCTTGCCTCTTTCTGCACCCTTCTTTCCTCTTTCTGCACCCCTCTTGCCTCTTTCTGCACCTCTTTTGCTTCTTTCTGCATTTCTCTTGCCTCTTTCTGCACCCCTATAGCCTCTTTCTGCACCTCTGTTGGTTCTTTCTGCACTGCTCTTGCTTCTTTCTGCACCTCTGTTGTTTCTTTCTGTACTTCTCTTGCTTCTTTCTACACCTCTCTTGCTTCTTTCTGCACCCCACTTGCCTCTTTCTGCACACTTCTTCCCTCTTTGTGCATCTCTCTTGCCTCTTTCTGCACCTCTCTTGCCTCTTTCTGCACCCCTCTAGCCTCTTTCCGCATCTCTTTTGCTTTTTTCTGCTCTTCTTTTGCCTCTCTCTTTACCGCTCTTGCCTCCTTCTGCACCTCTGTTGTTTCTTACTGCACTGCTCTTGCTTCTTTCTGCACCTCTCTTGTGAATTTCTGCACCCCTCTTGCCTCTTTCGGCACCCCTCTTCTCTCTTTCTGCACCCATGTTCCCTCTTTCTGCACCTCTTCTGCCTGTTTCTGCACCTCTGCTGCCTCTTTCTGAACTTCTCTTGCCTCTTTCTGCACCTCTGTTGCTTCTTTCTGCACTTCTCTTGCCTCTTTCTGCACCCCTCTTCCCTCTTTTTGCACATCTGTTGCTTCTTTCTATACTTCTCTTGCTTCTTTCCGCAACTCTCTTGCCTTTTTCTGCACCATTCTTCCCTCTTTCTGCTCCTCTCTTGCCTCTTTCTGCACCTCTCTTGCTTCTTTCTGCACATCTCTTGCCTCTTCTGCACCCTTCTTCCCTCTTTCTGCACCACTCTTGCCTCTTTCTGCACACACAGGGATACTTTTAAACTGACCTCAGGCTCAGCAGTGCACACATGCAAGTGCAGAAAAGGGCTGCTGGCCTCTAAACTCCCATGCCCTACTATATGCTAGGGACTTAGAGGTAGTTTTAATCCCCCTGCACTTTTATGTACTAGGGCCTTACAGGGGAGGTCATGCCAACCACAGGGGTACCCCAACCCATAGTGTACCCTAGTGTATGTAGGTTTTTTCACTGTATTCTAAGTGTCTTTCAGCATAGCACTGGCTCCGGGCCTGGTTAGGCAGAGCCCAGGGTCAGTCAGAGTCAGTTACCATCAGTACCAGTCAGCAAAAAGTTGGGGGGTGCCGAGGGCTGAGAATGACTTTGCAACAAGGCCTCTTTCTGCACCTCTGTTGGTTCTTTCTGCATATCTCTTGCTTCTTTCTGCACCTTTATTCCTCTTTCTGGACTTCTGTTGCCTCTTTCTGCATTTCTCTTGCTTCTTTCTGTGCCTTTCTTCCTCTTCCTGCACATGTCCTACCTCTGTAGGCATAGTTAGAAATTAGCATTTAAAAAACCTTTGAAATTCACTGAAAAAACCATAGGTTTCAGGGATATTATAGTTAGAAATTTGCATTTAAAAACCTTTGAAATTTACTGAAAAAACCATAGGTTTCAGGGACGTTATAGTTAGAAATTAGCATTTAAAAACCTTGGAAATTCACTGAAAAAAACACAGGTTTCAGGGACGTTATAGTTGGACATTTCACTCATACAAAACCAGAGAAATTTTGCCGTTATAGTTAGTTGAGCTAACTATAACTCGCACCCCGCAATGCACTGCTGATGACGTCACATATTACATCATTCATGACATGGTCAGTGATATCACTGATGACATCACTGATGACATCTCAAATGACATCACTGATGACATCATCCACGTGATAATCTGATGCACCTCCTCACACCCTAATATAACCTTTGATACACCCACTCTAAAATACAGACTACCATTTTCGAAGCCATAGACACACCAATACCAGTTACTACACACCCACTCACTGATTCCTAGATCTACACACACATCCACTCATTCACCCATACAGTCACTCATACATGCAGTCACTCATCAATAGAGCACTGTCATATGCACTCATACACCTATACAGACACTCACACACCGCCACTCATCCATAGAGTTACTCACACACCTGGTCAGTCATGCAAAGAATCAATCACACTCCCATTTACTCACCTATACAGTTATACACACACCACCTCACTTATTCATACAGATACTAACACATACTTACTCTCTTATACAATCACTGATAGAAGCACACACTCATCCATACAGCCACACTCACAATCACTCACTCTCACATATAGTCATTTATATACTCCAACACTCACATATACTGCCTTTCACATATGTAGTTACTCAACATGTACCACTGAGACATCCATTCACTCACCAACACACCCATACATACACTCACCCACCCATACAGCCCTTCACAGATGCACTCTTGAACCCATACACCCAGTGAATCACCCACTCACACATCTATGCACAGAGTCACACACACCCCACCCACCCACACAGACACTCAGGCACCCATACAGATACTCAGACAACCAATCAATAGCCTATATAAACACTCATGTAGCTACTCACCAACCCATGCAGCCGCTTACACACCAACTGACAGACTGATACAGACATTCACACAGTTTAGTCACTAACCCATGCATTCAGTAAGACACGTTTAATCACTCACTTATACAGTCAGTCACGCACCTACTAAATCATCCATTCAGACACTTATACACCCACTCATTCTTCAATACACCTTGGCATATATATATAAAACATATTTAAACTTTACAGAAACACACAGTCACTGGATGATGTCATCAGTGACGTCATTTGAGATGTCATCAGTGATGTCATCAGTGAAGTCACTGACCATGTCATGAATGATGTAATATGTGACGTCATCAGCAGTGCATTGCGGGGGTGCGAGTTATAGTTAGCTCAACTAACTATAACGGCCGAATTTCTCTGGTTTTGTACGAGTGAAATGTCCAACCAACTATAACGTCCCTGAAACCTGTGGTTTTTTCAGTGAATTTCTAAGGTTTTTTAAATGCTAATTTCTAACTATAACGTACCTGAAACCTATGGTTTTTTCAGTGAATATATATATAGAAAGATAATTAAGAAAAACTGGCACCTTATCCGTCAAGATCCAGTAATTGGTGAATCAGTCCCTGTAAGACCTGCAATAACATACAGCAGGGGTACATCAATGAAAGATGTCTTAGTCAATAATGACCCATGCGGCCCATTGGTAAAAAACACATGGTTGAGTCAAAGACTGGGATTTTTCAAGTGCAAAATTTGCAAAGCCTGCCAACATGGAATATCAATGACAAGTTATACGACTCCATTTGGCGGGAAAGACAGAATTATAGACAAAGCATTAAATTGCAAAACGGACCATGTGGTATATGTGCTGGAATGCCCCTGTAAACTAAAATATATAGGGAGCACCATTTTACAGGGGCACAAAAGGGTGCTCCAGCACATAAGAGCCATTAAAAATAATGACCAAACATATCCCGTGGCCCGCCATTTTAACGAAAACCATGGTGGCAATGTTAAGGATCTTAAATATTATTTTATTGATTCGATCCCCATAAATAAAAGAGGAGGGATCGGGTAAAGGCCCTTCGTAAACTAGAAATGCACTACATTTTAAATCTCGATACCAAACACCCTAAGGGGTTAAACACCTCAGAGGAATTGCATGCTAGTCTATATTAATTGAATAAACAATTAAAAAAATTCTAAGTAATCCCGGGACTGATCAATAAACTGAAGACTTTTAAAAGTATTAAAAGAAAAGAAGAAAATATATGATTTCCAATGAAATTGAGTAAAGCCGTCCTTCTATCCTTAAATTTTAACTCACTTTATTTACACAGTTTTTACACATATAAATCAATTTTAGAATAGTATGTCACTTTCCTTCTTTTAAATATTTATAATCACACATAGAAATAGCAGAGGAATCGTAATATAAGGTGCTCATGAAGGGACTCTCTTAGTCCAAGAGCGTAAATGTTGGCATATTTAGTCCTTATCCTCTAAAAATATCTGAGGTACTCATATGTAGATTAGATCAAATCAGCAAGTTAGAACGAGACATTTATGTATTTATTTATTGTTGTTGAATGGTATATGGATATTTATTTATTTATATATATCATGAATTGTATATTTATAGATTTTATTGAACTTGACATTTACAAATCTATTTTATTATTTATTGATTCATGGAGCAATTGATATTATGTAATATATATTGTTAACATTGGGGTCGGAACTACAAACATATAATTAGTGCATTAGTGCATCGTATAACAGGACTAATTTAAATGCTTTCGAATGCCTTGAGGATAAATTTTACCTCTTTTCTTTCCATGAATTCAACTGCTGTTGATAGGCACTGGTCACTTTAAGTCACAATCACGTGATGGTGAAAAGGCAAAAAAAGTTAAAAAAAGAAAAAAAAGTTTGGTGTATTTAAAGAAACTGTTGTAATGTGGAGCGCGTCATGTGATCAAGTCCCCTGGGAGGGACGAAACGCGTCATGGCTGCTGCATTTGTTTGGGAGCAAGAATAAACATTGCAGAATTTGAATTTGGTGGTTCGTGCTCGTTCTTTGCGTGTTTGGTAATGACGCAACTGGAAGGAGTATTCTGTGATATATATATATATATATATATATATATATATATATATATATGTATATATATATTATCTACTGGCGGTCGCCAGTAGATAGTTATAGTTACAACCTATTATCCATAGGAAATCCGCGACATTCTATTTGAAATAACTCTCTTGCCGGTTGACGTATCTTCGCAAAATTTTCAAACTTTGTGGCCCGCTCCGGTCCGCTCCTACCCTGAAAGTCTCGGGGGATTCGTCAAGCGGGGGCCGAGAAAAAGGGGGTCCCAAACGCGTTTTCCCCATGCAATTTTCCATAGGAAACTTTAGACACGGCTACAGCCCGAACTGCTGAACGGAATTACACCAAATTTGGCAAAGAGGTAGTTCTTGGTTCAGAAAGAACCCTTTTGTTAAATGGTGTAAATCCGTTCAGTAGTTGCTGAGAAAATCAAAAGTAAAAAGATAGTGATATCTATGGCCGAGTAGGGTCCGCGTACCCTCCCGATCACGAGCTGCATGTTAATTGGTTGTCAGCTGGCTGTCAACATTCCGATTCAGGAAATGTTGGCAGCCATTTTGTCCCTCGGTAGAACCGAGGGACAGAAACAAGTGCGCAAAGCGCACAAAGGGGGCAGGGTAGAAACACCCTGACCCCTAGGTTTGCTCAGGGGTCCCACAAGGACCCCCTGGGCAAAAAAAATAAAAAAATTTTTAAAAATCGGCAGGATGCGCTCAGGGTGCGCGAATCCTGCCGAGAATCGAGCGCGGTCTCCCGCGCTCGATGTTAATTGGCCTCCGGGTGGGCCAAGTCCCGGGGGCATGCTGGGGGGTTAATTTTATGTGTGGGGGCCTCTAAGGGCCCCCAAGCCCGGGGACCACCACCTCCCGGGGCTTCTTTTTTAAATTAAAAACCTGTGTGGGGGGCTCCAGCCCCCACACGCCCGGGGACCACCACCTCCCCGGGGCACTAAGAAAAATTAAAATGGGGGTCCGTTTTGGACCCCCAAGCCCCAGGGACCACCACCTCCCCGGGGCTTTCAAAATGTAGGGAGGGGGCCGCGCGGCCCCCTCCTGGAGCCTGTGGTGGCCCTGGGGACCGCCACCCCCAGGGCCGGCTCCTGCAGTGTCCCGGGTGCCTACCCCCGGGACACTGCTGTTTGCAATGACAGGACGGGAGCCTCGCGGCTCCGTCCTGTCATTGCAAACTTGCTTTGGATATTGGAAGCGAGAGCAGGAAACCTGCTCTCTCTTCCAATATCCAAAGCTGATTGCTTTCCACATGGGGAGCAGCATGTTAGCTGCTCCCCATGTGTAGCACATGCCGGCTCCCGTAGGACACGGGGAGCCGGCGGGACTGTGGGGGCTTGGGGACCCCCACAGTCCCCAACGAGAGGCCAGGCCCCGGGGATGGGGTCCCCGGGGCCATAAGTGGCCACGGAGGGGGCCACGCAGCCCCCTCCCCAAAGTAAAAAAAGGAAAAAAAAATAAAAAAAGTGCAAGGCCGGCCCGGGGATGGGGTCCCCGGGGCCTTAATGGCCTGAGGAGGGGGCCACGCAGCCCCCTCCAAATAAAAAAAGAGGCCATGCCCCGGGGATGGGGTCCCGGGGCCAATACAGGCCCAGGGAAGGGGGCCACGCGGCCCCCTTCCCGTTTTTTTTAATTTATTTTAATTTTTAAAAGGGGGTAAGGCCCTGGGGGATGGGGTCCCCAGGGCCTAAAAATAGGAAAAAGGAAGGGGGCCACACAGCCCCCTTCAGGGGGAAAAAAACGATCGGGCCCGTAGGCCCCGCCCCTTCCTTCACCACTCTGCAAACGCGCCCCTGGCCTTGCAGAGAGGTGTATAGAGGCATCGCCCCTTTTTACACCTCTCTGCAACGCAGCTCTATGGCGCTTTTTGGAGGTATATGGTGGGCTAGTTGCACCCCAGGGACCCTCAGGATTCAAGGGGAGTTAATCCCCCGACTTAAAACGCGCCACGGGGCGCGTTTGCACAGTGGTGAAGGGAGGGGCGGGGCTTCAGGTGACATGTGTGCAAACAGGCCCCGTGGCGCGTTTTAAGATGGGGAATTAAATCCTCTTCAATCCTGAGGGTCCCTGGGGGCCAACTAGCCCAACAGGTACGTCCAGAAAGCGCCACAGAGCTGCGTTGCAGAGAGGTGTAAAAGGGGTGTGGCCTCTGTACATGTCTCTGCAACGCAGCCCCTGGCGCATACTGGAGGTTCCTGGTGGGCTAGTTGGCCCGTAGGGACCCTCATGATTCAAGGGGACTTAATCCCCCAACTTAAAACGTGCCACGGGGCGCGTTTGCACAGATGTCACCTCAGGCCCCGCCCCCTCCCTTCACCATTGTGCAAATATTCCTCTAAAATCAGCCGAAATACGAATTCTGATTTACTCACCTGTTATCAGGAGAGACCTCAGTGCTGCATCTTTCAGCCCAGTACTAATCCTGAAAAGTAATTTTAACCGTACTTACCAGTAACTTGAATTTCCTTCCATAGGCTAACATTGACTGGTTTCACTTGGAAATTCTTCTAAGTGTGGAGTTTTGGAACTTTAAAATATTCCTCTAAAATCAGCCGAAATACGAATTCCGATTTACTCACCTGCTATCAGGAGAGACCTCAGTGCTGCATCTTTCAGCCCAGTACTGGTCCTGAAAAGTAATTTTAACCGTACTTACCGGTAACTTGAATTTCCTTCATAGGCTAACATTGACTGGTTTCACTTGGAAATTCTTCTAAGTGTGGAGTTTTGGAACTTTAAAATATTCCTCTAAAATCAGCCGAAATACGAATTCCGATTTACTCACCTGTTATCAGGAGAGACCTCAGTGCTGTATCTTTCAGCCCAGTACTGGTCCTGAAAAGTAATTTTAACCGTACTTACCAGTAACTTGAATTTCCTTCCATAGGCTAACATTGACTGGTTTCACTTGGAAATTCTTCTAAGTGTGGAGTTTTGGAACTTTAAAATATTCATCTAAAATCAGCCGAAATACGAATTCCGATTTACTCATCTGTTATCAGGAGAGACCTCAGTGCTGCATCTTTCAGCCCAGTACTGATCCTCAAAAGTAATTTTAACCGTACTTACCAGTAACTTGAATTTCCTTCCATAGGATATCATTGCCTGCTTTTTGCTGAAAAAGTTTCTAAGTGTTGATTTTTGAAACGTACAAATATTCCTCTAAAATCAGCCGAAATACGAATTCCGATTTACTCACCTGTTATAAGGAGAGACCTCAGTGCTGTATCTTTCAGCCCAGTACTGGTCCTGAAAAGTAATTTTAACCGTACTTACCAGTAACTTATATTTTCTTCCATAGGAATCCATTGTCTGGTTTTCAGCAGAAAAGTTTCAAAGTGTCGATTTTCACAAACTACAAATATTCCTTAAAAATCGCCTGTATGACTTAAACGCATTCTTTCAACTGTTTACAGGAGATGCACCAGTGCTGGATCCAGGATCCAACACTGAGTAAGAAAAAGTAACGATAACAGTTTTTACCTGCTAAGTGAATTTCCTTCCATAGGATAACATTGGTGATTCTATGAGAAAAAGTTTCTAAGTGTCAACTTTTAAAATACAATAATATTCCTTAAAAATCACGACTGTAACCAAAACGCTTTTACTCAACTGTTTACAGGAGATGTACCAGGACTGAATCTAGGATCCAGTCCTGTGGTTAGAAAAGTAATCCATAAAGTAACTAATTGCATTTAACTAGAAATTCACATTGAGCTGAATGTTGCATTGTGTATGAAAATGTGTTGCCCATTGCAACAACTGTAACTACTGTACTTAAAAGTCTATTGCCTATGTGCAAAGTATTTAAACTAAAGTAATTCATTCTGAGAAAGTATTTTTTGTAATGTAATGTATAATGTAATTACAATGTAATTTAAAAAATAAAATATGTAAAAGAAATTGTTTCTAAAAATGTAGTAAATCAGTGTGAAAAAATTAATATAAAAATTAATACATTTAAAAATTGTCATTTAAAAAACCTTTGAAATTCACTGAAAAAACCGTAGGTTTCAGGCACGTTATAGTTACAAATTAGCATTTTAAAAACCTTTGAAATTCACTGAAAAAACCATAGGTTTCAGACACGTTATAGTTAGAAATTAGCATTTAAAAAACCTTTGAAATTCACTGAAAAAACCATAGGTTTTAGGGACAGTTATAGTTAGTTGGACATTGCACTCGTACAAAACCCGTGAAATTCCCCCGTTATAGTTAGTTCAGCTAACTATAACTCGCGCCCCGCAATGCACTGCTGATGACGTCACATATTACATCACTCATGACATGGTCAGTGACATCACTGATGACATCACTGATGACATCTCAAATGACATCACTGATGACATCATCCACGTGATAATCTGATGCAGCTCCTCACACCCTAATATAACCTTTGATACACCCAATCTAAATTACAGAGTGCCATTCGCAAAACCATAGACACTCCAACACCAATAACTACATACCCACTCACTGATTCTTAGGTCTACACACACACATCCACTCACTCACCCGTACAGTCACTCATACTTATGGTCACTCAGTACAGGACTATCATATGCACTCTTACTCCTATATAGACAGTCAAACACCGCCACTCATCCATAGAGGTACTCACACACCTAGTCAGTCATGCAAATAATTAAACACACTGCCATTTACTCACCTATACAGTTATACACACACCAGCTCACTTAATCATACAAATACTAGCACATTGTTACGCTCTTATACAATCACTGATACAAGCACACACTCATCCATACAGCCACTATCACAATCACTCACTCTGCTTATAGCTATTTATATACTCCAATACACATATATACTGCCTTTCACATATGTAGTTACTCACACATGTACCACTGGGACATACATTCACTCACTAACACACTCTTACACACACTTACCCACCCATACAGTCTATCACAGATGCACTCTTGAAACCATCCACCCAGTGAATCACCCACTCACACATCTATGCACAGTCGCACACACCCCATCCACACAAACACTCAGGCACCCATACAGATACTCATAGAACCAATCAATAACCCATATAGACACTCATGTAGCTATTCGCAAATCCATGCATCCACTTACACACCAACAGACGGATACAGACATTCACACAGTTTAGTCACTAACCCATGCATTCAGTAAGATACGTTTAATCACTCACTTGTAGAGTCAGTCACGCACGTACTAAATCATCCATTCAGACACTTATACACCCACTCATTCTTCAATACGCCTTTCCCTATATATATTAAACATATTTAAACTTTACAGAAACACACAGTCACTGGATGATGTCATCAGTGATGTCATTTGAGATGTCATCAGTGATGTCATCAGTGATGTCACTGACCATGTCATGAGTGATGTAATATGTGACGTCATCAGCAGTGCATTGCGGGCGCGAGTTATAGTTAGCTGAACTAACTATAACGGGGGAATTTCACGGGTTTTGTACGAGTGCAATGTCCAACTAACTATAACTGTCCCTAAAACCTATGGTTTTTTCAGTGAATTTCAAAGGTTTTTTAAATGCTAATTTCTAACTATAACGTTTCTGAAACCTATGGTTTTTTCAGTGAATTTCAAAGGTTTTTAAAATGCTAATTTGTAACTATAACGTGCCTGAAACCTACGGTTTTTTCAGTGAATATATATATATATATATATTCCAACACGTTTACCGCCCAAAGGAAACCGCTCTCAGCACGGCGGGTGTCGCAGCACACGGGGGCAGTCCCGCGTCGTAAATAGCACCAGTAGTCACAAGAACAACGCTGCTCACTCAGGCTTTTAGTGATTTTGAAAATGTATTCTTCCATGCCACTCGAAAGAAAAATACTGACAAACGCGTTTCAGCCGCCTGGCCTTCGTCTGTGTCAGTTGCGGCTCTTGGCATCGAGCCTTTTAACAATAACTCAGTTCATTGGTTTTCGTTAAATCATAAAAATAGTAAAAGGACCAGAAATCTGCCATGTATTTACAATTGAAAACATGTCGGCCATTTTGGACTGTCTTAAATTCAGTTGTTTTTCTATTTACAAGTGGAACTATTTTCAATATATACACTGTTATACATGAATCGGGACAAAAATATTTACAATTATTTCATGTTGTCCCTCAATTTCATTGCATTGTGACTCAAATCATACATCGTTATCAATTTTCGTTATCATGAAAACAAATGATTGTCACTGCCCTATTGGGCCTAATGTCACATTTCATGATATTGTATTCCAAATACGATAAAAGTGCCTACAATCACGCCCTGTATGGGCTGTCATATTTGATATAACTCCCACTTTTACTGTCTAAACAAAAGACGATTCATCTTTAACCTATGAAAGACCATAATTCTTCTTCTGTATTGAGGCCCCAAGGTGTACGGGTCCTTAATTCAACAATGTATCTGGCCTCCAGCTGTCTGAAGAGTTTTACTTTATCTCTCCCTCTTTCTGTCAGGAGAATTTGATCCAAGCAGAAGAAACGTAGTCTGTCACTTCTCGAATCATGCAGATCCGAGAAATGTCTGGCTACGGGATATGAGGTATCTTTATTGGTGATTGCCCGTGTGTGCTCCAGCACTCGTTTTTTGGCTGGATGAATGGTACTGCCAATGTACTGGAGACCACACGGACAAACCAAACAATATACAACATAGCTGGAGTTACAGTTTAATAGCTTGTTGATACATCGTTTTTCTTTCTTTCCTGGCACTACATAGTCCTTCACCTTGGAGCTATTTTTGCAGGCCTTGCAGTTGGCGCATGGAAAAAATCCTGTGATTGGCCATTTCTTATTAACAGGTTCCTCCAAAAATGACTATGAACTAGGATGTCTTTCAATGAGGCATTCTTTTTATATGTAATAACGGATCTATCAGGTATTAAACGCCCGATTACATTGTGTTTGCAGAATCCCCCAGTTTTTCTGGACCAGATCTCTGATCTTAGGTGACTCTGCTGAAAAACCCAGGATTAGTCTAACTGTTATCATGTCTTCATCTGAAGTTGAACTATCAACAGATCTATGTGTCAGTAGTTCTTGCCTGTCCTTCAGTTGAACCTTCTCCCTGGCACTATTCAAAATTGACTGCTGGTATCCTCGAGCTCTAAACCTTGTAAGGGAATCCCTTTCCGCTTCTTCATAATCCCCAGGGAGTGAACAGTTACGTTTGAGCCTCAACAGTTCCCCATAAGGGATACTGTTGATCAAGTTTCGTGGGTGTTGGCTCTGTGAATGTAGAGCTGTGTTACCTGAGGTAGGTTTTCTATAGATTTTGGTGCAGAGTTTGCCATCCGATCTAAAAACCAACAGATCCAAAAAGGCAATTTCTTCACTGTTAATATTACTAGTGAATCTGAGGTTCAGATCGTTGTTATTTAAATGTTGGATGTAGTCCTCTGCTTCGGCGAGTGTTCCTCTCCATACAATGAAGAGGTCGTCAATATACCTAGCCCAAAGTGCTATTTTCTCTACCCATTCTCCACAGTCGTCCGCCCAGGCCAAGTGCTTCTCCCACCAGCCTACAAAAAGATTTGCATAGCTGGGGCGAAGCACGTGCCCATGGCGGTACCCTGTATTTGCCGATATAGTTGGCCAGCAAAAAGAAAAATGTTGTTGTTTAAACAAAACTCGACAATTTCAAGTATCATTTTAATGTGTGTCTGGAGCTTTAAAGGTCTTGTTTTCAACCATGATTCAAGAGCAGATAGACCCTGAGAGTGCGCAATACACGTATAAAGACTAGTGATGTCTAGGGTAATCAAAAGAAATTCATCTTCCCAGCGGATATTCTGAATGAGCCTTATAAAGTCCGTGGAATCCTCGATAAAGGAACCTTAATCCTTTACCATTGGAAAGAGGAAAAAGTCTGAATAGATTGAGGCTTTTTCTAGCCTTTGCTGGATACTATAGGATGACCCGGAGGCCTCCTCACGTCCTTATGAATTTTCGGCAAATGGTAGAACGTGGGGAGAACTGGGTGGTCAACCTTCATAAACTGGTACTCATCCTCTTCTAGGATTCCTTTCTCTTTCCAGTTATTTAACAGATCATAGAAGGCTAGAACACTTGTGTTAAATTCTCCTCTGCATATTTTCCTATAGCTCGATGTATCACCTAGAAGGCGTAGTGCTTCCTCTTTATAATAATCTTTTGACAGGACGACAACATTCCCCTCTTTATCAGATTGTTTAATAACAATTGAATTGTCCTCTTTGAGAGATTTCACTGCTGTCCATTGTGCTCTTGAGAGATTGTATCTTCTTTTAGTTGCTGGTTGAATGGGCGCAGTTCGCAATGCATCCAGATCTTTAATCAACGCTTCATGGAAACAGTCGATGGTATCAAAGGGTGTCCTTGGAATAAATTTGGATTTTGGTTTGAAATGGCTTTTACCGCTGGTTTGTTCGATTCCTAGGTGCTCCGGCATCACAGTCTCACCAGCATTGTCATCCGAAATAACATCCAATTGAGATTCTTGTAACTCATGCAAGATTTGTAGTGTTTCATAGTCACTGCCTGTGAGTATGTCTGTGGGGACTGTAGATGTTACAGCACCGGTGTCCGTCCGTCTAGGATGTTGTACAAAAAGGTTTTTCAACTTTAATTTTCTGATGAATTGATATAGGTCAATACGGGTTTGGGTATAGTCCCAACCTGTCGTAGGGCAAAAAGTGAGTCTTCTTTGTAAAGTTCGAACTTCGATGTCTGAGAGATGTCTTTTCGATAGATTCACAACCGAAAGCTGATTTATTTCTTGTTGCTGCCCCTCTTGCTCCGTGTTACTCGAGGTTGAAAGCTTGAGTTTCTGCTTTTTCCCTCCCCGCCTGACTTTCCGCCGGTTTGCTGGGGTGGGCGTGTTCGCTGGGGGTATCTCATCCATGATTCCTTGATGAGTTGATACTCCTGGGGAAAATTCTGTTCTCTGATTGTTGCAGGGCCTGCGTCTCTCCTCGGGCCTTCTGTTTCAGAATGATCCGTATCAGCCTCGGATTCTGAGGTATCTCTGGGGGCTGCTTCTTTAACGATTTTTGTTTCTTGTAGTGCTTTGCGAGGGGCATCATATTTTTTCGCGAAGGTTAGGACTCTGCCTGTTTTGTAGTCTTGTTGGACTCTACCGAATTTGCTCTGTTTACGTCTGAGACATCCATTCACTCACCAACACACCCATACACACACTCACCCACCCATACAACCCATACAACCCATGCAGCCCTTACAGCCCTTCACAGATGCACTCTTGAACCCATACGCCCAGTGAATCACCCACTCACACATCTATGCACAGAGTCACACACACCCCACCACCCACACAGACACTCAGGCACCCATACAGATACTCAGACAACCAATCAATAGCCCATATAAACACTCATGTAGCTACTCACCAACCCATGCAGCCGCTTACACATTAACTGACAGACTGATACAGACATTCACACAGTTTAGTCACTAACCCATGCATTCAGTAAGACACGTTTAATCACTCACTTATACAGTCAGTCATGCACCTACTAAATCATCCATTCAGACACTTATACACCCACTCATTCTTCAATACACCTTGGCATACATATATAAAACTTATTTAAACTTTACAGAAACAGACAGTCACTGGATGATGTCATCAGTGATGTCATTCGAGACGGGCCAGGGCCAGGAATGCTGCCCATCTTCCCATTAATTAATGTGTCTATTACTTTTCTCCTGAAAAAGCATATCTAATGCACTACCCTATTTCACATCCGCTACCTCTATCAATATTTTTAATCTGCATATACTTACCTCCTTTATGCATCTATATACTCTCAATGTACTTATGGATCTATATATTTATCACTTTCTTCTAATTTAGCATTTCCAATGCACTACCCTATTTCTCAGCCTATACTTCCCTCAATATATCTTCTAGCCCAACTTTTTGACTCATCTCAAACTTCTTTCTACTACTTTTTCCAATTCACTACTCTATCTCACCCTATACATCTATCACTATATCCTCTACACCCACTCTCTCATTTATCGCAAACGCCATACCACTACTATGTTCCCCAAAATAACCCTTTCTTGACTCTCTCCTACTCTACCCCTCCTTGTATCTTCTGACACCTCCTTTACTGTACCAATGCCCAAGACAAACCTTTCTAAACTCTTCCCTCTGACTCTTCCCCTCCAAAAACCCTTTTTACTCATCAAAAAGCCTCCTCCTACTGCTATGACCTACAAAAAGAAATCCTTCACTCTTCTATCCCACAACTATCCTTTTCAATCAAAATAACAGACTAGCATGTTCACTTCACTAATTCCATATTCCACTATACTAATTCACCACTAATCCTTTATGGGTTACAGAGTAGCGTGCTACTCGCCAACAAAGCGTTTCAACACCCACCAGGGGTAACAGGCGCTATATGAATGCAAACCTTTCTTTCCCTTCTATCCCTCCACTATCCTTCTCACTCCAAATAACTGACTAATATCCACCACTCAAATTACTTTCATATTTCACCATACTAATTCACCACTAATCCTTTATGGGTTTCCGGAGTAGCGTGCTACTCGCCCCAAAAAAAAGCAATTCAACACCCCATCAGGGGTTAGAAGCGCTATATATATGCAAACCTTTTTTCCCTCTTCTATCCCTCCGCTATCCTTCTGAATCTAAATAACTGACTAACATATCCACCACTTAAAATTTACTTGCATGTTTCACTATACTAATTCAACACTAATCCTCTATGGGTCCCGGAGTAGCGTGCTACTCGCCGAAAAAGCGCTTCGACGCCTCGTCAGGGGTAGTAAGCGCTATACAAATGCAATTACAATACAATACAATACAATTTGAGATGTCATCAGTGATGTCATCAGTGAAGTCACTGACCATGTCATGAATGATGTAATATGTGACGTCATCAGCAGTGCATTGCGGGGGCGCGAGTTATAGTTAGCTCAACTAACTATAACGGCCGAATTTCTCTGGTTTTGTACGAGTGAAATGTCCAACCAACTATAACGTCCCTGAAACCTGTGGTTTTTTCAGTGAATTACTAAGGTTTTTTAAATGCTAATTTCTAACTATAACGTCCCTGAAACCTATGGTTTTTTCTGTGAATATATATATATATATACATGTGTGACAGCCAGAGTCTTTTTCGGATGCCTAATGGAGGGCTACATTGGTCCCTGGAATCACACATGAGCACTCAACCCACTGGAGGGTAGAAAAGGTGCATAAAGAAACTGCAGGTCCCAGCATGCAATGGCAAAGTGAATAAATTAATGGGCACACCGGAGGCCAATTATAATTTGAAAAGCGTGCAGGGGACAGTGCAGCCGCACGAAATATAGTCTGCTCATGTGGGCCTCTGAAGAAAGGGAAAGGATTCCCTGAAATGCGTCAGGCCGGGGGACACTATGAAGGAAAGGGAAGCTGGCTGTGTCTTTAATAAAATGGTTTGTAACTCACCTGTGACGGAGTGCGGCCTCATCTCTGGGCAAATTGGTGAAGAGATATATATATATATATATATATATATATATATATATATATATATATATATATATACACCCAGTCCTGCTCCAAATGAAGAAGGCACGTACACAAGGCTGTAAGGATACAGCATTATTTATTTTCTTGGGTCCCCCTTGACCCTGCGACCAGAGAGACGCGTTTCGGCTTCGCTGAAGCCTTTGTCAATATACACACATATATGATGGTGTAGATATTTTTTCTGACCTGGTGTCCACAGAACTGAGAAGAATGCAATCAATGGCTGATGTAAAAACTAGAAAGATGTATAAGCAGAATGAACAATTCAGGCAGGTGGTGAGAAAATGGAGTATGAATGAAAATTGTGTGGTACGAGGGTCAGACAAAGAAGAGAATGTAGTTCTCTGGGACAGGGTATTGTACATGGAAGAGGCATGCTTACAGCTAAATAATACCCAATCCTATGTAAGGATTTCATAAATAGAGCATGATAGAGTGAAGAATGACTTTCACACACAGCTAACTTAGTGGAAAAATGCAGAACTACTTAACTGGGATGAACAGAGTTTCTTGAAGAATACAGAACAAAAGTATCTGTCTTTTATCTAATCCCCATAATGCACAAAAACAAAACTAGACCACCAGGGAGACCCATAGTGGCCACCATTGACAGCTTATTTGAGAACACCCCCATCTATATTGACCAATTCTTACCACCTCTTGTGCAGAACCTACCCTCGTATAAAAGGGACACAACTGATTTCCTCTAAAGGATTTTTGACGTGACTTGGGAGGAGGGCATGCTTATGGTGACACTAGATGTGACATCACTGTACATGAGCATTGGACACAGAGATGGATTGTTAGCAACACAACACTTTTTAAGAGCAAGGGCAATCAAATATTACGAGCATAACATGAGGATTTTACAGATGATGGAATGGTGCATAGGCAAGAATATTTTTCTGTTCATTTTTATTTTTTTTAATAAATTTTTTATTTGTCATCAAGAGGGAAAAAATACTTACATTTTCAATAATCAGACCAAACCATAATTACATAATAGAGGAAAAACAAGAAGAGAGAGCAAAGATCATGCTACAGACTGAATTAAACATTAAATATTAGAACAACGGTTCCCATATTGTTTTACATTTAAGCAGAGAACGTAAGCCTCTTGACTTAGCCAATGCTAATTCCAACTCATATATCTGTCTCACCAACAACCACCAGTCCATAACAGTAGGAGGCTTTGGTGATATCCAGACCCTGGCAATTGTTAGTCTTGCAATGACCAATAATATAGTAAATAAAAGATTATATCTTGCGATCCAATTCCCACAACCCGTCATTATTTCCCCTTCTGTAAAAAATTTTTTAATGCCAATCTTCTGGGACAAGACTTCCCCCAACCTCCGCCAGAATGTTGACAATCCAGGGCATGTTACAAACATATGTATTATGTCTGCAGCAAATAAGTCGCACCTTGGGCATTTTGTCCGAGCGCTAGTTAGACTATTAGCCGTCCACTTAGAAATTCTTTCTGGAGTATGATACAGTAAGCATATTGTACAAAACTGTTGAAGACGTAAATTAGTAGAATATACCGCCTTATCTATAGCACTAAGTGCTTGTGAGATCATAATACCCGAAACAGGTGTACCCATAATCTTACTCCATCGCTCCGCTAATCGTGGACTATCATCCAGCCTAAACATCGATAAACTTTTATACCCTTTTGAAATCAATGATGTTTCATTTGCAGTAAGTAAACAATCCCAGATAACAGATCCCGCTACATTCGTTAGATTTAAATGCCGTAAAAAGTAGTCTCGAATCTGATAATATTTGAACAACATGTTTTCAGGTATTTTGTATTGCGCCTGTAATTTTACAAAAGAAGTAAAACCACTACCATCATACAGTTCTCCTAGACATGTAATACCATAGCTAACCCAGCGTTTACAACCCACATCCTGAAAAATCTCTGGTAGCCCCGGATTATGCCATTTTACGTGGCACACGCCAGGGATGTCCCCTGTCACCTTTATTATTTGCTTTATATATAGAACCATTTATTTCAGTTTTACAAAATCATTCATCAATCTCTCCTTTTAAGGCAGGAGCAACTTGCTTGAAAGCTATAGCATATGCTGATGACATTGCGGTATTCTCAACTGAACCTGGAAAGGCATTAAAAGTTATAGCAGAGATAGCCGGCGGGTTTGGATTGATGTCAGGATACAAACTAAATGTGAACAAAACGCAAGTTCTACTCAATCATAAACCTTTAGCTCCAATTCCGGGGGCCTGTTCAGTTGTTACTTATTTGGGTATTAAACTATCGGCACATTTAGATAGGATATTCAAGCTTAATTACGAAGAATTACTAAAGGAGACAACCAAGACATTAAAGAACTGGCACAAGCTGCCTTTAGGTATTATTGGGCGTATAAATATTATAAAGATGAAAAGACTGCCCAAATTTCTTTATTTGTTCCGCTCTATCCCTATACGGGTCACTAATCTCTATTTTAAGCGTTTAGAGGGAATATTAAGTAGCTTCATCTGGGGATATAAAAAGGCAAGATGGGCTATCGATTTGTTAAAACTCCCGTTTAGTCAAGGGGGTCTGGAGTTTCCAGATTTTAAGTTGTATTTTTGGTCGGCCTTCTTTGGCCGTATTCGTAGCCTCATTAATCCTTCTCATACTATGTTCTGTCATAAACTTATTTTGGGAGATGAGAGCAATATGTTTCTGTATAGGATCAACGATCAAACTACTTTAAGAGGGTCAGGTTCAAGACTTTACGAGATAGCATCTTCATTTGGAAGGCTATTCTTGCAAAAGGCAATACATCGATCTTTCAAGAATATTTTTCTGTTCAATGGCGAATTGTTTCAACAACTGAGGGAGACTTCGATGGCCACCTGCTTCGCCCCCAGTTATGCGAATTTACATGTGGGCTGGTGGGAGGAGCATGTGCTCATTGGACCTGAATTGAGTCAGTGGGCAGAGAATGTCATACTTTGGGTTCAGTACATAGATGACGTCTTCACACTATGGAAGGGTGAAGAAGAGACAGTCAGAGAGTTTGTGGAAGATTTAAACAAAAACAATCTGAATCTCAGGTTTACCTGTGAGATGAGCAAGATGCAAATTGACTTCCTAGATGTGCAAATCCTTGTTAAGGATTCTTTGCTCACCACCACGGTGTTCAGAAAACCCACAGTGGTTGATAGCTTTCTGCATGCTGATAGCTTTCACCCACAATCTCTGAAAAATAACATTCCTTTTGGGGAATTGTTGAGGGCACGGCGCATTTGTAGCAAAGAAGACCAGTTGAGTGAGACTCTGGAAAGCATGCTTTCACGATGGAGAGAATGGGAATACACAGAAGCTACGTTAAGGACAGCACAGTAGAGAATCTCTAAATGCAGCAGGGAAGACTTACTGTTTACCAAGAAGAAAAACAGAAAGAAAAAAGACACAGAACAAGGGTTCGGATTCATTACAATATTTCATACAAAACACCAAAGCATAAGGAAAGCACTGGTGAAAAACTGGCATCTGATTAGCCATTATCCTATTATTGTGAACAGTGTCACCAAAAGCCCCAGATTACGTTTAGAAAGACAAGGTATATGAGGGACTTTCTGGTCAAATGTAAAGTTACCATCACTAACGGCACTTGGTTGAGACCCAGTTCAGGTTTCAGAAAGTGCTCTAGATGTAAGGCCAGTGTCAATGGTAAAAACATGACGGAACTAAAAACCCCTTTAGGGAAAAGAATGAAAGTGAGAAAGAGTCTGATGTGTAAAACAGAATACGCAGTGTGTGTACTGGTGTGCCCAGGTCCCAAATGGTAAATAGGTAGCACAATTCTAGAGGTGCATGAATGTATTCTCCAACACCTATGAGCAATAAAAAATGTTGATAAAACCTACCTGGTAGCACAACATTTTCAGAAGGTCCATGGGGGTGACCACAAACTACTGACCTACAGTGTGATTGACAGTGTGCCGAAAAAATAAAGAGGGGGGGACAGAGAGAAAGCACTCAGCAGGTTTGAATTGAGATACATTTTAGAAATGGATTGCAAAGACCACTAGGGTTGAATGTTGACGAAAAGCTTTATGTACATCTGTAACCCTTGGTTTTATTTGAGTTTATCTGACTGTTTATAATCCATGTCATGAGTGATGTAATATGTGAGGTCATAAGCAGTGCATTGCGGGGCGTAAGTTATAGTTAGCTCAGGTAACTTTAACTGCTGAATTTCACTGGTTTTGTAGCACGGGAAATCGAAGCATAACTATAACATCCCTGTAACCTTTGTTTTTTTCAGTGATTTTCTAAGGTTTTTCAGAATCTATTTCCTAACTATAACATCCCTTTAACCTATGTTTTTTAAGTGAATTTCTATGTTTTTTTTAAATGGTAGTTGCATTTGCAGAGTAGTGGAGAAAGGGAGCGGAGCCTCTGACCAGCTCTCACGAATCCCGCTGTAAGGGACTTACTGAAGGTAATAGGAGGTCTACTTGCCCCCAACGAGCATCAGCATCCAAGAGGACTTCATCCCCCAACCAGTACTGCGCCAGGAGGCGCGTTTGCAGAGTGGTGGAGAAAGGGGGCGTGGCCTAGGAATTCCTCACAGCAATCGCGCTCTGTGGAACTTATTGGAGGTACCAGGAGGGGTAGTTGGTCCGCAAGGACCCTCAGCAGCCAAGGGGACTTCATCTCCCAAAAGCAGTGTGCCAGGAGGTGCGTTTGCAGAGTGGTAGAGAAAGGGGACGTGGCCTCTGAAGATCTCTCAGCAATCCCACAGTGTGGAACTTCCTGGAGGTAACAGGAGGGGTAGTTGGCCCCCAAGAACCCTCTGGAGCCAAGGGGGCTTCATCCCCAAATCAGCAGTGCACCAGGAGGTGCATTTGCAGAGTGGTAGAGAAAGGTGACGTGGCCTCTGAAGATCTCTCAGCAATCCCAGTGTGGAACTTACTGGAGGTTACAGGAGGGGTAGTTGGCCCCCAAGCACCCTCTGCAGCGAAGGGACTTTATCCCCCCACCTGCAGTTTGTCAGGAGGCACATTTGCAAGTTGGGGAGAAAGGGGTGGGGCCTCTGGCAACTTGAAGGCCGGTTGTTTTAAAAATTATTTTTTAGGAAGGATGGCCACGTGGCCCCCCTTCTTTGGGCCATTTTGGGCCCTGGGGACCCTATCCTCCAGGGCCCGGGCTTTTTAAAAAAAAAATTAAAGGGGGGGGGGCGAGCTGCCCCCTTCCCAGGCCGATTTCATCCCCATGGACCCCATCCCTGGGGCCCAGCCTTAATTTGAAAAAATTAAGAAGAATGGGAGGGGGGCCACCCAGCCCCCCTCCTGGGCCGATTTCAGCCCCGGGGGAACCCATCCCCTGGGGCCAGGCCATTGCTGTGGGTGCCCCGTCCCACCCAGGGTACCCACTTGCCACTGATGGGGATTGCGGGGGGAGCCTGAAGGCCTACAGTCCCTGATGGCTCCCCACATCCTGCGCGTGCCGGCATTGCTTTGGACAGAGGGAGCTTCTGAACATGCAGCTCCCTCTGTCCAAAAGCAAATCTGCTCTGCTTTCAGCAAGCTAGAGCATTTTTAATGTTTTCATTTACTGAAAAACGGAGCAGTGTTTGCTATGGCTTGGCGGGAGCGGTAATGCTCCCGCCAAGCCATAGCAAACTGCAATGTCCCGGGAGTGGGCACCTCGGGGAGGTGGCAGCCCCCAGGACGGCTGGGGGTTCAGAGCACCCTCCCGCATTCTTTAAACAAACATCCCCAGGGAGGTGGTGGTCCACAGGGCTGGGGGGGTGTCCCACAATGGACACCCCCCAAAACATGGCTGTTCAAGCAGTGTCACTAATTTATCTCTTGCCTTCGTGGAGTGGAATCTCTCAGCGCTGGGAAGCCCTTGGGTAGCCACGCTCTCTACAAATCTATAAAATCTAAAAATCTATAAATGGACCCAGTCACAGTCACTTCATGAGATATTGCGTTCAAAAAAAGCAAGGCTGCAAACATCTCCATCATGGATTACAGATAACTTTTCACATTGGAATAGGAGATTAAACACTTTTGTCCCTTGGTCATGCGCACAAAGTTAGGATGAGTAGTACTTTACAGAAACGGAGCTTCAACTCGGGCACCTGCTTTGTTTATATCTGTAAGTGCTTCCCGTTGAGGTTTCATTTCTGTGAAATGAGCATTGTGCCAGAATCAATCCTGCCCTGCATATTTATCCAAGAAGAGGCCACCATTTTGTGCAAGACCTCCAACCAAGTGGAGAACTTTCTACTGGCTAATTAGTAAGTGCTACCTCTTGGGTAAATGTATAGTGTGTCTCCTACACTACAGCTGGGTAAAGAATGCTGAGGAAATGTCTTAAGTGACCTTGTGTGTCTGTAACTTTGCCAATGTGATTGTTCCTCGAGCATCTTCATCAGATAACTTTACAAGGTGGCACTGCAGAGAAATTACACTTGGATGATTTGTACTTACAGAAGTAAGTGCTTCTTTGTTTGGTGTAGATGCAATCGTATTCCTAGGCATCAAGACCACATCACCACAATCAGCGGGGGTCTTTTAGTAAGCTGTCCATCATCATGGGAAAAGGGCGGGAAGACATTTCATACCGCTAATTTATATGGATCAGGGCCAAACGGGCAGGGTTTCTAGGCAAGTTTACATACTTCTAGGTTTTAAAATATTAGAACACGATCCAAGCTCTCAGCAGCAGATGACAATAAAGAATCCTGGCCTTTTATTTATTCTTTTTTTAAATAGAGGAGGGGGGCCACATGGCCCCCCCTCTCCCGGCTGACTTCAGCCCAGAGGACACCATCACCGGGTCCCGGCCATTACCAAATGGGGGAGGGGGGATGTGTAGCCCTGCTCCCTGGGTCGATATGGTCCACGGGAACCCCATTCCCCCGGGCCCGGCCTTTTATTTATTTTAATTTAAATAGGGAGGGGGCCATGCAGCTCTTCTCCCCGGGTCGATTTCGGCCCCGGGGACCCCACCCTCAGTGGCCAGCGATATTTTCCTAGGGCGCCCCTAGAGCACTCAGTCTGCATTGGGACCATGTGAGGAGCCTCAAGGTCCACGCGGTCTCTGCTGGCTCCTCGCCTCCTGTGGGAGCTGGCATTTCTTTTACACACAGGGAGCTGCTAAACATGAAGACCCCTGTGTGTGAAAGCAATGCATCTGTTTACCTGCTGACTTGACAGGGGGCAGGGAAACACATGAATGCTCCACTTCCAGCAAGCGAGAGAATTTCTCTGCTCTCACTTGCTGAAAGCAGAGTGCTTGCTGTGACTTGGCGGGAGTGGTTAAAGCTCCCACCAAGCCACAGTAAACAGCTATGTTCTGGGGGTGGGCACCCTGGGACATAGCAGGAGTGAGCCCTGGAGTTGTGGTCCCCATGGCCATTTATGGCTCCAGGAAGGGGGCCACACGGCCCCCCTTCTTTGATGTAGTAGGGCTTGCCTCGGGGAGGTGGCGGTCCCCAGGGGTGAGGACGGCCCAGCAGGTGGTGGTCCCCGAGTCTTGGAGGGGGGGGTGTGTGAGATCCCCCCATTACCCAGAAAATAGTCCCAGGGAGGTGGTGGCCTCAGGGCACGGGGGGTCTGCAAGGCCCTATGATTTATTTCGCATTAGCCACAGTCCCCGGGGGCACAGGGGTTCACAAGCCCCTCATTTCTTTTCAATTAGCCCTGGGGAGATGGCAGTCTCTGGGGCACAAGGAGGGGAGCCCCTGTGCCCCCCTCCTGTATCATTTCATTAAAGCCTGCATGCCCTGGGACCTGGCCAACCTGGGGGCTCTATAATAGAGAAACGCAAGAGCTCACACTTCCTTTTTTTATTTTTTGGCAGGAGCCACAACTCCCACCTAATTTTTTTTTTTTTAAAGTTATTTTGCCCTGGCGGGGTCCTTCTGTGCCCCCACCCCAAGAGGCCTATGGGGTCAGGGTATTCTTAACCTGCCGGCTTCTCTTTTTTTAAATGTTTTTTGTGGAACTCGCCTTAAGCAGAGTCACAATATGGCTGCCAACACTTCCTGGTTTGAAGTGTTGGCATACAATAAGATTTGAGCATGGGGACTGTCAGATCCTCGGAGGTTCGGCATCCCAATCTATACAAATTTGGCTTTCCTTAATATTTCCAAAACTACTGTATGGATTTACACCAAATCAGAAAAGCTTCTCTGGACAATATTTCTGCCAAATTGGGTGCCATTTCGTTCAGCGGTTCGGGCTGTAATTGTGTCTACACACACACACAAACTCACACACCAGAAAGGTGGCTCTCTTTGTCCCTTTGCCTACTCATCAGTCAATTATGTACGCAGTCATTCTTTCCCACCTGATGGTTTATTGTGGTTCACGTTACCTTGGACTTCTCAATTATCTTCTGGCCCACCATTTAAAATGCAGCTGTATGCGCGATATTTGGCCTTCCTTGGTCAATTCATTTTTCTCTTTTCATTGATTCTCTTTATTAGTTTCTAGTTTATGCCTTTAAATCTCTATGTCTAGTACATTGTGCATTGCACTCCATGAACCCTTCTTACCTGCAATCACTCATTCAGCTCTACAAGCCCAGTAAACTTTTGCTTTCTGCGACATCGACACTTCTGACTCTTCGCCACATTTAGCTCCTGTAACAGGAGGATGGATTAGACCGGGCCACAGAAGTCTTAGTGGTATATTCGTTTTTATTTATATAATGCTTGTTAACATTCCAATATGGCCGAATAATGAATCGTCTTGTCTTTCTCCTCTTCCTCTCTCCTTGGTTTCCTTGTATCACGTCTGGCACATCACGAGGGGAATACCTTCAGGGAGAAAAGGACATGGGTCTCAGTGGCCAAGCACCTATGCTTTGTGTAAACCAGAAACCACACCGTTTTGTGTTTTCCCTTTGGTTTTCCTCTTTTTCTTGTCTACTAACACCAGTAGTGATACAGAGAATACTGGAATGTATCGATACACAGGATCAGAGTTGAGATAGCCTCAACTGTACTGCCGAGACAGCAGTGCACTTAACAGAGTGGGTGGTTTTAAAGGTACAGCCCACAATAAGAAAACAAGGGGGCATATTAGCAAGGGCACTATCGCTGCTTTAGCGGCACTTTTTGCCGCTAAAGCGGCGATATTCTTATCGCCCTATCAGCAAACTGTCTCTAACAGCAGTTAGCGACAGTTTTCGGGCATTAGCGCCCGTGTTTTTACCGCTTTGCATGTCAGCGATATTTATCGCTAATGACATGCAAAGTGGGCGTTCCCGACGAACAAACCTGGGAAACACCCGCTAACAGGCCTATTGCCTATTAGCAAGGTGGCCATGGCCCCAGTAAGCGACGTGTAAAGTCGCGCTAACCGGGGTCATCGCCATTTATTTAACACCTGCAATTAGCAGGTGTTAGCCATATCTAACATGGGGGTGGATTATGCTGATACGACCACAGGGTCGTATCAGCAAGGTTATCGCCGTTTTCCATGAAACATCGCTGGAAAACCAGCGATGTTTCATGGAAAACACCGCTATGGCTGGAATAATTATCGCCATAGCGCTAAATGTCGCTAATACAGCGTTAGCATGGCAAATTATTCCGACGATAGCCGGCGATAAAAAGTGCTCGCTAAACATGCTTTGCGATGTTTAGCGCACTTTTTAGATAATATGCCCCAAGGTGACCCTCCCTCTGTGCCCTTTGCTGCCACTTGCCTAGTTGCCTGAGACCACGGCACTAGTCTAGAGCCTCGGCAGCCTGGTCCAGAACACCTCACTCCGGGGAAGACCCCCACTCCTTGTCTCCTTCCAGACACCACAGCATCTTCTCCTCTGAACCGGCTGCTGTTCCCTTGCCTCCTCTGTGGTCTTGCAGCTGTCTCTCTCGAAGCGTCGAGTCCATGCGTGGAGGGATCTCTTGAAGGGATGCACTGGTCCCGCAGAGGTCCTGCTGAGCCAGCAGCTCCCTTGCGTCGACTGTCTTCCCTTCTGTACGCAGATCTCCTCCACTTCTCATCCTACGCTGTAGCTCCTCTTCTGGGTCTGTGCCATCGGATCCTAAGTCATCGCCCATTTTATTCAGATGGGAGGAAGCGAAGTCAGCCACTAGCACACTGATTCCACTGTTCCAGATAACCTCGGGGTACTGAATGTCACGACTTTCAGGGGGTACAGCTTTCGTTTCCTTACAGCCCTAAAAAAGAGGGGGTTTTATTTTCATACTTGCCTTGGGTCTCCCAAGGAGGAATCTCCCAGCCCTCCCCTATCTGCTCACACTAGAGGACACGTACTGTGGCTTGACCGGTCTGCTTGGGGGGAATATGCAGAAAGATAGGAATCACATGATGCCAGTCCCAGAGCGGGATTTGTGGAACCTACAATCATTGTCTGTAAAGTATAAGTAGAGGGCAGAGCTCCCCAGTCGGTGTGCCAGGATTTCTCATTGACTAGTGCCAGGAGACCCATACCAATGGAAATCATGAAAGAAATCTGAGCGCCAGGGTTGGGTTCACTGACTGCCAACTCCCCTTCGCCAGGTTCGGGAACATGAATCTGAAGTCTTGCATCCTGACAGAAGTAGCTACCTTGAAGTACCTTAAAGAAAGGAGCAACATATTCCACTGGAGAGAGCACTGGAGGTATAAGACAACCATATCCTACCTTCCTTAGTGTCATTGAATCTACAGCTTTGAGTTGATTAAAATGCAGAAATACTTAAATTAAATTGCAGTCAGATAGTCATAGTAAACAATGTGAGCTTTGTGGAATAGTGGGTGGGCACTTGGACTCCTCTTTCAGGTGGCACCCAAATGCTTCCTAGTGATACCAAAAGGTCCAGAATGGCCAGGATCTATATAAAGGTAGCAAGCATGCCCCTAGGAGCGTAGCAGCAACTGAGGCATATGGAAGTGCACAGTAAACTCCTTGGTGAAACCGGCATTAATAGTGATCCTGCCTGATTCTTCTGCAGTGCCCAACAGTTTACCCACACGTCTGAAATCCCAAACAGCTTTGTGTACTCTCCGAGGCACCCCCTTGCATCTCTTGTAGATTGGAAGAGAAACAAAGATGGATAACTCAGAATCCAAGATTGCCTGACCTTGCACTGCCTAGGCCAATGGACCAGCAGGGGGTGTGGTAGGTTGGGGAAAGTGGTGAGCATCCCTGTTGGCTTTCTCTGAGATCACCATCCCATTGGACAGACTGACTGTGAGAAACCCCCAAATGCTAAGAAAGCGGTCTGGTGGACCAGCTCTCAGGAGAAAGAAGAAAGATAGCACATGAGCAGGGAACTGTTTCATGCCCTGACAGAGAGAGGTTCCCCTCCAAGCATTCAACTAGGCCCACAATACCCACTAGTGATGGGCACAGAGACAAATTAAAAAACTCACTGGGAACTATGGAGCAGAATAGAAGGAGCAGGTAGGCAAAGCAGGGGGTAAGTGTCATTGCTCTATATCTACTGGCTCACTTTCCTTTGGCTATCCACTTGGGATGCGCGGTACCCAGAGGACACACAGGGGCACCTCAACTACCATATGGTGGTGTGCACAATACAGAGCAGTTCCCTTCTCTCCCTTTGAAAGACTGAGAGCATCAATGTAAATAAAGGTGCAGGACAGCGCTCCTGCATACATCGGACACTTTCACTATTAGGGCTCAGGTGCTGATGTGGCTTAGCAAAGATTAACTAATCACAGGAGAAACAATTCGAAACGTCTGAGAAAATGGGTAAACAGACAACACTGAAGAACCAATACCCCTCAAAAGCAGGGATTTTCAGACATCAAATGTTGCAAAGAACGCAACTGAGAGGGAAACACTTTCTCATCTCCTGATAAACTAGATAGTATTCTGGCAGTGATCAAAGAAACTTGTATAGCCTTGGAAATCAAAATAGAAGCAATGTTTCTGGAAATAGGTTTCTTACACATTAGCAGTAGATACATAGCAGTCACTGAAACGGGCTTCGATGAGACCAATGGTCACTGAACTCCAGAAACAGGTCATAGACCTCCAGCATGCACGTCTGTTAGTACAGAGCTGAGGACTTGGAAGTTCACCCTAGGAGGAATAATATAAGGATTATTGGGCCACTAAAAATAATATATATTCAGGGTCCTGATACACAAAGGGCCTCAGCACTTGTGGTGAAGGCCTCACAGTTATGGGGGAGTCTCCACACTCTGGGCAGAATCTCGGCAATGAGAATTCTCTTTGCGGAGATTCCGCCCTGGGTTCTGAGACCTCCTCCCCACAACTGCGGGTTCTCCGCCATGAGTCCGGAGGCCCTTTGTGAATCAGGCCCTATATTTGTATATTCCAGATACACTTGAACCTGACTGCATCTTTGTTAAACTTCAGTTTTCCACTTGGAGGACAGGTTACACATTAGTGGAAACCAAAAATGACCAATAAAAATAGAGAAGCATGGTTGGACTGGCTGTAACCGGCATCAGGCATTTCCCCGGAAGGCTGGAAGGATGGGGGGCCGGTTTTGTTGCTGGGGGCCAGTTTTGCAGCAGTTTTGTAAGCACCAGTTGCAGAGTTCCTTGTATGATAGATATGGTAGCGCCAGGACACCCTTGGGTAATCGCCGCGCTTTATAAAAGTTATTAACATAACATAACATCTATCCAGTAGTTTTCAGGCAACAATAAAAGTGTCAAGATAACTCTGGTGATTAATGTACCTGCTGGAGAGAGATCCTAGTTTTGTCTAGTGGTAGTTTTGACTCATCTAAGGTAGCGCAGAGGGTTAATATGCCTGCTTCCAAGGATGTGAACCATACAGATCACAGAATAGTACTTTTTGTGCATCGCTTAGTGGGTTACTGCTTTTGTCACAGAGACCCTTTTGTTACTGTGCAGTTCATAAATTACAATCATAATCTAGCACAGTGAGCTATAAAGTGTCTTCAAAGAGCTGAATGCAAACTACATCATATAGGTTAGAAAGTTGTGTTTTTTTCCAAGTCTTTCATTAGCTTAACATTGCTATAAAGGGTTTGTTTGGGTAGAAATAAATTCTTATTAGTAAAGCCAACCCTAACCGCTGTCTTACGTTCTGAATCCTGAGTTTGTGCTTCTCCAGACCAAGAACTTAAAACAAATGCCTACCAGTATGGATGACATGAATCCTACACCTTGTAGCCCCCTTTGTCTTATGTAACATTTTCTATACATTGATTTACAGACGTATGATTCATTGTCTCTGTATTTGTATGTGATGTAAAGTGCTCTGACCCCTACACAGGTATGAAAGGAGCTATAGAACAAATGAAATATATGTGAGAAAGAGGCTATGGAGAGATGTGAGTCGCTGTTGGATGGTGATCGTGAAGGAATCATTGAAGGGCCCCAACAAAGATTGTCCTGTCCTGGTGCACCTTAAGGTTATCATTTACTATGCTTTAAAAGTTAATACAATTGAATATATATTGAAATATGTGTTGTAGAATGCTCCATTTTGCCCACATTTTTTTCGGGGAGAACCCCCCCCAAACCATCCTTGTAGTGGTCAGGCTCACTTGCTGCACTCACTATGCACCGTTCAGGGGCTGGCCTGACAACATTTGCCAGGGCTGCTTTGGGTTGCCAGTACGGCCCTGTAGAGAAGTGAGTAAGGCCATATTTGGATCATGCAGTTTTGAAAGGCAGGGGACAGGTATTGATTAGTGAGCATGGACAACATGCATGTACAGCTACCACCACCCAAATACTCGCAGTCTGCAAGATGGAATGTAGGCACTCCATACAGAAATTTACATTTGAATAGGGCAAGGTTAGTTCTGCACCATGCCCAGGTGGGAGAGCACACAGGGATTATCATGGAAGGTCACACATGAGGTCAAGTATTATTGCATTGGCAACAGCAAAAGCTTTGGTAGTGACATTAAGCCAGGTCACTGTAAGTGTCGAGACATGCTTACATTGCAAAGGGACGTTGAAAAAAAGAGGGGTGGGAACCATTATGGCATCATACGAGGAGTCATGATTAACTGAATATGGCTATCCATACCAAATACACATTCATGCTTAGATTGTCTGAATAAAGGATACAAAAATTGATGGACGGAATGCTTGAATTAATCTCAACCATTGCTAATTACTCGGGCAGCATCCCAGTCCATTCTTCTTTTGCACACCATGCCACCTCAGTTTGGACAAAGCCATATGCAAATCAGTCTTGACCCTGCTCCAATGGAAACAGTCCAGCTTGAACTGCCATGCCAGGTCCTCCCTGAACCGGAACACAAGCAGCCTAGGACTGGCTTTGCTCTAGTTAGGATTCATCAGCCAGGTACAGCTTGGTTCCAGTGGCACAGTGTGCACGGGACCCATGCCTGGGCATACCCATCCCACTTGGGGCCACACGTTAAAGTATACAAAAAATTGATGGCTAGAATGCTTGAATTAATCCCAGGCACTGGTAATTACTCAGGCTGCATCCCAGTCTATCATTCTTTTGCACACCATGCCACCTCAGTTTGTACCCAGAGATATGCAAATCAGTCTCGATCATGCTCCAATGGGAGCAGTCCAGCCCAAACTGCCAGGCCAGGTCCTCCCTGAACCGGAGCACAAGAGACTGAGGACTGGTTTCGTCCTAGTTAGGGCTCATCAGCCAGGTATAGCTTAGTTACAGTGACACAGTGTGCATGGGATGCATGTTTGGGCATACCAGCCCCACTTAGGGCGACATGTTAAATTGTGCAAAAATTGATGGATGGAATGCTTGAATTAATCGAATCCATTAGTAATTACTCAGGGCCGCATCCCAGTCCATTGTTCTTTTGCACACCATGCCACCTCAGTTTGGACTTAGCCATATGCAAATTAGTCTTGACCCTGCTCCAGTGGGAACCACAAGGCCAGGTCCTCCCTGAACCGGAACAAAAGCAACCTAGGACTGGTTTTGCCATAGTGAGGGCTCATCAGCCAAGTATAGCTTGGTTCCAGTGACAGAGTGTGCACAGGACCCACGTCTGGACATACCCGTCCAACTTAGGGCAACACGCTAAAGTATACAAAAAATTGGTGGATGGTCCTGGGTTGCTTGTGTTCGATTCAAGGAAGACCAGGCCTGGCAGTTCAGGCTGGACTGCTCCGATTGGAACAGGGTCAAGGCTGTTTTACATATGGCCAGGACCAAACTGAGGTGGCATGGTGGGCGAAAATTATGGATTGGGATGCGGGCCGAACAATTGCTAGTTTCTGAGATTAATTCAAGCACTCCATCCATCACCTTGTTTTTCGATGGATTGTCAAAAGGTACAAGACAAGTAAAATATATTCCTACCTGCACCAATGCGGAATATACCTTGCCTGTCTCCAGAAAACCAATCTCTCCAGAGTAGGGGGCAGGGAAATACATAGTCAGTTATTTTACACATTTTAACATACTCATTGTAAGCCAGAGGCATACTTATATCAGTGTAGTCTTAAGACTTTTTGGGTCCCGGGCCAAAAATATTTAAGGGCCTCCATTCAGAATAGCCTAGAATGTTATTGGCAATTTTCTGCTAATTTAAGCCTGTATGAAGGAGGCAATATAGAAAAATGGACAAAGGTGAGATTGAGTGATAGAAAGATTGCATTACCAGGGGGTCCTTGGAAGATGGGGGCCCTAGGCATTTGCCAACAATGCCCATGCCTTAAAATGTCTCCGACTTATATGGGTAATTTGAAGCATAGATGAGTCAGGTGGACCCAGAGAGAAGATATATGATAGTTGAAGGTTGTCTGGATGGTTAACCATTGGTTACAGTAGGTTTATATTTTCCTAAATCATTCCAGGTGGAGTTCTTAGAAACATTACAAGAACATTTGTAATTGGTATTACACATTGACTTATGAATTGCAGGCACTGCACCCGATGGAAACTTCAGACATATGCAAGGCTGATAGAGTACAAAGAACATTTGAGACGTAAGCTCTCTGGCCATTACCTGTTGGTGACACACCAGGCATTCAGTCAGGGCACACATGAATTTCATTGTGGAGGCTTTCAGCTATGTCCTTACAAGATAAAGCCTTCAGGGAGTGTATTAGAAACCAGGTTGAGTAACATTTTGTTGATAATGGGGACTCCACAGAAAAAATCTGCTACAGATGAAATAGGAAGCCTTCAAAGTATTTATTAGAGGCGTGTGCATTAAATCATCATAATGATCAAAAGGACCTTAAATAGAGACATCACAAAACTGAAGATATGGCTTCCAAACACTTGTACACAAGAAATTAAAGAAATGAGAACTTGTACATGCTTACTCTGCAAAAGGTCTGAGTACAAAACACTTATAGAAAGCTTGAGACTGTTCAAGTACAGGAAATATACAATTAGGCGGCACAGACAAAGGACAAGGTGAGACTAGCCCAGAGGGAGTTGCACTGAGAGAGGCTAATGGTTCAGTTGCCCATACACTGGTGGCTTTAAATCATACAATTATGTCATATTACAAACTCATTTTTCTGAGACTCTGATTGTTTGAATGAGGACCAGGAAAGGTATGTGAATTCAGGAGGATTAACTAAATTGACAACTGCATAATCTGAAGCATTAGAAGCCCTGTTGGCTTCAACTAAAGTTAAATTGGCAATAAAGGGCAAACCCCCTGTAGAGTTGGTTGGCTCCTCGAGTTCTTGCCACCTACGGGAACCTGTTAGCACCATAATTATTGGCAATGTATTCTGTGGCAAGGAAATGTGGGCATCTGCTCCACACTACTAGAGAAGCTACAGTAGTAGCTCTCCCCAAGTCCAACTGTCATCACTTTGAACTGTCATCGTACTGCCTACATTTAATGCTCAATTGAATTGCAAACTGTTGAGCAAGGCGTCAGCAACTAGAATTGCCAGATCTGATACACCCAGCCCAGTCTGATTTTGTACCCACAGAAGCATGTTTCAAACATCAGACGCTGTATGCGCTGCATGTTGTTATGCTTAGCTCAGAGTTTCCATAAGAAATTTATTTTTTGTTTCTTAAACAACTTTGGTGCTGTTCGATGAATCTGCACGAAACTTTCTAAAAAGAAAAGTTTATCCAGTTTGGCACTTTAATGGAAAGCTTCACCACGATCTGTGAAGCGGGGTTCAAGAAAAAGGGTTGTTACTTTTTAAAAAAATGTTTATATTGCAGATTTTTCAAATATAAAAATACAAGAGAAGAGTAACAAGGAAAAAAAGATATATGATTCATGAAACCCCAGATATAGTGCGGGACACAAAATACAAAATATGTTATAAAGAATAATCCTGGAACACCCTGGTCTCAGAGTTTCATATTACAGCAAAACAAAATATAAATTCAGGCAAAAAATGCAAAACCCCTTCCATAATAAACAAACTGTTTTATTCGAATTGAGACCACCGCCATGACCTCACCCTAGTTACAGTTAATTCATGATGTTAGAAGCACTGTTATTAATTCATGGAGGCCAGAAAAAGTGGTACAAAGTATGCTACTGAAATCCTGGATTCAGTCCAAATAAAAAGAATTGAATGCCAATTCAGATAGTAAAGTGCATAAGTGATTCCACATTACTTCAATGTACTAGCATCATTGTTCCTAAGGGAGTCGTGCACATCTAATAAACAATAATCACAGGAAAAATCTTCCTAATTCTGGGAAAACTAGGTTAAGATCTATGGCCACTTAGACTGCTTTTTAACCCAGCTGATCTGGCTGCAGGGCGCCGACCCAATCCTGGATAGGAGCCCAAATCCATTTCCCCTTCTTCCTGGCTTTCCTCCCTTTGCACGCATACAAGTTTTTTTTTAGATTGAAAGCAAACACGCCGGCCATTGATGAAATGTCGGGGGATGTGAGTCCAACCAGACTGATGCAATACAGATATGAACCACTGCCATGGCTACAAATACCAACAGCTGGCCAGACCTAGAAACCACCTCATTGTGCACACACAAGGACATGGACTGGGGCGTCAAGGTAACATTAAGCTTTAGCATAGTTTCCATGAACTTGGTAATCTCATGCTTAAGTACTTCTAATGCAGGACACGTACTATACATATGAACCAAGTCCGCCCCTTGACTTTGACTGTGAGGGCAGCAGACACCAACCAAACCCTCCCCTCCCCCTATTTGGCAATTTTTGCCAGCGTATAATTAGATTGAAGATCGTTTTGTAGTGTTGCGCCTGCTGACCAGCCAAACACAGCAGGGTATGACCTAGATCAAGGGATTCGTAAAAACAACAGTCTGAAGAACCCAGTTTCTTATGCCATTTTTTACTATAGTTCTCAAGATCATCATCAAGAGCTCAGACCCCATAAATTTGCCTAACTGTGCACCCCTCACTGCTCCCTAGTAACTCCATTAGAGCATCTTTGGTGAAACACCTTGGGCTTCCAGTTTTCTTGAAAAGAAAATCCCGGATCGGTAGGTATTTAAAAAATCCCTTCTGATTGATCCTAAAATCCGTTTGCAGCTCCTCAAATAAAAGTACCCCAACCTCTTAAGCTCTTTGCCCTCCCAGCCACGGAAACAAGAGTCTGAAAAAATTCCCGGGAGTGCTGGGTTACTCTGTAATGGAGTATAATAACTAAGCCTACCAAGCCCTGTCTTTTTCCTCAAAGTTGACCAGATCTCAAATGCAGAGTGGAGAGTCTTGAACCAGACCTTCTTGTAGTAACTGGGTTCTATGTGCCTGAAAAAACAACTTCTGGCCTCGTCCCCGAGTAGCAGCTCATATATAAGTGTGGTATTTCCTCCATTCGACTGATCTACCACATGCCCCCAAATGAAGGAGCCCATATATTGCAGCGCAGTCGCCCACTGATGAAATTTCAAATTTGGAACAGCCCACCCCCCTCTGTCCCTAGGGAGTGTCATATATTTAAGTGCTCTTCTGGTTTTTGCATATGACCAAATGAATCTGCATATCATGTTATCCATTATTTTGAACCAATGTTTCTCAAACTTAACAGGGATTGCCCTAAAAAATACAGAACTTTGGGTAAAAATAACCTTTTCACAACATTGCATCGGCCAACAATTGACAAATGCAAATTGTCCATCTTCCTTCGATCCATTTGTGCTTTTAGAATGACCAAGGCCGGATTGGATTCCACAATCTGGTCCACTTCTGCTGCTACATTCACACCCAAATATGTAGCTTTATCAACAATTTACGTGTCAGCCAATTGTATCTGACTATTGGCAACCAATTGAGTTTTATTCCAATTTAGAGAATAACCGGAAAGTTTCCCAAACACCAGGGCTTCTTTTTCTATCTCCTTCAATGCCAAACCAGGATCAGGTGTCACAACTGCTATATCGTCTGCGTAAGCAAGGGTCTTCGTAGTCCATCCATGATAATGCATAGATCTAATTAGCATGTTACCTTCCCGCTTCCGAATCACAGGGGATATATATACAAAGCAAATAAGAGAGGGGAACAGGGACACCCCTGTCTGTTACATCTCCCGATTTGTATTTGCCCAGACTGTCCCCCCATGATCTGAAACCTAGCAGTGGGGTTGCGATACACTGCTTGCATGGGCTTGATGTAGCCTATGCCAATTCCAAACCATTTCATGACTGTCCATAGATAGCCTCAAGAAACCCTATCAAATGCTTTTTCTGCGTTCAATAGGGCTAATGCCATGGGATCCTCAGAAATCGCGGCTGTATCAAAAAGTGTTATGACTCGACAGATACGATTCATAGTCCCCCTTCCTGGAATAAAACCATGCTGTCTGAGACTGTTTTTTTAAGGTACTGAAATCACTTGAAAACACTGAAAAAACCCCACCAGAATTGACCAAAAATAGAAACTGAAAACAGGAAAGCCTACCTATAACCTGACTTAGCCGTGAGGCTAAAACTTTAGACTGTACCTTAGTGTCCCTATTGATTAATGTAATTGGTCTGTAAAACCCAGGATCTTACGGGGGCTTTCCTTTTTTCTAAAATACTAGTATATTAGCTGAGGACCAAGAGTCCAGTGCCTGTCACCTTTTTGCACTTATAAGAATGTCTCAACTAAATCAGACCCTAGGAAAGTGAAAAAAACTTTATAAAATTCTAGTGGGATCCTGTCAGCTCCCACAGCTTTCCCAGATGGTAGATCTTTAAGGGCCATATAATCCATTCATGAAAAAAGCGACAAAGTGCACACCTTCAAAATTCTCATTTCTTTCAATTTGTTTGGTTTCCTTTCATCCAAGGCGTGCAACCCGGAAACGTGGTCAGCCCAAGCCACGATATTATGAATAATCCCAAAAGACCTGGAGTGGATTGCCACCCCAATCCGGATGCACAGCGTACTTTAAGTTGCATATGACAAATGCCACAAAGTTATTTCTCTCTCATGTTTATTTTATTCTTTTTCCAACGTGATCCAAGTTTTACAATCTTCATGCTTTTCACACATCACAAGAGAGGCGCTTATGTCTTCACTTAACTCTTAATGTTACAGAAATGCCCATCCAGGCCTTATCCTGCAACACGACTGTGTACATAAATTAATCCACGATCATAGATCTTGTATTACCCAATGCATTTCGGGCCTGTTATCCGGCCCTTCGTCAGGGGTTTTCTACAAATGCAAAATACATCAATTAGACTGCATGTTTATCTCAAAGTCGCCTTTTGTGACGTTTCCCAGAAATCAACGTTTTTCCCGCTAGCAATCATAATTAAACATTACCATGTTAAGGATACCCACAAAAAACTTTTCACCCTACATTCGTACTACCCTAACCCTCCTACTTTTCAATACTATACCCCCTCCTCCATGAAATTCAAACGCATAACGCTTAAGAATTAACTGGCGCTCCTCATTTCTATGTATTTATTTCAATCCTTTACATTTCAAACCGTCCGTACGACCATCCTCCCGACTCCTTCAACAACAACACTCCCAACTGAACAAAAACGTTCAACTCTCTCTCCTCTCTGTTTTTAACCTTGCTTGTCTCCCCCCCTCCACTGCACCTGCAATTAATTGCACGTCCTCCGATGCTCCAACCTGCAGCCTCATCCCCTTCAGTCTTAATGAGTGCCTACACCTCCCATAATGCGCCACGTTCACCAGTATGTGCCATGCGAAATGAATCTGAATATTCCTCCCGTTCTCACTTACCCTCCACTCCCAACAAATGCCTACACCTCCCGTAGTAACCCTCATACATCAATCCATGTCATAATGTTTAATTATGATTGCTAGCGGGAAAAACGTTGATTTCTGGGAAACGTCACAAAAGGCAACTTTGAGATAAACATGCAGTCTAATTGATGTATTTTGCATTTGTAGAAAACCCCTGACGAAGGGCCGGATAACAGGCCCGAAATGCATTGGGTAATACAAGATCTATGATCGTGGATTAACTTATGTACACAGTCGTGTTGCAGGATAAGGCCTGGATGGGCATTTCTGTAACATTAAGGGCCATATGTAGGTAATTTCTATTTACCGATTCCTAAATACCGAATTTTACCGATTCGGTATTTAAGAATCGGTAAATAGAATGTAGGTAAACATTCGGTAAATTTTACCGATTCGGTAATATTCGTTATTACTTATTCGGTATTTACTGAATCGGTAATAAGGAATACCTACCCATTCATTCCTATGGGCCTGGAGGCCCATAGGAATGAATGGGAAGCCATTCACTATTACCGATTTGGTAAATACCGAATCGGTAATAGGGGGAGTATATTCAAGGGTGGCAGGGTGTCAAATTGACATCCTGTTGCACCCCTGAATCGTGCATGTGTGCACATGTGGCGCACATACATGCCCTAAGGGCATGTATGTCTGCCACATGGCACTTTAAAAAAGCACAAAATTGCTTTTTAAAAGGTATTCGGTATTTACCACCAACTTGTAGTTGGTGGTAAATAACGAATCCTTAAACCAAAAATGCACTCACTTGAGTGCTCCTACATAGGATTTAAGGAATCGGTAATTTACCGATTCCTTAAAATAACGAATCGGTAAATTACCGACTCCTTAAATCCGGCCTCCCTCATCGCAAAGGGCTAAATACCGGTCGGTAACGGGAAATTTACCGATTTTCGCCCGTTACCGACCGGTATTAGCCCACCTACATGTGGCCCTAAGAGTTAAGTGAAGACATAAGCGCCTCTCTTGTGATGTGTGAAAAACATAAAGATTGTAAAACTTGGATCACGTTGGAAAAAGAATAAAATAAACATGAGAGAGAAATAACTTTGTGGCATTTGTCATATGCAACTTAAAGTACGCTGTGCATCCGGATTGGGGTGGCAATCCACTCCAGGTCTTTTGAGTTCTTTAAGGGCCACCTGGACTTCATTTCCAGCGATAGGAGAGTCTAAAAAATCTGGATCTTCAGGGCTTATCTTGTCTATTAAGATTGAATCTAAATAATACATATATTTTTTCCTCTTCTGCTGCTTCAGCTAGATAAAGCCCCTCATAATACACTCAAAATACCTTCCGGATCCCTTCTGGATCAGTAATGGAAACACCCCGGCAATCTCTAACTTCGGAGATCTCCGATCGAGCCACTTTTTGCTTTGTACAAACCACCAGGAGGTGCCCAAACCATTTGCTGTACTTATAACCCATGTTGCCTGCAAGTTGCGTGCTTGCGTGCGTATGCAGCCTTTCTACTTCGAGCACCCAGACTCTCTCAGGGAGCTCGCTCATCGTTCCCAGGCTCAACAGAGATAAAAGGGAGGTGTGAAAACTCCCCTTTTCTCTTTATGTGGCAGGCAGACCAAGAGGCCCAGCAAATGCCACAATAACAAAAGGGGCTGTTTATTTGATTTAAATTCGGAGTGTTTTATGAGGCGGGCAGCAGGCAGTGTGAAATAAAGGTGGCATGTGCTCTGTGAAAAATACTGCCCTCACTCACAAAATTGTGACATGCTTCATCATTGGGCTTGCTTCAATACACCCCTGCGCAGACCTACCTTCACGGCGAGAGCTGGACATTTCTCGGGCAGAGCACCTACCTTGATGAAAGGTTGACTACAGGGGGTCTCTCCCATTTTCTCGCCAGTTTTAGCATTGTAGTTGATGGAACTCGATTATAGAGAGTGAGTTACTTAGGGGCACCCTCCCCTTGGAAGTAACAGATTCCAAGGATACCAAACACAGAGGGTAACACGTTTTGGGATCCGAAGGGAACTGAGGAATGTCGGTGTGACCCAACACAGAGCACGTGCCACCTTTGGATTACAATACCCTACTCCTCCGTGTGTGTTATAGTTATGTGACGGGGAGGTCAGAGTAGTGGAATTTTTCCTCTCCCCCCTTCTGAGTGTGTGTAATTCAGTGTGAAATAAAGACATGTGATTGTGTGTCACATGGCAATGAGAGGGTGAGTATGTGGAATTACTGCCAGAGCTGCTGACTTTGGAACTGGGAAAACAGGTTCCAGTCTCAATGCTCAGGTAATGCGCTCCAATACTTTCCAGAGTGTTTGCTACATACAACTGCAAACAAAATAATAATAACTTTCAGGAAATTTCTCAGTTCAGTTAAAAAACTTAGGGGGATATGCACTAGGAAGTGGAGGAGAGAGGCGTTAGCCTTCCTGGCTTAACGCCTCTCTCCTCCACTTCTGAAACGCAAGGCTGCACCATATTTACAAGAATGTGGTTCAGCCTTGTGTTTCCCCCAGCGATGGCGCCAAGTTTAGCAACTTAGCGCCAACGCAGGCACCCTTGCACCAGAGTGCAAGGGTGTCTGCGTGCAGGGGAGCATTGTTTATGTGTAGGAAGGTGTCCCTTGTGGCACATTAACAATCCTAGACATGCCATTCTGTCACTTTGATGCGTGCTGCTTCATGCAGCACACATGAAAGTGACAAAATGGCATTTTAAAAAAAAGTTTGTTTATGTACACGAAGGGACACCTTCCTGTACATAAACAAAGCATGGCATTTTGCTTTTTCCATGTGTGCTGCACAAGGCAGCACTCATGGAAAAAGCAAAAACGAGGAGAAATAATGCATTTCTCCTCGTTTCGCCAACTTAAGACCAGGATTTTCCTGGTCTTAATTTTGGCACTGCCTCCTATGTACGCCACCCTTGTACATAGGGGGCAGTGTCAAAATTAATGGTTGTTGCGGTGGAACGCCCACCGCAACACCCACTGCCCACCACTTTCACGCTAAGCATTGCGTGAAAGGGGGCCTATGTACAAGGCAGCGTTAAGCCACGTTAAGTGGCTTAACGCTGCCTTGTACATAAGGCGCAGCCCCTATCACCACCACAACGTCACTATAGGTGATGTTGTGGTGGCGATAGGGGCTTGTACATATGCCCCTTACTTTTAATAAATGCTTTGCATACAATCTAATGTTCTAAGGTCAGGGCCACTAGAATTATGCTGCAAGGAAGCATCAAATTATGTGGCAAAGATGACTACATTTTGCATCAAGAAAAGGAAAATTACGCAGCATAGTGCGGTACATTTTTTTATTGTATTACTTTATTGTTTTGCCATTTTTACACATGATAAAGCTGTCTATACACAGATTTCACCACATTACTGCTAGTTTAACAACCAAATGCAGAAATAGACAACTGAAAGATGACATGTTAACATTTGCGAATGGCCTTCCATCGCGTGCAAACACATGTGGGCACATGTTTATTAACTTTTGATCCATTTGACATAGAAATACATTTTTTGGGTCAAAATCTGCAGATTATGCAGCAGATGATGGATTATGTGGCAAGTATGGCAAATCCATAATTATGAGAAAAAAGCCACGGTTGCAGAATCAAATAATTCTAGTGGCCCTGACTAAGGTGAAATGATTCCACGTTTTAATTTTCGAATTTTGAATACACCTTACCATATTCTTACATGATTCTTGCTGCATGATTGACATGCTACATATTTTCAAGGCTCTGCATGTGCATGGGCTCTTAAGAGCTAGAGCCAACCCTTGGCTCTGCTGTCCCTGTTAATTTGTTGGCTCACCCAGCTGTACCATACACCATAGTCAGGGCCACTGGAATTATGCGGCAGGAAAGGACAAAATTATGTGTCAGGGTTGAATAATGCGGCAAGAAAACGCAAATTATGCAGTGTAATGTGGCATATTTTGTGATAGTATTACTATATTATTTTGTCATTTTCACACATGCTGACACTGTCTGGGCAAATGTTGTACCTCATTAGCACCCATTTAACACCCAAATACAACAATTACCAACAGAAAGGTGACCAGTTAGCCTTTTCAAAAGGTCTTCCACTTCGCAGCAATTCAGGTATCACAATTTTAGTACCTTTTGATCCATTCGTTCTAGAAACTTTTTTTTTTGGTTTAAAATCTGCAGATTATACAGTACATGATGGATTATGTGGCACATGTGGCAAATCCATAGTTATGCGGAAAAGGCCACTGCCTTGCATAATTCCAGTGGCCCTGACCTTAGTACAAGGGTTTGAGAGTTAAGTCAAACATAGGTTTTGTACTGAAAAGGGGTCCTTCTAGTACCAAAAATATCCTTTAAGATTTGTCCCACTGTATGTGTGCAGCACAGTGCAACACACATACAAAATATGGAGACTTTTAAAATTTGCTCCACTGTTACGCCTGCCTCGAGGAGACGTAATTGTTTGGCTCACATCACTGTCTAGCCACTGGCATTCACTCTGGATAGCATTCCAAACCATTGTTCGTTTGCCCACCATGCCAACTCAGTTTGGACCCAGCCATATGCAAATCATTCTCCAAAAGAAACAGTCCAGTCAAACTGCCAGGCCAAGTTCTCCCTGAGCCAGAACACAAGCAACCAAAGATCGGTTTTGCCCTGATTTGCTAAGAATTTTGTGAAGTGTCTCGCTGGGTTTAGCGCTGTGTGGTCTCTTCCTCTGAGAGGGGTTGGGGAAGAGTCAATATTATTATTATTGAATTTGCAATGCTCACAGCTACACCGAGGGGTTTGCCGGCGCACGGCAGATAGGCGGGGAGCATAGACGCAACAGATTAGAAGAGCCAAGTCTTGAGACCTTTGCGAAAAGCAAGTAGTGGCGCACAGTTTCTCAGTGACTCTGGAAGCGAATTACAGAGTTTTGGCCTAAGTATGCAAAGGAGCGCCCTTTGATGTGAGTCAGGCAAAGCCTAGGAACATTGAACAGGGTGCGATTCATAAACCTGAAAGATCAAGGAGGGTGATCCAGTGACACCAAATCCTGAATGTAACATGGTCCAAATCCTATTTTAGCCATTAACATGTAGCATAAAGCAGACATGCCAACCCTCCCGATTCAGGCGGGAGACTACCGATTTCAAGGCTAGTCTCCCGCCTCCCGATTCCTTCAAGCAAAAACCCGATTTCTCGGGGGTTTCAGCTGACAGGGCTTGGTATTGTGTAACGTGGTGTATGCACTGCCAGCAACCTGCTCCTGCAGGCCAGTGCACAACACTTGCATCACCCTCTTTCTGCCTGCCATTGCACTCCATGCTTCTGAAAGGGAAAAAAACGTGCATTTGCGTTTCAAATGTCCGATCCTGCAGCAGCACACTTGCTAAACCCATACATGGCAGTAACCCGATTCAAGGCCCCATTCTCCCGATTTTTTTTCTTTAATCTCCCACTTTGCTCTTCTAAAATGTTGGCATGTATGATAAAGCTTTAAACTTGATGAGGTTAGGAATCGTGAGCCAGTGTAACTCATGAAGAAGATTGGAGACCGAGGCCGATTTTGGAAGCCGGAAGAGTAACCTCGCGGTTGCGTTCTACATTATCTGCAGTCATTCAAACAGAGAATAAAATCAATGCCAGGCAGGCAGTAGCGGTCCGTGGTAGGAGTGCCGGCCGGGCGGTGACGTGGGGTGGGGGAGGGCAGGGTGGGGGTAGAACCACGGATTACGGCCGAATACAGGTAAGTAAACATTTAAATAAATAAACGAATTTCGTTGCGCGCACTGCATCGCATTTGGCAATGCAGCGCTCACAACGAAATTCGTTTTATTTATTTAAATGTTTACTTACCTGTATTCGGCCGTAATCCGTGGTTTACTACCCCCCACCCCACGTCACCGCCCGGCCGGCACTTCTACCACGGACCGCTACTGCAGGCAGGCACTGGTAAAACTCAAAACAGAGGATATAGCGGAGCAGAGGCTAAACATTTATTCAATGGGTTGTGCAGGAGCTTGTCATATGATAGAAAAGAGGACAAGTAGACACGGTGTAAGCTGATAGATGAAGCAAAAATGCTGTAGAAATTTAAGAAAAACTGAAGGGTAAGATTACATAGAGGTGGATACAATGAGGTTGGAAGGAGGAGGTCAACTGTGGAGACAAGAAATTAAGAAGGGAAAGAATGGAGGGGTTAGATTGGGATATGAAGTAGAGAGAATAAAGGAAGAGGAGAGACAGCGTTATAAAATTAACAAGGAGATGGTAAAGACAGAATGGAAAGAAAGATGGGAAAGTAGAGAAAAGGAGAAAAGATAAGTATGGGGATTGGAAAGAAAGAAAATGTACTGGATAGGAAAGGAGAAAATAATGGAAAGATGGAGTGGAAAGATTATTTGAGAATGTGAGGGAGAGGGGAGAGGGGAGATGTGAGTGTAGAGGTAAAAAGAGGCATATATGGAGAGGATAAGCAATGGAAGTGAGATACAAAAAGGAACAAGTAAATAAGCAAGACATGGAGGGAAAAGAAAGAAAAGAGAGTTACATGTGGAAAGGACAGAAAAAAGGAAGGGAAAGGAATGAGGAAGAAAAGGACGGTAAAACAACCAAAAGGGAAAGGTAGACTAAGAGGTGGCAAACAAGGAGGTCGGAGACAAGAAGAGGAATGAGTGTGTGAGAGAGAAGCAAATTCATGATATAGATTTCCTAGAATAAGGTTGGAATGCGAGTCAACAGGGAGATTAGAGGGAGCCTGTGGGAGAGAGAAGAAGAGGACGTGGATTGAAGAGAGGAGACAGGATGAGGGAAAAGTGGAACAAAGCAGAAATAGAGAATGAAAAGTGAAGAGGGTAAGAAGGAGCATGGAGAGAAGAAAAAACTAAATAAAGGGAGGAAGGAGATAAGGACAAGTGAGAGAGATTGAGTGATAGTGGATAGGGATAAGAAAAGGTGCAAGGAGGAGATAAGCGCGGCATGGAGATATCAAATAGAAAGGAATTGTAGGTAGAATGATCGGGGCACAAGATGCTGTGGCACCCACAGCCAGGGGTGTGAGATCCCACTGCGCCCCTGTAATGGCTGTCTTTTAATACCAGCCCAGCGGTAAGGGAGGCATTTATTTCTCATTTGCATTAGGGCCATGGCACCCTTACTAAGGCACTGATTTTAGTAGATTGTGCTCCGCACATGCTTGCATATTAATTTGTTGCTTGTCTTCAGTGCATGCAGCCTTAGCTGCAGTGCACAGAGCACCTTTATTGAGGCATATAGAGGAAAGGAAAATAATTAGAGGGAACATTGCTCATAACTCTCCCCCCTTCGTGCCAGATATTTTTCTGCTGCTCTTTTTGCAGAAATGATATTGATGACTGCTTTAGCTAATGCAAGTTTATACTGCACTCTCTTGAGTCAGCACATTCTGAGAAAGCTAGAATAAGTTGCGCCTCAACTTCCCCTAGCTCTCCATATAGCTCTCTGAGGCACTGATTCTGTCTTTTCTGATGGTTCAGGCTAAAGCTGAGCTTTTATCCCTGTTACACCAGCCTTGAACGCATCCCATATTGCTCTGATTGAGGTACTCCCTCTATTGAGTTCCAAGAATTCAGGTATCCAGTTGCTCATATGAGAGATATAATACTCCTCCGTGAGCAGACCTCTCTCAAATTACCAATTCAGCGCAGCTCTATCCTGGCCAACAAGCGGGATCTCAATAAACAGCGGATTATGATCGGACATAACCCGGGGAAATTTTTCAATTTGGCAACAAGCTGCGGGACATAAAAAATAATCCAGCCGACCGTGAGTCCAATGGGGGGGGGGCTGAAAAAAAAGTATAGCTGGGGTCTGGCGCATTGATCTTATGCCATGCATCAACTAGCCCATGGTCATCCTTCAGATGGCACAAAGCTTTAAAAACTTTGGGCTTGCGACTGGTATAGCTATTTTTCCCAGTATCAAAAAGCTCTATGGCCACATTAATATTCAGAATCCCACCACATAAAAAACCTGGATTGCCCATAACGTCAACTCAGTATCCAGAAAATCAAAAATTGCAGGGTCTTCTACAATTGACCCATATTCTGAACATGGAGGAAAGACGGCCATGGCATGTGACACTCAGGGGTCGATTCCGATTTCGGCGGGAAGCGCACCTAACAGTATTCGTCCGGAAAAAATACCAGCCGAATGCGTGTTTTCCGACCGACTCGAACACTCTACCGAACGAACAAGTACGATGCGCATAACAGCCCAGATTCCGAGCGAGCCGTACTTACCCATTTCAGCTCCTGTTCCCCGCCCGAGCCGGATCCGTAAACGCCGAATCGAGTCGCACGGAACCAAATACACAGCACCTTCCGGCCGGACTAGTACGATGCGTCTTCCGTACGCGCCGAACTCGTCGCTACGTCCGGCACGTTTGAGCATCCGGGATAGCTGCACATAAGCTCCGATTCGCGCCACAAGACGATCCACGGCGACGAGATGAACAAGCCAGCGACGAGTACAAGTCGAAGCCACGAGAAACCCGAACGAGACGACCCAACCATGAATCCCATCGTGCAGGTCCTACCAATACTCTACATCTATTACCGGGACCGGTACGGACGCGTACGGCGCAGACGGTAAGTCAAACACCCACAACACAAACAAACGACACGTACCCGAAATATGTCACACACACATAGGGATGCACAAATGACGTACACTAGCAACAGCAGAACCATAGGGGCGGGATGGCCATCACCAATGCCATACACACCCATAGGGGGATGGATGCCTGCCACTACTACCATCCCCACCCATAGGGGGATGGATGCCTACCACTAACACCACCCCCACTCAGGGTGGGCTGGATGCCTACCACTACTACCATCCCCACTCAGGGTGGGCTGGATGCCTGTCACTACTACCATCCCCACTCATGGGGGGCTGGATGCCTACCACTACTACCATCCCCACTCATGGGGGGCTGGATGGCTGTCACTACTACCATCCCCACTCATGGGGGTCTGGATGCCTACCACTACTACCATCCCCACTCATGGGGGGCTGGATGCCTGTCACTACTGCCATCCCCACTCATGGGGGGCTGGATGCCTGACACTACTGCCATCCCCACCCATAGGGGGCTGGATGGCTGTCACTACTACCATCCCCACTCAGGGTGGGCTGGATGCCTGTCACTACTGCCATCCCCACCCATAGGGGGCTGGATGCCTACCACTAACACCAGCCCAACTCAAGGTGGGCTGGATGCCTGTCACTACTGCCATCCCCACCCATAGGGGGCTGGATGGCTGTCACTACTACCATCCCCACTCATGGGGGTCTGGATGCCTACCACTACTACCATCCCCACTCATGGGGGGCTGGATGCCTACCACTACTACCATCCCCACTCATGGGGGGCTGGATGCCCGCCACTACTACCATCGCCACTCATGGGGAGCTGGATGCCTGTCACTACTGCCATCCCCACTCATGGGGGGCTGGATGCCTACCACTACTACCATCCCCACTCATGGGGGGATGGATGACTACCACTACTACCATCCCCACTCATGGTGGGCTGGATGCCTGTCACCACAACCACCCCTACTCATAGGACGGGTAATGCATGACACAACTAGCATACTCCCACATAAGGACTGTCTGTAAATTACATCCCACCCCCAACACCATGACAAGCGTGTGTGGTCTGTGTCAAATGCATACAACACTGAACATGACATTGAACATACAATGTGACCCCCTAACACATGTGTCACACATAATTGTGTGTGTGGCCTACACAATGCAAGCAGACCATGACCACTGTGGCAATGTGGCCCAAAGCCCCATCACCACAGTGCCCAAAGGTAAGTGTGTGCTCCATAGCTGAAGCACATTTTGAACAGTGTGGCAATGGGGCCCAAAGCCCCATCACCACAGTGCCCAACAGGTAAGTGTGTGCTCCATAGCTGAAGCACATTCTGAACAGTGTGGCAATGGGGCCCAAAGCCCCATCACCACAGTGCCCAAAAGGTAAGTGTAGTCCTGGTAAAAGCTGCAAAAACAAAACTGCAGGGATTATTCCTGGCCACACAACACCAAACACTACAGTGGCATTGTAGTGCTCGTGTCCCATAGCAACATAGATTGTGTGAGGCAAGCAGTGCAGTGCCAATGACACATCGTTCTGGCCATGTGCACACAAACATCAGCCATGGGGGCCCACATTGTCTACATTCACAAATAACACAATGACAGAAGTGAGCATCATAATGCAGACCCACATATCTGCACCAATGGACACACAAATGTAGATATCCTGTGGAGACTGTAGATGTCAGGTGAACAAATACCATACCATGGCAGCAATGGGACATACTAACCATGATCAATGTGCTGACTGATGACCTAGCAGTCCCAGGGCCAGCAGGGGAAAGCCAACAAACAACATACAGCCAATGGCAAACTAAAGATATGCCAATGCAGTGGTGCAAATGCACAAACACAAACAGGCAGACTCACACTGCATATCATACACAATAGGTGAGGGGGTTGTGTGCCAGTGTCCCCAGGCAAACACACAACACATGAGGAGGCCAGATTCACTAATACACAGATGTCAACACAGTCACATACAAAAGTAACTCATGGATTGGATTCCCCTATGTGGGCAAACAGGCATTGTGAGATGAGAGGGAGCCCAAATTACACATGTCACACAAACTTGTAGGAACAGCAACAAACACAGCAAGAGACAGAACCACCACAGCACTCCCCCCAGGGACCCCACATTGTGGTGACACTAGCCTGCATGACAATCACACTGTAATGACAAAGGTAGATGTCATCCACACTGTGAACCACAGCCATGTGTCCTGAGCAACAAACTACCATCACACCTATACAAGCACAAAGCACTCAGCATGGCCTGCCAGCCAAGGAAAATATGGAGGTAGTGCCCCAGCCGTGCAACAACTCACATTTGCACACACTCAACGCCACACACCTTTGAACTCCACCAATGTGCAGCAGTGAAGCTCACATGGACTGCTGACATTGCACATGCACCCATGACAATCCCAGGGGTGGTGGGGGGAAATAAGGTGCAGAAACACATCACACATGGCCAGTCAACAATACTTGTGAATGTCTGACACACTGCACAGTATGCTGTACATGGGCAAGACGTGAAATCCACCCCAAACAATGGGATCCTGGCCATAGTCACACACCAATGAAGAAGCCAAGCTGACCCACAAAGGACACACATAGACAACTCCCAACATTGCAGCTCTGACCCTGAGGAGTGGCAGCAGTCACACACACAACGTGTCACAATCACTGAAAGCATACACAAACAGAAAATCACATTACTCGTGTAACCAACAAGTGCCAAGAGGAATCCTGACTGTGTCCCATCTGCGTTTGCCCACATCCCCAGCCCTGACAACAAAGACAACTAGGGATGACAACCCCATGAACATTAGTTTACCATGCACCCACATCCCGGAGAAACCAGGTCCAAGATGCTGGATGAACACAGAACAACTCAGCAAGCATCACAAACAGGAACATCCGTAGGGACAAAGCCTGTGTAGGAAAAGGAGAAGGGAACACGCACAGACATGCGTACACAACACACAACACGGGCACAGCCTATATCACGGAATCACGCACTGCCATGAGGGCACTCCACTCCTGTGGAAGGTCAGCTGTGCCAAACCTTGTCTGTGCATGACTCAAACATGTCAGCAGAACACTCGGTCAGTGAGTCAACAACTACAACACACTGAAGGCTCTGCTCATATCAGCCTGGGCACGGGAGTGTCACGTCAGTCATCTGCATACACCCAAGACACGTGTCAAGCAACTTGCACTGTGTACACAGATGAGTCCTCCAAATTTGATGTGCTAAACTGCATGTCCATTGGAGACGGGCACACAGTCAGGGTACTAGGAACATTGGATAGTGGTAAGCCCACCAGATGTGCATCAGTGTAGGACAAAGATGGTAATCTACAAATGCTAAACGTACATCCCTGTGTCAAATGCTGAACATTACATCCTCAGACTGCAGCAAAGGATGCTATAGATCCAGACTAGATTAGGACACATATCCCATGGACCACATGGAGCCCATCACAACAAAACTTCATTTACCTGATCTGAACACTATTACAACAGCAAATGCATGATTCTACACATCTACATCATGTACCTCCAAAGATTAACCACAAGTAAACAAAAAGAGGCTTTATTCAGCAAGTGTGCAACTCAAATCAAAAGTCCAAAATAAACTAAGGCCAATGGCCAGTCCAAATATACAGTCCCAACAGGGTGATGTGTGACAACTTGTCAACAATTGCTTGCCTGCACAGGTACGGACAGGGGACATCTCCCTTGGAGGGGCATACGAGGGGCAGGCCAGGCACCGCAGGGACAGGATCAGGGGATGCCAGAAGGAGGCAGTGAAGGGGAGGTGGGTGCAGGAGTGTCACCGGCAACTGCAGTGGAGGTGTCTGACTCAGGGGGCTGGCACCACCGCAGGGCTCAAGTCAGATGGTGTTGGTGCTGCAACCACTGCAGTGGGCTGGTCAGATGGAGTGGACTGGGTCCCCAATGCAGTGCCCGAGTCAGACGGGGTGGTTGTGGACTCCACCGCAGTGCATGACTCCAAGGTAGTGGAAGGGGGGCAGAAGAGCTGGGCAGGACAGAGGGGGGGACACGGTCTCCACACCAGTGGCACAAACAGGCAGAGCATCTGGTTTTGGGGTGGAAGAGCAAGTGGCAGGGGGAGGGCCTAAGCAGTTTGGGGATGCGGTATCGGTGTGTGGGGGAACCTGGGGCAGGGTGTGGCGGTGGAACCTGTGGAGTGGTGGCCTGGGGGATGGAGGTGAGAGACTGGGTGGTTGACTTGCAGGGCGGTGGCGGGGTCTTGCTCTTCCGGGACCGGGGGACTTGCGGGTGGGGGCTCACTCTGCCTGCGCCTGGGGGAGGGTGTCCGGGGCGAGGGGCACTCCCCTCTCTGTGGGTGGACTTCCTCTTCCCCGGTATGCTGGATCAGCGGGATTGGAGGGAAGAGGCCGAGGTCACAGAGGAAGAGCTGCTGATCAGGTGGGGTTGCAGGTGAGGCAAGGGAAGGGGTCTTGGAGGGAGAGGATCTTGAGGATTGCGGAGTGACTGTGGTTGCCTGTGTGTGTGTGTGTTCCCCATCCCCTGTGTCTGTGGTATCAGTCCCCTGAGGATGCTTGTGTGCACGTCTTGCCTTTCTCTTGGGTGTGTCTGTGCTGCTCATGTCTGTGTGTGTGGGTGACTGTGCAGGTGTGCATGTGCTTGGGACAGGTAGGGTGCCAGGAAGTGTGGATGGGGCAGAGGTAGGAGGGGTGAGGGACTGTTGGAGGAGGGACCCTGCTGCCGTCAGGGAGGAGTCCATGGACTTATTGCTCCTCTGTAGGGCAGACATACCCGTCGAGATGCCCTCCATGAACGACACCAGCTGTGTCAACAGAGTGGTGTGTGCATAGAGGACACTCAGAATTGCTGTCTGCCCTACATGGAGCTGCCGAAGGAGGTACACAGACTCCTCACTCAGGGCAGCAGGGGACACAGGGGCAGGGGGTGCGGTGCCTGGCACGAAGGAGACACGCTCCCGAGTACAGGAGCCTCCACGGACCTCAGGAATGGGAGCCAATGGGAGGGCGGTGGTGGTGGTGGTAGTGGTGGCAGGGCCAGACAGACTAGCTGGCCTTTGGTGGCTGCTGAGACCCGCCTCCACAAGGGAGTCATCCTCCGAGCTGCTGTGGTCCTCAGCTGAGGTGGATGGTGCTGAGGACTCCTCGGTGTGGCTCCCCTCACCCTCCGTGCCACTGGGTCCCTCTGACCACTCGTCCGATGCTGACCCAGTCTGGCTCCGCTGCTCCTCCTGGTCCGTGGAGCTGTCCCCTCCTGTGGCCGTGGATGTATCTGCAAACAATTAGGGAAACAGACAAACATCAGTCACCAGCACTGACCGCACACACCACAGTAAGTACAGCACATTACAGAGCAAGCCCTGGCATCCTTAGTTGAACATTGCCTAAAGTCCTCACACAGATTTGGGGAAGCCAATTGTCAGTCTGATGGTCAACCATGGGACTCACACCCCTCCTGCCCTTGCACCCATCTGTCTGGTGCCTGTCTGATGGTAAGACCCCAGTGTGGACACATGCACCACCTACACAGTTGTTGGACATTGCAGGGAACACGGTGAAGTATGTGAACATGCACACATCACATCTCTTGCCACTGAGTCAGTGCAGGTGTCCGGATAAAGGGATGGCCAGAGTCTAAATAGAAATGCATGTGATGCATACCAGCACCAGACACCATGATGCACCCATGTCCGGATAGTCAATGCCACAATGGGGTGCATGTTGCACATGTCACTCCCCTGCAGGATCAGTCTCAGGAAATTTAATGCCATGACACAGGAATGCGTGCAAAGTCATACATTACTGTCTCAAGTCACATGGCCATGGCAGCCAGCCAACAACAGTCTGCACTGTGTCACAATCCGAGGGCATGGGGAATGCAAGTTATGTGACTGACAAGTGCACATGTCCATCCCCCAAATACCACATCATCTGTACTACTATTTGTCCACGTCATACCAACTGGACATATGGGGGACATGAAACACAACTCTCTGAACATGAGCACCTCACAGTGTGCTGTGAATGACAATACAGCTGCCTGAAAGTCACAGTCGCAAACACCTGTCTGCACAGTCAAGTGATCAGACACCTATAAGTCACAGAAGTATCGTCTCTCATGGTCACATCTCAGATGGCATGCTGAGCCCTAACCGATAAACATACCAGTAGTCCTGACAACGAAGACACAGCACAATGAGACAGAGGCAGTCACCTGAGGGTACATTTCACTGATCACAACATGCCAGATGATACACGGGAGTGGGAGTACAGAGTGTATTGCATGCCCTGGAGTAGGCATGACTGTCCAGCTCCACCTGTAAGAGGGATGAGTCCTGGACAGTAGGCAGGTGGCTAAGCATGTGTGACACACTGGATACACATACTCCTGAGGCCCAAACATTGTTCCCACCAGCAGCATGGGTGTGTGCCAAATTCCCCAGGGACATGTGGTGAGTCAGAGCAGCAAGCGGACCACATATCAAAGTTACACCCAGATTACATGTCAGAACTTAGGCATTGTGTAAGCAATTGACCCAACCATGAATCGCACAACATAGTCACCGGAACAAATGCTGTCCCCCACCTTGAGCAAAGCAAAATGCAATGACACAGTCCCCAAATGACACAATTTCCTGACTATAAGGGCCACACATATGCGTATCAGAGGAGAAGTGGGCATGTCACAAATGAGGGACATGGGCCCTGGACCACATGACTGATGTACTGTGGAAGTTTAACCAGGCCAGAGAAGGGCACATAGCATGTCAGACAAAGTGCATAGTGCAGTCATGGACTCACCCCCTCCTTGCTGCTGTCTGTCCTTCAGCTGCCCATCCAGGTCAGGGAAGACCACCGCCAGGATCCGGAGCATGTGGGGGGTCAGGGTCCGGTGTCCGCCCCTCCTGAGAGGAGGCGACAGCTTCAGCTGGACCCTTGCGATCCTCCGGGTCCAGCCACGAAGGTCCTGCCACCTCTTCTGGCAGTTGCGGATCCTGTGCCTGTAGACCCCCACGGATCCTACTTTCCGGGCGATGGTCAGCCAGATTTCCTGCTTCTGGTGGGCATCAACCTGTGAGGATGACAAAGTGAAAAGGCCATTACTACACATGCAACATATACGTGCATCACACAGTTGGATATACATGTCTCAATCACAGGGGCATATGATGTACACAGGCAGTCCAACAATGGCTATGAACAGTTTGCCAGCAGTCACTACATGGTATCATTGCATGGGAAGTAAACCTAGTTGGAATGCACTGTTACTGCACTGTACCAGTTCAGTGCATGTAACTACACACTTTGGGGAGTGACAACAACTCAGTGGGCATGCTAGCCAGTGGTGTGCACACTGAAAGTCCTGCTAGTCAGACAACATGCACAATTAGTGAGGCAGTGGACAGCACACTCACCTGCTCCCCTGGTTTCCCATACAGCTTGCTGTACTGTGGAAGGAGGCTGTCCAGCAGGGCCTGGTTCTCCTCAAGGCTGAAGGCTGGGGCTCTCTCCACAGTACGTGCCATTGCAGGAGCCAGAGGATGCATAAACAGCAGCAGTGTTGGTGGCAGATGTCGTCCTGGAGCATGTAGTGCAGGCAAGTGAGCTCTCAGGGGAACAGCCAGCATTATATGTGTGCTGCAGAGGCAGATACTGTCCCATGTGTCCAAAGTGATAGGTCCAAGTTGTTTGCATCTTCTGAATCTGACCAATCCATGGAATAGCAGCACTAATACACGCCCACAGCATCCTTCAAATCTTCAACTTCATGACACCCATGATTTTGCAACATTGTTGTGGCTGGCCAACTGAATTCACTGCATCAGACTCGTTGGAGCTTCAAAAACGCGTCCGTTGCCATGCCAGGCCCCAGCCAATGCTGTACAACGCGTATTTCGGGATACAACGCGTACCCGCACACATCATATGCAATGGGCCGGCCGGGCACACCGATCGGTCCATTGCTGTTCAACGCGTACCCGCACACATCATATGCAATGGGCCGGCCGGGCACACCGATCGGTCCATTGCTGTTCAACGCGTACCCGCACACATCATATGCAATGGGCCGGCTGGGCACACCGATCGGTCCATTGCTGTACAACGCGTACCCGGGATACAACGCGTCCCCGCTCACATCATATGCAATGGGCCGGCCGGGCACACCGATCGGTCCATTGCTGTACAACGCGTACCCGGGATACAACGCGTACCCGCTCACATCATATGCAATGGGCCGGCCGGGCACACCGATCGGTCCATTGCTCTACAACGCATCCCTGGACAGGTCACACGCATATGTCACCATGCTGGTCACTGGTGAACCTATGCCAGCCACATATACTTTCCAGGGACTCAGGGGCACACCTACAACACCACACCCAGTCCACACTGTATCTAAGGCATGTGTGGCAGCATAACCTTATCTGTGTATGTGGATGAACATGTGGTTTTTGGGGTGGCACTTGGGGGCAGACACACCCAGGCTGTGCACGTGTTCATGGGGACAGGGTCCTTTGTGTGTTGTGCACCTGACCACTGTGGTGTGCAACTTTTCATTTTGGAGCATGTGTCATGGTCACATTTCCAGGTTGTATATGTGTATGACATGTCACATACCCCCAGGCTCACATGTGGGAAGGCATGTACCTCACAGGGTGGCCCATTGCCACAATAGTGATGTCCCTCCGCAGTCTGTGTGCATGTTGTGTTTCACATGTCTCTGACTCCATGTGCACAATGGGAGACAGTCTCCACATCCACGTGGTTTGTGCATGAACTTTGATGTTGTGTGTGTGTGTGTCACAGACGTCCATGTCTGTCCTGCAGAGGCTACAGGGGCCACTACCTGTGGGTGTCATGTTTGTTTTTCTGACGTGCACATGATACGCCATGTCATGCCAGTGTCCATGTGGCAAGTCAGGGTCTCTGGGAATCTACCTGTCAATGAGCTGTGATGCCTGTGGAGCATCTGTCCAGACATGTCACTGTGGTATGTGTGTGGAATGTGAGAGCAGTAAATGGGTACTGTGACACAGCCTAATGGTTTCCCATAGCACACCCTGGAACCTGTTGTCAACACTCGTTGAACAGAGATGTTAGATGATGTCCATGTAGGTGCCATATATGTCCAAACAGAACGACACACACATCAAGTACTTGTGTTTGTTAATGATGTATCATGTGAAATTGAGTATGGTGAACGGCACATAGGTGGGGTGACTGACAATCTTGCTTTCTTCACCTATGCACTGCAGGGCTCCTGCTGTCCATCGACCATTCCCAGACCTGGCAACGATGGTGGAACGTGACAGCATCCGACGGTACCGCTTCACCAGGCAGCTGATTGAGGATTTGGCAGTGCGGTTGGACCCACATTTGCAGCCTGGCCGTCCGTATCCTACAGCCCTGACCCCCAAGGTGAAGGTGATGGCAGCCCTACACTTCTTTGCCACCGGTACCTTTCAACACACTGTGGCGACTGCCGGTGGGATGTCACAGACTATGTTCAGCCGTGTGCTACGCGATGTTTTGGGGGCAATGTTGAGATACCTGAACCAGTACATCTATTTCCCAACACGTCAATGACTCACTGACGTCAAGAGTGACTTCTATGCCCTGGGGAGGATGCCACATGTAATTGGCTCCATTGATGGGACACATGTGGCTTTGATACCACCACAGGCACATGAGCAGGCATACCGGAACCGTAAACATTACCATTCGATCAATGCTCTGGTGGTATGTCTTGCAGATATGACCATCACACATGTGTGTGCCCGTTTCCCCGGTTCGGCACACGATGCCTACGTGATGAGGAGTAGTCGCATCCCGAGGATGATGTCACAGATGCCAAACCAGCGTGCCTGGCTTGTTGGTGTGTACTGACTTTGTACCATTGTGTGTGTTCTGCTATGTTGTTTTCCGCACACATTTTCAAATCGGCTAATGTGCAATTGTCTGTCTGTAGGTGACTCGGGATACCCCAACATGCCGTGGTTGCTGACACCCTCAGGAACCCTGTGACACCAGCCCAGATGCGTTACAATGAGGCACATGGTCGGACAAGGAGGGTGATTGAGCGGACCTTTGGTCTCCTGAAGAGCCGCTTCCGCTGCCTGGACAAGACAGGAGGGGCCCTCCCATATGCCCCAGCAAAGGTGTGCACGATTGTCATCGTCTGCTGCATGCTACACAACCTGGCAGTGCGGAAGGAGTTGCCTCTCATCCTGGATGACGATGACCAACGTCCGCCACCTGTGGAAGATCCTGGCCTGGGTCACGATGCCAGTGAAGATGATGATGATGATGATGGTGATGTCCGCACACAGCTCATCACCAACTTCTTCAGCTGAATGTGAGTCTCCAGAGGGTTGTAATGTCAATGATTTGAGTTTGCATGATATGTGTGTGTGGTGCTCTGGTGCTGTTTGAGTGTGACCATGTGCTACTTGACTGGATGCGTGCAGCGATGTGTCCTTGCAGGTGGTCTGTACTGCCCAACAGTGTTGACATGCTAAATTGGTTTTGTGTAGTTATCTCGTGACATGTATTAGACATGAGTATTGCCGTTCTGTGCTGTTCTTCAGTGGTTTTGACTGTGTGTCATGTCTGTCCTTCACAGGGTGCTGCCGGAGTTGTTTGATCAACTTGGATCCCACGAATCCATGATTCAACTTCCAAGGTGGAACCAGTCGTTTCCCTACAGGTGATGTGCCACACACCCCTGGACTCTCTATCTTCTGCACTTTTTGACTTTGTGGCCACAGCCAGGTTGGATTAGCTAGCATTTGTAGTGGAAACAACATGTTGCAAATGTGTAATAAACCTGTGCTTCACTTTGGGATGTGCGTTGTCTGTAGTCACACATCTGACTGACATTTGCTTACTGCACCTGTAGTCTAGTTGACACAGACTGTGAATAGGTGGCGTGTCTGTGCATTCCACTGTATTTAGTTGCAACATCAGTATAGGTGATGAGTCTGATGGCCCTGGTGTGTATGTGTTGTGTGGCCCTAGTGGTGTGTCTCCCTCATATGTGTCACGTCGCCATGACTGACATGACGGTGTTGGACTTGCTGTAGTAGTTAGCATGCACAGTGTCATTTTTCTGATCACCATCTCCATGACAGAGAGCACGTTGGAATCACAACAGAGGCAGATATGGTGTATTTGTGAGTTTATTTACATACAGGTGTGAGGATGGTGCACAGGATGGTGGGTGCTGTACATAGAAATTGGAATCCAAAGTTCCCATGTGATTCGGAAGTCTTGGTAGCTGAAATGTCCAGAGTAAAGTCCACAGTCATCTGATAAATTTGGCCAACTATAGCTCCCCATGTCATGTGGAGAGTTGGGTTGGCTTCGACAGGGCGTGCAGTTTGCACACAGAGGAAAAGTTCCAGAACAGGTGTTGGCTTCCTGGGGATGTAGATGGCCATCGGCCTCTCAGTTTGGCCTCCTCGGACGGCCCCTCTTCTTGGGGGGACCCTCAGGTGCAGGCTGCGGCGGTGCAGGGGACTCTCTGCCAGAGTCCTCCTCCCTCCCTGTGGCATTTGCAGTTGTTTCAGCAGCAGATGTTGTGGGCACACAGGGAGGTGAGGCCATGTTGGTGCAGATCTGGCGGAGGCATGTCAGTATGTCCCTATGCACCGCTTTCAGTTGTTCCAATGTGTCCCACTTGGACTCCATGCCAGACATGTGTGTCTCGACATGTGACATGTGTGTCTCGACATGTAACATGTGTGTCTCGACACGGGACATGTGGGAGTCCAAGCGGGCATGATGGGCAGCCTGCTGCTGTTGTATGTCCTTGAGGATCCCCACTACCTGGCTGACCTCTCCGGTGCTAGTCTGGTACGCATCCGCGATGCGTGCCAGTTGTGGGTGATCATGCAGTCCAGACCCCTCTGCAAAGAGCGACCTATGTCTACCACCCCTCCCACCACCCCTGGCGACACGTGCAGGACCTGCGGTGGCACGCACAGGTGACCGTGGGCCCACTTGGGTGTTGTTCCTGGGCTCGTTGTCACCAGCTCCAGTTTGGGTCTGGGTCCCTGCGCTGTTGTCATCTGTGTTCCTTGGTCAGTCCGTGTTGGCAGGGGTGGCCTGTGTGTTGGCAGTTGTTGGAGGGGTGGGTGCAGATGTTGGTCCTGCTGGTGCTGCATGATGACTCACACCGGAGGGTCCAGCTGGTTCTTCGCCATCCGAGGAGTGCAGAGGCTGATCCACACCAGTGAGCTCAGTGTTCACCGGAGCCTGGGACAGGGACTCCTCCTCCTCGTCTGCTGCTGTGTCCCCATCATCACCTGTTTTGGGGAGAGACACAGATTGTATGTTATGTTTCTACTGGCATCAATTGTTCAAACACCTGACAGTTGTGACTGTACCTCTGGATGTGGGCCTGGACATTGCATTCTCCTAAATTGTGACAGTCAGAGAGTGATATTGGTGTAGCACATTGTCCTGCCAACCTGTGGCATGTCAATGTGAATGTTGAGGTGTGTGCATGACCAGCATTGGTGGTATTTGCTTGCCATCCGGGCCTCCTTCTCCCCCAGCCCAGTTATCCCACCATGAAGCGTGCTTCCATTGCAGGGAGTGCAAGTTGTCTTTCAGGATGTCAGTCAGTGGTGTCCTGCTGTTGGTTGTTGCACAGTTCCCAGCAGGGCCTTGTGCTCCCCCAGCAGTACCCAGTGTCAGCCATCTTGTGAGTCCTTTTCCACTCCCTGTGATGTGAGCATGGTTCAGGGTGGTGTTGATGGGCCAATTGTGAGGCTGACCAATATCTGTGACTACCACTCCCATCATGCTATTGCCTCCACCCCCCTTCCCAGCATGCCCATCCTTCCTTCCTTTTGACTCTGCTTCCCTGTGGGGTGGGGTGCCTGTGCTGACAGGATGGCTGGGAGTGTTGTCCTGGCAGTTGTTTGGCTACAAGTCCCAAGAGTGTCCCTGTGCTTCACACAGCATAACCCAGGGTGGTGGTTCTTTGTGGGATCTTCAGTTAGGATGTGAGGCATTGCATTCTCCCAGGTGGGTTATGTGGAGTTAGTGTTGAGGGGTGTGTGAGGGGAGGTGCTTGTAACTATGGTCAGTGCTGTGAGTCCTCCTTCCCACCCAGCCAGATATCCCACCATGGAACGTGCTTCCATTGCAGGGAGTGCAAGTTGTCTTTCAGGATGTCAGTCAGTGGTGTCCTGCTGTTGGTTGTTGCACAGTTCCCAGCAGGGCCTTGTGCTCCCCCAGCAGTACCCAGTGTCAGCCATCTTGTGAGTCCTTTTCCACTCCCTGTGATGTGAGCATGGTTCAGGGTGGTGTTGATGGGCCAATTGTGAGGCTGACCAATATCTGTGCCTACAACTCCCATCATGCTATTGCCTACACCCCCCTTCCCAGCATGCCCATACTTCCATCCTTTTGAGTGGACTTCACTGTGTGAGAGTGTGACAGCAATGGCAAGATGGCTGACAGTGTGGTCCTGTTGTTTGTTGGTGCCCAGTTCCCATCAGGGCCTTGTGCTCCCCCCAGCAGTACCCAGTGTCAGCCATCTTGTCAGTTGTTTTCCACTCCCTGTGATGTGAGCATGGTTCAGAGTGGTGATGATGGGCCAATTGTGAGGCTGATCAATATCTGTGCCTACAACTCCCATCATGCTATTGCCTACACCCCCCTTCCCAGCATGCCCATACTTCCTTCCTTTTGAGTGGACTTCACTGTGTGTGAGTGTGACAGCAATGGCAAGATGGCTGACAGTGTGGTCCTGTTGTTTGTTGGTGCCCAGTTCCCATCAGGGCCTTGTGCTCCCCACAGCAGTACCCAGTGCCAGCCATCTTGTCAGTTGTTTTCCACTCCCTGTGATGTGAGCATGGTTCAGAGTGGTGTTGATGGGCCAATTGTGGGTGTGACCAATATCTGTGACTACCACTCCCATCATGCTATTGGCTACACTGACTTCACCAGCATACACAGAATTCCTTCCTTTCAGTGAGCTTCCCTGTGAGGTGGTGTTCTAGTGGTGGGTAAATATCTGGGAGTGTTTGTTGGTTCTATTTGTGCCACTGCCTTGCTGTATTTGTTGTTAGCTTTGTACATGTCATGACACAGTTACATATCACTATGAGATGGCAGGTATTGTGTTTGTCTGACTAGCATTCACATCTTGGGATGAATATTTTTTGGTTGCTGTGTATTTGCTAAGGGTGCATGGTTTGCCTATCCCCTTGACTGTGATGTGTGTGTGTTGTCACACCATATTGGGTATATTAGTTGTGTACTCACCAGGCTCTGGGATGTCTGTTAGTCCGTATACGCTCACTGGTGGTAGGATGGCCCGCACCTTCTCCTCCCAGGGCCTGAGGTATACTGGTTTTGCAGGAGGGCCACTGCCGGTGTGCTGGCTGAGGAGGTAGTCCTTTTTGAGTAGGTCCCGGACCCTCCTGCGCACATCATACCACCTGTTCTGGATGTGTTCCTTTGTGCGCAAACATGGTGATTGTGCGTTCACCCTGTCGACAATCCTCGCCCACATCTTGGTTTTCTGCGACATGGGGGTCTGTTGTACCAATGTACCAAACAACTGTGGCTCTACCCTGAGGATCTCATCTACCATGACTTCCAATTCACTGTCTAGGAACTTATGATTCTTCTTTGGGGGCATGGTGATGGGTGGTGGTGGTGATTGATGTGTGTGTGCAAGTGGGGGGTGTGAGTGTAGGTTTAGCTGGGTGTGTGTGAGGGTGCTATTTGTAGGTGTGGTAATGGTGTGTGGCTTGTGTGATGTATGAGCTGTGAGTGTGTCTGTGGTTGCTGTGTGATGGTGTTCTGTGCTGGCAGGTCAGTGGAAGTTGCAAAGGATCATGGTAGGGATTTGTGGCCTTTATGTAGGTGGAGTTGGAGGTGTGTCCTTGTTCCATTTTTTTTTTCCTCTCTGTATTTATTGGCTTTGTGGTTGCTTGCTTGGCCCTTTTAAAAAAAAAAAAATCCTTGGTGTTTTTGGTGCATGTAGGAGTCGTTCTTGTGTCCGAGTAGGACGCTGCAGTTGTCTGGTGCGATCTTGTCCGACTCGTTCCCGCTGCGTGTCAGCTAGGTTTCATATGCGGTGTACGAGTCGGTCGCGGAGTATTGGGTTGCTTCGGCTGGGTTTTGTATACGTGTCGGTCGTACGGCTTGTGCTCCGGGCGATTCGGTCATGTTTTGCACGCACAGCATCGTACTACGCGTGTCGGAGTTCGCGGGTACGTTTCGTTCGGGTTCAATCCGGGTGCGTGTCGGTCGGTTCGTTTCGCGTGATTTCCCGGCCGGATGGCTTGTTTACGTCCGGCTCGGTCGGTCGTTTTGTATTCCATCTGAGTCGGTCGGATTTCACATGCATTTCATCGTACTACCCGGGTCGTACGGCGCCGGTCCGAGTCGGTCGGACTAAATTCCCGTACCGAGTCGGTCGGTATTTTTTCCGGCCCGAATCGGAATCGGCCCCTTAGTGATAGCCCATCTACCGAATTTATCAGCTAAGCAGCGCTTGAAGCTGCATATATTCCTATGCAAATGTATTTCCCCCCACGGGTTCTGGTGCCCTGTGTAGAATATGTTATAAGTGTAAAGCCAAGGGATTCCAAGTTCTTCCTTGACCTCCAACACACGTCTTCTGCAAACAGAATATCGGCCCACAGCATTTTTAAATCTTCGGCCACCTTTCACCTTTTAGCATTATCATTTAGACCACAGATGTTCACTGTCGTAACCCGAAGCTGTGTTATATAGGCCATAATAAAAATGTAGTCACGCCAACCAATAAAATTGCCAAGACCTCCTTCAGCACCTGCCTCTCCGATGTTACCCTGAAGCCTCGCTTGCCCTGTCATATTTATTCTACTGTCCTCTTGCATTGTGCACCCCTTTCCCCAACCCTTATAGAGACCCCCCTACAAACCCCTTTCCCTCCCAGGCTCTGCCTAATCCTCCCCCTCCTTACCACCTCCCAACAGATTCCCCATCCACCCTCCCTACCCCACACCACAACCTTGAAGCAATCACACCTCCCAAGGCCTGAATGATGGCTCCCATGTTCACCCTCTGCCACCTCCCCTCCCAGCTCTGCCCAACTAAGGGCTCGATTACGATGTCGTTCGGAAAGGCTCGGAATCGGATTCGGGTCTGCCGAATCCGATTCGGAACCCGTCCTTCCGACCGATTCGGAAAGCTTTCCGAACGACCGATTACGATGTTCTGAAAGTGTTCGGACTTTCCAAGTCAGTTCCGGGTGGCATTCGGAGGAACCGAGTCATTCGGAGCCGACTCGTACAGGTCTACGGACCGCGTTTCCGACCAAGCGATTACGATGTCGGATTCGGACAGCCTTTCCGAATCGGTTTGTCCGACACGGATCGGCTGTCGGAATCTGACTTTGGGGGCCCATAGCAGGCCCCCCCTTCACCCGGAGCCTTCCGAATGGAGCCCATGAGGGCACCCAAGGGACCCCTCTTTCAGACCATGCAAAGTGTAGCAGGCACCAAGGGGTGCCCGCCACAGGGTGTACGATTTTCCCCACCCACCCCTTTCTTCAATGGGAGCCTGTGTATTCGGTCGGAACACAGGGTCCCATTGAAGTCAATGGGAGTCCAACCGAATGGTATCCGCAACCATCGTAATCGGTGGGTCGGACTCCCCGAATCCGATTCAGTCAGAAACCATTCCGAGACCTATTCGGTCGGAATGCTTTCCGACCGACATCATAATCGAGCCCTAAATTGTGACTAATAGAGAGAAAAAAGAAAAATCAAATATTATCAGATACCTTAAATACATAAAAAAAAAGGAACCACCTCCCACCACTGCAGTTAGTATAACACTGAGAGGCTACCAAAAGGTCAATAATTAACAGTCAATGTATAATAAACAAGCCTCTCAGTTCAAATCTGACAGCTCATCCAGATAGTCTTTGGCCTTAATCTCCGATAAGAATGTTAGTCATGCCATTGAAATTAATCTTCAGACGAGCAGGATTAATCAAAAACGCTTCTCCCCCAAGAGCCTGAAATGGTTTAATAAGCTGTCTCATCCTCCATCTTCTCTCAAATGTAGCATGATTAAAGTTTGGCCGTGCAAAAAAGTCTGATTGTTGAAACTGCTCTTGGCATCGGGCGGGCCTTCTCCTAGATTGCTTGCCTTAGCAGATAGTTCCCAAAGTACACAATGACCTCTCTGGGTCTGTTGATACTGACCTTGTTTCTTGAACATCAGCGGAAAATGGTGCACTCTATGAATCTCCGTGTCCCAGTTCCATAAAGTCAGATCTGGAAAAGCCCCTTTAAGGAGGCTCAGCATGAAAGCTCTGATATCATTACCTTCCACACCTTCCGCCAGACTCAGAACCTCAGGTTATTCCACCTTTGTCGATTCTGAAAGTCCTCCATTTTCCATAACAATTCAGATATCGAAGCTCATGAGAATTAGCTTGGCGCTTGAGTGCTCCCATATCGGTTTCCAACACTGAAACACATTCTTCCATTGAGGATATCCTCTCTCCAATCTTGACACTGGCTTTTATTAACTTTCCTTATCGCCTTATCGAGACTATCATTAGGAGTTTCCTCTTGATGCTGCTTAATAGAGCTATATAAAAGCTGTAGTGTGGGGTCTTCTACACCCTCTGTGAAGACAATGCATGTTGTTGATCGAGGGGCTCCAGAGATGTCTTTTGAGTAGCAGAATCAATCAATCAATCAATCAATCAATCAATCATTTGTAGAGCGCACTACTTACCCGTGAGGGTCTCAAGGCACTGGGGGGGAGGAGGGGTTGCTGCTACTGCTCGAACAGCCAGGTCTTGAGGAGTCTCCTGAAGGCCAGCAGGTCTTGGGTCTGTCGTAGGCGGATGGGGAGGGTGTTCGAGGTTTTTGCGGCGAGGTGGGAGAATGATCTGCCGCCGGCGGTTGCTCGACGGATGCGGGGGACGGTGGCGAGGGCGAGGTCAGCAGAGCGAAGCTGGCGGGTCGGGGTGTAGAGGGTGAGTCGTTCGTTGAGGTACGCTGGTCCGGTGTTGTGGAGTGCTTTGTGAGCGTGGGTGAGGAGCTTGAAGGTGATCCTCTTGTTGACGGGGAGCCAGTGCAGGTCTTTCAGGTGGGCTGTGATGTGGCTGTGGCGGGGGATGTCGAGGATGAGGCATGCAGAGGCGTTCTGTATGCGTTGTAGTCGTTTCTGGAGTTTGGCTGAGGTTCCTGCGTAGAGAGCGTTGCCGTAGTCCAGTCTGCTGCTGACGAGGGCCTGGGTGACCGTCCTTCTGGTTCCGGTGGGATCCATCTGTAGATCTTGTGGAGCATGCGGAGGGTGTTGAAGCAGGAGGAGGAGACGGCGTTTACTTGCTGGGTCATTGACAACGCAGAGTCCAGGATGACTCCCCGGTTGCGTGCGTGGTCGGTGGGTGTTGGTGCAGCTCCCATTGTGGCCGGCCACCATGAGTCGTCCCAGGCGGAGGGGGTGGATCCGATGATGAGGACCTCCGTCTTGTCCGAGTTCAGTTTCAGGCGGCTGTTCATCAACCATTCGGCGATGGCCTTCATTTCAAAGTTGGAGCTACCTGACATGTATCCTCTTCCTCAAACACGGTTTTGACTTCTGCCCTTTGATTTTCTCTGTCCTTTTGCCCACTTAATTGTAGCATTCAAGCCCTTCGATAGACTGCTTGCACTGGCTTCGGTAATAGACAGGCTAGAGTCATCATCTAAATCACTTGGGCCGGAACTGGAGGAGTTAAAACCGTCAGTAAGTGAAAGGAATGTATCCCCTGGATCAAAGGATACCTCAAGGCTCTTATGCGCCCCAGCACACTCCACTAGAACCCTGTTACTATTGTTGCAAGTGTCAGACAGCTTAAGGTCTCGAGAGCCCTCACTAACTTCAGCGGCCCCTTCCACATTATCCATCTCATAGGGGTAAGTATTAAGGTCACCCGATGCCAATCCAGCAGGTCCACCCCATTGGGGCCTCAGTGCCTTGGGGCTCCCACCGCGAGCTTGTTTACCTAAGCATTCATGAATTTTTCCTGTGCCCATCTCATTGGTATCCCTAGAGCTTGCCCCAACCATAGCATGCCCCTCATGAGCCACACTAACCTGCAGAGTGTCGAGCAGCTTTTGACTACCAGGGTTCTGGGATCCTTCTGCCGTCTGAAATCCACGTAGTCCGCAGCCTGGGGCACATGCAGCAGAGTCTCTTGCATGGGCCACATCAGTGCACTGTTCACTTGTAAAGTTGTAAACTTATCCATGTTATAAAAATCAGCATCTGGCCACCCCTTATTTTACTGCCAGACAACTCCCCAGAGATAAGCTGCCCTCAAGGGCTGGGGTCATGACAAAAAATTCCTTAATTGAAGGCTGAGACTGCTGCACTGCCCCTTATATCCCACATTGTTGATGTTTCTGACTGAGGTCTTTCTTTTTCACTGGCGCCTGACCTTCCGATTTCTTCAACCCCAAGTTAGCTCCGATCCATTTTGGAGTGGGGGGGAAAAGCTACTGTAGGTACTTTGGGCCCAGCTTTAGACTTAGGGGCCCAAAGGAGAATCCAACAAGCTTCATCTGGACCTCCAAGGCGTACACTATCCTCAGAGTTTACTTTGCAACTTCCCCTAGTCAGTACCCCATACGTCTTAGTTTTGGGCAACATTCCACCCCTGAAGCCATGTGTGCAGGAAAATTTTCAGAAGCTCATAAATAAGATTGTTCACTGGCTTGTAGCAAGGGTCTCCATTAGTGACGATCTGTCACTATTTGATGAAATTATAATGGCCTGAAGAGTAGGGAAATTGTGAACGGGCTGAAAAATTTATTCCGGGGATTGTATAGCTGTCAATTTTCGTAATGTTCGGACTGTGAGTCTTATCCTGAAGAGCTCTGGACCAAAAACAACTATCTCTGTTAGCATTTCAGTGCTCCCACTGGGATTTTTCTATAAACCTAGGAATCAGGGGGAAAACTGGCAGAAGGTCTTTTGTCAGGTAGACAGGGAGGTACTAGCCTGATATAATGTCCCAAACCATGGTTCCAACTTTACTCTTAGCAATCGTTTTGAACTGTTGAGTGGGCTAAATGACCAAGACTGACTGGGGCGGGAAACTAATAGAACTGACTCTACTAAAGTGATAACTTCTCATAGGGAACTCCAGGTTATAAACTGGAAAACTGCTGGATCACAAGGGAAATTTGGTGACCCTGTCTGTTCTAAGTCACTTGATGCTTATGCGGGAGAGCAAGGGGGGCCTTGCTACTTTTATCAAATTGAATTTGAACTGTAAAATGGAAGAGGTTACCATTAATTCTCCCCATCTTCCTGGCATTCTTCTTTCTTTTGATAATAAATTAAGGATTTTATGGCATAGAGCCCTATGATGTGCAATGAATTTTTAAAAGACCTTCATACTCCTTGCCCCCTGATGTATACAGCCTTGGTGATTTGGGGAGATTTTAATCTCCATCCTTGCAGGGATTGCTATTTATATTCCCTATCTGATCAGGATATTCTTAAAGAGGACCGAGCTCACCTTCAACATACGGTACAGGGGGAGTCGATGAATGACTTTGCCCAAAATTACAATTTAGTTAATCTCCTGAGTCTAAAGTTACTGAACTCTGAAAATGATGCCCCAACTTTTAAGGCACCGGGTACAAGAACTTTTATTGATTATATTTATGTATCAGTAGGTTTATATGCTTCCCGGTTAGCTTCTCAGTGAGCTGGGACCCCTTTAGCGATCGCAATCCCCTTTTTACTACCTTCACTGGGAAAAGAAGCAGAGGGATGTCTACTCTTCTTTTAAAGCCCCAGCCAGTCTGAGAGATCAGGGTCGGAGATTAAAATGGAACAAGGTTAACCCTGAGGCCTTTAATGTGGTGTTAGCCACCTCATGTCAATTAAAGTTACAGACCTACCTGTATGAAGAGGATTCCCAGGAGAGTATTTAAAGGGCCTTCGACATGCTATGTCTCTAGATTAATAGTGCTCTCACTAAGGTGGGGTCCTCTGAGCCTTCAGGTTCCTGTAGATGGTTTGATAAAACCTGTACAAGGGCACGCAAGGTGCTTCTTGCAGCTTTAAAAAAAATACCCAGGGATAGTAGTGAGGTAAAAAAGCATGGAGCCCTATATAGAGCGTTGATAAGGGAAAGGGAGTTAGAGTTAAAAAATCAACAGTGGGAGGAGCTTGTGACAGCACCATGTTTTGGAGGGTTGTTAACCATCCCTTCTTTAATGAGGCACGGGCCCCAGATCTGGTTGCTACAGTTCTGCCACTGGCTTGATTGACTCATTTTTCAGGGCTATACGACAGCGAGGTATCAGAGCCCTCTCCCCATGTGCTTTTGAGGGAACCAAGTTGAGGATACTCAGGAATGCAATCTTATCCCTCCCAGCAGGGAATGCGCTTGGCTCTAACTGGGTACCAGGGAACTTGTTTAGTTTATTGGTGGAATTATGGGCCCCAATTCTTACTTTACTTATCAACGCTGCTACTTCTAGTTCTATCCCAGAGGCCTGGCGTCATTCAGTAAAAGTGCCAGTTTTTAAGAAGGGAGACAGAAAATACACTATTTGTTATAGACCCATATCACTGGTTGATGTTGAGGTTAAAATTATTGGCCAGGTCATATTGGAGAAATTAACCCACTGGGCCAAAGAGCATAGCATTCTGTTGGATCTCCAGTATGGGTTCAGACCCAGTAGGGGCACGGTAGAGCAGAACCTCAATCAATATTTGTTAATCAACAAATATACTAAGGCCAAAGGGGGTTCTGTACATTTGGGCTTCATGGACCTCTATTCTGCTTTTAACAAGGTGAACAGAAATAAGCTTTGGGCAGACCTGTGGTCCATGGGGGTTGAACCTGCTCTTGTTGCCTTCTTGATAGATCTCCATCATGGTCTAATGGGCTCAGTTAGATTTGAGAGCAATGGGGAATGCATGAAGCACTTTAACCTCAAGTGAGGAGTTTGTAAGGGTTGCATTCTGACACCCTTCTTTTTTATTATGTATATTAATTGTCTGGAGGGGATGCTTATTGAACTTGGTCTTGACATACTGAGAGCATGTGGGAAAATGCTCCCTGCTCTTCTCTATGCAGATGATGCAGTCCTGATTGCATGCACAGCCAGAACCACCCAGAAACGTTTAGACCTTTTTATTATATTCATGAATAGTTTGGACTTGGTAACCAATTAAAAAAAAATCTCATTTTGGAACCAAAGAACACTAAAACCTCTAGTTTTTCAGTACAAAGGCAGACTCTTAGTAGGGTTGAAAATGTTACCTACCCAGGTATTTTCTTTAGATGCAGTTCTTAGTTGGAGGTCTTTGATCAGAAAGAACACAGGTTGCCTTCGAGGGCCGCTGCCAGCCTAAATGTCTTATCTTGTTGGTTGGGGGATAAGCCAATACAGACTATGGGCCTGATTTAGATCTTGGCGGATTTGGTCCCGCCGCCGCTTTTCCATTGGATTCTCTGTCAGCCTACCAGGTGGTCCGCACGCTCTATTTAGATGCTTGTGGGTCAATGGATGAAACACCGTCGGAGTGCCGCCGTTTCCGTCAGAACTTTTCTCCCACGTCGATGGTGCCATAGGCAAAAGCAGCTTTTGGAGGGAGCACTACCAGTTTGTCCCCTACAGCGCAACTGAGGCGGGGAAACCTCCACACCTACATTGGTGGTTCCAAAGGGATATAAGGCAGTAACATACCCTTTTTCTTTTTTACACTTCCTTTTCCACCATGGGCCCGATCGTCCAAGTCCTGCCTTTGCTGCTCCTTCTTGACAATGAAGCAAATCAACCCCGTCGTCGTCGGAATCGAAGGTAAGCCTCTATTTTTACTTGTTACCTTTTGACTTGTCTGTTTCAGGGTTGGATTGGTAAGGCGGGCCTAGGGCAATGGGTGATTGGCTGGTGTCTGAGTTGCTGCTATGGGCTGCTTTTTTGCCAGCATGGTGGCCGATTTGGGTTGTGTCTATGCTGTTCAGATGTTGCCAGTAGCCCAGTGGGGGCCTGAGCAGCCTTTCCGGAGGCTGATGGGCCTTTATTTACCCTTTTACTAATGGGACAGAGGGGGCATTCCCAGTCTCTCGCTGGGCTAGCCCATTAATGTATGCAGATTGAGCAGGGGGCCTAGAAGAAGTGGCCTAACTTATATTCAGGTGTGGTTCACCATTGTGAACTAATCCCTGCACAAAGAGTCCTGGCAATATTTGCATTTGTTTTTATATCTGCGAAGTTAAGAAAGCATGCCTGTATTTGAGAAACCCCCATCCTTCTTTTCATAATACTTAAAACACTGAAGCAGTGTTTAGCGAAAAGGCACAATCCACAAATGTTGGCCTCTTGGTTTTTAGGGTGCCTGGGCCTATTTTTTATCCCAATCCAACCCTGGCTTGTTTACATTTGCTCTGGACTCATGCATTTTAAATCTCTCTTATAAGCAATACCATACTAATGTGTAATGCATATGTGTGTAATGTTGTCGTCTAAGAAATATAAAGAAACACATCTGTGTATATTTTTATTTAATTTGCAAACTTGTTGCAAGCTGCCTTCATGATAAAAGACAAACACAAAAATTGACATCAATCAAAAAAATCAAAAAGTGACCATTCAGATGTGTTTAATTCATTTTCGTAACCTATAAAATTATAAACATATGTTGTGCACATCATTGGGATAATTGAAATTTAATATAATGTAGAAATTGCACTAAACTTTAAAAAAAAAATAAGTATAAAATCAATGTTAACTTCAAACTTGAATCATTTAATATACATATATTAATGTAACATTCCCCCTTGTCTAGTGCATGCCCTGTATTTTATTACATTTTAACTGTCTTTTTAATTTTTTAAGGTGTAATGCATATATGTTTATTTTTATAATTTAGCGAATATCATATAAACACACCTGTGTAACACTTTAAAAAAAAATGTTTAATCCGTTTGTTGATCTAAGTGTCCATTATCATGATGAATGCTTCACCAAAATGTAAATGTCCATCACAATCTTTTTTGCTAATGTATGGACTTTACAAATTAGACATTTAAAAAAACTGTTGTATTTCCTGTCATAATTGTAAGTAAAAATATATGCTTTACATTTTCATCGTTAACAGTTCTAGGAAACAAAGAATTGTAAACGAAAAATAATGTCAGGACAAACTTGATGAAATGGAAATAGTTTTTTTATATATATATATATTTTTTTAACATCCAATGGTAAAATAAAAGGCATTCTTAGCACTACAGGGTGTTGTACTGTTGTCCCAAACTTGCCTCCTAAACAGAATGTAAAAGGAGAACCTTCTCAGGAAGGGGCATCTAGTGGGAACAGTGCAGGCACCTCAATTATTTTTCTTGGGAGGGGTAGGTTTGGGTTTGGCAGGGGTTAGGGCCAGGTAAGGCATGAATTCAGGAGGAGGAGTACTGGTAGGAGAGGATTGGGTTTGGGAGGTAGAGGGAGCTGCAGTGTGTGATGTGTGTGTGCCTGTATGTTTTGCAGTTACATGTGTATGTTTGGGTGTATGTTTTTGGCAGGTGTTTGGTGTTCGGGTGAGTGTGTGCATTTGGGTTTGGTGGGTGTTGTTTTGAGTGTAGGTGCGCTTGTGTGTGAGTGTGTTGATTTGGATGAGTGTGCTGTTGAGGTGGTTGGTGTGGTTGTGGTGCATGTGGGTGTATGTTTTGCAGTTGCATGTGGGTCTGATGTATGTTGTGTATGTTTGGATGTGTGTGGTTTGCCTGGTGTCTGGCATTCTGGTGAGTGTGTGTATTTGGGTTTGGTGGGTGTTGTCTTGTATGTAGGTGTGCTTATGTGTGAGTGTGTTTGTTTGGATGAGTGTGCTGTTGAGGTAGTTGGTGTGGTTGTGCTGCATGTGGGTGTGGAGGTGCTTGTGGGTGTGGTGGGGCTTGTGGGTGCACTGGTGCTTGTGGTGCTTGTGGGTGTGCTGGTGCTTGTGGGTGTGCTGGTGCTTATGCTTGTGGGTGTGGTGGTGGTTGCAGTGCTTGTGGGTATGCTGGGGGTTGTTAGTGTGCTGGTGGTTGTGAGTGTGCTTGTGGGTGTGGTGGTGGTTACGGTGCTTGTGGTGGTGGTTGTGGTGGTTGTGGGTGTGGTGGTGGTGGGTGTGGTTCCTGTGGGTGTAATGTCAATAGTATGTGCATGTTGTTTGGGTGTTTCTTTGTGTGCTTGTGGGTGTGTGTGCATAATATGTGTGTGTGTGTGTGTGTGTGTGTGCTGCTTGTATCTGTTGGCGTGGGTACCTGCAAAGTAGTGAGTGTGCTTGGAATAGGGCTGGGACTTGGGATTTGGGATCAGGAAGGGACCTGAGTTGGGGCACAAGGTTGGGCGGTTGGGAGGCTGCAGACGCTGAGGAGGCTATTTTAGCAAGCAATATCTGCATGCCAGACATTGAACTGTGAAAGACATCCAGAAATGCAACCATCTATTGCATTTGGCAACTAAGGCCCTGGATGCCATTCACAATCACAGTCTGGCCTAAAGAGATGCTACGTAAGAGGTCAATTGCCTCCTCACGCAGCGCAGCCTGGGTGACAGCAGTAGGGGGTGAGGTGCCTGTGGTGAAGGCGACCCCAGCCCTTTTAGGGGGTTGGGTTTGGCCAACTGGGGGGGAGCAAAAGGGATGGTGAAGATGGGTCTCTTGGAGGTGGACAAGGTTGTGGTTGGTACAGTTCCTGTAGGGTCCTCAGGTCTGGTCGCATGTAGAGGCCTCCGAAGATGATGATGAGCTGATGGTCTCTGTGTCAGTCCCCTCACCCTCCATGTCACGGTGTTCATCGGTGTTCTATGCTTCACCGCCTGACACACAGTGGCAAGCTGCTTCCCCGCCTATGTGGCCAATGTCCTCTTCGCCTGCTCTTGAAGGTGCTGAAAAGACATATACAATATTTCGATTGTATCTGTGTAAATAGAACCGATCATGAAGTTTTTTCTAAAAACAATTTCCAAATTTTATATTTCATCCCCTTCGAGGCTTTCCTAACTTTGGTTAAAGTTTATCATTATCTCATGTATGTAGGGAACGTCTTCAGAAACCATTTGGTCACAGTTTTGTGATTTCCCATGATTGCTCCTATCTTATTTTTGATCATTTCTCTTCAGCATTTTCAACTTTCTCCAGGAATTCTTTAACACATCTGAATGGTTCTAACTGGTTGTTTTGAATAGTGATCTTATGTCACAAAAAATGTAAATTAAAATGCAAATCATAATATGCAACAGATTAAACCTTGATGCATTTCTAAAATTTCCTAATGAGTCATGAGTTGTGCCTGATTTTGAGTTTCCCAGATGGGATACGCCAACATATATGTGAATGAACATTCCATTTGCAAAAGTCACTTTAAGTATCCTATTTTTCTGCATCATTGATTTATCATCTGGACATAGCAAAGGACATTTAAAAAAAGTTTTTGGTTATGTGTTACTCTGTCACCAATGTGTTCACATTCCTGTCTGTTTTTTCCAAAAATGTTCTCCTATCAAAATCTAATTTTTTAAACAGACTGGCTTACATGCACATTTGTGAATGAGTAAGACATGCTAATCTGTTACTTTTAACATAAATTGAATTGTACTGTTTAGTAAAAACATATTTGTAATATGTTTTTAATAAAAAATGTGCCCATTTGTTCTCATGTTTCTAGTCATTTTGGCTCACATGCTCACCATTATTTGTTTATAATACCAACTCACCAATGTGACGTTTGGAACATCCACTGTATGATAAGTGCATTTTATGCTATGTCACCTGTAATAGAGCTACCGTAACAGCCTTCACAATTGTGATGGAGTATCACACCTGACACAATTATAAATTGCGACCTGTTTAGTATAACTCTCCCTTATAACATCAAATGTCAACTGCCCATCAAGCTGAGGCTAGGCGACCTCAAGTACGCGGGCCATTAGATGGGTCAGGGTGCATCACACATGCTTCCCAAGTTGAGAGGACTGGCCAAGCTGGATTTCAGCTGACTTTTTGGTCCAGCTTCATAGGTCTTCCCATCTCTTCCTGCAGTGGATGATGCGCCACTTGTAGACCTCCACCTTCTTTGCAATGGCCTTCCATATCTCCTTTTTTTGATGGCCGTTGACCTGTATGGATACAAAAAATTGGAAAAACATACAATTTTGGGACTAGTTGTTTTGTTTGTATTGATGTAACAAAATTATGAGAAATCACTCACAAGCATTTGTAAAAAGTGACAGTGTAATTTATTTTTATTTTTTATAAAATAAAAATAAAAAAGTGTAGTAACCTGTTGAGTACCCTTATCCCTTGTCATGTCCTTATTTTACTAATCCAGGCCAGTGACATCATCTAGGCCAGGACTCTCCAACATTTTCTGTAGTGAGAGCTACTTCTTATCAGTGAAAATCATTGTGAGTTACTGAAGGCTAAACAACTTATAGATTGTTACCAGACACCCCCATGCCCAGCTTCATTTACTTCAGACACTATGGTTTGAACAAAATACAACAACTAAGGGCATTATGAAAGGGCTGCCATGTGTGTAAGTGAGAGCGGGGTCTTTGGGGATGCATGAACATGTTCACATATGAATGTGATATATTTGTACGGGTGACTGAGAGCCTTTGTCGTATGTACTTGCAGCACAGGACGTACCTTTCACCATATGTGCCACCGTTACATGCATAACACTAACATAGAATCATTTTATTTTTAATAGGCGAAATTTAAAGTGCAGAAACATATTCTGCAGAAAAGTTCATAATATGGAACATTTTTCTGAACTTTCAATTTCTCACTTGTTAAAAATATGGCTGTATTTTTCCGTAATGCTTATGGCACAGTGTCTAATGGCCACTGGGAGTAAGGGACCTGTTGTTTGTAAATGCGACACTTTTAAATGGGAGACAATTGAATTTAAGAGTTAACTTAATCATTGAGGTAATTTTTCATTTTCATTTTCTTCCATGTAAAAGCATTCAGAAACATCATTTTGTTCAAAGCTCCAATATTGAGTTGACAAGGACTTTTATTTAAGAGTGAAATACCTCAGTGCTTCAGTTGCTCTGTGACCCAGCCCCAGCCTGGGGCCCATATCTGACTGGGCACTGCTCATTATCAGACCCTGCTATCTGCAGCCAGATGATCATAAAGTAAAATGAACACAGCCTCTTCTTAACTTTAAAAGGAAAATATGACCTAGTGCTTATTTAAAAATGAACTCAAGGCTGTGAGCTACTCTGAAGGTGTCTGGGAGCTACTGGTAGTTCGAGATTGACTGGTTGGAGACACCTGATCTAGGCCCGAGTGATTTGTGGGATAATACAAATAGCAAAAAACATTTTTATTTGGTATGTTAAAAAAAAATATATATATATATATATATATATATGCATATCTCTCTTGGTTTTCCGGGTCGAGGAAGGCCTGATGAAATAAAAAGCCTTAAACCTACAGCCCTCGTGTGCGTGCCCTCTTCCGTCTGGAGTGGGAGTTGTTGGGATATTTATTCAGCGTCAGCCACTGTACACGTACCACCAGTCGGTCTGGGCTGCCGGTGTGACCGCAATTGGAATGGAGTAAGCATGGGAGTGCTAACTGGCGAGCCCCCGGTTCACACCTCGGGAAGAGTTAATAGAGGAGTGGGCTGCGGGGGAGTTGTTGACTCGATGCGAGGAAGTCTGGAGACTTTCAGCGGGGGCGGCTTTTCCCCTGCTTGTCCTGCATTCTCACTCAGCATGCCGAAGGAGAACGGGTGACTGGGCACCATGAAAGCAGATGCCTAACGGTGAGGACTGTGGAGCTTTATCAATTTTATGATAAGGCCTTCTTCGACACGTGAATTATGTTCAAGTGGTGCTGTTTAAGGAGCTGCTGGAGAGTTTGAGCATGGAGCGATGATGTGCTGTGGCCAGTGAGAAGGGCTGTGATAGTAATTTATTTTCCATCAACAAATCGGATTTGATTATTTATTTGAGTGCAAGTCCCAGGACACCGTGTGCATAGGACACAAATTTTAATTGGGTCAGTTTCACAGCAAGTCGGGCGAAAACCCAGGAGACAAAGTATTTTGTTATGCTGACATTTGTGCAACAAACTCGAGTCAGGAAATTATCATTGTTCTCACTCATTTAAATAATCCCGCTGTGCTGTGCTTTAACTATAGAGATAAAATTACTGGCACATGAGTAATTGATCGCAATCATGTTGGTGGTATGGTCCCAAGTTATTAAAGAGGAAAAAGTTAAAAAGTTAAAAGGCTAAGTGCATCGTGAACAATGAGCTGCTACTGCATTTGTTCAAGGCAGTCTTTTTACTGCTCCAAATGCTACAGCGCCACTACAACTATATGGTTATTGTGAGATGGTTCTTGTTGTTTTGCAAAACACAGTAATGATATGTTTTTAAAAAATATATAAAGACAGATGTTACAATTATGTGCACAATACGAACACAAAAAATTCTTTTGTTGGGCCTTTTTGATATTATCAAGTTGAATGTTTTAGTGCATTATGCTTCTATTACAATTCATTTGTGAATCACAGTCAGCCCACCATATTGCTGTGATACGAAATGTGTATTTTGTATTTCAATTTTTACAATCGCCTTTATATTTGTCTTTTTAACATATGCTGTATTTTGTCTGTGTCTATGATTCAGACAGTATAAATGCATTGACTAAAATGGCGCGAACTAGATTGACAAAGGCTGCTGCGGCAGCCGAAATGCGTCTCTTCTGGTTTTCCGGGTCGAGGAAGGCCTGATGAAATAAAAAGCCTTAAACCTACAGCCCTCGTGTGCGTGCTCTCTTCCGTCTGGAGTGGGAGCTGTTGGGATATATATATATATATATATATATATATATATGTATATATATATATATATATATATATATATATATGTATGTGTTAATTTGAATTGAAAATATAATGTGTTTTCTAAATTAACATAATGTTAATTTTGTAGATTTCACATGAAATTATTAAATATACATATATATATAGAAATACACACCAAATAAAATATAGGGCGTCATTTACACAACACATACTAATGTTGTAGTGTTGTCTAATTATAATGTGTTTATGTGTTTAAAAATACACACCACAATTGTTCTTTGTAATTTAAAAAGAACTGAAATTTCATTTCAATCACTACACTTCACTCAGGAACTATAAGGGATATTCTAGCCTGTGTTTTTTTTTTAGAAAACAATTTAGAATTAATTTTTTATTTTAAACCTGTTCCTCTAGTGAGCCATACATCAGGCTGTACAGGGACAGGACCTCCGTAGCCAGCAACTCCAGCTCCTCTGGCAAGAAGGCAGGGGGCCCTGTCACCTGCTTTTCCAGGCATCGTGGCTCCGAGAGGTCAGAAAGAGCAGCATATGTTGAGGAGGTGTTGTTGGCTGCAGTGTTAGGAGGCAAGTGAGCTTTTTTTAAATCCCATGTACATGTTGCTTTCACACACCTTAGTCTATGGCTGTGTCCATCATGGAGTTTTACACCCACTAGTTGGTCAACTTCCACTGACAGCCATCTGATTTCAAATGTCCTGAAGGCGAGTTCAGGTGCCCGCCATTTTAGATTGTGAAATAGTGTGTTTGTGAATATTAAGTGCATCACTACCACTCAAAATGGTGGCTAGTTTGTTTATATATACAAAATGATAGTGTTACTCATTTTTGTAAACAAAAACTGTATTATGTAGTGCGTTAGTGTTGTTAAATGCGATAGTTGCGAGGTTTTGTTTACACTTCCATTGACTGAAGTTTTGATTAAAAAAAAGAAGAAAAAAGATTGTTCAAATAATACATTTGACCTGTATTATTTACACGTTTCGTTAAAAAATAATGGACATATCAAACATTTTATTCAAAAAATATATAATAAATGTTCTGTTAAATTATGTAACAAAATAAAATATATTTTTACACATATATGAAATTCGTGTCATATATCTAAAAAATGTTTGCTAATTTAAAAAAATCAATTTTTAAATGCAGACATATGAACCTAGGGAGAGTGAGAAGACGACAGCTTAGTGCATTTCCAGACCTTGCCACCTTGGAAGAATGGGATATTATCAAAAATTCAGATTGAATAGTCAAACAATAATTGATTAAGGTTATCAGCTAGAGCCAGATCTTCTACCGCACAATAGGAATTCCACATCAATAACACCAATAGTCAAAATCATGGCAATACTGTATTTTGTGGCCACAGGATCATTCCAATACACTGTGGCAGTATCTGGTAGAATGTCACAACCAATTTTCAGTGGTGTGCTACAAGACGTTCTTTCTTCAGTGATGAGACACATCAACAATGTCATACAGTTTCCACAAAATTAGTATTTTGCCAATGTGAAGGGAAATTTTTATGGTTTGGGTCACCTACCACGTGGTTGGAGCAATTGATGGCACACATATTGCCTTAGTTCCACCACATGCCAGAAAACAAGTCTATTGTAACCTAAAGAACTCAATTAATGTGCAAGTTGTCTGCTTACCAGATTTAGACATCACAAGCATGTGTGCTCATTTTTCAGGACTAACCCTTGATTCCTTTGTACTACGGAACAGCACCATACCCCCGCAAATGTCACAACTTGGACCTGAGAGAGCCTGGCTTGTTGGTAAGTACAATCTGTCAATATATTGTGTGGTTAATTTCAAGTTTAAAGATCTAAAATAGTATTACATGTTTGGGCTCTTTTTTTCCCCTCATAAAGGAGACTCAGCTCATCCTAACCAACCATGGTTGTTAGCACCACTGAGGAATCCAACAACGCTAGGGGAAGTCTGCTTCATTGACGTCCATGGAAGAACACCGAGGCCAGTGCAGCACGCTTTTGGGCTCCTAAAGGTCAGATTTTGATGTCTGGATAAGACTGATGGAACCCTCCTCTACTCACCAAATAAGGTATGCCAAATCACAATGGTCTGCTGCATGTTACACAACATAGCCCTGTGACAGAACATCCCATATGTTGCCGAGGATGGAGACCACGAAGAGTCACTGGGTGAGGATGTTTAAATGCCAAATGAAGATGATAGTGGTGAAGAGGAAGGAATGGACATATGTCAAGATTTTATTGACAACTTCTTCACTTGAGTGTAAGTATATGTTTACATATTATTACATTAAATGTTAAACCAACTTTTAATCTAATGAGGATAAAAGTCTGTGCTGGACATTTTTTAGAAACGGCAAGGTAAGGAAAATACAGAGAAAAGATGTTTGTTGATCAACGTTTTGACACATTGACTACTGTGTTCTTTTACATTGTTTATCATTGATTGTTCTCAGGAAATGTGTCCTCAAAATTATTCATTTGTAATGTGTCTATTTTGTTATGTAATTTAAAGAATCTTTTTGTTTTAATCTGGTTAAATTCCTTCACCATGTCATCTTCATTTGGATATTTCAAAGTTGTGACATTTGCAGTTATATGCTGCTGTTGTGAAGTACAATGGGGACATGGGTTGATTCTGTGAAAACACACACAGACTTTGGGTGTACATATCTTGTACAAAGACAACTTGCACAGTTTTTGAATTGAAGTTTTTAAGAATGCATTAGACTTGTTTTCTGTTGAATGTTGCTATCAAGCCAATATGTGCTGCTTAAATTGCTCTAAACACATGTGGTAGTTGGCCCAAAGCATACTAATCTCCCTTCACATTGGCAAAATAATCATTTTGTGGTAAGTGTATGAAGCTGTTGATGAGTCTCATCATTGTAGAAAGAACGTCTTGTAGCACACCACTTAAAGTTGGTTGTGACATTGCACCAGATACTGCAATGGTGTATTGGAATGATTCTGTGGCCACAAAAGGGAGTACTGCCAATATTTTTACTATTGGTGTTATTGATGTGGGAGTCCTATTGTGAGGCACAAGATCTGGCATCAATCAATTATTGTTTGCCTACTCAATGTGAATGTTTTGATAATATTCAGTTCTCGCATGGTGGCAAGGTCTGGAAATGGTCTAAAAACATGAGGCTGTCGTCTTCTCACTCTCCCTAGGTTCATAAGACTGCATTAAAAAATGTAAAAAATTTTAGCAGCTGATGACATAAATCAATGATAGTTTTCCTATTGGATCTGTTTATTTTTTAATAAATCCAGTTCTTCCATGTTGGCAAGGTCTGGAACTGTAAATGTAAAAATGCCACTGAGTATTTGGGTTATGCATGGGTTGTAATGTTTATAAAAACTATGACAAGCAATTATTTATTACAATGTAATAAAATATTAGTTATTGATTTGGGGTGTTTGTTTGTTTGTTTTTGCCATTTTTGAAAAATGTGAGAAACATTACCTACATGGAATTTACTTATGAATTTACAATCATTTTGATTTTAACATTTTAAAATGTATGATGGAAGGAAAACAATGAACAAATTGAGAAAAGAAATACAACACCAGTGTTTGACTTTGTTAGTTTTGATTTTATTCAACAAAACCAAACAAACTAAAACAGGACAAAAACAAACAAGCAAACAACACTTTAAAAAGTCAATCATGGTGAATGAAGCTATCATTGAAGAGCCAAAATTGTTTGAAATCCAATGTACAAAATCCAACTGGCATCAGAAAAGTAAATGTGTCCAGAAACTAGTCTACAGAGTGACTGGTAGTAACACACTGGAGGAAATTAGGTTCTACGTCTCTTGCTGGTGGTGGTGGAGATCTTGCCATCCTCTCCTGCTGGTCTGGATGAATGTCCCCTTCTGAAGGGGGCTAGTGGATCCACAGTTGCAGGGACTGAGGTGGGTGCAGCTGTTTCCTCTTGTGGCAGGGCCTCCCTTTCTGTGGCTGAGGCAGATGTAGTTGGGCCAGATGTTGTAGGACCACAGAAAGGGACCAGGATTTTGCTGGACAAGCCCTACACTATGGGTGAAAATATCATACAGCACCCCAGTCAGGGAGCCCAAATTGGAGTTCAGTTTCCCAATATGTACATTGTGCTCCCTCTGCAACTGCTTAATCTCCTGGAGCTCTGTAAGTGGCCCATCATGTCTTGGGACTGATGGAGGGATCCCAAGACATGGTTGATGGTGGCCTGGGTAACAGTGAACCCAGTGGCCTCACTTTGCTGGCCCACAGACTCCCTTCCATGAACCCTGCCTTTACTACACTATGGCCTTGACCCAGTGTGCCCCATCCCACTGGATCTTGCTTGAACTGGAGGTGGTAGTGGTGTTGGTTTAACAGCTACCAGGAGTAGGGGGCACACGGCTGGGGTGATGTTGGTGTGGACACAGGAAGTGGAGGTATCCATAGGCTGAGGTGTGGTAACAGCTGGGGTGGGAGGTGTAGGTGTGGGCAGTGTGAGACTCACTGGAGCTGTCTCGCCAGGCAGATCAGATGGACCAGGCAACTCCTCATCATCCGGACTTGCAGGGGTGAAGTCCTCACGGAAGCCTTGTTCCTGGTCTGGTGAGGAGGTATCCTCAGTGGCAGATGATTGTCAATGTACTCTGGGTGTTGGGCCTATTATGAATTGCAAAAAAAACAAAATTGTAAAAGTCTGAATTATACCTCAAATGAGTTTGAAGCTAAAAATGAAGCAACCTAAAAGGAAAAAGAAAATTGATATCATGATTATACCTTTCAATGGTATTATAATAAATTACACAAGCAGTTTAAATTACACTCAAAACTAACCCTGGGCGTAGTGGGCGTAGCGGGCTACGCGGAGGTTCACGGAGTTGAGAACAAACTCCGTGGAGCTCCGCTACACCACCCGCCTCCACCCCCCCATTAACAATTAATTATAAATGACGTAAAAGTAAAGAAAAACCACTTACCTGGACTGCGGCGTCCCCGGGCTGCCCTCCTCCTCTTCCTAGCCGTCTCTGCGAAAATTGCGCATGCGCGCGCGCCCGCGCATGCACATTTCTTGCGAGAAATGCGCATGTGCGCGAGCATGAACAGTTTTTGCAGAGACAGCAAGGAAGAGGAGGAGGGCAGCCCGGGACGCCGCAGTCCAGGTAAGTTCTTTTTCTTTACTTTTACGTCATTTATAATTAATTGTTAATAGGGGGGATGGAGGCGGGGGCTGGCCAACTCTGCTCCGCCGCGGAGTGTGCGGAGATTTGCCTTCTCCGCGTTCTCCTTGGAACGCGGAGTAGGCAAATCTCCGCACATTCCGCGAGCGGAGCGGAGGTCTCCGCCCGGGGCTACTCAAAACTACTTCCAAAGACTAGCTAAAAAGATGTCCTGAACTGAAAAAGAATAATTGGGAAGTATACATAAAATATACCAATCATTCAACACAGTAGAGAGGAGAAATGTGAAATAAACCATTCCAAGGCCTAGCAGACTACAATTCTGACAATTACACAACTTAGAAGGAGATATAGCATTAGTCATCATATAAACATCAAAGAGAACATTTAAAAATACACACTTAAATTCAGCATACAAAATTACATACCATAACATTTTAAGTCAACAACCTTTGATTCAATAAAATAACAAGGATAGGACAGCATACAAAATTGAACACATAAACATTTGAAAACATAGCATGAACTGGAGACTGAAAAATACATCACACTTTAACATATGTGGAAACATGATAGAAAAGAGAGAATGTGCAAAATCACATTGCAATTTTATTTCCACTAAACAAAAACAAGGCGTCATGGTAGTTGTAGTCATTTCAATTGAACACTGACAACACTTGAAACATTGTAAGTTAAACAAACCTAGTGAAAATATGCAGTAAAAAGAACAGACATTTTCAATATTAAACACATATAAAAATATGTTATTTGGTGCAAAAACACTTACATGCACCATTGCATCATGTGAAATTAAATGGAGATTGAAACCTGTAATCTTAAATACAACAAAATACATTCAAACAAACACTTAAACAAGGCCAAACAACTAATTATCCATAAAAGAAAAATCACATATTGACAACACAAATTGACCATTAGTAAAACAAGAGATACAACAATAATGCTTGAAATTTCATGAAAACAATTAATTTAATGAATTTATGTATGGGTTTAAGGGCCAGATGTACGACCATAGCATTTTGCGACTCGCAAATTGCATCAAATTGCGAGTCGCAATTTGCGAGTCGCAAAATGCTATGTTCAACAGTGTCTGAGACACTGTTTGTGATTCCCAATGGGGTCGCAAATTGCATGCCTCATGAATATTAATGAGGCAGGCGCAATTTGCGACCCTATTGGGAATGGCTAGCACTCCCAGGGATGGTAGCCTGCTGGGGTCAGCAGGCCACCATGTCTGGGACTGCTTTGCCAATAAAGCAGTTTTTTTTTAAACGCAGCCCGTGGTCCCTGGGATCACTGCCTGCCCTTAAAGAATATTTGCGCATGCATTCCCTGGGGACCCCTTCCCGTTTGCGAGTGCCTTACCACCCTTCTGAGAAGGGTGGTATACTGCGAGTGTTTTGCGACCGCAATTGCGGTCGCAAAACATTCCTACATAGGTTTTGGAGTCGCTATTAGGAAGGGACGCCGTGAAATGCCCCTTCCTAATAGCGAGTCGCTAACCCTATTTTGTGAGTTGCTAATTGATTAGCGACTCGCAAAATAGGGTTGGTACATTGGCCACACGTTTTTTGCAGTCGCAAACGGGCCTAAAACCCCTTTGCGACCGTTAAAAACGGTCGTACATCTGGCCCTATATGTTTAACAAAGGTGCAAAACACATTAGCAACAGCTAAATTAAAGCAAAAACGACATTTAGGTTTAGTGACACATTGAAAAGTATAACTTAACAGTCTTCACTCCAACGGGTGTTCCTGACAAGCTTTCCGGATGTAGGACCCGCAAGACCTTCTCCTCCCAGGGATAAGGTTGCAGTAAGGGGGGGCTGGGAGAACCACCACCAGTCCTCTGGGCCTCCAGGTGACGCTTGGAGGCCAGGGAACGCACTCTCCCCTGCAAGTCATTCCACCTCTTCCTAATTTCCTCCTGTGTGCATAGGTTATTTGCTACAGCATTCCATCTGCCAACTATTCTGGCCCACATTTGCCTTTTCTGAGCTATGGTTGTATTTTGTATTTGGGCTCCAAACAATTGTGACTCTACTCTAACAATTACATCCACCATAACTGACGTTTCTCCCTCTTTAAAACAGGGATTTCTCCTCCCTACCATTATCCCAAAAATATTTGTTTCAAATCTGTTTATTGAAAACATAACATACAAGTGAAGACTATGAAGCCCCACCGAAAAGACATAAAAAGAACATCATCACTCAATTTGGATGTCAGGACATTTCGAGTAAAACATCTCACCGAGATCACCGAGTCAGTACATTCTCACCCTAGCCCGCACTGCAAAGGAAGGGAGGAGAAGTAAAGCAGAAGGCAAAACAATATGCTACTGATCCTGTTAAGGTTACAAGGCATCTCTCACAGTTCGGGAAAGACACAGGGAAGACATCGGACATCGCTGAAATCTTATGGAGGCTTTCCCCAACCAAAACATTAGGTGATTTATATAAAGAAACATGCAGGATACCCTGCTCACCTGGCTCATACGCTAGACAAACTAATATTCCAAACTGAGCGACATCAGGGGCACATAGCTCACATTAAACAACAGGAAAGAAGGGAGAAAAAGAAAAGGGAAAGAAAGAAGAGAGGATCAAACCGCTCAACCAAGTGAGGGAGCAGGGAAAGTTGCATTACGAATAACCTGTGGTTGGAGGGGGTCAAAGGTCCTGGCGTAAAGGGAAAGGTGAGGCCTCTTCTACAAAGGTGGCGTTTCAGAGGAATCCTGCCGATAGTCTCTCACATAAGGTTCAAGGGAGTCATCAAACAGTTGCAGGGCTCGTAGCCTAGGGGGAACCAATCGAGAGAGCTCCATACTAGAAAGGTGTCGTATTAGTGGCTGCCAGACACGGGTGAATTTGGCATCCGCGTGGTTGATACGTGCAGTGAGCAATTCAAGGGCTAGAACATGCCACAAACAGAGGAACCAAGTGGCCACTGGGGGGGGGGGGGGTTTCTTCCAAAATAAAGCCTTGGATTGCCTGGCTGCACCCAGCATCTGTAGTATCAACCGCCAGTCTGTATACGTCATAGCAGTCAGTGTCGGGGGTCTAATGCCTAGTATGGTGATCCTCAGGGAGGAGGGGATAGGGAAACCCACTACATCATTTATATGACTGAGAATCTCTTTCCAAAACATTTTAAGGCTCGGGCAGGACCACCAAATATGTAGAAAGTCCCCTCTGTCGGCCTGACATCTCCAACAAGTCGGGGGAAATTTTGTAGCATCTGGTGTAGTCGGACCGAGGTAAAGTACCAACGCGACATAAGCTTGTACGCTGATTCGCGTTGCGGTATGATATATTTTCGGGATATCCTGCCATAACCGGGCCCAACATTCTGGAGCTATGTCTTCCCCTAAGTCTGTATTCAATTGCTTTTGGTAAGTGTGAGGCAGGGGCTGATGTGAGTGTTGCAAGACGGTGTAAGTGTGAGAGATCAGTCCCCTCGACCCAGCAAATTGACGCACTAGAGTTTCAAAGGCTGTGAGTTTTCTAGTGGCTCCTTGGGCATAGGCCTGAGCGAGCAACCAATGCCGTAACTGATAGTATTGCATCCGAGCACCCTCCGTAAGGTGGAAGGATCGTTTGCATTGATCAAAAGAGAGGAGTTTGTTGCCTTGAAACATGTCTTGGATGACACGGCATTCACCATCAGACCACGCACCAAACTCCCGAGGTTGCAATGCGGGGGGAACGTGGAATTACGCACAATAGGGGTGTTAGGGGAAGGGAAAGTAGTCAGATCACGAGAAACCACCAATTTATCCCAAATCTCCAGAACAGTTTTAGTAGGAGTAGCAATGTAGGCACTACGGGGTCGAGCTCCACGAGAGAGCCAAGCCAAATCCCACAAGGGCCTACAGGAAACCGTCCAGTCCATATGGAACCAATGTGTCTCACTCTCGCGGACCACCCATTTTGATATATACCGAAGATGGCAGGCCCAATAGTATTCCAAAAGATTGGGGCACGCGAGCCCACCTCGGTCCCGAGGCAATATCAGAATCTTATTAGAAAAACGCGGGCGCGACCGGCCCCATATGAAAGAGGTGAAGTCACGTTGGAGTGAAAGGATGTCAGCCTGAGGTATCGGGGTGGGAAGGGATTGGATTAAATACAAAATCTTTGGACGAAGTGACATTTTTATAGCATTAATACGTCCCAGCCATGCAAGAGGGAGACCTTTCCATCTACATAATTCCTCCCGTATCGCCCCCCTGTATCTAGGCCAGTTAGTCGATGTCCAAGAGGAAAGCGAGGGGGTCAAGTCTAATCTTAGGAATCTGATCGACTTGTCTGTCCACTGGAGAGGGAGTAAACCTTCTAGGTCCCGAACCTCCGAGGCCGGTAGGGTGAGGTTGAGGGCATGAGATTTAGAAAGATTAATCCAGAATCACGATGATATCTCGAAAGATCGTAAAAGTGTGGCTAACGCTGGAAGAGAGGAGGACGGGGAGGAAAGAGAAAGCAGAAGATCGTCTGCGAAGAGGGAAACCTTGTGGTCATATCCCCCAAAAGGAATACCCCGGATTTCAGGATTACGTCGAATATCAATAGCAAGGGGTTCGACCACGAGGGCAAATCCCAAAAATATTTGAACAAAATTTTATAACCCACAAGAAAATAAATTTAAGAAGAAAAAAGGGACAAGAAACAGAGAAAGCAAAAAAACAAACCTGACTTCAGTGACAAAATTTCAGTTTGAGAATGTTGTGCTGCAGTGGAATGGCAAAGGATCATGGTCTGAAATGGAGTGTGTTTTATAGGGTGGCATGCAGGTGTAATATGGCGGTTGGGGCCAGTCTTGACTACCGCCGCGGGGGACTCCTGAGGCCCCGGGGCACTCCCAAACTGAGCTGTTGGGGCATTCCAGCTGATCCCTCCTTACGAAAGCGCTCTATTCTGGGGGCATTTCGAGACTGGGGTGTCCACTGTAAGGATGGGCCAGGACAACGCCTGACTTTAAGATGGTGCCCGCGCCCTGACTCCGTACTGCCCGCAATCTTCTCCGGTTCTCTGGCTCGAAATTTCTCAGAGTAATCGTGATCATTTTACTGACCGCGGAGACCGAGCAATTATGGCTGATGCCCGGTGGAGCTGCCCTGTGCAGCTATAGTGGAGTCTGGCTCTGGGTTCACCCATTGGCCGTCACCTACCCAGCCGGACATCGGACATTGTTTTTCACGGTTCTTCATGGTTTTATCTGTCTCTCTCTTCGACTGCCTTGACTGTTTTTTTCCCCCTGGAGTACTCTCCCCTGTCAGATCTATCTGACTCTGTCTGCTTTCCTCTCCCCTGTTTACCTTTCCCCCACTACCTTCCATTCCCCATATGACGTGTGTCTTGGATATGCTACGCGCTAATATCTTATATTATTGTGTAAGCTCACGTTTTTCTCCCAAGCATATACTGATAACTGTAACTGATGTAACTATGTAACAATGTTCTGATGCAATGTCTTATCTCATGTAAAGCGCTCTGATACCTCCGGGTCTAGCCAGCGCTATATAAAACTTTTCAAATAAAATAAATAAATAATAAATTAGCCAAAACACATCAGGTATGTGATGCTAGCATCCATCCATTATCCACAGGAATGGTACATTGTTGAATGCGTCCCGAGACGGAATCCCTCTGTCGAGAATCTGCCACTAGGACAACGCCCGCACAATTGTGAAATCTAAATATGCTTGCGGTACAATCTCGCCACCTTGGCAGTGATAGAGTAATATTCGCCAGCAGAGGAGTCCACCGCGTCATCAGCGGTGAGCCACTAACGTGACAGTAAACATTCTTTAGCCTGCACATATCTAAATATGACTGGCAGGATTCCGTCAGCTTGATGGAGTACTTGTAAACTCCGTCACGGAGGGACGATGGAAGTCCCGCCAAGATCTAAATCAGGCCCTATGTTAGGTGTTTAAAAAGCAATGTGCATCCCCATGGCCAAGTTTGGTTGTGAGATTTGAGGTTATGCAAACATTGCTCCAATTCAGGTGGGTGAAAACAAGTTCATGATGGGCCTTTTAAGTGTGGGGTAAGGTACTCCCTCAGAGATTATCCATGAGGAATTGGGAATGGGCTACATTGCAGATTTTATTCGCCTTTGCCCTTTCTTATTGTGGCGCTCAGTCTGGGTCAAGAAGGAGTTTTGGTTAAATACCTTAATTATACCAGATTGCCTAACTCTGGAAAGTGTGTCTTCTTATATACCTTCTCAAATTTTAAGGCATTAGGGAAGCCAGAGTTTTTTTACTAATCCTAAGAGTATTACTAAAATTGACATTGTTTGGTTGGTGCAGGCCTTTTCTCTTCGGGTGGCAGCCGAGAGGGAGGCATCTGCCTTAGCCAAACAGTTGATGTGACACTATTGTATGGTAAAAACAGTTGATGGTATAGAACCCACCCACCATCAACGTTTACTGACGTATTTTAGACTTGGCATATTCCATCAGTTGTTATTTGCAAAATGTGTTTGGTTCAAACCGAGGGATTTACCGGCATGTGTCTGTGATGAGGCTTCAATTTCAGATACTTTGCTTATTGTCCTTATATGCTCCAGATTTTTTACCTTTTGTTGTACATTTATTAAGCCCCTCTTCTTATCTACGGTTCTGAGACAGGCCAGACCCACATTTTTATACTTACAGCTTTTATCAAAAACTGAAATTTGTTTTTATGTGTCATGGTTTCTGGCTGGGGTTTTTAGAGCTAGATATTACTTCATTTTTATTGTATATCCTTGACGCTGCTATTCCCAACCTGTTTGTCATTAAGGATTCTCCAGTAGAGTCATCATATTTAGAGACACATGTTTACAGATTATTTGCACATGGCGTTTTCTTTATCTTGTTTGATGATGAAATCCTTTTCAACATCTATATTGCACTGTTTTCTTGCTCCTTTGCATATTGAGCTGCTCTTTTTTCTCTCTTCTGTATGGATGTGCTTGATTAAATGTTTTTACTTGTATGATTTTAGAAAAATAAATAGAATTAAGGTATATATGATGATGACTCCTAGCCCCTTTTTAAGTTAACCACTTTAGTATGTTTGTGTTTCTGTCATGAAATTAACCTTGACTAGCACATGCTACCTACCCCAGGACCAATATTTGTTGTACTAGTAATGAATTAGGAGTAGGAATAGGAGTAGGATGTGGTGCAGGTTGGGTATCAAGTAGAAAAAGAGCATGGACACCGGAGTTACTATTATGGCCCTAATTACGATACCGGTGGGACGAGCGTCCAACCGGCATCGTGTCAGAATGGAAACTGACCGACAAGCAGTCGGCGGTTCCATCTGACGAATTTGGATGCGACAGCCCATGAGGCGAGTCAGTAAACATCCATTTACCTAATGCGGCTTATGCAGCGGGTGGAAAAGGACCGTTGCACAACCCGCATTAGGAAAATGGATGTTCGCAAACATCCATGGACCTTGTGGAAGGCACCACATCGGCCTGCCACAAGGTCCATGGATGTTTGGGGGGGGGCCCAGGCCTCTTAGCAGAGGCCGCAGAGGGACGGGGGCCCTTCTAGGGGCCTCCAAAGTCCGTTTCCATCTGACTTTCTAAGGCAGATGAAAAGGATATCATAATCCCTACGGTGGTGCGTGAGAAGGCACCGCCCTTATTGTAGGGATTACATTCAGACCGCTGGGCTGACGGGCTCCTTGAGCCCATCGGAACAGCAGCGGTCAGTCCCTCTGCATGCTGCCTCCGACCGCTGCATCATAATGCGGCAGGCGGAACGCAGGGGCAGATGTCGGTCGGATCACAACCGACAGGCCCAAGGTTGCGATTCGACAGACATCGTAATCAGGCCTTATGTCTCAATGGTGGTCCAAAAATTAATGCAGTTCAGTTAGCTATATTAATTTTGTTACAATGAATGCCTAATACATTGCGCTTCCTACAGTAATGATCCATATTTTTATGCATCAATTTAACTTTGCAATTTGGTAACTTTTTTAAAAATACGTTAATGGTGTCTGGTATGTCACCTCTTGAATTAATTTTTCAACTCTTTCCATCTGTTTGAGCACAAACCTTTTTTATTAATAATTATACAGTTGGTTGTGAATTAATTAACGGCAAGTACAGCAGATAATTATCTTTAAAAAACACATGGATGCAGAATCACAACATTTAAATGATCCTAGAGAACTTGCAACATTTTATTACTGAGATTATACAATCACATGCTTGCAGTGGATACAATTTGTGTCTTTTTCTTCTTCCTTTAGACCAGCCTGCTCTTCCCGTTGGAAACTGGATTGCAGGAGAAAGGCCGACATCGAAAGACCCAAGTGAGTTGGCCACAATACAGGTGGCCTTCAGCTGACAGGGGGACCTGGAGGAAGTGGAGGCAGCAGGTCCATCAACCTTCCAGCCAGCGGGGGAGCATCACAGCCCCTGTGGGGTCAATCCACATTGCCCCAGCTATCCCCAAACAGACATTCACCCTCCTCCCACACACCCATGAAGGGTCTCTTCCAAAAGAGCCTCATGGTCCTAGATAGCCTGAATAGGGGCTGAGAGAAAATGAAAAAGGCTCAGGGGGACATTAAAAAGTCTAGCCTCTTTAGAGGGATATCTTCATTAGTGAGAGGACGGACTTTTTGCAGGTGGACCTGGTGGAGTGGTTTGTGGAAGGGGTAGGAACGGGTGTGTTTTGTTTAGGATTTAGACAGGGTGTGGGTCTTTTGCAGGGGGAGTGGTTGGGGAGAGTTGGGGAAGAGATAGGAATAGGAACTTGTTTTGTTTGGAAAGAAGAATTGTTCTGTTGTGGGTGACAGCTTTTTCTATAAATAAATATCGTTTTCATAAACTTAACAGTCTCTTTCTTTATTACTGTAACTAATATCTAATTATTCCTCAGCAGCATGCAGGGTTAAATTACCTACTGACAGAGGCTCGAAGCTGGCTGATCATAAAAACAAGAAGCTCGACTGTCCTCTTTATGTATAAGCTCCCTTGCCAGTACAACCCAATGCGGGCTTCCACCCTCCTGCAATCAGTTTCAGAAACCTGGCCATTTCTGTTTCCTCCATTTGTGACTTGTAAGTTGAGCTCCCTCCCATTAGCGATTGCTGTGGTACTCCTCTCTGAAGTCACCATTAACCACGCTGCGAAGCCCAACCCCTCCCTCCTCCTCTCCTCACCTGGGTATGGATGTCAGTCAACTCAACTCCCCCGTGAGTAGCCATTGGTACAGGAGTTTGCCTAGGGGTCAAATTGCTGCCAGGTTTAACAGGCTCAAAAATGGAAACAGGCCTCTGAAAATGAGGTTTCATATTTGAAGTGGAGCAGGTGAATCACCAAAAATGATTCTTCATCATGACAGATGAGAGAGTTAGTGGTAAACACAAATTAGAGGCCAGTATACTTCATCACTCTAGACAGTCATTTATATTAAACCAAGTGCCCTATATGCTTCAAGCACAATGGTAGTCATTTACATACAATAAAGCTAGACAATGTATTGGTAAAGAATTGATTATTTTGTTGTACACTTGCATACAAATCAGGAATCAGGAGGAGGTTTCTTCAGCAGCTAGATTCTCTGTAGGGCATAAATGTTAATATAAAGTACAGCCTACCTGCATTTAGCCCAGCATTGAGTATCAGTTTTTCAGCTCCAGGATGTCCAATAAGTAGGGTATGATGATAGTTAGGGTGACTTACAATTTTTTAACCCTCCTTTTGTAACAGTTTGACAGTGCTTAAACCATATTGGCCCTGCCAAGTGTTAGATTTGTTGATGGTGGAAATAGTCTACAGTACAATAGATCTAGAAACTGGGAGAAGATGGGTTATGGTATCAATCAAAGGATGGGTGGGGAATTAGGAAGACATTGAGAGAGAGCATTTGGCCTAACGGCTAGGGTGGCCGATCTCAAACCTGGGGAACCGGGTTCGAGTCTCTGCAATGATAGTCAACATCCTGTGATTCTGGGCAAATCACTTAATCTCCCCGTGCCTAACAAAAATGAATGTGTCCTTGTGTAAACGCAACTGGTGCTCATATAAAGCGTTCTGATACCCGATACCTTCGGGTCAAGTTTGCGCTATATAAAAACAAACTGAGAGACAGATGCAGCAATCAACCACTCCAAGGACATGGCAACATGGAAGGAAAAAGAAAGTTAATTCAACCTACAGTTTAGCTGCCCACTGACTCATAAGTTAGCTACCTAGGCTGGACTGCAAAATAGGGAGGGAAATCATAGCTCAAAATATTTATATTTGAACTCAAATTGCATAAAAATAGTGAAACTGCATTCTAGCATTATCTGTCTTTTGAACAGGGCTGATCTGCTAAGCACCCGTGCCATGGATGGTCCTTGCATAAGTGAAGACCTAATAGCGAATCACTATTTCTATATACCAGGCATCCACAAATAAGAAATTCTGTAAAATACAAAAAATTTCTGTTACGAAATATAATTATTTGGAAGCAGGTGGTAATGTTTTGGTATTGGCTGCTATGCTTGTTCTCCTGTTTCCTTGTGGGACTCCACCATTGCTCTTACTGAAATCCTACAATTGTGGCTTGGGTTTCCTGCAGCCCGCAATTATGAAGGCAGTAAGCATAATCACTAATACTTTCTTTTCTACCATCATTTTGGTGTTTATGTAACATAGTAAAACCTTGTTTGTTTTTTATTTGTTTTTATATATATTACATGTTTGGCATTCACCTCAGAAAAGGCACCTGAGGTAGGAGAGATGTGTGGTTGACGAGATTGCGCCATTGGTGCTGTCTCTTCTATTGTTCACGCCCATTCCTCCTATCCTCAAGTGTTTAGTTCTGCTGTTCATGCTCCTGCATAGGAGGAGCTATGATCTTAGGAGTGGTGCGGATTTTCTTCAGACTCAGTTGGTCAAGACCTGTAAATCCAGACAAGAGCCATCTACAACAGGATCTGCAGATGCAAAGTTACTAACCTTGGACACATAGGTGGAAATCTACAGCACTGTGCCGGAGTCTCCCCATGGGAAAGTACAGAATAAATTAATAAAGATTATTATTATTCTAAAAAATAAAACAAATATGTTTATGTAAAATATACAAATGAATTTACCATTTTTTATTTTTAGTCCATAACTACTGAAATAAAATCATACAGCAAAGATTATGGGGCTTATTACGATGTCGGTGGACGCGGCGGTCTTGACTGCCTAATTACGATGTGACCGCACATGGTGCGGTCGAATACTCACATTTCCCTATGGGAGCAGGTGCTACGGCCGTACCCCGGCCGTAGCACAAGCTCCCATAGGGAACTGGTAGGTTGTGTTCATCCCTGTACCGCGTGAGAGGCACCTCAGGGTGCCTGTCACATAGTGCAGAGATCAACAAGGGGGCACCGTAGGTGCCACCTCGGCCCCCAACCGGAGGCCGCAAACAGGAGGGGGCCCTACTAGGGGCCCCCAAGCTCGCCTTCTGACAGGCTTTCCATGTCAGAAAGCCCGGCATGGAAATCCTGCCGGAAAACGAGCATCGTAATGTAGACAGCGTAAAACGCAGTTCATATGGATTACGGGCTGGTCTCCGACTGGCCGACGGGCTCAAGGAGCCCGTCGGAATCCAGCCGGAATGACCGGCCCGTTTCATTTCTGACCGCCTAAATTGTAATTAGGCGGTTGGAAGTGAAACCGAAGGTCGGAGGCTTTCCGACCGAGATCACAATTGGCCCCTATGTGTATTTTAAATGATTCATTCATTTCAATAAATTTATTTAACCTTTTTTGCATTGACGTCAACACAATCCTGACAGTCACAGTATCTTTACAGTGTAGCCATCAGGAACCTTTTGAAGGCCACTCAAGAAAAGAAAATATTTCATGTGAAAGCACCAGAAGCATTTTCTTTGGAAAAATTAAAGTTAGGACACCATGAAGATGTCTCCCTCGCATCCCGAGTTGGATTTTTTTTTCTGCTGTAACGCCAATGTGCACAGCAAGCTGACATAACAGCAAAACAAGGTGGAAATAAATTGCGCTAATGGTAAGGTCTACTCCCACTTTTGATTGGTGCCGGGGTGACAAAACTCTGCCCCCAAGCAATGACATCTGCAGGAGAGGCAGCACTGGAAAGGGGACATTAAAAGAGACACTGTCCCATTTCTTTTGCTGTCTCTCACTAGTGGATCCTTCGTTAGGGATCGCCCTCAGAGAGTGATCCAAATGCTAGAATATGCTTCACTAGACACCAGGAAGTAGTTCTTTGCAGAGGGAGCAATTCCTTGTGTAATGGCCAGTACTCCACCCACCAAGGACAATATAGAGAAAAAACACTGGATTCTTACTTAACAAGCAGGACAAACAACTCCTTCCCTCCTATACCGCCAACAATAACACCAGACACTCATCCTCTGTTTATATCAGCATTCCAAGAAATTACAACCACAGAACTTGATGACTTACTAAAAGCTAGCAGCCCAGCCCTTTGACCGCACCTTTCCACACATTGTCCAGAAGATCCTTTGAATCAACATCAGCATCTATTCTAGTCAGAAATATTATCAACAACTCCTTAAAAACAGGAATTTTACTATTGATTTTACAATTGAATGCATTATTCCACTACTAAAGAATAACAACTTGGACCCTAAAGACCACAATAACTATAGACCAATCGCTAATGGCTCTTTCCTTAGTAAAACATATGTAAAGAGCTGCCTTTTGCCAGGTCTCATAATTCATAGAAGAAAATAACCTCCTCTGAAACTGGCAAACAAGATTCCACACAGTGAGAGTCACCAAATCTGCCCAAATTGCAATTTGGGATTACCGCAAAAACAGAGTCGTCAAAAATGGTTACACTGCATTACTACTCCTGGATCTTTCAGCACTTTTGACACAGTACACCATGACACATTTCTTCTAAGACTGAAAGAAGTTGGTATAGAAGGCATCACACTGAGTTGGATTTCCTCTTACCTAAACAACAGATCGCACCAGATTCACCCTCTGCCTTTCTCTTCAGATCTTTACTGCATAAATATAGGAGTTCCATAAATATCTATCATCTCACCTCTACTTTTTAACACACATGAAACCATTACTAACTCTTATCAACAGTTTCTGGAAAACCCTAAGGACATTGGAACATCACAACTTAACACTTGCCTTACAGTTGTTGAAAAAAGGATGATGTGCAATCACCCCAAGCTGAATGCTTCAAAAAATGAAATACCGACCTGAGGTGATTGGAAGAATTAACATTTACAAGCCCTGTGCACTGCCGTAATGTCCCTTTTTGTGATGTTCCAGTGGCGCACAGGGCCTGGCCATATCTACAAGGCCACGTAAAGCCACTCTGCATGGCCTTTTCATGGCCTTGTAGATATGGAGTGAGGCAACGCAGCACAAGTCGCTGTGTTGCCTAACACTACGATAGAGAGGCATGCCATGGGCATTACAGTTGGTGTTTCCGTGTAACACCCATGGCAGTTGGCACATTCCCAGATTTACAACATTCTGTAAACCTGGGAATGCGTTAGAAGCCTACGACTCGGCGCAACGAGGAGAAATAACTTTATTTCTCCTCATTGTTTCCTCTTTCTATGTGTGCTGCATTCAGCAGCATACATTAATGGAGGAAATCATGTCCAATGATTGTTTTTGCACAAGAAGGTGTCCCTTCCTGCACATCAACAATCATTCCCACAACGCAGACACCCTTGCACCATGGTGCAAGGATGCCTGAGTTGGCGCATGGCAGCCAATTGTGCACCAGCGCTGGGGAAGAAGAAGGGAATGAGCTGTTTCAGATAGATGCAGTGCATTACTGCCCTTTTCTTTTGATGTAGGGCAGCGCCGCAAGAAGGCTTGCTGCGCTTCCCTATGCCGAAACTCTGTAAATGAGGCCCTATGATTCTATAGCTTTCTAGCCAGATAAACTGGTACTCCCATTACAAATAGCCACAAGCATGAAAAATCTCAGAATTTTACTTGATTACCCATTTTCCATGAGTACTCAACTGGACAAGATGTCTCAATCTACCTTCTATACATGAAAACCACTTGGATAAATAAATGTTTCCATATCGTGGATTTCCTCAAAAGGTACAAGCAACAACATCAGCCATTCTCTCAAAACTTGACTATGGTAACATACTATACCCCAGTACTCCACTTGCAACTATCAGAAGACTACAAAAAACTCAAAACACACAGCAAGACTACTTCTAAATGTAAATATGCGTACACATGCTTCTCTGATTTTGAAGTGTCTACACTGGTTCACAATAGCAAGAAGATCATCTTTCAAACTACAATGCCTCACACACACAGCTATTAATGACAAAGAACCAAAACTCAGTTAAGCAAAAATCACAAAATATTTCAAACCCATGAACTTACATTCCAGGCTGGCACCAGGGCTAATAATTCTTGTTTATGGAAAGAAAAAATACTTTCTCCGTGCAAGCAGCAAAACTTTGGAAATCCTTACCTGCAAAGTATCTGAGCCACTGAGAATAACTTAGAATTCAAAAGGATGGTTAGGACCTTTCCAATGTGATCCAATAAAGAAGCCACACATTCTCATTTCCTGCACACAGACAGATACTCTCCAGGACCCTCTAGGATCAAGGAAGTGCTAAATTACCAGAATCCTTTAATAAACAACCCCTAATGTCAGGGAGAACCTAATCCCTCTAGAAACTCAACCCCATAAATCTTCCTCAAACAAACACATAACAGTATGATCAACGCAAACCCTATTGATTGGCCAGTCCTCAAAATCTCAACAGACATACCTAAAAACCCACTATGCAGCCATACCCTTACCAAAAAAGGCAAGAATCTTAAAGTTTCAATGATGCTCCATATCTATGTGGATAAGATTGTATGGTGTTGGCACCATAGGGGCGAGGTGGAGCAACCTAAGACGGAACAATGTATATCACCTGTTCACAGGTAATTAACTTTCAACCTTTCTTTCTACTTCCTCAGCTTGCATCCTACCTCAACATTCCAAACATCCCTGCATGAAAACAACCTGATTTACAGCTAGAGATTATTCTATTTCCTATCTTTCTATGAGTTTACTATATCCTTGCCCAAGTCAGCCACCTTGCTCTCTACTAAATTTCAGTAAAATACCCATAACCCTCCTTTCAAAGCATAAACTTACTTTGGAATAAACGTTCATGCAACACCGAACCCTTTCTACCCTGTCTATTCATTCCTATTGCATTAAAGGCAATGTTACATCTGTTTAACCTCTTGTTATCTCGTAATATTTAATCTCCTTCCACCTATTCCCTTAACCTTCTTTTCCAATTACATTAACTCATTTTAATAATTACACCCAGCTTCACTTAAAGTAATATACACCATGACTCGAAAATGGAGGAAATTCTTCAATTTCCTCATAACACAATTCTTCAGTTTCTAATAATACATCTACAACAATAATTAATAACCAGTGGATTAATCTCCATCTTTTGGCTATGCAGTTGCATGCTACCCACTAGAAAGTGCTTCAATACCTCTTCAGAGGTTGTAAATGCTATATAAATGCAATTACAATACAATACAATACAAATGATAGACCGGTCCTAGTCAAACAGGTATTGCAGTTTGTAACAGGGGACGTTCCAATGAGTTGGGACCTGCTGTATAAGGGCTTGTATGGCAACTCTGTTGGCAGACTAAATGGTCCTCAAATGCTTTTGGGCTTTGAATGTATGACTGAAGGGTGGGAAAACCTGTGACAAGTGAATAATACGTTGTGGACTACTTTTTTGGAGACGTTCGACACAATTAGGTTGATGCAATGAACTAAACTTAGCACTCTAAAGAATCTTCCATCAGCCCTTGCTTTGACAATATTACTACAATTTACATTGGCCTCAGATTCAATGCTGAGAACTCTGGGTCAAAGTCATGTGTAGACTTTGGTATTGAATTCTTCCAGGATGTTGGTAGCTGTGTGTCCTTTCTCCGTGGGCATGGTGTTGAAGGCCTCCAAAAGCATCAACAATGGTACAGCTAGTAATTAGCCTTTACTCAACCCCCTTGAAAAAGACCCAGTGTGCAGTCGGTAGCTATAGAACTGGTCCACATGCCTGTACTGAGATAAATTGAGACAGATGGACTGCATAGCGCTCTTGTTTGTTGAGTCAGCAACCAGTTCCAGTACATGATGGTGGAGCTGTAGCACAGTGTCTCTTAAAAAATAAGCTCATTTTGGAGACTTCCATTGTGGACATAGTGGTTCAACAATTTTAAAGTAACCCCTCTCCTTCCACCAAAGAAAAAGAGAGGAGGCAAAGCACTAACATTTTGACCAGCTTCCCATTGTATACATGGACCAGCTAATGACTTTGGGTGTACAGTGCATCTTTGTGTTTGTTTTTTGTGACAATTCTTCCACCTCAAGTGACCTCTGTGGAGGTAGGCTGGTGCTTGGACATTCTGGGGTGCCGGTGGCATCCTCCTGTTTCTTGTTCAATGCTGAGGTTGCTGTGAGTACTGAATTCACACTACCAGTGACAGGGCTGATTCTCATGAAAACAACATTTTCTTCATGATCTACACCTCCTTCTGTCTGTTCAGGTTTTTTCTCTCAGCAACAGCCATCTTTTTTTGGGTGCTGTTTCCACAGGACTGGGTGCTGTTTTTATTTGAGCTATTTGAACCCCAGAGTTATAGTGTCCACCTGCCAGTCCACAACGCATTGGTCTGGGGATAACTGTACAGTCTGCAATGCAGACTTTATTTGGCTTAAGTGTAAAGAAGTCCCAAACTGGGGGGTGATCTTCCTTATAGAGCCAAATCCAGAGGTTGCGGTAGAGCTAGGCTCTATTTGCTTTTCCTTAGGGTAGGTTGAGAAACTGGTAGGGTTTGTTGAGGCAGATTCTTTTTCTGATGATAGAAGCAGGAGGTGGTTATTGTAGAGCAGATTGAATACAAGTGATGTGCTTTTTCTCAGGGTCCATCTTAACATGGTCAATTACAGGTTCATCTTACTCACTGCCAATTAGGCTTTCTGTAGCCTTCCTTTTCCATTGTTTCTAGTGATGGGACTTGGGGGTCAACTCCATATCACCATCCTCTATAAGGGGCTTGGAGAAAATGGGGGAATGGCATTTCTTTTCCTCAGAGAAGATGATGTGAAGATGATGTGTCTGGTGTAAAAGTAGTAAAAACATCCTCCTGTGCAACTAGCGCAATGTCATGTTCTGCTCTTATCTTGGGAAGTAGTTTAAAAATACAAGAGCAACCGAAATGTCCATGTGAACATGGAAAGTAATATACAGTATGTATCCTTCATTATCCCATGTTTAAATCCTCATATTCCATGATTCAGCTTTCAATTCCACACAATTCTTCAGTCCCCCAGGTTACTTTCAGTCCTGATGAGACCCTCATACCCTGTGTATGGCTGGAATGCCGGCGACACCATCTAAAAGACAGACCTTTCATCTAACTATACACCAAGGGTATTCCCTGGTGTTGTTAACTGTATTTATCACCATTGGCTGCCTTGTAAAAATACCAATATACCTCTCTTGTTTACACATTTGTCACTGCTTCTATTTTGTTTGCTTATGGTTTTTCTCACTTGGGGTCCTATTAGAAACTCCCTCACCACTCACCAGACAGTGTGTTATTGATTTGTTTATGTGTTTTATTTACTTGTATCTCAAAATTAAATTAAATTCAGATGAACTGAATATGATGATCACTGGTTGACCTTCGTGTGTTGCATCTAGATTGATTAATGACTGAATTCTTCTGTCCTATAAGTAATTCTCTAACACCCTTTGAGTCAACACAGGAATCCCCCTGTAGCACTGTATTGTTTTCATAAAATGAGTTCCATGCGAACGCTTATCTTGGGAAAATCAGGTGTTGCATACTCTTCTTGCAGTTGAGTTTCCAGGAAAGGATCAGTTTGCTCGGACAATTCAATTCCAAACACACTGGTCTCAGTCATGACTGCAGTCACTGCAGCACTTAGAGATATTTACTTTTTTTTGGTGGTGGGGGTACTGTTGTTGATCCTGAAGTGATCCTCACAATGTCTTCTTATTCAGAAGTGGGTGTAGCATGGATGAAGAGTTGCACACCTTGGTGGAAATAGGATGAGGACTTACCCGATCCGGAGGTTCACTCCTTCTCCCACCTCGCAGCCAAAGCCTAGAACGACCTCCCCATCCACCTCCGAACTTCTACCTCCTTCGCCGACTTCAGGAGCAGACTCAAGACCAGGCTGTTCGAGTAGCTCCACCTCACACAAGCGCCTGGATACCCCTTGAAGTGATTAGCGCGCTTTACAAATCTTTGGTTGATTGAATGATTGATTGATTGATGAGGGCTTAATGCCAGTGATGGAAACAGACTTATTTTCCTCACTGACCATTTTCCTGGCTGCAGCCTGTTTCTTACATGACATCTTCTTCACTTCTTGCTGGTTAGAAGCACGAGCTGTAGCACTTAGCATGGAGGTTTCTGGACTCCGGTGTCAGCTAATTCACAGACATCTCCTCATCTCAGTCTGAGTCTCATTAACCTGCAGACAATAGCAAATAAGAAGAAAGACAGTCAGGCTTGGCCAATCTAGCAATTGGAATACAAGTTATCAGAACAATAATATATCCAAATGTAAACTAACCGTTTTGTTAGTTTGGACACTAGTTAGACAAAAAACTGTGACAAGCTACATAAATAATAAATAACTGGTGTCCGTTCAGGACCCATGGGAAGCCCTATAGGAGCCAGGGAAAGGTTGGGAAAAATTGCTTGAATTAATTAAACATATAATAACTATGGACTACAGATTATTACTACTATACCACAAACACAACATAACAGGAACTAGCTATGAAAACAAATATATACATATATATATATATATATATATATATATATATATATATATATATATATATATATATATATAAGCAAAAGTATCTGTACACTCCTAAAGGGCCATATGTCATACAATGCTCACATCAGTAGGCTTTTAAAAGTGGTATAAAATGGTTATGATCTATCATCAGACAACACACACACACAAACACACTGGTTTCCCAAAATAATGGATGAGAAAATGGTTTGGCAAGGAAGGAAGTGGCATGAAGAACAAAGTCAAGAGGGCCACCTATGAGGTATCACTGGCTTTACAAAATGGTGGTCGAGCACATGACTTAACAAGGAAGGAGGGAGCATGGAGAAAGAAGGCAAAATGGCTGCCCATGAGACACACAATGATTTAAAAAATGGTGGAAAAGGACATGGTTTAGCACGGAAGGAGGTGGCATGGAGGACAAAGACAAAATGGCTGCCAGTGATTTCATAAAATGGTTGAATGAGCACATGCCAAGGAAGTAGAAGGCAATGAGGCAAGGAGGACCAGGAGAACATTGACTCCTATGATGCACTGGTCTCTTCTGGATGAGCATATACCAAGAAAGGAGGAGGCATGGAGGGCAAAGAGAACATGGCTGTCTCACCAAGAGAGCATTCCTCACCCCTCCTCCAACAAGCACATACAGCACTGCACGTAAATGGTTGCAAAGTAATATATATCCAAAATGCGTCTTAGCCTAACCATGGGTCTATGCACCACCAGTAAAGCAACAACGGGAATGTGAAAAAAACAACCACAATAAAAAACTAATGGCACAGCAACATGAAAACTGGTGAAAATGAATTAACAGCCAAAGTCAAAAATTAACCCAGGCACACACTTCTAAAAATGTCTGTAAATGCACATTAATCAACATCTCGCGCACACACAAAATGATGGGAAAGCACATGGGGAAGAAGGTAGCTGAGAACAAAGGAAAAGTGCCTGGCTACATTGGCTTGGACTCCTGGAGCTACCATTTCCAGCCACCAATAGGCACTTACAGACAAAAAATAACCTAAATTGGGCATGATTTCAGGACCACCCATGGGCCCCAAAAATGTCTCTAGCACCACAGTGGTGAGAATGTGAAAATCCATTAAACAACAACATCAATGGCCTAAGAGACTATTCCCCAAGCAGTAAAATAACACAGTATAATCCCAAATCTGGACAAAAATATAAGAAAAGAGGGGAAATATAACACCAGATCTCCAGTCCATTTCTATTAAACTCTTAACCTTTAATCCCCACAGGGGGCTGCTCTGCAATCTCTAGTCCAAACTCCAAGCCATCCAGCAACACACAATATGAGAAAAATCCAAAAAGGAAAAAAAAGTAATCACATATGTTGCATTGTATTGGACTTATTGAACTTGACTTTCTTGATTTTACTTAAAAAATGGAAAATGTTCAAGGTTGGATGATGCAGTAGAGATTGGAGACAAAAGATGATTGATGCTTTCACTCTAGCATCCAAAGAAAGAAGTCTTCAGAACAGAGCGAGGAAGTTAAAACTATATGTACAGTAGCCTCACTCTTTATGACACTTCTTCTGTAAAAAACAAATCAAAAAAAAAATAGGTCTTTCACGTTAAAAAAAAAAGTTGCCTGAAAGGTCCGCTCAGACAAAATTTCAACTTGAAATTTTTTTTGAATTGATTATCTGTGCCTCATGTTAAAAATAATGGCTACTCGCAGACAGGAAAGCATTTTAGCAATTTTCTCGCGTTCCCACAATACGTTTTTATCAGAATTAAATCTTGTTTGTACAAAAGGCATAATCTCAGGCATTACGTGTCACATCCATAACGTGAAATGCCATAAATTACACGACATCAGACGTAAAGGAAGTGAGGAATGAAGGCTGACGAATGAGAAAAAAGGGATGAGGAGTTAGCATGAGGGAGAAGAACTGAGGTATATGGGGTGAAAGATGAGGACCAAAGAATGAGTAATAATAAACAAGGACTGAAGGATAAGGATGAGGTGTGATGGATGCAGAGTGAGGCATGAGGAAGAATGTGTGAGAGTGAGGGTTAAGAGGTGAGGAATTAGGAGACTAAGGGATGAAGAGGGAAGGATAGACCATGAGGAATGATAAGTGAGGCATGAGAAGCGAAGCTTGAGAAGTAAGGGGTGAGGAATGAGGATTAATAAACAAGGGATGAAGGTTGAGATATAGGGAATAAGGGATGGGGGTGGAGGACTTAGGTGTAAAGGAAGAAAAGTGGAGAAGGAGGGCCCAGGTCTAAGGGATGAGGAGTGAGTGATGGGGATGATGAGTGAGGGGTGAGAAGTGAGTGTATGATCACTAGAGTGGGATAGGAAGTGAGGGGTGAAAAGTGGGGAGTAATAAACGAGGCATAGCAATTCAAGATTTGGAAGTGAGGTAATGAGAAGTGAAGCATGGGGAGTAATGAATGAGGAGAGAAGAATGAATGAAAAGGAATATGAGTGGTTCAGAGAGGGTTATGGCATGGGGTGCAGAGGATGAGGAATATGGCTGAATGAGTAAAGTGTGAGGCTCGAGGCGTGAGATTAGAGATGACAATACAGGACTGAGGAGTGCGTGAGGGATGAGGAGTGAGGAATGTAAAGCGAGGGATAAAGAGTGAGAAATGTTAAGTGAAGCATGAGTTGTGCAAGATGATAAGTGTGGGATATGGAATGAACTGTGAGGAATGAGGGAAGATGGATGAGGATTGAGAGGTGAGGATTGAAATTTGAGGATTGGTGAAATAGTAGGAAGGAGGTAAGAAAACAAAAGATGAGTGAGGGGTCAGCAGTGAAGAATGAGAAGTGAGGAGTGTAGGATTCGGGGTAAGGGAAACAGAATGAATAATGAGGCATGATGGATGAGAAGTGAGGGACAAATGAGGAGAAATGGATGACAAGAGGTGAATGAGGATTGAGGAGTGAGGTGTGAGTGTTGAGGATAGAGGGGTGAGTGAAGAATGTGGAGTCAGGGACAAAGGCGGAAGAATGAGACGTTAGGAATAAAAAGTGATGAATGACTGAGGAATGAGGAGTGGAGTTGAGGAATGGACTGAGGATAAAAAGGTAGAAATGATAGGTGACCAACAAGGGATGAGAGCTGAGGGATTAGAAGTGATGGATTAGGAGGGGTGAGGAGTGAAGAATAAAGAGGGGAGAGGTGACGTCTGGTGAATAGGGAAAGAGTAGTTAGGGATACAGGGGAGAAGATGAGGGGTGAGCATTGAGGCATGAGGAGAGAGGGATGATGAGTGAGGCAAAGGACAAAAGATAAGAGATCATGAATGAGGACTGAAAGATGAGCAAGGAGTAAAGAATGAGGGATAAAGAGTAGCAGGTGGGAGTTGTGGATAAGGAAAAGGTGTAAATGATGAGTAGTGACGCAAGATGGGCAAGGTTTGTGGAGTGTGGGATGAGACATAATGAGTGAGGGATGAGGAATCAAAGGTTAGAAACAAGGAATGAAGAGGGAAGAATACTAAGCAATAGGGTAATAGGGAGGAAGGGGAGAAATGAATGAGGGGTGAAGGTAATATAAGAAGCAAGGGACAGTGTGAGGGACGACCTCGTATGTATGGATGCTGAGAGTGAGGCAGGAGGGACATTGCATGCGTAATGAGAAGTGAGGAATGGAGAACAAGAGATGAAGAGTGATAGAAGAATCCTGACTGAGGGAAAAGATCTGAGCGATGAAGACCGAGTAGTAATAAGAGCGATGCGAGGTGTGAAAGATGCAGAATTAGGAATGATGGCTGAGGAGGAAAGAGTAAGACGTGAAGCATGAAAAATGAAGGGTGAGGAGTAAGGGATAAAGAGGGATGGGTTGGGTGTGAGGAGTGATTGAATAGATGGAGGAGTGAGAGATGTGGAGAGATATGTGAGAAATAGGGAATGAGGAGTTAGGAATGAGAAGTGGGGAATAAGGAGTGATGGCTGAAGAGTGAAGGATGATGATCATTGGGGACTCGGGTGGAAAATAATGAGAAATGGATGAGGGATGAGGACAAAGGGCAAAGAAGCGAAGGAAGCAGAGTGAGCAATGAGGGATAACAACTGAGGGACATGCAGTGAGCGATAAGGAACAAGAGCTAAGGAATGGTTAAAAGGTGAATGATGAGAAGTGAGGGATAAGGAGGGATGAATTAGGAGTGAGGAACGAGAAGTGACTAATGAGATGAAGGTGTGAAGGATGTGGAGAGATAGAAGAAGTATAAGGAATGAGAAGTAAGAAGTAAAAAATGAGAAGTGAGGAATAAGGAGTGAAAGATGATGATGAGTGGGGACTTATGGTGAAAAATAATGAGTAATGGATGGGAATAGAGGACTGAGGAAGGAGGAGAGAAGGAAGCAGAGTAAGTGGTGAGTATTGAGAGATGACAATTGAGGAATGAGGAGTGAGCGATAAAGAACAATGGATGAAGAATGAATGATTGATAAAAGGGAAGGATAGTGAGTGAGTGAAGAGGAATGATGGATGATGATGATGTCCCAAACTATGCTGCACTATTTGTGCTACAGCAGGGCTTAATTTGAGCCAGTGGTTGCAGTTGGGGCCTACTCATTTTCGGCAAAAACACAAATGGAGGATTGGAGGAAGAAGAGAAAGATAAAAACCAGTAACAAAAAAGAAAGCAGTAATGGAAAAGGGCAAAATATGCAGGAAGTATCTGGTGGTGGTAAAAAAGAGACATGAGGTGCAATCAAGACTAGACAGCCTTGGGATTTAGCAACCCCTCTATTCCGCAGGCCGGGCAGGGGAAAAGTTTGGGCACTGGCACTTAATATTTTACAAATGAAACACTGCACAGCAGGTAGAGGAGCAGGCAGATTAGGTGAGCCCGGCAGCCATTCCCTGACGTCACTTTGTGCATGCTTGTGTACGCCAGCCTGGGAAAGTCTTCAGGAGTCCGCCATGACTTCCAGAATGCAGCTCTCTCACGGAGGTCAGACAGACCTAGGCCCCCAGCCCGGTTGTTAAGCACTGAACCATAATATTTCTCACCAGCTGGAATCCCCTGCTTCATATGATCACCAGCTCTGCTCTGTGCAGCAAGGGGTGATGTAATTCACTGTGATATATTACTGGGGGAAATGCACGGTTTCTGGACACTTTATGATCCGAGGAATGCCTTTCAGGAAAGGGAAAAAACATTTCTCAGATATATGCATTTTTTAGAGGCTGCTCGTGACAGTGAAGGAAAGTGGAACAGGGCCCAAGTGAATACGAGAAATAAATATTGGATAAGAGGAAGGAAAAGGCAAGATCTGCCTCTCAGCACCTGGCTGCTGAACCAGGGGCTTTCCACGTTTTACTTCTCCTCTTCCCACACGATCAGCTGCAAAGTGCGCCGGGGCAGGAAGGCAACTCGAAATGAGAGCCCTGGACTTTCTTTCTTGTTTTTAATTGTTCATCTGTTCATTTACAGTAATTTAACAATGGATTCAAATGTAAGTTGTGCAAAGTACTATGAAGGGGCAGGAAGGAAAGCAGGGCCGGACTGAGAACGTAAACTAGTCCTGGCAATTAAGTCAGACCGGCCTCGGGAGGGCTGGTAGGAAACACTGCTGCTACTTTTGGTACAGGGGGCTGATATTGCAGCACTGCTGCAAAACCGGCCCCTTGTACCAAAAACGCCCCCCACCGGTCCAAAACCGGCCCCCACCATTCCAGCCCACTGGGAATACGCCCGTGCCCGCTACGGCCAGTCCGGCCCTGATGGAAAGAGGCACTAGAAGAAAAAAATAGACCTAGAAGGGAAACAGCCTTTACCACGCACTCTTACCATGCAATGCCTCAACACGCAGCCTTTACCACGCACATAGGTTCACCACGCATGGTAAGTATAATGTCATAGTTAAGTTCAAAACGTAAACTTAAGCGTAATGTTTTGAACTAAAAGAAAATTAACAGTTGTAGTTATTTGTAGTATCTATAACTCGCTCCCCCGCCATGCGCAGAGTTGTCCTAAATGATGTCAGTTCAATTGTCATCGGTAATGTTATCAATGATGTGTCAGAAAATGTCATGAGTGTTGAAATAAGTGAAGTCATAAGCAGTGCATGGCGGGAGTGCGAGTTATAATTGCTTGAAAGAATTATAACTATTGAATTTCAGGTTTTTTTTGGGTTTGGAACGCTAGGTTTAAAATGACTTTTTCACATATCTATGATATCACTTTAACCTTTGGTTTTTTTAGTGAATTTCTTAGGTTGTTTTAATGCAAAGTAAGATATTATTACTATACCTATCAATTTCTAATTTTTTTCAGTGAATTGCTAGGGTTTCTTAACGTAAAGTAATATTTTATTACCATACATATGGCCAACTCCTCCACCCCGCGCATGGCCTTCGGCAGGACCGCACAAACCCTGCTCCAATTTAGGCAAGAGCTGAAGGACTCCTTTTTAAAGAATGCTGAGTCATGACACAGTTATCAGTCCACTTTGACTTTCAGAACCCCTGCAATTACTCTTAGGGCCAGATGTACGACCGTTTTTAGCGGTTGCAAACAGAAACTCGGGCTGTTTGTGACTGATAAAAAGGGTTGTAGCATGTACAAACCCAATTTTGCGAGTCAGCAACCTACTACCGACTCGCAAAAGAGGGTTTGCAAGTCGCTATTAGGAAGAGGCATGCCAAGGGAGTCCCTTGCTAACAGCGAGTCGCAGGGGGATTTATGATTGTTTTGCGACCACAAATGCGGTTGCAAAACAATCCCAGTTACCACCGATTTCAAATTGGTGGTAAGCCAGTCGCAAACGGGAAGGGGTTCCCAAGGGACCCCTTCTGCTTTGTGTTTGGCAGCGAAAATATTTTTTAAGAGCAGGCAGTGGTCCAACGGACCACTGTCTGTCCTTAAAAAAATGATAAGAAAACGTTTCATTTTTTTCTTTTAAACGTATCCCGTTTTCCTTTAAGAAAAACAGCTGCATTTGGAAAAAAAACTTGCTTTATTTAAAAAGCAAACACAGGTCAGGTGGTCTGCTGTCCCCAGCAGGCCACCATCTCTGTGATTGTAGCCAATTCCCAATGGGTCGTAAATTGCGACCTGCCTCATGAATACTGATGAGGCAGGTCATTTGCGACCCCATTGAGAATCGCTAAATGTGTCTGAGACACATTAGTGCATTCAATTTTGGAGTCGCAAATTGCAAACGGCAAAATAAATCGCAACTTGCGACCCGCAAAGCAGAATAGTCGTACATCTGGCCCTTTGACTGTATCAGTGCTTTTAGCCCTACACAATGCTGCCTTTTGGCTTTGTTTGCACTATACAAATACCACATTCATAAATGCATATAATTCATACAGAACAGAAACAGGAAGGTCAACCAGTACAAGATTCACACAAACATCCACAGCAAACTCAGCATCAGTGCAATCCTCCTTTGAATTCAGAGCACATCAGCAGCTCTCCTAAAAAAACAGGTACAGCATTGCAGCAATTGTGCATCTTTTTCTCATGCACAAAAAGAAGCATGCAATGGCTGAAGTCTTGGATATGAAACCTGAACTGGTATAGCAAATAAAGCTACCACACAAGGTTAACACAGATGACACAAAGTATGGACAGGATCCCTACATGCTTCTTTCCCCTCTTTTAAATTACAATCAATGATTGACTAGTACTCTGTACTTCATTAGATTAGAAGATGATTTCAATTTGATTACTTTACCCTTCATTGGATTACAGTCTGAAATTATTCTGACTACATTGCAATGCTTTCTTTAGAGAAGTTGCTTGTACTGATTGATTAATTTCCCTTTACCGATATACAGTATGGAATTACCTTACATTTTGTAATATTACAGAACTACACTATTCTGACTACTTTACCCCACAATATACCCCACATCAGAGGATAGACAATTACCATTACTATTTCGTCTTTCAACAGCTGACAGAAGAATACTCTGATTCCCCCCCCAATTTAATTGCAGTTTGATACTTTGATTACATTACCATTCATTTGGTTGCACAACATTACTAAAGTTACCAGTTCAAAGATTAGTCTAATTTATTTTTCCTGCTTTAGATTACAGAAGGAAACTCTACTCTTTACTTCCCATCAGATTGCAGAACGAGGCACGCGATTGAGAATTCATGGTTACCACAAACATCTTCAATTAACATATTGCCTTGAATGCCAGTAGCCGTTAAGGAGGCATTCTGGGATCCTGATGCCACATGACCAGGGCCGGACTGGCCATAGCGGGGATCAGACATTTGCCCGGGAGGCTGGAAGGGTGGGGTCGGTTTTGTTTGGCCCCCAGTAACAAAAGCAGCAGTGCTGTGGGGCAGTTGTGTTATGCAGCAGTGCTTCACGCTTGCTTATTACCGCCCCCCGCCACTCCTCGGGGTGGGGACCGGTCCGACAAAATTGCCAGGGCTGCTTTGGGTTTCCAGTCCGGCCCTGCACATGAGATTAGAGACAACCAAAGATCATAGACTGTATTCAATCACAGAGGGCTACAATAGAACCTACTATCTTGTAGTCCACCAATCTCAAAAAAAATTACTAGGCCTACTTGAGAGCTCTCAAACCACTAATCAGTTAAAGTCTTTCAAGCAGACACCACGAAATATGGCAATTGTGAATGTACCTGGTGGCATTTATCTAAAGGATGTATGATTGTATTCTGCCCCCTTCACTTTCTTCGCAACACATGCACACTTATTTGTAGCATCCATCCACACTTCTGGCCCCCCTTAGACTCTCACCTGAATCATCATACTCCTCCCATCTAGTCTACTCTTCACCCAAAAGTCTTACAACCCCTCATAAAGGCTCTGGCTTGTCAGTGTTAGGACCAAACTTATGGTGTGCGGCCTACGACGACTTGAACAAGGCTTACATGCATTGGCCTGTAATCAACCAGAAATAGAATGAATTCTGAAAATATACACCAGTGGTGGACTGCTATCAACCAGAAAAGCAAAGAGTTCTGAGAACCAACAATATTCTGGTTCTATACACCAGTGGTGGTATAGAACCAGAATATTGTTGGTACTTATAAAGTGCACATGAAGGGCCACATGTATCAACCTATTTCGCATTTGCAAACGGTGCGAATCGCTAAATTTGGCCGTTTGCAAATGCAAAATAGCCTTTCAAGATGTATGAAAGCCTTTGGCAGTGCAATTTAGGTCATCGCAATTTTTTACAATTAGCTAAAATTGCGACTACAAATAGGGAATCGCAATTTGCGATTCTCTAAGCACATCTACCAAGCATTTCCTAACCAAGCATTTTCTAAATGCAAACTGTGCATTTAAGAAATACTATTATTATCGGCTCCAAGTTGATGGTAACCATGTGCAATTTTTGAAAGTGCACAAAAAATAAATTTTTCAAAGTGCCGTTGTAGCACACAAATGCCCCAGGACATGTGTGCACTTTACATGCGCACATTTTGTTTTTGGGGTGCTTAAAAAGGGCCTTAGGCCCCCTGGGCACCCTTAGTTTTGCATTCCCAAATTTGCTATTACCAATTAGATAATCGCAAATTAGGTAATGCAAAACAATTCACACCTATGGCCCTTTTAGGCCCATAGGAACGAATGGAGTAGTATTACCTAATAGCTATATCCTAACTGCGATTGTAACTCTCTAGGAATCACAATTAGGTAATCGCTATTTTCTTACATACCATTTTGCATTCCTTAAATAGCGATTACCTAAAATTCGCTATTTAGGGACTGCAAAATGGATTTTTGATAATCATAAATAAAAATAGGTTTTCTGTTTTACTGCAGAACAGAATAAGGCACAATATGTTGTGTTCAAAGTAGGTTTTAATCAATCTTGAATGTTGATTTAAAAAACAAACATAGGCATAGCCAATAGCTATGGGCTTGACAAACTAGTGTAATGGGTATTTTTTACTTCAAGCATCTGGCATAAAAATAAAAAGAAGACAAAAAGAAAACCTGCCAACAACTAAATGTGGCAGCCACATGTGTGCATTACAAATGTCACATTTAAAAACAAATGAACAATTAGGCATGATTTTAATGGTACCGTATGATTGTTCCCTAGAAGACAGAACAGGTAACTAACCCTTTTTCAGTTTTAATGCACATTACAGCAAACTATGATTCTTATAGGCACAAAGAGAAGGTAGTATTGGCTTTCAAGCGATGTAACATAAAGACATTGGGGCACATTTGCAAGGCCGCTGTGCCACCGGAGCATCACTTTTTTGGATGCTCTGGTGGCGCACGATGCTGAGCCATATTTACAAGGCCACGCAAAGCCACCCTGCGTTGCTTTTCATGGCCTTGTAAATATGCCCCCCTTTCACACATTACTCTGAGTGAAAGGGGCGCTCCATGGGTGTTGCTGTGGGTGTTCCCACCCAACACCCATGGATTCTGACGCACTCCCAGATTTACAAGGTTTCGAAAACCTGGGAACGCGTCAGATTCTAAAGCCTCCCCTGGGGAGTCGTTAAAGTGGCGCAACGAGGAGAAATACCTTTATTTCTCCATGTTTTTTGCTCCTTCTATGTGTGCTGCATTCTGCAACACAGATAGAAGGAGGAAAACGCCATCAATAATTGTTTTTGCGCAGCAAGGTGTTCCTTCCTACACAAAAACAATCATCCTTGCAATGCAGGCACTCTTGCACCACAGTGCAAGGGGTGCCTGCATTGGTGCTTGGCAGCCAATTGTGCACCAGCGCAGAGGAAAGCACAGGGATGCGTCGTATTGCTGTAAATACAAGGCATCCCTGCACTTTCCTAATGACGCAGCTCAGCGAAGCAAGATGGCTTGAAGCGCCACGCTGCGTCATTTTCAAGTAAATATGCCCATAGTTTAAACACACAAGGTTGACAAAAAATAAAAGAGGATAGAGAATGGAATTAAAAAAACATTGGCACGGTAAAGTATTGGCCAACCAGTACTTACATAAAATGCACTTAATTTTAGGCAGATGTGTGTATGTGATCAGGATAAATACAGCCACTCACAGTGCAAGAGAGCCTATGGATGAAGTGGCAGACCCATTGCCCCATCGTGTATGCTGAGGTAAACAGAAGCAAACTGTGAATGACAGCTGAGTAGACCAATGGAGGGAGGAGGGGTGAGGGGGAGAGAGAGAGAGAGAGTATATATATATATATATATACATATATATATACGTATATGGGGAACTGTTACGAATTAAAAGAAATTGCACGCGTGAATGTGATTTCCAGGCAGAAGCGGTTGACAGCATGGCTAGGTTCCAGGTTCGAGGGTACTCAGAAGAGACCTTGACGAATGCTAAAAAGAAGGTAGAAACCAAGCTGAGAACCGAACTTATCAGTAGTGCATCCAATCTGAGGCAGAAAAGATCTAGGAGATTAGATAACTCACTGAATCAATGTAGGATGATTACAGATTTCTCCAGTGGTGCCAAGGATATCAGAAACATACTACGTAGGAACTGGCACATTCTGAAGGCTGATCCCATTTTAGGTGAGAATTTGTCTAAAGCTCCCCTCCTCACGTTTAGAAAAGCGCGATCACATCGAGACTGTTTGGTTCGAAGTCACTTTGTCATAGAGAACAGACAATCTTGCTTCCACTCGGTGAAAGGCTTTTTTCCGTGTGGGAGATGCAAGGCCTGTAAATTCAGTCATAAAGTGTCATCATATTCCATACCAGGGCTTAAAAATCCAAAACTGATTGATAAATGTATGAACTGTAATACCAGCTATACAGTATGTTGTCTAACGTGTCCATGCGGACTACGTTATGTCGGCAGCACCATCCATCCGACTAAAATACGTATTCTCGAACATCTTCGAGCTATTGCCTGTAAGGATTCAAACTATCCAGTGGCCAGACATTTTGATTTTCCACAATAGTGACAGGGATCAGCTACGTTACTTTTGTCTGGAACCACGTTCCCAATGACATAAGAGGGGGGAACAGAGAATTGAGGCTTAGAAGATTGGAGTCCAGATATATTCTGGACTTACATTCTAAGATACTGCATGGCTTGAATAGTGGGGAGGAGTTAGCGATACATTTATAGTTCTACTTTCCATGTTCTCTTGAAGAGGCTAAATAGTAAATTGATCTGGAATGGATTTGAAACTTTGTAAATATATGTAAATATGTGTATAGCTATCTGTACATTGGAATTTGGTCACTATTTTCTTTGTTTTGATGTGTTTTATCTTTCAGTATGGTGGTAGTGACATGTATGAATTTACTGCTATGTGACTCTCATGTATATAGGATAAGCTATCCATAGCTAGAATATGAGCTTCACTGGGTACGTGCAATGTTTATATCGACATGGATTTATGTACATAGGAATATGCCTATTCAGGGCGGTATTTTGTTCATAATCTATGGATTATTATGATACGAATTTGCATCTGTCGAGAGGATATCGAAGATGTTAATTGATTTGTACATATATGTATATAGGCCCATTCAGGGCTTAATCATGAACGATCCAAGGATTTTGAATGAATTCCATCATTGGAGTAATGGTTAAAATTGCATGTTCCAAGATGGCCGACACGGTTCGTACATGGAGTAGTCCTATGTCGATTGTGATATTCTGACTCCACCAATGAATGTATAGGTTTATTTAAATGGCGTTTTCTCGGCCTGTTTTTCTTGAGAAAGGCAGTCGCCGAAACGCGTCTTGTTTGTGTGCTGAAACCAAATAAATTGTTTTTTTTTAAATCTCCCGTGAGTGCTGGTACTCTGTGTACTGTGGAGCTAACATATATATGTATATATATACATATACATATATATATATATACATATACATATATATATATATATATATATATATATATATATATATATATATATATATATATATATATATATATATATATATATATATCCCTGGATTCCGTTACTCCTCCAATGCTTGAACAAACGGAACGGACCACCAGATGTGCTGAAAGGTATTTATTTCAGGGTGCAAGTCCTGCCACAACGCGTTTCAGCCCACTACAGGCCTTGATCACATGACATTGGGTACGCGTTACCGCCGTGTTTTTAAAGTGATAAGTGCTTAACAATTAAAATCACATGTGCAAGCCAAGCCATAGACATAGAAGAAACATTGCCTACGTAAAGTCATTGTGCTTAACTTAACCAATTATTTATCCTGCTTTAAACGTCATTGAATGGATTATAGCTGTTGCTAATAAAATGACATGACAGAATGTGTTTAACGTCTGGAGATTATCAAAAAATATATATATATAAATATAAATATAGTTATGCTTTGAACGGTAAGAGTTTCGTTAAAAAACAATATCAAAAAGACAATCTTTACATGTTATAAAACCTACACCGCGTCAATCACAATGTAACAGATGACAATCCCAGGCTATGCTGTTTTAGTAAACAGTCAATTTAAACACCTCATATATCTTCTATGGTATGAAATGCTCCTTTACGGCGTGTGTAATGCACATGCTATTGTGTAAGTGAAAATACGTGCAAAAAAAAAAAAATATATATATATATATATACTGGTATCCATAGCTCATGTAATTTCCCTTATTGGAAACGTTGCAGAAATACTCTGCAAGTAAATAAAAGCCAAAAAAGAAAAGGTGTGATGAGTTTATAACCAAACCTGCTGATTTTCGAGTAGGGTGGTCTGCCTTTGTCCCGACAGACGTAAAACAATTCCACTGGCTCACCACATTCTGGCAGGAGAAAGGAAGAGGCAATGCAAGTTAAAGATAAAAAGACACATTTGCTTAAGATTTTAGTTATTATGTTGGAAAATCTCCCATACAATTTAGCGCAGATGTACAATTGGGGACGGATGATAATACATCGCTAATTGAATAAGTAAATAAATATATAATCAAAAAGTAAATGGTGTCAAACTAAAGGTAGACGAGCCGCTGAAAGCTCGAACCAAGCTCGTGCCTGATGCTTATCCTTGGCTCTGCTCGATGTCATCTTGGAGCCTCGAGCCTAATATGAGCCTAGCTTTCATGCAGGAGATGTGGCTTCGCACATAACGCTAGTGACCTTGTAAAAAATTAAGAACCATGTTTAAGTTCTGGCCTCGGCTCAGCATCCTATGAATCACAGCAAATCTCATTGTGCCAAAAACAATGTGTAACACACTCTGGGGCAGATTTACAAGAAACTGATGCATCTGTAGAGATGCGTCTGTTTCCCTGCGCCTCCTTGCGAGACCCTTGCGCCACCATGGATGCACTATGGCGCAAGGATTGACAGATGCGTCAGAAATTCTGACGCATCTGTCAGCTCAAAAGTCACGCATTGCCTGGAGTTGTGTCGCAAGCACGATGCAACTCCAGCAATGCTTGGGGAAGGCCTATATTTAATACTCTGCGTCACTCCTTACGCCTACTCCAAGCAGGCGTAAGGTTTTGACGCAGTGGCGTCCTAGAAGTGGCGCAGTGAAATCTTGTAGATTTCACTGCATCACTTTTACGAGGCTTTCCTGCATGGGAACGCCCACCCTGCATACATTATACCTGACGCAGGGCTTTACAACGTGACGCATCTCCCTAGATGCGTCACGTTGTAAATTGGCTGCATTTTTTACGTTGCCGCTGCGTCACAAAAGTGATGCAATGGCACGCAAAAGTGTTGCAAGGGGCTTGCAAATCTGCCCCTCTGTGTTTGTTGTAAAGCGTTCTTATGTTCTTGGGCAAAATTCACGCAATGTAAAACTACCAAAAATAAAAGTTGGATTCTGCCTGTCACCCACACTGAGTTAAAGATAACGCATTAACCTTTGAAGACAGAATGAAATACCCAACTAGTGGCTGAATTGCCTAGTGTGAAACAGGAAAATCTGGGATCATTCCCAGCTTCCCTGTTTGACCAAATTGCGTGCTCCCCAGGCAAACACTTTATTTCACTGAGCCATCTTTTTGTTCATTATCCTATATGAGCGCACTGTCAAATACCTGAGTGCAGGAAGTGCACTGTGCAAAATCCTCTCTTTTGTTCAAAAACCCTATACTGTTGCTCCATTTAAAATAAGAATCTAGGCAACCAATAGGGTGCACGTGACCCCATACCTGCCTTTTTGTTCATTACTAGCATATGATCAGAGCTGGGGCAGGAATGTTTCCCAGATTGTTTAAAAACTCTCACTTTTAATAAATATTTCTCCCTGAAGAGCTACAGTTTGATGTACTAATACAATCTGATGTACTACGGTGAACGCGTGCTAAAGAATTGCACTTTTTTTTTATTTTAAAGACACCCTATCATATTCTAACGTGACCTTTGATGCATGATTTAAATGCCAAATATTTTCAGGGCTCGGCTCATGCATGGCTTTACAGCCAGAGCTGACCCTTGTCTCTGCTTTGCCTCGACATAGCCTGATAATTTGCTCGCCCCCCCATCTTTGTCTCAGACCCGACAAATTTGTGGAGAAAAAAAAAAAGTGCCAGGGCCCTTGTGAGGAGGCCACAGCAGCTTGCACCTCCCTTGACCTCACCGCCATCACAGCCAGTACCTACACAACTACAAATCATCACACTGCTACAAGTGTGACAAGACTGTTCGCAGCCCCCAAAGCTAAAAGAATGGCTTGGGCGGGCGGTATTAGTTGTTTTTAATGTATATTGAATTACCAAAACAACTGTTGTTCTGCTTATCTCTATATTACCCACACAGCGCCACCATGTGGCAGCTGTCATTAGTGGGGTGCTGACAATTAAGTGCCGGTGCCGAGCACCGAAAACCACCGGCTCAATTAAGCACTGACTCCTGTCCCTCTCCCGCATGCCACGGGTGGGAACATTTCTTTCCCCAAAAGTCTTCCTTTACCCAGGAATCAACGCTGCAGGTAATAATGACATCAGCACGCTCTTTGGGGACAGAGGCCACGTCGGCTTACAGCGTCTCCTTTGTGCGGCCATCGCGGCGGTGCAAGTGTGGTGTGGCGGAAAGACAAGATACCATTGTTCCCGGCAGCTGATGAAAACACCCCCGGGGCTCCCATCACCTTTCAGTGCATAGAATACACTCGCTTTGTGCTGCCGCGTGACAACCGCGCACCGGGCGGAACAATGCGCCGTCCTTGGAGCTCGTAGGTTCCTTTATGGCTTGTTATTTTCATTTGGCTGCTCGAGATGTGTGTGTAGGAGTGATGGGGTCACTTGGAAGTGACAAAGCGGCATCACTGATCGCCCCTCTCGAGGGATGTTGACAACACTGTCCTCATCTTCGGAGCTCACCGGGGATAATCATCTCCACTGAGGGAGACGTCAGTACAACTTGGGAACAATAATGAAGGAAGCGTTCAGTATCAGCACACAATGGAACCTGGAGTACTCTTGGAAAGTCGGCATCAGGATGGGGTCCTAGAGAGGCCGTGGAGACACTGGACTGGTAGGGCAATCTAAGGTAACAGTGGAAATCGGATAGAGCGAGTGGTGGACGCGCAATGTCGAGTGGAACCGGGCACATATCTGAGAATAAAGGCCCGGGTTACAAAAGGAACAGAAGAGTGGACTCACCTCTTCCACTTTCTCAGCAGCACTCCTGCGCCTTCTAAAGGATCATACTCTTGACCTTCTACAGCGCTCCGTTGCAACCGCGTACATTCCTATTATATATATCCCCAACCGTACATACATTCATACATGGCCTGAAAAAACTCAGAGGCAGAAGGGACTCTTTCATTAGGGTCTAAACCTCTCACAGTTGACCACTGCGGATCATGGCAAGTGATGGTAGGAAGCGCCTTCAAATGCAAGCTTGGTGTGCCATTGGAAACCACGAAGATTTTCCATCTGTGTGGATATCAGCGGTAAAGGATACAGATTCCTCATGGTCATTTCATTCAGTTCTCTTTAATCAATCCAGGAATTTAACCCACCTCGTCTCATCTTTAAAAAAATAAAAAAAATAAACCTTCCCATTAACTGAAACATTTGCATAAATCTCTTCGGAATGGATGTTATAGGATGTTTCTTGTGGTCTGGCTTTGTGAAGTAGGTTATAAAATGATGGGACAATCTTATGGATGAATAGATGAAAGGTCCTCAGAATCGTTTTCAGAGAACACATCGTCATGTCTGCTCCAGTCCATGAGAAATCCAACTACACCGATGGAAGAATTGTGCGGCTGCCCCAAGACTTCTGCATCCTCTTCTGTGGTTTGATTCTAGTCTCAGGAAAACAACAGTAACCACAGTATTCAAATATATGTTAGATCCAGTCAGTTGTCACATAATGCAGTGTTATCCGTGGGAGGCCAAGACTCACTGGAAATGCAGGAACACTGACCACATCAAAATATATGTATGAGGCTGGACTACACATGTAATGATAGAATGGAGTGAACCATCAGTCCATATGATAATGGTGTATTATTTACCATAAGACTTCATCTGGACTATCCTTTTGTTGTATGTTTTGCTCTAGTAGGAATGTATGGGCCACACAGCTGCTTGCAGCAATGGAACAGCCTCTGCGGATACATATATGGTCTGTGTAATTACCATGGTCGGTGTGAGCTTAGATTCAGTTACAATCTACGTTTAAAAGGGTCATCTGGTGAATGATGACACAAAACATCTCAAAACCTAAGATGATATCATCCAACAAAGCAATATTCAAGAAAACCTGTTATTAGTGATGGTTAGAGGTTTATGACTAGGTAAAGAAAACTGCTTTCTGTCTCTACACTAGATGGCCCCTTTGTAAAGTGCAACCTATAATCAACAAATTCTTGGCACTTCCAACTTCTGCCAAAGCCTGCACCAAAATACGTTGATTAGGAACTGCGTCAGAATAACCAGATTTAAAGATGCTTTTTAAACTTGGCATGGACCAAGATGGAACTCAGGTGAAATGGAAGATCATTCTCCAGTGAAGCAGCCATCACTAAAAAGACACAGCCAGCCTTTGTTCATTTACAACAACTGGGCATGAGAAATGGCAGTTAGTCTGCAGAAGTCAGAGTGCCTTCTGTAGTAGTCAAGTTTACTATTCAGGAAATCAGGGATAGAACCATACATGGCTTAAACCCCTCCCAGATGTGCGAGTGGTCCTTGTCCCTCCCGGCCGACCTGATCGCCTCCTACTTATAGAAAACACTGAAACCACTTATGGTGCAAATCAGCCGCAGTTTATTACCTCGCGGATAACACGTGGTTTATCATAAACATCTTGCTTTCCATTGTAACCATAAACCATAATTGGACAATATTTCACAGTCATTGTGCCCGCTGCTACTTTACCAGCACAACTTTTCCCAGCTCTGCGCAATGGCCCTTAGCAGGTGTCTAGGGGTTTGCGGCTTCTAGGCTTCCCTTGCTACCGTGATATGTGTGGGTGGCCGTCAGGTCCGCCTGGGCTGCAAGTGCCGTGTCCACCTCAACCTGACCAACCACCTGGTCCCAGTGCCCCTGCCGTACGGCATCCCCAGGACACTGTCCAATCACATGCTCCCAGTGCCCTTGCCGTGAGGCATCCAAAGGACACTGTTTGAGCCACTCTTTCTACTGGGCTATTGATCTTTTTGTGTTTCTTTTTGCGTGCTGTCCCCTCTGCCCCGTCTCCCAATTCCCTTGCGGATGCTACTCCCGCATTCCGGTGTGGGTGGGTGGGCTTATTTGTGCAGAGGTCAATTATGCTGTAGGGTCCATGTGCCCTTGCTTATGACCTCCTGTCCTATTTCCACGCCCCTGCTACCGCACTGGGCGATTCACAGCACGCCACCCAATCGCTGGTGTGCATTTTCGCAGGCTTTTCGTCCAGCTCCTGTTGACCCCCGCCCTCGGTAGGCGTTCATTGCGGGCCCTTATGTGGTCCATCTTCACCTTCCCGGCCCGCCGTGAAACCCCTCCCAGATGTGAGAGTTGTCCTTGTCCCTCCCGGCCGACCTGATCACCTCCTACTTATAGAAAACACTGAAACCACTTATGGTGCAAATCGGCCGCAGTTTATTACCTCGCGCATAACACATGGTTTATCATAAACATTTTACTTGCCATTTTAACCATAAACCATAATTGGACAATATTTCACAGTCATTGTGCCCGCTGCTACTTTACCAGCACAACTTTTCCCAGCTCTGCGCGATGGCCCCTTAGCAGGTGTCTAGGGGTTTGCGGCTTCTAGGCTTCCCTTGCTACCGTGATATGTGTGGGTGGCCGTCAGGTCCGCCTGGGCTGAAAGTGCCGTGTCCGCCTGAACCTGACTCTTGCTGACCAATTGCCTGGTCCCAGTGCCCTTGCCGTACGGCATCCCCAGGACACTGACCAATCACGTGCTCCCAGTGCCCTTGCCGTGAGGCATCCAAAGGACACTGTTTGAGCCACTCTTTCTACTGGGCTACTGATCTTTTTGTGTTTGTCTTTGTGTGCTGTCTCTGCCACGCTGCTGGCGTTCCACGATCAACTGCAGCTCCCCCCTTCCTTTGTAGCAATTCTTTGACCTGTTTGTTCTATTTGACCTTTGAAAAAATGCTTACACTGCTCCCTATAGAGGGGAGGGTCCTTTCGGACATGCTCCTGCCTGTTCGCCCTCCCCCTTTGGAATGCCGCTGATGGTTCTGGACTTGAGAGTGCACTTCTGGCCTGCTAAGTAGACCTGTGTGTCGAATTGTCTTTCACTGTTTTCAGGGCCTAAAATACCTATGATTCCTTGGCCACTGTGAAGCCTATTTACCCCAAGGCTGCTCCCCCGTTTGTACCCCATGATTGGCAAGGTACTATACTACCCCAACCCATTGGTGTCGACTAGAGGAGCAGTGTTAACTGATGGTCCGCCCTTAGCCTTGACCCCGCTGACCCCCCAGTCCTCTCTCTGGCAGGCATGGATGACTGTGGCCTTGTGACATGTGCACTTCCCCGAGCGCGGGCGTTACTGTGTTATGTGGCATGTGCCAAGTCTGCGTTTCATCCGGTGAGTTCTACCCGGTTGTTACGAGTCCCTCCTGCTGTTCCATCTCCCCTTCCCCTTTGCTTGTTTAGTCTTCGCTACCTTCTACTCCGGAGGCTTCGCCTCCATACTATCAGTGCCATGCTTTGACAATGCTATCATGGCTAGGAGGAGGGTGTTACATTGATACTTAGAATGTCCTGCCGGCATGCATCAGCGCTTCGTGGTTCGTAGCTGGATACGGTTGTGCGGAGCTGGGTTATGCGGCTAGTGCGCGCCCTCTGTGATTATGTTGTAACAATCTCAGCCACGGCATCGCCTAGATACAGTGGCTTAGATCAAGCTGCATTACTCGCCCATTCCTGCTGATGCGCTCCCTGGTAACAACGTGATCTTACCTTCCCGGCAAGGCCAATGCGCTTTAGTGTATGGGTTGAAATCCACTGAAGCCCCTCATTCGCCTCACTACTGTCATGTGCTTATGTGCAACCCCTTTAGTTTGATCTTGACTATAAACTCCGAAATACTATGCTAAAGGCTGGTAGCCGCCTGCCTTCTTGCCCTCGTAAACCTTCATAAACACTCCAACCATTCCACACCGATCGAACCATTGGGTTGTTTTGTCGAGCCGCTTGCCTTTGTACCTTTCTTTCACTAGTACCCCCCTCGTGGTACTATTAATAATTAATGCAGAATTGATCGCTTCCTGCCTGAAGCTCAAAGCCACCACTCCTCCCATTGCAGAGGTCAATTGTGCTGTAGGGTCCCTGTGCCCTTGCTTATGACCTCCTGTCCCATTTCCACACCCCTGCCACAGCACTGGGCGATTCACAGCACACCACCCAATTGCTGGCGTGCATTTGTGCGGGCTTTTCCTCCAGCTCCTGCTGCCCCCGCCCTCGGTAGGCGTTCATCGTTGGCCCTTATGTGGTCCGTCTACGCCTTCCCGGCACGCGGCCAATGTTCAACAGAGCCCCCTGTTAATGTAGAAAAACAATGAGATGCCCTAAAGAAGCCAGTGGCTGCGTAAAACATTCAACTACCTGTGACAAGGTTGTTACAGTGTCATTTTAAGTCTTTTTGGGTTCCTGGCAAGACAGATTTTGTGGCGCCAGATCAGAACAACTTTGGATTACGGAGAGTGTTTTTTAGTTTGCTAATAACTTTGGCACAGTTTGACGAGTCTTCACAAAACTTTTCCCAAAAAAGTTTGGTTCAGGGCCCTGGGCCATCCCTTGTACCATTTGTCCTCCGATGGACCTTTTCTTCGCCGCCCGAGAGGTGAAGGAAGTTAGCATTAAATCAATTATTCTCAATTAACAGAATAACCTATTTGGTTACACAATAAGGACCAGGAATCAGTGACTACAGTTAAGAAGGTTTATTACAAATTAGCAGTCAGGTTAAGATAAACAAATCTCAGCACCATGCTGTAAAAATAAGTACAGAATAACAAGTGGGTAACCCAACCTCCTAAAGAAGTTTAGGCATACCAGTATTAGGCAAACAAGAAGTTCAGTCTCAGCAATACAAAAGATCAATAGCAAGATTTGATGCTCAGAGAAGAGTTTTTGGTTCTCTATTTGTACATGAATGAAGTATAAAATCATCTAAGATAGAGTCCAAACTAAGGAGGATGGTTCAATAACCTAACAGGATTTGAAAAATCTGAGAAATGCAGAAAAATAGGAAAATGTGGGGAAATGCAGGAAGGTGTCAGCATTTCAGAAGCTCAGTCACAAGTCTTCTTGGGACAGGGGTATAAGTGTTGGCCTAAACCACACTCAGCAAAGAATCAAAGGGAAAGCATAGAGGTCTTAACCTCTCAAAGTCCTATGGAAAGTGGGCTAAACTCAGACAGTGTGAACACTAGTTATTTATACCAGAATCGCCAGAGCAACACCCCTTTGTTCGCATCATCAGGGGCTTCATTGTCCTTTCCATTCTCACACTGTAAACTGCCACATTCACCAAATATTCCAGGCCCAACATGGTAACGGTACTTTTCTTTGTCAACTGCAATTGTTGAAACAGTGCTGAATGGACACTTTCAGTTAACACTCTGGCTCTCCATGTTCATTGTCAAGGTCTTCTACTCAGGATCTCTCTCTATCACTAGCATAGTGTTGTATCTATTCTCAAAATAACAAACCTTGTGAACGTACCTTCAAGGAAAAAGACATGCAAGCAGAAAATGGAAAATAGCATTTAATGCAGGATGAAACATAGGTCTAATCAGGACAACTTAAAGTATTAAATCAGTAGTGTACATTTAATATGTGTGTGCACATTCAAATATGAATGAATGTAAAATGTCACTACATTAGACTCAATTTACATGTAGCATACAGTAAAATCTTAATACATGTATATAAGCATCACTAAGAACTACATTAAAATACAAATGTAAAACAATAGTGCACACATTACATAAATCACTGTTGTTTCTAAAGTAACTATATTTTAATAGTGTGAGGATGGTTTCTATTCAATCACCTAAACAATAAATGTTGTTTAATACAGTTAAGGCACACCTTTATATATGAATTCTCTAATCCTACAGTGGATTCACTTCAATAATGATGTCAAGTGCAACACTTTACATTAATATGGTTAGGCCACAAAGAAAAGAGGTGCTAAGTGCATATTTATATTGTATATTTGTGACGTGTAAGGATAGAGGAAAAATTACACTGCTCCAATCCCCCCTCTGATGGTGAATCAAGCCATCACATCAAGATACGAATCTCTTATCTGATATGCAAATCACAATCTGGTTGCTTTCATCATCTTTCTTCTGGATTACTCCAGAAACTTCATGTCATCATAGTATCTGCTTTGTCTATTTTCTAGTTCTGTGTCTGCTCCTTTTCTCTTCATTCCCTTTTTCACCTGTGCACGTTTGTATCCCTTATAGATTCCAAGAAACAATAATCCACAAAGAGCAAGAATCAGTTGGAGTTTCAAGATGCTACCAACAATTCCACTCCCTAAGTTACCAAACCATCTGCCTATTGTAGAAAATCCATTCCCTATTGCTTCCCATGCACCTGTTGCTTCTAACCCTTTCAAATCTCTCTTTAGGTCAGTAATGTTCTTAATGTATGTCTTCAAGCCCTTAATTTTGTCTGGGATGTAAGTACAACATTATTGAACTTTTAAGATCCAACAGTCTCCACCCTCTTTCGCAAGAAGGATGTCTAATGCAAGTCTATTCTGAAAAATTGTTGATCTGATCGCTACCATCTCAGTGTCTACAAATTCCCCAGCTGTACTAGTAGCAAACTTATCAACTACAATGGAAAGCTTTCTAATCTTATGGGATTCAATATCACACCTGCAGTTAGTATTATAGCACCTAAGTAGTCTCCCACAATTTCACTAGCACTGGCACCTCTCCCCCTATTGGGTAATCAAGATGTCCCACATGGGGGACGTGGTCTGGCCACGAAGTAGGATGGCCGCTTAGGAGACGAGCTCCGCTCTGAGGGAGCCTCCGGGCGGGGAATGCGGCATTCTGGAGGTGGCCCTGTGATACCACCCCGCCGAGTTTAGATGTGGGGGCCCTCCCGGATGCTCCGGTGTCGCAGTCGCGGCTGAAGAAGGCGCGGCCGAGGCGGCACACCGTCGGAAGATTCTCGGGCCTGGAGGCGTGTTAGGAGCCTCGGCCTCAAGTAATTAATCCCGCCTCCTGTGTTTGCTGTGGGACTCGGCGGAGCCGGGGCTACCCCTCGAGCCCGGAAGCGCCCTTCGTTGCTGCAAATATTGCCTCCTCCCCGCACCAGCTGCATCATCACGTCTGCAGAGCGGATAGAGGGGACGGCAATCTTGTGGACGAACCGTGGACCTAGAGGCTTGCTCTCAGCCTCGGCCCGAGTGATCGCCCGGCCCGCCTTTTTACTGGGAGGTAAGCTGCTGAGGGACCGGGGCTGCTCCCTGAGACACTCTCCGTGGACACGAAGACTGCTCTCCCCCCCTCCGACCCCTCCCCGCTCTGGCACTATCGCAGGGTCTGAGGAGCGTTCGGAGGAGGTGGCGGAGCTCCGAGCGACTCCTGGGCCTGCGGCCAGCCTTTAGCCTTGACCTCGAGTGGCCGCCCGGCCCCACCTCCCGTCACAGCAGCGGGATCGGGCAGAGCAGGGACTGGTTCTGGAGACCGGTGGCACCATACGCCACACTACTACATGGACAACCCCTCACTCCCCGGCAAGAGACAGGCACCACGCTCTTAGGCGCCCTCCCACATGAATCTTTTCACCTTGCGGCGTGGGGCGGATGAAGAGGGAGAATGACGGCGAACGGCTAACTGAGGTACAGGAGCACTTCCATACACTACAGCATGGACTGTCTCCCCCCCGACGTGAGTGATAGGCGCCACCTGCACTTCTAGGCGTCTGCTCCGCCAGCAAAAGTGAGTGCACCATAGTCCCCATCTGGCACGGGCACGGAGATCCCCTCTTCGCAAAGGGGTGCAGAGGAGGTGGAAGATCGGCGGTGGACCGCCTACCAGAGGGACAGGACTACCTCTCTGAAGCGATATGCATCTTGACGGCCCTAGCAGAAGGGACCCCCCTGCAGCGCGCGACTGTCCAGCCTCACTCCCCTTACTGCAACGTGGTCCTGACGCCCTGGGGCTGCACTTGGGAGTCCGCGGAAAGAGAACCAAAGCTCTCCATACTAGACGGGGAGACCTTCAAAGGAAAACCTGCATATCCCTGTGGGGGTAGATACCCCCGCCTCACCCCTCCCTCTCCGACTGGTGATGGCGATACGCAGTACCGGGGGCATGAATGACTACGACAAAACAAGACCTCCAGGCAACTCTTATTCACGGAGGCGGTGAAACATCAACCGCGCACAATGGCCGCGAAAGCCGGCGACACACAGGCGAGCGTCCCCCCGGCCTCCTCGACGACCCCAGCAGAGGGAGTCACTATGGACCACATTTTACAGGAGATCTCTTCAGTCAGTCGCAGGTTGGAGGGGATGGACTCTAATATCTCCAAACTCGTGGATGAAGCCAAATCTATAGGGGCAGACCTGGCCGGGATCCACTCCCGTGCGGAGGCACTTGACCAGAGGCTGACAGCGGTGGAGGGCCGGCTGAACATCATGCCGGGTAGAGATCAAGAAATCCTCTTCCTCCGCAGCAAGCTTGTCGACTTGGAGGACCGCAGCCGCAGGGATAATGTCCACTTCTTTGGATTTCCGGAATCCGTCTAGGGCCCTAATGCCGCCGCGTTCTTGAAGGATATCCTCCCGAAGCTCCTTGGAGTCACCTTTGATCCTCCCCTGGAGATACAGAGGGCCCATCGCATAGGACCGCTCCACAAGGATTCCAACGTACGCCCACGGCCGCTTATTGCCTGCTTTTTACGCCACGACCAGACGGGGTTAAATCCTAGCAGCAGCGCACGCACAGGGGTCGTTCACCCAGGACGGCTACAGCATCCGGATGGCCGCTGATTTTTCTAAAGAAACGAATGACCGCCGCAAAGCCTTTCTATCTTTCAGGCCCCGGCTCCGGCAACTGAACATTAAGTACGGCCTCTTCGAACCGGCTAGACTCCGCATCACCAAGGACGGCAACTCCAAAGACTTTTACGACCCAGAGGACCTCCTCGTGTTTCTGGACAATGCAACAAGTCAGAATATGGACGATCAGGCAGGCGACTTAGAACTCTCACAATCGTCTGGCCCATCTCAGTCAATGGAGAACAGAAGACGGACCTACGGAGGTGTATGGCAAAGTGGTAGAGACCTGGTCAGAATGACAAGTATGCACGAGGACAGAGCCTCCGCGCTACATGCAGCGGCCACCTTTGCCAATGAGCCTCAGAGGGACAAATCTCGATCACTTCTGAAACCAACAACCGAGCAGGACCAGGGGCTTGGAGGACCCGTGCTGGAGGGTCCAGGTTGATGAGCCCGATCACAGTTGGCTATGCCGCTGACGGCGCAGTAGGAAGATGGCTGAGCAACAGACAGCTGAGTATTATATCCACGGTACTGTATTGCGGGGCGTCTTAGGCCCTGGAAGACCACACTGTTCCAACTCACTTACTCATATTGTACACCCAAGTTACAGAAGTTTTATAGATGTGTCTTTGTACAATACCTCAAAGAATGTAATTTCCACTGTTTGTATAATAGCGCAGTTACATAGGGCCGCTCACATCCACAGATGTTGGTTTTTCCCTCTGCCCCGGCCAATTACGCCTGCTTCACCTTCTCTCCCCTTCTATGCACACCGCGGGTGATTGCGGTTCCATACCTGATACAGATGCTCCCTTAGGGGGGCAAGGCATTGTACATCTCAACTTACATACTCATGCCCGGCTGGATCTCGTGAGGATGGTGAGCCTCTAGGCCCCAGCGATACCATTATGTGCAGAAGTCGCGTAATGTCCCTCTGCTAAAACGAATGCCATGCACCCCCACCCCCCATTCCGGGCTGTCCATCACTTTCCTTTTCTTGGACCCCTCCACTATATATATTGATGATACCCCCCATAGCAGTGGCTCGCCCCACTGCAGGAGAATGGTGCCCCTCGGAGCGGCGCTCTGCCGAGTGTAGACCCGCGGTAGACAGATTAGCGCTCACGGTGATTGAGGGCCGAGAAGGCAACCCCATCCTCCGGTGTTCTGTTGTTCTCTCCTTACCTTTCCCCCTCTGCCTATCCCTCCCCCTTTTTTTTTCCTTGCGACAAATCCCAGTTGGAAATCGCGCACCCTCACTGCGATAAGCTAAGCACCTCTCTACTGCGCCTCCCCGCTGACTGAGGTGCCCCTGCAGCACATTCGGCCATACAAGACCCCCTATCGCCCAGCGACAGCTCTAGTGACATAACAGACCCAAACCATCAAGGGAGTGCTAGAGGATCCCTGAGTCCCTCCTCTCCTTCCCCTCCCCTTTTCCTGCTTCCTGGCCTCGTCTACTACTTCTCCTTCTTTCCTTTCTTCTCTCTATCATTCACGTTCTCACTCCTTATCCCCCTGAGCCCCTCTAACCGGGCCGTCTCTCTCCCTTCCTCTTTAAAACACACCCCTGTCCGCAATTCTACCCAGAAAACTTCGTACTCACCCGGGAAGACTGAAGCTTCCCCTCCCTCCACTCCCACTTGGCTCTACCTACACATTGCACCCGATCTCCAAAGGGTTCACCGTTCCCTGCATAGCTCCGCCACCCCTGATCTGCACTTGTTACACTAACCATTATGACCTCCCCACGCCCATTGCGAGCGGTCACATGGAATGTTCACGGTCTCACGCACTACATAAAACAGAAAAAGATCTTAGCGTACCTGCAATCTAAACGTGCAGATGTAGCTCTGCTGCAGGAAACGCACCTGGATACAGTAGAATCGGACAAGTTGCGGCGTGACTGGGTAGGGAAGGTGATACACAGTAGTGTGCAGGCTGAGGTCCCTGGTACTGAGGGCCCAACCCGCAAGTGCGGGGTAGCAATCCTCCTCCGGAAATCCCTTCCGACGACAGTGACAAAGACTTGGACAGATACTGACGGACGGTACGTTTTTGCGCAGCTCAAGTTAAGTGATCATCATATGTGTGGGGTCGGTCTATGCTCCTACAGGGGCAAAAAAATTGTTCTTTTTGCAGTTAAATAGGGTTTTGTCAGAAATAGGCGTTTCCCAACTCCTTATAGGCGGGGACTGGAACCTAGCTAGGGACCCGAACCTGGATAGGACCGGACCATTGGACAGGAGTAATGCAGCTGACAGAGCATTGCTGGAGGACGTGATGCAAGATAACGGCCTGATAGATCATTGGCGCTTGAGTCACCCCACAGATACGGAATACACCTTTGCCTCACAGGTGCACGGCACGTTATCCCGCCTGGATTATTTTCTCACTTCCCACAGGGTAGTGCAGCTCACACAGGTATCCCAAATTCTAGAGGCGGCCCTCTTGGACCATTCCCCTGTCCTCCTCTCACTGGAACTAGGACTCTCCAGTCCTGGACGCAAGCCCTGGCGACTGAACATCCAGCGCTACCGGACCCCCACTGGTAAATCCCCCTTACAGACACACGTCACGGAGTTCTTAACGGACAATCAGGGATCAGTCGACTCCAGCTGAACCCTGTGGGCGGCAGCAAAGGCCACTATACGCAGCAGACTCATGAGGGATTCGGCTCAGGCTAACAAGCAAAATAGAGACAAACAAAGAGCGCTGGAAGTCGACATCAGGAAGTATACTCGCCTCTATTCTGTACGTCCCACACCACAACATCGCAAATCCTTAGAACAGGCAAAGATGGCTTTGAATAGCCTTTTCACTACTAAAGCGGAATATGCCTTGCAGAGAATGAAGGGGAGGCACTATGAGCACGGGGAAAAAGCAGGGAGGCTCTTGGCAGCTCAACTCCGCCAAAGGGAGGCGTCCATGGCTATCCCGGCCATCAGATCAACGAGAGGAGATATTCTTACCCGGCCACAGGATATAACGAATGATTTCGCCTCCTTCTATAAGGCCCTGTATACCGCAGGCCCGCTGATAGAGGCGGACAGATTGACTTCATTTCTGCGGGAAGCGAAGCTCCCCTGCCTATCGGAAACAAAGGAAGGGAGCTATTGGAAGGGGAAATCAACAACGAGGAAATCTCCTCAGCGATAGCGAAACTGCCCTATCATAAAGCCCCAGGCGAGGATGGATACCCGGCGGAGTTTTACCGATGCGCGGGGGAAGAGGTGGTTACTACACTGCAGACAGCGTATCGTGAAGCAGAACAATCTGCTTCCCTGGGCCCTATTTCCAATAATGCCGTTATACCCAAACCTGGGAAGAACCCCCTGGAGTGCGGAAGCTACCGGCCTATCTCGCTGTTAAATTGCGATATAAAGATACTGGCAAGTATACTGGCCGCACGCCTCCGCAAAGTCATGCCATCCCTAGTCCACACCTCACAGGTGGGCTTCGTACCGGGCAGATCCTCTAGGAATCATCTGCGTACTCTTGCCCACGCTCTGTGGGCATCCAAGGGCCTTCCTGCGGACGCCATTGCCCTCTCCCTCGATGCGGAGAAGGCATTTGACCGGATCGAGTGGGACTACCTCTTCCGAGTGGTGGAACACTATGGACTTGGGGCTCAATTTATAGCTAAAGTGCGCCTTCTGTACGGGAACCCCACAGCGCAAGTGAACTGTGGCGGATTCCTATCCGACCCTTTCCCCATAAGTCGGGGGACACACCAGGGATGCCTCCTCTCACCACTTCTCTTTCTCCTGGCTATGGTGCCACTGGCCGCCACCATGCGCAATTCGGCCGCTATCACAGGAGTTCCACTTCCGCTAGGCGAATCCAAACTGTATCTCTATGCGGATGACATCTTGTTAACCATCACAGACCTACCCCGCTCCCTGCCGTCCCTCCTCCAGATCATTGACGACTTTTCCTCCCTCTCCGGGTATAAGATCAACTGGAGCAAAAGTGAAGCACTTCCCCTTTCGGACGGGACCACGAGAGCGGCTATACAGGGGTTCCCCTTCAGATGGCAACACTCGCGCCTTAGGTACCTGGGGGTTCTTGTTAATAAAGGACTTGCAAACATGATCCAGGACAACCTCAACCCGCTTATTACACAGATGCAGCGAGACTTCAAAAAATGGAAGGCCTTGGGACTTTTGCTGTGGGGTAGGGTGCAGGCAGTCCGTATGGTAACGCTACAGCGCTTCAACTACACCCTGGGGATGCTGCCGATGCAAGTGCCCCTTGCAACCTTGCGGCAGATAGACTCCAGGATAAAGATGTTTGTGTGGGGCTTCGCAAAACCGCGAATAGCTGTGTCCAAGCTACAAGCCCGCCGCACTCACGGGGGACTTGGCCTCCCATCGGTGGAACTCTATGCATTAGCGTTACATCTCTCCCAAATGGCGTGCTTCTTGCCAGACTTCCCGGACCCGCCACAATGGGTCCCTTTGGAACGCCATCTACTCTCGGCCGAGGGTGGACTATCCACCCTATATTTGACGAAGGCCGGGAGCGGTGATATAGCACACCCGATCATATCTGCCATGCGCATGGCTTGGCTCCGGGCACACAAGCTGCTGGGGGTACATCCATGCCTGCATGAGAAGGCCCCGTTATGGGGAAACAAAACTATCCGTATAGGGGGGAGGGACGTAAGGTGGCAGGTGTGGCAGGCAGCGGGCATACATACCACTTGACCAGATTATCTGCAACGGTTCCCTGAAACCGATGGCACAACTAGGAGAGGAGCACGGTCTCCCCACAATGCAGTCCTGGAGATATATCCAGCTACAACACTGTTTGCGGCAGTGTTTAGGGCCCCCCCCTTGGAATCTGTCCTCATCTCCGGTGCTGTCATTTCTTCTCATCTGGGGAAAGTCCAAAGGGGTAATGTCTGGCCTGTATGGGGTGCTATCGTCATACCGCTTCTCGACCCCCGTGGGGCAGACGCTACATGCCAGATGGCAGGAACGGCTGGCGATCACCTATGACGATGACGAATGGGCGGATATATTAGAAGCCCTGGACAAAGGAGCAAGGGAGGCAAGGATGAAATTCTGCCTCTTTAAAGTTCTGCAGGACTGGTACTGGACGCCCACGAAACTGCACAGAGCGGGTCTCCTCCCCCATGCCAACTGCTGGAGATGTCCCAACTCCCGATGTGACATAGCACATATCATCTGTGAATGCCCCTCAGTGCAGGCTTTTTGGGAGTACGTGGGAAGGACCCTGGGTGCCACCATGCCAAATCACCTACCGCTTACCCCCCACTGCGGTTCTACTACATGACTTGCAGAGGTCTCCAGACCTATCCAGACCGCAACGCCGCCTCTTTCATACAGCTTTGGCCACGGCCAAACTCTGTATATTGCGCCAATGGAGGGCTGTGACCCCCCCCCGACACAGAGTCCTGGCTGAGAGCTATGATTCAAACTGCCTCACACAAGAGGATCATATATAATCTACAGGACCAATCAGAGGCTTTTCTAGAGGTATGGACACCCTTTCTGCGCATAGAGGTGCCAGACGTGGATGGAGACGTGTCTGCAGCAAGTTCTGGTGATTGAATGCATAGCGTGCCACAGCGGCTCGAGATGCCGTCATACGCCCCTCACTCTCATTTTTACTCTTTGATGCATTCTTTCCTCGCTTCTCTTTCCTTTCTTCCTCCCCCACTTGCGATATCTACACATTCCAATAACTCCCCCTACCTAGCTCAGTTTTGGCATTCGCCATTTCCTCCTCAGCACTACTACTGTTCTCACTGTCACTGTTTTTACTATTATTACTATCATTCCTAACACTGTCATATTCACTATCATTATTATTACTGCCGTTGCGGGCGCTGTCCCCTGTTCCCTGTTTCCTTTTTCCCTTTTCCCTTTTCCTCCCCCCCCCATCTCTCCCGTACCTCTTCCCCCCTCTGGCACACACACTCACACCCACACCCACTCATACCCGCACAATCACTACCGCGCTGCCACATGACCACAGGGCTCGACTGACGTACTGTCAAACTTCAAGGAACTCACACCTTGTCCTGGTTCCTTCGCCAGGTCCAGCTGATGCTTTCTCCTCCCCCCCCACGCTCTTCCTGCACTACCCTTATGGTTCAGCCCCCAGGAGGGAACGTGGCCTTAACAAGGGGCCGCATATTCTCCTACAAAAACTCTGGGGGATCAAGAGGGGTCGGAATGCGAGCTGAGGCAGGGAGGTACTTTCCATACAGCCCCTACAGTCCAGCAGGGGAGGAGATATGAAGGCGGAAGGGTGCAGGCACGTACATACCTCCCCTACCCTCCCTTTCCCCCGTTACCATCCCTACCTATAGATTATATAGGATGGTTGTTCTTCGTAGGATTAATGTGTCAAAAATCTGTGGGGACACATCAGAAGTTTGTATCATTTATGTATATGTTGCCCAGAATGATGTATGTACAATCCTACTTAATTCTCTATGTTAAATTGTACGATCATACAAGAAATAATAAAGAAATACAAAACAAAAAAAAAGATGTCCCACATGATAAATTTTTGAAAAAACGATCCCAGTGTAACATATTCCACAGCATCTATTGAGTAACCTGTAATATGTATGTTTACCACAAATATAATAAACTCCAGGAATAAAGGATCCTGTTCATCCAAATACAATCACCAATTTCAACGCACTTCAAAGGTATGATCGCATTCACTGTTTCCCACATAATTTACGTCTGTTGTGGATTTTCTAATGAAAAGGTATAAGTTCCCTTTGTGTTGCCAATCTAGGGCCAATCCTGCTAAATTTCCCACTAGCCTATGCTCATTTTCCCCTTTGGCCCATTAAGGTACATTTGAATGATTTGCTGTTTTAGCCAATATTTCTCTTCAACTGTCTTCTATTGAATCTCTGAATTTCTTCTCTACACCTATTAAGGAACAAGTTAAATTTTGTCTGTGCACATACGCAATGTCTAATGTCATGGTAGGTCTGAAGAAATGCCCAACTATCTCTGAGGTTTTAGAATCAGGCTGACGATTCAAATGCTTTAACAGAGGAACTTCTGAAACCACTAAGGTCCAGATTTAGATCTCGGCAGACGGGTTACTCCGTCACAAGGGTGACGGATATCCCGTCCGCCGAAATGTAAATCCCATAGGATATAATGGGATTTATATTTAAGCGGACAGGATATCCATCATCGTTGTGACGGAGTAACCCGTCCGCCAAGATCTAAATCAGGCCCTAAGTCATAATTTGAATAATAGTATTGAAGATGACCCTTTCCATAGAATAAGCTCAGCAATAAACTGCAGGTAACTCTATATGTCAGGGAAAGGTGATGATAAGTAATTCCCTCAGCAACTGATGCGGGCAATTGTATGCACACATAGCAATCCCTAACACCCATAGTGTCAACATATTCATAAAGCTATTTGGAATAAGCCTTCAGTGAATAGTCTCCTCTAGATGCATCTACATGTAAGTATTTCTCATCTATTGCAGGTAAACTACTATCAGTATGAAATGGTATATGAGAGGTACTTGTAGACCTAAACTCCTCTACATGAAAAGAGTGGGCTAAGCTCAACATTACAAGCAAAGCAATTAATACTAATGTCACAACAACAAAAACTCCTGCACATAAGCATCTATGTCTACCAGTATTAGGGCTAAAGTCCGTGAGTTCTCTGAAGTAGACCGCTAAGGTGGAACATAGCAGCTCCGTCCTCTCGATGGGTTTCCACCTACACAAACAGTAAAACAAAGTTCAAATATATTTTCAGCAAAATATGTACAAAGGATCTTTGTGAGACTTCCTTAGCCCTACTCCATGTTCTTCTAAATGACAACCTTACGCTCCTTCAGCAGACTCATGCCTTGGCACTCTTCTTAGTACTTTGGTCAAAATCTATCAAGTTCTTTCTAATAAATGCGCAGTTCAAACTCACTCATGATCACATCCAAGATAAATTGACTCAGTCGGTTTAGGGACAATGTGATTTCAAAACTCAGTTCAGTTACAGGAGGCTCAATTGAATGCAAATAGTTATAGCATAAGGTCCAAAATGCTCTCTCCCAGTCATTGACAACCAGGTATGTCCATTTTGGTGAGGAGCACCTCCGACACGGTACTCTGGCTCTCTTTGATCTACTTACTGGTGGCCCTTCCTCATCATTGTCACTTAGGCCTGAACCTTCAGTATCTTCTAGGATAGTATGCGTCACACGCACTTCAGAGAAACTTCGCCTCCCTCTCTCCTCTCTTCTTGGCCACCGGTCTCCAGGCACAACTTGAGGTACTGCTGGACCAGCTTCACCAGGGTCTGAATCTGGTGCAGTCAACACTACAGGATGAGACCCTTCTGTACCGACTTCAATTGTTAACTCTCTCAGACCCCCCCATAGGCCGAACAAGTGCTGTCCCATCTTCTTGCAGGTGCCCAGCAGCTTGACTAACCTGCTCCCGTTGTCTAACTATAACTACTGGCATTTCAGCAACAGGTGCTGTTATATCATCATGGGAACAAGGGACTCTGCGAGTATGGGCGGCATGCACCCAGCTGTGGAAACCTCTGCACTTCACAGCTGTTGTAGTTACCAAAATGATATGGTAGGGGCCTCGCCACCGAGGTTTCAAACACGACTTGAACACGTGCTTCTTCACCATAACCCAGTCGCCGGGACTGAGGTCATGGCACTGCTTCTGTTGAGGCGGGGCTGTAGCCACTCCAACCTGATGAGACACAGAAGCACAACATCATCCAGTCCTTTGCAGTAATCAAGAATCATGTGATCTGTAATGTTGACAGGCACATTTGCTGGCATAGCTGGCAGTCTCCTAGGACTGCCCATGATTATCTCATGGGGAGACAATTTTGTCCTTCTATCCCAAGTATGGGTAGGCTCATCAACACCAGAGGCAAAGCATCAAGCCATTTCAAAGATGTTGAGGCGCACACTTTAGCCAATCTGGATTTCAAATTCCCATTGACCTGTTCCAAAATTCCAGGAAGCCTCCGGTCGGTAACTGCAACTGCAATTAGCCTCTGTTCGAATTGTAATGCTGCATACAACATCTTTTTTTTAATAACACATTTTAGTGTTTTATTGGTTAGCAGCATAAACAAAACAAACTTGGAGCTTAAGCCACATGGGCCACAGTAGAAAACAGTGGACAAATCAAACATATTACTGAAAATTTCGCTTAGAGACAGCAAAAATATATATCACAACCGCTGAGGCAGAGGCACACATCATCTTGACATTTGAGCATAACATCAGCAGTCAGACTTCTCTCAATCCACATGCCCCAAATTTGGTCAAACTTCTGTGGGACCCCCCTCACCTTATATACCAGTTTTTCGAGAGTGGCACAGGAATCCATGCCACAAACCCACTCCTGTAGAGATGGAGCCTGCTCATCCCTCCAGTGTCTGGCCAGATCTGTTTTGGCTCCCCTATATGCCATTGCCAGATGTACCCAGATAGCCCTAGAGTCTCCCACAGTTTCCATTATCCCCAAGAGAACTAGTTTGGGATCAAGTTCCAGTGGGATACCCAGCACCCGACCCATGTGACCAGTTATCAGCGTCCAATACGCCTGCGCCCCAGGGCACGTCCAAATAACATGGTAAAAAGTACCCGGAGCAGTCCGACAGCGCAGACACATGGGATTGTGGGCGCAGCCCATGCGCCAGAGTCATTCAGGGGAGTAGTAGATCCTATGGAGGTATTTGAAGTGGACTAGGAGTAATCTCATTGATATCGCTAAAGACCGAGGGGCCATCATCGCCTCAACCCAGTCGTCAACATCTAAGGTCCCTGCATCCTCCTCCCACCTGGTCATCAGTGTTCCCAAGGGGTCCAGTGCGTTCGTAACTACGGACATGTACAGCCGGGATATCCCACCCTTTCCCAGAGCGTCAGTCACCAATTTGCATTTGAGTGAGTTATATTCGGGGGGCGCGATAAGCCTGTCTTTATAGCGCTCTAAGGGATGCCTCAACTGCAGGTAGCAGTAAAACTGGGAGGAATAACGGCAGAAATCGCATGCCAGTTCTTGAAAGGAGTTCATGTGACCATCTCTCCAGATGTCGCACAGCGTGGAGATTCCGATCAGATCCCACAGTTGGAATTCATACAGTTTTGTGGTCTCTGCCAGCCATGTCCCGTGCCACAAGGGTGGTGGCTCCCCTGAGTGTGCCGTGGCACCACATATGTGAGAGCACCGAATGTCAGCAGCTGATAGGTACCTGGGTTACTGGTGGCAATAGGCGGGGGGGTCCCTGGCAGTATAGTATGCAAAGCAGGTCATTGGGCCGAAGGAGCGCTAGTTCCAGTCTATGGCCTGGGTGACTCCTGTTTGCCCGGAACCAATCATATATGTTAAAAAACCTTCAAGACCCAGTGATATAAGCGATTATCTACCCAGTTCAACCCTGCTTCATAAGTGGAGCACCGACATTTCGCAAAAGACACTCGGGGGGTTTTCCCAGCCCAGAGGAAGGCGGTAATATGTGACTATAATACAGTAAAGAATGAGGGTGGTATCGTGTAGGGATAGTGGTGTAGTATGTATAAGAAGCAGGGGAGAGCCTACCTGCTAATGACAGTTTTAGCCTGGACCACTCGGATATATCATGCCACGTTCGGGCCACCAAGGGGAGTACGTTGAGGTCCCATTATCATGGTTGGGTTAAGGTGACCGACATACCCAGATAACGAAAGCTGTCACTCTTCATGTTGAGGCACGGGTCCACCCAGTCGTCTGATACCTCTCCATGGATGGGTACGAAAGTAGATTTGGACCAGTTGACCCTCAGGCCCGAGGCCACACCGTAAATATCATGGAGCTCCATCAGTCTCTAGAGGTTGTGAAGAATAGCACTCGTTACAACGCATGCGTTTTCTACGCATGCCATTACAACACAAGTCGTTACAACATCGCGCTGTTACATCACATGCCATTACAATGCAAGCCGTTACAACGACTTGCTGTAGGGGGGGCACTGGAGTTTGGAATAGTATAATTTACTATTCCAACTCCAGTGTGTGCAACAGTAGGGAAGGTGTTGGATTGAAAATCCAACACCTTCTGCTGCCTACAGCAAGTGGTTGTAACGACTTGCGTTGTAATGGCATGTGAGGTAACAACGCGTCCTTGTAACGAATTGCGTTGTAATGGCATGCGATGTATTGCATGCGTTGTAAACGATGTTTCCCGTTGTGATGGGGCTCCTGTATGAAGAGGAGCTTGTCGTCAGCATACATCGAGACTCTATCTTCCTCCCCGTCTCAACAGTCAAAACCTCTGACCCTTGCATCTATGCAAATGAGCTCTGTCAGGGGTTCGATTACTATGGCGAATAACAGAGGTGAAAGGGGACACCCCTGATTGGTGCCCCTCTCAACCAGAAAACGGGTGGAGAGGGCTCTGTTAACTCAGACCTGGGCCCACAGCCAGATATAGAGTATCGATACCCACTGGTGAAAGTGGGGGCCAACCCCCATTTTGTGTAGAACTGCGAAGAGGTTGGGCTAGTGTACCGTGTCAAATGCCAGCTCTATGTCCACAAGGAGTATCATGGCATCGCCCTTCAGCTCACCCAATTTGGTCAGGGACAGATGGAGCCGCCGCAGACAATGGCGGGTGATCCTTTGCGGCAAAAAAACATTTTGATCTGTGTGGACAACTGAGTGGACCACCGCCGCCAGGCAGGTGGCCAGGACCTTAGCCAGGATCTTCACTTCCAAGTTTATAAGGGATATGGGATGGTAGGACCCACAGTCCTCAGGTGGCTTGTCTGGTTTTGGGATGACCATGGCGGTCGCCCCCTCAGGTCATGCAGGAGTGTACCCCTAGTAAGTGCACCCTTATAGAGCGCCAGCAAGTGGGGTAGCAGAAATGGAGGGAACTGTTTGTACAGTTCAAGCGGGAACCCCTTGGGTCCCGGGGCTTTACCCGAGGGCATGGCCGATATTTCCTGCTGGATCTCCTCAGCAGTGAGCGGCTCGTCAAGAGCTCTAGAGTCTGAGGTCAACAGTGTCCTGACGGGGATGTTGTGAATTAGGGTCTGTTCTAGCTCCCACACAGGAGGTTCCCGAGCTGCATAGAGGTTCTGGAAGTGGGTGGCAAAGCACTGTGCCAAGCCAGCAACTCCTGTTATGACAGCGTCCTCCGCAGACCTCAGCAGTAAATTAATTTGCCTGCCTCGTTGCCCAATTCGTAGACCCTTACCAGGGAGTGGAGCTAACTCATTGTTGCAGAGTCTAGAAATGTTTTGCGGAGCTCAAGCCTCATTTGCACCAGCTTGTGTTGCTCTTCTGATGTGCATGAAGCACCTACCTCGCCTTCCATGTTCCTAATCTCACCTTCCAGGTGCCGCAGGTGCTGACAACTCCCAACAACGGAGAAAGGCCGGCTTCTGAGGACCTTCTTAAATGCCTCCCACAATGGCACGGGGGAGTCCAGTGAGCTGTTATTGAATGGGAAATAGACTGTTATGGTCTGTCTAATCTCTTCAGTGAAATCCTCGTTACGCAGCCACCAAGCATTTAGTTGCCCCAGTCCTCTCTCACCCCGGGCACCTCCGCCCATCGCCATTAGCACCAGGGAGTGGTCAGAAAGCGCCCCGGAGGTAGAATAGCCACCCCCCTTGACCCACTCGTATAGCCCGAGTGGTAAACCCGAGAGTGGCCATGGAGGCCCAGAAAGGGACATCCGGATCTCATATAGGTGGGTCTCCTGGAGTAGAACTACAGTTAATGCATATTTATTCACATAATACAGCACAGCCCCTCGCTTGATCTTATCATTGAGGCTGTTGACATTCCAGGAAACTATCCTGTGTTCTCCTAAGTACCTTGTCATCGCGGCTACTCCAGTGTTTCTCATATTCTAGATTAAAGGGGGTGGGGATAAATTGAAGACATAAAATGGCATATTTACTAAAAGTTCACGCAATGCAGGGCAGTAATCAAAGTTGATTCTCGTGTGAACGGGAGAGAGCTGAACAGCGCCATATCTATTAAAATATGACGTTCTTCAGATCTCTACCTGTGCTGGTGCACGTGAGGCTGCCCAGCGCCAACACAGGCACCCTTGCATCATGAAGCAAGGGTGCTTGTGTTACGAGCATAGTTGTTTTTAAAAAAAAAAATTTTTATTGAGTTTTAGAGATGGGCATGATTGTTTTTGCGCAGAAAGGAAACCTTCCTGCCCCCAAAAATCATAAGAGAGTATTTCCTCTTTCTCTGCATGATGCAGAATGCATCACGAAAAGAAAGAGAAAGTAACAAGGAGAAATAAACATATTTCTACTTGTTACACAATGATTGAGTTGGCCTACCATTTCGGCGCAATCCCAAGTTTACTGATTTCAGTAAATCTGGGATTGCATCCATTTCCATGGGTGGATGCACAGGAATGACCATGCTCCACCCATGGAATGCCTACTACTACGAAACGTAGCATAACTCAGCGCAAGCTGCTGCGTTGTGGTACATTTCTTTACAAAGTAATGCAAGGTGGTGCAAATCGCCACATGTGTTGCTTTGTATATCTTACTTAAACCTTTGCATTGCCTTATGTGATGCAAAGACAAAACAAAGGTTGAGTAAATCTGGGCCCAAATCCCTTGGGAACCTTCACGATAGATGCTCATTTTCCTGAAGCAGGAAGAAAGACACTGCCAGTCAGGATCAAACTTCCCACTTCAATGGTTCCCACTTTCCATAATCCACAGTCCTCATTCCCTCTCTTTATGAGAACCCACCACTTGCCTCCAGAAGGAAGAAAGAGACCCCCATCAAGATCAAACTTCCCCCTCCAATATCCTTGATGAGCTGTTCTCTCCCTCCCACTATTTATACTTCTAGTAAGGGTCAAGCTTGGCTCCTTGAATCCAGCACTTGGCATAGATTGGCCAACAAACCTACTGCCCAGTGTGTAGCTATCAATTTTCAATTGAGCCCCAAATTGTACTGAGCAAGTATACGTAGCAATGGCGACAGACCACCGACAGGAGGTCTTTTGTAGATTATCTCCTTCCCCACAAGGCAATATGAAAGAAAATGTGGTAATTCTCTGCATTTTACAGCACAATATATTACATATGCTACTATAAAGCTATAGATTTTGCAAGGAGGTTTGATGGAGAATTAATGAAATATTACAATACACCAATAGGTAAAGTACCGTGACCTGGCCAATCCCACATCACTGCAGCATATAAAACACCACGGCCGAGACTGTCTCCACAATCACCTGCTGCCATATTCTGAGCAGCTACTCCACAGTGTAAAATAGCACTTCAGTGGAACTAAAATTTCACTTTGTTATTTACTGATCCAAATGGCATCCACAATCTTGGATTACTAAATAAAGAATTGGCACTTGTGTTGTTAGCAAACACAAGGAGATGATGGACGGAGCGCTGAAACTTTTCAGACACTCACCCCCGTCACAGATCTGGGTTGAATCCATCATCATTCTTTAGCTCACTTTGCCACTGGATTCAAGCTAGCCTGGCTGATGAGGGTTGTTAGCCCGAAACCGGTCCCAGGATGCTTGTTTCCGGTCCAGGGAAGACATGGCTTGGCAGTTCGGGCTGGACTGTTCCCATGAGGCACAGGGTCAAGACTGATTTGCATATAGCTGTGTCTGAACTGGGGTGGCGAAGTGAGCTTAAGAACGATGATGGATTCAACCCAGATCTGTGACTGGGGGTGAGTGTCTGAAAAGTTTCAGCGCTCCGTCCATCATCTCCTTGTGTTTGCTTTGTTCGCCCTAAGTTGGCAGGGTATGCCCAGACGTGGGTCCCTTGCTCACTTTGCCACTGGATTCAAGCTAGCCAGGCTGATGAGGGCTGTTAGCCCGAAACCGGTCCCAGGATGCTTGTTTCCGGTCCAGGGAAGACATGGCTTGGCAGTTCGGGCTGGACTGTTCTCATGAGGCACAGGGTCAAGACTGATTTGCATATAGCTGTGTCTGAACTGGGGTGGCGAAGTGAGCTAAAGAACGATGATGGATTCAACCCAGATCTGTGACTGGGGGTGAGTGTCTGAAAAGTTTCAGCGCTCCGTCCATCATCTCCTTGTGTTTGCCTTGTTCGCCCTAAGATGGCAGGGTATGCCCAGACGTGGGTCCCTTGCTCACTTTGCCACTGGATTCAAGCTAGCCTGTCCTCACACAAAGCTGTTTCCGCCCCCCTGTAGTGTGTCTGGAGTCAGCTCAGGGAAAGGCAGGGTCTTGTACACTACAAATACTCTCCTTTGAAGTTTGCCTACTTCAAAGGCAGAAAATGGTATAAGTACTGGAGCTGTGACATCATAACTTCAGAACACTTCTGGACTAAGGACATTCTGCTAAGAAGAAGCGCTGGATACTGTAGGAGGGACTGACACTCTGATGGTTGCTTTGTTGTGTTGACCTGCTGCTTGCTGCTTCTGTCCTGGTCGTGAAAGGACTGGACTTGGCTTTCTGTATCCTGTTTTCCAAGGTTCTCCAAGGGCTTGTGTGTGCTTGCCTCCTGTTACGAATTCTCAGGGCCATCAAATACTTCATCCTCCAGCACCTGGGCTCCTCTGTTGAGAGCCCAGTCATGTCAAGTGGTGCCAATTTCATTTCTGGGCCCTTGAAAGAGGTTTTTGGTGCTACAAGAAGAAAATCGACGCATCACCGCTGCCAGCACCGGAGCATGGTTCCCGATCGGCGCATAAACCACAGCTTTCACCTTAGGCCCCAGCTTTCTGTTGCAGCGCGTCAGAAGACTCACCGCAGTGTGAGATTCAAGCACTGCATCACCAACGTCCTTGAAGCATCGCTCCAACTCTGATGCAGCGTTTGCTTCATCGCTGTGGAATCGACACAGCGCATCTGGATTTTCAGCGCATCGTCCGTGGGCGCCGATTTCTCCGTAACATTGCCCCGTAGTAAGGAACCGAGGCCGCGTGCCCAGAAATTGACGCATTACTTCCCCTTCCAATAAGGACCCGATGCATCACTTCCTCTGAAAGTAAGGAACTGACGCCTCACCTCCCCTGTGCAGCAGTAAGGAACAAATGCATCACCTCCCCTGCGCAGCAGTAAGTAACCAACGCATCTACTCCCCTGGCAGTAAGGAACCGACGCATCGCCTCCCCTGAGAGTAGGGAACAGATGCATCGCTTTGCTTTTCTGGTGCCTCACCTCCCCTGCACCTCGCATCATCTTTGAATTTTAACGCATCAAAGGTACTTTGTGCTAAAAGTGACACATCCATTGATTTCTATGAACTGAACTTATCTTACCTTAAAAAAGTGATATCTTTACTTGAGTATGTTGGATTTTTCTCATTTTGGTCTTGCTTCATTCAGATGAATATTGCCTATTTTTCTAAACTGGTGTGGACTCATTTTGTAGTGTTTTCATTGTGTTAGTGTGTGTGTGTGTGTGTGTGTGTGTGTGCGTGTGTGTGTGTGTCTGTGTGTGTTTGTGTGTGTGTGTGCAAATGCCTTACACATTGCCTCTGAGATAAGCCTGACTGCTCGTGCCGAGCGAACAAGGGGGTGAGCAGGGGTTATCTTAACTGTGTGACACCCTTACCCTAACTAGAGTGAGGGTCCCTACTTGGACAGGGTGCAAACTACTGCCAACTTGAGACCCAATTCCTAACATGTGTCATATCCTAGGAGTGCACATGCATGATGATGCATGCCTGCACATGTCATCAGACATGTCGACACCTACGGAATGACACACACTGTATCCTCTTTTTTAGTGATGCTACACAGCAGAGGCAAAAAGCATTGGCAGAGCAAATAGGTCAAAAAGGCGAGACCTATTACCTTTCCTATGCTTGTTATTTATTGCCTTTAATTGATTTTTTACAAGCCAGACTTGCATCATTAGTTTAATGTGCACAGAGGCACAAGCAAATTGCGAACAGTCCACTGTTTAGATGATTTGCTAGTGCAGAAAGACATATTGACAATAGTGCAACAGTTGAATGTATTCATGCTCAGTGAAGACTGTCAAAGGCTATAAATGCTGCACTATTTGCTGCACTATTTGTATTGTTATTCTGGACAAACACACATGCTATAAACAGTGCACTATTTTTATCATGTGCTCGATGAAGAATGATACCGGGTGTCAACTCTGCACTAATTGAATCATGTGTTTTTGCAGATACACATTTCCACACATATTGTAATCATTGCAGTATTTGTTTCATGAGCTTGGCGAAGACAGACACTAATTGGGCAAACAATGTTTATTTGCACCGTGTGTCAGTGCAAAAAACACACACATAATATAAGCTGTGCAAAATGCATCAAGCACTAAGTTAAGTCACACTCATACTGCAAGGACTGAATTATTTGGATTGTGTGTTTTTGTAAATCCAAACGGTACACTGTGACATGAAGTAAGTACAACAAATATATGTACAGGATGGAAAGACTAGGGATTAATTACGGACGGGTCAGTTTTTTCTGACCATTGTGTAAACCCCTGTTTGTTCAGGGGTCAGAATTATCAGTTTGGTTAAATTTACTGCATCCAGTAATTACCAGGTTCATTAAATATCTCACTCTTCATTAAATTTCAGCAGAACGATCTACTTGTGTGATGATGTGCTCCTTGTGATAAAGAATGACAAGACTCACAGTAAAGTTAGACAATGGCTGATGTGGGCTGACCATAGGCCCCATGCTATATGTTGTAGTGGGCGGAAGAAAAATGCACATGACACCACAACAGACCATGGGATGAAGAGCACTGGCTGAAAGCCTCCATATGTAATTATATTTATTTATATATAATTTTAGAAAAATCGAAAGGTCTTGTGTGATAATTTCTGTTTCCTTCCTTTTTTCAAATAAACTCTTTGTTTATGTAGTCTAGAATGTTCTGTTGGAGCAGTGTGGTTGAACAGTCAGTGAGCGCAGGGCCAGAGGTGCTGCACTGGAGTATCAAGTCTGAAGTCCATGGCTAAAAGTGTTATTATTAGGGGTGGGCGGTAAACTCTGCTCCTCCGGTGGAGTTTGTGGAGTTTTGCCCACTCCGCGCTCTGCTTGGAGCACGGAGTTTCAGAAAACCTCTGCCAACCGCCATGTGGCGGAGTTTTTTCACGCGTGCGGCTCGCCAACGTTAAGTTGGTGAGCAAGAAGATCGAGTGCTAGAACATCTCCCAGCGAGATTTCTCAATGTGGGCGGTCTAGGCTGGTCGCTACGGCTCGGGTTGAGAAAACTGCCGCTTGAGTAGAAAATCTACTTGAGCAGCAGAAAGAAGCAATGCCCTCTGGTGTGCCACATGCTGCTGTTTACGCTGATTTCTACAGTCCGGGACAAGCTCCCAGCGCTAAAAATCTGCACGAGCAGCACAACGTACCGAACTCTGCCGCTTGCGGAACTCCGAGGAATCTCACTGAGTTTTTAGGTAACTCCGCAGAATTCCGCAGAGTGAAACTCCACAAGTTCCACATACCTTTAGTTATCATCTGCGACTACAATGGTTTATTAATTTCACCTCATCTAACAGTAAAACTATCCCAGTTTCCATAATAAAATGTCTGCTGCTGCCGCTGTTCATCAGGGCCAGACTTTGGAGCCCTGCCAAAAATGCTCAGACTAACCCCTCTCCCTTCCACTTCTAACACTATCGCTCTCTTTCCACCCATCTATTCTCTCTCTCCTTCGCTCCTCAATTTCTTTTCCTTCTCTGATCGCTTTCTCTTTACTTTCCCTTTCCCTCCCTCTCTTTCTCTCGCTTCAAGCCTCCCCCGACCTGGGGAAAGTGGCAGAGGCACCAGGAGCAGATCTGGGCTTTCAAAACCAGCCGCTAAGGGCTCCACCCCACCTGCGGAAATGCCCGGTGAAAGAAAAGACCTGTTCAGTCCTAGTTGTTCTAACAGTTGAAGCTCCGCCATTAGTCAACACCTCCCATAAGTAATGGTATTTCTTTAATTGTCCAGAAACTCGGAAGAGAGGCATAAAATATCCCAAAATATGCGACGAAGGGAATATATATTATTCTAACTGCTGTCTTCTTATTATTTTGGGGAAAATACATGTTTGCCATACTTGATATACTTGTAAATAAATATCAATGTATGAAAGTATAAATACGTGTATATGTATAAATATGTATTTTTATTTTTTATTTTTTTACATTATACATATATACGTATATATACATAAAATATGTTTGCCATATGTTTGCCACACTTGCCTTACTCTGCAAAAGAGGGGAAAGTGGAAATACAGGCCAGTCAGTGCAGGGCCGGCTTTAGGGCAGTGCAACTGGTGCAGCCGCACTGGGCGCTGATCTCAGGGGGAGACCTGTGCTTAGCAATAACTTACGATTTAAAAACACCTTCTGCATAGTTCCTTGTGCATCCAGCTTTCAGGCAGCAATCAAAATGTCAAGATAACTCTTACAATTAATGTTCCTGTTAGAGAGAGAGGTCAAAGTTTTGCCTAGTGGTATAAAGTAGTGTAGAGGGTTAATATGCCTGCTGCAAAGAACACGTATCATGCAGATCACAAATCTGTATTTTGTATGGATAACTGAGTGCGTTACTGCTTTTGTCACGGAGATCCTTTTGTTACAACAGTTCATAAGATACATCCCTAATAGCAGGGCACAAGTCCTAAAAAAAGAAGTGGGGGGACTAACCTAATTAATCAGTATGCAAATGACATCACGGCGCGTGACATCGGGGCGCGTGAGGCGCGTGACATCACAGCACGTGACATCACAGGAAGGGGCATCACAAGAAGTGGCATTAGATCTTAAGCCCTCACATATATGTTTAGCAGGTCTATCATGAGTACATTTGAGCACATTTCAAGTATACTTGCAAACCCTCATGATTTAGGCAGAAGATTCACACTTTTGTAAGCTTCACATAAACCAATGTTGCCTTTTGTCAGCGTAAAGCTTTCTCTACCCATAGTGCTTTAAAAGAAAAAATAGTGATATTTAAATTATTACAACACCTCCTCAGGGGTAGTATGCGCTATATAAATGCTATTTATTTAATGCAAATACTGGGAAGATGGACACATCTGACGGTCTTACAGTGCATGCATATCTCCTAAACAGAGCCTGAACAAAGTGAAAGCCTCTCTTAAGTATGCGTGAAGTGCTAACAGGTGCTATCTGGGCATTTGCTTCTAGGTGTGAGGCTCCTGACTGCTGCCACAAGGAGACTCGAACAGAAGGGGGCCTGATGACCCCTCAGAATAGGCCATTGTTATGGGCCCAGCAGGAGTCAGAAATAAGAAAGCCCTGTCTGCGCCTGCACGTTGTTGCTTGTTGCGATCGAAAGCAGATAACGTGCAGGCGCTGCTGAAAGTGTCCCGGTGTTTGGAAATTACACCGGGACGAATTCAGCATCTTTTTCACTGGGGCCATCTTCTTGGCAGGGTGGACGGCGTCCACCCTGTGAAATAAGTGGGTGGACGCCGTCCACCCGCGTGTACCCCCGACTCGTGCCCTGCCTAATAGAGAACAGTGACTGTTATGAACTGTCATCAAAGAGCTACACGCAGACTGCATAAAATAGTTAGGACGTTATGTTTTTTTCCGCAGTCTTTCAATCTATATTCCTAATGTTGCTAAAAAGGGTTCGTTTGGGCAGATATACATTCTTATTAGTAAAGCCAGCCTTTACCAGTGCTTTAAAACAAATGAAATGTAAGTGAGAGAGGGGCTATTAAGATTTAAGGGACACATTTGCCAGGTGGTAGTCAGGGGATCCGAAGAGGAGGTCATGGGTGGGGAGGTTGGGCGACAAAACTTATTGTCGCACCGGGCGCCACCAGCTCTAAAGCCAGCCCTGAGTCAGTGTGCATGCACACCAGAGTCTGTGGGGCAGCTTCAGTAGACAGAACACCGGATCCAGGGAGCATACAGCTGACCTTTGCAGCCTTTACTGGTGGGGGTTTTAGCTCCGGCCACCAAATTTTTGAGGTGGGTCCCATCATTTCGCGTTACGCCATTGCAGTTCCAATGTTAATGGACTGGGCCATTTCAGCTGTCCCGACATGCACCTCTTCCACAGTAAATTCATTCTGTAGCCCCCGCCGCACATAATGATCCTCCCGTTATTTCAATAGATGCCGCAAACTGGGCTGAGGGCACACAAGCAGTGTGGGGGGATGGAAATCTTAGCAGATGTTGAGCTAAATATGCCACAGAGGAGCAGCCTGCTATTATGCTTATAAATGTGTCTCTGAAGCAATCTCTCCCCCTTAATAATTATGCATGCGCAGCAGCACCTGCGCGCGCGGCCGCCCTCTGGGAGGCCATTTGTCTCCCACTGTGTTTATTGCTGCTGGACCAGTCACAGTGCTTTTCCCCTCTGCAGGGTTTGTTGCCAATGCAAGACTGGTGCGCAGACTTCGATGCGTAAGATAGAGGCGTACCGGTCGCTAGCATGTAAAATAACTCAGTCGGTTCATACCATGCTGCTTAGACATGTTTTCAGTTTATGAGTCAGACATTGGGCTCCTGGTTAGGCCAAATCAGCCTTTCATTGTTCAGACGTCGACAACACACTGGTCCTTCCTATTCTATCGTGTTCTCGTCGCAGTGCACAGATTTAACCCTGTGTTGCATGTTGGTAACCATCCAGCATTCCAAACCAGTGTATGCCATGCCATGGCTGTGTACCGTATTTTTTCTAAAACGAGTCCCTAGCAAATATCACTGAGAGGGATAACAATAACATTTTATAGCGGTTCAAAGCTCCAAAACTCTGGCATTCAACACTACATTTTTACTATTAATTTGCCTTTCTAAATTCTCGCTGTACCAGTGCTTTAAATGGGCAGAGTCTGTCCGGTACTGAGTACCTGCACTCTTTTCATTTGAAAGGGAGAGTGGCTGCACTTCTCAGTACTTCTGCAAACCATTTAATGGGCGAGTACCGTCACATATCAGGGGCAAACAGGTATTCTAAATAGTGAGTACCAGCATTTCTATATTTCCATTTAAAGCACTGCTCTTTACCTCAATAAACCATGCCCTTGCTATATTCTTTAATCACAAAGCCGAGGTGGACTGACCTGCAAGGCACACAGGGCCTTTGCAAGGAGACGGGGCTGTGCGAGAGGAGACTCGTGCAAGGCTTGCCCCTAAATGACCACCAGGCTGTCACATCACTAGTATTTAGACGAGCGTTCCAGCCATTTTCATTGTCAATCACGTCATCTTTCTCCTTTAGGAGGGAGTCTAGTGGTGCCCGTGTGGTTGTCTTACGGCCTGGTTTCACCATACTCAATGTGTGGGTGATGACAGAGAGCAGAGGCCGGGGCGAACCATTTATTTTGGATTTGTCCCTTTTTTGTGTTTACTAGAATATGAACTAGACGCTGGATGTATCAGCAAACTTTGACAGGATTCTATTGTTCCTGTGACACCTCATCCTGCAACATGGTTTCAGTGTGGGAATCATCCGGACTATACGGCCTTTCGCAAAATGGGAGACTGGAGTGGGGTGTGATACCTTGAGCAGCGTACACCTGCACAGGATAAGAGATGGGTTTCACTTGTCTGAGTGCCATATACTGACCCAAGATGGTGGCTAAGGTTGGGTCTAACTCCTGGAGCAAGATGGCATCGGAGGGTGTGTTGAGGGCTCCCAGGAGGAGCTTCTGTGAGCGTGGCGTGTGTGGTTATTGTGGATATCTGTAGGAAAGATACACGTGATGGTCTACTGTGGACAGCGGACATATGGAGATGCTTGAGGATGGACAAACCAGAGCACATTGTCTCAAGTTTGGTCCTATGCTATGAATCAAGATGTTGTTGGGTCTGGAGCTTGGGCCTGGTACCAGCTTATGTGCATGGCAAGTGTGAATCCATCCTTAATGGGGGACCTGAGAAGCGTGAGAGATGTTGTGCCTGCTGGGACTGTGAAGGATGCGAGCAGGAGGGACTCACTGGAATTTCAAATGGGGGCAGCTGTCATGTAAGGTGGTCACTTGAGGGTCGGCTGAGGCCAAGGTCCTGGGACGGTGGAGAAGGCACTACGAATAGAGTGGTACTTATGGTTCGGCCTAGAGAGATGCTATGGGGTGCCTTGGAGGCCTTGGAGGCAGATGCTGGCTCGGCTGACACTGGTGTGAACATGAAACTGGCGAAGCACGTGCAGGCATGGAGTCCTTTATTGCCACTGTCGATGGGTCAGTGGGGAGGACACTCACTATATCAGATCAGTTTTGGAAATCCCAACACATTGGGATGGCTTCCGGTTTATTCGTTGTGTGTGCACGATCTGAGAAGTATTTTTTTTATGTGTGTGTTAATATGGTTTTGTTATGGTAAAGTTATGGGCCACATTTTGGACACCCTTGTCAATTTTATTTAAAACATATATTCTTTTTTTCTAGAACCAGGAACTTTGGACTGTGAAATTAATGATTCTCTTGACGTCATAGGCTTTTACTCTCAAATCGGAGCTGATGGATTCTTGAATCCTTCACCGTTCTGCTGAACATTGTTCCCGATTCGAGGGTATTCTCTCACCATCCTGCCTTCCCTCCGCTCCTCGATGGACAAGGTCGCCAAGATTTAATTTGTAGAACGTCAATTCTAGCTAAGTGGTTTCGAGAACCACATACATATCGATATCAATTCACCAAAATGCCAGGAGTAGCGGAAGTGACATCACACGTCCTTTGACCTTCACTTTCACTCACACACTCTTATACATACACACACATACTGATACACACACATTCACTCATACAAACACTCTCACATAAACACGCTCTCACCTGCAAGCACGCACACAACATACATTTAAAATAATGTTTTAACTTACGTAAGCTGCAAGGGAATGTCGCATTCCTGGCACTGATTTTGCAGCCTTTGAGGTCAAGGTTTGCAAAGGCAGTGCTAGGGGTCGCAAGGGACAAGCCAGTGGTCGCATCTGCGAACCCTGGCCACCCCAAATGACGTCCATGCATATACACAAGGGAAATTCACTCATTTGTCTTCTGCACTCAGGTACTTTGCAATTGTGAAACTAAATTGCACAAAGCCCTTGGCAAATCATGTTCAAATTCATGTTTGAAAATATTTGTATCTAACTTTCCCTTGAACCCAACATTACAGCACTCAAAATAAACTTTTTAAAACTATGTTCAAACAAAAACCTCTTTAGGGCCTACTCGTTCCTTTCTGCCACATTCCAATCTGCGCAACAGTTTTTCTGTGCTCCTGAACAAACTTTACTCCTATAATTAGATGTGCAAAATGAAATCCTTGGGTCCAACTTGGTGGAATTTGGCAAAGTAATGCAGAACTGGGCACACTCCTACTTAGACACCATGAGTGCAGATTTGTCAAACGGAGTCGAAGTTACCAGGCGTTAAAACTCTATTTGCGGTGTGACAAATGAGCAATTGTTCTTCTGTAATATATAAATATCAACAGTAAAATGCTCAAGTCTCTTTTCCTAACCTTTCAATAAGATATTAAAGAAAATAGCTGTAGGGGTAAGACTCTGTTCCAGGGTTTGCTGTCTGGTTTCTCTTCCTGTTCCGCCGTTTGTTTAGGTGGAAAACTTTTCATAGGGAACAATGTGCCAATGTCATCTTTTGAGCGTTCATCACAATGAGGGTTTATGGCATGTGCCATACTTAAACCAGGTAGTGGGCCAGAGCTGTAGTCCTCTTGAATGAGACATCAACGCCGAGGTCTGGGCACCAGCACTACATTAAAAAATAGCAGCTAATCGTTTATTTTTTTAATGGAGGTAAAGGCTCCTTTCATGATCAAATCAAAGGGATGTGTCAAAGGGATTTACTCAATCTGTGTTAATGGGGAAATGTGCTTATATACACATAAGGGCCTAATATCCAAGGACGCATCCTGACTAAAGAACAGCAGAAGAACTGTTGCCAGTTGCTGGGACAGTTTGCTGGCCTGTTCTCCCTAACATCAGGTCAGACACAGTGGTAAGTCCACGCTATTGATACAGGTGACAGTTACCTGTCAAGAACAAAATTTACAGGTTGTCTGACCAGGTAAAGATTAGCATCAAAGCTGATTTTGCAGATATGCTAGATTTGGGGGTGATTGATCCCACAGTAATCCTTGGGACAGCCTAGTGGTGCTAGTCCCCAAACCCAAAGGATGGGAAACCAGAAATGAGATTCTGTGTCGACTATATAGGACTTTATGCAGTCACCAAGACTGATGCCCACCTCATCCCAGGAACTGATAACTGATGAGCACATTGACAAATTTAGGACTGCCAAGTACCTAAGCACTTAAGATTTGACTTATGGTTACTGGCAGATAGCCCTCACCTAGGGCACAAAGGTGAAGTCTGCCTTTTCAACCCAAGAGGGCCACTTTCGGTGAAGGCCTTTGGCCTGAAAAATGCACCTGCCACCTTCCAATGGTTGATGAACAGGTTCCTGTCTGGGTTGGAAGCTTTCGGGGCATCATATCTAGATGATATTGTTGTATTCAGCTCCACCTGGGAAGAATACCTGACCCACCTGATGGCAGCAAGCAGGCCTGACTATTGAGGCAAGCAAATGCCAAATAGGGCAGGGGTCTGTTGTGTATCTGGGCCAGGTTGTAGGTATAGGGCATGTACAGCCTCTCCAGCCCAAGATTCAGCCAATTCTGGCTTGGGAGACTCATTCCCAGGTCAGGACCTTTCTGGGATTGACTGGGTATTACAGGAGGTTTGTGAAGGGGTATGACACACTATTGTGCCCCACTGACAGAACTCACCTCTAAGAAAGTCATTTGGTCTGCAGAGTGTCAGAAGGCCTTGGACACCCTGAAGGAATCAATGTGTATAACACCTGTCCTACAAGCACCTGACTACAGCAGAAAGTTCATTATCTAGACAGATGCTTCAGAATATGGCATTAGGGCAGTGTTTTCCCAGATAAACGATAAAGGCCAGGAAATGTCAGTTCCCATAATTAGTAGGGGGCTGCTCCCAAGAGAGCAGGGCTGGAGTGCCATTGAGAGGGAAGCTATTGCTGTGGTTTGGTCCCTGAAGAAGTTGAGACTCACTTCAAAGTTCTAACCGACCACCGTTCTCTCAGGTGGCTCATGCAGATGAGAGAGAGAACCTCAAACTGTTGAGGTGATCCATTTCCCCACAGCGAATGGACAGTGAAACATAGACGTGGCAGTGATCATGCCAATGCAGATGGCCTTTCCAGGTTATTCCACTTACATGATGATGACTTCCAGGATAAGGGTTAGTTGCTTATCATCTTTCGTCTTCAGGGGGGCCATCTAGGAAAGGACCTCTTTTTGTACCATCACCCAAGTTTTTGGACTGATGCTGCTGTTTTTTTGTCTCTGTAGTGCACTGGGCCCTGCTGTCCAGGCTCCAGTGTATGTGCTCTGACCCCCCAAGTACATGAACAATGCCTAATACCTGATTGGCTCAGTTATCTTTTTTTTTTTTTTTTTTTATATATTTTTATTTTATTTTACAGTTGCACAGCATCAAACTCCGAGATATAGTTTTTTAACTTGAGGATACATCAATCTGAGTATATACAGTGTTCAAAGATACAATTGAATATATTACCAAAAAATTACACAAAAGGAAGGCATTACACTCTTTAAACAATAAAAAAAAAAACCCTACAAAACAGAGAGCCTATTCATCGCTCTTTCTGCCGGGCTACATCATAAGCTGCAACATTGGGCAAAAAAAAAAAAAAAGGGAAAGAAAAATGTCGTCAATTCAGCCAAAATCACGCTCAACTATCCGACCTATCTTCTTTCCACCTATATATAGCCCATATAGACCTACCCAGCTTCCTCCCTCCCTTACCCTTCCTCTCATATATCCCTTTTCCAAGATTGTAGGTAGCAAGCAATTTCGCAAGCCACTACTGCTGGGTAGGGACTGTATGATCCAGCCAAACAGAAGCAATACATATACGTAAAACAGCCATAGCAAGGAACAGGAAACGATAAGATGGATCTTGCAGTCCCAAGTTGTTAACCCCAAGAAGCATTAAGGCAGGAGTAAGAGAGACTTTAACCTTCAATGTCTGGTCCATAAAGTTTTCAATTTCTCTAGACAAATTTTGCAGCCGAGGACAGGTCGAAAACATATGAATTGCGTCAGCATCCAAGCTATCACAGCGAGGGCACCTAATACCTTCCAGTCCCCCCCATTGTGCAATCTTAGCTGGCGTATGATACAATGAGAAGGCTGTTTTAAAATGCTGAGCTTGAAGCCCTGCCGAACACAGAATGGTCTGGCCCATCTCCAAGGAGTCTAGAAAATCATCCTGATCTATGCCGATCTTATCAACCCATTTCTTCCCATGTTTATCCAAATCATCGGGCTTCAGCAGTGAAAGCTCTGCATAGATCCGCTTAATTGTACAACTCTCTCCTGCTCTAATAACATCAACAATCACAGTTTTCTCAAAGCAGTGTGGCCCACCCTTTTTTCCTCTTAAAAAGCTACATACCTGCAGATATTTAAAAAAGCTTCTCTTATTAATACCATAATCGTTTTGAATTTCTGCAAATGAGCGGATGCCCTCAGGCCCAATAAGATCCCCTATTTTCCGAAGCCCACACCCATCCCAATCCCGCATTACAGCATCTGAGAATATTCCCGATAATGTCGGATTCTTATATAACTGCGTGTAGAAATTCATTCTCCCTAGGCCAGATTTTTTCTTAAATGCCCCCCAAATCTTGAACGCAGCCATCAGCGTTTTAAACCTTGTTTTTTTAAAATAGCTAGGCTCATTGAATTTCATGAACACGTTGAAAGCATCATCTCCCAACAAAAATGTATATAGATCTGGAGACTCTGCTTTCGTCCGCACATCTACTGCCCTCCCGCCGACCAAGCTGCGGCCCAATAATACATTCTAAAATCTGGGACTGCCCAACCGCCTCTATCTCTTGGTAGTGACATAAACCTCATAGCCCTTCTTGTTTTCCCATGCGCCCATAATCCTGTTAACAGTATATTCAAGCACCGTGAACCATTGTCTCTCAAATTCTAACGGTATAGCCCGGAAAAGATACAGAATCTTAGGCAAAAAAAACATTTTAACAACGTTGCAGCATCCTACTAGTGACAAATGAAGATTGTGCAATCTATCGAAGTCCTTTTTGGCCTTTCCGATGATTGGTTCAATATTTTCCCCAACTAACTTCCCCAGTTCGGGCGTAATATTAATACCCAGATAAGTAGCCGAGTCTGCCACCCTCGGGTCATCCGAGTCGGTCCCCCTGTTTTTAACAATCTGGGTCTTGGATCTATTTAGCGCATACCCGGATATCAAGCCAAAGGTTTGAGCTTCCGCCTCAATAGCAGCTAAAGCTTCAGTAGGATTAGGGGTGACCAGAGCAATGTCATCTGCATAAGCCAGTGTTAAGTTTCCAGTCCATTAAATTTCATCGGGATAATTCTGCCACAAGCCTCCAACATCCTAACCAAAGGATCAATATATAAGGCAAAGAGAAGGGGTGAGCAGGGGCAGCCCTGCCGCGTGCCACGCCTAATTAACACCGGTGCCGTATACCCCCCATTCAACTTCAGCCGGGCCGTCGGAGCCTTATATAGAGCCTGTACTGCCCTGATAAAGCCCCCCCCGAATCCGAACCACTTCATGGCTGCCCACAAATAGTCCCAGGAGACCCTATCAAATGCTTTTTCAGCATCCATTAGAATCAAGGCCATAGGGTCCCCTGAGACTTCCGCCGCATCAAACAAGGTTATAACCTAGCGGGTATGCTCCGTTGTCCCTCTCCCAGGAATAAACCCATGTTGGCAGGGGTGAACCAGTTTCCCAATTATTTTATTTAACCGGGTTGCCAAAGCCTTGGAGTAAATTTTAGCGTCACTATTCATAAGCGTGATAGGCCTATAAGAGCCAGGTTCTTTAGCAGGCTTACCCTTTTTCAAGAAGACTATTATATCGGCCCCTGCCCAAGATTCTGGCACCGAGTTCCCCAGCTGGGCTTGACACACCGTATCCACCAGATCAGCCCCAATTGCCGCTAGAAAAGTCTTATAAAACTTTGGATTAGGCTTTGCTCTCTCCGCTGTTCCTCGCAGTAAAGGTTTTCGTAAAAAAGACGAAATACCTCCCGAATCCCGGGTGAGCCCTTGATTAGATTCCCATTAGTGTCTAAAATCTCCCAAATCTCCCCCGCCAAACTCTTTTGTCTCAATCGAACAGCCAAAGTGTGCCCAACCCGTTCACTAAACTCATAACAATGCTCCCTCCTAGCCAAATAGCTTTCAGCTGCCTTGCTTGCTATTAGATCTCCTATTTCCGCCTTAGCTAAAGCCAATTTGAGCAATATATCATCCAGTGGGTTGCTCATCCGAATAGCCGCTGCAAGCTCCTCCTCAGCCTCCCTGAGTTTCAGATACAGCAGTTTCTCACCCTGAGCCTCCTTCTTCTGCCTAAACAGACTATAACTCATAGTCTCACCCCTAATCCCAGCCTTAAATGTGTCCCATACTATCCCGGGGCTGGCACTCCCTCTGTTAATCTCCCAAAACCCCTTAATCCATTCATTCATGTGGGAGATGTAGTCAGGATCCTTTAACAATCTTCTCTCAAAAGTCCAGAGCCGCTCTTGCCTTGTCCCCCCTACTAATTTGATTGTTAAAACTAAAGGATTGTGATCTGAAATTATCCGGGGGTGCTTCTCCAATATGCACCTCAAGATTAATGAGTACGTAATAAAAAAATATTCAAGTCTAACTACTTTCTTGTGGGGTGCCGAGAAGAACGTGCTGCCTAGATCCCCGGTGTAAACGCGGCCATACATCGAGGAGTGCGTTATTTTGGACCAAATTGGAGAGTGCCTTATAAACCCGTCTCTTCCTACCCCCGTATCTATGACCTGCTTCCCCCCCATAGCCCCTCAGGCCGTTAATATTATATTCACCACACATTATTACTGGGGTAGGCCAGGAAGCTAGTTCTACATCCAGAAACTCCAATAATTCAGGATCATCACCGGTCGAACCATAGACTGAGCATAATGTAAATGTATCATCACCAATCGCGCACTCCACCAGCGCCCAGCGGCCCCATTTATCTGCCATCTTCTTCTTAAAGATTATATCAGGACGTCGGGACAGAATGGCCACTCCTCTTGTCTTAGTTCCTTATTTTGTGTTGACAATGAGTTTAAACCCAAGCTGTTCTAAGACATTACCTCTATTGCCCTCTATGTGTGTTTCCTGGAGGCAGAGAATATCAATACGTAGTGTCTTCAGGATTAATGCAGCTCTCTGTCTCTTGGCTTGGTCATTTAACCCACATATGTTTATTGAAGCAACTCGCAGACTCATTATCAAATTTTTATAATACACCTAATCAATTTACCAACTTTCTTCAATCTTTTCCTTCCCACAACCTTTCTTTGGAAGCTGACTGTCCTTTGTTTGTATACCATCTCAGCCCTCAAGAACTGTACTGTACTGTGCTGTGCTGTGCCCGCACCCTCCCCTCCTCCCCGGAACCCCACCCCCCTCCGAATCAGAGCCCCCCCCGCACCCTCTCCCCCCCAACCCCCATCACAGGCAAATAGGTCAGGCATGACCTATGCGTGGCAGTCGTAGCTCACATCTCCAGTTGCTGCAAAAGACCCCCCTGCCCGATCCAACATATGCTCCGATGCTCCCCACCAAATAGTGAAGTAGTGAAATGTCAATTTAAGTAGAGAAAAAAAAAAAAAAAGAATAGAGAAGCGAAAATCACAGTGGAGCAAATCCTAAATGCACAGAAAGGAAAAAATCATGAAACTCATTCTACCTAAGAAATTACCCTAAGCAATAACCTTTGCATTATCTCTAATTCAGAGCTTCATTGAGTCATAGCCCTCCATTCTTCCCTTTAGCCTCCTTCAGCTCCGACAGACATTCCTGCGCTTTGATTTCTGAAAAAAACATTCGCATCCTCCCGTTTAAAATGACTTTAAGCCGTGCAGGAAACAGCAGATATGCCTCACAACCAACTCCTTGTAAAGGAGCAATCAGCTGCCAGAGCCTCCATCTTCTTTCAACGGTAGCATGGCAGAAGTCCGGCAGAGCGAAGAATGTATGCCCATCAAATGTCCTTTTTGCATCCGGCCTTGCTTTATCCAGAAGATACTGCCGAAGGAGGAAGTTGCCAATATATATTAGGATGGCCCTGGGCTGTTCGCCTTGTCCTGCCGCATTACCTCGCTTCTGTGTCAGAGGAAACCGATGCACCCTCTGATCCTCCATATCCCAATTCCATTGGACTAGACCAGGGAAAGCTCCCTTAAGCAAGGTTACTACAAAGGACATGATGTTCTCTCCTTCGCTGTTCTCGGCAATACCCAGTAATCTCACATTGTTTCTCCGCTGGCGGCTCTCGAAATCTTCGAGCTTCCACATCATGTCCTCTGATTGCTTCTCATGTGATTCCTTAACGACCTGAAGCTTTCCCACTTCCTCCTCCAGATTTCCAGTTCTCTCCTCAACGTGAGCTACCCTTTCTGCCATATCAGAGTACAATTTATTCATTTTCCGTAGGGACCCCTGCATTTTCTTGGTAGCTTGATGCGCCCGCCGGCTCTCAAGTCTGGCTTCTCCTTGCATTTGCTTCAGGGTAGTATACACGAGCTCTAAAGAAGTTGCAGCGGTACCATCAGTTGTACTACCAGGGCCCCCCAGTGTAGATACCTCCCCTTCATTCTCGTAGGTCTGACTGGTAGCAGAGTAATCCCATGCAAGCTTGCGAGCTGTTGCTGTGTCCACCTTAGAAGGGCTAGCTCTAGATTTAGATCTGCGCTTCTGAGTGAGAGACTTAAGGCGCTGTACCTTCTGAGTCGTAGAGGAGTCGCCTGAGTCAGACCCCTCAGTAGAGTTACCCTCACTTGAGAGCGAGAGATCTGTATCGTCGTTTAATGAAAAGAATTTATCCCCCTCTGGGGATCCCACATGTAGTTTAGAGCGTACCGGGTGTAGGCAAGATGGCCGCTGACTGACATCTGTGAGAGTTTGCTGCAGAAGGCTCTCTCCCCGAATGGTGAAAGAAAAGGATAGAATGTGCTGAAATGCAATATCGTGCCTACCTGCTTAATTGGTTGATGCGGAGGTCGCGGCGGATGCTGTATCAAGATTCTTGCCGGAGGCTTTGGGGGTTTGGCTGCAGTGGTAATCACCAGAGTCCTGCTGCGGGAAATCAGTATTACTGCTGAGGCACTGCAGGGCTGTTCGCCCCGCGATGGCAGGATGGAACCGAAGACGTACAAGCCCACAAAGGATGGAACACAGAAGGATGTCCAGAAGGAGGGTTTCATCCCTGTCGCGGCTGTACGAGGCTCGGGGAAAACTCGGTGTGGGGCGCTCCCGAGAAAGAACGAGGAGATGTGTGGCAAAGTGCGGGACGGCGCTATGGAGGGTCGTGGAAAACCGAGAGCAACCGGAGCGGAGAGCTCCATGCGTCAGGCAACGTTAGTAGAGACCTTCGCAGCGGCGGTGGCGGGCTGCGAGGTGGATGCTCCCGGCGAGAGTGAGGCCAACAAGTGTGGAGCTGCAGAGTCTGATCTGGCTCCACCTGCGAGGGCTGCAGATCTACAGCAACGGCCCGGACTGGAGCCTGTGCTGGAAACGGCAGACCTTGCTGAGCCCGACAACCGGCCTGGATTACCCGGATTGCTGGAACAGCAGGCTGTGCCAGAACTACAGGAGCATCCCGATAGAGTGCAAGGCTGCAGGGGAAGTGTATCCATGCCAGATGATCCCTCTTCGGTTATGCAATGGGGGGCAGTAGTCGCGGAGGAAGCTGCTGGACAAGGTAATGGCCTTTCTTCAGTTAGGTCCAATTTTTCTGATTCAGAAGTGACTCTGCCTTTGACTTTGCCTCTGCCTAGGGGGGATGTACCTGGTCAGAATCAGGGCTCCGTTATCTTACTTATAACTCCCTAGCATATGGTACAAGAGGTCCCCACTGCTACTAAGTTAGATGTCATTAATGGACTGAAGCACTGACTTGTACCATCATTGCAGTGACAAGGTGAAAACATGACTCTATACTTGCCACTGCCGGCTTGTCTGGAAGCTTTAAAATTGCCAGTCCGACACAGTGAAATAAACTCTTTTGCCTAGTCAAAACATTCTCTTTTAATATTAATAAGCTGCTCCTAGGGAAGTCCTTGGTAGTCCACCAGGCAGGGTGCTTAATATTAAGAAGGGTGAGTTCCATTTGTGTTTAACATGCCTGACAGTGAAAACTCAAAGTTGCTTTTTCACTGTAGCAAGCCGGTGGTCCCATTGGGTAACATGAAATTTCACAAGGCACTGTACTAAGTGCTATCTTTAATTTGGGACCACCGAAGAGATTACTCCAAGGTATCAAATTAATTGTTACATTAAACCTGATTCATTGCTGAGACTGGAATTATAGTAACTTTTGATAGAAAGCTGACTTTAATAAGTAACAACTTTGATGCCTAATCCTCTTTACTGACTATCTGCAGCAGTTGTCACATGTGACAACATGCTGCCCCCATGCTAGGAAGTGTGAAGTGATCCCATGAACAGGGAGCAAAGAGAATTGCTGGGGTGAGGTGGTATATAACCTCCTCCAACAGGATGACTACAGGAAGGTGGCCACAGATGGCCATTTTCAATGAGGCTACTGCCTCAGGGAAGCAAATGGTGATCACACCTTTGCCTGCCCAATTCTTTGTGTAGGTAGACAGGACGACATCTCTTCCAGTTAGAGAAAACCAGTTGCAAAACTGGTTTTCCAGGAGGAATGGCTCACTATGCTTGGTACTCCCCAGGGTAGTGCCCTGCGGTCCTCATAGGGAATGAAGGCTTGCATCATCTTGGAATTGGGTACAGAAGGGTATGCTGGGATTGTTTGATGGCCAAACTCCCAAGAACTGATGTAAAGTGTGAATAGTTGCCTCATGAGAACTATTGCCCTATTTGCTAGTGAGTTCTTTCCTCCCACACATGCAAAGATGACATAAAGTGGCACCCCAGCCAGCCGCGGCTGCTACCAATCCAATGTGGGGGAGGGAGGCGGGAAAAAAAGAACTAATAATAAAAATATAGACTTACCTTTCCTGACGGCCACCATGATCTTCTGCTCCCGCGCCGCGCCGCGCTGCTCCGCTGCTGCCGTCCCGGCACTGCAATTCCCATGAGCACAGGTTCCTAGACCCCACGCAATCCCAGCGCTTCTCTTATTGTATTACTCCCAGAATGAGAGCAGCGTTGGCATTAGGCAGAGCGGGCCGTTTTTGCGCTCCAGCAAGGACTGGGATACTGTGCCCCTGAGCACTGCAGATATCTCCAAGGGACAGCCTGGAGATATCCAAGAGTGCATGTTGGTTTGGCCGTCCTAAGATGGCCGGCCAAACCGACATGCACACTTTTAGTCCCTAACACTCATCCTCCCCCTGCTGCTGAAGCTCCAGCATTGCCCCGCCCCACCCTAGACTCCCGACTGGAAGTGAAAAATAAAATCACGATAAAATAGTTTTATTGTCATTTTATTTTTCTTCTGTCTGCTGCATTTCAGTTGTGGGGTGACGCTCCTCCGCCATAGTGGAGGAGCTTCCCCTGACCCCAGCAATCATGACTACTAGACTGGACTGGAAAGAAGACATAGGAACTGCCTTGCTGCACCCTGGACCCAGCAAAGAGAGGCTGCACCAAAGACTGGACTTCACCTGCTGCATCTGAGGGAACCGCAAAGAGGACTGTGCTTAGTTATGGAAAAGAGATCAACTTGAGCCAGAACGGAAGAAGTGACTCCAAGAGCTAGGTGGCTAGCATCCTGTTAAGAACCCTGCAGTCCTCAAGAGCTCAGCTGCCCAGGAAAGCCTGACCACCACTCGATGCCAAAATGCCTGTTGTGTTACAGAGTCCTGACCTTCCAGAGGGGTCCCTAATCAGTGAGACCCAAAGTCAAAATGGACCCCGGTCCCCAGAAAGAAACAATATTGCTTACCTGTAAGCAACCACTGGGCCTGCTGTAACTGGGAGACCAGTTGATCAGTGGCGACTGGACTCTCCTCTTGCACCATGGGAGACTGAGTCCTGAGGCCGGAATGACCCCTGAATGTGGTGGCCCCGGGAAAACTCACAACATCTCTTCTCTGCCTTCAGCATCTCAGCATCCTCCACATCCTGCATTCCCAGCCTCAGCTCCACTTCTTGGCTGTAACTCGTTAAAAAAGGAGAAAAAGACACTGAGGACTCAAGGCATGCTGGATGCAACAGTAACTGTCTCCCTCGACCTAAGTGGTTCTTTCTGCGACAGGCCTCCATCCCTTTGTTTCCCGTCCAACCTTAGCGAAGTAGCTGTACTAGCCAGTTGGCTAAGAACTGCTTAACCAATTTACAGCTATTTATTGAATCTTTAAAATAGAATTTACTTGCTTTGAAAATTTCATATTACAGTTTTCCTTGATATATTTTTGTCCATTTGGTGTCTATTTTAAGACCAAATACACAATTTTTATAAATTGAGTTCTGATTTTTTATTGTGTTGTATTTCTCATTTAACTATTTTGGTACTTCTAGATGATTTGCACTTGTTCCTTTAATTAAGCCTGACTGTTGTGTGCCACAGCAACCCAGTTCTGACCTAAGGGTTTTATTAAAGAAACCTAACTGGACTTGCTAAAAAGTGTGATGTTAACATGTGCACAACTATTATCAACTAAGAGTATGCAGTTCCTGGGAAGGAGGGTATCAGGTCAGACACACAGGAACCAGAGGTAAGGGGATGGTTCCTTTTGGAACTAGGGCCCTCACACACCCATATGGGTGTCATGCTTCATCATCGGTCCAGTGCTGCAATGCTTGACGGGCACCCTCAAGGGGGCTCTTTATCGGAGATCTTTTATCCCAATACCATATGTGAGATGCAAGTATAGGGCCCAAGGTGTAGATTGGTGAAAATAGGTTTCAGTGTATAAAAGGAGTGATTTCAAATAGACTAAGCAATGATCTGAAAATAATTTTAATCAATGAGTATGCTTGTCCAGTTAAAAAGGTGCTCACCATTAGTAGACACAATGATCTCTGGTGGCCATTAAAGGGTTAAAAGGTCAACATGTTTCTTGCCCTCATGGAGTCAATAATGATCAAAGGGGCAATTCATCAGGACCGGTGGAATCTTATCTACACAACGTTTGGAACCTAGGGTGAAATGTATGGTAATCCAAACACTAAGTACCCTATATAGGTATACCTTACAATAGTTGCCTAAAGGCTGACCTGAAAATCAAACCAAACATGGGTATAACAAGGCTGAATCATCCAATCAGATAAAGCATATTATACAAATGGTGTAGCATGCAACCATTGACATGCTGCCAACCGTGATAATGTTGCACAAAGGTGATCAAACAAGATAAAATAGAACACTTGACAGGCAGGTAACACTCTTATAAATGAAAACAAGGTTTCATACACTGTGATGAATGGAGGCCGGATCACTTACCCAATTTGGGTAGTAAGCATGCCTCCTTCAGTAGGCGCTGTGACCACATTACATTATAGCGTGCTGTGGAAATACAAATAAAACAATGAAAAGGCCTCAGGGGAATTCTTGGTGTCAGGAAAGTCTAAAAAGTATAGGTTAAGTACCTACAGAGTCCAGGTAACAATGCACCGGTGACCTACCCCATCTCTGGCGCCTCGGAAGTGAGGGCAATGGGGACGTCTGTGGCTTAAAACCTGTGCTGGCCTATTAATTGCTTACAGGTGGTGGCAGTAAGCCAAGTGATCAGCATTGCCAGAGGTGCATGGGCACCATATTGGAGGAGTGAAAACACAGCCCAATGATCTCAAAAGGGGAGGCCCAGCGCATCGAGGCATTCGAGATTTGTAGCAAGCTGTCCACTGTGAAGAGGGCTGAGTTACAGGAAAGAAGCCCTTTCCAGTCAGTCTGTTAAAGGCTTCACTAGGGCTTGATCGAAGCACAACTAACCAAATCATCGTGGGTGGAGTAGCGGGACGGGACAGCCTAGCGTTGTGGTCCGCCTCCTCAAGGGGGGTGGCTAAGTCTTGCAGTGTCACTCAATGTGCCGATCAGGAAGGTCCCGTTATCCGCATCATAGTAGGTGGGTATTTTTCATCTCTGGGGCTTTGGGGTAATTTAAGTGGGGAGACACTTCTCCACTCCGATGGAGGAGCCGCCCTTGCAAACAAATTATTGTGACATCAGTTTGACTGTGTTTTGCAAAGCCCGTGGGGAGAGGATGTGCGAGGGGGGGAAGCAGGAGTGAATGACAGAGATGGAAGCCATCTTGTTCAAAATGGAGTTTTACACAGATAAATATTCATGCACAGACTAGAACCCTAGATCGATGAAAGCTCCCAAGCATCTCGGTGCTCATCCGCCATAGTGCTTACAACCACCTGTCATCGTGCTGTGCACACTAGAACAGCCCGGATACCCCAAAAGCCTTGTGATTGAGCATCCAAAACTCTAACCTCTTCCCCATTCTCTCAGATGTTTGAGAATTATGGGCCACAAACAGCTAGCAGAGGAACCCACTGACAACAGCCTTCAACAAACCGCGCCAAGAAAGATGGAGACACTGGGAGTGGCGGAGAGTAGCGAGTGGGAAGCAGGCTGAAAATGGACAAGGGCATGGAGCACTGGCAAGGTGGGCAGGAGCTGTGATTGTTACATAGGGCAGCAAGGGTCGGTACGCAACCGTGGATCAAAGAGGATTAGCCTCCAAGTACAACTCGACCCTTGTGCAGCACACTAATGGCACACTAGGGAAATCCCTGAGTTATGCAAGAGCAGGGCAAGCTGGAATCCTAACCAACACTATCACTACCTTGTTTGTCCCATTTCATTAGGTGGACTTCCGGTGATGGAGACAGACAAGTACAGGGTTTTTTCATCAGGCGGGAGACAGAAATAAATGACACTATAGGTCCCTGCATCAATGTCAATTGTTTTGCTTTACTTGGGCTTAACTCTGGCAGGCACGGGCCCACATAAAGCACGGTCTCAAATTGTACAAATTCAGAAAGCTTTAAACCCCGAAGCCTTTGGAACTTTTATGAAGAAAGCAGTTCAACGTCGCAGACTGATAAGTTTGATAATTCCTCTGGGTACTACAGAACCTCTCTAAAGCTGTAATCTCTTAATTACTGCTTTTGCACAAAATGAGACAAAGTTGAATTGAACAGGGTAAAAGTTCAATTGTCCAGGTTCCTATTGAACCTAGACAAAATATTTAAGTTTCCATGGGTTACTGCTCATGGGTCCAGTAAGTTGTGGTTGGGGTCTGGAGTAACTGTAGGCTATTGGGACCAATTTCTCAGTTTGGACCAGTCACATTGAATAATGCAATGCCCCTGGAGTACCCGGGGGACTGGGTTAGCCTTCATTTTCGTGGCAGGTTACACCAAGCACTATTAATAAGGGTCAACTGTGAAATATTCCATCAGAATAATCTTCAATTAGACCTTGTTGGAGCTAGTGGCTTCCAGAACTCCAGACTGTATCACTAGAAAAGGACCACTATAGGTTATGGATCCTAAGACTTTGCAAATTAAGTAACTACCATGAAGGAACTGGTGTCAGGGTTGTAATGCTATTGATTCTGTGGTGGATGAACCACTTGGTCAAGGGTTACCTTCACTGGAGCCAGCGAAGCCTCCGCAGACGGATACCTAGAGGTCCCCCCAATACTACGTAGAGTAGGGGAACCGCAGGCATGCCGGGGCACTAGGACAGCTTTATACAGTGTTTTCCCAGCTTCATAAAACTCCAAGTGAGGCTCTTAGACACATACTTCCAAAGCTTGAGTTGACAAATGATGTGTTAATCATTTGAAATGTTCTTTACCACACAAAAGTGAACTTTTCAATGGAAATGACAGCACTTTTCCCAAAGATAATCATGCTTAAAACAACCACCCACTGCCATGTAAGTAAAATCTTCTTGTTGTATAGTTTGTTGATCATTTAAATTCGCATAAATGTTTTGATTTCAATTAAATGCATTGGTTCCAAAGTACACAGTAAGAACACGGGCATATTTACGAGGAAGTGACGGAGCGTGGCGTTAGCCTCCTTGGCTTAACACAGCGCTCCACCACTTCTGAAACGCAGGGCTGCACCATATTAACAACAATATGGCGCAGCCCTGTGTTTACCCCTGCGTTGACGCTAAATTTAGCTGCCTAGCGCCAATGCAGACACCCTTGCACCATAGTTCAAGGATGTCTGTGTTGCAGGGAAAGATTGTTTATGTGCAGGAAGGTGTCCCTTCCTGCACATAAACAATCTTTAAATGGCGTTTTGTAACTTCTGTGTGTGCTGCTTAATGCAGCACACATAAAAGTTGCAAAACGTCATTTTTTTAATGATTGTTTATGTGCAGGAAGGGACAGCTTCCCGCACATAAAAAAAATCAATGGTGTTTTGCTGTTTCTATGTGTGCTGCACACATGGAAACGCACATGGAAACAGCAAAAACGAGGTCTTAATTTTGGCGCTGCCCCATATTTACGCCACCCTTGTAAATATGGGGCAGCGTCAAAATCAATGGGTGTTGCGGTGGAACGCCCACCGCAACACCCATTGCCCTCCTCTTTCACGCTCAGTATAGCGTGAAAGGGTGCCTTATTTACAAGGCAGCCTTAAGCCACGTTAAGTTGCTTAACGCTGCCTTGTATATAAGGCAAAGCCCCTATCGTCACCACAACGTCCAAAAAAGTGATGCTGTGATGGTGATAGTGGCTAATAAATATGCCCCACAGTAGCAGTTTGAGGTCTATGTATTTTATTCAGTACTCACCTATGTGACCTTTTCATGTCATTGGTCTCTATGTAGTATGGATAAAGATAAAAGGTGGTGGTATTTCTATGTTTTCTCTTTTCGTTCTCTGTTCCAGACCTCACTGTTGTACCTTTATATCTGTGTACTTTTGATTTGTTGACATGTTTCGACTCTCCTGGTGTATTAATTGTACTGAGGCCTTCGTCAGAAATGTTAGGGTTAGCCATAAATTCAGGGCCACATTCTGTTTTATATGTAGTCCCCGGTTGCTGTTCAACCACAATATTGAGAGCAGAATATTGAACTGCAACAATGTTGAGTGCAAAATATAGAATAACACTATATAAGGTGCATCGCTTAAGAAACACCCTACTGATTCCTGCACCGGGCAGTACACAGATGAATTTCCGACAATTTCTGGTTCAAACCAGACACGTGAAAACAGTTCTGTATATGGAGTTTCTGTCGGCAGCAGCAGGGTAGATTTTGTGGGACTGTTTTTGCACCTATTAATTAAAGCTGCCTGGGAAGGCCAGTGAATTACCTCAGATAGAGAAGTAGGAAGAAGGAATGGAAAATGGGAAGTGTCGTGTGGTTTGTGGACTCGTGACTTGCATTACTAAGTTAGCTTGGGCTTGGCTGCCATGATGCCTCTTTGCACACGTTACTTTGTGCCCCCCAGCCTCTGCTATTTTGGGACTATCTGCCTTTCACCTTCTTTCCTGTTGCTTTTGGGTCGAGTCTGCACATTGTGTACAAGGTCGGAATACAATGTGCCTTGTTCTTGCTGATATGGTCAGCCCCTCGCAATTAGACATAACACTGAATGCCACTGCACTGAAGGAATTCGGGTGCCTTTAATATTGTGATTTCACACTGTTAGAGGCACTTGGAGAAAAACCTTTCCAGGAAGAAGAGCTGTGCTTGTCTGATGATGTAAACCTTGCATCTAGATATTGAGGTATGAGGGTCTGCCAGTCAATGCCCAGAGGTCTTCTGTTTTTATAATAAACTAACTACTAGCACGGGGAGGGTGGTGTACTCATTTAGCGCTATATTTACAGCTTTATGAAATGCTTTCCCCGTTTATATTCTATGGAATCGTAACTATGCTTATTGTTTTATTCATATGCATTATGCTGATAGTACTGACACGTGTACTGTACCTTAGAGCACGTTAGTTAAAATAAACATTTTAAACTATACAGTGTCTCTTATTACGCACGTTGTGGACAAGTATGAGTGAGTAATGAAAGGGTGTTCTTGTTTCTGCGAGTCCTGAGAGAGAGAGAGATACCGTGTTCTGGGTGGTCTAATAATTAGCAGCATTGTTGCTAAGGAGACACTAAAGCTAGTCGGATTGGGGTGTTAGGTGCTAAGGTATATGGTTGGCTCACCACTATATTCCGAGGTCCTATTATCCTGTGCATAGCTCTGTGTATGTACAGAATCCTTACAACATGGCGCAACCAACGAGTGGGCTGCTTATCTGCGAGACGCTTGAGGAGTTCTTGTGCTTGTCCACAATACCCTTCACGGACGCTTCCGGAAGCGTCTGTGACGGTGTTACCTCCTATATTGACGTTTTTATAGGTTCTTTCAAGCTTGAAGTTAGTAAAAGGTTTCTTAAATAATACCCTTTATTGTGCTGCCTCTCAATAGGTTGTCGAGAATTTTTAGCCTTATAATGGCTGTACAAATTGCGGCACATAGTCGCGCAGCTCTCCGAGCACACTTAACAGTGTATGGAGTGCCTGACGCGGGTGTCGATCTGATCTTTGTGGTACAAGCAGACCCAGCTTACCACTTTGAGGTGTTTTACTCTTGGGTCACTTTTCCTGCGGTCGACGGGGCTGATAATTTGTTCCATAAATATGAAGCCACCGTTGTTCCTAATAACTATAGACCGTATAGGAATCTTGAAGTACCTCTCACGGCGTGGCAACACCGTGTTTGGTTTGATGGCGTCCTCCCCCAACCGGTTACCGCGGTTCGTTTAGGCCCCTTATCAATTGATGGGGCCACTTGGCCTGTTTTGGCCGGGTATACTCCACATCCGCGTTATATGACAGTGGCAGTCGGTGAACTGCGTCTTATGCATTCGTCTTTAATACGAGTGCACAGAGCTTTAGTACAATATGTTACAGGCAACATCCAGGGAGTCCAGCCTGGAGTTGCAGCCCATCCAGCTGGTGCAGGTGGAGTGACCATAAGTCCTGTCATGGTTAATTCGGTGATGGGCAAGCACCCACAAAATAAGGATGATTTTCCTTATTGGCTTGCAGAGAAATTTGACCAGCTGGAGGCAGTTTTTCCAAATACATCACCCGTTGATAAACACAGGATTCTGACGATTAGTTTGCCAAAAGACTTAGTACCCGAGTTGGCTGACTGCAACAACTGGGGTAGGGTATTCGCTGCAGTATATGCGAAGTGTTTCGGCACTCCTTCTATGACAGTTCTTCCCTCTGTAATTAAACGTGTACAGGATGAACATGGCCCTGAAGCGGCTGTGGAATTAGGGATGAGACTGGTGGGAGTGTTCGACGTAGTAGCTGAGTTGATCCTTGCAAATGTCAAGGGCGATGCAGTTAACTTTCAAGTAGCTAATGCTTTGGCTTTAGTCCCATAATTGGACAGGCCACACGAATTGCCAAAAATTATTGCCCAGGCTTACAAAACAATTGGGAGAAATAGCCTGGGCGTTAAGCCTTTGCTAAAATGCAGACACAATCGCAACAACAACCAAAATCTCAGTCTGAAAAGGATGAGAAACCAATTTTTAATAAAAAGAGCTGGAGGTTGAAAAAACAAGGTAAGCAACAGACGAAGTCGGGGTCGCGAGGCGCGTCCCCGGTTTCTGTCTCTTCTGAACGCACATATGATTTGCGTGATAGGGCGAGAATTAAGTCTCCAGAGAGATTTCACGTCCCTGATTCGCGTTCTCCTCGTTCTTTACAGGAACCGACGCCTTCGCAGGCTGGTGGAGGAGATCGCCAGGATAGAGGAAGGGGCCGAGAGGCTCCACAGGGGCGAGACCAACCTCGACAACAAGTCAGAGGAAAAACAGAAGATTTTCCACGTTCTCGCCCACAGTTTCAGAAGAAGAAAGTTGCCGCTGTTACAGCAAAATATGCCACAGACGGTGAGAACGAGACTCCTGAATTGGACGTGGGCAGTGACACTCCTAGACAGCGCCGCGGAAGTTACCATAGTGCGAGAGGCACTACGTCCTCATGTGGAGGCGACAGCAACTGAAACATTCGTTACAGTCGAGACAGCAGATACCAGAGTGGCACCCCCTGACAGACTATATAATATTGTCATTCAAATCGAAGGAGACATACAGCGTGTTATTAAAGGGATTTTTGGGGAGAATCTGACCTCTTCTTACGATATTTTGTTGGCAGAGGCGGATTGGCCGCCCCATTCGTACTTGCTGCGCATAAAGGGGAGGAGGTAATCCTTCCAAGCTTTTCTCGACATGTCCCAAAGGACAAAGCGGAGGCTCTAGCAGCTGAATGGGCTGTGTCCCTGGCTCCAGCGTTATACCGCAACCATGTGGGATGGGATGAAGAATCACCACCCCATGAAATACCTCTGCGGTCGCTGCCACAGCCACAACCCCAATATCCCATTAAACGGGATGCAAAAGGCCCCGTTTCCGAAATTCTGACTCAGTTAGAATATCAGGGAGTCATTGAAACATGCATATCACCAATGAATAATCCCCTTTTCGCGGTTTCTAAACCCGATGGATCGTACCGCTTAGTTTTGGATTACCGGCATTTGAACTCTCATTGTCGGACCTTTGCGGTGCAAAATACACATAGTTCTGCGTTAGTAGACAGTCTTGTTCGTAAGAAATACAAAACTACACTTGACCTATCCAATGGATTCTACACGCACTACTTGGCCTCGGAGAGTAGCCAATGGAGCGCTTTTACATCCGGTGGCAAATTATTCAAATTCCAGCGATTACCTATGGGCTACAAAACAGTCCCGGTGTATTCGCTGCCCGTGTCGTCTCTTTGTTGGACGGCATAGACCCAGATGCATGTTCGTACGTCGATGATATCTATCTGACAGACGACAAATTATTCCAGCATCTTACACGAGTAGACCGCATTATTCTCGAGTTTGCGGTTTTAGGTTACAAGTTTAACTTTGCCAAATCTCATATTGCTGAATTTACCGTTTTGTTTTTGGGCTATGAGCTCAACAATGAAGGTAAGGGCTTAGCCCCCCATTTCTTGGAGAAATGCGCACTTTTGTGCCCTCCAACCAATCTGAAGAAGCTTCAGTCTTTGCTGGGTTTTCTAAACTTCGGGCGTACTTACATTCCCGAATATGCCCAGCGTATCAAGCCTCTTTATGCTTTGATACAACCTAACTTTTCGAAGTCTTGCTGGCTTCCTGAGCATAACTCAATACTGCAGTCCTTGCAGTCTGATCTACTTGAATCTAAATTCTTGTTGACTCGTGACAACCACACAAACCTGGTGATTAGAATCATTCCAGGGGCAGTGGGTTTCACGTACTTAACCTTTAACGAAGGTGACACAGTACCGATTGCATACAAGTCACATCTATACACCTCTACAGAAATGCGGTTTTCCTCTGTGGAGAAAGTTTTGACTGCGGTGCAAATGGCGATTCTAAAGGAACGCGCACTGGCACAGGAAAACGCATTTTGGTGGTAACACCCTATCCTGCCCTTGAGGCAGTGACGAAAGCAAGTGTTCCTAACTCTAAAGCTTTGCACCCCGTTGGATACAATGGGCAACATCTTTGACATCTCCGGATGTCACCTTTATCTTTGATTCTTCGCTACAGACTCAGGAGTTTTTGCAGTATGAATTCGTTCATCCTCCTCCTCTGTCTTTGCTACCGCTTGAGGATTACGAATGTATTATCTATACCGATGGTTCGGCACAGCCGGCCACGGGTTCCAAGCATGCTTATTCAGCAGCATGTGCTATTGTTGCAGGTTCCTTTGTGAACGGAAAGTTCAAATCCACTGTAGTGCATACTCAGGCACTGGGAGATAGTACTGCACAGTTGGCCGAGCTGCGTGCATTGGTGCTAGCACTAGAGTTTGCAAATCCGGATGTGACTACTCTTATTGTATGTGATTCTTACTACTGTGTTCAGTCCTATAATGACAATCTATTCTTTTGGTCACAAAATGACTATAGAGATGCAAAAGGCAGCACAATTAAGCATAAAATGCTTTGGGTTCGGGTGGCAGATTTACAACAATGTCTGCCTCTCAAACAGGTTGTACACACTCTTGGCCATCAACGTGTGGGCGCACACGCTGTCGGTAACGGTTTGGCAGACGAAGCTGCCAAATCCGCAGTAGCCACGTGTTCAGTCGCAGCAGTTACCAGATCCATGTCTAAAATAGACACTGTTATTTTAGCAGCTATTGCTGCAACAAAAGAAGGTGCTAATTACCCTAGGGGTTTCCCTTCAAAATACTTTTATCAATTAGGTCCCGAACAGGTTCCTTACGTAAGAATTCCAGACGTTGGCGATCGGCTGATCCCCAACGCGGACCGCAGACTTTCCTTGATCACTGCCGCACACGAAGGTATGGCGTCAGCCCATACTGGAGTGTCTGCGACAGTGTCCATCTTGCAGCAACGTTACTGGTGGCGTGGTTTGTACAAACAAACCCGTACTTATGTGCTTTCTTGTGACGTTTGTCAACAAATTAAGCCTTCCTCAGTTACGAGGCCACCACAGAAACCGCTCTGCATTTCTAACAGACCCTTTGGGTGTGTTTACCTGGATCACTGCGGTCCATTTTCTTCTGACACTGCATATAAGTACATCTTGGTTGCAGTGGATTCGTGCACACGTTTCATCTGGGTCTGGCCACAACGCAGTGCTGACGCTCGAAATGTCATCAGGGATTTGCGTGTCTTTGTGGGAATTTTCACCTGTGGCACCTTCCATTCTGACCAAGGTCCAGCGTTCGCCTCTAAGGCTTACAAGGACGCAATGGGTTCACTGGGGGTGCGGGTGAAATTTTCGTCTCCATATAGACCTGAGGGTAATTCGATTGTGGAGCGGATGAACCGTGACTTAAAGCAATCCTTGACAGCTAGGGTCTTAGGAACTGGCTGGCCCACGTGTATACCGTACAACGTGCACTTAATAATCTCCCTAGAAGACCTCTGGGTGGGTGCGGACCCCATACGAAATGCTCTTTGGCATAAGAATGTTTGTGCCTGACCTTGATGGTCTAGACATGGCGGCGCAATCCGCCATTTTTGATGTAGATAATCATTCTACTATGTTACAGGACTTACAAGAAGCCCGAGATAAACTTGCAATTGCACAGTCACCTTCAGCCACAGACGCTGCGCTGCAGATTCCGGTTGCCGGCTGGCTTCCGAAGATTGGAGAACTGGTTCGAGAGAAGGTGGAGAACAAAAAGAATTCGGACCCTCTTATCGTGCGCCAGTTCCGGTCCTTGGCTTGAAGGGAACTCGTACAGTCATCTTACCACCGCTTTCTGGTCGCAAAGAGAACAGATACATCTCAGTGGAAAATGTCAAGCTACAACATCTGGTCGATCCTGAATAGTGTTACACCAGCGGTCTCCTGTCCTGTCATTTACCGGACAAATGTTCGTGGCCCTCTTGCCAGAATGGTCACTGATGTTTCTCTCGAGATGGTCGATTTGCCTGCTCCCCTACAAGACTGCTTGGATTCCCCCTGCAACGAGGATGCTGAGTATACCTACCCCGCAACCGAGTCCATGGCTCATTTACCAACAACGCCACTGAATCCAACACGTTATTCTTTTGACTCAGATTCCTCTTTATCACTTGTCCCATCCAAATTTCGTATTTTTGTATCCTGGTTCAGAGACAATTTTTTAGTCCCCCCATGGACATACATCTGGTTGGTACTTTTCCTGATATTTTTGTTCATGTCCATTGGCTTTGTCACCGTGTTTTTTCTGCTCATCAATGGACACTATTTGCCAGAACGCTCTGCTGTGAATTATGTCGCTGGAACTTTGGCTCCGCATTCTTCCTCTCACATCATGAAGCGTGACCACACATTTGTGAACATTTCAGCTTTTCCAGTTGCTGATGGCATCATATGGGATACTGTGAATTTCCAAATTCATGGACCAACAGAAATTATTAATGTACCAAATGTCCTTCGTGTTTCAATGGGTGATATTGTAAAAAGTAATATTCATTCTGATGATTGGGATTTGCATGCAGTTGAATCTTTATTTACTGATTTAAAATATTATGCTTCTTTTAATGCCGAAGATTTGTACATGAATTCTGCAAATTATGCCGAGTTATATTGTTACCAACATTGGGGCAACCATTTTCTCCACACACCTAGTACCCTTCGGGGTCCTTTCAATTACACCCAGTGGGAACATTGTCCTACCCCTTTGCCAGGTAGCTCCCAAACTCTACGAAATTAGTTTACTTATTTTACAGATTATAATAGATCTAATCCTGGTTCCTATTATTTTAAATTGAACTCTTCATCTACTCAGAAAATCATGTTGACCCACACCAAATTGCTGTATTCGGGTTCATTTTTGAACGCCTTAGCCGTGGGTGGTTATGAATATTGGCGGGACACCATTGACTTGAAATCTATTTGGGGTTCCAAAGCATGGCAGGTACAGGGCATAGAAGCCTTGCACCGTGCTTGCCTCATCCCGGCACAAATTTTGTTTTTAAATCGCTCCATATTTCAAACAACCTGTTGGGGTTTGGCTACCTCCAAACAATTAAATGCCCCGTCCTTTCCTGTATTATCTTCCACTCCCAACGAAAGCCTACGCTTTAACATGTCCCTTACAGATTTGCAGGTGTTATTTCAAAATAATTCGTTTAACGTTTCTGGGTTTGTTCAATCGTCCTGGTTGTCCTGGCCCATAGCCTCTGATGCCTGTCAAATGCGTTTTCATGACATGGATCACGGTTACAAACAGGATAGGCCGGACCCCAGGTTTTCAGACTCTCGTACTGTTACTACCTATTCTGTTGGTAAATTGTGTAAACAGTGGTTGCAGCACTCTCCCTTAGATTCTGTTAAACAACATTTGTCACTCCTATCATGCAATATTGATCTGTCCGACTTTGTTCTGGGGCCTCGTGGCCCTCGACCTAAGAGATTCATTTATGAAACTTATAATGAACTCTGGAAGCTTTCGCAGATTGAAGCTGCTTCCCGTCTTCGGGAAATAGACCAAGCAAATTTAGAAAAGGTGCTTGCTGTTGTTGATAATAGTATTAATACCCTGTCTTCCCGTGTTTACACATTAGAGAATATTATTTCCTCTGTTGTTGATATTCTCCAAGATGATGTTTCTGTGTTGTATCATGGTCAAAATCAATTGCGTTCAGTAATGCAGTTTGCATGGACTTTGCAAACACTTAAAATGGGGAAGATTCCTTGGCATTTTTTGAACACGTCTGCCTTATTCTTGCCTTTTAATTTAACTGAGAAACAGCAGTTCATGTCCATGAAAGATGCAGTATACACTCTGTTACATATTGAAAAGATAGAGCCTTTACCGTTCTCTGTGGCGGAACTAGATTCTGCTGTGTGGCTAGTACACGGGGTTATCACTTTGCCTTTTTCTTTATTTGAATTCAGTTCGTGCATGAAACATTATCCTGTTGGCCGCTTTCAACCTCTAGGCAGTGCTTTCCTGCATGAGCTTTGGTCTCTGCCTTTCATTTATAAATGCCTTAAGGACGGGAGTGAGGTTTTTCTCACGGGGGAGTTGTGTGATTCTACTGTGGGTCATTCTCTTGTTTGTAAACACATTACATTGCACGGAGCTTGCAACGTTTCGGCTCCAAATCTCGCTTGTGTTTTGAAAGGCATTCCTGCTCCTGCTATTTCTCCTACTTTCACTGTGCTTGCTAATGGTAGCTATCTCCTTCTGAATAATCAGGACTGCTGTGGCATGCTGGCCGGCATTCCCTATATTGTAACAGTTTCTCTCAGGGTTGTCTGCTGCAAAAATGTGCTTTTTCCTCCCCCGCACGGCATCGTAGATAGTTCCATTTGGCCTTCCATTCCGACTTTGAAAGCAGATTTCAATAAATTGAGCAGAATAAAGGCGCTATTATTGAATCAGGAGGTTATGCTCACATCCGCCAGGGAGACGTACATGCTCCAGGTGGCGAGTACCCACAGTGAAATTCAGGCACTTCTTAACACAAACCTCCCACAACATTTCGGGGAACTAATTCACCGTGTTTTTAATGCTTCACGCACGGAAGGCCTTGTGCACTTTTATAAAGTTGTGGGCTCTGGCCTTGTCACCTCTTTTCAAACTATCTTTGGTGTAATACCAGCTTTTATTCATTCCATTTTTTCCAGCGTCTTTGGTGGCTTTCCATTGATCATCGCCTTAGCGGCTGGTGTTTTGCTTTTGGTCTGTGTGCTACGCAATGGCTGCACTTCCTGGGGCCCTCCTCGACCACGGTCGACTCCGGACGCTCCGTGAGCGCATCCTCGAAGCCTTCGGCGTCCTGCCATTGGCGACTCTTGGTGTGCCATATAGACTTTCTTTTCACTTTGCGTATTTCACTTGCATGCAACCTGTGATGTCTTGCATCCGCTGTCCTTTCTCATGGACCTTGGATTACTGCCTCTCCAATACGTCTCTGTCTCGTCCGGATTTTGTCCAGTTGGTGGGTCCCTTAGAGGCCCATGAGCGTGACTGTTCCGGTCCTGGCTACATGGCGCGTGCGGCTGCACTTGGAATTTTGGCACAATGGGATATCTGGGCGGCTGCTCAGACTCTCCTACAACAAAGTTATATTGAGTATCACGCAAGTTGTCCCGCATTGCTTTTCGCTGCTCCCTCTTACGAGGAACATGAATGCAGTTTTGATTTGCTGGACTGGATGGCATCTCTTTTTTTCTGACGATTCCAACGATATCCTATTGGAAGGTGTGGCGTTTTTCTGCACTTACACTTTTTTGGATTAGGGGGTCTCCGCTTTCGGAGTCCTCCCTCCCTGGGCCTTTCTGGCTCGATATATATTTTTTTCCCCTATTGCTTGACTTTCGATTAGGCCACTTCAGTCACGGACGTTGCATTTCTGCTCCATCTATTTGAACTCTGTCATTGTCCTATGTCTTCACCGATGGACTGACCAGGGGAGGGTGTCGTGTGGTTAGTAGACTCGTGACTTGCATTACTAAGTTAGCTTAGGCTAGGCTGCCATGATGCCTCTTTGCACATGTTACTTTGTGCCCCCCAGCCTCTGCTATTTTGGGACTATCTGCCTATCACCTTCTTTCCTGTTGCTTTTGGGTTGAGTCTGCACATTGTGTACAAGGTCGGAATACAATGTGCCTTGTTCTTGCTGGTATGGTCAGCCCCTCGCAATTAGACATAACACTGAATGCCACTGCACTGAAGGAATTCGGGTGCCTTTAATATTGTGATTTTTCACTGTTAGAGACACTTGGAGAAAAACCTTTCCAGGAAGAAGAGCTGTGCTTGTCTGATGATGTAAACCTTGCATCTAGATATTGAGGTATGAGGGTCTGCCAGTCAATGCCCAGAGGTCTTCTGTTTTTATAATAAACTAACTACTAGCACGGGGAGGGTGGTGTACTCATTTAGCTCTATATTTACAGCTTTATGAAATGCTTTCCCCGTTTATATTCTATGGAATCGTAACTATGCTTATTGTTTTATTCTTATGCATTATGCTGATAGTACTGACACGTGTACTGTACCTTAGAGCACGTTAGTTAAAATAAACATTTTAAACTATACAGTGTCTCTTATTACGCACGTTGTGGACAAGTATGAGTGAGTAATGAAAGGGTGTTCTTGTTTCTGCGAGTCCTGAGAGAGAGAATACCGTGTTCTGGGTTGTCTAATAATTAGCAGCATTGTTGCTAAGGAGATGCTAAAGCTAGTCGGATTGGGGTGTTAGGTGCTAAGGTATATGGTTGGCTCACCACTATATTCCGAGGTCCTATTATCCTGTGCATAGCTCTGTGTATGTACAGAATCCCTACAACAGAAGAGTGGGGGCATATTTTCAGTCTCCTCAGCCCAGGGTGTACTTGCACAGAATACACATTCACCCCCACACACTCACTGCAGAAGAGGTGGTCTGAGGTACGCATGGATTACTGGATTTCACATGGTTGGCTTGGTAAACTTTGCTCCTGGATTACAGCCATGCTGCGGCCCTAAAAACTGTAATTCATTTCTACCAACCTACAGTGTTCTCCTAGGTATGTTGAGTGATGCCACCCACTCATGGATTATTTTTAGGGTAATCCTTTGAGGGTACCTTTTTCCATATCACCCATTGCGGCTCTCCTGTGGAGGACTGGGTTTGATCCCTTGGGTTAAGGTCCATCAGTCATGCCAGAAGTAGAGGAACTTTAAGGAGAACAAGCATTGGCATAGCCAATAGGTCTCGCCTTTGGGACCTTATAAGTGTTTAGCCATGCAACGGTTGATGTTGTTGCACCAAGGATATTGTGCTGCATAACTAAATACTTATAAGGTCCCAAAAACGAGACCTATTGGCTATGCCAATGCTTGTTATTTGGTGCTGTCAGTATTTTGACAGCAGTGTCCCTCCTCCAAACACTTTAACATAAAATGCTAATTTCAATTTTCACATAAATGTGATGATCGCTCTGTGTGCTCAGCCAAGAGGCCAAATCTTGGATGAACATGTAGTCTGAACCACTGACAAGCACTGTGAGACACTTGCACAGCCTTCAGTCTCAGGTCCAAAGCTCTCAATTGTGCCCCATTATGAGCATCCAGCCACAGCCTGAACTCACACAGACTACTAGAGGCCACTCGGTTTACTGTGGGCACTATGTACACTCGTATGGTACATGAAAAAAAAATTACAGAAACACTACTGGTATGGAACGCAGATTAAGTAAAACATCAGGGGCGTCCCTTGGTCAGTAAGATTGGGGGGGGGGTGAGCTTCAGATGTCCCGACCATCACTCTGGCACATAAGGTTAAAATACATTATACAACAAGCAGGGTGCATGAGAGGGGCCTAAGGGGCAGTGGAAAGGGAGACGAATGTGAATTGGTAGGGGTAAGTGACAGAAAGCACAATATTTTTTGGGGGAAAAAACATTTTGAAGTATTTCTAAACAGCGAGGGAGAGAGTGTGTGTGCGTTTATGTCTGTGTCGAGTAAAAATTCCTGGTGAAATTAGACAGACACCTCGTCATAACTGACTGAAAGCACCCGTGCCCAACTATTATTCACACACTACATTTATAATGGGGTGTAACCTCCCCCCAAGCTATGCCCCTGTAAGGCATGTGAAATATAAACAGAGGTTGCTGTGTTGACATGGGTTACCTTAAGGGTTTTTACAGTCATTGTATAGAAATTGATCTGTGTTTTTGCCTGGAATGTTAATGACATGAATAACAAACTTAACGAACGGTTTCAACGTCAATTTTTAATTAGTACCAGGTCTCAGATTTGACAAGACCCTCCCTGCTTAAAGCTGTTCTGCCAGGGCTTATCAAACCTCAGCGCTTTTCTCACTCTCATCTCTTGGCTGCTTTAACTTCACTCCAAATGTCCCAGCAGCTTAGGCTAAGATCTGATGCCCCAAGCTTTCTCTTACATACTTTCCCATTCCTGCACCCGGCTCTTGTACATGCAGGCTTATTCTAGTTTCCCCTCCAATCATTGTCCTGCTACAACCTGTGTCTTAGGCATGTGTAACGAAAACATGCTCCGAGGCCTCGCAGGTGCACACCTGCAGAGCACATCAATGTTATGTACAAGGAACAACAGCTCTTTTATAGACACCTCCTGGCAGTGTCACTAGAAAACTAACTTATTCTCGCAGTTTGCAAACTCCTAACGACGTCAGAGCTCTAAAGGCCTGCTTCACTTATGTATTTTAAGCAACACGATTACCTGGAACAGCGCTCTATATATTCATTAAAATGTCAGATAAATGTGTTAAATAAAGTTGCAATAAACACATATGCTTTCTTGAAAATCGATAAATCACAATGCAATGTACTCTTATATCCAATAACTGCGCGCAGTGGAAACGCTTCTGTTTGTGAAACTATCAGGTGGAGAGAGAAAGAGATAACTTCATACCGTGTAGATATATGCCTCAGGGGCCATGGGCTCCGATGTAAGCGAGGGTTGGTGTAGCAAAAGACAGTCATAATCTGTTATGACTGAAACAGCTGGTGCAGTTAGCCCAGGTGCCACTACACCTGCTGCACGAAAGATAGGCACGCCCTGCTTTGCTTTCTTCAACCGCTTGCTGTTGCTGCATGTCTGAAATAAAAGCAGACCGCCTTTGCCACTTAGGTAGACTCTGGCTACGGAATTCCATCTTCTGTTCCCCCCGCCACTCCACCACAGGCTGTCGCACCCCACCCCACCTCTGGCTCGTGCCTGCAGCTCCCGGGAGCCCCCTTCGCCACCCCTCGCCCCCAGAGGTGGAGCGCGCCGGCTGAGGCCTTCAGTGCACACATGGCCTGTGCGGCGGCGGCAGCCAGCTCCGGCTAGCAGCAGCAGCACAGCTGGGCGGCGGGCAGGCCCCCTCCCCCCGCAGCCCGCTCACTCCCACAGCAGTGTAGAGCCCGCTCGCCGCTCCGGAGCCTCGGCTCGGTCTCCCTGGGTGACAGCAGTGTGTTTGCAGACAGCTCTCAGCGCGTGCTCCCTGCAGGATGGCGGAGGCTGAGCTGCACAGGGAGAGGCTGCAAGCCATCGCGGTGAGTGCCTGCTTCATGCTGGGTCTGCGGGTGGGGCCGGGCATCTGGGGGTTGCCCCCTCCCGAGGGGGTGCAGGAGGCGGAAGAGCACCTGAGAAGTTTAAGGACGTGAACGCCCTTATCAAAACACCGATTGCTCAGACCAGCCAAGCATCTAGCAAGTTTAACACATTTACTCGCATGCCGTTGTATTTAACACGCGCACTTTTCGATCACTCTGGCTTGTTAAAGACGTGTGGACACGTGAAATGCCGTACAGACATCATGAATTTATTAAACAAACAATTGAAATTCGAAAATATACCGGGGTATTTGGATAGACAGAGACATTCAGGGAATAATAATGACAGTTAACGAGAGAAAGAGCAAGCGCGGCCGTGCGAAAAGCTAAACGAAATAAACAACCTTTGAAATCTGACCCGAAACAGATGGCACACTGCGCGCCCGCTGCTCGTAACCGCAAGCCGTAGGCCGTGGGCGGATACATTTGCTGGGAAAGGTGGGACATGCACCCGCCTTTGCCCAATTGTCTTCGTACGCAAAGCCCAATAGGAAAAAAGCTAAAAAAATAAAAAGCACACGCACGAGCGTATGAAAAGTGCTGAGTGATTCCAAGAGGTCGTTTTCCTAGAGCAGTGCATGCGCGCTGAGCTATGCTCGACCTAAAAAGGAAAAAGGTCTGGGTAGGCCAGTTGGTACCAAAATATTTACAAATGTAGATATATTTCTCTTATTACCTTCTTCTCTCTTGCAGTTCGCTTTCACTTTCTCATGCTGTGAGTCTCTTTCTCTCCGTTTCTTTCTCTTTACACCGCTTTGTGTGTGTGTCTCTCTCTATGATGTTCTGTGTCTATTTTCACTGTCTCTTTCTGCCTCTGTTGCTCTCTTTCGGCTGTCCTTTTCCCCTCACGAAGCATCCATGGAGAGCAGAAACAGAGTAGGAGGCATTAGGAGAGTAGGGGCAGCGCAGGCGGTGCAGAGGGGCACAGAGGCAGAGCAGCAGGCAGCCAGGGGAGGAGGCTATTGAAGCACTGGGAGCACAGGAGGCGGCCCTGGACAGAGGCATGTCAGATGGCTGTGGATGGTAGAGCAAGGCAGGTGGTCTTGGAGGGACGATTGTCTTGAGGCTCAGAAGTAGACTAGTTAAGCCTAAAGTGGACAGAGGTATTCCTGGTAAATAACAGTAGGAGATCCGTGGAGAAGGGCTATTGCAGGGAGCCCACCAGGCAGCCCTTGGATGGAGTTGCTGGAGGGCCTATGTATGTAGAACAGGCAGTGAATGCAGTAGAATAATTGGTCTAGGGCAGAGGTCTTCAAACTGTGGCGCGCGACCCCCAGGGGGGTCGTGGAGTCCTAGGAAGGGGGTCGCAGATTCCCCAGCTTCACTTGTCCCTGCAAAAAGACAGCTGTCCTGGGATGGCTAATTAAGATCATTATCAGCTGCTTCCCTGAATGAAAGGCAAATGTGCCTTATCTGTTAATCTGCAAGTGTAAAGAATGCTTGGGGGCAGTTCTGGCTCTTTGTGAAGACAAAGATGTGTTTTTTTTAGTGAAAGTGCAAAGAGTTAACAATTGGGCTGAGAAGTTCTTGCTTTTAATTTTAACTGCATTTACACAGCCCTTAGTGCCCCTAAAGAGGTGTTGAAGGGACAGTTATGTAAAAAAGAAAACTGCATTACATACGCTCTGGTATTATTAAAACCTACATTTCGAAAGCGCCATTTTATTGTAAAACTATTCGCACGTTTTGCAGCATTCTATCTTATCCTGTGTGTAATGCAAGTATAAAAATTGACTTACATATTCACAGTGCTTTCCGTCACAGGCTGTGACTTCGTAGCACTAAAAATACACATCACTATTCTCCACTGCACCAATCAAGATTTAATTATGTGGTTCTCTGGTTACACACAGACCTCTGCAGTGCATTAACTAATAGAGGTTTCATAATGTACTACAGTGCATTTCCCACTGAGTAATAACTTTTTTATTTATTTTTCATTTACGCTGCCCATTATTTTATATGTAGATACCTAAAGGTGAAAGACCTAAAAACGTATAGAATATTTTGGGCTTATTTATGAGAGGCTTGCATCACCAGAGCATCACTTTTTTGTGGCGCAAGCATCTCAACCATACCTATGAGGCAGTGCAAAGTCACCCTGCATGGCTTTGCATTGCCTCATAGATATGGAGTAAGACATAGCAGCACAAGTCACTGCGTTGCCTTACTCTGCGTCAAGGAGGTGTTCCATGGGCTTTGCATGGGGTTCCCAGGCAAAGCCCATGGATTTTGATGCTGCCCCATATTTACAAAATCACGTAAACCTGGGGCAGCTCCAAAATCTGACGCCTCTCCAGTGGAGGCGTAACGAGGAGAAATGTTTTCATTTCTCCTCGTTTTTTCCTCTTTCCATGTGTGCTACATATTGCAGCTCACATAGAAATAGAAAAACGCCCCTCAGGATTGTTTTGGTGAAGGAAGGTGCCTCTTCCCGTACAAAAACAATCCTGCCTACGTTGGTGCTATGCAGCAATATGTGAAGGTAAAAGGACTAGAATGCACCGTATTTCATAAATACGGTGCATTCCTGCCCTTTCACATTGGCATAGGGCAGCGCCGCAAGAAGACTTGCAGCGCTGCCCTATGCCGATTCCTCATAAATGAGGCCCTTTGTTTTTAGCTACACCTTTGGCTACACCCCCACGCTCACTGACCTTTGGTTTGCTAAACACTGTTTAATATAATTTCCCCACCGTAAAAATTATTTGCTGTGGTAATTGGGGGCTGTTAGAAATGGGGGTCTCTAGTTGGCAATGGTTTGCACCTTCGTCCAAGTAGGGGCCCTTCCTTCTAGTCAGGGTAAGAGGGATACACTACTGAAATAACCCCTGCTCACCCCCTTGGTAGCTTGGCACGAGCAGTCAGGCTTATTTCAGAGGTAGTGTGTAAAGGATTTGCACATAACCAACAGTAATACAGTGAAAACACTACAAAAGGACATCACACCAGTTTAGAAAAATATCCAATACTTTATACATTCAATACAAGACCAAAACGATAAAAATCCAACATACAGTACTTAAAAATATGCACTTTGTGGGGAGCTGGCATCGGTCGGTCCGGACTGCGGTGTGGGACGGGGCAGTGTGTCGCAAGACTTACGAGCAGTGCCCCCAAGCCACGGTGCGGTCACGGTTGTCGAAGTCAGCGACAGCGTCGGTGTGACCAGGGCGACGAAGTGAAACGAGGTGGTGGGGAGTGCGGTGCCCACAGGTCACGGTGCAAGCAGCAGCTCGGTGGCTGTCGTCAGTGAGACCGGGGTTGTGGTGCGAGATGCAGCGGTGCCCTCTGCGGTGCCTTCAGGACACGGAGCCAGCTGCGGAGTCAGTGACGGAGTCGGTTGCTTTCCCCTCCTCTGTGGCAACTGAAACCACGGTTCCAGAGGCGGTACCCAGAGGTCAGTGAAGTCTTTGCGCTCCCTGAGACTTCAGAACAGGAGGCAACTTCTACTTCAAGCCCTTGGAGATACTCAGCAACAAGTAAAGAAAGTTCAGTCCAGTCCTTTCACTGCCCAAGGCAGAAAGCAACTGCAGGCCAAACCAACAAAGCAACAACACAGCAAAGTTGCAGTACTCCTCTTGGCTGTTCTTCCAGCTCTTCTTCTTGGCAGGTTCCTTGATTCCAGCGAGTTCTAAAGTTCTGGGGTCTGGACCCCAATATTTATACTCAGTTTCTCTTTGTGCTTTTGGGCAGAGAGTGCCTGTGCCCAGCCCAAACCAGTTCCATCCTCTCTGGCCCAGCTTCCTGGCAGGAGGTGGAGACAGCATTGTCCAAGGCAGACCAGGCCCATTCAGGTGCAAGAAAATCTCCTCCCACTACTATAAATACAGCCCAGGTCTATTCAGCCCAGCCCTGACTCATCCAGGAAAGGCAGGACACACCTTGACTCCCCCAGTGGCTGTCTGATGAAAATGCACATCCCCAGCCCCTGTCACTACGAAAAAGCCAGACAGTCAATCCACAAACCCAGCAGAGACACACAGGATGGCTAAGCAAGAAAATACACACCAGTACATGTCCTACCTTTAATATACACGGCACCCTACCCACAGGGGTACCTTGGGCCTACCTTAGGGGTGACTTACATGTAAGAAAAGTGAAGATTAGGGCCTGGCAAGTGGGTGCACTTGCCAGGTCGACATGGCAGTTACAAACCGCGCAGACACTGCATTGGCAGGTCGGATAACCCTTTTCAGGGCTGCATGGGTGAGTGGCACAATCAGTACTGCAGGCCCACCAGCAGCATTTGATTTACAGGCCCTGGCACCCTCAGTGCACTTTACTAGGAACTTACTAGTAAGTCAAACATGCCAATCATGGAAACACCAATCCATAATACAATTTACAATAGGAACACTTGCACTTTAACACTGAACAGAAGTGATGAAGTGCGCAGAGACACTGAACCAGCAAAAACAGAGTCAAAACTAGGAGGTCAGAAAGGAAAAAAACAGGGGAAACATACCAAAAGATGCCAGATCTAACAGGGGCATTTATGGTTGTCGATAGATGTTGATGATGAGGAGAACCAGTTTCTAGAAAATTTTGTCAGAAGGGGTCCTTATGCCTAAAAAGGTTTGACAAGGGGGTCTCGACATCAAAAAGTTTGAAGACCACTGGTCTAGGGGGATAGAGGTGGTTCATGTGGGCAGCCCTGTAGCAGAGCAAGTGCACTGAGGGTGGAATCCTGGCAGCCATTCAGTCCTGCGGCAAAGAAGGCAGTCATGGAGGCAGAGAAACCATGCAAACAAACAGCCCTGGGTGTGGGGCAAAGCAGGCAGCCCTGAGAGACAGAGCAGGCTGCTCTTGTAGCAAATCAGGCATCCTCGGTGATCTCATGCTGATTTCACTATATTCATGCAGTTATTCCAAGTAGGAAACAAAGGAGGGAGTGGTAGGAGCGAGAAGTTATGCTACCATGAATGAATTGGCATTTCAGGTGTGGAGAGTGCGGGTCAAATAAAGCCAATAAAGGGCTCGGGGATCATGGGTGGGTTAGGTGCAGTGGCAGCCGCCACATACACAGAGTGGAGTGGCGGGGGTAGGGGGTAGGTCGGGACAAAGCGCACGATGGGACATGGGGAAGGTTGGGGATGCACATAATAAGAATTTTAAAACATTTAAAATAAATGTAACTTAACTGCTGCCGGCCACCTCCCGCGTCGTGCCTTCGTGCTGGGACTTCCTTGTCCCAGCAGACACTGCAGACTTGTCACAGATTCCCTGTCGAATCCCCGCGCTTCAGAGCAGTGCGGGATTTGCCTGAGCATGCTAGAAAGATGCCCTGCTCAGACCAGGGAGTCTGTGGGGTTTCTCTAACTCGGCTGTTCAATACAGCCGGGTTAGAGAAACCTTAGTGCGCATGTGAGTTCTGGTCGGCCTGAGACAGCCGGTCAGACACACATGAGCACTTAGGGAGTGCACTAGCACTACTCCTCCCCCCTCCCATGCCTCAGCCGCGCCCCTTCCTGCACACGCTGGCTGAGCCGGCGGCTTAAAAATAAAACAAAACCGGAATATTGTTTAATTTTTTTGCTGCTGGCTCTGAGCCAGTGGGGCGACACTCCTCCACGTCCCTGGTTGGGTGGCAGCTGATTAATTTTCAGTTTTGACCTGCATCACCTGCCACTTCACACCAGATAGGCTCTGGGAGGTCAGAAGTGCCAGTTGCTCTGCTCCCGCTCGCTGCACATTGCACTTTGTTATATGCTGCTTGTTTCTTTTAAAAAGTATTTTAATGAATTTGAACCTGTCTTAAATTAAGCGCTTGGGCCGCAGCACGGACGCGCTAAGGCTCTGGGAGGTCAGAAGTGCCAGTTGCTCTGCTCCCGCCCGCTGCACATTGCACTTTGTTATATGCTGCTTGTTTCTTTTTAAAAGTATTGTAATGAATTTGAACCTGTTTTAAATTAAGCGCTTGACATTTTAACTGCCTGGGCTTTTAAATCTGCTGGCATCTTGTTTTCTCCTGCACTTACCGATCCCGAGGGGGTCAGGGTATTCACTCTTCCCACCAGGCTCGGACAGGTGGGGAGGAGACTCAGGGGGAAGCGCCATCTTGGAGAGGGACGCGCTCTAGTGGTTCGCCCTCCCTGGATTCATGAATATAAAGTGGGCCGCAGCGCGGACACGCGCAGCGCGGACACGCGCAGCGGGCGCGCCACTGGCGCGCCGAAGGTGCGCCTAAGGCAAGCCCGTCTGCGCCCCTCAGCGTCACGGAAGCGGCCAGCGCCAGCCACCATGCCCAAATACTGACGGCCAGGATAGAGCGGGTATGTTATGATAGGACTGTGTTATATAGCCTATCTAAAATGATTAAATGCTCGTCTATATGGTCCCCGGGCACCCTGTGCGATGAGTTTGTCTGCCCTAAGTGTGCCTGGACGCTTGCTCTCCCGGCCCCTACCCGTCAGAGAGTCTGCTTCCCTGTGTCTGGGAGCACTCCAATTAAGATGAAGGCTACTTTACTCAATACTAGATCACTTCAGAAATATAAAGCGCTTATATTTGACCTACTTAAGGATGAGGAACTAGATTTGTTGTTCCTCATGGAGACATGGCTGTCGGAGACATCTAATCCCATATTAGCAGCAGCTATTCCCTCCAACTACAGAATTCTTAGGAAGGACTGAATTCTCCAAAATTCTGGAGAAGGAAGTAAACCACCAATTGTCCATTTACCTGGAGGCCAACGGTATCCTTCATGTCACGCAATCTGGCTTCCGCCCTCAATTTAGCACTGAGACCACACTTTTGGAGGTGACGGAGTTCATTCGTAGCGTTCTGGACAGGGGTGGAAAGGCAATGTTGATACTGCTCGACCTTACAGCAGCATTCAACACGGTTCCTCACCACAAGCTGCTGGAACGACTACATGAAATAGGAATTAGACATCAGGCCCATAATTGGCTGCCATCCTTTCTGGACGGACGGTCCATAGAAGTCTGGCTGCCTCCGTTTACAGGTTAGGCCAGGCCTCTGGGGGTGGGAGTGCCACAGGGATCGGCTCTCAGCCCCACGCTGTTCAACGTGTATTTGACCCCTCTTGCAACATTGGCAGAGTCCCTTGGCGCTAAAGTCATCTCATACGCAGACGACACTCAGTTGCTGTTCTCATGTGATAAAGACAAGGATTTAGATGAGAAAGTAATAGCCAATTGCCTCTCTGATGTCTTCAAATGGCTGGAATTGCACCACCTCAGATGCAACCCTGAGAAAACGGAAATTGTGACCTTTGGAGATGTTCCGCACAATTCTGTGGTAGACTGTTGGCCTAGCAACTGCCCTCACCCAGGATCTCCAAACAATTGTGTTAAGAACTTAGGAATTAAAATTGATAGCTCTTTATCCTTCCTCCCGCAGATCCTAGCCTTGTCGGGGACATGCTTCAACGTGCTTCGCACGCTGAAAAAATTCCTTCCTCTTCTCTCCGAGGCAGTGGCCAGAAAGGTGGTACAGGCTCTAATTACATCTAGACTGGACTACAGTAATGCACTGTACCTGGGCCTTCCGGACTACCTCTTTAACAGACTCCAGGTGGTGCAGAATGCTGCAGCTAGACTTCTGCTTTCTCTCCCCTCGAGATCCCACATGACTCCACACTTAAAGGACCTCCATTGGCTTCCCATGAAACAGAGGGTGATGTTTAAAGCCATGGTCCTAGTGCATAAATCTTTGAACGGAACGGGACCTGCCTATCTTAAGGAAAGAATTACTCCTTACGTCCCTGCCCGCACTCTTCACTCATCCTCAACTCATATGGCAAAGGTCCCTTGATGTAACCGTCTTCGGATGGGTGGGAGATCTTTTGCTTATTTGTGTCCCCGCGCGTGGAATAGTCTTCCGCTGTCCCTGAGGCTGATAGACAGTCTTGAACTATTTAAGAAGAAACTCAAAACCCATCTTTTTAACGACTAGCCCCATTCCAGCAGCCTGTTCTCCCTCTGCCAGCGCCGGGACACCCTGTCGAGTAGCCGCGCGCTTTACAAATTGGAATAATAATAAATAATAATAATAATAATATTAAATGAGTCCACTCCTTTAATTCTATGTGAGACACCTACCCCCTGCTGCTCAGAGAGCCTGGAGAAACCTACCGTCACCTGCACAGTACTGCATGCTTCTGCCTCCTAGTCATTATCTAAAGACGTTCAGAACACCAGCCACACACAATTGACCCACCTCACCAGAAACCCGTCCCCCACATAGCCATGAAATGGCCCAAACACTGACCTGTCAGAACTGGCACTGCTAGATTGCCCTATAGGCTACTCTGACCCTGAGCACAGGCGTGGGCGGTACCCAGTCTCCTTCAGTGCAGTAGCCATCTTACTGTTGTGCCCCAAGAGCTCTTGGCTCTGAGCTCGGAAGACCCACAGACTGAGGCCATCCTCCCTTGGCGGTCGCTAGTCCCACCGATCTAACCCATCTATAGAAGCCGAGAGTGCATGGAATTTGAGAGATGGGAGTGAGTGGTGTATTTCTAATAGATTCCTCTGGAGTCCCAACATTGCACCCATTTGACCATGAAATTATGCATCACCACAAGACTCATGGGAAAGTACAGTGAGATAAGCCACAGTGTCACCGCAGTCCTCAGCATAAAAGATTAAACTCCTGGGCTAGGTTCTACCGAGAAGCAAGGACTAGGGCCGTATGTCGTCTTCACTTCTTTCTACTGGTTGAGAACATGTGAGTGCCCAGCCTGCATCTAACACTCATTTCCGGCATAAGCCTGGCTTAAGTGCTCTCAGTTCATGCGGGTGCTAATGGTCAGAGCAGCCCACTTTGGAACTGGGGAACCAGGTTCGAGTCTCAGCGTCAGCTCAACATCCTGTGATTCTGGGCAAATCACTTAATCTCCCCGTGCCTACCAAAAAGTGAATGTATCCTTGTGTTACGTAACCGGTGCTCATGTAAAGCGCTCCAATACCTTCGGGTCGAGTTCGCGCTATATAAAACTGCAAAAAACAAAACAGAGGTACGATATTCCATTGTCCCCCAAACCCTACCTCTTCGTCTGATCAGACCCGGAACCTTGGCTGAAGAACTGGGCCTACCTCCGTGTGCTGCTTAGGCAGCAACGGGGAGCCTGAAGTGGCTAAAAGGCAACGTGCTGCATTGAACAAGACACCTAAATCCACAAACAGCTTAGCCACAAAATGGATGCCGTTGGCACCTGCCAACTCCAAGTCAGCAGCACATCAGGAGTTTAATGCTCAAAGTGTCTCCATCACCTGGCAATGCGTGCCACCGCATTGTGCATTTTTCCTCCTATGTTTTCCCCAGGCTTTGTTGCTTCCCGGCAGCAGTCCAGGCTCACGGCAAAGAGACTGGCTGTTACAACACGATGTGAAACGGGCCCGGCTCAGTGAGTGACCTTGGGAAGTCAATGCATAAAGTCAAAGGAAGAATGTTCCGGAGCTAGTGAAGTGCAGAGTACCGTCAGGAGCCTTTGTGCGCAGCCCCAGCTGTGCACTGTGTGTTACCTGAAGTGCTTCATTGAAACCCGCCTACGGGAGCAGGCCAGACAATGCACGCTCATTAGCAGCAGCAAACAGGGTAGATATAAATAGACGGGAACTTCACGAGAAAATATGCAGTTCAACAAGGCTTGATGTAGCAGACAGCCACCTCCGCCTGCCCTCCTACACCACACGGCAATACAACATTCTCCCCAAGCCGATTAATCTTTAATTACAGGGGTAGGCTGGTCTAGCCTGGCATGAGAGGTGGCCAAACTCTGAAGGCCTTTCTCTTGCACCAGCCTATCGGGAGATACCTTGATGTCCCATGAAGCCAGTCTGCAGCAAAGACATACAAACATTAAAATATGGGTGTGGCCCACTTTGCTCTTATACACAATCCCATGGAGGACCCCAATCTCCTATAGCGGTATATCTGTAGGTCAAAATTTCGAGTACGATATTGTGATCTACGTGTTGTGTCTATCACCTTATGCTGTACCAGTCCACAACAATATATAATCCATCACCAACTGAACAGCACTGAAGGGATCTGCCACATAGTGCTGGCCAACAGAGAACTCTAATTTGACCATTTCTTACTATCGCACAATGACAAACATAAATGGGATGATATTTTTGTGTGGCTATAATATTATCAAAGTCCATCCCAGCAGATCTCACCATCTCTCCCTCCAGCCAATGCTTGGTCAGGACTATAAACTTGAAATTAAAAATCTCAGAATGAACAGCCCCGTGTTGTAACCAGTTTAGTGGCTATGATCATAGGAAATACCATAAAGAGACTTGCAGAGCTGTTGAAATGCGCCAGCATACTGAAAACCATAAACTGCATGCCAGTCTCACACACTTTTTCATCCATCACACAGCTAAGCACTGCGTTCCATAAAATGATAACTGTACATCAGTGGCTATCAGGTACGACATGGAAACACTTCCTACATAGGATCAAAACAAAGATAGAATTTTTCCAATCACGCATGGTGTAGCATGCTACCCTTTAGTGCCCCATTTAAGGGTAGTAAGAGCTATATAATGTCACAATAAAATAAATTTTAAGTGCTCTACTGTATTTCCACAAGCACGAATAGGGGCACACAACACATACTGATTCCTCCATTTACATTTAAGTCTTCTGCACACAACAACAATACACAGTCCTTTTACAAATTACACAGTCTAACTGAAAGGTAAAAATGTAATTCACAGAGATTTAGCACAAGCAGGTTAAATCTGGATAAAAGGATGTGTGCAATAGGTGGGGAAATGGGCTGACTATGGACCTGGTCTGGTTTGACTTTTCTGCAATCTCTAAGAATCTTTGTAAATCGGCTTGCCTCTGAATATCAGAGGAAGCAAGTTCCTACCGCATGGTGATGTAATGCTCCAAAGATCCGACTCCATTTTATGTAGGCCCAACTCCATCTTGGATAATGGAAGTTGCCATCTTCTAAATCTAAAACAATGGAAGTCGCCATCTTTCCTGATTTACGCAGAATCATTGTAATGTCTGCCTTTTGACGCAGATGTCATCTGACTGTATCTTTCTAAGAAGTACGAAAGCGTCAAATCATTTGACTAATGGCAGAGATGTAACACCTGATGCGACATTCGTCTGGGTAAAATGTCTACTCTTCATGATGTCAAGGTTATGTAAAAACAAATACAGACATATAGTCGAAATAGTGTAGTCTGAATTGACGTCCCTTTACCTTATATGTTCATAAGGAAACATCTGGGGCGCACACCTTGATGCACATAATCTATGTTAGACATTTCTAAACTTGTGTCAGAAATTCCAATTTCTGATAAGATTTAGGGGCATATTAGCAAGACCCACGTTAAAATTATCGCCGTTTTAGCGGCAGGAAACTGCCGCTAAAACGGCGATAATGAGCTTGCTAATATGCGTTATGGAATTCAATAGAAGCCCAGGTTAGATGTCCTGCACATCTAACCTGGGCTTCTATTGGAATTCCATAAACGCATATTAGCAAGCTCATTATCGCCGTTTTAGCGGCAGTTTCCTGCCGCTAAAACGGCGATAATTTTAACGTGGGTCTTGCTAATATGCCCCTTAATATTTAAGGACTGCCACTTGACCACTTGTCAGGAGAGGTCCTTCACACAGATTATCGCACGAGATTCTGCCAGAGACGGTCTTACCTACTGCCAGCACACTTTGCACTTCGCCGATGCTACATCTCTCCTGAAGTTGATAAAGTTGAGTCCTGGAGGAAGACCACTGCATGTCTTTGCCCTTTGCAGGGAAAACTGTCTTCACACCTCCACTGATAAAGACAGTCTTTGCTGTCATCAAGGTATGCATTGCATCTCCACTCTCTAAGAAACTCTAGACTGCACGTTGCTCTACCTTCCATGTTCTCTTAGTTTAGCGCATAGAAGTAGGTGTTAGGGTGTTAGATTCTAAATTATATTTTAACCATGTTAGATATGTTCATTTTATTCTCGTTGGACAAGTTACTTACTTTTGGTAACACCTTATCTGGTAGAGACAGTATCTAGCTGCAGATCCCTTACCTTTAAATTTCCCAGGTGTCAGCGGACTGGATCCAGAAGATTTTTCTTTAAGCAATACCAGCATGGTAGCCTAGGTGGTGTTGGTCGGCTCCGCGTGACATTGTCGGCATCATCTGCGCCGAATGTAACGTCCGAATCACCTATATAGGCGTCACCTCAATGCACTGATGCTATTTACTTTTCACAACTTTTCACACCAAAAACGCAGAGCCACGAAGAGTACTGATAATGGTGTGTTTAAAAACTTGGGCCCTGAAAGGGAACAACCTTGACCCTAGAAACTTGTCCACAATGCGGCAAGGATGAGTGGGTCAGTAAGGAATCTGTGGCTAGATACTGTCTCTACTAGATAAGGCGTTACTGAAGGTAAGTAACTTGTCCATTCGATAAAGACATCTAGCTGCCAATTCCTTACCTTTGAATAGATACCCAAGCAATACCATCCCCGGAGGAGGGACTGTGGACATGTTTCAGACTAGAAAGTCCTGCAGGACCCAACGGACAAAATGACCGTCCCGGCGGACCTGACTTTCCCGGCAGTAATACTTGGTAAACGTGTGCAGGGGTGCCCACGTTGCTGCCTGACGGATTTCAAGGACTGGAATTCCACGTGCTAGCGCAGTAGTAGCAGCCTTAGCTCTGGTGGAATGAGCTCTTCAAGCCTTCAGGAGGCTGCTTCTTTGCCAGAGCGTAGTGATACAAAAGGGGATGATGGACGGAACGTTTGAGCCAATCAAACACTCACCCCCAGTCAACTGATCTGGGTTTAATCCATCATCATTCTTTAGCTCACTCAACCACCCCAGTTCAGACATGGCCATATGCAAATCAGTCTGACCCTGTGCCTCATGGGAACAGTCCAGCCCGAACTGCCAAGCCATGTCTTCCCTGGACCGGAAACAAGCATCCTAGGACCGGTTTCTGGCATTCCAGCCGTCATCAGCCAGGCTTGCTTGAATCCAGTGGCAAAGTGAGCAAGGGACCCACGTCTGGGCATACCCCCGCCAACTTAGGGCGAACAAAGCGATACAAAAGGGGATGATGGACGGAACGTTTGAGCCAATCAAACACTCACCCCCAGTCAACTGATCTGGGTTTAATCCATCATCATTCTTTAGCTCACTCAACCACCCCAGTTCAGACATGGCCATATGCAAATCAGTCTGACCCTGTGCCTCATGGGAACAGTCCAGCCCGAACTGCCAAGCCATGTCTTCCCTGGACCGGAAACAAGCATCCTAGGACCGGTTTCTGGCATTCCAGCCGTCATCAGCCAGGCTTGCTTGAATCCAGTGGCAAAGTGAGCAAGGGACCCACGTCTGGGCATACCCCCGCCAACTTAGGGCGAACAAAGCGATACAAAAGGGGATGATGGACGGAACGTTTGAGCCAATCAAACACTCACCCCCAGTCAACTGATCTGGGTTTAATCCATCATCATTCTTTAGCTCACTCAACCACCCCAGTTCAGACATGGCCATATGCAAATCAGTCTGACCCTGTGCCTCATGGGAACAGTCCAGCCCGAACTGCCAAGCCATGTCTTCCCTGGACCGGAAACAAGCATCCTAGGACCGGTTTCTGGCATTCCAGCCGTCATCAGCCAGGCTTGCTTGAATCCAGTGGCAAAGTGAGCAAGGGACCCACGTCTGGGCATACCCCCGCCAACTTAGGGCGAACAAAGCGATACAAAAGGGGATGATGGACGGAACGTTTGAGCCAATCAAACACTCACCCCCAGTCAACTGATCTGGGTTTAATCCATCATCATTCTTTAGCTCACTCAACCACCCCAGTTCAGACATGGCCATATGCAAATCAGTCTGACCCTGTGCCTCATGGGAACAGTCCAGCCCGAACTGCCAAGCCATGTCTTCCCTGGACCGGAAACAAGCATCCTAGGACCGGTTTCTGGCATTCCAGCCGTCATCAGCCAGGCTTGCTTGAATCCAGTGGCAAAGTGAGCAAGGGACCCACGTCTGGGCATACCCCGCCAACTTAGGGCGAACAAAGCGATACAAAAGGGGATGATGGACGGAACGTTTGAGCCAATCAAACACTCACCCCCAGTCAACTGATCTGGGTTTAATCCATCATCATTCTTTAGCTCACTCAACCACCCCAGTTCAGACATGGCCATATGCAAATCAGTCTGACCCTGTGCCTCATGGGAACAGTCCAGCCCGAACTGCCAAGCCATGTCTTCCCTGGACCGGAAACAAGCATCCTAGGACCGGTTTCTGGCATTCCAGCCGTCATCAGCCAGGCTTGCTTGAATCCAGTGGCAAAGTGAGCAAGGGACCCACGTCTGGGCATACCCCCGCCAACTTAGGGCGAACAAAGCGATACAAAAGGGGATGATGGACGGAACGTTTGAGCCAATCAAACACTCACCCCCAGTCAACTGATCTGGGTTTAATCCATCATCATTCTTTAGCTCACTCAACCACCCCAGTTCAGACATGGCCATATGCAAATCAGTCTGACCCTGTGCCTCATGGGAACAGTCCAGCCCGAACTGCCAAGCCATGTCTTCCCTGGACCGGAAACAAGCATCCTAGGACCGGTTTCTGGCATTCCAGCCGTCATCAGCCAGGCTTGCTTGAATCCAGTGGCAAAGTGAGCAAGGGACCCACGTCTGGGCATACCCCCGCCAACTTAGGGCGAACAAAGCGATACAAAAGGGGATGATGGACGGAACGTTTGAGCCAATCAAACACTCACCCCCAGTCAACTGATCTGGGTTTAATCCATCATCATTCTTTAGCTCACTCAACCACGCCCAGTTCAGACATGGCCATATGCAAATCAGTCTGACCCTGTGCCTCATGGGAACAGTCCAGCCCGAACTGCCAAGCCATGTCTTCCCTGGACCGGAAACAAGCATCCTAGGACCGGTTTCTGGCATTCCAGCCGTCATCAGCCAGGCTTGCTTGAATCCAGTGGCAAAGTGAGCAAGGGACCCACGTCTGGGCATACCCCGCCAACTTAGGGCGAACAAAGCGATACAAAAGGGGATGATGGACGGAACGTTTGAGCCAATCAAACACTCACCCCCAGTCAACTGATCTGGGTTTAATCCATCATCATTCTTTAGCTCACTCAACCACCCCAGTTCAGACATGGCCATATGCAAATCAGTCTGACCCTGTGCCTCATGGGAACAGTCCAGCCCGAACTGCCAAGCCATGTCTTCCCTGGACCGGAAACAAGCATCCTAGGACCGGTTTCTGGCATTCCAGCCGTCATCAGCCAGGCTTGCTTGAATCCAGTGGCAAAGTGAGCAAGGGACCCACGTCTGGGCATACCCCCGCCAACTTAGGGCGAACAAAGCGATACAAAAGGGGATGATGGACGGAACGTTTGAGCCAATCAAACACTCACCCCCAGTCAACTGATCTGGGTTTAATCCATCATCATTCTTTAGCTCACTCAACCACCCCAGTTCAGACATGGCCATATGCAAATCAGTCTGACCCTGTGCCTCATGGGAACAGTCCAGCCCGAACTGCCAAGCCATGTCTTCCCTGGACCGGAAACAAGCATCCTAGGACCGGTTTCTGGCATTCCAGCCGTCATCAGCCAGGCTTGCTTGAATCCAGTGGCAAAGTGAGCAAGGGACCCACGTCTGGGCATACCCCGCCAACTTAGGGCGAACAAAGCGATACAAAAGGGGATGATGGACGGAACGTTTGAGCCAATCAAACACTCACCCCCAGTCAACTGATCTGGGTTTAATCCATCATCATTCTTTAGCTCACTCAACCACCCCAGTTCAGACATGGCCATATGCAAATCAGTCTGACCCTGTGCCTCATGGGAACAGTCCAGCCCGAACTGCCAAGCCATGTCTTCCCTGGACCGGAAACAAGCATCCTAGGACCGGTTTCTGGCATTCCAGCCGTCATCAGCCAGGCTTGCTTGAATCCAGTGGCAAAGTGAGCAAGGGACCCACGTCTGGGCATACCCCCGCCAACTTAGGGCGAACAAAGCGATACAAAAGGGGATGATGGACGGAACGTTTGAGCCAATCAAACACTCACCCCCAGTCAACTGATCTGGGTTTAATCCATCATCATTCTTTAGCTCACTCAACCACCCCAGTTCAGACATGGCCATATGCAAATCAGTCTGACCCTGTGCCTCATGGGAACAGTCCAGCCCGAACTGCCAAGCCATGTCTTCCCTGGACCGGAAACAAGCATCCTAGGACCGGTTTCTGGCATTCCAGCCGTCATCAGCCAGGCTTGCTTGAATCCAGTGGCAAAGTGAGCAAGGGACCCACGTCTGGGCATACCCCCGCCAACTTAGGGCGAACAAAGCGATACAAAAGGGGATGATGGACGGAACGTTTGAGCCAATCAAACACTCACCCCCAGTCAACTGATCTGGGTTTAATCCATCATCATTCTTTAGCTCACTCAACCACCCCAGTTCAGACATGGCCATATGCAAATCAGTCTGACCCTGTGCCTCATGGGAACAGTCCAGCCCGAACTGCCAAGCCATGTCTTCCCTGGACCGGAAACAAGCATCCTAGGACCGGTTTCTGGCATTCCAGCCGTCATCAGCCAGGCTTGCTTGAATCCAGTGGCAAAGTGAGCAAGGGACCCACGTCTGGGCATAACCCCGCCAACTTAGGGCGAACAAAGCGATACAAAAGGGGATGATGGACGGAACGTTTGAGCCAATCAAACACTCACCCCCAGTCAACTGATCTGTGTTTAATCCATCATCATTCTTTAGCTCACTCAACCACCCCAGTTCAGACATGGCCATATGCAAATCAGTCTGACCCTGTGCCTCATGGGAACAGTCCAGCCCGAACTGCCAAGCCATGTCTTCCCTGGACCGGAAACAAGCATCCTAGGACCGGTTTCTGGCATTCCAGCCGTCATCAGCCAGGCTTGCTTGAATCCAGTGGCAAAGTGAGCAAGGGACCCACGTCTGGGCATACCCCGCCAACTTAGGGCGAACAAAGCGATACAAAAGGGGATGATGGACGGAACGTTTGAGCCAATCAAACACTCACCCCCAGTCAACTGATCTGGGTTTAATCCATCATCATTCTTTAGCTCACTCAACCACCCCAGTTCAGACATGGCCATATGCAAATCAGTCTGACCCTGTGCCTCATGGGAACAGTCCAGCCCGAACTGCCAAGCCATGTCTTCCCTGGACCGGAAACAAGCATCCTAGGACCGGTTTCTGGCATTCCAGCCGTCATCAGCCAGGCTTGCTTGAATCCAGTGGCAAAGTGAGCAAGGGACCCACGTCTGGGCATACCCCCGCCAACTTAGGGCGAACAAAGCGATACAAAAGGGGATGATGGACGGAACGTTTGAGCCAATCAAACACTCACCCCCAGTCAACTGATCTGTCTTTAATCCATCATCATTCTTTAGCTCACTCAACCACCCCAGTTCAGACATGGCCATATGCAAATCAGTCTGACCCTGTGCCTCATGTGAACAGTCCAGCCCGAACTGCCAAGCCATGTCTTCCCTGGACCGGAAACAAGCATCCTAGGACCGGTTTCTGGCATTCCAGCCGTCATCAGCCAGGCTTGCTTGAATCCAGTGGCAAAGTGAGCAAGGGACCCACGTCTGGGCATACCCCCGCCAACTTAGGGCGAACAAAGCGATACAAAAGGGGATGATGGACGGAACGTTTGAGCCAATCAAACACTCACCCCCAGTCAACTGATCTGGGTTTAATCCATCATCATTCTTTAGCTCACTCAACCACCCCAGTTCAGACATGGCCATATGCAAATCAGTCTGACCCTGTGCCTCATGGGAACAGTCCAGCCCGAACTGCCAAGCCATGTCTTCCCTGGACCGGAAACAAGCATCCTAGGACCGGTTTCTGGCATTCCAGCCGTCATCAGCCAGGCTTGCTTGAATCCAGTGGCAAAGTGAGCAAGGGACCCACGTCTGGGCATACCCCCGCCAACTTAGGGCGAACAAAGCGATACAAAAGGGGATGATGGACGGAACGTTTGAGCCAATCAAACACTCACCCCCAGTCAACTGATCTGGGTTTAATCCATCATCATTCTTTAGCTCACTCAACCACCCCAGTTCAGACATGGCCATATGCAAATCAGTCTGACCCTGTACCTCATGGGAACAGTCCAGCCCGAACTGCCAAGCCATGTCTTCCCTGGACCGGAAACAAGCATCCTAGGACCGGTTTCTGGCATTCCAGGCGTCATCAGCCAGGCTTGCTTGAATCCAGTGGCAAAGTGAGCAAGGGACCCACGTCTGGGCATACCCCCGCCAACTTAGGGCGAACAAAGCGATACAAAAGGGGATGATGGACGGAACGTTTGAGCCAATCAAACACTCACCCCCAGTCAACTGATCTGGGTTTAATCCATCATCATTCTTTAGCTCACTCAACCACCCCAGTTCAGACATGGCCATATGCAAATCAGTCTGACCCTGTGCCTCATGGGAACAGTCCAGCCCGAACTGCCAAGCCATGTCTTCCCTGGACCGGAAACAAGCATCCTAGGACCGGTTTCTGGCATTCCGTCATCAGCCAGGCTTGCTTGAATCCAGTGGCAAAGTGAGCAAGGGACCCACGTCTGGGCATACCCCCGCCAACTTAGGGCGAACAAAGCGATACAAAAGGGGATGATGGACGGAACGTTTGAGCCAATCAAACACTCACCCCCAGTCAACTGATCTGGGTTTAATCCATCATCATTCTTTAGCTCACTCAACCACCCCAGTTCAGACATGGCCATATGCAAATCAGTCTGACCCTGTGCCTCATGGGAACAGTCCAGCCCGAACTGCCAAGCCATGTCTTCCCTGGACCGGAAACAAGCATCCTAGGACCGGTTTCTGGCATTCCAGCCGTCATCAGCCAGGCTTGCTTGAATCCAGTGGCAAAGTGAGCAAGGGACCCACGTCTGGGCATACCCTCGCCAACTTAGGGCGAACAAACCGATACAAAAGGGGATGATGGACGGAACGTTTGAGCCAATCAAACACTCACCCCCAGTCAACTGATCTGGGTTTAATCCATCATCATTCTTTAGCTCACTCAACCACCCCAGTTCAGACATGGCCATATGCAAATCAGTCTGACCCTGTGCCTCATGGGAACAGTCCAGACCGAACTGCCAAGCCATGTCTTCCCTGGACCGGAAACAAGCATCCTAGGACCGGTTTCTGGCATTCCAGCCGTCATCAGCCAGGCTTGCTTGAATCCAGTGGCAAAGTGAGCAAGGGACCCACGTCTGGGCATACCCCCGCCAACTTAGGGCGAACAAAGCGATACAAAAGGGGATGATGGACGGAACGTTTGAGCCAATCAAACACTCACCCCCAGTCAACTGATCTGGGTTTAATCCATCATCATTCTTTAGCTCACTCAACCACCCCAGTTCAGACATGGCCATATGCAAATCAGTCTGACCCTGTGCCTCAAGGGAACAGTCCAGCCCGAACTGCCAAGCCATGTCTTCCCTGGACCGGAAACAAGCATCCTAGGACCGGTTTCTGGCATTCCAGCCGTCATCAGCCAGGCTTGCTTGAATCCAGTGGCAAAGTGAGCAAGGGACCCACTTCTGGGCATACCCCCGCCAACTTAGGGCGAACAAAGCGATACAAAAGGGGATGATGGACGGAACGTTTGAGCCAATCAAACACTCACCCCCAGTCAACTGATCTGGGTTTAATCCATCATCATTCTTTAGCTCACTCAACCACCCCAGTTCAGACATGGCCATATGCAAATCAGTCTGACCCTGTGCCTCATGGGAACAGTCCAGCCCGAACTGCCAAGCCATGTCTTCCCTGGACCGGAAACAAGCATCCTAGGACCGGTTTCTGGCATTCCAGCCGTCATCAGCCAGGCTTGCTTGAATCCAGTGGCAAAGTGAGCAAGGGACCCACGTCTGGGCATACCCCCGCCAACTTAGGGCGAACAAAGCGATACAAAAGGGGATGATGGACGGAACGTTTGAGCCAATCAAACACTCACCCCCAGTCAACTGATCTGGGTTTAATCCATCATCATTCTTTAGCTCACTCAACCACCCCAGTTCAGACATGGCCATATGCAAATCAGTCTGACCCTGTGCCTCATGGGAACAGTCCAGCCCGAACTGCCAAGCCATGTCTTCCCTGGACCGGAAACAAGCATCCTAGGACCGGTTTCTGGCATTCCAGCCGTCATCAGCCAGGCTTGCTTGAATCCAGTGGCAAAGTGAGCAAGGGACCCACGTCTGGGCATACATCCGCCAACTTAGGGCGAACAAAGCGATACAAAAGGGGATGATGGACGGAACGTTTGAGCCAATCAAACACTCACCCCCAGTCAACTGATCTGGGTTTAATTCATCATCATTCTTTAGCTCACTCAACCACCCCAGTTCAGACATGGCCATATGCAAATCAGTCTGACCCTGTGCCTCATGTGAACAGTCCAGCCCGAACTGCCAAGCCATGTCTTCCCTGGACCGGAAACAAGCATCCTAGGACCGGTTTCTGGCATTCCAGCCGTCATCAGCCAGGCTTGCTTGAATCCAGTGGCAAAGTGAGCAAGGGACCCACATCTGGGCATACCCCCGCCAACTTAGGGCGAACAAAGCGATACAAAAGGGGATGATGGACGGAACGTTTGAGCCAATCAAACACTCACCCCCAGTCAACTGATCTGGGTTTAATCCATCATCATTCTTTAGCTCACTCAACCACCCCAGTTCAGACATGGCCATATGCAAATCAGTCTGACCCTGTGCCTCATGGGAACAGTCCAGCCCGAACTGCCAAGCCATGTCTTCCCTGGACCGGAAACAAGCATCCTAGGACCGGTTTCTGGCATTCCAGCCGTCATCAGCCAGGCTTGCTTGAATCCAGTGGCAAAGTGAGCAAGGGACCCACGTCTGGGCATACCCCCGCCAACTTAGGGCGAACAAAGCGATACAAAAGGGGATGATGGACGGAACGTTTGAGCCAATCAAACACTCACCCCCAGTCAACTGATCTGGGTTTAATCCATCATCATTCTTTAGCTCACTCAACCACCCCAGTTCAGACATGGCCATATGCAAATCAGTCTGACCCTGTGCCTCATGGGAACAGTCCAGCCCGAACTGCCAAGCCATGTCTTCCCTGGACCGGAAACAAGCATCCTAGGACCGGTTTCTGGCATTCCAGCCGTCATCAGCCAGGCTTGCTTGAATCCAGTGGCAAAGTGAGCAAGGGACCCACGTCTGGGCATACCCCCGCCAACTTAGGGCGAACAAAGCGATACAAAAGGGGATGATGGACGGAACGCTTGAGCCAATCAAACACTCACCCCCAGTCAACTGATCTGGGTTTAATCCATCATCATTCTTTAGCTCACTCAACCACCCCAGTTCAGACATGGCCATATGCAAATCAGTCTGACCCTGTGCCTCATGGGAACAGTCCAGCCCGAACTGCCAAGCCATGTCTTCCCTGGACCGGAAACAAGCATCCTAGGACCGGTTTCTGGCATTCCAGCCGTCATCAGCCAGGCTTGCTTGAATCCAGTGGCAAAGTGAGCAAGGGACCCACGTCTGGGCATAACCCCGCCAACTTAGGGCGAACAAAGCGATACAAAGGGGATGATGGACGGAACGTTTGAGCCAAT